>OZ018415.1:3522951-4971058 GCA_963969595.1 Neckera pumila | reverse complement strand
AAATTTAATGCATATGAAAGATCTTCCTTGTCCTCACCTTATATCAAAATTTGGGCCAAAAATATGGAAATCTCCAGTCACACGTACCTGTCCAAAAATTTCTATGTAGCCAAAAAATGCATGTTGGTCCTTTAGGGGTTAATTGGTAATACTACAAAAATATTTTTCCTATAAAAAGGTGCCTCCAACTACGCTGCGTTGCTTCTTTTGACAATTTCGGGTTGGTTTCCACCTCAATCACTTTCATGTATCTATCTCAAACATGGGTACGGTTCGTGAGTCACACGACATAAGTGAACATTCACCGCTTGGACGACGGAGCATTGACCATGAACCCACGCTTTGTCCACTTGGCAAAGCGAGAGCTCGCATTGGGTGCGAGCCCCCCTACCTGAGTGGCAGTGCAATATATAAAACTACAATATTTTGCATGCCACACCAACTGAAGCCCAGCCAAATGGCCAGCCTTCATCTTCAAATCAGATGTTTGTTTGTCAAGGACAAAAAATTCGACAAACTGGACCTACCAAAATGGGCATATGATTGGCCATCAATAAGGTAGAGTCAATACAGGGCTCGTAGTACTGATGAGGGCAATAAAAACGAATCTATGATGCGTGCTGATGGGAAAAGTCTTTAAAAAAAAAGAAATTAAAAAAAAAGAAAAAAGAAAAAAAAAGGTCTTGGCACTCATAAGAGAGAGTGTGTACAGGTACTATATTCTATTCTCGCCACTTTTTGTATCATGAAGACCATAGTTTTGCCGCTTTTTGAGAAGTCCTTATTTTTTGTGCTGGGCTCATTTGGTGTCCACGCCATTGCTTTTTTGTTTGTTAGAAAGCATTTTGGATTATTGATTGTATTGAACTGAAGAGTGTCCGTCACCTTGGTTGTAGTACGTCACATTGGTTGTAGTAGTATGGAAGAAGAAAAAGAAGAAGAACTCTGGTCATTTATGATTAGCTTGAATGAAGAGTCTATTGGGGATACTTCTACTAGCTAGGCCATGAAGGATTAGGTAGCGAGTGCTATCCTTGATGTCCCCTTTCAGAGGTAGATGTAGTATGGAAGACTACTATATTGACGTGTTGGAAGATGATAAAAGAATGAAATTTGCTATCATGGAGATGTCTTTGTGAAATATAGGGGATCATACAGTCTCTAAATCACACCCACTTTATTATCTAAGGGATGCTTTTACACCTATAAAGATGAGGCCAGTTGGTTGTGTAAGAGGACCAAAATCCTCACTTGCAATTAGACAAAAGGCTAAATTCCTCACTTGGGATTGGGATTGGACAGAAGGCTGAAATTTGGGCAACTGATCTAGGCTCCAGGTGTAAAGTGTTCCTAAGTTTGTGGAAGACTTTGAAATACTTTGTATCAAATAGGTCCTCTGCAATGGACTTGGTTGATTGAAGCACCTCCAGTAGACTCTTCATTCATGATGGTCTTCAAACCAGAGTTCATATTAGAAGTACCCTTTGCAATGTACGCTCAAAAATTGCTTAACTAATATGCTTATTGAATCAATCAAAGCCTACAAAAAAATTGTCTTATATGCTGCATGAGTTGATGGTAATATTTAGCAACTAAGGTAAATACACCCTAAATTGCACAGTTAAGAAATTTAGCATGATTCAACATGGTTTTCAACATTATATTGGAAAAAAAATTGTGGGGTCCTATTAGTAGTCAAAACGGGATTCTAGATTCTCTTAGGATGCATTTTTTTTGGACTCCCTGTGAATAAACTACAAATTTTCAAAATGCTGAAAATAGGTATATCTAAAAGCAATCATAGAGTCATATGAATAGTGGGAGTACATTTTAGGCAAGAATATCTAATGTGCAATTTTAGGAAGCGTGCGATTTTAAGAAGCGTGTGATTTTAGATGTAGTTACCTTAATGACAAGTGGAAGTGTCGAGAATTCTTGGGAGGACTTTGTGTGTTTGTGATTGTTTCACTATTGCTGCTGCTGATTGAGAGAGAAAGATAACTCTGCAGTAAGGTAGGAGACTATAAAAGCAACCCTCTCCTTCAAACCGACCCTATAATTAGTTGTAGAATGGATTGCAGGTGATCCTTGAATGGACCACTTTAGCTATTGAATGCATCAAGGAAAAATTAGTTTTCTATTGCAAGAGCCAATCATTAACCTTGATTTCCTCAAATCACTTTAGAAGTTGCAAGGGACAGGTTTTGGAAGACCTAGGGGTCACAAATAAGTACCTACAACAAAAATCTTTGAAAATTTATAACTAATTCCAAAATGGTACAAAAAATATGAAACGACTTGTATTACGTTCGGCATCTACTTTGCTTTCTCCGAAAAATGAGCGGAAAATATTTCTCATCATGCAAACCTATGAAAAAGGCGACTCAGCCCTTAAAGGGTCGCTTTTAGAGCCTCCTACCTCCTAACTCATTATCATCAATTGGCTCAATTCATAGCGTCCAAAATTCTGACTAGTGTTTGGAAAAAAAATGGTGGCTAGTTCAACAGTTAGCCGGTGGAATTGGGAAAAAAAATCTGATTGCAATTTGAAAAGATTAGGAAAAAAAAAGGTGAAAAAAATTTATAAAATTTATATTTGGAGTAAAAAAAAATAGAGAAAGTAACGACATTTGGTACGTGGAAAAACAATTCAAAAAGGGATTTAAAGGAAGAATTGTTGGTAAAGCTTGAAAAATTATCCCAAATATTGATCCTAAAAGTCATTCTACTCAAAGCACAAACAATTGGGATTGGCATAGACTTACATTTTGGTTTGCCTTCCCAAAAAAATGTGAAAGCTGCAAAATTTTGGCAATTCAACCCTTAAGATCTTGGGAGCCCAATTGTGGTTGCAATATGTTTTTTTTCATGTGTATTTGAAATAGAAGGTGTAAGAATAGTGAGGTGTACATTTGGGACAAAAAGTAATCTTCATGTTAATCCCATGAAACATGGCACTTCCAATTTGGATCATTGTAGCATCTCCTACATGTTTCACATATATATATGAAAATGGTCATGTATTGTATCTCTATATGGTGTTGTATTTGAGCATACCAAAGTATAGAAATTAAAATGAAATCCAAAAGAAATATGTTAACTGTTGAATTATTAATCTAATGGTATATGTCTTGCCATATTTTAGTACTTTAATTCATATTCTAGGAGCCGCTTAAGGCATTGTATATATTGGTCCCTATAACCTTTTTAACCCTTGATTGCTTAACTGACCAAATATGGTTGGTTCAAATTTCAAGCTCGTTTCACGGTAGGCAATTAAATTCCTTTGATTGTTTTAAAAATTTTACAGACAATTTTTGAAGGTTAATATTGAAAACTTTTATTTTCACTAAAAAAGGTAAATATTTTATTTTTTAGAGGTCCTTAAAGGCATATATATCTCATTGTGGAAGAGTAAAGCTTACAAATTTTACTTGATTTCTTAGCTTTAAGCAAAGCTTGCCAATTTCACTTGAATTGAGATCGAAAAAATTGTACTTATCTATCAGCTTTGAAAATGGTCCCAATGGAAAGTATAAAGTGTTTTCATGATTTTTACCATTGAAAATTTAAACATACAATTGTTGATTTGGAGTTATTTGAAATTTCGACTTATAAAAAAAAATTGCATTTTGGCAATTGCAAGGTGGATTGTGTAATGAGTTTGATAGCTTTTCATGTGAAATTAATGTTTTTGAAAGTATATTTTAGTGTGCTAACATGATTTGTAGTTGTTCATGTCACCTCCAATTCCAAAAAATTTATACATGCAAATTTCTCAAACACTATGGGGAGGGGCAGTATACGATAAATAGAAAATATACATTTTTCTTGTCATGATCACACAACTCTTGTGCACTTTTGCATTCAAAATTGGTGTGCATATTAATAAGCAAGCTCTTTAAACATCCATACGGTTAGATTTTGAAAAAAAAAAAAAATTGCATCATTGACAATACCTATAAGTCCATGCTCTTTTTTCATAGAAAAAACACACTTGGAAAGACTTAGACACTTAGAATTAGGGGTGGAGAGAATTGACATTTCTTTTGACAGGTGTGAGTGAATTAAGAATTTTTTAATTTAAAGCCCTACACCAAATTTCAATTGTAGAAGAGTACAAAGGACTACATTCCCTTCTTGCAAAAGGTAGACTCTATATAAAAATATTGAAGCCATATAACTCTCAGAGGCCCTTTCTAGGGACGTAAGTTTAAAAAAACAAAAAACAGACCAAACGAAGTCTCTTATCCAGCCTTAATAAAACACCACCGTACCAAGAGGTCACCTTTGGTATATGTTTGCCAAATAATTAATTAAAGTCCAAAACGCACTTCACCACTTTAAAATATAATTTCTTAAAAATTCAACATTAATATAAAAAATATTGAAGCTTTTGGCATCCACTTCTCATAGATTTGAAAGTCACATTTGTTGTAAGTGGAAGAAGGTGTGTAGACAATGTCTTTATACAAGTGGGGTGGTAGGAGGTAGAACAACCCATGTGGGATATGTAAATTAGGATTAGTAGAAGCTCAACCGCTCATACCTCATTAACCCCTAAAGGACCAACATGCGTTTTTTGGCCGTATAGAATTTTTGGGCAGGTACGTACAACTAGAGATTTCCATATTTTTGGCTGAAATTTTAATAGAAGGTGGGGGTGAGGAATATCTTTCACAGGCACCAAATTTCATGACATTTGGAAACATGAGTAAAAAATTATGGCCTAATATGTTACTTTTTTTTGTAACTGGGCAATCCGGGTAGATAAGAAAAAATCACTTTTTTGAAAACAAAAATTTGAAATTGGTTTTCTAGAGTTTTATAAAGGTAAAAAGCTTTGAATCATCCTATTTTGATCAAGAAGTCAAAAGTTATGAAGATTTTAAATTTGTGGGCAGTTATGGATTCTTTGCTCTAAAATAAACTTTGAAGTCCTTTATCTTACTCAATTTTCAATATTTTTTGAAAAAAATAAAATCTCAATATGTATATTGTTTATTAAAACATTGCCACAATTGGGATTAGCATTTTCAATTCCATAATTAAATTCTTGACAATTTTGTATTTTGAATCATTCTCTACTTCTATCTACTTACTTTTTTTTTCCTATATGTTGTACAATCCCAAATGAAGTGAAAATTTTCAAGCATGTAGCCAACTTGTCTAGGAAAAAGAATCTAAAGAAGCACCATCATTTTGGACATTTTTTCATGGAAAAGTGAGCTTGTGAAGTGATGCTGCCCTGTTTTCCACAAGGCCAAAAAATGGTTTCAGTGAATTTGAATGCTTCTATCTTGCAATCCATGTGGTGGAAATTCCCAAAAATTTTATCATATATTCTCAAGTCACCATACTACAAGATCCTATGGTTACATATGTCAAAAAAAGTTTTTTTTCAAAAATTGGATACTTCTACTAAAAATGACAGTTTTCAAGTGTTTTCGGTGAGAACATAGTCATGGAACTTTAGGGGTTAAGGCCTAAAGTTCAATGACTATGTTTCCATCAAAAATGCTCAAAAATTGCCATTTTTAGTTTGAGACATGTAACTGCAAGATCTTGTAGTACTCTGACTTGAGAACATGCGGTAAAAATTTCAGAAATTTCCACCTCGTGGATTGCAATATATAAGCATTCAAATTCCCCAAAAGCATTTGTTTGGCCCTACAAAAAATAGGGCAGCTACACTTCACAAGCTCAGTTTTCAATGAAAAAATGTCCAAAATGATGGTGCTTCTTTCGATTCTTTTTCCTAGACAAGTTGGCTACATGCTTGAAAATTTTCACTTCATTTGGGATTGTACAACGAATAGAAAAAAAATAGTAAATAGATAGTAGTAGAGAATGGTTCAAAATACTACATTGTCAAGAATCTAATTATAGAATTGAAAAATGCCAATCCCAATGGTTGCAATGTTGTAATAAACAATCTACATTCTAGGATTTTATTTTTTTCAAAAATATTGAAAACTGAGCAAGATAAAGGACTTCAAAGTTTATTTTAGAGTAGGGAATCCATAATTGCCCACAAACTAAAAATCTTCATAACTTTTGACTCATTGATCAAAATGGGATGATTCAAAGCTTTCCACATATATAACTTTAGAAAACGAATTTCAAATTTTTGTTTTGGAAAAAAGTGATTTTTTTTTATCTGCTTGAACTACCTAGTTACAAAAAAAAGTAACCTATTAGGCCATAACTTTTTATTCACATTTCCAAATGTCATGAAATTTAGTGCATATGAAAGATATTCCTTGCGCCCACCTTCTATTAAAATTCCAGCCTAAAGTACGGAAATCTCTAGTCACACTTACCTGCCCAAAATTTCTATACAGCCAAAAAACACATGCCGGTCCTTTAGGGGTTAAGTCAAAAACAAGAATTGTATTCAATGTAGAAATTTAGACCTCATTTTGGCTAGTAGAATACCTTTTTCCAAAAAAACTTTGAACTAAGAAAAGTTATTAAATCAAGCCAAATTTCATCTTCAAAAATCCATTCAAGATTTCAAGTCTTCAATAAAAAGTTATTCAAAGAGGATGTTTGGATATGTCGATAAAAATGTCAAAGAAAATGTCTCTCTCCACCCCTCTCTGAATTGTGTCCATAACTTTTTATTGGAGACTTGAAATCTTTTTTTTAGAAAAAGATGTTCTACTATGCCAAAATGAGGTCTGAATTTCTACATTAACCCAATTCCTGCATTTTGATTCCTCCCCACGACACAAAAATTATCATCGTCCCATTTGTTAAAAAAAATAAAAATATAAAAAAATAATCATCGTCACACCAAAGTTGTACCGCCTGGACACCTTTACCAGAAGGAGCCAAAGGCCTTTCTGGTCATTATTATGGGCCCCTTTTCCTTGCCTTGCTTGTGCTTGTGTCCAGCAGCATGATAGCTCCACTGATGACCAATGTGTTTTTGGCAACTTCCAGTTGCATTCCAAATTTGAAAAGCAGCCAAGCTTAGCTTTTAACTTATTCTTCACTCCTTGCTGCGACTTTCAGAAGTTGGTGCACACTTTAAAAATAAATAAATAAATAAATAAGTTGGTGCACACTAAGTTACACCAAGAAATGAAT
Source organism: Neckera pumila (assembly GCA_963969595.1). NCBI lineage: Eukaryota > Viridiplantae > Streptophyta > Bryopsida > Hypnales > Neckeraceae > Neckera > Neckera pumila. The sequence goes on along the minus strand of OZ018415.1, from coordinate 4,963,963 downwards.
TCCATCAATTTCCATAGCATGACCCCAAAGGTTCACTCATGGAAATCCAAGCCAGAGATTTGAATTGAAAATTCTGGGTTGATATTTTTGACTGCGTTTTTTTCTTTTTGAATACATGGATAAATTTTTTGACGGCTTTTTTTAAATGAAGAAAGAAAGAGAGAAAGACGTAGGATTCATGAGTACCGGTACTTTTTTTTTTATTAAAATATTTTTGGATGCTTTGCCTATGTGCAAAATTGAGTGCTATAATGAAGAAAAGGTTAACCCTTAAAAGTCAATTGCCTTTTGGGATTCAAAAACATCATTGCTTTTGAAGTGTTATAGATCTAAATGTCATTAGGTTATAGAGATCTCAACCGTACAATCTTGTAGTGTACGTATTGTAGATGAAGTGAATCAAATTTGGAGTCATTTGGCCATATAGACTACAAGATTATAATCTTTTAATATTGGAAAAGGATGCTGAAAGTTTCCTAGCAACACATTTGGAGATGAAATTCAAGTTGTACAATAGACCTATTCAATGAAAAAACTTTAAACCACAAAATGATTCAAAACTAGCATACAAACACATTCGCAAAATAAATTATCATTCAATTGACTCATTATGTCTGCAAAATGGCTTTGAAATGTCTGCAAAATAGCAAGAAAAGTTGCAAAAAACACATCTAAGGCAGAACCTCCTTTTACTAAACTGCTTTTCAATCACTCATAATTTCTTGGATTGATATGAAATTTTAGCCGCACAAGCTAGACTACTATGCGCAACCTTTTTTTTATTTATTGAAAACAAACATTGTAGGAAGAAGAAACAAGTTGCTGAAGTTCAATGTATTTAATTCAAACATGTCAGGGTTTTGAATTTCAAACTGCTTCCAAATAGTCAAAATAGCTTGATTTGACATGAAATTTTTTAACACAATATCTAGACTTCAAGGGAAATATAATCCAACAAATTTTTATTGAAAACAAACATTGAATGAAGGAGATACAAGCCTCCAAAGTTGCAGCCATCAAATGCAATTTGGTGAACTCAAATTGAACCTGTGAACTTTGATTGGCTTCCAAAAAATCATCACACCTTGGATTGATCTGAAAATTATACCACACAAATTAGAAGAGAGATCGCAAACTTTTCAACAAGTTTTATTGAATTCAAACATTGGATACAAAAGTTATGGCACTTTGACTTGGATTTGAAACTATGCCGGTGAGGACACTTTATAACCCCTTGGGTAGTGAGGGGTTAATTTACTTCTTTAAATTTTGTAGTCATACAAAGTAGATTTGTTGAAAAAGGAATAGGGTGCTCTAAAAGCGACCTTGCTCTAAAAGCAACTTCTAACACAGAGATGTATTTTGCTTTCTTCAATGTACCAAAGGTGTATATTTAAGGAGAGGGTCGCTTTCAATGACCGTTGCGTTTTAACTTCAAAAATTTGTAAACTAATTCCATGAAGGTCAAAAAAATATGAAACAACTTGGGTTAGATACCAATTCCATTTTTCTTCCTACTAAAACATACCAAAAATTATTTCAAGGACATTAGCTCCCCCCTTCTCCAAAAAAAAATGCAATTAGCTATTAAAATGCCACTTTAAGAGAAGACTACCTTGTAGTTACGTAGCACATGGCATCATTTTCATATGGATGCTTTTGTGATCTTTGACCTAATTTTGTCTTGTAAGCTTGGAAATGGGGTCAAAATTCTACTAAATTAGGAAACACACTGTAAACCGTTTGATCACTTATACTTATTGGATCTACAAATTGTTTTAAGCTAAAGAACAACAAATGAGGGAAATTTCATAAGTATTTTGGTCAATTCATTTCTTGAAAATGAAAGATATATTATAGGTGGTCAAAGAAAAAATCACATAGCTTCCCGTAGTGAACCCTAGGGGAGGTTATTCTTGCTCTTTTGGATGCTAATGTGGCTCTCCTTATTCCCTACACAATTCCAATGACAATTCAAAAGTGTCCCTTCTCATTGTGGAATAATTCATGAATCTTTTTCCATATATAGAAGCTCCATAGTGGTGTCAATTTAATTCATGAAAGGTGACTTTTCAACCCAATTCCAACCCATAGAGCCCTAATTCCAACCCATAGAGCCCTAATTCCAACCCTTTAAACCCCAATTGCATACTCGTGCAGTTTCTACTAGGATGTGAGAAAATAAATTTGGATCCTTGACTAGAGTTGAATTAGGCTCTAGTCCATAATGGGTCTATCTCCGTTTGTAGAAGATATGCTTTTGTGGACTAAGCTTTAGTCCCTTGGCATCTTCTTCAAAAATAGCATAGAGGATTCTTTTTTGATGCCAATTTTTACATATTTTTGAAATAGAAAGGATCCATAGTGTGTAGATTACCATCTTCAACAATTTCATAGTTAGGATTGGCATGTTTCAACTCCATTTTAGATTCATTAACAATTTAATTTCCCTTTAATCTTCTATTTACTTTTAGTTAACAACTTTTAAAAGAATGAAAATCAATTCTTTGTTTTTTTGCATTTTCTTTTTTAGATTTTCAACTCAATTCTATACCATGTAAATTTAAACCCCAAAACTTTGAAGTGCAAAAAATTTAGTTTAAGAGGGCTCAAAGTCCACAAAATTAATATGACAAGATACAAAAGAAACTTTCCTTTTTACTTTGAACACAAATATTGTTAAAACTATTTAGTCAAAGTTTTTTCAATTTTTTATGCACAACTTCTCATTCAAGTCTAATACAAGATCCTACCATGGGATATGCAAAAGAAAAGTAGTTTTATATTTCATTGTGACTCTATGCACCAAAAATGATAGTTTTGGAGCGATTTTTGATGAAACAAAGTCATGAACCTTAACAAATTATTTATTAGATGGAAATCTTATCCACAACTATGTGTTAAAATATCCTACACAAGTGATAACTAAGCTAGGGTGCTCTAAAATCTAAAAGTGACCACTAACACAAAGGTACTTTTTGCTTTCTCCAATGTACCAACAATGTACATTTCAAGAAATGGTTGCTTCTAGCAACCACTAGTCATTTCAACTTCAAAAATTTGTAACTAGTTCCACAAAGGTCCAAAAAATATGAAACGACTTGGGTTTCATGCCAATTCCATTTCCCTTCCCGTAAAAATTTACTAAAAATTGTTTCAAGGAATTAGCATCCCCCAAAATGCAATCAGCTCTTAAAAGGTCACTTTAAGAGCAGACTAAGTTAAGTTACCTTACAACCAATAGTACAAAACAAGTGGTCTCAAGCACTCCAGAAAGACTGGAGATCACACGATTAACCCTTGAACGACGGGCCGGTCACCGTGGAAATCCTCTATTTTGTCACCGTGTGACATCATCTACATTAAAAATTCAAAAGTATCTATTGGAAGTCAAGCTACTATAGAAGATCTCCCCTTTTCACAACAAATTGGGAGGATGAATAAGCGCACTTCTATCCTATTCAGTTTGATTCTCTGTCATCCATCGGCCATAGAATGGCCTCCTCGACGTTCAAGGGTTAACAAGCTGTCCAGCCTTTGCTAGAATTTCACTCTTGGTTTGAAGCCTTTGTTGGCTCGTGACTTCTCAAACTTGCCACAATTTCTTGAGGTGACCAGCAACAACAACCGGCATACGGCACATTTCTACATTTCTTGTCGCTCACAGTATTTGTGTTGCAACAATGTTTGGGGAGAATTGTGTGTTAGTTCATTGTTAGTCGGTGGAATTGGAAAAAACAAGACGGGTTCTAATTTGAAAAAATGTATGGAATTTCTATTCAGAGTAAAATATAGAGCAGAAAAATGGATTGGGTTGTTGAAAAAATAGTTTATATGGGAATTGAAGGAAATTGCTAGTAAAGCTCAAAAAAATATCCTGAACGTTGTGTTGCAAATGAGATAGTGAGACATTATAACTGGAAAGTGTAGAAAATGGACACTTTTTGAAACTTGAGATGCAATTCAAGCCAAGAGGTATGTAATGTCACTTGTCCTGGCCTTGAAGTTTAAATGTAGGACACTTTGTGAATAGACTCTTCATGTACTCTTTATATCCATACCGTTAGAGTTGATTTTCTCTCTACATGGAGATTCTAGATGACTTCAGAAGGGATAAGATCAAGACCTATCATGGAGGTTGTCACCAAGGTAATCATCCAAAACTAGAGATTCTTGGAAGAATAGGTGCATTTTTTGTTTTTACAATAATCCCAAAGGTCATTCCTTAGACACTATGTGTAGCATTCCAGGATTAAGGTCTTGTGATGTAGTAGAGCATGACAATTTTTACCCTCCAAAACCTTCAATATTCTCAAAAGTTTTATATTTGGTTGTATGAACAACCCTTGTAGTTAGCACTCAAAATTTGCCATGGGTCTATATATGTAGTAGTTGTCAAATCACGTTGAAGGTTAATCTCTTTGCTCCTAAAAGTTCTTTACACTCCAAATCCGAAAACACTGAATCTAGTTAATTAAGGGTCAAGATTTTTGAATTGATAAAAATACTAAGGGTCCTTGAATTGATAAAAATACAATATTTTATTGAACATTATTGTTGACATAAAAACATGGGTTGTCAACTGTGATGTCCACAAAAATGCGTTCCAAAAAATAGTGAAAACATCCTCCAAAATACGGGTTTCTTAAAATTGACATACATATATAATTAGCCGTCCAAGAACAAACAATAGATCTTTAAGCTTGGCCTTTAAGTTAGGAGGCAACCACCTTTGTGCGGCATCAAGGAATTATAGATGTTGCAAGGCCCAAGCCCATCGTTGAAGTCAAGCGGTAAAAGATCTAGCGGGTGCCATGAAGGTAAGTACTATTGCCAATGTTTGAAATTCTTTGCTTGCATCAATGAATTTATGGTATGCACATAAGTGAAAAGAGAATTTCATTGTGCAATTTTGGATTGCAATGATGGATGAATGAAAGTTCTTAAATTTTAGTTACTAAACATAAATGACAAATTGTGTTTGGATTCTTCTAATTTTTTAAAGGCCCAAGCTATTGATGACCTTTTCAAGGGAGTGATTAATCCCTATACTATTGAAGAGATTCAATTTGATTATAAAATGTAAGGGCTACAAGCTAATTGTTGTGATGACTCTTGAGTTGGAGTTGATTAGTGTTTGAATCATATAGAATCTATTTGTTAAGCACTCGAGTGCTGAGGAGTCCTACTTTAGGTCTTTTGCAAATTTGTCCAAGCACTAGTGATTTTACACTTTCAAAATTATACACTACTTTATCCAATATATATTATTTTTAGAGTACTTATTCATCTCCTATTCTTCCTCTTTTGTTATTGCTATTGCTAATCCTTGCTCAAGCCACAAGGAATCCCACCTATTGACGACTATATGCCATTTCTTGTCACTTGTCCCTAAAGAAGGTACCTCCATGTACCATAAATTGTTTGTGCTCAATAACAAAAAGATAACAATTTCAAAATGCAATTATGAGGAGAATGAAGCTTGTAATTTGAGCAAAGCTATACAAATGTGAGGGAAATTTAAAGGGAGAAAAGAGGAAACTTAGATCCAAAATGGTGGATCTTAGCTTAGTGCTTAGTTGCCTCAAAACAATTTCAAAATGCATATTGTGCTTGGCAACAAAACAAAGGCCAAAGTTCCCTGATTATAGATGTTGGGGTTGTTGATTTAGATGAAAGTTCAACAAAAATTAATGAATGTTGATAGATTTGAATGAAAATTGGATGAAAAATAGTTCATAATCTTTATAAAGCTAGGTAACAATCAAATTATTTATTGCTTAGTCCATATAATTAAAAATCACATTTTAAAGACTAAAATTTGACCTAAAGGTCCCTATATCCACTATAAAGGCAAACATTCAAAAGAGTTCAAGCGTAAGAGTTAAACCACATTGAGGATGAAAGGACATTCAACGTAAAAGAAGTAAAAGTTTCAACAATCATAGAGCCTCAAAATTCCAAAATTTCATGCTTCAATAATTTGGCTTCAAAACAATTCAATGACCACTCAATTGTACCTTCTACTCAATAGTAAAAAAAATCCTTGAACATCACTGTATCATCAAATTAATGAGAGCTAAACTAATTCCAATTAAAGATCTTTACAAAAATAAAATATGAAAAAATGTGACCATATTATTTATTCTATCTTCATTTTGAATATTTGATGAGAATTCAAGATTAAATTCTCGTCATTTATTGGGTCTAATAACTCCTAATATAATTTTTTTCTTACATTGTGCATTTTGGATGTACCTACATATACTGGACTTCAAAATTCAATGAATATGTGAGGTTATGGATTTTGATTTGAGTTGTTTAATAAGATAATTGTGCTTTGCTTGAGAACTAGCTCATAAAAAATGAAATCTTTTTATATTCTATGTGAAAGCCTTAGACTCCTTGCATTACCATGGTCTCTTTGTGAAGGGCAAAACAATTGAAAAACATTGCTAATACACCAAAGTTTCAAAACTGCCTTGTTTGATAATTCCAATGGTGAATCCTTCTATTAGAGAATTCTAATGAGGGAGGAAAACTTTATTTTAAATCAAAAAAATTTAGCAAAAAAAATAGACAATTGTTCTACACATGTTATGGCTCCCAAAAAACAATCTCTATTTTACTATTCTTCCAATAATTACAAAAATTGATTTCTTGAAGCCAAAATATTTCACAATTCATAGATTTATATACAAGTGTTAGCAACTTACAAATTAATGAGTGCAAAACATGCTTGTACTATTATTTGTCCTTGGTTGCTAAAAAATGAAGAAGGATTTTCGTTAAAAATATTTTTAATATATTTTTGAAGGATCTAACATCCATAATCCAAGTAAATGGGACTATTCTATTATTTGCATAATATTTTTAAAAAAATATTTGTTTATTTATGAATGCTTTATATTTAATAGCCAATTTTTTTCCACATTGTAGTTTCTTAGAACTATATTTATTTCAACAAAATGAAATTGAAGCTAGAAATTGGAACATCTGCTAAAATTATACATTATGACAAACTGATTTTTTAATAAATATACTAAAATCCATGTCTTACACTCATCTTCAAAGTGTGACTATTTTGTATCACTAGAAGGTTGTAGATTTATTTGGTTGAGAGGTAGTTGGTTTACTAAATAGGCCCATTGTTGTTTTATGTAACTAATACATGTATTATTGGTATTTGACCTTTTAATGTCATAATGAACATAATGCATTTATAAACCTTAAGAACAATGATAGAACCAAATACACTACAAAAACTTAACCCCTAAAGGCCCAAGGCCTTTTTTCTACCAAAAAATCACCCAAAACTACCATTTTTATAGCAAAGAGTGAAAAAAAAATTAAATTGATTTTTCTGCACATCTAACTGTAGAATCTTACACCTAACTTGTATGAGAATGTGTGGAAAAAATTTCAGAATTTTTGACTGCACAAATTGCAAGATATCTACAAAAAAACAAGTTTTTTAGCACATTACGGGACTAGATTTTATGACTTTGAACATTTTTAACTTAAATGTTTTATACTATAGAGTTTTGAGCTTTTAATATTTATAGAAGAGAATTGGGTTGAGAGTCTAGGAAATTTTTTTTCAAAAAAGCTTAATTTTTATTATTAACAAAATTGTTGAATAGAGTAGGTACAAGATAGAAGGAAAATTTAAAATATTAGTATCTTTTATATGGAATTAAAAAGCATTAATCCAATGGTGAGATTGTTCTAGAAAGTAAACTAAACCATGCAAATTTACTTTTTTTGAAAAATTGCATTCATAAATGAATCCTACAACTTATTTTTTTCAAAAAGATGCTCTAACTGCCCAAAAAACAAGAATGTCCATAACTATCTCATAACAAATCCAAATGAAATGAATCAAAGTTGTATAGATAGAAAAAAAATATAATATATGAGGAGAAAATACTAAAAAAAAAATAAAAAAGTGCAAATTTTTTTTTTGCTGCTTATGCTGCCCCCCGTCCCCTATTTTGAGCTTATTTGGTCATAACTTTTGTTTCCGGTCACTGATTGTGAAAAAAATTTTATTCCCATGAAGCTAATCAGCTTTTCTACCTCCACAAAAAGTTTCAAAAAATCATGAGAAAATTTTAACCCGTAGGTACTTGCCCAAAAATGCATTTGTCTCCCGAAGGGACAATAATCTTTTAGGGGTTAGTATCCACAATTAAACTTAAAACACAACCTCGCAACTCAAACTTGAAAGACTTCCTCAGAAAGGGACACAAACAAATCTTATCAATTAATTGACCACTACCACAAATAAAAAATTATAAGCAAATAAGTAAAATACCTCATTTGATCATCCATCTCCAAAATTGAAACTAAATAAACTTTGATACATGTACAATATATAGAATATATATGGAATACACACAATATGATACATATATAATATAGATGTATAATATGGAATATTGATATAATACAACATACAAAATACATATACATAATATGAGATATGGGATATGACGGTTAATTCGATATCAATTGAAATCTACCATGTTGAATCCTTAAAAGTCCAGAGTCTTCTTTAGAATTCACGATTAGAGAAAAATCATTATAAAGTACTATTTGGAAGAATATTTTGGAAGTGATATATAAATAAAAGTTGTAGATTTTGAATTTTAGATTCCATCCATACAGTTAGATTCACCAATGCTATCACCAGTATTTTTTTTATAAATTTCGAAAGTAAATAAAAAAAATTCCTTCTAAATTTGAGTACAAGCAAAATATTATTGATACTTGAGTAAAATTTTGTTGGAATGGATTTAAAATGAGTTTCTCTTGACATAGTGATTTTCTGAGATTTTTGTGTTCTTTAAATCTATGACCTCATTTTGGCAAATCCAGTTTTGGACTAGAGTCAATGCAATTTTGGCTTAGTCAACCACTTGACGTACTTCCACATTTTTAATTTTAGAAAATATGTATTCTAGTAATTCCAAATCCAATCATTAGATAGGACAACAACTTGATAAAGCATCTCCACAAATTAAGATGACATTCATTCAAGTAGAATGAGAAAGAAACTAGAGTTTCAATTTGTTAGCCGTTCAAAAATTGGACGGTGGAGCACTTTAGGATTAAAAAATTTAATATAGATATAGGGGTAATGAAAATCTACCCAAAAAAAAGAAATTCAAGAAAACTTAATTTCCACTATTAGAAATTTTTTTGGGGGTAGATGTAGGTACGAGATAGAAGGAAAATCTAAAATATTCATATATTTTAGATGGAATTAAAATGTAATAATCCCAATGGTCAGATTGATCTAGCAAGTAAACTTAACCATGCAAAAGAAAAAAATTTGAAAAATTTGAGAAATTGCATTCAGAAATGAATCCTACAAATTATTTTTTTCAAAAAGATGCTCTAACTGCCCCAAAAACAAGAATGTCCACAACTTTCTCATAACAAACCCAAATGAAATGTATCAAAGCTTTTTAGATAGACAAAAATATAATCTATGAGAAAAAAAATACTAAAAAAAAAAAAAAATGTGCAAATTTTTTTTGCTGCCCGCCGTCCCCTGTTTTGAACTTAATTGGTCAGAAATTTTGTTCCCGGGCAACGATTGTGAAAACAACTATATTCCCATGAAGATAATCATTTTTTCTACCTCCCAAAAAAGTTTCAAAAAATCAGAAGAAAATTTCAGCCCATAAGTACTTGCCCAAAAACGCATTTGTCCCCCGAAGGGACAACGGGCTTTTAGGGGTTAACTATAAACTATTGGTTGAAAGACTCCATGTTCAATTTAAATTGTTTCAAAACACTTTGCACCGTAATACAAATCCACTTCTCTTATCTTTAACCTTGGAAGGATGCTATGGACCAAAGCGGTCTCATGGATGACTTCACTGTTAGCTATAGAAAAAGAAAATGCACCTATTGGTCCAATGATCAAAGAAATTTGGTGACTACCTTGGTCATTGAGGGCTGCGTCTTTATAAGGTTAAAACCAATAGCCTCTTCAATTCAAGATTTACTAGTGTGACCCTATGCCGTTGGTCCAATTTTTATCTACTCCCGGTTCCACTCCTGGTTCTACTTCCGATTCTACTCCCATTTCTACTCCCGGTTCCACTCCCGGTTCCACTCCCAGTACCAAGAACGCCACCAAAATCAAAGTAAAAGTAATTTTCTAATTTTTTAATCAATAATTGCTTTGAAATTCAATAACTTTTGTACCACCGCTCCAAACGCCACAAAACCAAGCCGGTGCACCCCTCCTCGGCAAGAGCTTTCCGACGGTACCAAGCACGCGGCCGGGGGACGCACGGTCAAGAAGTTGTCCACCCTACAAACAAAACAAAACAAAACAAAACAAAACAAACAGCCTCATTTAAGGTATTGATATTCAATGAAATCTTCTCAACAAAAATGGTATGGTAATTTTAGTTGTCAAGGCTCTGTCACGTTCACCATTGAATGCCTGTTATAGTAGGTAAGTCACACTTAAATCCCCACTTAATAAGTTACTATATTCCAAACCCTCAAAAGCCAAATTTAAAAATAAAAATTCCACACAAACATTAAGTTACATTACATCCACTTCCAAATTTAAACCCGACCGCAGCCATAACTGAAATAAACTTATTACATGAAGTGTGACTTAAGAGAACCCCCACTCAAGTCCACCACTCAGTGATCCCACTCAAATGTTATTTTTATACTTAGCCAATTTGAAGTACTTTCCGATTTACTAAAAAACCAAATTTAATCAACGCTACTGTGCCCTGTGCCATTACCACAGTCAAAATAAAAGTAATAGTAATTTTTTGGAGTAATTTTTTAACTAGAAATAATTGTAAAATCCATTACTTCCACACCATATGTCCAAACGCCAAGAAACAAAAGTCCGTGCACCCCTCCTTGTTGAGGGCTTTATGACGCTAAAAACAATTGTAAAATCCATAACTTCCACACCATATATCCAAACGTCAAGAAACAAAAGTCCGTGCACCCTTCTTCGTTGAGGGCTTTATGATGATAACAAGAATGCGACCACTGAAGTCACGCATAGTTTTGGAGATCTCACCATAACAAAAAAACAAAAAACAAGAAAAAAACAAAGCCTAATTTAACCCCTAAAGGACCATTGTCCCTTTGGAGGACAAATAAGATTTTAGGCAGGTCCCTACGGGCTGAATTTTTGTTGTGATTTTCTGAAACTTTTTGCAGAGATAGAAAAATTAATAAGCTTTGTGGGAATATAATTTTTTTTTCAATCGGTGCGTAGGAACAAAAGTTATGCCCAAATAAGCTCAAAATAGGGGAGAGGTGGTAACAAAATTTTTTTGCAAAAAATTTAATTTTTTATTTTTAATTACTTTACTTATAGATTATATTTTTATCTATTTGGAAAGCTTTGATTCAGTTCATTTGGATTTTTTATGAGAAAGTTATGGACAATCTTGTTTTTTGGGCAATTAGAGCATCTTCTTGAAAAAAACAAGTTGTAGGATTCACTTTGGAATGCAATTTTTGCAATTTTTCAAAAAAAAAAGTTTCACATGGTTTAGTTTTTGTACTAGAAAAATCTCACCATTAAAATTAGTGCATTTTAGTTCTGTCTAAAAGATATTAGTATTTTAGATTTTCCTTCTATCTCGTACCTACTTCTACTTAACAATTTCTTTAAGAATGAAAATTAAGTTTTTTTGAATTTCTTTTTTTTCCTAGACTCTCAACTCAATTTTCTACTAGAAAGGTTTAAAGCTCAAAATTATGTAGTGCAAATAATTTAAGTTAAAAATGTTCAAAGTCAAAAAATCTAGTCCTGCAATGTGTTAAAAATCTTGATTTTTTCACTTCAAACACAGATATCTTGCAATCTGTGCGGTCAAAAATTTTGAAATTTTTTCTACACATTCTCATACTAGTTAGGTATAAGATCCCATAGTTAGATGTGCAAAAAAAGCATTTTTAAAATTTTTTTACTCTTTACTCTAGAATTGACAGTTTTGAGAGTTTTTTAATAGAAAAAAGGCCTTGGTCCTTTAGGGGTTAATATGTAGACTATTGTACCGTGGCCTATCAAAAGATAAACAATGGCCGTTTGGAACATTCAATTTTTTTGCATAAGGTAAAATAGAATTGAAATTTTTTGTTTTGCACAATCAACATTGATATCTTATACACTCCCAATCAAGCATGCCAATTTTCAACTTCAAAAAATCAAATTTCTATTTTTTGGTGATTTTTTTAAATTTAATTTTAAAATTTTAAAATGAAAATTCATTGAAGAACATTGGTAATGCATTTTTTTAGTTCAATTGCGGAGATATGTAGGAACCTCCATACGCACATCTTTCCTTCAACAAGCATCTCCAAAAAAAATCTACAATTCCCTTGAGAGAGATTTCTATTTCGGCATGATTTTGCCCTCACTTTTAAAATGAATATCACTTTTTTGTAATTAGATTTTCTTATTTTCTCTTCTTGCTATAACTAACTTCATATACATGAACAATTCCTTTGCAAAAGTCTAATTATAATAAAGAGATATTGCTTTTCAAAGCTGAGGGCAAAATCAAAAACCTTTTTGGTAGGCCACTATACACTACCGGTCTTCATTTTTCTTTGCACTACATTTTTTTTTGCTATTCTTCATTGGCTCTCATAAGTATCCATACAATAACAATAAGACACTTGTATAAAATGATTTTTCAAAAAAATTGAAATAAAAATTGAATATTTTTATAATTTAATCAAATTTATTAGTGAAAAATGCTTTTAATAGAAGTACAAATTTTCAAGGTTCTTCAGTAAGTGGAATGAAAATGTTTTTTGGATTCTTCTTGTAAGAATCTCACAAATTTTTAAATTTGATTGAGTGAAATATTTGTAACTAAAATATAACTCTAAAAATGTATGATTCTTATAATTTGCTCCAAAAAATCTCTAAATAATCATGAAAAACGATATGTAAATATATTATATACTTCCAAATTTTTTTACAAATTTTTTTAGAATTTTGAAGTAATCTATAAGAATCGTAAATAGTTTGACTTATATTTTAGTCAATAATGCTTCTCTCAATCAAATTCTAAAATTTATAAAATTCTTATTAAAAAATTTCAAAAAGAATTCTCATTAAATTTACTATAGAATCTTAAAAAAAAAATTTATTTAAAGTTTTTACAAATAAATTCACTTAAATTATTAAAAAATAAAAATAAAATATTTTTTTAAAATTATAGAATAATATATGACCCTTTTGCTATATATTAAAAACACATAGTGTTGTTTAATGAAGTTATAAAATGGTGACAACTCAACCCAATTTCCCATCCGTTCAATCCCAATTCTACATTGAAATTGTCGTTACACTAATCCTTCATAAATGTTCATTACATTAGAATGCAAGAAGGCGCAATTGGAGGGGACATAGGAATGCAATTAGGTCCATGAGGTTGGGCTTGAATGTTATAATTGAGCCATTCCTACCATCCATTCCCAATAAATTGTTAGAGGGGATTCGGGGGCCTTGAAAGACCTTTTTAGGCCCGTTCCCTAATCTGGCCAGATTCAGTGAATGACTGTATGGATGTGTCAGAATTTTTTTCTTTTTTTTTACCAAAATATCATTTTAAGAATTTTTTTTCCCAAAAAATAGATATGGCAGTCACTGTACCACGTCAACCAACTGTTGCAGCTGCATTCCGTAGTTTGGGAATGTATGGGAACTTGTAGTCTTCCAAGACCTCCAAATCCCCTCTAATGGCTTCATGCATGGGGTTTTTGAGATTGGAATCAATTTTCTTCTTTTGAATGGATGAGAAAATATTTGGATTGAATACAATTGAAGGGAAACTTTTTCCATCATCATCCATAGTATGAACTTTGGAGCACTTAGGGGATTTAACTGCGTCACAATGATTTAGTCCAAAATGCTTCATTTTGGATTGACCAAAAGCAAAATTAAAAACACCCCCTTAGAGCAAGTCCAATGTAGAGACTCAGAGTGACATTGGAAATTGTCAAGAATGGGCGGCTTGCAAAAGGTGTGGAGGGGCAGGTGGGGCCTTTTGGGAGTGTGATGCAATTTGCATCACCCCACTACAACAATGAGCCAAGTCCAACAAACACCACGGTAGAGTTTTTCTTAAAATTTTTCTAGTGAACATCTTCCACCTTTTGAATGCCTTATGGATGAGGTGTCAAAGAATCTCAAACTTTGGAATGTTGTTCAATATTTATCAAATCTTGTCAAAATATCGAGTAGAGGCTCTCATATAAAGAATCCTTGAAAATCCCATGGACTGCAGCGGTTGCATTGGGCCATGAAAATTTGTACAAGCTTGTTAAAAGTCCCATTTGCACCATTCCCGTTGCCTATACATGGGGCTACATTGGAGGGCCGGGGTGAATTGACCCCCTCGCTTGGCCCACCCAAGCCATCCAAAGGATGAACGTAAAAAAGAGCCCCCCTATTTTGTGCCATCTTTGTTCAATTGTTAACACCTCTCCTTACGAATTTGGGGCCTCTGATTGCAAATATAAATTCAGAATTTGCAAATTTTATCATGTGTGGCAAATAAAAAATTTCAGGGTTTTCCCTGATGCCCCAGCGAGGGTGTCGGTTCACCCCGCGCCCATTGGAGCTGCTCTTCATAATTTAAAAAAAATAAATATTCCTGACCCATACCGAAACTAAAAGCAGTACTAAAGCACCCCTTATTAATAATTAATTAATTAATTTTATATTCCTGACCCAAAAGGGCGGTCCGTCGGGCACTCGGACCCCCGGCTTCGCATAACTGAAGGTCCCCACGGGGGTTCCGCCCACTCCCCTTCCTCCAGCTGGCATTTCTGGGCCCGCGGGCCGATGATTGGGTAGCCCGGCCGGTCCGATGGACTCCGGCTCGCTCGGTCCGTCTGTCTGTCCCGTCCCTTGCTCTACCTCGGGAAGCGGGTCGCGCTGCTCACTTCTCTCTACCAACTTCCCCCTCTCCCCGGCTTTCTCGCCATCGCCAACCCTCACTCCACAGCTTCTATTCTTCTTCTTCTTCTTTTACTCTCTCTTCCTCTTTCCAAAGATCTCTACAACACTCTCTTCAGGCATCGCAATGAGCGCAACATCAATACACCAGCTCGCAAACTAGCAAGCAAGCTCGTCAGAAATAGAGAGAGATAGTAGTGATGAGATAGTCGAGAATAGCTAGGCGTATGTTAACAAACTATTGATCGAGGATGACGAGAGACAGACCGACGGAGATTCCTGCTTTT
Source organism: Neckera pumila (assembly GCA_963969595.1). Lineage (NCBI taxonomy): Eukaryota > Viridiplantae > Streptophyta > Bryopsida > Hypnales > Neckeraceae > Neckera > Neckera pumila. Next base: position 4,948,699 of record OZ018415.1, on the reverse strand, counting down.
AGTTTGAGAGTTTTTTTTTAATACGGAGTATTCAGTTTTGAGTGTTTTTGTTGTGCGCTTAGTTGTGTGTGTGTGTTTTTTAAGGTGCGTTTTAAAAAAAATAAAATTCTTTCGTATTTGTTATTAAGAAGCTTCGACGGACGAGCGTTCAGTTCACTTGCGGTTCCTGCTGCGCGATCGCCAAAAATAGGAAGACCGATAATTTGTTTTTTGGCTCCCGTGGATCCGAAGTCGCGAGTTTTGGAGTGAAACCTTAGGTTGTGCAGGCGCGGTTCCCAAGGTGCGGAGTCATTCCCGAGAACGAGTTGGTAGCGATTTTTCATTTATATTTTTTCGATTTTTCGATTTTTCGTGTTTGAATTTCTTTTGTTTCGGGTTTTGAATGAGTTTGAGGAGTTTAGGTACAACAGGTATTGCGTTTTTTCTTTTGTTGTAGTTTTGTTGATGAGTTTTGAGTCGGTTGTTGCGTTTTGAAATTCGTCCTTGGAGGTTCCGGAAATTGAATCGTGTGAGGTACACGTGCAGGGATCGTTTCAGTTCGAGTTCCGGAGAGGGAAGGGGTTACGGGATCAGATTAAATACAAGATTGCGCTTCGACGGCATTCACAATCACTGAAAGGACTGTTTAGAAATTGTAGGTGAATGCAGAAGCGCCTCGCATTGTGGACGGCAAAAGGGGGAGAATTTGCGAACACAGCTTAGATTGGAGAGCTTGTAAATAGGTAGCGGCAATAGAGTGTGCGTTTTCCCAAATCTTAGGGTTTGAGGGATTCCGCACCTTGAATGTCACGAACTTAGAGAGGGAGAGTGCGTTTGTAGGATCCCGAGGAGGAATGTAAAGAGGAAGTGCTTGAGGTGCGATTGTTGTGTTTCCAAAGGCGATAAGGGACCCGACTGTGAAGCTTTCGTGCTCGAGTTCCGATTCTTGTATTTCCAAAGGCGAGGATTGATCCCGACTGTGAAGCTCTAGTCCGCTTGGTGCGATTGTTGTGTTTCCAACGGCGATAAGGGATCCCGAATGTGAAGCTGAAGCCCGCTCGGTGCGATTGTTGTATTTCCGAAGACAATAAGGAATCCCGAATGTGAACCTGTCGTGTGCTTGGTGCGATTGTAGTGACTCCCGTGCATTGACAGATGGGCGACGACGGCGACGTGTTGAACGGCATCCGCTGAGTGATGCAGAACGGCAAAGATCATGTGTTCCTCGGCCACCGCCCTTCGCCGGACCGCAATGGCCACACCAACTGTCACAGCAGCCACAGCAGCCATGTCGTGGTGGACGCTTCCTCCCCGCCGGCTGCTTCTCTCTCCTCTCCGGCTTCCTCCCCGCGTCTCCGCGGCAGCGGGCGCTCGGTCGGTCGTTCCGGCAAGGCCAGATACGGCTCCCCTTTCTTCAGAGGAGGAAGGGTTGGCAACCCTAACCCCATGTCCTTGCAGGGGCTCACATTTAAGCTGCTCTCGGTCTTCTTCATCTGGCGGCCCCCGATGTTGTTGCTAGTGCCGTTCGTGTATGTGACGGGGATGCTGGTGTACATGGGGGGAGACATCTCCATGCCGTATGAGTTTCCGCCGTTTCCCGGGAGGTATCGAGCGGGGTCGGTGTATAGGAGTGATCAGGTGTTTGAGGAGTTGTGGCCGGTGATGGAGAGTGCAGAGGCGGCGTCGCATGGGGTGAGCCTTGCAAATTATTATCTTACTTCTTCTACAGGAAATGAGGGGTAGCTTTCAGGTGCCTGCTTGCTCGAATTTCGTTTTTGTTGTGTTGGTTGCAATTGCGGGTTGGCATTCGGTAGCCTGCTTGCTGGAATTCCTTCACTCTTGTGTTGATTGCAAGTGCAGGTGAGCATTCAGAAGCCTGCTTGGTTGAATTCCTACTCTCTTGTGTTGATTGCAAACGAGTGTTAACTTTCAGTAGTCTCCTTGGTTGAATTCTGTTCTCTTGTGTTTTTAGCGAATGCAGGTCACCAAACAGTAGCTTTCTTGCTGGAATTTCTAATCTCTTGTGTTCATTGTGAATGATTGTGAATGATTGTTTACATACAGTAGCTTCGTGTACTACTGTTTTGAGTGCAAATGCCGAGCCGACATTCATGAGCTTGGTTGCGTGAATTTCTAAGCTGTGAAACCTGTATGAAACTGCACCTGGTTCTCCTTTAGGACTCCTGCAAGGCCCTCAATTCATTGCCTTGAGGCAATAGCCTGCTTAAGGTTTTATATTGAGAGACCTGTATGAAACGACTCCATGATCTTGATTTTTCTCTAGGATTCCTTCAAGGCACTCTTACCCACCCTTCTCTCTGGCACTGTTTCTGTTGATTGCAAATGAGTGTCAACTTGCAGTAGCCTGCTTGTTTGATTTCCTAGATTGAGAAGCCTATCCCATGTTCTTGATATTCCTTTAGGACTCCCGTAAGGCAATCATTTAATAGCCTTCAGAGCTTGGTTGCGTGAATTCCTATTATGAGAAACCTGTATGGAACTATAATATGTTTCCTGTAAACGAGCGCCCTTTCTCTTCAGCATTCATTGGCCTGCTTGCTTGAAATTCCTATACCGAGAAGCCTTTACGAAACTGCGCCACGTCGCTGATCATAGAATTGGTTGTGGAATTGTGTGCAGGTGGAGTTCGGGGCGCTGAATGAGGCCACTGGAGGGACTCATGGACGGCAGGTGTTGTCTGTTTGGGAGTATCCTAAAGAGGGTGGAGGTTTCACACCTTGCTTGAATTCCGGCAACCACGACTCAGGTAACTGATACAAAGCCACTGTGTTTGTAGTGGTTTGTCTCGTTGGTTGCTCGTAGACCACTTTCATTGGGAATTCTATTTTATGCACAGGAGATACTTTTTCCCCTCCTCCAAGTTCTCCTTTCTGTCCTTGCCATTTGAATTCCATCATATTCTTACCTCATTCTCAATGGTCACATAAGCCTGTACACGATTTTTATGGTCTTCCAACTGACTCAAGAACGTTGTGAAACCTCGCTTTTTCCACTAAAACGTACTCTTGGACTGTAGGATTGCCGGAGTCAAATGGATTCATACTCATAGAGGCAAATGGGGGTTTGAATCAACAGCGCTCCACAGTGAGTGAATGACTATCTTCGTCCCTTGGATTTTAAAGAACACAAATTTGGGTAGAATTTAAGCTGGACACTGTTTTGTGTGCATCGTGAGGGTGACGTTTCTGATTGCGGGTATTTCTTGTACCTGTCTGTTTTTGAATATCATTCCCTGGGAGTGCAGATATGTAATGCTGTTGCCGTTGCAAAGCTCATGAATGCCACTCTCATTATACCCCACTTCCATCTCAACAGCGTATGGAAAGACCCTAGGTGTGGATTTCCTGACTTTCTCAGAAATTTTTCTACGTTCTTTCGGCATAATCTATATGCAAGGCCAGTGCTAGTTTGAGGAGCGGTTGGTGAAATGCAGACTTGTTCATACTTGTTCTTGTGTCTTTCAGCCGTTTTGGGGATATCTTTGATGAAGAGTTCTTCATTGAATCTCTATCCAAACAAGTGAGAATCCTGCGGGAATTACCTCAGGAGGTGAGGAGCCGATATGACAATACTAGCATGATCTACAAGGTTCCCAAAGTGAAAGCGTGGTCACTGCCCCGTTTTTACTTGGAAACTGCTCTCCCTGAGCTCCGAAAACGGGGGTACGTATGCAGAATAACTCCGAGATCATAATATAAGGTTCACTTTGGAAGCTCATAGTTGATTCTAGTAACTTCGAATCCTGTTTCTATGTTCGAAAATATAGGGCATTATCTCTTCTTGCTATTGCGATTGGTACATTTGTTGCCTTTCTTGGACATTCCTAAATGAAATATTTCAACTTTTATGGGTATGGAAGTGGCACTTTTGGCCATTTGGGCACTTAGGGTATAAATTCGTGAATTCCATTATTAGCATTCTCGGGGCATTGACAATGTGCCGCATCGTCTTCATGTGCTGTCATTAACTGTCATTTGGGTCTGTCATCGCAGGGTTATTAGATTTTCTCCCTTCGCTAACCGCCTGGCGTACGATGGGATTCCGAAGAGAATCCAGAAATTGAGGTGCTACACCAATTTTGAAGCCCTGCGTTTTGCCCCTCCCATTGCGGAGATGAGTAAAATATTAGTTAATCGAATGAAAGGCAAGAGCGCCAGTTCCAATGGCAATTATGTCTCTATCCATCTGCGGTTTGAAGAGGTATGTATGCTGGCTTAATCTGGCTCTGCTCAGTAGATAGTCTCATATGAAACCAAACTTGCTCTCCTCAGGGCTGTGTCTTGGTGTTGGTTTAACCCCTAGCTTCTCCAAAGTCCATATTCTGAAGTCTATATTCTGGATAATGACAAAGTGGTTTGGGGGTGATGTTTCATCTAAGTAATCTCTCATCATTCAAAGCAATGCTTGAATCTTTAGAAATCACACTTTCTTTATGAGCAATTGATGAAATTGAGGTAAATGATATGTTCTTACAATTTCATAAGCATAAATGGACGTGGGCGTTCAAGGGTTAACAATGGAGATGGTGTTGATTTGTGTGCGAATCAGGATATGGTGGCGTTCTCTCAGTGCGTCTATGAAGGTGATGAAGCAGAAAAAACTCGGCTGGACAATGCTCGTGAGAAATCGTGGCGTGGCAAATTCAACCGCACAGGCCGTGTCAACTTATCACCGGATGACATTAGGAGGGATGGCAAGTGTCCTCTGACTCCTGTGGAGGTACGCAGTTCATCTAAAGTGCTCGATCTAAAGAAAGTAGTCACTTCCGAAAAAGTCATATACTAAATAATTGTTACTCCTCTAAGAAATATATATCATTGCTTCATGTTGAACTTTCTTTCTCTTTTTTCCACTGATATATTGCATGACTCTTCTTGAATCTTCTTTTCTCGAATTTTACATATTCATCCTGTTCAGCCTCACAAGGCTAACCTCCCTCCTTTCAGCGACGTAAAACAATTTTATTTTAACCTCTAAAGTATCAAATCGCAAAATAGAAAGTCTCCTTTACTGATTTATCCTATTAGTGCTTGTGACTACAATCTGCAAAGTTCACACTGTTCGTGATAACATTTAAATTAGTGCATGCTGAAATATAACTGCACGTAGTTCATCACATGATTTATTTCAACTCCTCGAGATATGATACGGCCGCTATTGTACATTTGGCACTTAGGGTTTAGGCATTTAGGTATGATGCTTTTGTAGTAGTTTGTATTTTCCAGGATGCTATATTTACTGTTTATTTTAATTACACATCAGTGGGAAAACAGTTAAAAGGCCAAGTCTGAGTGTGTTGTGTGCTTGTTGCTGGCAGGTGGGAATGATGCTCCGAGGGATGGGGTTCCGAAACACTACACCCATCTATCTAGCAGCTGGTAAAATTTATAAAGGGGAGGAGAGTATGGAGCCCCTCCGAAGAATGTTTCCTTACCTTCAAACGAAAGAAACTCTTTTAACATCAGAGGAGTTGCATCGATTCAAGGTGAAGTAGTAACAGCTTCTACACCTCACAAACCCCCACCTTCTGTTTTAGAGCCTATGTAAGGTAATGGCACCTAGAATCGTGCCATGAAATTAATACTTTCTGTACATTTTAGGTGGGATTCTGGGTGTACATACCTTAGCTAGCCTCTTAGTTTGTCACAGGATACACAGGGTGTATTATTTGATTTCACAGAAATCATATTGTTGTATTGTATGTAACCCATGCCCGTGGAACATGTAGTATCTGCATAGCATATGAATAAGTTACGAATTTTTGTAATAGGGGTCAGTCACGAGCTTAGATTACCCTTTAATAATAAGCATTGCATGTGCGAGGCATCTCCTCGACGCATCTTTGACTTTGATAATATCTTTGTAGTCTGTCTCAGTTCCTAAAAGTCAACTATTTGGATAGCACTTGCATCATAAGAGGTTGACTGTTGAGTACACGGGAAAAGGATCCCACGTCAATGAGTTCCCTACCTAAAATATGGACTGTTTGGTTCCCAATTTCCTGATACGCCTTCTGATTAGGGTTCTGGAAAGGGTTCTGGTACATGGACTGACTGGAGCCTTTTTCCTTCTATGCTTCTGCGCAGGGCTTTTCATCGCGGTTAGCAGCCATTGACTACACTGTGTGCCTCCACAGTGAGGTCTTTGTGACCACCCAAGGGGGCAATTTTCCACAGATATTAATGGGGCATCGCCGCTTTCTTAACAAGGGCCACTCGAAGACGATTAACCCGGACAAGAGACGGCTTGTCTTACTACTTGATAATCCACACATTGAGTAAGCCACCCAGAAAATGAAAGACTGCTTTAAAGAAGATGCTGTATTGATGACTGGTTTTAGGGTTTGGGATGCTTTTAGGAAGAACCTATTTTGGGTTTGAGAGAGGGTTATGCTTTTGCTGGTGGTGATTCGGTTTTGAATCTGTTTTAGTGTTTGAGAAGAAGGTTATTTGATACTTTCAGAGTTTGACAGGAGGGTGTTGGTTTTGTTATTGGTGATTGGTTGTGGATCTCTCTTAGGGTTAGAGAGGAGGTTTATGATTTGGTTATTGGTGCTTTTGTTGTATACCTGTTGCGAGGGTTAGCGAGGAGGGTTCTGTTTGGTTATTGATGCATTTTGTGTATCAGTTTTAGGGTGTGAAAGGAGTGTGATGATATTGTTATTGATGTTTTTCTGTCTGGTCCATTTATACAGGTGGGAGGTTTTCCGGAAAAACCTGGAGGACATGCGAAGACACAGCGATTTCAAGGGCCTGCAACCACGGAAAGCGCTGCCGGTGAAGAAGTCCCAGTTCTACACGATCCCACCCAAAGCGTCGCTGTATACATTTCCTGCCCCCGAATGCATGTGTGCGGAGCCTGCCAACCCAGGCAAGTTAGACCAATGAATGAAAATGCAACCCCATTCTATTCTTTTTCATTCCGTGAGCGCCATTATTAGGTGTAGACAACCAACCAACCAACCCCTTTCATAAAATTCATGTGTGGGTAAAGAGCCCCTCTTACTGTAATTTATCAAGCCTATCATTCTTTCGATCTTTGTAAGTATGGTACTAGTTCGTGATGAGTCCCCCCAAGGCTGAGTTTGCCTGCTTTAATTAATTATTAGGAGCTTTTAGCCTCGGTTAACCCCCAGGTTTCAATAAATTTTGATTGAAAGCGGATTAGATTAGTCTCCGGCATTGATGCAAAGCCATCTCAGTCCCTGGATGGCCCTCTGTATTGATGGTGAATAGTGTTGAATGATTGTAAACAATGAGAATAGTTTTGGCTGTTGGCCTTGTAACTGTACACACATGTATCTCCCAGGTATGCCAAGGTTTCTGAATCTGCACCCCTTCCTTAACTTTGACTGGTTTGCGGATGTAATTGCTTTTACAGTCTATTCAATCAATGCAAGATGCACTAATTGTTTTATATTGCATTTTTCTACTAGAAATCATTTTATTTCTATTTGTTTATTAGTGGCTATTGGGAGGTGAAAGCAGTATCTTCTTTGCCCTTTAGTCATTAAAACTTTGGAATATTTTAGTTTAGTGGAAAAGTGCAATATGAAGCAATTGGATGAACTTGAGTAGTATGGTCTGTTGATATCCCGAGTGCAATGGCTTCTCTCCAGTGGAGGTTATACACAAATTTTGTTTCTCAATTCCTGGTGTGCTTTATTTCATATGGCCTATGGTGCTCCCTCTTCTCTTTTTAGTCAAGTTTTGTATTTTACACCTAGCAAAAAAATATGTGCATTGTTGAGGCCTTGAAGGGGTTTATTGAGCTCATAATGATTTGATCATTTGGATATGGAATGGATGAATTATATGGAAGTATGTTGCAAATTCATTTTTTTGTCTATTCCTTTTCCATTTGCCTATCTTGGTCATTTAGGGCTTCATGACTTTTGGTCAAGGTTTTGAACTAGTTCATGGATGGAAGGAAAGCAAAGAAAAATTTGTAGAGGTAAATGACTTGTGTTATTTTTGCATAAGCTTTATAAGTACTAAGCTCTTCCTATCAGGCTCTTGTAGGGATAAATCTAAAAGTATGACTTGAATATACTTTTATAACATTCTTGAAGTTACGAGTGACTAGATAAGGAATATGGTGAGATGATTGATTATTGTTTCTTTGTTTGTTGCATATTTTTTAGTTATCATGTTCACATTTTTTTTTGTTGTGTCTTTGGTGATTGTACAATATAAATTTTTTAGTTAATATTGTAGTAATATATGTGATCAAAAGTTTACACCACTAATAAAGTGTACATTACACCGAGTGAGTTCCTTTGGTACATATAAAGACATTTAGGTAGTATATTAAGTAGCTCAGGGGATGAAGGAGATATAATTGAATTGAACATTTATCTCAATGTTGATCTCTACTTTATGGTTGCATTGCAAATCACACTTTATTGATCTCTACTTTATGGTTGCATTGCAAATCATATTTTTTCAACTTTTTGTCTTTTTATTTTTGTCTTTTTGTCACTCAGCAGTTATCTATTAAACAATATGTCAATCCTTGCAAAGTGAACTTGCACTTTAATAAATACTTACATGCCTTGTCAAGTGCTTATAGATCATATTTAAATGCATCACTTTATCACTACTTCAATTCAACATATACTAATCTATCATTTCTTCTTTTGGACCCTATCTTTATTGTCAATTCCCCTTAAGATCATGGCAGCCATTTCCTTTCAATACAATAGAATCTAGTATAGATACATATAAAAACAATTAATTCCACACATATACGATCGCATCAATGTTGCATTTTCATTTATCAATATGGTATCCAACCTTTTTTATGTTTATTAACCCCTAAAGGACCAGCGTGCAGTTTTGGGCAACATAAAATTTTTGGACAAATACGTGTGACTAGAGATTTCCATATTTTAAGCTGAAATTTTAATAGAAGATGGATGCGAGGAATATCTTTCATATGCACTAAATTTCATGACATTTGGAAATAGGAGTCAAAAGTTATGGCCAAATATGTTACTTTTTTTTGTAACTGGGCAGTCCGGGCAGATAAAAAAAAAATCACGTTTTCAAAAATAAAAATTTGAAATTGGTTTTCTAGAGTGATACATACGTGGAAAGCTTTGAATCATTTCATTTTGACCAATGCGTCAAAAAGTAATGACGGTTTTTAGTTTGCGGGCAGTTATAGATTCTCTACTCTGAAATAAACTTTGAAGTTGTTTATTTAACTCAATTTTTAATATTTTTTGGAAAAAAAGAATTCATAGGATGTAGGTTGTTTATCACAACATTACAACCATTGGGATTGACATTTTTCAATTCCATAATTACATTCTTAACAATTTAGTATTTTGGATAATTCTCTACTTCTTTCTACTTACTACTTTTTTAGTATATATTGTACAATATCAAACGATTTGAAAATTTTTAGGCATGTAGCCAACTTGTTTAGAAAAAAGAATTCAAAGATGCACCACCATCTGGACATTTTTTCATACAAATGTGACCTTGTGAAGTGCAGCTGCCTTATGTTTTGCAGGGACAAAAAAAGGATTTTTGCCAATTCAAATGCTAATATCTTCCAACCCGCATGGTGGAAAATTTTGAAATTTTTTCCACATCTTCTAAAATTAGTTTACTATAAGATCCTATGGTTACAATCCTCAAAAAAGTTTTTTTTCAAAAATTTGATACATGTACTAAAAATGACAGTTTTTGAGTGTTTTCAGTAAAAACATAGTCATAGAACTTTAGGGGTTAAATTGCTTTTCAATTGAATGTTTGCTCAAATTAAGACTTAAACTTTATCAAAAGTACTATAGAAGTAGTCTTTTTTTTTTCTTTTTTTTTTCTGAATTTATCAATCTCCTTTGGTCAACCAAAATTTACTCTAAATTTTTTTTGAATGAATATCTAATGGGATTTTATCCATGTCGATGTGAATTCTTGGGAAAGATCAACCTTGTATAACTATACTACTTTGTAGAGGCCCTTGTCATATATATTGAAACATTATGATTGGCCATTTGAGTTGACAGTAGGGTGAATTACCATTATTTAATTCGGTTTAGCCATGGAGTTGTACTATTTGTGTTGCTACACATGGTTGTGGGAGTTGACGAGGGACTTTGTGGGCAGCGGCTTCCTTCACTAAATTTCTTGAGGTCAGGCGCTATTTAGAGGGATGGCACCCCCATGCAACACCCCCCATTGTAGAAGCCCCTACCCTCCATCATAAGAGAAGTGGACATGGACACCCAACAAGCCGAAATCGACAACATCGACACTAACAAAGTAGAGCACATTTCTATAGAAATTCTACCTGCTAACAATATTGCTAGCAAATAGCTAGAAGTCAATCACATGTTCATTTGATCAAAGTTTTACTTAGTTTGCATTTCATTGTTGCCATTGTCTTTGTTTTTTTAGTACACATGCACACTTGAACTTGAGAGGACGTATCCGATCAAATATTTTTGAATTCCTTTGAGAATAAAAATTTGAACCAAGTTGCCATTAAGATACTTGTATATTGGTCTTTGATTAAATCGTCACTTACTTCTCTTATAAGAAGATCTCTTTTTGTACCCTTACATAAGACATTAAATATATTGCATAATTTACTTGAAGACGCACAACCATATTCCACAACACTTGTAAGGGCCTCCTTCCATGTGAGTCAAGCCAGTAAAGATATGTTTGGGTTGTGCCCACATCCAATAATGTCCATAGGTAGACTCTATCAAAACTTTAAAATTCACCTTGCCACGTGTGAGGGGGGTGTAGCACTTAATGACTTGTAGAAACTTGCAATATTATTTTACCAAATGGATTATATTCTAGAATGTTACCTTCACTAGAAAGTTTAGCAATTTTAAATAAGCTTTAGCATTAGAAAAAATTTGGAGCCTCCAAATAGCTGCACCAAAGTGACTAAACCACTCTATTAAAAGGTGGGATTGACATTCGGGAAAGTAGCCATAGTGAGTAGTCAAACCAGTTGACTTCCGCAAAAATAGTCAGGCTATACTTGTTTTTGTGAATAAAAATGTATCAATGCATTTTTATTTTGTTTTTTTGAATACATAGACCATTATATCCGCAATTTTTAATGTTACACACAATGTTTAAAACTTTATTTTTTCATTTGAGTAAAATTAAATTCAATCAAGCCACAAAATTTGGCTTGATTGGATTTAATTTGACTTCATTGAAAGAAATTTGGTTTCAAATCATCCAAATTAATTGGCTACTGAAGCTAATTGCCAAAGGCAACTAGCTTCAATAGCCATTTACTTTGGCTGATTTGAAACCAAAATGAACTTAATTTGTAAGTAATAAGATGAGAAGAGGAGGTCTTTATGCAATTGGAATTGTGATAGTGTTCACAACCTCAATTCCATAAAGACCTCCACTTTTCATCTTGTGATTCACAAAATGCCAATGAAGTTAGTCCTTCATACATTGGTGGATAAAAAATGATTGGTTAACAGTGGTCATTGGATAATTTGGAGACATTTTTTTATTTTAGCACAATTTGGTATTAATCCCTAAAAGCCCAAGTGTCCCTGCGGGGGTCATTTGGTACTTTGGGCAAGCTCATGTGACCTCAAATTTTCACATGATTTTTTGAAATTTTTTTGGAGGATAGGAAATCTCATTAGCTTCGCGGGAAGATAAATTTCATCAAATTCCAACTTACCCTCCAAAAGTTATGATGGATTGAATAAAAATTTCAATTTGGGAATCTGCTGCCCCTGTCTTTGACTCCCAAGGGGCAGCAGAAGTGGCAAGAGAGGCTATTGTTGTGCCTATTGGGAGGTCACATTAGGCTTTAGGAGCTTGTAGATTTTAGAGATTTTGACATTTTTCCAATTATTTTTTTCCTACTTCTGAAGTACAAGTGCATCTTTCAATCCACTGTTTGGATTTCCTAGATCAAAAAATGTGTGATGGGAATTTTTTTTTGAATATGGCATAGTGTATTGTTATTTCTTGGGACAAAGTGGCAAATTTTAATTTTTTTGAATATCAGGATTGTCTTGGATTGCCTTGAAAATTAGCATGCACATGCCTAACATGTTTCCCAATAAGATTTTTTTTAAAATTGGAGGTCTGTAGTGGAAAGGAATTCAGCAAATGGAGGTCAAAGACATCTAAAATTTTTGGGCACAGTGGGAAAAAAAACAAAACAGACTTTGAAGGCAAATATCTCCCAATCTATACAGTCAAACCTCATGAAATTTTTACCACATATTCTCATACAAGTTAACTACAAGATCCAATGGTTACATTTCCAAAAAATCAAGTTTTCAAACTTACTGATGAATACTCTAGAAATGGCAGTTTTGGGTGTTTTTTTGAGGTAGAAAAGGCCTTGGGCTCTTAGGGGTTAAATACAAATTGTAAAAAAGTGTTAAAAAAGGTGCATTAGAGTACCTTAACCTTGAATTTTTAGTCTTTTGTTTTTGGATTTTAAACTAATGCCGACCATCTGATAACAAAACTACAAGTGGGGTGTATAGGGGAAAAATCAATTCTAAAGCCCAAAAAAACCCAATCCACAGGGTCCTTGGAGGGTTGTGGAGCAGCCCTCTAGAGGCCCCAGATTTTTTCTTATGCATGTTCAAAAATGAATTAATTTGGAACTACAAATTGCATTGGAACTGCAACAAAGTGCACTTCAACTCATACCAAGTGAAAAATTATACAACAATTTGGATTTCTTTTATACATTGTCTTTCATTTCATAGAGAATCCTTCAAAGATAGAGTCAAAGGTTTCTGCAACATTTGAAGTGAAGAACAAGCAAGAAATCATACAAGCAATTCAAGTGGTACATAGGATCAAGTATCTCTAAAGTGACTGTAAAGACTCATTTCTAATATATACCATTAAATACAAATTGTAATTCTTACAAATAATGGCAACATTAGATGGTAGATAGTGTATACAAAACATCATCTTCTTTTCATGATTTTCAATTACATATGTGTATATATAGTGATGATGAAGAAGAATTTAGTTTGATTCCCATACAATTTAGAGTTAGAAACCGCATTCATTTTTTAGCATACATGAGCCTTTGGTTCTCCTAATCTCAACGGGATCCAAAACTTTGTAAGTTTATTAGACCACACTATACATATTTAGAATCATGATATTCAATTTAAATTCCAATTATAGACAATATATCAAACAATATTATACAATTCCTACTAGTAGACTATCTTTGTTTTTGTAGTTGCTAAAAATAAATTCCTTTAATTTTCTATATAGTTGTAATGGTAATACAAAAGAATTGATTAAAATTTTAGAATCATGAATGAGCTTTTTGCCATATATAAAAACTACATATTCCTACCCCCTATCTGATGAAAGGCAAGGTGTGAAGGGTTTTAGGCAAGATAATTTTCAATAATTTTCAAATGATTCCTCTTGACTATTCATGTTATGAAGTTTGACAAAGCCATGAATTCTTTTGAGGCTTGAGTACTATTAAGAGTAGTGATCAATCAACTCAATCTATCACATGAACTAATTCAAAAAATAGTTAAATAATATGTAATAGATAGCCCATTGAATAAGGGAAAAATGAATCAATCATCAATTATAATCCTTTCTTGTAAACTAAATCATAACTGTCAAGGCTTCAAAATCAGCAACAAATTCAAAATATGAAAGAAGGATAAGGAATTATAATTCATCATGCAGATAGCAATGAAAGTGATTGAATAAGGTCTAAGGATAAGGTTTGGTAAACAAAATGGCTTTGGATATTTGAAAGTAGAGTCTTGCTATAAGAAATGACAAGATAAGCTACATGAGAGTTAGACCTTTGATCCCATTTGGGTACATTTGAGACCCCTTCATTGGACAAGTAGAAGCATAAAAATTTCAAAATGTACAACTGCACTAGCTCTATGAATCCTTTATACCTTTGATTGAGCATGGTTGACCAAAATCCAACCATTCAAGCATTGAGGCTACGCCACTAATATGTTAATACTTTATGGAAAATAACATGCCCTTCTTCATGACTTCATCCATTGAACATCTTCAATCCGACATGTAAAGAGGTGCAAGAAAGGTAGGTTTTGTGTGGGTCCCAAAATAGCAACATAAACCCACTCCAATGCCAATGATACTTTTCATGTTACTTTCCCCACGCACTGCTCTTTTTGACTCTCACAACAAGAATTGTTTTTTTGTTTGTGCCTTCCAAGCAACTCGACACTCTTCGGTCTCCTTGGGTCAAGAGGTATTATGGCAACAATGGAGTCTTGAAGGGCGTAAAAGGAAAAACATTTGTTCAATGAAATCACCCGTTTCACCTCCTCCATTGCATGAGCAACGCCCGCATTGTTGCCGAGTCAATCATGGTTTCAAACACCATTGTTGGGTTGAAGTGCACACAAGAAGAAGAAACACAATTAAAAAAAAAGGGCTTGAATGCAAATAGCATGTACTATTGCAATAGTAGGCTTCCATGTGAGTCAGTTGGTGGAGAACCTTATCAATGACTGCAATCTCCAAAACCTGGGACTCCCATCCCATTGGTCATTGGTGAGGTCCACCAATGCCTGACTTACATGGAAAGAAGGCCTTACTGGCATAACACTAAGAGCATTTCCATCGGTATTCCAATTTTTTTCCTTTGGAATGCATACTATGCTGTGTACTAGTTGTAAGATAGGCCTTGCCTTGTTTCTGGGCCACACTGGAAATAGGATGCACACACACACCACAACCCTTTTTCTAAGGCACTTCATTAATGAGTTTGGAATTTGGAGCTCCTTCATATTTAGGGCCACTAAATTAAAAAAAGAATTGCTTTCTTGATAGCTCTTTTTGTCATAGCGTGCTAGAAGTCAAAGGTGAGAGACACACGGGAAGATGGAGTGTTTGGACGAAAATTTCATATGGCCGGAGTTGACAAATGCGAAAGGCTGCTACTGGTGGGACACTAAAAATCTTCTGGGCACGCCACATGTCAGACAGGGGCACTGTGGCGTGCCCCGGTGGAGATGCTCTAAGGATGCTCTGAGAGACTGTCTTCAATGCTCAAATAGGGTATCAACAAGATTACGTCAAGATTATGTCAACAATGCCGACACTCCCCTCCAGTCGAGAATGCTTCTCATCAGTCTCTGGGTCGTCTGAGAATCAGAGGATTCAAAATTCGAGAGTACAGTACGTGCTGACCACAGTCAAAGAAACTGACACCAATTTCAACTACTTTGAACCATTTATTTCCACGGGCTTCTGGTCACGTAAGCTTATACTCCCGATGTATGTGTCACCGCGTTTCGAAGCATGAATCCTAACTCTTAGTCTAATTGAAAATACGCAAATCCTATGCCTTTCTCGAGCACTCCCTTCCTCTGCACCACTAATGAACCTGCAATCCCAGATTCCCTCAGGCCGGCCTCCGACAGGCATTCAAGTCGATGAAGACCGATCGACAAGCTAGCTACCGGCTATCCGTTTGTTTCGACGATCAAGGCAGACTCACATGCATGGAAGGAGGGCCTTACTGGAGTAGCACGAAGCTAGGATGCTCTGAGTGGCTGTCTTCAATGCTCAAATAGGGGATCCAATAAGATAACGTCAACAATGCCGACACTCCCTTCCCGTCGAGAATTTTTCTCAGTCTCTGGGTCGTCAGGGAATCCGTGGAATCAAAATTCGCCACAGTACAGTACGTGCTGACCCAAGTCAGCGAGTTGCATGAGCAATGAAACTAACGCAAACACAAGTCACAGGATTTACCGTTACCGACTACAAAGGGGAAAGTGAGAGAGGGAAACGCAAAAAAGTCTCTTGTGAAAGTCAGCTACATTGAACTATTTATTTCCACGGGCTTCTGTTCACGTTAGCTTACACTCCCGATGTGTCACCGCCTTTCGAAGCATGAATCCTGACTCTCTCATCAGTCTCATTGAAAATAACTTGTGCAAATCGATCCTGTGCCTTTCTTAATTCTTACTCCCTAGTGAACCTGCAATCCCAGATTCCCGCAGGCCTCAGACAGGCATTCAAGTCGATGTAGATCGATCGACAAGTTACCGGCATTCCGTTTGTTTCGACGATCAAGGTAGACAAGGCCCGCGCACATGAGGCAAAAATCAGCGGTGCTACGTCGTACGTGAGGCTCGAAAAGGCCGGGTTTGCCTGGCCGAGGGCCAACGAGGCTGGACTCACAAAACTCACAAAACGTGAGGGCACAGCCCTCACAGACAATTTACCCAGGCTTTTAATTCCAGCAAGTTAACTTTTGTTGCATGCGGGCGGTTGTCTGGCTTGAGGTGGGCGAACAGGGTAAAAATCCACTGCAGCGGGAGGTCAAATTGGCAGGCCAGGTGGCCTTAGAAGCAGCCTGGATCCTTCTATTTGCTACCGGGAGTGGGGGCCCATGCATGGCTGTGCGACGTCGCACTCAGCCCTCACCACCCCCCATGTGCGAGGGCCTACAGACAGATCTCAAGCCTTTCACTTTGCCCTTGAAGGACATTGCACCCAAAAATTAAATGGCCTATGGATGGCTTTCTAGATCAATGCAGAAATGAAGATTGAATGAAGAATGCATTTATTAGTCTAGAAATCAAATTATTTTTGGGAAAGTACCTTGGTGATAGGTTTTGTGACTTTTGCCCTTTCAGCTTAAGATGATGTGGAGACTTAGATGGAGTCAAAAATGCAATGAGGAAAGTAAGACTTGAAGAAACCTTAATTCTATGTGGACACGGCATCGGAAAAGTGGCTAATGAATGACTTTCCAAGATCATTACAATAGAGAAATGTAAAGGAAACTGCACAAAGAAGGTAGGAGGGGTTACCATGTGGGAATAATTTGACCATTACCGCATGGTAACCACCTCCGAAGTGGTAAACTCATAGTAGTTTACCACTTAAGAGGTGGTTACCATGTGGGAAATATTTGACCATTACCTCATGGTTACCTCATGGTAACAGCTCCTACCTCCCTTGTGCTGTACTGTAAATGCAAAATAATGCCTTTGAGCATTTCATCTGCTCCAAATCAAAATTAAAAAAAAATGCGTTTGAGCTTTTCTGAGCGCCAGCTAGGGGTCGGTACCTTGGAATCAGGGTCAAGAGCAGAGTCAGACCTTTTTTTGAGCCTTTGCAAGACCCCCCATTCGGCCGTTTGCTTAGCAAATTTGGACGTTTCAAAACTTGCTTAGCAAGTTTGTAGACTTTTCACAATCACAGTTTGATATTGACAATTGACGTTCAGGTCATATTGATAACACATCAGCAAAACCCTCCTTGTCAAAAATGGGGGTGGGCCGGTGGGGGGACGGTCAGCCTTATCGACTTGCAGGAAATAGTGGCAATATTGTCGACGAAGTCCACACACTACTGCACATGTCCTGGAACCTGCTTCCGAGCTTTGAAAAGCTGCGGTTTGATTGCTAGCTGATGAGAAAGCTAGGGGGCCTCTCTCTTCCATGGGGAATAAATAGCTCATCGTACAGCCACAATTAACCAAACCTTAATCGTCCACAACATCGAGTATATTGTGCACTACTACTGATCGAAGCTAGCTCTTCGATCGATCACAGTTTCTCAGTTTGGCATTCGTAGTGTTGCTTCAATTGCAACTGTGTTAATAGCAATGGCCGTCATGCACTGGCTCGTGATCGCATGCGCATTTCTGGGCGCACTGCAGGTTGCGAATGCTGCGGATCCCGACCCCCTGCAGGACTACTGTGTGGCGGATCTGAAGTCCAAGGTGTTGGTGAATGGGTTCCCGTGCAAGCCCCGGCACAAAGTCACCGCCAAGGACTTCACGTTCACCGGATTCCGCAAAGCTTGTAAGCTGCAATTCATATTCATGTAATCTTGTCAGTTTTGATTTGGACAATGGAATCTAGAAATCAATCACGAGGAGTTCGGGGAATGGGATTCGCTGTTACTTATGCTGTCTATGGGGTAGTCTTGAAAGTTTGTTGTGGGGTATCGCTTCAGATTCCTAAATGTGTAGTGTTTTCTATGATTAATTTCAGTGGAGTCACTCTAGAGAAATCTAATTAGTCGATCCATAGTACAACCATGGAATTTCGAAACTTGAGTATGGAATCCAAATATACCGTAGTACAACCATAAAATTTCGACCTTACTCAAGTTGTGAAATTCCTGGGATGCACAATGGAATATATTCGGTCTGTATTTGGAATTTTTGAAATTCTCTCCTGTAATGGGCTCCTATGCTATTGAGTGCACATGACTAGTGATGTATATCCTCGGATCGATTCACAGACCTAACTCTGTGTTGTGCTTCCCCGCAGTGTTCCCAACCTCCATATCCGAGACGGGCGCCACCGCCGACCTGGCCTCCGCGCAACAAATGCCCGGCCTCAACACTATGGGCCTCAGCCACGCCCGACTCGACTTCGACATTGGCGGCGTCATCCCCCTCCACACCCACCCTCGGGCTGCCGAGACTCTCTACGTAGTGAAAGGTACAATCTACACAGGCTTCATCAGCGACGACAACCAGCTGTTCGCCTCTGTGCTCGAAGTCGGCGACTTCACCATCTTCCCGAAAGCAAGCCTGCACTTCCAGCTCAACGTGGGGAACGAAACCGCCACCACGTTCAACACGCTGACGTCGCAGAGTCCCGGATTCTTGTTCACGGCCAACCAGGTCTTTAAGCCCAATATCACCAGTGCAGTGATTGAGAGGTCGTTCGGGGTCAATGCCAGAACTGTGAAGAATTTGAAGCCCAGGATTCCGAAGTACTGGAATTTAGGAACTTGAAAACACGCATTCGTTGGAATTCAGTGTATGAAAACTACGCATTCATGGCAGCTAGCTTGATAGTGGTGATAATCGATCATTAAGTGTAGGTGAAGGAAAATATGATTCATTAACAGTTCTACGTACTCGAGTTGCGCTGGTTGCAATAGCGCTGAGCTCCTCCCTAGTATGATTTTTGTGAGTTTATAAGAGGACACACAAGCGGTGTCCGTAAGTATCGTTGAAGGAATCTGTGATTCACTGATAGTTCTACGTACCGAAGTGCACTCGCTTTCCACAGCCTTAGCCTAGCACTTCCTAGCATGATTTTGGCAAGTTTATGTCTCTAGTTTAGTGAGGATTCACTGACCTTTTCAAGTACATGGTGGACCGGGGACAGTGAAACCTGTAATGCAATAAATGTTTTTTCTGCCTTCAGAATCGATCTAGCTTCGGGGGTTGATCGACCTTAGTTACCTCACAGGCTAGGGACGCGCTAGCCCTTGAATTACTGTTTGCAGCAAGGATAAGCCCAAAATTGTACTGACCCTAAACACGCTTACAATAGGCATGAATTGAACGAAGTGCAAGTTTTCAAGCACGGCCGGATGAATCATTGAAATCGACCATGCTTCAATCATCGTCAATTTGGTTGAATAACATGACTTCGGAGCCAAAAATTGTGACATAACTCTAAATAATCCTCTTAAAATTATCGATTTGCGTTTCACGTCGCATAAAATATAAATCAATCCTTTGTTTTCGCACTGATGAACCTGTTTCGTGTCTTCATAGAAAGCTCATAGACTCGTGCGGCTTTTGCACATTGAACTTTTGAACCACATGGAAGTTCAGGTTCGTCCTTGTATTGAGGCAGATGTGTTACCAAACTGGTGACATTGCGTATTCAAAAATTGAGTCTGTACGGGTGGATTTACTTTAGAATGGTAGGATGTACTCCATTACTTATGCAGGAGGTATAACTTAGAGAAACACAATGCAGTGATTGAATCTTTGAGGTGGACTTTATGAAATTTCAAAAGTCAGGGAACAAGAAAAGCTCCCATTGAAAAACTCAACGAGTCCATCGAAATCCCTGGAAATCCCTGAACCGCCACTGATCGCTACCCGAATTGGGATTGGCCTCGTGACCGGCCTTATTGTCGCGTTGGTGCAGCACGATTGATTCTTCATCATCTTCCATTGTTTTGCATTCTTCGAGAGGCTTGCAAGTCCCTTGTGCTCTTTGTTTATAGTATGCCTCCCTCCTCTGCCTCCAACCTCTGTGCCTACTCTAAATAGTGCAATTGGGTTGCCACACACTAATATCTTCACATTCTGCACTATATAACTAAGTGAAGTTACTGTAGTAATCAAGGACCCATTTGTCTTGCATGGGTTGGTGCATTGCTTGATGGCTTGGGTTTAGAGAATTGCATGCGTCTCCATGTGGACAAAGTAGTGAGTCAAGAGGTAATTTATTTTAGTAAGGCAACCTAATTGTTAAGGCAATCAAATTGCACTATTTAGTGTAGTTGAAACTCCTTAGTTGCATTCCCTCCTTCCAATTCACTATTAGGCATGCATGTACTCCCTTTGTCCAGGCAAAATAAATCTGGGCTCTCCAAATATACTTGTCCCAAATTAAATTGCTCCCCACAATTTGATTGATAAGAACTGAAGCTAGACAGATTGAACACCTTGAAGTAAAATAATCTGTAGGTATTATGCTCTAGAGTCAATATATAGCAATTCAATCCCTGCAAAGGGAAGATCAAAATGCAACTTCTAACCAACCAAAGGTGATGAATAGAACCCACAACTACACAGAGCCTACTATTAACAAATCTCTTGTTGAAAGTTTCCTAGAGTTGAATCACATGACATCGTTGGAATTGAATACAGAGGACATTACTGGATTTCTTTGCACCAACGTTGCTCAAAGAGTGATTCAAATTCATAGCACTAGAGCACTTCTATTTGAAAAGGGGGGGATTTGTCAATTTCGTCACCTATTTTCAATATGCTCCGCTTCACTATTGACTTCCATTCTTTCATGCCTACTAGAGTTGACTAGAAGCTACAGTAATTACCCAATCCCCTTGAAAATAAGAGCAGTTCACGCATTAATCTAGCCATTTCTAGAAAATCCTAGATTTATTTTGGGATGGAGGGAGTACTATATAGTACGTACAAAGAGCAACTGAGCCACTGTTGGTATTTAGCTATTGTATTACTTCTACTACTACATTACATTTAGTAGTAGTCACTATGACTGCCTTCCTTGAACGGAATGATGTGGAATATATCACATCATTTCATCTGAGGGATGAAATGGTGTGGTATATTCCACACCAAATCAGTAACTACAAGGATACTTGGCAAACTTGTCAGAACACCACAAGTGGCTTGAGTCAGTTACAAAGTCGTAGCTGCACATTGGGGTTAATAACAAACTAAGTACTTTGAATTAAAGCTGTAAATAAAATAGCAAACTTATTGAAAATGGCAATCACTTTATAGAGATCAATTATCTCAATGATTAAATTACATCACTTTGATGGGATTGTCATTCATATTTTGTGTTTTCAATTGAAAAAACAACTCAATATATACACATGGGGTGGTAGAAGGTAGAACAACCTATGGGGGATAAATAAATTTGATTTTGTAGTTTCTCAAGCACGTAGTTAAGTCAAAAACAAAGAATTGTGTTAAAAGTAGAATTTTTAATGTGCTTCCCGACTAAAAATGTTTTTGTTTGAGCTAATACGACAGTGACGTGTAAGTGAGCGCACACGCTGACGTGGATGGACACGGAACCACCCCCTCCTCCTTCCTCCACGCCATCACACCCCTACCACCGCGACTCCCCTTTGCCGCCTATACACAGCGAAACCCCACGGTGACCCCCATCACCACGTCTCTTCCCCCACCTTCCTCTATTCCTCACAAACTCCCTCTTCCCTTTCGTCACTCTCCAACGCTTCCTCAGAATTTTTCTTCTCGATTACCGATTCTTTATCGCGCCTTTCGAAGTTGCAATGGACATGGAGAGTACTCGGAAGTGGTTCACGGAACACAAATTGCGTGCAGTAGGTCAGTACAACAAGTTGTTCTCGCGCTCATTCTGTTGTTAGGGTGGTGTTTAGGGGTTTGATGTTTGTGGGTTTGGTGTTTCTTTGTTTGATTCTGCATCGAGATCATTTAGAAGGGTTTGTTTGAGAGATTTCAGCTTTGCTTTCTTGTGTCGGGGGTTTCAGGCTTGGCATGCGGTGATATTCTTTTCTTTTCTTTTGTCTGGGAGGTTGACTTATTCTTCTGCTGTAATCGTTTCATAGCGAATTTTGTGGTGAGAAAGTATAATCGGGGACATGTCGTCCATTATGCATATGCAGAGGCGTTATAGAATATAGATATAGAATCCATGGAGGATGTCTCTACTAGGGAAATTCGTGCTGGATTCTATGTGCCCCAATTTTTTCGATTGTGGTTGTTTCTAGGTGCATGTAAGGTAGGGAGAACTAAAACTGTTGAGCGGAGGTGCATTATTAGAGTCGTAAGATTTATATTTTGTTGATTTATATATTTTCTTTTGAGAGGATTCCAACGCATAAAGAGTTTTGTTATTTGGATACCGTATGCGAAAGTTATGAAGTGTGAAAGTTTACGGTAATCAAGGGGATGTATTCCAGCCCTTTGCTGGTGTACGTACTGATCTGCGTGTTCTGCATGTTCATTTGTTCATTAAACCTATCGGAGGTTCATTTTAGTATTTGAGAAGTTCTGGTTTTGGGAAAACAGTATCATGTTAGTGTTAGTGTTTATTATCGTACTCCAATGCAATGTATAGGCGGAAAATACATTTCCGAATGTAGAAGGTTCATTTAGGGGTTGAGGTCAGCGATGTTTTAAAATTTATGTTTGTTTTTTCAATTTTGGAGTGGGAGGTTAAACGTTTCATAGCGTGCCTATTTTAAGTGATGGAATCTCTGCACTAGAATTAACCCTAGATCCATTACATTGGCAATTTGCGAGTTACGAAAATGATGTGTGCAAGTGGTTCGCGCTTCAAACTCAGGACTGGTCTAGATTTGTGTTTTTATACAGCTGCACAAACAGGGTTAATTTTTTTATTGTGGAAGTTTTATTATATTTTGTTATGATGTGTAATACTGTGTACTTGTTCAATTTCTTTTTTGGGACTAGTATTCTTCATCCCGAAAGGCCTTTCTGACTTTTATGTCTAGCTAGCAGTAGCAATTTAGAAGTCAGTTTCAATGAAGAGTTGACTCTTGTGCTGAAAAGCGACCATGCTTTTCGTCCACCTTGCTAGTGTTTGCTGTCACTATATGAACAACCCTAAGGGAGTCACAAGAAGTACATGAAGAAAACCTTTCGGACATTGAAATATCATCTAGGTTTGTATCCTGCCGATCTTCAGGAGCTGTCATCTGAAGATATCTTTGTGCTCACAGTGATCATGGCTGCTGACAGGTACTCTTTGGGCGAGCTCATTGTTAGGCTCATTTGCGTACAACTTTTCTCAACCCGGCATGAAGACAAGTGTGAAATTGATACATGCTAGGTAAGTTCGATTCACTGAAGCTAAAGTTATTTAAAATGAAACATATAAAACTTGAAAGGAGCTCCTATCACCTTGGCGCATCCCCTAATTCAGGGACGTACCAGGGGTTCCTAGATGCTCCAATATTTTTTAGATACACATCCTCTTACATCTTGTGTTCAAGAATTTTGACGAAGGCAATCGCTGAAACCAATATTAGCTCAATATTAGCTCCTGGATTGACACTTGTGAGCAAAAAATATGCGTATTTATCGAACCTGTGTCGTATCCTTTTTTCTCGCATGTTGTCAGTAAGATAGGTGCACTCATAGAACAACTTCATGATGCTGTGAAGCTTACCTGATTCACCTGACTTCTTGTAGGCTACACGCACAAGCTTTGACCTTGGCAGCACTGGCTGGGAGTGCTGTGGTGGAGTATTACGACCACAAATCGGGAGACAAAGCAAAGCGGTATGAGAAGCATTTCGAGACTTCATAGAGTTTCCAGAGAGGGCGTTTTTGGTGTCACCACGCTTTGCTAGCACCCCTCATTTGCTGCTGTATTCAAACGTGATCATCTGTAGTGTATTTCAATCTAGTAAGATAGACGATGCTGAAATTGCCCGCACTCTAGATGTGTAGTGCCTAGGAATGGGTGACATGTTGAGTGTAATATCTATAACGGTCATTGATCATTTAGGTACACTTACACTTTAAAGACGGTTTATGCATCCTTTACCTTAGTTAAGTTCACTTAGCTAGAATCGTGGGTTACCATGCACCACGATCTCTTCAAACAACGGTAGACGTGGTGTCTCTGCATATAAACGTTGAAAGGTTTGATCATTCGTCTCCTCGCGTCAAGATTGCCGAGGTTTTGATTATTCTCATTGATATTTATGTGTTTATTCAATTCAATATAAGTGGTCGCTTCAGGTTGTCATGGTTTTGATTCGTCTTCCTCATTTCAAGTGACACTTTCCATTGCTTTCTTTCTGTTCAATCTTTCATATCAGTTTGGTGTTGCTTGTTCAGGGGTTTTGTTTTCATTAATCCTTGAGGTCGTAGGCATAGTTTTGGGAAATATAGGACTTTTCAGAGAATTTTTCAATTAAGCAGAGTATTTGTGCAAATGGTGGTTGCAACTCACAATGTGACCGTATTCAAGTAAATTCCGCTTGATTTCACATGTAGGTTGAAGATGTCCACATCCATCTTACAAGCTGTATACATGGCATAAATTTTTTGTGATGAGGAACTTGCACTGAAAGCATGTAAGGTGGGTACACCCAAATGCGCCACTGACCTTAAACCGCCATCTATACTCTCTGTACATCTCCAAAATCAGTTCTGTACCTCTGGAAGAAATGCTTTTAGAACCAAACTTTGTTCCTTAATAACTTTTGCATACAGTATCCAAATGCTACGTTCTTTGGTGCGTTGGAACCTCCTTTCACTTGCCGATAAGACTGTATGAAAATCTGACCAGCCTAGTTACAGTAACTAGGCACAGTACCAATTTGTGGCGGTTTTGGGTGTACCCACCTTAGTTCTTGAATCCTTTGTGAACTCGGACAACTACAATACCAGAGCAAATGTACACCATAGACTTGCCAGATTAAGCAGCTGTAAGCGGTTCTGCGGTTCTGTATAGTCGGGTACAGGAACCTTACGAACTTTCAGGCAGTTTTCACTAGAAAGTTCATCAACTTCAAGAAGCTCTAGCATGCTCAAAAATGATCCGATTTTGAAACTGTAAATTGCGTTGAAATTGCAATGAAGTGCACTTCAACTTCACAACAAGTGAAGAATGAATTATTTAAAATCATACAACAATTTGGATGTCTTCCATACATTATGTACCATTTCATAAAGAACCTTGAGAAGATAGTCAAAGATTTTTTGCAATGGGGTGCAATGATGATAAAGTAGACTTAAGTGTGATTCCAATGCAATTTACGATTTGAAATTCCGTTCATTTTTGAGCATACACTAGCCTTCCAAAGTTCACCAAATCTCAACAGGATGCAAAAATTAGTAAGGTTCCTGTATCCGACTGTACAGCCGGGTATTGTAATCTTACAATTGGCCAATTTGAGCCATCCATATTTTTTTTTACAATGTGCAATATAACTGGTATATTTTGGTAAGCATAATTAATACTCAATCCTCACACAATCCCGATCAAGCATAAAAAATTTCAGTTTCAAAAAAAGCAAAATTTTATTTTGGGTGAATTTCTAAATTTCATTTTCATGGTTTTACATAATATTTTATTGAGAACAATTGGTGATAAATTTTCTAATCCAATTGCATAGATATGTAGGGAACATCCATACGCACATCTTTCAAATTAAAAAACACCCCACTAAGTAACAAAAAATGTAATCTAGGAAGATTTCAATGTTAGAGTGACAATGCCCAAATTGTGTGAAATAGATATTTCTACATTTTAACTAGATTTTGGCAAAGTAATTGTACCAACATGTTGAAATGTATAAAATTAGTTATAGTAGGCCGGTCAAATAGAAAAATCTAATTATAATAAAGAGATATCTATTTCACAAAACTTGGACATTGTCAGTTCAACATTGAACTCTTTCTAGATTACATTTTTGTTACTTAATGGGGTGTTTTTTAATTTGAAAGATGTGTATATGGATGTTCCCCACATATCTATGCAATCAAATTAAAAAAATTCGTCACCAATTGTTCACAATAAAAAATGTAAATTGACTTTAAAAATTCATCAAAAATAGAATTTTGCTTTTTCAAATATGAAATTTGATATTCTTGATTGGAATTGCATGAGGATTGAGTGATAATTATGCAAGATGAAAAATTCAAATTCTTTTTCTATGCTAGGCAAAAATCTTTGAATGGTTCAAATTGGTCGGTTGTAAGATTACAGTATTTGACTGTACAATAGAGAGACAAAAGTATTGTCGCCCCCTTTTGTTCCCACACAAACACCCCCATTTTCAAACACTATTTTTTATAATTTTTATGTAACTCTTGGATCATTGCATTTCTTCTTAGTCCCAATTATGCATACCAAATTTCAAATTCAAGAAAGCAAAACTCCATTTTTGGTGAATTTTTAAAGTCAATTTTCACGATTTTATACAATATTCTGTTGAAACCAATTCATGATGAATTTTTTTAATTTGATTGCGGAGATTTGTAGAGAATATCCATAGGCACATCTCATCTTCAACAACCATCTCCAAAAAAAATCACAGCTCCCTCTATAAAAGATTCAGTGTTGGGGTGACAATGTCCTACTTTTGGAAAATAGACATCTTTTTATTGTAATTAGATTTTGGCAAAGGCAATTGTACCATCATGCTCAAATGTACAAAATTAGTTATAATGTGATGGTTAAATATCAAAATCTAATTACAATAAAAAGATGTCTATCTTCCAAAAGTAGGACATTGTCACCCCAACACTAAATTTTTTATAGAGTGAGTTGTGATTTTTTTGGAGATGCTTGTTGAAGATAAAATGTGCCTGTGGATATTTTCTATATATCTCCGCAATTAAGTTTAAAAAATTCATCATGAATTGGTTTCAACAAAATATTATGTAAAACCGTGAAAATTGACTTTAAAAACTCACCAAAAATTGAATTTTGCTTTCTTGAAGTTGAAATTCGGTATGCATGAGTGGGACTAAGTAGGAATTCAATGATCCAAGAATTACATAAAAATTGTAAAATAGGGGGCATTTGTGTAGGAACAAAAGGAGGCAATGATACCTTTGTCCCTCCATTGTATAGTATATAGACTCAATTTTTTGAGCATTTACTCAAAAATTTGTCCATTGTCCTCTTACTTCCAAAATAGCTTGAATTTGAGCAAGCATGCATACAACTTACACTCATCTACAAAGATTGAAGCATAAGCTTCTCGCACATGATTTTAGTCATTTTACAACTCATAAAGATTTTCTAGAATAGTGGGATATGCATTCAATTGCTATTTGAGGATAGCCCATAGATGTTCAGCGAGGTTTCATTGGTGATTGAGTAGGCCACTCTATAATGGAATCTAGTTGCTATTAGAATCATCCATGAATAATTTTCATTATATGTAAAGGCACATTGTCTTGTTGAAAAATAAATTCATCAAGATCAAAGTTGAAATCTATCAAAGAGTTAAGCAACTCTCCTAGCAACAATTCAAGATAACCTACGGCATTGAGTGCCTTCTCAATCTTGTACTATCTACACTTCTTTGTGTCTCATAACTCCAAAGCATCAATGAACTTCCCCCATGTTTCATTGTTTGTTCAACAATTCATATTGGAAGGTTCGCCTTGTTACTAATCCAACATCAAATTCAAGCCATTGGAGCTAAAACAATTGATTCTTCTACCAACCACTTACTATCCAATCTTTGTGCAATTGAGCAAACTGTGACCTTGCTTTCAAATTTTTGGTAGACAAATTTGCCTTGGAAATGACCCTAAGCTTGCTTCTTTTAGGGCATTCAATAGAGAAATCAACTCTTCATACCCTCTTCAATTCTCTTGTTGCCTCTAAGGTAAAAGACCCCATCGCGGTCAGAATCAAGAGTGTGCCCTCATGCCATTGCTGAAATTTTTCAAATTTTTCCCACACAAAGATAAGTGTAAGAGATGGTGTGGACATTTGAAATTATATTTTTTGGACTAAGTATGAATCAGTTTTGAATTTTTGAAGTGATCAACCCATAGGGGGCTGTAGGCTACCTCATGACCAACCAAATTTGAATCCAAGATGGTCATCTTCCTATTCAATGTAGTCACAACATTTTCAAACATAAAAAACCTAAAAAATCAATTTTTACAAAGAATTTTACACTGAAAAGTTGGAAATACCTATTGAGGTCACTAATTACTTGATAACTACCATGTAAAGCATTGATTGTGGTCTGAAAAACCACAATGGGGTCATAAGGTGTCCATCATGGGCCATTTGACCGCAATGGGGTCTTTTACCTTATTGCATTATGGATTCCACCTACAGCATACAATTTCTCCCAACATGTGAAAGCTTTTTCATGCTCTTGGTATGGCAATGTTCTCAGCTAATATTTCTTTTTAGTCCTATTTATAGTAAACTATATATAGCAAATCAATGGCTTGCGCCACTTCTCTACAACTCATGTACTTCTTCAAGAAAGAAACCATGTTCAATTCTCTCATAGACAAAATTTTCCTCATCAAACCTAATAACCTCCATAATGTATGAGTTTGTAAAAGTTGTCGCACTTTTTTTTGTACCTTCTCAACTTCTAAAGAGAGGCCTGAAATTGTGAATATGTGGCATGATTCTACATTGCCTTATCTTCTACCCCAACTTTTTCTATTAAATAATAGCTAACATTGTGGCACACTACCTCTTCAAAGTTCACAAACTTGTAGATGGACTCAATGATTTGAGTAAGTGTAATTTCTTGACACCAACTGGAAGTATTATCTAATATTATTCATTTGAAATCATTTATAATTAATCTACTTTCTAGTTTCATAGATGTAGCAAGACTAAAGAGTTCTTTGCTCTTTTTCATCAAATGGGAAATGATGACTTTGGGATAGGAGAACTTATTTATATAATGTGTCTAAGTAGTATACATTTTAACTTTCAAATGATTGTATTCTACTAGTATATAATCGCCATTAAGTATTACAAATAGTTTTATGGTGAAAACTTAGGCCTCAAACCTTAAAACCATTGGCAAATTCATAACCTACAAAATTATAAAACAAATTGCCTTTGCCAATTTTTAAGAAGCAAACAAACAAAACAAATAAGTTTTCAAAGTTGGATAATGAAACTTCTAAAGGATTTGAAATTTTAGATGAAACAAATTGAAGGGGATTAGGAACTTTGGGGCCAAATGTATGGGGTCCAAAATTGACCATTAATAGAGGATTTGAAGTCCCAAGGATATAAACTCAAAGCACAAATCCATCTTTTGTATGAGCTTAAAAAAAAGTCAAATCATTCTTTAGAATAGTAATCTTATAATCTTTCAAATATAAATTTCTTTAAGTAAACTCCTCAAATTTCATTATCCGAGATTTGGATGAATCTCCATCTAATTTGATTGTAACTTTTGAAATATCCGATTCTGTTCTTTAAATTTGAATTTGAAAATTAAGCCAAGAAAATTACTTAAGAAACTTTCAGACTACTTTCTATTGCTACTTATACTTTGATAAGAGATTCAAAGTTATTGTAATTTTGTTGTTTATTATTCTTTTTTGCTATAAAATTTAAAATAGTCATAATATAGTGCAAACCTAATAGGTGTTTTTATATGGATAACAGTAGACAATACATACTACAATACCTATATCTATATTCTAGGTAAAAACATTCATCTTCCGTAAAAATTATAGTCTTAAATAAGTAATTAATGTAGGTGACACAATTTTTAGTAATAACCATATATTATTAAAACTGGAATATAATTTAAAAGGCTAAAGTTGCTTCAAATATTATGTTTGACCATATGGCAATAGAATTATTCCTTTAGGAATTAAAAATATCTACAGTAGTCTGTCAATTTAGCATGGTCTAGCATTTTTGGAATGAAATGTATACAATTAATGCTTAGATATGCCAAATGATTAGTTTTTGTTTAGCAAAACTTACAAATTTAATAGGGATAACAACTCTTCCAAATATCATTATTTCTTCTAACAATAGTTCATTGGATTACCAATGATCATTAGAGAAAATTTTAGGCCTTTGGAGGGCTGCTATACAACCCTTCGAGGTACTCTAAAGTTTACTTTTTTTTTGCTCAAAAATTTGTTTTTCCCTATTTCCGCGTAGCAATTTCTGCTGTGACAATGTCGCAGGAACCAAAATTCGCAAATAAAAAAAATATTAAAAAATTATGTGAAATCTGACTACTCCGATGAGCAGTCAACCACTTTGACTATTCACCGCAGCAGTCAACTGGAGTGACAGACCAAGATTTTTAATAGCTTGGTTTGTCACTCCGGAGCAGTCCTCCAAGGGGCTAATATTTCTTCTAATGGGAGATTCAATTTGCTTTATTAGATTATGAGAGTTGTGGTTGATTGTGAGTTGCAAGAGTTGAGCAAATACAATAGAACCTTTCTAAACTAATCGGTTCGGGACCGCTTGACAAGATTGCTTTAGAGAGGTTAATTACTTTAAAGAGGGTTTGCAATATACAGGAAGTTGCCGCAACGGGGACATGTGCCATATTTTTAGGAAAAAGAGCTTGTTCAAAAGAATTATTTATCTTTTTTTGACAAGGTCGAGGTCCACCACAACTCCTTGACAGGCTTTCATTAGTGCTCTCATTTCTTTTATTCCCAAAGCCGGACCGCTCGGCCTAATTCATTTATAGAGGTTTATTAGCTTTGAGAGGATCAACTTTGGGAGGTTCTACTGTATGTGATCATTTCTTTTAAAGGTAAAGGCTCGGCATTTTAATGACATGAGTGTTAACCTCAAATGCCTGAGCAACCATATTTGGTCGCTTGAAAATCTTACGCTTGTTTTGGTGGAGGCAGTTAAATTCCTTTGACCATTTTGAAAAATTTTATGAGTAGTTTTGAAGGTTAACTATTGAAAACTTTTATTTTTCACTGAAAAGATATACACTTGATTTTTGAGAGGTCCTTAAAGGCATATATGTCTCATCATAGAAGAGTAAAGCTTACCAATTTTACTTGATTTTCCGGCTTTAAGCAAAGCTTGTCAATTTCACTTGAATTGAGATCTAAAAAATTATATTTGTTTATTTGATTTGAAAATAGTCCAATGGAAAGAATAAAAAGTTTCATGATTTTCACCGTTGAAAATTTAGATATGCCAAGTGTTAATTTGGAATTATTTGCGATTTCTACTTATTAAAAAAATTGCATTTCAACAAGTGCAAGGTGGATTGTGTAACAAGTTTGATAGCTTTTCATGTGAAATTAAGTTCATTAGAAAAGAATTGAACCCCAAAAGAGGCCTCTTTGCAAAAACTTGGGTGGGAAAAGCCTTCACAACTTACTAATTAGGCCAAGAATTCTATGATGAATTCAAAAATTTGTCATCATTACGCAATCCATCTTCATGATCTCTTGAACTAGTGGGTGGGAAGAGCCTTCTTAATTCACTAATTGACCAAGAACTGCATTATGAACTCAAAAATTTGTCATCATTATCCAATCAAACTTCAAGATATCATAAATTTCACAACTCCTATGCAAATTCACACTCATGAAGGATGGAGCACATGTCAAGTGGTGGTTGTAATGAATCTATGATTGCTCTCATACTCATACAATTACATGCAATTAGTACTAAAATTGGTAAGAAAACTCAAGGCCTCTTTTTGGGTTCAATTCTTTTCTAATGTTTTGAAAGTGTATTTTAGTGTGCTAACATGATTTGTAGTTACTCATGTCGCCTCCAATCCCAAAAAAACTTTTTTATACAAATTTTTCAAACATTTTGGAGAGGGGCAACATATTAAAAATAGAAAATATATATTTCTCTTGTTACAATTTTCACAACTCCTATGCAAATTCACACTCAAAATTGGTGTGCGTACTAATAAGCAAGCTCTTTAAACATCTATACAATTAGATTTTGAAAAAAAACAATTTAAAAAAAATAAAAAATAAAATCATTGCTTCATTTGGGATAACTATAAGTCCAAGCTCTTTTTTCATAGGAAAAACACACTTGGAAAGGCTTAGGCATTTAGGGGTTAAGAGAACAAGTAGTGATGTTCTAAATGGGAACCTTCTACAAGTACACGAGTTAATTCAGTTATTTTGTCCTACATTAATAATGATAATTTACACAAATTCCACAATTATGAAAATTTGTTAGGCATACTATTATATTAGTTCACAGTATTTTAGATAATTTCAATATATTGTGGTTTACACTATTTTCATGCTATTTCAAATTCTACAATCATTACAAAAAATATGAGGCCCCCAGGAGGCCGCTAAGCCTGGCCCCTTGTGGATATTATGAAAAATAAAATAAAAATAAAAAATAAAAAATTTGAAATGTGATGTGGTTGCATATTGATCACGTCAGCACCATGTCAGCACGACGTCATTTTTAAATTTTTTTTTTCAACAACAACAAAAAAGGGTTTTCTTTTGCAATTTTTTTTTTTTTTTTTTTTTTTTTTAATTGCACCCCCGTGGGTGCCGAAAATCAAACACTCTTAATCTTGTTGAGGCCTACAATTTTATGTAATGCTTCATCCATGTTACATCCAAGGTACATTCATTCATTTGCTTTCACTGATACAAAACCACTATCTCTGTTTATGCTAGATTTTGTTAAATTTTTGTTTCTTAGGTTATTTTTTAATACTCTTCAAACTGGATTTTGTCAAAATCCACTAGTACTTGTTAAAATATGTTACATTTAAAAATTAATTATGACAAGTTTTCACAAAAATCTGGCGAAAAGAAAAACATGAAATTTAACAAGATTCTTTTGATAATTGTTTTTAAAGAACTACTTTTATCAGTTTATTAGCTTAAAGTTAACTAATTTTAACTAAATATTTGTTCAAACTCTTTTTAGAAACATAGACAAGTGTGGTTTTGTATGAATGTTTCATTCAACTTTTGTTCTACTTTTATCCAATATTGATTCAACTTTCAATCAAAGTTAATATTAACCCCTAAAGGACCGAGGCCCATTTTCTGCCAAAAATCACTCAAAACTGTCATTTCTATAGCAAAAAGTAAAAAAATTGAAAAATATTTTTTTTTCACATCTAATTGTAGGATCTTACACCTAACTAGTATGAGAGTGTGTGGAAAAAGTTTTAGAATTTTTGACCGCACAGATTGCAAGATATCTGCATTTAAACTTTAAAGTGAAAAAAACAAGTTTTTCAGCACATTGCGGGACTAGATTTTTTGACTTTGAACATTTTTAACTTAAAATTTTTGCACTTTAGAGTTTTGAGATTTAAATCTTTGTAGTGGAGAATTGAATTGAGAGTCTAGGAAAAAAAAAATTCAAAAAAACTTAATAATCATTCTTTAAAAAATTGTTAAGTAGAAGTAGATACGAGATAGAAGGAAAGTCTAAAATATTCATATACTTTAGATGGAATTAAAATACACTAATTCCAATGGTGAGATTGTTTTAGCAAGTAATACAAACCAGAAAATAAATAAAAAACTGAAAAAT
The DNA here is from genome assembly GCA_963969595.1 of Neckera pumila. Taxonomy (NCBI): domain Eukaryota; kingdom Viridiplantae; phylum Streptophyta; class Bryopsida; order Hypnales; family Neckeraceae; genus Neckera; species Neckera pumila. The sequence goes on along the minus strand of OZ018415.1, from coordinate 4,915,194 downwards.
TTGAAAATTGCATTCAGAAATGCATCCTAGAAGTTATTTTTTTCAAAAAGATGCTCTAATTGCCCAACAAACAAGAATGTCCATAACTTTCTCATAACAAATCCAAATGAAAGGAATCAAAGCTTTCCAAATAGACAAAAATATAATATATGAGAAAAAAATATTAAAAAATAAAATTCAAATTTTTGTCCATTTTTTTTTGTTGCCCGGGCTGCTTGCCGTCCCCTATTTTGAGCTTATTTGGTCATAACTTTTTTTCCCGGGCACCGATTGTGAAATAAATTATATTCCCAAAAAGCTTATCACTTTTTCTATCTTCAAAAAAAGTTTCAAAAATCACAACAAAATTTCAGCCCGTAGGTACCTACCCGAAAATGCATTTGTCCCCTAAAGGACCACTGTCGATTCGGCGGACATTTGGGATTTCGGGCAAGTACCTACAGGCTGAAATTTTGTCGTGATTTTTTTAAGATAGAAAAAGTAAAGATAGAAAAAGTGATAAGCTTTGTGGGAATATAATTTTTTCACAATCGGTGCCCGGGAAAAAAATTATGACCAAATAAGCTCAAAACAGGGGACAGCGGGCAGCAAAAACAAAAGTACAAGGATTTGAATTTTATTTTAATGTTTTTTTTCTCAAGGATTATATTTTTGTCTATTTGGAAAGCTTTGATTCATTTGGATTTGTTATGAGAAAGTTATGGATATTCTTGTTTTTTGGGCAATTAGAGCATCTTTTTGAAAAAAATAACTTCTACGATGCATTTCTGAATGCAATTTTTGAAATTTTTCAATTTTTTTTTTTTGCATGGTTTATATTACTTGATAGAACAATTTCACCATTGGAATTAGTGCATTTTAATTCCATCTAAAATATATGAATATTTTAGATTTTCCTTCTATCTTGTAACTACTTCTGCTTTAACAATTTTTTAAAGAATGATACTTAAGTGTTTTTTTTTTGTTTTTTTTTTCCTAAACTCTCAACTCAATTTTGCACTATAAAGATTTAAAGCTCAAAACTCTGTAGTGCAAAAATTTTAAGTTAAAAATGTTCAAAGTCAAAAAATCTAGTCCCGCAATGTGCTGAAAAACTTGTTTTTTTCACTTTAAGCGCAAATATCTTGCAATCTGTGAGGTCAAAAATTCTGAAATTTTTTCCACACACTCTCATACTAGTTAGGTGTAAGATCCTATAGTTGGATGTGAAAAAAAAACATTTTTCAGTTTTTTATACTTTTTGCTATAGAAATGACAGTTTTGAGTGTTTTTGGGCAGAAAAAGGGCCTCAGTATTTTGAAGATTAAAAAATGCAGGGGTGACCTTGGAAATCATCCTTTTCCATTACTGTGTGACACCATCTACATTAAAAAATTCAAAAGTATCCATTGGAAGTCAAGCTACCGTAGAAGATCTCTCCTTTTTACACAAAATTTCGAGAATGAATAATTGTTGTTTTGTCCTACACCAAAGAATTTTCTCTCATTTATCAACTAGAAAATGTCCACGGCGACGTTTATGGGTTAATTAGGTCAAATTCTTCCAAAATTATCAGAATTAATGCGAAGGGGGTCTTGCACAATCAATCTCTCGCATTTATTGAAGTGACTCGTGTACAGAACGACGGCTCTTATTCGCCAGGTGGCATTGACATGGCACGCATGAATCGCGGGGAAGCCATGTCAGCCCTAAAATTGCCCGGAAGGGAAGCCTCTGTCCCAAGTTAGGGTCTTGGGGTCGCCCCAAGGAAGCTCCTATTCTCAGTGCTCTTGCTTCGCAGCCACGCCTCGTCTGTTTCTCCGTATCTCCCTCAAATTCGCTGCTATAGAAACTAGAAATTTCTTTTCCGTTACTTCCGTGATAGAGAAGCAAGGCTATGAAGCCGGATTTCAACCGGTGTATCTTTTCCTGCAGTTTGTTGGCTTGATTTGAGTGAAAAATCGTTGAATTTGCTTCCGCCTACTTCTCGGACCTTGCAATTGCGGGAGAAACCGTTTCGAAGAGGGGTTCTGTTGTCTCGATTGTGGAATTTTGGAGTGGCGGTGAAGAATTTCGAGAATTTTGAGAATTTTGTGTTTTAGGGCTGTTGAGAGAGGAGATGAGAGGACTTGCGTGCAATGCGTGTAACGAGGAGTTTCCGAACGAGGAGGTGCAGAAGCAGCACTACAAGACCGAGTGGCACCGCTATAACCTGCGTCGGAAAGTAGCGGGCGTTCCTGGGGTGACGGAGGCGCTTTTTAACCTGCGCATCGAGGCATTGGAAGCGGAGAAGAAGAAGAAAGAGGGAGAGCGGTTGTTGTACAAGTGCGCGCTTTGCAACAAGGAGTACACCACCGAGAAAGCGCACGCAAATCATTTGCAGTCGAAGCTGCATGTCACGCGCGCTGCTGCCGCGGATGCGCCCGCGGACGCAGGTATCGCTAAATGAGTTCGTGTGCAATTATCGTTTGAATTTGATTAATTGGACTGATTGAATTGGCAGCACGAGGATCCACGGTGACTGTATAATCAGTGCAATCCGTTGTGTATTGTGACCGAATTTGGAATGAATTGGACTAGGGCTTGAGGGTTCCGCTGATTTATTTGAATTAGTTTAAGTGGAAGCTGATTGCGATTATGGAATTGGTTGCACCCAGGTGTTGCAGGAACTCGGCCAGCTCCTCAGCGAGCGCCTGCTGTTTCTGAGAAGGCGCCGACCGGCAAAGCGGTCGTGGAGGATGACGAGGACAGCGACGACGAGTGGGAGGAAGTAGACGAAGCGGATGTTGTGGATGCGGATGCGGACGAGGACGAAGATGGTGACACAGTGACGGAGATGGAGGAGGCTGGTCCGAGTGACGACGATCCTCTCCGCGGCCATTGGGAACCCAGCGATTGTCTGTTCTGCGGCAAGGCGCACAACGACTTCGACGCCTGCATCGAGCACATGCACCGCGACCATGGCTTCTTCATCCCCGACGCCGAGTTTCTCAAGGATCCGGTGGGGATGCTCACCTACTTGGGGCTCAAGATCACAAAAGGGTTCATGTGCCTGTACTGCGACGAGCGCGGGAAGCAGTTCCACAGCGTGGAGGCTGTCCGGAAGCACATGGTGAACAAGAGCCACTGCAAGCTCCGGTACGGCGACGGCGAGGGGATCGCGGAGGAGGAGCTGGAGGATTTCTACGACTTTACCAGCAGTTACAAGGCGACGACGGAAAGCTCATCCCAGACTCTGGCTGTGCACGACGGGGAGAGGCCGTTGGTGTCGTTGACGAGCGGCGGACATGAGCTTGTTATCAAGTCAGGGGATGACGAAGGCTCCAGGAAGAGAGTAGGGTCGCGGGACATGGCTCGCTACTTCAAACAGAGACCGGCTCCCACTGATAATCGCAATGGCGTGATGGTGAACGCGTTGGTGGCGCGGTACAGGAGCATGGGACTGGCAACGCAAGAGCAGAAGTGGCGATTAAGGAACAAGCCGGAGGAGCAGCAGCGGAAAGCCTCCCAGAGAGCGGAGTACATTCGGTCGAAGATCGCTCTGAAGAACAATGTGATCCGAAACCTTCCTAGGAACTGTGAGTTCTAGAGAATGCAGCCAAATATGGCCAAGAAGACGAGATTACGGCAACATTTGGGTGTCGGAACGTGCAAGACTTGGTGTCCTCAGAATTCATCCTTGCATGCTGCAATTGGACTTTATGGATGGCCAAGTGACGTCGATGGCGGAGGCTGAAACGAGAGCATGTGGGCACCTTATGATGATATCTACTTTGGAACAGTGGTAGATTTTTTGAGGCTTCTTGTATTTTTTTGAGGTTCTGAAGTTCTTCAGGATAGAGAGAGTTGCCTAGGACGCACACTTGTGACCCAAGGAAGACAGACATTCATTCCTTGATCAATATTGGTGAGGAGAATCCATGTAAGTAAGCTTAGTGCGCAGGTGGCACTAGTTAAAAGACATATTTTTCTATTCCTTATAATATTATTGTGTATGCAGCTTTGAAGATCTGATGTATTGTAGTGACGTGTGATCGTTGTCATTAATCGTTTTTTCGTTTGGCGTGAATGTTGGGTACGCATGCAGGACGTCATACGAAGTGGGCCCTGCAGGGTGATTTGCCTCTGGACTCTGGAGAAAACATAGGAATTTTTTATTTGCCACCCATGATAAGTTTTGAATTCACAAATTAGCTACGGTACTGTAGGCGAGGTGAACAACATAGAACTAACGTGGCACAAAATAGGGTGCAATTTTTTTACGTTTACCCAGCAGAACACAGAATTCACCCTGCAGGGCCCACTTCGTACGACTACTTCAGGCAACGTCCGTCCTGCGGGTAGCACCTCTGCCACATGCATTTGGATGGAAGAGAGTCGTCGTTACATTTTTTAGTTTATTTGATTGATCAGTTGGGTGAAGTTGGCCATCCGCTTGTAGTTCATCCTCGTGGTAGCTCTAGCCTTTCGTAGACTACCGCCTAAGTCATGCGTTGTGCTATTCGAAACGGCAGTTTATCGAAACTTTCAAATATTAAAATTACGTATTGCTCGGACGGGCGGCGGCGGACCACTTGCGCCCATCCTCTTCTTTGAATAAGGTTAATAATTTCTATTCTCGTAACATTTGACATCTCATTTGACATACGTTGAGCTAATTTTTGACGTTGCTTTGATTCTCTCCAGTAAGCTCTTCTCTCGAACATAATTACGGAGTACAAGTTTGTGCCCATCCAAAGTTTGACGACTTTCGGTAGAGAAAGTTAATATTTGGATACCTGCTAGATTCGATGTACTGGACAACCAATCTATTTGATCAGATATTGAACCACTCTACTAAGTTGAACATTCCTTCGATCTATATGTCTGTATTGTCACAGAAGTAATTTGAGACTGAAAAACTTTTGAAAAGAGTATCCAAATTCTACTTGATCAGATGTTCAACCAGTCTACTGAACATTCCTCCGATCTAGGTGTCTTGATTGTCACAGAAGCAATTTCAGACTGAAAAACTTTTGATTAGATTATCCAAGTAGCACCTTCTTTGGTGCTTTAGAATCCTCTTTCCGTAAGAAAAACAAATATTTAATTTGAACAATCTAATACTAGGAAATATGCTCACCTGTAAACTGAGGCTATTTTGATATCCCTACTGATAGGAGCCTAACTAACTTACAGCTGAATTTTCAGGAGTTGGCTAGCTGCCAAGTCAGGTGGTCCCAACTACTCCCAAGTTCATCGGTTTACAGGCAGAAGACGAAGGTATAATGGTTTGGCAACTCTCTCTCTCTCTCTCTCTCATTTGAGCCAGATTTTGTCTGCTCCTGATGAACTTTTGCAGCATGGACGCCGTGAAGACCTGGCTGCTGTCCTGCAGTAGGATTAGCAGCAGCCCAGGAGTTGTCACTGTGGGTGCAACATTGCTGCTGATTCTGTTGGTTTCGGTTTCCATCACCCAGCTGCTGGAGCGGAAGAAGTTCCCTCCGGGACCTGCTGCTTGGCCCGTGGTGGGAAACTTTCCTGCTTTGAGTGGGGCTCTGCCTCACCGAGTCCTCCGAGGCCTTGCCGCCAAGTATGGCGAATTCATGTATCTTCGACTCGGTACTACTCCTCTTACCAATCCCTTCTCACCACTCTCACATCTTTGTTGAACCCAATTGTGGACGCAACATGTTTTTGTTTTGTTTTGTGTGTGTATCTGATATAAAATGGGGCACGAATTGAGGTACAGAGCAGTGACATAGAACGTACCAAAGCTGTGGAATTTCGCCAATTTGAAAATGTTGGGGTCAGAGTTTTACACTACGCCTTGTTCAAATGCCAATCACAAGGAATTACTTATGGACATCTATTTTGTACAAATTGAGAGAATTCCTTCACTTAAGCACTTTTTCCAAGCCGCTTGCTGCCTGAAACATCAATCTGGTGCTGGTGTTCAGGACTTTGTGCAGAAGAATGCCACAAATTTTTAACTCGGCGCCCGGAATCACATCCATCTATTGGAAATGGCGATTACAACACTGTTGTGCCAATTTCATTATAGTGACAGCATTCCATGAACTTGGGGCTTTTTCAGGCGCGACGCGGTAATGACATGCAAAGACTGATAAGTCCAAATTTTTCCATTTCATTTGCAGGGTTGGTGCCCACCATCGTGGTGTCGAGCGTGGCGGTGTCCAAGGAGTTGTTCCAAGCGCACGATGCGACGTTCTTGGACCGGCCGAGGTGCCTGTACTTCGACGTGGTGACGGACGGCTACAAGAACGTCGCGGTGTCCAATGGCCGCTACTGGCGCGAAGTGCGCAAGCTCCTCGCCTCCGAGCTCTTCACGCCCAAGCGCCTGGCCTCGTACCGCAGCACCCGCCAGGAGGAGATTCATGCCATGATGAAGGAGCTGCGCACGGACGCGGCGTCCCCGACGGGCACCCATGTGGTGAACTTGAAGAGCTGGTTGCTAGGGGTCACTTCCAACAGCATGACCCGGATGCTCGTCAACAAGAGGTGAGTGAGGAATACTACCCCCCCAAACCGCCACTTTGGGCTACTGGGCCTAGTTACTATTTGCCAAATTTTCATATTTTCTTGTTGGCAAGTGAAAGGAGGTTCCAACGCACCAAAGAACACTGGATTTGGATACCGTATGCAAAAGTTATGAAGGGTCAAAGTTTTTTTGTTTTTTTCCCGGTAAAGGTTCTAAAATTGTTTTTTTGCATAGAGATAACTATTGATTTTCGAGATGTATCTAGAATGATGATGGCAGTTTTGGGTCAGTCAGTGGTACATTTTGGGGTCCATCTTATATTAGGCCAATTCCTATTGTAGAAGGATTTATAGCAAAAAAAATGGTTCGATGAAGAGGGTCATTTTTTGCCATTAACCCTAAAAGGGCCTGAAAGCCCTTTGCAATTGTATAGTATATTATAGTATGTTATGAATACGGTGGTATTTGATCTAAAAAACATTGACCAAATATTTTCAGTACAAAGTAAACTAATGATCTTGATAGTATGTAAATAACAATGTATCGCAATTCTTATATTAAATCACAAATTGAAGAGGCTAAATACGGGTCTTATAGAGGGCCCCTTCAAGGATTAATCCAGATGAGAAGGGGATTGTCCGACGTAGACCACTGCAAGGAAATGCAGAAACAAATGTTAAGTAGATCATCCGTTAGGATAGATGAAAATCCTATAATCCTTAGTTATGATAGGTTTGCTTGCTAGTAGGGAATAAGGAAAATAATCTGCTCAGAAAATGAACGGTGCATTTCCTAGCTAGTGTTGGTTTATGGAGTGTGGCATCCATGTAGCTCGTTGCATGCTGATTTGGTACTTGTTAGATTGACAAAAATTAACTATAAGACTTAAATGACTCCCAAGAAACACTCTCGTGGCTCATTGATGAACAATATCCACTAGCCAATAGTAGAAAAATGCAATGTAAAACAATTAGTTTGTCTCACATTAATTGAATGAAATTGTGTAGTACAATGCAAATGTATGTGGGGTTCAATGCACTTGTGTTAGTTTCAAGTGAAAAGTTGGTACATCTTTATTGACTGTTTATTTTTTTTCTTCCAAAAACAGGGTTTAACAGATGCTGTAAATAGAATCCTTTTTGCAATATTCCTTTTCCCACCATAAAAAAAATTTGATTTTTGCAAAGTAAAGTTCCTAAAACTTCAAAATTTATTTCAGTAGAAGCAAACCTTGTTGCAGTCAACACAATCTAGATGATGCTTTTTGTCACAAGAGATATAATTACATTGTCTAGATTGTGTTCATTGCAACAAGATTTTCCTCTAGTGTTTTTTAGATTTTTCCATCCGAATGTACCCTTCAACTAGAGTACATGTTAGAGTTTGAATCCTTGAATGAATGTGATCTCCAGATACTTTGGAAAAGGCGGCGAGGGGGTGGAAGAGAAACAGGCCTTTGAGGCGATGATCGCGCGCTCATTCGAGCTCTCGGGCACCTTCATCATCAGCGACTTCGTCCCGTACCTTCGCTTCCTCACCAAATGGCAAGGCTGGCAGGTGAAGATGGAGGCTCTCCGTGAGTGCATCTATTCCTTCGGCAACCGGATGATGGACATCGACTTGCACCGGCAACGAGCACTCAACCCCCTGGAGGCAAATTACGTGCCCAATGTCGTGGATGTGCTCTTGCAAACGCCCCTGGAAGACGGCGGGGTCCTCCAAGACAAGAACCTCATCATGGTGTTGATGGTATGACGTAATTAAGAATCCCATTTGTAATTAAATTGAGCATCTTCTGTTTCATTCATTTTAAGGTATGTTTGCACTTGGTGTTACGGATGATGTTTGCAACAATGTGAATCCGGTCCAGATTTAGGTCTAAATTTGTTCCTAAGACCCTCAGCAACAATGCTCTTTAATGTCAAGTGTGAACATACCTTTTTAGTTGGTTTTGGACTGAATGGGGAAGGTTTTATTACATTGACAGAAGGTACATGTAAGGAAGTTTGATTAAGGTAGTCTGCTCTTAAAGTGACCATTTAAGAGTTGATTGCATTTTAGGTGGGGGAAGCTAAAACTCCTGGGAACAATTTTCAGTAAATTTTAGAGGAAGAAAAATGGAATTGGCATCTAATTCAAGTTGTTTCATATTTTTTGGACCTTCTTGAAACTAGTGACGAATTTTTGAAGTTGAAACACAGTGGTCAGTAAGATCAGTAAGAGCGACCACCTCCTGAAATGTGTAGTGTTGGTACAATGAAGAAAGCAAACTATACCTTTTTGTTAGTGGACACTTTTAGAGCAAGGTCGCTTTTAGAGCACCCTACCTTAGATGTGGATATTACAGGAGAACATTTGTCTTCGTTGCTTTGGAGTGGTAGAGCGCACACCTTCATTCACATTGAACTCATCAAATATTGATGGCCTTTTAGCATCACCAATTTTGGTGGAATTCCATGCCTTGAGAACCTCTTCCAATTCATTTGGTGAATAACTGGTTATGAATGTGGCCATGAATGTTGGGATGCAGTTGGATTTGATTGGCGCAGGGACAGAAACAAGCGCCACAGCCGCGGAGTGGGCGGTGGCCGAGCTCCTCCAACATCCGAAACTGATGCACAAGCTGCAAGCGGAGCTGATGACTGTCGTTGGGCCCAAGCGCGTCCCGCAGGAATGCGACCTCCCGAACTTGCCGTTCTTGCAGGCGGTTGTGAAGGAATCGCTCCGCTTGCACCCTCCGGCCACTCTCAACCTTCCCCGGGAGTCTTCTCGCCCATTCACCTTCCGTGGCTACAGGTACTAACACTCATTCAACCCTTTTTTTAATGATGTGACTCTCTCTTCAATGACATTTTGAAATATCTTGCAACTCTTGTCACAATGTCATTGAATGTTAGTAGCACAATTGTCTCATACTAAGGTAACTACACCTAAAATCGCACAGTGGATATTCTTGCCTAAGATGTACTCCCACTATTCATACGACTCTATGATTGTTTTTGGGCACACTTATTCTCAGCACTTTGGAAATTTGTAGTTTATTCAAACGTTGTCCAAAAAATGCACTCTAAGAGAATCTAGAATCCCTTTTGACTACCAATGGGACCCCACAATTTTTTTTCCAGTATAATAGTGAAAACCATGTTGAATCTGGCTGAATTGCTTAACTGTACAAATTCAAGGTCAGTTACCTTATTGTAGAACTTGTCTTAGTGCATCCTCTCCTATTGCATAACTGTCAAGTATGCAGACAGTAGGTGAGCCCAATTTCAAGTGAGTTGGTCCTAAAGAAGTGCTCTAAACTCAAAATAAGAAAAATACTCCAACTGACTTAAATAAATCTAACCTCTCTATATGCATATCTTCTCTATGTGCATATGTAACCATCAGTCCCGGCATCATGCACTAAGATGAGTAGCCTATTTGATCTTTAATATGAGTGTCCTCTTCTAAGCAATTAGATTAACAGGGTGAGAGTTACATACCTGTCCACAATAGTATAATTTTTTCGTTTCTTTCAGTACCCAAATGCTTCCTCTAAATTTGCACATTTGTACAAACTCATGCGAAATTGACAAAACGTTTCCCCCAAACTGTCATTAGTTTCCCGCAACATACGCGCTTGGTGCTCAACTTCTTCGCCATCCACCGCGACGCTCACGTGTACGGTGAAAGCGCGGAGCAGTTTCGGCCGGAGCGGTTCATGGAGCGTCCGGAAGTGAGTGCGGTGGCGGGGTTCGAGTTTTACGAGCTCACACCGTTCTCGAAGGGGCGAAGGATGTGCCCCGCCGCGGACTTGGGCTACATGATGGTGTGCTTGATGCTGGCCCATCTCATGCACGGGTTCGAGTGGGCGTTGCCGGAGGGGTTGACGAGTGTGGATATGACGGAGACGTTTGGGTTGACTGTGAACATGAAGAAGGCCTTGCAGTTGGTGGCGAAGCCTAAACCCCCGGCCTTTTTGTATTGATTGAGGATCATGAAATCCCTCCTTTTTTGGCTACCCAAAGTTTTGGAGTGTGGCCAAAGTCGAGCGCCCAATATGTAGTCTAAAAGTTCATGAAATGGGTCAAATCGGTGAAAACAATCAAAATGGGTGAAATTTGGCACTTTTTATAGCACAGGATTTCAGTCCATTCAGCACTGAAAACGCAAATGGATCATCCTTTCTTCTTCTTCTTCACGTACATTCATTTGTTGTGTTCATGACAGAAAACTCTTTTATTAGCAGTTATGAGGTTTCGCCTTGGATGTGCCAACCCAAAAGAAAAAAAGACGCAGAACTCTCACACTGGAGCAATCTCTACCAGGATTTGTCTTGTTCTTTCAACATTAAACTCAATCGTAATTCAGTATATCGATGGCTTGATTGAAGGCTTCAACCGCAAGAGCAACTGCAAGCTTTTCGCAGCTCCTCAGATTCTCATTCCGGTTAAGTTCACAACGTTGCTGCCATGGATTTTCTACTTTGCCGCTTTTACCCTCCGTTCCCAGTTGCAAAACCATCTAGAAACCTTCGACAACAAGAATTTCTGAAAGGATACCTAGGCTGCCTATGTGAGGCCACGATGTCCATCATCGTGAAGTAACCGAGGCCATACGGCTCGAACGACCCACAGTGTAGCCTCACTGACCGAGCTTCAACATGAAATTTTTCTTTGTTGGATCTACTCGAGACTAGCGCAAGTTGAATCTTACAACCGAAGCTTGCACTACTCGGCCTTTATAAACAAAGATGGAGGCCACCTTGATGCAATAGACACCACATTGAAGTAGAGCTTGAGAGCTTTTGGTTAGAGCTTGTGTGAGAGGGATTACAATAGTGATGTGAAATTTTTCTAGGCTAGATCTACTCGAGACTATCTCCAGTTGAAACTTACAACCGAAGCTTGCACCATTCACCCTTTATAAGCAAAGAGGGAGGGCCACCCTCATGCCATAGACACCACATTGAAGCAGAGCTTGAGAGCTTCTAGTTAGAGCTTGTGGGAGAGGTATTACAGTAGTGTGTAGTGACTCTAGTTGCTTAAGCTTTTCATGGCATGTAGAAAAGGGAGGAAGTGCAAATCAGTGCTGGTCAAAGCCAATACATCATTAAGCAAGAAGATTGAGAGGGAGTAATGGAAGGAAGGAGTATTATTGTGTTGTCTACCATTTCTGGCATTGTTGCCAATGGGGACAAATCAAAAGGGCCACATCCAAATGCATTGGAGTGCCACATATGTTTGAAGCCTCCGACCAATCCTGTTGCAACTTCGTGTGGGCATGTCTTTTGTTGGCCATGCATATTCTCTTTGGTCGAAAACAAACGAAAGCGAAAGCCTTGCCCCGTATGTGGAACCTTCTTGACAAGAGACATGAACATCCTTCCTCTTTATTGTGGAGCAATTGAGGCTAGAGTTTCTTTGAGAAATGCCATTCCGCCACGTCCAAGCAATCCACAAATGTTCATGCCTCGATTTGCAAGAATCAAAGGTTCAATCAAGGATGGATTAGACCATGACACTCTAGTCTTTGTGAGTGTGGTAGGACAAATAAAACAAGAGACTAATAGCAAGAGAGCCAAAAATGAAAGGATGGTTGTTGAGTTAAAAAGAAAAGAGGACCAAATGATTAAAGATAGTGCAAGGATGGAATTTGCAAGGGTAGAACAAAAACTCATGCAAAAAAAATAAAAAATGGTTTTTGACATTGCGAGGTTGAAAGGGCAGCTAGCTCGAGCAGTTCAATTGTTGCCTAATGGGTGGAGTGATTTGACCATTGTGGACTCCAACCATAGCCCCTAAAGTTCATACCATACTATACCTTTTGCAAAAGAAAAGTCTTTTTTCAAAGATAGTTAATTATTTACATATATATAGTCCTTTATATTGTTTCTTCTTTGATTTGACAATAATTCTAGAAAATCGTTTAATATGAGATTTTAAATAGTTTTTTTTGTATTCAAAAGACATCTTAGAACCTTGTAGAATTTATTGGAAAGGATACTACCAGCTACAATATTTTGTTCTTATGATGATTATACTCTACAACAAGTTTGAATGATGAAATTATCTTATTTGTTCAAGACGATTTTTTTTCATATTGTGTCCATGAAGCAAGTGTTAATTTGAGTGAATCTTGTAATATCTATATACCACATATGACTTATGAATGATGAAATCATATTGTAGTTCAAGTCAATTTGTTTTTTATGTTCTGCTCATAAAGCAAGTGTTAATTTGAGTGAATCCTATAATATCTATATACCACATATGACTTATGCCTGCTCCTTCAAGAATCAAGATCAATAATTTTTATACTTTTAAAAGTAGTATTTACATAATTAATTGAATAAACTTAAAGAAACTTCCTTGTAATTTATAGCCTCAATTTCTATGGTGTATTTATCAATGCTAGATTGACGTATAATGCTAAACTAAGTGGGTTCCAAAATGGATCATAGATGTTCCTATAGTGATCATTTTAAGCACAAATGCATTAGCATAGATGTTCCTATGCTGATCATTTTAAGCACAAATGCATTAGCATAGATGTTCCTATAGTAATCATTTTAGGCACAAATGCATTAGAAGAGATTCAAGGGGGCTAAAGGGCCGTTTCAGGCATGCTCCTCCAAAGCTGTTCCCCTGGCAAATTGGGAATATCCGTTGTCGGATTTTTGAATTCTTTTTTTTTGAATTTTTTTTTTTTGAAAAATCTAAAATAGAGGGAAAAAAAAAAAAAAACTAAATTTTTTTGTCGTTCTGCCACGTCACGCAACAGCTGCTGACTGCTATGAGGCTGTTCCCCGGACCCTAGCATTCTAGGGAACTTAGAGCTGTCCAAAGGAGCTGAAAATCATCTAATGTGTAATTCTTGTTGTATGTATATTAACTTTTGTTGGAAACAACATTAAAACAAGTATTTTGTGAATGCGTTTATATCCTAAAATGATTTAAGAAAGCACACCTATTCCATTTTTAACTTTAAGTGGATGTAGAAAAGTGTTCTATTCAATTTTTTAGAATATAAATTATGTGATTAAAAAATTAGCATCTTCCACATGGACATCATTTTCAACACTAGAATTTTATAATGTTCAAATAAGTCTCAATATATATATATATTATGTGAGCATAAGTAAGTTTCTCTCACATGTAGGAGGTGCAGCAATGATCCAAATTTATAGTCCCATGTGTTATATATTAGATCCAATTTACAGTGAGAACAAACTTTTGTCACGACTCTACACATGGATTCATTGGCTCCTTCTATGTCAAATACAAAAAATCACGATGTTGTAACATTAATTAGGCTGTCTTGACATTGAAAGATTATAACTAGGCTATTGGTTGCCAAAGGTAATGACTCTTCATGAAACTTTGAGTTTGCCAAAATGTGGCAATGAAAATGTTTAAATTCACAAAGTATGCTTGTTCCGGCCTAACACATTGTTGATGATATGGTGAGTATAATATATCTAGAACATCTACCAATGGCTTTTTATACTTTGGAAGTGAAAAGTAGTCTTGAAAAACAATCATATATGAATTAGTTGCTACTAGGACAATACATTGTCAACCAAAAAATATGGATGTTGAATTGGTCAAACCTCAAATTTGAAGCAACATGACTACAACATGAACTCCTTCTTAACTCCTAAATGCCTAAGGTCTTTTCTGAGCTTTTAGGAATTAGCTCTAAATTGAACAAAAAGCCAACATTTTGATAAGTTGTATTATTTTATTTTTTGAATTGTAACCGTACAAATTCAAACTAGATATGTTAGAGATTACAATAAAATAGAAAACACAACAATATCACTTATGGATTGAAAGATTATAACGTTTGATCATGAGGGTGTTAAAATTGCAAAAGTGATTTGAAGTCTTTTAATCCTCTTTACATGTCAAATCTAAAAAGTTGGTCACCAGAAGAGTATGAGATTAAAGGGCCTAACATGTACAATCCCAATCAATTTATGACTTCTCAAAATCTACTCTATACATTTTTTAAATGAATTTCTAATGTGATTTTTTCTCTAAAATCTAGTATATTTGAGGCTCATTTCTAAGAGCCTTCAACACTACAAAAAGTCAAGATTGCAATGGACACCCTTGCACAAAATCTGAATAGAAAAAATATATTCAATCATTTTCAATATTGAAATTTTGATGCTTAAATTGCACTTTAAAAAGAATTTTCCAAAAATATAAACTACTAAAAATAGCAACTTGGTTAGATTTTATTTTACTTCAAAATATTGTCGACACCAAAATTTGGTGCATTGGGCATTTTAGGGGTTAAACCTATCTACAAGGTGTAGTTAGTCCAAAATTGTGACATAAAAATCTAGGATTAGAGTAGATTCTAAAGTTTCAAAAGAGCATATATGAGAGTGTCAATGATGTGTTGCAATTGCTACTTCTTGTTGGTAGTAAGGTAGTCTGCTCTTTAAGCAACCACTTAAACCTACCTAACTCATCATTGACACTAATAGATATTTCAAATAACATGTCACTTGTTCCTGGATAGGGTCACATTTAAAACACAATTGCTTTTAGAGTAGACTACCTTAGTGGATGAGCTACAACTTAGAGAGCAAAATCTTCTAAGAGGTAAACTATTAAGGACTGCTGCTGGAAGTGAGGGTCAAATCATTAGATGAAATTCGGGGCTCTTGGAGGGCTCCGAGTTCCCCTGTTGTCTGCTGCGTTCCCAGACTGCTGGAAAGCAGCAGCAGCAGCTGGCTGACGTGATCGAGCGACTGCCACGTCATTTTTTGAAAAAAAAAAAAAAAAAAAATTGCTTAAAATGATATTTTGGTAAAAAAATTTTTTTTTTTTACACACCCGTACCAGCGTTCACTGAATCTAGGCAGATTAGGGAATAGGCTTGAAACGGCCCTCCAAGACCCCCAAATATCATCTAATGTCAACAATGAAGTGCCAAAATTGAATTATCGCTGTGTCAAAATTTTGAAAGGATTACGTCGCTCTAAAAAAACAATATGACATTTGAATTTTTTTTGATAAAATTACTAAATTTATGTGAATCTGATCCTTACATAGGATAATTTTAGTGGAATGAGACTATGCACATTGCCAACACTAGTACACAATATAATTTTTTGAAACAACAAAATCTTAAAAGAAGATCTATTTTGCTTAATATTCTAATACTTGAATCTTTTTATGGAATTTTGACAACTTTTGTTTATATTATAGTTCAAATATATTATTTACCTCAATTTCATCAAACTAATAGTAAAGGAAGCTTGTTGTATAAAGATTCAAATATAACTTGGGATGTATGAGAAGTTATTTAGAAAAAACATAATTGCATTGAAGCACTTTATTCATCTTCTGGAATAAGATGATTACAAGAAACACCTATACTATTTGTTCTGTTATATAACAGTATTCATGATTTTTTCTAGAGCCCTTTAAAATTAAGAAAATAATTTTTAAAAATTTTAAAAAATATGGCAAATGTATAAACCTTTAGAAGAAATTTGTGTTTGCCTCAACAAAATCACTTGATATGTTTGTTGAGGCAAACGCAAAATCTGTGTTTTTCAGCGTATTTCAATGCAGATTTTGCATTTGCCTTCACAAACACATCAAATAGATTTTGTTGAGGCAAATGCGGATTTCTCCTTCATATGAAGGTAACCATCCAAGGCAATGCCTTGGGAAATTCTCTAAATAGGAGAACTAGGAAAAGTGCCAAATTCAAAAAAATATATATTTTTATGTTTTAATTAGTTAAACAAGAAATAAAATAAAATAAATTTGTCCATTTGTAAATAGAGATGGTCATTCACCAAAAGAACTATCAAAATAATGTTTTATATTTTTCAAAATGCAAGCAGAATGAAGCTCACTTTGTAGACTTTCACACCACATAAAATTAATTATTTATAGGATTCTTTTGGAAAATAGCTACAAGTCTACTAGAAAACCATCGTACTCTAAATTTTAGCTCGAAAATCATTTTTTTGGGTACAAAATGGTACTAGAAAATCCCAAATTGGCAAGTGTGATATAAATTTGGGGGCTATTTTTAAATAGTAAAATTTTTGAAAACTAAAAAAATTAGACAAGGTGAATGGTCATTAGTACCTTATCTATAAAATTTGAGTTATTTGGAACTAGAATGCAAAAGTTATGGCTAAAAAACAAAAAGGCACGTAGGATGTAATGTAAAATAGGACAAGTATTCTTGCAATCACCCAATATAGACTATAGAGTGTGTTGGTGTTAAAATCTAAAAACTATTCAGATAATAAGAGTCACATAACAAAACAAGATACTCAAAAGGTGCACACTATAAGTACTTATGTTAAATTATAATCTTTACTATTGCAATCGATCATGCTACATTGTCATTCCACAAAAAGAAATATGACTAATAATTCAAATGCAATGTAAGAATAAAAGCAAATTGGTAGGGACCAAAGTTAAGGTGAGTTTCAAGACTTAGGATAATTCTATTAGCCAAAATAATCAATTATTGTTGAACCTACCATTGTAATTATCTGTCGTCTCTAAAATATAGGGATTTTATATCAATGTTATCTATTTTCAAAATTTATTGATTTAGGATATAAGTTATGCGCACCTACAGTCAACTCTAATAGTTATTTATGTTGATCATAAATTATTTTTATTGGACTCCAATGCACTTTAGAATTCATTATTTAGAAATAGCGCAAATTAGTTATGAATTCTCAAAGTGTTGTTTCTACATGTTCTAAAAAAAAGCATTATATTCTCATACACTTTAATTTGTAGATTGCGTACATCTTGTCTAAGGTAAGAGGTCCTTTAAGCATCCCTTTACTAACTATTTGACACTTTCTAGAAGTTCAATTTCTTAAAATATTATCAATAAATTTTCATTGAAAGAAAAATGTAATTGGCATTTAATCCAAGTCGTTTCATGATTTTGAGACCTTTGTAAAATGAAGTATGGATTTTTGAAGTTGATCGCAATAGGCACAGAAAGCTTTTACTTCTTAAGTGTGCACTATTTGTAAATTGATGGTGAATTAAAGGGTGCAATATTTATTTTTATGTTGAGGGATGCTTTCAGAATTTGGATTGTTTTTAAGACCTCCTACCTTAATCAATATCTAAGAAAAAAAGCCTCTTTCAAGTCCAAATGTAGGTGTCACAATCTCAGTAGTGTACACCTCATCCAACCTTACCAAAATGGATGAGAATTAAGGTAGGAGGTCCATGAAGCACTTAAGCTCTAAAAGTGCCTTCTAACACATAGATACATTTTGCTTTCTTATTGCACCACTAATGTGCAAATAGTGTATGTTTTAAGAGGTGGACACTTTAGTGACCACTATATTTCAATTTCAAATTTTCATAACTAATTCCATAAAGCTCCAAAAAAATATGGAACAACTTGGGTTAAGTGCCAATTCCATGTGTCTTTCAAGGAAAATTAAATGAAAAAATATTTCAAGAAGTTTTACCTCTTCAAATTGTATTTAGCTCTCAAATGGGCGCTTTTTGACCTACCTTACACAATTTTGTTAACCACTAGTCTAAAAAGTCCAATTTGGATTGCAACATGGTGGATTCTTTTGTGTATTTGACATGCATGGTGTATGAATTGACCTATGCAAAAATTTACAAAAGCTTGTATACATGCTGAGTTGGATTCAATGTTACATGATACTTTTAATTTAAACCATTATTACACCTCCTCAATGTTCGTTATAAAATGACCACATACTCTACACATATGATGCCGAATTTGAACATGATAAGGTTTAGATATTAAAATGACATCTAAATGAAAGATATTAGCTGTATGGCAAATTTCATTAAAATGGCACCATTCCAAAACTTTGGCACTTTTACAATTCAAAACGGCCAATCTGAAATCTACACTTGTCCCAGATGGTCAAAATGGCACATTATCAAAATGGCATATAGAATACTGCCATTTTAACGAAATTCTCCATTTGACAAATTTTCAATCCAACAACATATTTCTTGCCATATTTTACTACATACTTTGTATTCTAAGTGTAAAAATACAATATATACAGTCCCCACCAAACTTTGAGGGTTAAAGTGAGGGTTAGGTCATTGATACTTGTCCCAAACTATAGTATCCCAATATACTATAGTGAAACCCTAAGCAACCAGGCAACTTCGAGTTTGAGGGAGGCCTCCCTCCATTTGATTCTTCCAGATGGATCTATGGTGCAGATGGAAGAGCGGGCTTGGTTGCTTCAATTCCACCTAGTTGCTCACCCATGTAGAATTTTTGCCCCCGTCTAAATTCAATTCCATCTACCTTAAGGTTTTCCTTAAAAATGAAATGTTATAATTATATTAAAGCACCTAATCCTACGTAGTGAAGCAAGTAGGGTTCAGGCCTGGAGCAGAGCGCCATTAGGCACGTAGCTTCAACAACAAGGCGCATAGCACTATTTAAGATAAATATGAAGGGATAACCTTTATTTCTAGCTAAGATCTTTTGGTTGTATAAAAAAATATAAAATAATTGACATTACAACTAGGATCCTAAATGCAAAGAATTTTCTTAGTGATTTCCCTATGCAATGAGGTGGATAGGCAGCCAGGCGGAACCCTGAATGTCCTTGGGACATGGAGGATGCTAAAGGGTGCCATCAAAGTGCGCCCTACAGCCAAATTTAACCCAGAATAAATGCAAGAATTTTTTATTTGCCACAATTTTTTTCATTGGATGACATTTTGGGGCATTAGAGAGGGCCATTTCAGACCCCTTTCGCAATCTGGCCCAATTTTGTGAATAGCAGTATGGGCTGTCAATTTTTTTTTTGGTTTCAAATATCATTTTAAGCAAAAAAATATTTTTTTTTTTAAATTTATTGTTTTCAAAAAATGACGTGGCACAGTGCCGGCCACATCAGCCAGCTGCTACAGTTGCATTCCCACAGTCTGGACACGCAAGGAATTCTGCAGGAATTCACAATCTCCCAATGTCTCGAAATGTCATCTAATGTTTTGTAAATTTTGAATTCATATTTGCAATCAGAGACCCCAAATTAGCTTGGAGAGGCCTACAATATATCCTAGGCATGGCACAAAATAGAAGACTCTTTTTTACATTACCTCGAAGAACACAAAATTCACCCCACTAGGCCCACTTTCAATGGCCCACTTTAAACCCACCCTTCCATCTCCACCGTGGATCCACTTGTAGGGCTCAGATGGAGGGAGCCCTCCTCAAACTCGAGACTAGGAGTGAAACCTTCATGATCGAGCCGATGACGTCATATCCCGGGCCACCACTTCTCGGCTACTTCTATTGCACCCGTCCCGCGCTGACACTCATGAGGGCTGCCTACCCTTCTCATTTCTCAACTCCGAAAGCCATTTTCCTCCGTCTCGCACCTTGCTTTCCTTCCGCACCGTCCTTGCAGCACCATTGCCACCAGATCTGGGTCTCTACCTCGACGGATCTGCGCATCTGATCCAGCTCTCCTCGTCCCCCCTCTCGCGCGGATTTTTTTGAGCCCTTTTCTGAGTTTTTTGGTGCAGTGACGTGGTTTCTCCGGAGGCAGGGGTTTGTTGGTTTTGTTGGTTCGTTGGTTGCGGAGAAGAATGCGGCAGCGGAGATAGCAAGTCGACGGGGGGAAAACAGCAGGAGCGATCGGGATTATTGCCGTTGAATTTGGAGGTCGTATTTGAAGCCGGCCACAATGGTAGGTTTTGTTTCTTAATTGTTCGTGTATTGGATTGCTTTTGCGTGACCGAGTGTTTGAGTTTTCTGCTCGTGGTTTTGAGCTAAGTGAGTTTTCTCCTGTTTGCATCAGGTGGTGCTGGCAGCTTCTATCATCAGCAAGTCCGGGAAAGGTACGGTGTTATGAATTATTATCTTTTTTGTGTGGTATGGAATCTTCGAGGTTGTGAGCTTGGCCGTGGTATTGAGAGTGGAGAGGTGTTTAAAGGATATTACTATCGGCGTTGTGGATGCTTGATGGCGTTATGGAGCATTGGATGAGCATCTTAGGGTTTAATGAGCATTGGAGATTGAGTTGAGGTTCTAGATTGTTATTAAGGTTTCTTGTGGTAATTTTGAAGAGATCCGTCCAGGCTGTGTGAATGAGGACATTATTATGTAGATCTAGAACCTGGCCTTAGTCAAATGCGGGGAGATTCTAGCTAGGAGATATAGTCGAGCTGGAATGCAACTCGAATTAGGTCTCTGGAATGTTTGAATGCCTCCTGGCATTATGTGTTCTTAGGTTTGAATTTTTGTAAGTGGGAATGAGGTTAGTTTATTTTAAATTGCAGCTGAGATTGAAAGATATTGTTTGCAGCTCTTGTTTCTCGCCAGTATGTGGACATGTCCAGGATACGAATCGAGGGATTGCTGGCTACTTTCCCGAAGCTTGTTGGTATTGGCAAGCAACACACATACGTCGAGACAGACAACGTCCGTTATGTGTATCAGCCAATGGAGTCACTGTACCTGCTTCTGGTGACTAACAAGCAGAGCAATATTCTGGAGGATCGGGACACCTTACAACTGCTTTCAAAGCTTGTATCCTCCTCGCATTCTCTCTTATCGCTCTGCTATTCCTATTTTTTAGATGATTTTGCACAAATGCAGAATTGTTGTAGGTGATCATCGATTATGCTTTCCATGGAGTTACTTGGGGTCTCGAAGGGTTGAAGTCTTTCTCTAAGCTTCCTCTTGTTGTGACTCTCCTACACAGTGTTACAATGGATCTGGATTTGTACATATTCCAGATCAGAGTTTTTTGGATGTTATGCATGGGACTGAGCTTAACCCTTGACACACGCCAGGTACCTGAATATGTACCTTCCCTCGATGAGGAAGGTATCTGCAGGATGGCCTTTGAGCTTATATTTGCGTTCGATGAAGTGATTTCATTAGGGCACAAAGAGAATGTCACTATTGCGCAAGTCAAGCAATATGTGGAGATGGAGAGTCATGAGGAAAGACTGCACAAGCGCATCATTGAGAGCAAAATCAACGACACTAAAGATATCATGAAGCGCAAGGCAAATGAAATTGAGAAGAACAGGGTATGTGTCGTTGTTATGTAGAGCGTGTTTCTGCTGGTAGGACCTTTCAATCGTCTGATTAGTTCGTCATTATAGTCGGTCTCTAAAGCCAATTTGGACCTAATTCGAAACTGGCGGCATTTGAAGGACGCTGGTAATTTGTTCGTTAATGTCAGATGTCTTCTAGCGTTCAAACAATCGGTTGTGTAGTCAATTTGTTCTGCTCTGACCCAAGTTTTCAGCGGTGTCATCTTGTGATCGGTAGAAGAACAGGGGTGTTAATGGATCTGAGGTTAAGATAGATTAACAGATACATTGTAGGTCCCGATATCATGCTATTTTCAGTCTATTTTTTACGAACTGTCGACAGGTGCGAGTACCATGAGGGTGCATTTAATTGTCTATGGTTGTCTTACTTGCCTTTTAACTTTGCACTATACTGCTGAATCATGTTTATGGAGAATGCAGATCGAGAAGTCAAGAGGTGATAAGGGTAGTTTTGCTTCATCCATGCCCGCAATGGGTTCCAGCAGGTTTGACAATGGCTTTGGAGACACAAACTCTTCAATGGGTGGCAGTATGCGACCCAATTCTTCTGGCTTTGGATCAGGCCTGGATACCGACGTCTTCAAACCTAAAGGTGTGTTTATTCGGCCGCATCGAATATATTTATTAGGGTGGTTGCTTGCTAGTCACTGCTCCTAATTATCTTAATGTGTATACTAACGTCTGTTCTGCTTTTGCAGCCCGTCCTACCTCCACCTCAGCGCCCTCCAAGGGAGGCATGCAATTAGGCAAGTCAACCAAGACAAATCAGTTCTTGGAGTCTTTGAAAGCGGAGGGTGAGGTTATTGTTGAAGACGTTGCTCCTGGACCAATCAGATCTGGAGTTGCTGCTGCTCCTATTATGTCAGACCCCATTATGTTGGGCGTGGAGGAGAAGCTGGTGGTAGTTTTGAAGAAGGATGGGGGGCTTGAGAATCTGGAAGTGCAGGGTAACATGTCTCTGGTGGTGCAAAAAGAAGAAGACGCCTACATTCGTGTCCAGGTACACGATTTTCCATAGGTTCTGAGATTCCCGCTGCTAGTAGAGTCTAGAAGATTGATTTGAGAATAGTTTTTGCTCCAATCCTTTTCAGCTTTCTACATATTAAATTCACTGATATGGTATTTGCAATCTTGCTCCACAGGTTGAATCAAGCGCAAACAAAATGTTCAACTTTAAGACGCATCCAAATATTGACAAGAATCTTTACTCGGACAAGAACGTTTTGGGTCTCAAGGACCCAAGCAGGCCGTTCCCGACTGGCAATCCACTTGGTATCCTGAAATGGCGCATGCAAAGCAAGCAAGAATCAATGGTGCCCCTGAGCAGTAAGCATCCTTACATCTTGAGTTGTCGTGAAGCTGGAAAGATTATGCTTCTTAGTGTATTGTGTTCTTATGCTCAAATTATTTATATTTCCGACTTGATTTTTTCAGCAATGAAAATATCTGTCTCTGGGTTTGCCTTCTGTCTGAGGATGTCTAATTTCTCTTTTGCTACTCAGATATTTTGTGTGCCGCTTGTTTTGCATGTATCTGATCGTGTAATAAACGATTTCTTGGTCTATTAAGGTAATTGATTTGACGGTGCTTTGTTTCAGTCAATTGCTGGCCATCGGTGTCCGGTGGAGAATCTTACGTCAACATTGAATACGAGGCATCCAAAGCATTTGAACTGCAGAACGTTTTAATTAATATCCCGTTGCCGGCTCTTCATGATGTTCCAACTGTAAATCAAGTGGATGGTGAATGGAGGTTAGTTGGGTGCTAATTTTGTCTCATGTCTCGAAACTTTGAATTGTCTTTGTAGTTTTTCGATCGCAAGTTGACTGATTGTTGTGCACGCTATTGTGCCGCTCCAGGTATGATTCTAGGAACTCAGTGTTGGAGTGGTCCATCACGCTTATCGACAATACAAACCGAAGGTAATTCAGAGCTATTGATCTCCTCCTGCCAGAAATGTTATTTGAGCATTGTATTCCTGGTTTCTCATTTCCCGAATATTAATGTAAGTCGATTTGCATCTTGTTCCAGTGGATCTATGGAGTTTGTAGTACCTGCTGCAGATCCAAATTCTTTTTTCCCTATTGACGTAAAGTTCTCGGCAAGCAAGACCTTCTGCGATATTAAGGTGTGTTAATCTATGCCAGCCTATGAGTAGGGTTTTATCGAAAATACTCTATTCGACAGTTGTTTTCTGTATCTGCCAGTTATTGTGACTGCAGTTCTCATGTCTGCCTATTGATGAATGGATTCTTGGTTTTTCTGGCAGGTTGGATCTGTGGTTCAGACTCAGAACGGCCTTGCTGTGAAGTTTGGAAAACGGACGCAATTGGTGGTGGACAGCTATCAAGTTGTATAAACATGGATGAGTGCTGCAGCCAAGGCTTGAGGTTGGGAATGTAGCTAACCCCTTTTTCCCTCTACGTTTACGAAAGGTTCGCTAATTCAAGAAGATTGTTGCTGGCAAATGTTGATTCTCAAGCCCAAATTCTACTAGAGGATGGTTGAGCCATGTTTGTCTCGGCGCTTTTCAGTTGCTTGCCTGTAGTGGCGATGTCTGCATATGCACAAGAAATAGTTGGATTAGTGATTTTTGGCCAGGTTGGAAGTTGGAAGATTACGAATCAGTGGTGCCAGATGTATGTTTGTGCTGGGTAGGGAATCATTAGGGCTGGAAAAGCTGTGGAGCATTCCTCCTCGCAGGGTCTCTTTTGAGGAAACTTCGTTTTTTTGTGACCACTGATGCTGGAGACTGAATCACTCTTTTTAGGTTAGAAGTTGAGATTTGGCGGACATGTATAGGCTGCGTCAGTTAGGGTTTGGAAATAGCTAAAATTCGTTCAATGCCAATAATAACTTTCTAGTTGGGATCTACTTTTGAGGATTTGTGCTTCGTTATCGGGTGTCCACTCATTACTTTTTCCGTTGTCTGCTAACTTTATGTATCTTGGCCAAAGCTCCTAAGGCTATCATTCAGTAGAAGCTCCTGTTTGCATTACTTATGGAAGTGAATGTTGTTGGATTATTGAACCATGTTTGGTGCCATATCGGCTGGAGAAGGTAGACAACTACACCCAATTGCGGCTTATTCCAAAGCGACCTTTTTTGTATTTTTGTAATGTACTTGATTTGGACGTAAGAACCTCAGGTCGATTATGAGAACCTACATTCAGTTCTTTGAATTAGACAGCTTATTCATTTAGTAAATTTATCCTAAAAGCCATGAAATTATAACCCTCTATTTGGTCCTTGAACGTGTGCAGCAAAACTGAGTCAGCCATCCAGAAGTGGAAATTTGAGCCTCGCTTGTCGACTAACTCACTGAAAGAATTTTTATATTTCCATTGTTAGAGGATAATATTCTGAGTCTGCTACTTGGCACTCAATAAGGGAGAAGCACCCAAAACCAACAATGTACCCAATTGTGCCAAAAATAGTAAGCTATCTATAGTCTACCTAGATTTAAGTTATAAAATGACTACCATGTCTATAAATTGACACAATTGAATACATTGATGGTTTTTGGATTTTTCCCTCACACAAGTTGTGATTATAAATTGCTATGTTACATGTTATGATTTAGTTTTGCACGACTCTCCACATCAAACAAACACAATTAGGTTGAAGAAGAAGAATCCAATACTAGACTCTCTACATGTTGATTCTCATGTACATTTGGAATATATTTCAACTCAAAACTCTCTCTCATGTTTGTGGATCTTGTTCAATAATCATGGTGTACCTAAAGGAGCTTTCTATTGGTGTTCAAATAGATAATTCTGTAGTTGTGAATTTGGAAGCCAATGGTTGAGATCACAAAAGTTTAATGTTCTTAAGTGGCAAGTCTCTTGATCTAAATCCAGTTGAACATCTTTGGATAGGGTGAAAATGTTGTTTCAATCACTATGAAAGTTTTCCAATTTGAATTTTAAAGTTGCAAGAGCACAATGAAAAATACTGGACTTCCATTACACTAGAGAAGTGTAGAAGATTGAATGCTAGTGGGTCAAAGCAAATCCAGTTAGTGTAGCTTGTAAAGGCAAGTGGACAAATTGTTTTGTGAGAGAAGGATGTAAAAGTGAGTCAAAGAAAATGGTTTCTTTTAAATATAATTTTCCTATAGATATTAATGAGAAAGAGACATTTTTTTAATAAAAATGTAGCCTATTCAAACTATTATCTTGCACAATTTATCGTTTGTAATGACCTATTACCAATTTCTCTACATTGTTGATTGAATTAGGAATTAGAAGAGGTTGAAGTCCTTAATTTTTCTACGTATTGAATTCATCACTAATTGCAATGAATAGCACCTAACTAATAAAATGGATGTTGACCACATACAGGTTCACAACATATCCTCATCAATGACATATCATCATACACACAAAGCATCCATACTATTTTTGGGTGCCTTGGCCCTATACAAACCAACTGGTAAGGTCAGCGCCGACAAATCCTTAGACAACTTGGTCTACCCATTTGCCTAGATGCTCTCTTTTCATGCGACGCTCTATAGTACTCACTTGCCTCCATTTCTTCAACCTCGCATTCACTTCCATGAAGAGTTTCTGTGGTGGCTTGCAATCGAAGTGGAACCAACTTCCAAGCTACAAGGTGCTCCAAGTAGAATTGATGCTAAAGCTCTTGCTTGATTTTTGTCATTCCAAGCTACATTCCAAAAATGCATACCCCAAGCCTCCAAGAAAGCATTGTAATGCTCTTGTTGTGACAATTCAGGATTTTCATCTTCATAACAAGGCAACCAAGACCTCCGAAAGTCATCGGCATTGGGAACATATTCACCTTGGCAAACCAATATATCAGATACAAAAATGTGATGGCTATCTAATGAAACGCCTTCCAAACAAACCCACGATGGGTCAAAAGCACATGCAAATTCATTAGCAGCTTCAGTTATCCAAGCAACTGGTGATGGTGGATGTGATGCACGACTCTCTCAAAAATTGGCTTGAGCTCTTAATCTCAAAGACTCCATGCATAGATCTTGCATAGATGACTCCATTTGGGCTTGCTTTGCAAGTAAATGTTGCAATGTGGTCACTCACAAAGTCATCGTTTGGATGCCGGAAGCTTGTGTAGATGGTGTTGTGGAATTGGATGCAATGGATATGTTGGTTGTGCCTAAGCTTCTATCCAATTGTGTTGCTCGTCTACGCTTCGATAGAGCAATAGGACAGGAAGGTATCAAATTGTCACTTGATTTGGAACTTGATCCCCTTTGGCATCTATAAATGGGAATGACGTCATCACTCCCCACCATGAGCTTGCACATTGGGCATGACTTTTTTTTTTTTGTAGCCATTGATAAAGGCAAGACCAACAAAACAAGTGGCTGCATGAGGTGAGGACGGAATTGGTGGGGTGGTCCATGCAAATGTTACATTGGAATACATCTTTCTCTTCCATTGTTTGGGCACCAACAACCTTCTCATTGTCTACGTAGCTTGCACAAATTGTCGGTTGCTTTCCTCCATGGGTGCCAATCTTACAATAGATCTAAAATTAATGACACGAGGAACACCGCAAGCCCACTTCTAACTAGTGCCAACTTGCCAGTGGTGTCAATAATTGTCACAAACCCTTGAAGGCATTGCCTTGCTTGACTAACTAATTACTTTTCTCTTATCACATCTCAAGTCTCACTAGAACTACTCCAAGCCCACAATAAGGACTTATACCTCTCCTTCTTCTACTTTGTTACACACTCACACTCATCTCACACTTATGGTAAGACTCACAATCTTGTTGTGGAAGCAAATAATTATATCCCAAGATGTTGCAAATTAATGATCTATTTATTGCTTGTAGAAAAAGGTCATAGTGCCTTGTTTGAAGGATGTATAGTCACATTCACTAGGACCATTGCCTTGAGCACTAAACACTGAAAACATCAAAGCCTTGTTGTTGTGAAAGTCAAGAAATACATCACCGTAGTTATTGTGGGAGTATCTTTTCTATAAGCACATTTTTCAATTTCTCAACTACTTAATTTGAGACTAGCCAATTAGAAAGAATACTAAAATTCAAAGAAATGAGTGTGTCTTGGGCAATTGCTACAATTCAAATAAATATTAAAATAATTTTCTAATTTTATTTCTAATAATCCATAATAACTTCAAAATTCAATACCTTTTCTGCTATGAGTTGGAATGCCCACGCAAATCAAAACAAATTGCCTTGTTTGACATGTCTAGACGTCTCTTCATATACTCTCTTTATATACTACCAAGGTTAATAACATAATAACAAAGTAAAAGATAATATAAAATAAAAATTAATGTAATATAAAAGATAATATGAAGTAAAAGATAATTAAAGTGTAAGCCAAAAATACAACTTAGGTACAAATGCCACAAATAACTCAAAGATAATTAAAGTATAAGCCAAAAATCTATAACTTTCACAACATAGGTCCAAATGCCACAAAATAGAGCCTGTGTACCCCTCTTTGCAAATATTATTCAAATGGTACAAAGAACGTGATCAATTGAAGTATAGTCCAAAAGATACATAGTTTAGCATAATTTAAGATCCAAAAAATGACTCAAAAATCCATAACTTTTACACCGTACATCCAAAGGTCAAGAAACAAAGTCCATACACCCCTCTTTGGCAAGGGCATTCCAATAGTACCAAAAATGCAACGAGGAAACAAATGGTTTTGGAGATCTCAACATAACAAACAAAAGAAATAGCCTAACCTAAAGTATGGACTTAGTGTGCCCTGTGCCATTGCCATAGCCAAAATAAAAGTAATAAACCCGGTAATAAAAAATTCACTAACCCCTAAAGGACCAAGTGTCCATTCAACGGACAAGTGGGATTTTGGGCAGGTACCTACGGGCTGAATTTTTGTCATGATTTTTTGAAACTTTTTTTGGAAATAGAAAAATTGATAAGCTTTGTGGAAATATAACTTTTTTTCAATCGGTGCCCGGTAACAAAAGTTATGCCCAAATAAGCTCAAAACAGGGGAGAGCGGGCGGCAAAAAAATTTTGCAAAAAAAATAATAATTTTTAAAAAAAAATTAAATTTTTTTTTTTGCCTTATAGATTATATTTTTGTCTATTTGGGAAGCTTTGATTCCTTTCATTTGGATTTTTTATGAGAATGTTATGGACAATCTTGTTTTTTGGGCAATTAGAGCATCTTCAAAAAAAAATAACTTGTAGGATTCATTTTGGAATGCAATTTTTGCAATTTTTCAAATAAAAAAGTTCCACATGGTTTAGTTTTTGTGCTAGAACAATTTCACCAAAGGGATTAGTGCATTTTATTTCCATCTAAAAGATATTAATATTTTAGATTTTCCTTCTATCTTGTAACTACTTCTACTTAATAATTTTTTTAAGAATAAAAATTAAGTTTTTTTGAATTTCTTTTTTTTCCCTAGACTCTCAACCCAATTCTCCACTAGAAAGATTTAAAGCTCAAAACTCTGTAGTGTAAAATATTTAAGTTAAAAATGTTCAAAGTCAAAAAATCTAGTCCCGCAATGTGCTGAGAAACTTGTTTTTTTCACTTCAAACGCAGATATCTTGCAATCTGTGCAGTCAAAAATTCTGAAATTTTTTCCACACATTCTCATACTAGTTAGGTATAAGGTCCTATGGTTAGATGTGCAAAAAAACATTTTTCAAATTCTTTTACTCTTTGCTCTAGAAATGGCAGTAATGAGAGTTTTTTGGCAGAAAAAAGGCCTTGGTCCTTTAGGGGTTAAAGCTTTAAAGTCCAATAACTTATACATAGTATTGTAAAAAGTTGCATTCTTGCAATTGGTACAAATAGAAAGCTTTTTGCACAAAGGAATACAAGGGCTTTGTTTTGTGGCGTTTTGGACATGCAATGTGAAAGTTGTAATTTCCAAAATAAAAGATAATTTAATTCAATTTTTTAATTTTAAAAAATCCATAAATTTTACACCGTATGCCCAAATGCCACAAAACTAATATGAATAGAAAGCTTTATGCACAGAAAAGTGCAAGAGATTTGTTTTCTATTGTTTCAACATGCAATGGAAAATTTATGTTTTTTCCAAAATTAAAAATGAACTTAATTCAATTTTTTATTCAAAAAACTTCAAACTTCAACAACTTTTATACTGTAAGTCTAAACCCCACAAAACTAAGTCTGTGCACCCCCCCTTGTTGAGGGCTTTGTGACGGTACCAAGAACATATAGGGAGGGCACATGGTTCCGTAGATCTCAAAGTAACAAACAAACAAAAAAAAAAAAAAAAAAAAAGTTTGATCTAAGGTAAGGATGTAACTCATAATCAATTAACCCCTAAACTACCAAAGTCCCCTCAAGGGACACTTGGAATTTTGGGCAAGCTTGTGCAACCTGAAATTTT
Organism: Neckera pumila; assembly: GCA_963969595.1. Classification (NCBI taxonomy): domain Eukaryota; kingdom Viridiplantae; phylum Streptophyta; class Bryopsida; order Hypnales; family Neckeraceae; genus Neckera; species Neckera pumila. Next base: position 4,885,276 of record OZ018415.1, on the reverse strand, counting down.
GAATCTGATTTTTTTAAACTTATTTTGAAGATAGTAAATCACATTAGCTTTCTAAAAATATAATTCTTTTTTCAATTGGTGCCTGGGAGCAAAAGTTATGCGACCCAAACCCTAAAACAAACAATTCGCCGGACAGAAAAAAAAAACTTTAAAAAATTGGATTTTTTTTTCAAATTTATTCCTCAAAGATCATGTTTTTGTCTACATTTGAAGCTTTGATTCATTCTACTTGGACTCAATATGAGAAAGTTATGGACAATCTTGTTTTTAGGGCAATCTAAGCGTCTACAGAAAAAAAAAAATTTAGAATTCATTTTTGAAGACAATTTTCAAATTTTTTCAAATATTTTTTTGACTTGGTAAAATTTGTTTGCAAGAACAATCCAATGTTGGGATTATGGTGTTTTAATTCCACCTAAGAGCTATTAACGATTTAGTGTTTTGTTCAATTTTGGACCTACTTCTACTTAACAATTTTTTTATATGTGAAAAGCAAGTTTTGACATTCTAAATTTTTTTCCTGGACTCTCAACTCAAATGTGCAACACAAAAAAATTTAACTTTATGGTATATAGTGCAAAAAAAAATCCACAAATGGCCGTCAAAGTCATCTAAAATTGCAGGCCACACTTCAAAAAAACTTCTTTTTCTAACTTCAAATGCTAATATCTTCCAATCCGTACAATCAAACTTGATGAAATTTTTACCACATGATCTAAGACAAATGAAGTTCAAGATCCTATGGTTAGATTCTAATTTTTTTTTTTTTTTAGAGAGTAATTGCAGCAGAAATGGCAATTTTCAGTGGTTTTAAAGCCAGAAACTGCCTTTGTATTTTAGAGGTTAATATTTTGAATCAAGAATGAACTATTGGGTTTGTCACTAGTAGCATAGAATGCAACATAGCCTATTAATTCTTTTAGAGATGTGTGTGATTGCATATCTTCTATTAGTTAGTGTGTAAAACTGTATTTTTTTGTATAAATTTGAAATTACCGCAAATTTTTGAATGAAGAGTGTAGAATTCATATAAAATGCAACTGATGCTAAGAAATGTGAATTTTTTTCTATAAATTTATGATATAGTATGGTGCAATATCAGAATAATATGGCAAATTATTTTATCTTGCCATTCTAAAATTAGAAAAGAAGCACCTTATAGTTATCCATACCTTAAGGCAGGCTATTTGTTTGTTTGTCTATTTTGTTTGTTTGTTACGTTAAGATCTCCTAGATCGTGCATCTCCCAGTTGCGTGTTTGATACTGTCGAAAAGCCCTTGGTGAGGAGAGGTGCACAAGCTTTGTTTTGTGGTGATTGGATGTACGGTGTGAAAGTTATTGAATTTCAAAGTTTTAATGAATCAAAAAATCAAAAAATTACTTTTGCTTTTTATTTTGATTGTAGCAACGACACAGGGCACACTAGTAGACATAAAATTGGAATTGTGGATTAGGTTGGGAGTTCTTTTTTCTATTTTTGCAATGATCTATTTTTTCTATTTTTTACCATATTGAAATTTCTATATTGACAAATATAAGATCTACTTTGTCACAATAGAATTTGTTTGAATTTTGGACTAAAAGAATGGTGGAATGAAGCCAAAATGAAAACAATGGAAGTTTATAGTCACAACGAAAATAATGAAACTATAAATTCACACTACTAAAATTGAATGTTAGTGTCTTTTCAATTTAGGGAGTTGGAAAGTTTCTTGAGGGAAACCAATGGGAACCTTTTGAGGTCTAATTTGAAGTTCTTTTTTGAATATAAATGTCGAAAAATTCACTTTGCAATGATGGGCCCTGATCTTTCAGATTTCTTTCATAACAAATATAGGATATAGCACCTGCTATTGATTAACCCCTAAAGGACCAAGGCCTTTTTTCTGCCAAAAAACACTCAAAATTGCCATTTCTATAGCAAAGAGTAAAAAACTTTGAAAATTGTTTTTTCTTTTTACATCTAACCATAGGATCTTATACCTAACTAGTATGACAATGTGTGGAAAAAATTTCAGAATTTTTGACCACTAGGATTGCAAGAAATCTGCGTTTAAAGTGCACAAAACAAGTTTTCAGCACATTGTGGGACTAGATTTTCTGAATTTGAACATTTTTAACTTAAAATTTCTGCACTACAAAGTTTTGAGCTTTAAATCTTTATAGTACCAAATTGAGTTGAGAGTCTAGAAAAAAATATCAAATTCAAAAAAACTTAATTTTCATTATTAAAAAAATTGTTATATAGAAGTATGTACGAGATGTAAGGAAAATCTAAAATATTAATATCTTTTATATGGAATTAAAATGCACTAATCCCAATTGGTGAGATTGTTCTAGCAAAAAAACTAAACCACACGGAACCTTTTTTTTTGAAAAATTGTAAGAATTGCATTCTGAAATGAATCCTACGAGTTATTTTTTTTTAGGAAGATGCTCTAAGTGCCCAAAAAAATAAGATTGCCCATAAATTTCTCATAACAAATCCAAATGAAATGAATCAAAGCTTTCCAAATAGACAAAAATATAATCTATGGAGAAAAAAAATTCAGAAAAGAAAAAAGTATTTTTTGCAAAAAATTTCTTGCTGCCTGCTCTCCTCTGTTTTGAGCTTATTTGGGCATAACTTTTGTTACCGAGCACCTATTGAAAAAATATATATATTCCCACAAAGCTTATCAATTTTTCTATCTTCAAAAAAAGTTTCAAAAAATCCGGACAGAAATTCAGCTCGTAGGTACCTGCCCAAAATCCCACTTGTCCATTGAATGGACACTTGGTCCTTTAGGGTTAACCTAAGCTTTTGAAATCTAAGCATAATAAGTCCACAAATGCCAAGACTTCACTTGTAGAGATGTGATTACATATCTTCTACTAGTTATAAATATTTTCCATTGGGAGGTTTACATCACAACATATATATAGTACATCATGGTGCATATTTTTTGATTGTATCATTGGAAAATTAAATAATCAACATTCTACATTTTCAAATTCATTTTTCCAAATCGCTGGACAATAGATTAAAAAAAAGTCTATATTTTAAGTAGAATTACAATTTAAGTAGAATTACAAATGAATGGGCCAAAACAATTTAATGAAAAAATGGTTTCCAATAGATATCTAATGATCTCCAAGTTTTATGGAAAATTCTCATTTCCAAGGTCTCCCATTCAAAAGCAGGCCTTGAATCCTGCAGCTGAGTATCATTGATAGTGCAGATACCTATAGAGCCCTAATTTTTAATTTTACAAATATTTTATTTATTAATCTACAAATCCAAAACTATCGTTGTTTTATTAAATGTCGAATTTTATTAAAAAAAATTGTGTCATTAAAGGTCCTACGAACTTAATCTTTTAATTTTTTAATTTTTTAATTTAGTTTAATCAATTTTAATTAATCAATTTGTATGTTAAATTGTGAATTATTTTTAGTATTAAAAGTTTAGATGAATATAATAATTTGAATTGCAGATCCTTGTTAAAAGCTAGTATAATGTTGTTATCAAATATTCCTATAAAAGAAGTGCAGGTAATCATTCATTTAAGATATTTATTTGATCTACATAACTTTTCATTTTGTCTCTCATTTTTGGATATTGGTGAGACCCCAATGAGCACAATGCAACTCTAATGAATAATTATATCTAAGCAAAATGAATAAAACTTTGGGTTATAACATAGCACATAATATTGTTCAGCAATGAAGCTTTAAATGTCACTAAAACTCATGCAATTAAAGACAACTTACTATAAATTTGACTGTTAATAACCTCTAAATCCCAAAGTTTGGCTAGTGTCCTTGCTAGTACTCTAGAATGCTTATTGCTTAATAATCAAACATTCCTCTCAAATGATCATGGTAGTCTTCACTATGGTAGAGCCCATTTGTAAAGAATTTCATTGTGATTTTTTGTTCCAACTAGGAGATTATAATGTTTAGTCATTATAGCTTATTGTAGTGACGTAATCTAAGAATTTTTTTGATGGTCATTTATATTTTCAAGTATATAAAATTCTCATTTTACAACTCTAGAAGATGAAACTTTCACAAAGTTTGGACTGATATGAAGCAAAGGGTTGCCAAATCTAAAAAATAATTGATCAATACATAATGAGTCCTAAGAATGTCAAAAATAAGGAAGATGCTAAAATATAGGATTTATTTGCAAACCTAATTGCAATATAGGAAGAATATGCTTGTGGATCTAAGATTGTCTTGTTAAGTATAATGCTCATTATTTGGATCCTCATATTGCTTCAAGAATTCCCGTAGATTGATCAATTTAATACAAAGAATGATGAAGACTTTTGTAACAAACTCTTAAACCTAACATATAAACTTCTAGCAAATGAATTAGAGTAAAGATAAATTGCATTGCTTCAAAACAAAATATTGTAGGGAGAAGATAAATACCAAGTCTCAAAGAATGCACTTCTAGTATTTTTTTTTGAATCCACGTGCATTTAAAGGGTATTTTGAGAGAGGGTATGATATAATACAAATATTCCAAGAGTTTTCCACAAATTTTAGATAGCTGTGAAATATTCTAAAGATGTTTTAGAAATACTTTTAGAATATTTTCCAAATGTTTTTTGAGGTGGCTATTTTGACACTACTAGTCTTTAAAGTGGTTAATTATTTATATATTCATTATACATTTATGCATTCATTATTTAAAGTAGAATTTGCAAAAAACTTATCTTTGCTCTCAAAGGTCTTTAAGACTCTTGCATAGATACAAGTGAGGTGGGGTAGTAGTAGGTACAACAATCAATATGGAATATGTGTTTGGGTATATTAATCTAGTTGAAAACAAAGAAACTATGTATGAGGGAGAATTTCAAACCTCATTTAATCATAGTAAACAAATTTCTTTCAAATGATTAACTATGAAAAGGTAGGCTATTAAGTTAATTTTTTCTTCCAAATGTTTTTAGTATTATAAAGGATACTAGAGATAATTTATCAACCCATCTTTGAACTTTGTCCATAAGTTTTTATCAAATCACAAATAAATGTTTGAAGCTAAAATTTAATTTGATTTCTTACATTTCTTACAATACACCTTTTTAACCTCAAATTGAATTTCTATCCTTTCTAAGTTATCAATTTAAGAAGTAAGGCAATCTAAAAAATCCACAAAGATTCAAAAAACTTCTAAAGTCATATTATACCCAATTAATTGTTGGGGGATTAAGCTATCATTGATCTTCTTTTGTATGATTAAATGGCCAAACTCTTTTGAAGCCTAAGCCGATCTTCCCATTTGTATCCTCATAGTTGCCATGTCAACTTACACATTTATTCTAATTTATACAACTTCATCTTATGAACTTTATGTATTGATTAATTCCTAAAGGCCAATGGATATTTTGGAAGAAAAAAATACTAAACTACCAATTTTTGATGCATTGTCCAAAATCAAAAACTAAAGTTGTTTATTTCAATTCCAACCATTCAAAATTGTATTAAACAATTAAGGCTATGTGTAGAAAAAACTTCATCCCATTTGATAGCATGGATTGAAAGATTACAACGTTTGAAGTGAGAGAATTTAATTCATTCCTACAAAATAAGATCAATGGACTTCAAACCCTCTTGGAGTAAATCTTTGGTCAACACAAAAATGAGGATTTTCATTATTCCTAAGTACAAGACATTAGGTTCACTCATAAAAAAATTTAGAAGCAAGTATGGAATCTAGCTTAAACTAAATCACCCTACAATGCAACTAGGTTAAGTGATTTGGCAATACACTAGTAATTTTTGATGATTTCTTGTGCAATGAGGAATTCTTTTATTTGAAATCCAAACGGGTGAAGTTAGAGACAAACATTTGGAATATGCGAGAAAAGTTTCAAGAACTTTGACTTCACAAATTGCAAGATAATAGGGCTTGAAGTTAGAAGAGAATGTTGATTTTCTTGTAACCACCTTGACTCCTCTTAGAATGTGATTCAAAAACTAAAATTTGTTTTTCCTTGGAACAATTTGATGACCATTCTTGCAAAAAATATCCTAAAGATGCCCAAATTGTCCAGAATGCCAAAAAGGTTTAATGCAACAAAACTTTTGATTCAGCCTCCTAATTGGGGAAAAAAATGATATTTTCACTAAAGGAGTATATACTCACACCATGTCAAATTTTTTGTGAACATTCAATCAAAATTGACTTTATAGGAACCTACTCGGATTTTCAATCATTTGTCCAATGGACGCTTGGCCTTTGAAGGTAAAAAATTCCAAAAATTGACTACAAACAAAAGATTCAACCTTTTGGTATTGATTGTGGAAACATCCAGCACTACTAAATAAGGTAACTACACCTAATTTCAACCGCTTTCTAAAACCATACAATCTAGATTTTCTTGTCTATAATTTACTTCCGCTATTCATGAGAGTCTACAGTTAATTGGTTACCTGGCCAAATCCTATTTTTAGTACTTTGCAAATTCTTAATTTATTCAAACAATGTCCAAAAAATGCATTCTAAGATAATCCAAAATCCCCTTTCAACCACCAACAAGACCCCACAAAGAGTTCTTCGGTATATTATATTAGAATCCATGTAGAAATGCTCATTTGTGTGATTTTAGGTGTAAGGTAGACGACCCATTACCAACCACACCCTGATTTCTAACCTATAGACTGCTCTCTTTCTGACTGTAGACTGCTCAGTTGAGGAGCAGTTCAAGGAGCAGTTCAGCGGTGCATTATGATTGGCTACGAGACTCTTAATATTGGAACCAGCCTTCAAGTGGTCGACTTTACAATCAACCTATGGTCAGAAATAGAAAGGTCTATCATCACCATCAGAGGTCAAAGAGTATCTTCCACCAAAAAATTCAAAGTAATTACAGTTTTTGGTAATAAAATTCTTGAAAAGTATGCAATCTTTCCAAACTCTATTTTTTGTACGTGGAAAAAATTCCGCACTCTAAAGACCTATGCATCAAATATGCATAATTGCTTAAGTGGTTGGCGGATACCTTAACCCCTAATAGCCCAAGTGTCTCTGCAGAAGTTGTTTGGTACTTTGGGCAAGCTCATGTGACCTCAATTTTTCACATGATTTTTTGAAATTTTTTTGGGAGATAGGAAATCACATTAGCTTCGTGGGAAGATAAATTTCATCAAATTTCAACTTACCCTCCAAAAGTTATGAGCATTTGAAGAAACATTTCAGTTCGGGAATTTGTTGCCCCTACCTTTGACTCCCATGGGGCAACAGAGGTGGCAAGAGAGGAGAGGTGGCAAGAGAGGCTATTGTTGTGCCTATTGGGAGGTCACATTAAGCTTTAGGAGCTTGTAGATGTTAGAGATTTTGACATTTTTTCAATTTTTTTTTCTACTTCTGAAGTACAAATGCATCTTTCAATCCACCGTTCAGATTTTCTAGATCAAAAAATGTGTGATGGGAAAAATTATTTGAAAATGGCCTAGTGTATTGTCATTTCTTGGGACATAGTGGCAAATTTTAATTTTTTTGAATATCAGGATTGTCTTGGATTGCCTTGAAAATTGGCATGCACATGCCTAACATGTTTCCCCATAAGAATTTTTTTTAAATTGGAGGTCTATAGTGGAAAAAAATTCAGCAAATGGCGGTCAAAGGCATCTGAAATTTTTGGGCACAATGGAAAAACAAAACAAAACAGAGTTTGAATGCAAATATCTTCCAATCTATACGGTTAAACCTCACGAAATTTTTACCACATATTCTCACACAAATTAACTACAAGATCTGATGGTTACATTCCCAAAAAATCAATTTTTCAAACTTTTTTTATGAATGCTCTGGAAATGACAGTTTTGGGTGTTTTTTGAGGTAGAAAAGGCCTTGGGTTCTTAGGGGTTAAGAAGATTTGGTCGACCTCTTGGTATAACATCCAATACTACTGAATTGAATGTTACTCCAAAGGTGCTTTCTACTGAAAATGTTGACCTCTCCAGTTTGACAAATGCTACTGAAGGTGATGAAAGGCATACGACTACGCACCACGCAGCATTGGAAAGTGAAACACAAGGTCACATCGGAACATGGGTACACTGTATCTGGTCATGCACCTTGGTACCACATTCTCTGCACCTAGACACAATTCAGAACTGACTTTTTATATATGATGCAGTCAAGCTATTGAGTGAGTGAGTGAGATCCCTCTAATTAGAGACTTCGACGATTCTATTCTCTCCTTTTCTTTATCCACTTTTGGGGGTGCCCAATATTAACTGATTACCAGCATCTCAGTCAGTTAGTCCTCATTCAAGAGATTCTTTCAATTTACAACAAATCTACACAAAATAGTGAAAATAGGTTGCCCCACACTAATTTTTTCAACAGTCCACACTATAGAAATATTCACTGCTTTTGTACAATGATGCATTCGATTCAGAGCCATGTGTATGGAATAGATTTGTGCACCGGTTCAAGGCTTTGTTCAGAGAGTGGGATGCGCCTCCATGTGGAACAGGCATTGATCCATGAGGTAATTTATCTGGGGTACGGCAACCTAATTGACAAGGCAATCTAATTTCACTATTTTGCGTATGTGCTCCAATTTCGTTTTTAATAAGTGGGGATAGTACCGTACTGGTAGTGCATTAACCCCTAAAGGCCCAAGTGTCTGTTCAATGGACAAGTGAGATTTCGGGCAGGTACCTACGGGCTGAATTTTTGTCCTGATTTTTTGAAACTTTTTTTGAAGATAGAAAAACTGATAAGCTTCGTGGGAGTATAATTTTTTTCAATCGATGCCCGGGAAAAAAAGTTATGCCCAAATAAGCTCAAAACAAGGGAGAGCGGGGAGCAAAAAAATTTTTGCAAAAAATAATTATTTTTTTTTTTTGAAATTTTTTTCCCATAGATATATTTTTGTCTATTTGCAAAGCTTTGATTCACATCATTTGGATTTATTATGAGAAAGTCATGGACATTCTTGTTTTTTGGATAGTTAGAGCATCTTTTTCAAAAAAATAACTTGTAGGACTCATTTCTGAATGCAATTTTTCAAAATTTTCAAAATTATTTTTTTGGCATGGTTTAGTTTACTTGCTAGAACAATCTCACCATTGGGATTAGTGCATTTTAATTCCATCTAAAATATATGAATATTTTAGATTTTCCTTCTATCTCGTACCTAATTCTACTTAACAATTTTTTTAATAATGAAAATTAAGTTTTTTTGAATTTCTTTTTTTTCCTAGACTCTCAACTCAATTCTCCACTATAAAGATTTAAAGCTCAAAACTCTGTAGTGCAAAATTTTAAGTTAAAAATGTTCAAAATCAAAAAATCCAGTCCCACAATGTGCTGAAATTTGTTTTTTTTCACTTTAAACGTAGATATCTTGCAATCCGTGCGGTCAAAAATTCTGAAATTTTTTCCGCACATTCTTATACTAGTTATGTGTAAGATCCTATGGTTAGATGTGCAAAAAAAACATTTTTAATTTTTCTTCCTCTTTGCTAAAAAATGACAGTTTTGACTGTTTTTTGGCAGAAAAAAGGCCTTGGGCCTTTAGGGATTAAGATATCATGAAGCTCTTTACATCCACTGCTATGGATGAGACATAGAAAATGTGAATGATAACTCATTTACTCAATCCAAATGTGCAAACATTCATCCAAATTGGAGCTCTATTTTTTTGGAAGATTTTGTAGTAATTTCACAATTTCATCTCTTGCAGAAGGGACTTGGGTGAAGCAAATCCCTTGCTTGTCCTCCCGAAGGTCTTGACTTTTTTCCCAGGGGTGTATGTTAACCTCTAAAGGGTCAAACGGCATTTTTTGGCAACATAGCAATTTTGGGCAGCTCACTACAAATGGAAATTTTATTTTTTTTCTTTCAAAATTTCACACAACATGTGCCCGAGGAGTACTTTAAGGCCCAACAGTTTTCAAAACTTTTGACTACATCCTTAAAAAGCTATTGGATGATATGTTATTTTCAATGGTCGGCAGCAGCTCAAAAAAATTCTGAAAAATCACTTTTAAAATAAATGAAAATTTGAAATTGATTTTCTAGATTTATAAATATGTGTAAAGCTTTGAATTCTTCCATTTTGATTTATGAGATGAAAATTATGTGGTGTTCTAGTTTGCGGTCAGTTATGGATTCCCTATTCTAAAATAAACTTTGAAGTCCTTTATTTAACTCCATTTTTAATATTTTTGGAAAAAAATAAAAGCATAGGATGTATACTGTTTATTACAACATTACAACCGTTGGAATTGACATTTTTCAATTCCATAATTAAATTCTTAACAATTTAGTGTTTTGAATCATTCTCTATTTCTTTCTACAACCTATGTTTTTCCTATATGTTGTACAATTCCAAATGATCTGAAATTTTTCGAGCATGTAGCCAACTTGCTTTGAAGAATATATCCAAGGAGTAACCATCATTTTGGACATTTTTTCATTTAAATGTGACCTTGTGAAGTGCAGCTGCCCGATTTTTTGCAGGGCCAAAAAATGGATTTTTGTCAGTTCAAATGCTAATATCTTGAAATCTACAAGGTGGAAAATTCTGAAATTTGTCCTACATATTCTCAAATAAGCTTACTACAAGATCCTACAGTTAAATGTGTCCCAAATTTTTTTTTTGAAATTTGGTACTTGTACTAGAAATGGTGGTTTTGGAGCGTTGTTGGTGAAACCGTAGTCTTTGACCTTTAGGGGTTAAAAAAAAGCCCCCCACTATTTTGTGCTTGATTAATCTATTTTCCAGCATCACTTCAACCTAATTTTGGGGGCTTTGATTGCAACTATGAATTCAGAATTTACAAATTTTATCATGTGTGGCAAATAAAAAGGTCCTGTGTTTTCCCCAGGGGTCGGTTCATCCCGGCCAGACTGAGGGGAGTGAGGGTATTTGATTGTCAAATACGTTATTACTTGGATTTTTTGGTTTTGGCAAACCGATGTGGCCAATCCTTATCATTGAAACTTCACCTCCTGGAAATGATTGAATGCATGCAGCAATTCTTTTCATCATGCTTTGTAGGCAGCATTATTTATTATTTTAAGAATATAGGTCTTCAGTGACTCCATTCACATGGAGCTTCATTGTCATTGAGCCCTTCTTGTCATGGGCTATCTGAAAAAAAATAAAAAAATAAAAAAATACATATACTTACCTGGTTAAGATCAAAGTCACATTTTACTTCAAAATTCTACAACAGCTGAGTTAAGTTGCAGTTTTGGTTCTTCTATTCGGTTGCTTCAATGTTGTGTCTTATTTATGCGTATTCATGTTGTTTGTATTGTGTCCCAAAATTCATACAACTATGTACATTCAACCTTAACGACATCAAGGAAAATGACAATTCCAAAAATATAAACCATAAAGAAATCTTGGAATGAATAAGATGCATTAGATGATAATCATGGATGAATGTATTGCCTTTGGAAAATTTTGTGCCTTACATAGAAATCCCCACGTAAGGCGCTTGCCTAACAAAAAAAAACTACACTTACAATTTGCCTTAAAAACGTAGAGGAATCTTCAAAGTAGATCTTTATGAAAACTTTAGGCGTTTATTAACCCTTAAACGACAAGCCAAGCTCTTTGGGCTTGGTTTTGAGAGAATTGTTGACTAAAAATGATTTTGGGATTTTTTGGAATGTTTCAACCTACTAAACTTCACTTCAATAGTGAATATGGCTTGCCACATTTAGATTCCAAAGTCAAAAGCACTATTCACTATTTATTTTTACATACCTTGACCATACAAACTTTACAAACCCGATACTTTGCTTCAAGGACATTTTTGATTCCTTGAGGGTTTATTACATTTATTATTATAAAGCTGTAAACCACGTAATTAGTATACGCCAGCACATCCGTATCCAATAAAATATTCAAAATAAATATTTTCTTCATTCATCATATTTTCTTGAAAAAATGAATTTGCCAATTTTTTGGTAATAACTAGTTCAAATTTAACATTTAAGGTGAATTATAACATTGCTTTTCGAGCTTTGTTTCGGAGGTGGAGTCGTCTTGAACCCCTAGGAAATCCAGTTCAGCAGGACACGTCGCGGAAACCGTCCACGTGGTGTCCCTATGAGAGCGAAATCGTGATCTCAGCCGTTGACCTCAACTCCCATCGACGGTGACCAAATGAGAACAGAACCAAGGTCCGGGGGATGCACCTGGTCACAATATGCTCCGCCCCCTTCCGGGTAACCGTGCTCCCCTGGCCCCTGACCCACGCTTCCAGTACCGACCCGCGATCTCAGAATCTATATTGGTACTAGATTCCAGACGACGGGTGTGAAAGGTTCGTAAATCCGCCCGCTGGTTCTTCCCTTGCCGTTGTGCGCTCACCTCGTGAAAGGGCCTGCCTGCTGCGGCTTCGTTCCATCGCTTCTCCTCCTCGGAGAATGCAGTTTCATGTTTTTCCGATTTAGTATTTATTTCGTCGATCTTCATTTTCCGTGAGGTTAACGAGAATCGTGGCCTTGCGAATTCCATGGATAGAGAGAGAAAGCGCAGACAGACATACTCGGAGCTGCTCGCTGCACCTAGTTACGTTCTACTTCCAATCGGTCGCTAGTTGGTTTGTTTAGCTTGGCGGTTGAGTGATATATGAGGACGTGGAGTTTCGAAGAGGTTCTGTAGTGCTTGCGGATTCGGTTTTGTTATCTCCGCGAGCATTTTCTTTCATTCTTTTCTTGGAGTTCTTTTTCTGTTATTTGTGCAATCGTGGAATCGAGCGTAAATGTGTGAAGGTCAAGTGAGTTTGATCGGGCGTGCTCGTTTGTGTACGTTTTGTGTTAAGAGATTTGATTTTGTAGATTCATAGCTCCGCGTTTTTTTTAATAATCTTTCCCTCCGATTTATTTTACTGTTTGTGAGTGACTGTCTCCGAACCGGCATCGGTCCCTATCTCTCTGATGATCTGAAGTTCCTGTGCCAAAGAAGGCTTGGATGACTAAAATGTAGTATAAAGACGCTCATGCGATCTAGTTGTGAAGTTGACTTGTGTTTCTTGGAAAAATGATTCCATGATTGTGAGCGATAATGGTTTCCAACAATGCGAGTTCAGCGGCATTTTAGTAATAATCGTTTTTATAATAGATGAATTCAACAAACTAAGTAGCAGGATTTCATTCGGGACGCTGCGAAATTGATTGGAATGAAACTCTCATCGCATCATGTTTTGGAACATCATCAATCTGTTTGAAGTGGCACCCGGTGGCAAAGAATTTTTAATATATGATTAAGGAACAAGTGGCACCATGATGTGGGGTGAGCAATTCGCGGGTCCAGCTTCCGGATACATGCCTGGCAGCAACATGCGTGTGTCAAAATCAGCTCCGTGCTCTCCCATCAAGCCGGTTTCGAATGGGCCGGCACAAGACAGAGTGGATCCATTTCATGTCGTGCAAAAGGTGCCGGTGGGCGACTCTCCCTATGTCAAGGCCAAGCATGTCCAGGTACGTCAAACTTAATCCCGTCCTGCATCTGCATTCAATAATTCATTCATTTGCAGCTGTATTGTTTATGTGAATTCTCTCGATCGGTGTATCTAAAAACGATTGAAGTAAGGCTGAGTCTAGAGGATTAGAAGAGAATCGGCTGTAACATGATTTACAGGTTGGCAAACGATCATGACAGCTTGCTGATTATATTGAATGCAGTTGGTGGACAGAGACCCCGATCGTGCAATAGCTCTCTTCTGGGCAGCAATTAATTCCGGAGATCGTGTTGACAGTGCGCTGAAGGACATGGCAATTGTGATGAAGCAGCAAAATCGTCCACAAGAAGCGATTGAGGCCATTAAGTCGCTGCGTGGCCGCTGCTCCGAGCAGGCTCAAGAATCCCTTGACAATGTCCTCCTTGACCTTTTCAAGGTGCAGGATCCATACATTTAAACGTTTATGATGAATCAGCCAGTGAATGATATCAAAATAGTGAGGAGTTGCTAATTAATCTGGACTCGTTCTTTCATTCCACGAAATTCATGTGAATTATCAAGCAGTGGCGCATTCGGTAAATTCTGAATTTCATCGATGTGTTCTGGATTTTGCAGAGATGCGGTAGGATTGACGATCAAATTGACCTTCTGAAGCGCAAGCTGCATTTAATTCATCAAGGGATGGCTTTCAATGGCAAGCGAACGAAGACAGCCCGCTCGCAAGGCAAGAAATTCCAGGTTTCTGTCGAACAGGAAGCGACTCGCCTTCTGGTGAGTCAGCGGAGTTCTCGTGAACTTGCAGCTGCAATTCAGTTGAGCATGCTTTCGTCTGTTAGAGGTTGTGCCTCTTGACATCGTGGTGTGAACATGAGGTCAAATTATCGGTTCGAACTACTACTTAATCTGGACCGTTAATATCCTTGCAGGGTAATCTTGGGTGGGCGTACATGCAGCATTCAAACTTTGTGGCTGCTGAAGCTGTGTACAGGTAGAATTGATTTTTTGCTTGACACCAAATAATTCTCTGGCGGATGAGGACTATGTATGTGTCAAGAACTCTTTGAGCCTTTGTGACAAGCGCTATATAAAACATGACTTCGCTTCGTAGAGTCCTGTGGTCTAGTACTAACATTTTGATTTGTGGACATCAGGAAAGCATTGTCAATTGAGTCAGACAACAACAAAGTGTGCAATCTGGGCATCTGCCTGATGAAGCAAGGGCGCCTGGAAGAAGCCAAAGCCATGCTCCAGAGCGTAACTCTGGCATGCCATGACAGTCGTTGGGCCTCCGAGTCGCATCTCAAATCCTTCGAGCGGGCCCAAGAGATGCTGGATGAGCTAGAGAAGGGATTTCATGACAGCAAACAACCGAGCTTATTCACAATTCCGGGGTGTGAAACAGAGACCCCTATCCAATCATCTTCTTATTCTCCTTCTCCTTCCTTGTGGCAGCCTCAGCCAGCAGTACCTCGGCAACCTCGCCGCGTTTCACGATCGGAGCAACAGCTCATTTCTCAGGTGGAACCGGCCATGACTGGTGCCCTCTACGCTACATCGGGTTTTGGTCCTTTGTCACCGGACCATTCAAATTCTCCTAGACTGGACATGGCCGGTTGCTTTACAATTCCACAGCCTGCTGCTAAATTGTTCCAGTCTCAGTGGTGGCTTCAAGGAGGTTTGGAGGACGACGATTCATTCGACTACTCATCACCCGACGAAAGCTCGGATGGAACTGCCAAAACTAGCTCCTTCAAAAGCTGTAGCATCGAGGATGAAGAGATGCAATGGCGCGTTGAGAGCTTATTGACGGAAAATATTGCAAAAGCTCCAAACGATACTAGTGGCTTAAAAGTTGAAGCAGATTCTAGCACTACGGAATTAGAATTCAGTCCTACAGTGAGAGACCTAGCTAGAAGCCTGGAATTAGTGCAACCTTTCACTTTCAAAGAATTCTCAACTAACACCAATATACTTGGTGATGCTAGTGAAAATCCTGTTACTTCCGATCTAACAAATGGTGATCACCAAGTGACGGTGACGGACGAGGCGAGGCGGGCGGTGAAGCCACCTGTGTCCACTGGAATGTGGACTACACCTTTCAAGATCACACCTTCAGGTAACGCCCCTGGACGCCTGTAGCTTAGGATTGCGGTTACAAAGTTTTGAAACGGGAGGGATTATCAAATCACCTCGGGTACGTAATTATTTCTGGGTGATGAAAATAAACCTTACTAAAACCAATCAATTGATGCTTAGGGTTATCTCATTTAATTTAGTTGAAAACTGCATGATTATTCTAGCCAGCTGCAGGCAACGTAGAAATGATTAAGATTACAGTAATCATAATCCATGCATGCTTATTTTTTAGTCGGGCCAAAGTATAAGAAGACAATCTTCACTTCGGTCAGACATAAATGAGGTTTGATACCAATAAGCCCAGATTAATCTGTAATGGTCCAACTTAGAAAGAAAAAAATCTCTTTTAAAATCCATTAGTAATAGCTAGCAACCACATTAAAACATATTTCTATTGTCCTAGTGTCAGGTATCTTCTTTCTATTGGTATATTTTGTTACCTTGAAGCTTTTAAAGCATTTTAGATGATTTTTTTCAACTCTTAGAAGTGTGGAAGCAGCTACTTTTGGTCACTTTGACACTGAAGGATTACTGTTACGAGTTAGTGGCAGTGCTTAAGCAACCCTACATGTGTTTGACGCACATTTGCAATGTCTGTTTGCAGTTTTTGATAATAACCGAAACAGTGGAGACCCCGATGAGAACCATTCGACGACAACGCCAAGTCGATCTCTGGCGTTAGAATTTGGTGGAGTTCAAGTCACGGAGTCCTCCACCTCCGACATATCTCCGCACGGGAATTCAGTAGGTCTTCCTCCGCTCCATGCCGCGCCTGGGAGACAGATCAGTCGAACACCCATTCAGAAGACGACGACGACGGCGAGTACATGGGATCTGATGGGCTTCACTTACAACCCCAGCGAGCTCGCCTTTGGCCCCCCTAATAACCGCGAAATTGGATCTCCTTCGAAAGAGCACGAAGGATTGAATAACAGCCTCACCGCCTCCGAGATGGAGATGCGTCGACAACGAAGGCTCCGGGTTTTCCAAGAAATGACGCCATCCAAGACGCTTCAAGTGTGAAAATCTCTCGCTCTCACACTTTGATAGCGATTCGCAGAAAAAAATGTTGCTCTAGTGCGTGGATTAAATTAGCCAGGGCTCTTCATTTTACTATTTCGCCAAAAGCGTGCGAGGCGCACTTCACTTGTACATGAGAGTTATGCACATTTTGTATGTGTATAATAATATTACTTGGTGAAATTACATCTTACATCTTTAGGATTTTCGAGCCATAGAGTGGCGACCGCGAGAACTGTAGATACAGATTCGTGTAACGATATCTAGTTGTGCTTAGCTAGGGCAGTATTGATTACTGGTCTCTCGGACATGTACTCTATTTGTGAGCTTTGGCTCACTTCGGGTTGGGGAACTAATCTCCGCGCCTCGAACTTGAATTCACAACTGTCCACCGTGCCAACGCATTCTCACGATTGATTGGGGAACGATGTTGTTAGGTTTTGGTTGAAAATTGCTTTCTGAGTAATTTGTTCACATTCGGCGTCCCATTTGCGGCAAGATTGGAGAGTACGTATCAAGAAGAGGACATCGCCACATCTTGGCATGTTGATCGTCGTGTCACCATCGTAACCGCTCGATGAAGGTTAGAATGGGATACAGGGACGGAAGTGACCTACGCAATCGCATTTTCCGTGATGGAATGGTTGAGGGAAGTTTTGTACAGTTCCTACTGCAAAGAGAGCTGGCACTGATTAGAGATCACTATTCACTATTCTCCATTTCACTAACGCTTGGGAACTTGGAAGCAAGAAGAGTTGTCCAAACGTTGGCGGAGGCTTCCGTGTAAGTTGTGAGTGCCGCACAACAAGAAATGTGAACAATTTGTACAGAAGCATATTGTAGCGGAAGAATTGAATAAATTCTGGAGGCGAGGGAGAAGCTGGTGCATGAAATTGTCTCTTGCAAACGGTGGAGTTAATTAGTGGTCATTCGAAGAACGGAAAATGGCGTCCCGAGTAGTCCTTGCCGATTGAGTGAAGAATAGTCTGGATCTCTGTAAATGTGAGAAATCAGGGGAGCTGAAAGAGACTTGTAGTTGCAATTTTTACGTTATCGAGGGGGAAGAGGAAGCAGAGTGACCGCATGGCAGTAACGGCAACGGTCATGGCCGGGTTGCGACAGCTTCCGACGAACGCTATTCCAGAGACACTTGACATTGTGATGCAGGCGACAGGCGTAAACCCCGTGACACTTCTTTCAAGCTTGCTTCATTCTGTGCCAGCCGAGATTAAAGAGACGCAGGTTAAGTAGCGGCGAGCTTTTGATTTCCTTTTCTTTTTGAAGTTTTGCAAATATCGCTCCTGAAATTTCTATTCGATCTCGCCAGCTGCTGTGAAGTTCAGAGTGCGGAGCTGCCTTTTATCATGCGCTATCTTTCTTGAATTTGCAGTTCAAATAATGATCGATTCACGGCCCTCTTCAAATATTTATTTTTGCAATTCCTAGGGCGATCACCAGAAGCTCTTACACGATGAAAAATTAGCTGAATGCTCAAGATATGCAGCTACGCCTGCACACCTTTGTAGCGCCGCGAATCTGGACTGATTCTTTTATTCGAGCATTTTTTTTTTTCTGAAGCATCTTCTCAAAGTTTTTGAAATTGACTCAACTGAGCGGGTGGTGAAACAGCAATTTGAAGCGGAAACCCCGGAGCTGATGACGTATGTAGCGGCATTACTCTACCTGCTGAAGTTTGCAGGTAATCAAATGACAAATAAAGCTTCACAATTCCCCTTCGTTAGATAGAAGAGTTTAAGGCGATAATTTCTTGGTGCGATCTTGAGATTGTGCTATGAGTTTGTACCGCTGCTCTACTGATTCTTCTTGTGCTAAGAAAAGACATGTAAACAAAAGTTTGAATCCCAAGAAGTACTGCAGACAGTACTTCTCGTACTTCTCTTCACAATAATAATCGTTTTTTCTATCCTCTATTGCCAGTTCTTGTAATAGTAGTGAAAGGGAAGTGATTTACCTCCATCATGAAGCCTGATTTTATAGATATTTTTCAGAAATGGTTTGAAATGTAGAGATGTCCAAAACCTTATAGCAACTGTCTATCACTGGCTACAGCACAGGATGATGAAGTCGTGGAAGAGGTGATGTGGACTATCTGTATACCGATACTGCGAATTGAAAATTCAAAAGCAGTACCTCTTCAATTGGAGGTAAGGGTCATAGTTGCCTTCTTTCAGTGCATGTTTTAAGTTATTTCAAAAATTATCCGATTTTGGTAATGCAAGCTGCATTAGATGCTGAATGCGAACTGCATTTAAGGTCCAAGACTTGATTTGAACACTATACCAGTTTTCTTGGAGTTTGGTTCTCAAGCACTGATAGCCTAAGGATGTGGTTGAGTTGGCTCTCCTTTGACTTAATCTAGGATTCTCGGAATCGTGAAGCTTATGTTTTGAAAGAAATGCTTGATGTGGTCCCTCAGCTCAAGCACCCTATCTAGTGGTTCTTTGAATTAAATTTGATGTTATGCTTCCATCCGCATGATGTAGGTCATCAAACTGATGGTCGTAACAGTTAAAGAATGGGGCCTATGGAGAACCATGGCAATGACGTTAGGGAAAATTTGCCAGCAAATATTCATTTCTGAAACTGGCATGCAAGTGATGGCAGGGAGCAGCATGAAAGGTGAGGTCGCCCCTATCTTTCTTTCACCAAAAGATTTGCCTACTAGCTTGTACTGTAGGTGCTATTTATGGACACAGCGGGTTTTGCTGTGATCGAGTTGATATCATCAATTGAACCATCTCGAGATACCACAGCTACGACAATTTCGTCAGCAAACAAAAGTCGAACTTACTTAGCAAAGACAAGCGTGCTTTATCTGCATTACACGCTGTTCAGCGCGATGGTATCATCCATTTCAAATAGCTGGTTTTGACGCAGAATCAAGTTTTTTATCAAATTCCTGCCAACTCGTCGCGGCGTTGCTGAAGTCAGCTATCGAAGGAACACAAGAGAATTTTGCCTCGACGTCGTTGGAAATTGAAGCAGAATACTTTTGCACAGAGGTCGTCTGTAAGTTTACTGAGCCAGCCCTGGCATTGCTCTCGCAGTCACTTCAGACCTCTTTGCGCCATCTTGCCATTTCCACCCTTCTTCTACCAATTTTGAGAACGCTCACCAGGTTAGGAGTGTCACTAGCGAACCCGATCAGATCGGCGATGCCAGAAATCAGCAGGTAATTGAAAGAATAAGTTTACTTTCTGTGAGCAAAGCCTTTCTTGAACTTTGAACCGGTGATATCCATCTTTGAGGCTTGTCCTTAATTATTTTTTGGGTAGAATGGAGTGATTAACTTCTCCTGAAGGAGACAACTACTATGTGATTCGCTTCTTCTACTCTCCATCTCCGATTTGTCCGTTTGGGGTACGAGCAATGCAAATGTTGTGACACTGCATCTGGATAATCTTTAAGTTGGATCTGTTCATTGTGTTTTTCAGGTTCACAGCAGCTCGAAAGATTTGGGAGTCGTGCAAGATCCTTTTTAAAAGGGGGCATTCGGAGTGTCACGATGCTTACGAAGTGCTGGCTGTTTTCGCTGAGTATCTCTTTCCTCCTGTTCAATTAGAGAACGAGTTGTTATTTCAACGTAATCTCAAGAAATTTGGCGTTGATTATGTTGATATACGGGAGGACCCCTTCTTTTGGAACGAGTTGAAAGCAGGGCTCGTAAGTGACCATTTCGTACGCGTGTATGACATATCAACTGCGTAGCATGTGTGGACTGGGGAACGATCTCTCTTTCTCAAATTCTCAAATTTCCCAGAGAGGAGCATGCTTAACTTGTCGCGCCTCCTTTATATTTGTAACAAATGCGTTATTCGAGCGTGATTAATTTTAGATCATTCAAACTTTTCTAACGCTCTACTTTTATCAACGAAGACGAGAGGTCACTACATGTACGCGAATGGAAATAGAAATTTTTTCCCCATCCGACTCACAAGGTTTTCATAATCTTTTGTGTGTGGACAATGGCAGGTACATGTCGACCCCCTCATCCGGGAACGATCTCTCTATGTCCTAAAACAAGCGCACCCCACTTGTTTAGGAAGGCCAGATGAACCGAACACCTCTAAACTTCCAGAAGTCTGCAACACAGGAGACATTCGACTTGAAAGGTGGAGTGCCTTTGTGTTCCTATACGAAACACTTGACAGGTGTGAGAATTTCCACCTTTCTGAGGACACACTGATGCAGAAGGTAAGCATCCCGTCGTTGAAGCCACAATATGATTTCGAATTTCTTACAAGGTCGTAATTGATTGACTGGTCATGGTAATTAATTATACCGATCGGCAAAGAAAGGGACGTGTGCATTGCTCTAGGTCAATTTAATAGGGATGTTAATCATGATATGCTTGGCCAAAAGAGCAAGTTCACATAGTGACTCAAGCAGCTTTTAACAATCTGTCAATTTGTTTGCTTACGGGTTTAGGGCTGAAACAAAATGTTTTTTAATCTCCAATTAGTGACGTGTCTGTAATATGTGTTAATGTTCTGCAAGTTTGCCGTAATCTTGAATCGAGATGCAGCCAGTTGACACTTCTTGAAATGTCTATTGGCTAAAAAAGTTGAAAATAGAAATGTTGGCTGCACTGCTGCAGATATCTTTTCTTCTGCCATTCTCAAAACCTAACGGTGGCGAGAAAAGACCTTGGGCAAATCCAGGAGTTCGAATTATTACTGAAGGATTTGATGTAGACTTCAAGTGGATGTCTATTCTTTTTCAACGTGGTTTCTATCATGAAATTGTTCAAGGTACCCAACGTGAGTCCTGCTGATGTTCTGGTACCTAGATATTCCTCTCGTCAAGGCTCTAGGTGTAGGGGTACGACCTGGTAGCTTTCTTCCGCATCCGGTGCCTGAATTGAAGACTGAATCCCTATGAAAACAAGTTATTACCTCCATGAGAACAACAGAGTATGTGATGGTTCTGTTAGAACAACGAGATGTGACCTGAATCAATCTAACACAGGAATAATCTATCATTTATTTCAAGGGAATCAGCTTCGAGTCTGCAGAGGAGATTATTTGATGACAATTTTGGATTACTACACTGTAAAATGTTTCTGATTGAACGAGTATGCTGCAGTGAGACAGATGGTATTTCGATCCTTTCTGGAGCTGGGCTGGGAACGGGTGCCAAAGGTCAAAGCCTTGGTCCCGGAGGAATTCGTTCTGGGACCTTTTCTTTCTGCATTGGATGATCCTGTGCACCATCATGAGATTGGTACGTTAGACAATTCATCATGCCAAGGGTATCATTCATTGCAACTAACTTCTTGATGGTCATTTGAAGTGTGTTACAACGACTGGAGAGGTGTGTCTGCAGAGCTGATGCAAGTGTCATCAGATGTGCCTCGGTGTTTGATTGTCGGCTCTCTTAAAGTAGCAAATAAACAAGAAGCATTACGGCAGTTAAAATTCTCTTCTTGCGCAGATCAAGGACGTTCGGACGCATCGACTTTGGCAGCTAAATTCATCCGTTCCTATAGTGCCTCCCTCTCTGAAAGGTATTCTGAACAAATAACTATATTTCAAAATTTCTTGTGAAAGCCTCTGACCTAAGAACATGGATAAAAAGATGCACCAAATACTCCATTTTCTGTTAATCGTGCCCTGGGTGATAGGCTGAGCAACCTTGCTCTTGGATGCGCTTACCTGAGAGTTAGCTCAGATAACTATCTGCCATACGAGTACCGAGCAAGCTTACAAATCGCTGCAGGAATCGGGAATTGTTTACACAGCGCTTTGCAAAGGCCTTCGCTGCAAAAAATCCTTGCAGTGCAGGCTTGATGTGCTTTTCTGTCTGCATTGAGGCTGCAACAGTAGGACTCATCCAGATGGAACCAGAATTCTCTAAGCCTAGTAATGCAGGAAGCTCTATCAGTTCAACTGTAGCTTCAGAGGGTGACCAATTTTTGGACCTTAAGAATAATCCACCAAAATCAAATGAAATTGGCGGCGATGTCCTCGATAGCCTCCAGCTAGTTTTGGAGAAGATCAAGAACCACTTTGATCAAGATTTCAGAGCTAAAGGTGAGTACTGTAGCAACGATATAGCTGCAACTGCTAGCTTTCCTTATTCTACTCGGTATGCTAGCCTGACTTACGTCGATTATTGTGCATATCAGTGTATCTGTGTGAATAGCGTGTATTCGATGGGCACATTTCCAATTAACTGTAATCAATAGTATTGCTCATCATTTTGTTGATGCTCAACTTTTTTCAGTTTGCCAATATATTTCTGCAGTACATGAGCACATTCTCGCAGCAGCTGCTGCTATGAATCAAGTGCCATTTGTGCTGGTCAGTAGGTTGGCAAAGTTTATCTCATCTTTCCCACGAGAAACTCTTCAACATGGAGGTATTCCGAATCTTAGCCCATGGTTCAGTGCTCTTTTAAGGTTCTTGGATTTAGTGAAATATTGTCCTTATGTACGACAAATAATGTCTCTTTACTTCGAGCTTCTCTTTGAAAGACTTGATCTCCAGACTAGTGAAACTGGGAGGCTTAGAATTTTCTGCTTCTGAGATGCTTACAGAAACTTTTTGGAGGGTATACTAATAGTTTTTTATGAGGCTGATTTTATTTTCTGTTTTGCATGAAATTCGCTATACATGTGCGGTTGAGGTGAGACTTGGGTTGTACTGTCTGGTGTGAGGTTTTCTAACGTAAAAAATGACAACAATCTGTTCAATCCCAAAGAAACTGCTGTTGGACAGGGCACTTGCGTGATAGCCTACTAAATTGGCTGCATCCCTCACGGAACGAACACAGCAGCATATCTCCTGGACTCGAGACTGAGAAGTGGCTGAGAAAAGGCTTGACTATCATGATGGAAGAGTATTTGAGATCGGGCAAACCCAATACTGAATCGTCTCTTTGCAAGGAGGACTTGAGGGATTGGGAAGAGACTGCTCAGTGGTGGACTAGGCTTGTAGCAATCGGCGTGGTTAGCAACGAAACCCAGCAAAAACTTGTCCTGGTAACCACACCACATCCGGAAATTCGTGAGATCTCAAACGCTGGCAATTTTGACCTTAAGCGTAAGAGTAACACCTTAATTACCGACCATGTTTTTTTTTCAGTTGGTGGAGCGTTATTTGACGGAGATCTATCAGCGTGCGTACATGGTGCCTCGTGTAGCAGAAAAAACCTTAATTTTATTCCGGTGCCTCTTGAAAGAGTGTGACACAAGCGCATGTCCGGAATATCCAGCTCATTTTTTGCCCAGCTCAAGCACAGAGAATGATGAACGAGACTCTTTCAGGGGCTCAAGACTTGCACAGTATACCGCAGATTCTCTGCTGAACACTTTGGTTAGGTCACTCTGCTGATCGATTTGCAAATGTCCAGAGAATATAACATTCGAAAGCAATCAGGACCACTCACCCTTCCCCATTGTAGAGAACCTCCATGTTAAAAATTCTTAACAATTGAAACGTGACTTTGCAAGGGCTGACATGAGTTCAAGTCAGATTAGTTTACATAATGAGTTCTCAAGGGTGTTGAAGCAGCTCCTCAAGTTTGAGATGAAATACTCCGGAAGGGATAACTGGTCTGGGAAATTAAGAAATGCGTGTCTCCGCTTAGCGAAACCCTGTGCTTGATGAAGTTCTTCATCTTGCAGGATGTACTTGTACAAATCGCGAAAAAGTCAGCTGGAATATTTTGGGAATACCATGAATCGAGCGTATTTGGAGTGCCTCATCCGACAGAATCAAGATCACAAGAAATGAAACTCAATGAAGACCAGTCCTCCATAGCGTCTAATGTTTTGCAAGGAGTAAGTCACATTTAGCTACTGTACTTTCAATTTTTATCAACGGTGTGAATAATCTGACAGCTTTGAATCTGGTTTAATAAAATGAAAATCGAATGACCTATGTTTGTGGTGTTAGCTGCTGGAAGCTGCCTCAGTATTTTTCCAATTTTAAAGGGTGGGTCCTGGTGATCCACGATGTGGAAGAACGATCTCAGAGAACGTCTTCGCTTCATATTGCAGATGTTTCAGAATCTCAAATATATCAAACTTGTGTCATGTTTGCAACCCAGGTACTTGCTGTGACAACTCTAGCAGAGACCTGCATCTGGTACTGCCATTTGAGAAGTGCCGCTGAAATACCTGAAGGTGTCATCAACTTTTTCTGGGACTTCGCTTGGAATACGGTTATCCAACCAGCTGCTAAAACCGTGGTATGAAGATTGAAATTAATTGTGCCACATTGAAGCTCCGCCTACGTTTACAATTAGGGAAAATTGTAGTGCTAACCTTACGTTCAAATCATGACTGTCACACCGTCCTACAGATCAAATTGTTGAAGAACCGCGCAATACTAGTTAAAATTTTATTCGTAATGCTTCTTTAGTCGTAATATGTAGAAGTATTACATACTAAATTCGTTCCAAGTTTGTCAACATCGGGAGAGTAAGTTGATGAAGTTCTGGAATTTCGAATTGAAATTTTTTTACCGTCGAAATGCATCTTGTTCCTTTTATCTTTTAGATCAGATCTTTCTATCAGGTACTCTCAAATTGAAGATCATTGTGTGGTACACTATTGGACCACTGCAAACATTTGGATTGTCTTCAGAGATACGTTGTGAACCTGAATTATAGTATCAAAATTATGCAGGTCTTAAGATTCTTAACTTCTGAAGTCTTGGCGATAAAAAATCCTGGTAACTAAATATGAAAATTGAGAACTGTTTTGCATGATATTAATCAGACAGGGGCACAAGTTCAAGTCGGATCGTACGAAGCATTGGTCACTGTTTGTGGTGCATGGGCTGCCACAGTGTCTCCACTTGTGGTGTCAAAGCCCATGGCACAAGTTTTGGAAAAGGAAACATTTGTCGCACTGAGATCTGCAACAGTGGTAGATAATCTGGTGACTGCGTTAAGCAGAAACGTGGAGGACTTGATAAGCACGGGACTGCTATCGAAAAGTAAATGCGATGCTCTCATATGTTTTAAGGTATGTGAGAAATTAGGATGTCTTCGCGGCTTCTGTTGCACTGTACTGACACCTTGAGGGGTTGGGGAAATTTGAAGAATTTATTAAAGGTGGGATTGATACGGATATATTTGAACTCCAATTTCATTACATTGGTGGATATTCGCGACTTGAAACCTAAATGTATACCAATCCTAGTTTTAGGAGCTTTAATTTGTGCCGTTGAGCGGCGCAATTTTTATGCTGTGACTCGTTCCAATTTAACAAAATTTCCGATTTGATGCGAATGTGATTGCGATAACATTGTACAAATTAATAGGTTTAAATTGCAAAATTCGCAATTAAATTCACTAATAACAGTCCGATAACAGCTCAATCTCTTTCATGAATTTGTGATTATAAGTGGTTCTCCTAAGTATTTTGCTGAAATAGTGATCTCATTCGATGCACCCAGTGGAGTAGCTTGGAATATCTACTCTCAATTCCAAAAGCTGCCGTAGCGAGACAGAAAGGAGCTAATGATTCAGTCAACCAATCTGAAAGCTCTATCAGCATGTCTGTCCTTCAGGACATTCTCCAGGAAGCTATTCGCAGGTAACGATGGGGTAAATGACTACTATGTATTCATTCACACTTCATTCGAATATTTTTGTGAGCTGCTAGAAAGCACGGTATTAGTTTAATATCTGGGGTTCCTTCACGGTAGTTGATGGAAATTTCATAGGGTGGCGGTACTGACGCGAAGTGCTGCTCTGAGAGTTACTGGGGAGGTTTTTAGACGGCGAATTGCTGATCAGAATCCGATTCTGTGCGTTGGTAAAGTTTGGAAAGTGCAGGCGAGGAGTGGATCGTTCCTCTTCTACACTGTATCCGTTGGCTAATGCAGTGGGGTGTCTTGGTCCCTGTGGATTCGTCGGAGGAAGCTCAAGATAAATCTTTCCAGGTTGTAAGCCCTTTCAATATTCAGTTATATCCTGATAGTAGTACTTCTTGATCTTATATGAAATTTCACTTATCGTACGGAGTTTCTGCTTTCCTTGAATGCCATTTTCTGTCCGTGCTGCCTGCTGGAAAACAGATATTGTGGTTACTCGTCCAGTCTGGATGGGCGACGATGGCCATGTTCTGCAATCAACCGAGAGTAGCTGTTTGGAGAGCTTTTCTAAGCGCAATACTCCACCCAATTATTTTTGGGAACAAAGAAATGCATGAAGCCGGAATTCATGAGGACGACGGACCTCTGAAATGGGTATGTCAATGGTCATGAAATCCTGTTCATGATTTTCAAGCAGGAAAGCACCACAATTGCTAAAGGAAAAGAAAAGGGAAATAGGGAAAAGGAAGAAACTCGAGCAGAAGAGAAACCTTACTTGCCTGCTCATGCTGGACTACAGTTAATATGTAGGTTAATTACAAAAGGAGATAGCACTCCAAGGGCTATCCATTTAACGGCAACCCACATGACTGGCCTTTGGCTTCAGTTCCCAGTCACATTGACCTGTTACATTGATGAGTTAGAGACTCTCATTCTGCATGGCGAAGGTATGTAGCAATATATATTATTTTGTATCTAAATCTACCTTCCATTTGTTTGTATTATTTCGATTCCATTTGTCTTTCAAGGAAAGTTTAGGTCCCTCTTGATATTGAGTAACAAGAGCTTTTTCATCCGTTTTTGTAGTAAGCTGATGCAAAAATACTGAATGGATCGTATTACAGAGGCGGTTGATAATGTCTTTGGAGATGCTAGTATGCACGTGTACGAAGATATTCAGGATACAATGCTTTGGCGAGGCTCCGAGCTTGAGAAATCAGAGGTGTTTACGACTTCCCAACCAGTAGAGTTGAATTTAATTTGACTCCATGCAATCGATAACAGAGCATGTCACGGGATATCTACGATGCCACTCTACTCAATTCCATCAGCTGAGCTTGCCTTTCCGCTCTGTACTGTGCATTACATAGACGTAATCCTCCATCGTGGTAACCTAAGTTGACCTCAATTCATCTGTGGGCTTTTCAGATCTATTTAGACTCGGAGCTCTACGCACGAATCACCATTGCAACAATGCTCCACATTGTGGCTCAAGTAGTTGAGACTGCTTCGAATTCTCAGGATAATACTGCACTGGAAGCTGCCAAGCCAGGAGCTGAATGTGGAAGGAAACTCCTCCTAGAGTTGCTTACACATGTAGTAAGTGATTGAGGATATATTTGAAATTGCTATTCCTAGATGGTTGTCTTTAAAGGCCATTCTTAGATTGCTGTACGGTCTGAAAGACAATGAAATCGAAAGTTGGGCATAGCTCTGCTTTCGTCTGGAAATTCAAATTTGAACTAGATAACCAACTCTATGTCCTTTCCCTTAAGGCTGTTTTCTGGTCAATTTCATTAAAATGGCGCCATTCCGGAACTTTGGCGCTTTTACAGTTCATAATGATCCTTCTGAAATCTATACCAGTCCTAGATGTTTTAAACGTCCGTTCTAAACTCTATACCTGTCCTAGATGGTCAAAATGTCGCACCGTCCAAATGGCACAATAATACCACCATTTTAATGAAATTGCTCATTCATTTTTTGTAAGTGGAGGACTCAAAGCTGTCTAAGGATCCTTATCCGAGTGGAGGCTCAGTAAGCATTAGGAATTGCATAAGATATTTGAACGGTTCAAATTTGCACTGCAGTACAGTTAGTAACCACTAATTACAATAGCACATCCTCCATCACCTACTTCCGAGTGTTGATGTTCTGTGTCTTATAACTCAATTGCCATGACACAGGATTCTCAGAAGCGAAGCCAAAAGTTGCGAGCTTGGCAAATCCTGTGCATACTGTCTCAATTTGTAAGCGGAAGAGAGATAGGACAAGTAATTCCGCTACTGGAGGTTGCGATTGAGGTGCGTCTCTAAATTATTAACCCTAGGAACAGACCATGGGTCAAACATTTGTCTGTATCATCCCCTTAAATGACATTTAGGAGTGCTACGAAATGACTTGTGAGGTAGAAAAACACCCATTATATTTTTGGCCCTCAGAATGTCATTCTCATAGCGGCATATGCAAGGGATGATTCTAATAGAAGAGTAAACTTAACATGTATGATAGCTTTGCTTAAGTTCTTCTACTCTATGTAGCTTTGTCAGACGCTCATGTACTGCGAAGCTCGTCTGCAACTAATGGCCATGTAGTTGTATCATTGCGAGATTCCATATTCTAATATGAAAGTTGAGCTCAGAACGAAAGGTGAAGTTGAATGGCTGCCTGGCGTTCTGTTGTCTGAATGGGCTTTTTCAGAGCAACAACATATCATCTGCTCGCCACTATATTGAGACATTCGCAATTCGACTCTTCCTTCAATTTCCTGATCTTGTAAGTCTTTTACTGGATCTAATCTGCAGAAGCTTCAATTGATTAGTTGCAGTGTATTTACGTTTCGATACACTTCCAATACTAAAATTGCTGGCAAGTTCAATTTGAGAAAATACCGGAATTATACTCAATTCAGCAACTTTTTGAATTATGTACAAACATATTAGACACGCATTTAATCGCGGTTTTCTCACCCCTGTGATCAATTGGTCTTTCAGGTTGAGAAGAACCTTGTACCTGTCCTCAATGACCGCAGTATGAAAGCCCAGGTAAGCACTATGAAGTAACAGGATGAGTATTCACGAATGCACTTAGCAAGTCTTCATGTTTATTAGGCATCCATTTCCTTAAATTCATTGTTGTCCATGCCTTGAACTAGTTCTCTACAAGTGTGATAAATTTTTACGTTGCAGATTCTCTGTCAAGAAGGTCTTTGGGTTGTTCTACTTGAATCGGATTAAGAAAAATTGTGCAATAGACACAACATCTTGCATCTTGAACAAACTCGTATTCGTTAAAAAGGTGGATTTCGGTGCAATTAATGGCGTAGTTTCACTCGCCCGACTGAAACCTAAGATCCATACTTATTCCTGGATTCCAGAGTTCTAGGCACTTGAAAGTCTTATTCTTCAGATCTCTCTACACTTTAACGTCTCAATGTTGGCCCTCCGAAACGAGTATGACCATGAATCCGATTTTATCATGTTAAGCACATGCATGTAATAACTTTCATCACATACTGTTGTACTTGTGAACTTCTTCCTTGGAAGGGCGGAGAATATGATAGCTCTCGACTGTTACTCAATTACACTGAGTGTGCATGATCATCACGCACCGGAGATTGATTGCGAGTTCACATGTGGTACCTGCAATGATTTTCAGGCTCTTTCATCTTATATATCTATAGCCGTCAATGTGGTGCTGTTCACCTCTTCAGCAGCTTTGCAACTGGATCATCTACGGCAAGTGCTGCCTGCAGTTTTTCCTTTCATAGTGACAAACGATCTAAGAACCAACGCATTTACACAGGTGCGTGAGCATATTGCTCCAGTGAGAGTCAATAGGCTACGGTATAGTGCATTGAAACGACTTCTAGCCTCGTCTTTTATAGACTGTTTCATCTCAAAGCATACCAAACTCGGTTTAGATAGCGCTTACGTGGAATGAGCACAGGTTTGGTTCTTGAATTAGTCATGTGAGGGTAGATTGAGACTTGATTTGCAATAACAGATTTTCAAAGATTAATGACAACTTTACCAGCCTGCGCGCATTATGGTGGTTTCGACTGCATTATGAGGTTCAGAAGTAAGATAGAAACCTTAATGATGAAGCCAATGGACCTTTGTCCCCATTTGTCAGGTACTCGTATACCACATGCTGCATAAATGGATAACTGGCAGCGAACAGGTTCCTCCTGGCCCTGTTGATTGTGCAAACACAAATCATAGCTGCTTAGACAGGACTTGCTTGCAATCACTTGCAACGTACATGGAGGCGAGCGCCGATTGCATGAGGTGAGTCTCCATCCACATGATTAGAGTGTCGGGTAAGAGTTGAAGCGGTAACTATCGGTTCTCCCAGAGGTTGAACTTGTTTGATTCCCCACAGTTTACACTTAAGTACTCTTAATTAAACCTCACGAAGAAAAAAAATCGATGTCATTTGTAAATTCCAATTCTATTGCTCAATTCTTCGCTAGGATGAAACCTTCAATGGAGCTGTATTTGGATACTTTTGACCCGGTGTTTGCAACAACTCCTCAAGGTGTCTACTGTAATCAAGGATGGGATTACACAGCTGAGGTAAAAGAAGGAACTTTCTGCTTCACTTTGATACATTGTCACCAATTTTGTGAGAAGTCTGACTAATATTTAGTACTACCCAGTGACTGCGTGGAGGATGCATCCCTAGATACGTGTGTAATGTGTTTGATTAGATATGAATGCTCTACATGAGGGAATGATAATTGTCGTATTATCTTTTTGCCCCTACTTTTACAGGCAAATGTTCCAATCGACCAAGTTTCAATTGCAGTAGTTCGGCAGATATATCGCTTTCTCAATGTAAGCAATTTTTTCAACCCACGAGGTGAGGAAGTCACAAATCTCAACGTGTTCAGAATTTCTGAAAGAAAATAGCACAACACATTTCATGCGCTTGGCTTCTTAATGACATTACTTACCTCTTATTTCGCAGAGTGCTAGGGAGGTTTCGACAGAGGAGTGTTTCAGAGTGAAACTTATTACACCAGATGACCTCTCGAGAGTACAGAACTTGTCAAACTCCATTGGGAAGGAGATGTCCAGCGGCTCCATATCTAAGCTTGACGACTCAGAGCATTTACAGTCTCTGTTGTCTTCAGAGGCACTGTCTCGTTCGGAGATTTCAACCAAAACAGGAAGCTCTGGGTCCGTTGACTCTACTCCTTATTGTAGTGATGCTGTCAGTCACTTGCAGAAGCTGCATCCTCAAGCGAGGAGCCCTTTCCAAAAGCCCGGTAACTGCTCCGATCGCTGTAATATTTTATTATTAGTCAAATTCTTACTGCACCGGAAGTCAGCTATATCTCTCGAAGAAATCATTCATTTGATGATGACGATGATGATGAGCATCGTTTTTGAGCCCGTCTGCATTCATATCACTCTGCTGGAAAATTTAGTGCATGTAGTCACCCTCTTTAATTTGCCCAAACCTTCGAAAGTAAATGCAAATGACACCACGAGGCAGTTCTGCCTTTACTAAAGGTCCTTCGGACTAATTGCAATATCTTTAGCACTCATGATGGTTGTCCATCATGAGTGGCAATCAAATTGATTAGATATAACAAACGGAGTAATTGCCTAGGTTTAGCATTTCTCTGTCTGCTAGAGGTTCTGCATTGACATTTTAAGACTGGCCTGAAATCGCAGCTTGTGAAGACACAAACGATTCATCTCTGCAGAGATTGAGATTGAAGAAACAGGGTGATGAGTTGCAGGTTCGCAAGCCTCAGCCAGAGTTGATTGTTGTCGCCACAGCGCCTGCAGAATATTCAGAATTGGCCAGTTTCGCTCGCACATGCGAGGTCTGTCTGTTTTGTGCCTTGCCACGATCACAACCTACAGTTACGCAGATTGATGTATAAATGATCCCCTTTCAGCACTCGATTTAAACGTCAACAAATTTCCTTAGTCATCATGAAAATTGGTAGAGCATTTTGAAAAGAGGTAACGCTTTGATTGAAAGTAAGGCCACAGGGACGATATCCACCTCCAAAGCCAAGATACCTACCTCCTCCAATGGCTGTGCTCCAGTGCTCAACGATTTTCTACTTCACAAGAATCCTCAGTTCATATGACACATGACTTGCATGTTGAACAAACTTGCTTCTGCTTAGATTTTCAAAAATCCTGTTTTGCATGCACCTTAGTAATTAATTTAATGAAACAACTCCTTACTTTCTACTAAACAAATACTCGATAGTTTGTGCCTGCAGGTGTTTGAAAAAGCAAGGCTGGTTATTACCAAAACGAGCAGAAAACCAGAATACCAAAGCAGGTAAAGAGACTCATGTTGGTTTCCTACCTGCGACGCTCTTCCAGATTCTTTTTTTTTGTAAGAACCAAAAACTGAAGAGCTACTGATGCAGACATATCCGTATGTGGCCAGGCTTGCTCTAAAAGATCCACTTCCATATGAGATTTTGGACACAAATCTAAAGAAGTATTTAAAACACAAGAAGAACGAAGGATTTACTCTTTTGGGTTTGGGAAATGGAGTCGGCAGCGTTCTTGCTAGCAATTACTCCTTCTGCGACAGATCAGTAAGTGTTCTCACTTCACCTATTCCTATGATGATCTCAAGCTCTGATAAGATACAGAAAATTTTTGGCACTGGACACAACCGGTTGTCCAACTTGCTGAGGATATCAATGTCACTTTATGGATTGCTTAGGATTGCATAACCTGGCCGCTCCTTGTCGATTCCTCCATTCAACCAAGAAGTGAGATCTCAAAGTCCAAAATTTCGTGCTAACCAGTTTAATTTGTCCAATGCATCAAGTATAGAAGATGCATTTCACGCAGTATATTTGACTTAACAAAATCAAGCCAACTGGCTAACTTATGTCCAGATATCCAGTCCATTTTGAGTAGTTTCCTAGCAGAGAGAAGAAATGAGCCAATGAGATCATTAACTTTACAGATCGAGTGATTCAACATTCGGGAAGTTTGTTGAGTTTTCCCAGCTATTTCCTTCAATTCCTGAACTGAATCAGTTTTTTTAAGTATGGAGTCCAGTTATTTTCTCTATTTTTTATTCAAAATAGAAATTTTATCCTTTTTTTTCACCAGTTTTTGGCCAATGTTTTCAAATTGAAACCTGGTTTTTTCCCAATTTCACCGGCTAAATTTGAACTAGCTGCGGGTTCTTCCCCAAACATAGAGTGACTTAACTCATGGTTCTGTGCAGGTACTTGTTCTGGGTGAGCATGGAGTCTCGGCAGATATTGTTCCCATGCTGGATGCAGTGATTGAAGTGACAAATCCACATGGACAACACCCTCTTAATGTGTTTGTTGGGGCTTCCATTATATTGTGGGAGTACACACAACAACATCGCTCTCCTTCTAGACCACTTGATAAATTATCTCAGGCTTGCAGAGATCAATAAAGATGGTGCACAAATGTACTCAAAGATCTGACCACTTGAATAAGGTAACTGGTAACCTATTTCCAACTACTTAAGCAATTATGCATATTTGGAGAGCAGGTTTTTTGAGTGCGGAATTTTTCCCATGTACACAAATAGAGTTTGGAAGGATTGCATATTTTTTCCAAAATTTTATTACAAAAAATTTAATTACTATGAATTTTTGAGTGAAAGATTCTCTTCGACCTATAATGGTGATATATAGACCTTTCTATTTCTGACCACATGCTGATTCAGCAAAGTCGACCAAGGGCTTGCTACAATATTGAGAGCTTTGTAGAAAATCACAATGTGCCACAACACTTCCTCAAAGTGCGCCTCAATGGTCACAAAGGGAGCAGCCTATGGTCACAAAGGGAGCAGTCTATGGTTACAAAGGGAGCAGTCTATGGTCACAAAGGGAGCAGTCTATGGTCACAAAGGGAGCAATCTATGGTCACAAAGGGAGCAGTCTATAGGTTGGAAATCAAGGGTGGTTGGAAATGAGTCGGCTACCTTAGTGCACCTGGCTCACCATGGTTCTAGGAAGAAAATTAACAGGCGTGGGAGGTGAACTTTTGATGTGTGTATTTTCTGTTTGCTTTCAATGGAAGTAAGGTAACTACACCTAAATCGCATAAATAAACAATTCAGCATCATGGTGTCCGTTATTATATTGAAAACTTCTATTTTGAGTAACTTAAGGGGCATTATAATTGGAACCAATCACAAGAAAATAAAAACAGTTGAGCAAATTGATGCATTTCTAAGATACACCATCTAAAGACTGAACTCAAAGCTTTTGATTTCTCACCTTGGTCCCAAAGTGTAAAAGAGCTGCACACATATACAGACCTACGTGAAGGTCAGATTCAGCAAAAAAATAAATAAAGTCATTTTGTGTGAGTGGTGTGAGGTGACGTGGATCCTTGAAAATCAGATGTGGAAATTCAATTTCAGCACCTGAGTCCCAAAATAATAAGACTTTCACGTACGGTATTGTACCAATCACAAACCATATCCCAATAGCAAGAAAAAAAGTCTGTCCAACCCAATCCTCATATGGCCGATATCTGGATTCTATTTTCTCACCTGGAACTTTTCCGCTCATTCAATCCGTCCAAAAGCATCTGACAGACAGAGCAAACAAGCCTCAGTCCTGGTCGCTGTTCCATTATATCCCCATCAACAGAAACCCGGACCCCCACCCCCATGGACCCATGGACCCCGACTATCTGTTGTTCTTGCATATGCTAACATCTGCACTACTGTAGACAAAAACTCTGATAAGGTAGGAGGCTTGAAAACACTGTTTGGGCATTTTGAACCGAACATGATACAGAGGGACATTTTGTTTTCTTCAATTAACCAAAGTGTACAAATGGTGTACATTCTAGGAGGTGGTCGCTTTTAGAGTCCTAAAATGGCATTTCAACTTCAAAATTTCATAACGAATTACACAAAGCTCCAAAAAATATGAAACAACTTAAGCCACAAAGTCATCATGCCATTTCGTCTTGCCTTCCAAGGAAAAATTAATGAAAAATTAATTTTTCAAGATGTTTTACCAGTCTCCCCAAAAATTCAGTTTCAGCGCTTAGATGATTGTGTTATGGACCATAATTCTACCCGCACAGGACCACATCCCTCCATGGACAACTGTCCCCTGGGCGAATTCTCATGTCCCCCAAAAGACCAAGTCCACGCTGTCCCAAACTCATTTACCTTATGTCCCTGCTAAGACAACTCCCCAATAATGCAATGAGAACATTATTATTATGATTATGATTATGATTATTCACTGCAAGCGCCCCTGCCCTGCCCTGAAGTGTTGTTTTTTTGGACAAGTGTCGTCAGAAGCCTTTAAACCACTGGAGCAAATCTGGAGGGAGGGCGTCCGACAGGCTGAAATAGTTTGACAAGTGCAAAGTTTTGCCCAAAAAGAAACCGCTGCTGCCCTGGCTTTGATTTGGGCTTGGGCTTGGGTACACATTTGCCATGGACAATGGATCTGATTGGGGATAGCTGGAATTTAATGGATACCT
The DNA here is from genome assembly GCA_963969595.1 of Neckera pumila. NCBI lineage: Eukaryota > Viridiplantae > Streptophyta > Bryopsida > Hypnales > Neckeraceae > Neckera > Neckera pumila. The sequence continues at coordinate 4,849,631 of OZ018415.1, read as the reverse complement.
GGCAACAGTGCAAATAATTGCTTGCAGCAGCCATTGACCCTAAAAGCCAAACACAGGGGGTCCGAGAGAGAGATGGGGTCGGGGACAGGGTCTGAGAGAGATGGGGTCCAAGATGGGGTCCGAGAGAGATGGGGTCCGGGATGGGGTCCGAGAGAGATGGGGTCCGGGATGGGGTCCGACCGAGATGTAGGTAGGGGTAAGTCCAAGATGGGGTCCAAGAGAGATGGGGTCCGGAATGGGGTCCGACCGAGATGTAGGTAGGGGTAAGTCCAAGATGGGGTCCGAGAGAGATGGGGTCCGGGATGGGGTCCGGGATGGGGTCCGATTGAGATGTAGGTAGGGGTAAGTCCAAGATGGGGTCCGAGAGAGATGGGGTCCGGGATGGGGTCCGACCGAGATGTGGGTAGGGGTAAGTCCGAGATGGGGTTGGTGGTGCCAGGTGAGGTTCAGGTTTGCATTTTCTGGAATTGGGTTGGATTGGGTTGGGTTGTCCCATTGTGGGCACTCAGGTATGATGTTAGGTTGTTGTCTGCAGTGACATGTGCAGTGCGGACTGATGCTTGATGTGGAGAATAACTGCTAGATAAGGTATCTACACCTCAAATTGTACAAATAAGCAATTCAGAATTGTTTCCCATTATTATATTTCTATTTTTATTTTTTGTAGGGTCTTGTAGGTAGGCAAATGGGGATTCTAGGTTCTCTAAGAATGCATTTTTTGGACACCGTATGAACACTAAACGATAAAATTTCAAACAGCTAAAAATAGGTGTTTTTAAAATCGACTGTTAATAGACTCTACATGAATAGTGGGAGTACATTTTGAGGCAAGCATTTGCAGAGGTTGATTTTAGAAAGCGGTCAGAATTAGGTGTGGTCACCTTATTTTCATTCTTGTTTTTGCATCCAATTCCATCTGCATGTAACAGTGGAGTACATTTTAGAAAGCATTCTAATTTTGTTAAATCCAATTCAACCTCCAAATCTTACCTTTTTTGGCACCAAAGCTCTCAAAACATGTTACTATGTAGGTTTGGTGCCAAAAAAGGTTTTGGAGTGATGTAGGACTTAGAACTTGGGACTAACCTTGGCATGAAGTGGCCATTAGTCAATGTTGAAATACGGGCCAATTTAAATTATCTGTTTTTTTGTTTAATCAAATGATTGTCCAATTCCATTGTTGGATATAGCCTAGGAGATCTCACTATAACAAACAAAACAAACAAACAACCTAACATAAGGTTCCCGACATACTTTAAATTAGGTTGTTATTTTGTTTGTTTGCTTGTTTGATATATACTTAGATCTAAAAAATTGTCAGTCTTGAGCAACATTTTTTCATGGCATTTGGTGTAAAAGTTATTGAATTTCAAAGTTTTTTATGAATCATAAAATTAAATTAACTTTTTAGTTTGGAAAATTCATAACTTTCACATTGCATGTCCAAATGCCACAAAACAAGCCTTTGCACTCTTTTGTACATAAATTTTTTTATTTGTATTAAGAATGTAGCCTCTCACACAACAATAAAGCCCTTGCCTTCCTTTGTGCATAAAAGATATTAAATTTCAAAAGAATTATGAATTAGAAATTTTAGTTTAATTTAATTTTCCAAAATAAAACATCTTTTATCTCGGAAAAAAACATAACTTTCACATTGCATGTTCAAATGACGCAAAACAAAGCACTCCTTTGTACAATGGGGTACCATTCAAAATGGCGTATTTGCATTTGCAGGGAAGGAAAATTTCACATTGGCCAACTTCGACAAACTCCCAAGGGCTGAAAAATTGATCTTTGACCATGAAATTTTTGGCACAACATCATATTTATGTAAATTATATGTGTGCCAAATGTCAAGGCCAGAAGATTTACACAAAAAAAAGTTATTTGAAATCTACCAATATGTGTAGCTGTGAGAGAAATTTCACTATTACCAATTTGACGACCTCCCAAGGAGTGAAATTTTTGGCGTAAGACCATATATATGTTGATTACATGTGTGAAAAATTTCAAGTCCAAAAGATCCACACAAAAAAGATATTCAAAATCTACCAACATGTGCAGTTGTGAAAAACAATCAAAGAAACCATTCACTATTGCCAACTTCAACACCCTCCCTAGGACTGAAAAATTATTAATTTACCATGAAACTTTTGGTAGAAGATTATTACTATGTTGATAACATGTGAGCCAAAGTTCAAGGCCAAAAGATTCACTCAAAAAAAGATATTCAAAATCTACCAACAAGTGTAACTATGAAAAACAACTACACATGTTGGTAGATTTTTAATATCTTTATTTAGGTGGATCTTTTGGACTTGAATATTTTTATATATATAATCTCTATATACATAGTCTTATGCCAAAAAATTTATAGGAAAAGAAAAAAATTTTAGTCCTTGGGAGGGTGTCAAAGTTGGCAGTAGTGAAATTTTTCTCACGGCTACACATGTTGGTAGATTTCAAATATCTTTTTTTGTATAAAACTTTGGCCTTGAAATTTGGCACACCTATAATTAACATAGAGATGATGTTTTGCCAAAAATCTTATGGTCAAAGATTAATTTTTTCAACCCTCAAAGAGGCTATTAAAGTTGGCAAATATGAGATTTCCTTCTTTGTGAATGCAAAAACGCCATTTTGAATGGTATCCCACTGTACATAAGACTTTCTATTCATATCAAAAATGCAACCTCTCACACCTCAACAAATCCCTAGCTTGCAATCCTCTGTATATAAAGCTTTTTATTTCTATCAAAAACGCAACCTCTTACACTTCAACAAAGCCCTAGCTTGGAGTCCTTTGTACATAAAGCTTTCTATTTGTATCACAAATGCAACCTCTCACACTTCATCAAAGCCCTACCTTGCAATCCTTTGTACATAAAAATATATTGAATTTCAAAAAATTTACAAATTAAAAATAAATAAATAAATTTATTTATTTGATTTTGGTTGCATAGGGTACACTAGTTGTATTGTATTTGCAACCATCATCATGCATGCAATATTTTGCATAAATTATCCATTGCACCAATAGATAGAAATAATCCTTGATATCCATTTTTGTCTCATATAACGATCAAGCATGAGTATTTCAAGTGTTAACTTCTTTTTTTGCTTTAAATGAATAAACTAACAACCATTGGCAACCTTCGAGTACAAGTTCTTCAAATGTCAACTTTGTTTTTTCTTTTCAATAAATTAAATAAAACACTTGCAACTTCTAAAGGTGACTTACAGGTGTAAACTTTTTTTCCTTTGAATAAGTAAACTAACTATCATTTGATTTACACCATGATTGATTGAAAACCACTTCTATATGATAGATAGGTTACATCACTAGAATTTTTTTTATCTTTTCTATGACCGAAGAACTCTTTATCTTTTGAAGAATCAAACTTTCTATTCATCTACAAGATGAATAAACAATAAGGATGAAAGTGACAACCCAAATTAGATGCCATGCATTGAAAACTTTGGGTAGGAAAACTTGTTCAAAAGAGACATTGTTGTCAACCTTTTTTGTCTTCCACAATCAATGAGCACTATTTTTTTCAAGTGTCAGTGTTGCTTCCCAAAGACTTCCTTTCAAACTAGATAAAACATTGAATGAGAATGACAATCACCTTCACCTAGAGGATGGACAAAAGAAAAATAAACTCCAGTCCTTGCATAGGAAAACAAGTTTGTTCTTGGGATAAGATGTGCTCACCTACTATTGACCCTAATTGCAACTGAGTATATTTACTATTATTAAACAATCTTTTTTTATAATGGGCTCTATTGGCAACTAGAAGAAGATTCCAATGCCTTTGAGCATGCATTTATTTAGACATCTCTTGAAATAAGTTATAAGTTGCACTGTCTTTAAGTATACTTGAAACCAATATTAGACTCTTTTTCAATTGTATACATCTTGTGAATAGATTGATTAAATTCACAATTATATTTTCAAAATTTTGCAGATTATGTAACATATTAACATTGTAGTCCTACTTTTGGGGTGCTCAAATTCTCAAAATGTGCTTCCATGTAGGCATTTTGGAATGATGTAGGACTTGGGATGTAGCATCAAGTGGCCATTAGTCTATGTTGAAATACGGGCCATTTTAAATTATCTATTTTTTTGCTTGATCAAATGATTATCCAATTCCATTGTTGGATACTATGATATATTTAGAAGAAGTTTAGCCAATAACTTATGATGGTTTGAAATTTAAAAAAAATCATACTTTTTCAACCATACTTGGTGGTTTCAAAAAATTATAAAAAATCAAGAAATGAATCATTATTTTGAAGTTTTTTGGAAGTAGGAATAGGGATCTCAATATAATTAAATATTTTGTAAATATTAAGCAACATTTTAGAAAAAGTCTTTCCTATCATTTATTAGATTTGGATCTCTTTCATTTTTATAGCTAATTTCATGATCATTGTGATTGTAGAAAAACCTTCCAATAGATTATAGAAAAAAAATAATTTTATTATGCTATCTAATAGTTTTTAGAAAAATCTACCATACGCATAGAATAGTATCGGCACCTTTCTATTTAATTTCTTTTTTTGTAAATAAGGTTTGGCAGGTGATTAAAATATAATTTTTTCTTGACCATATTCTTTTTTTTACTATACAAATTTTTTGTTTCTTAAAAAATAATTTTCTCCAAAAAATGACATTTAATTTTAGATGAATTTTCTATTGCCCTACAACTACAATAATATAGCTTGAAATTCTAGTAACCTCTAAATCCTACAATGTTTTCTATTGCCCTAAACTCTTTGAACATATTCACTTCTAGAGAATGGCTAAATCTTCATTTTATTTAGTTTTAACCCCTAAAGTTCCATGACTATGTTTTCACCAAAAACACTCAAAAATTGCCGTTTTTAGTACAAGTACCAAATTTTTGAAAAAAAAACTTTTTTGGCACATGTAACCATAGGATCTTACAGTAAAATAGTTTTAGAAGATGTGGAAAAAAATTCAGAATTTTCCGCCATGCGGATTGGAAGATATTAGCATTTGAATTGGTAAAAATCCTTTTTTTGTTCCTGCAAAAAACAAGGCAGCTGCACTTCACAAGGTCACATTTGTATGAAAAAATGTCCAAAATGGTGATGTTTCTTTGAGTTCTTTTTCCTAAACAAGTTGGCTACATGCTTGAAATTTTTCAAATCATTTGGAATTGTACAACACATACAAAAAAAATAGTAAGTAGAAAGGAGTAGAGAATGATCCAAAATACTAAATTGTTAAGAATTTAATTATGGAATTGAAAAACGTCAATCCCAATGGTTGTAATGTTTTAATAAACAACCTAAATTCTATGATTTTTTTTTTTCAAAAAATATTAAAAGTTGAGTTAAATAAACAACTTCAAAGTTTATTTCAAAGTAGAGAATTTGTAATTACTCGCAAACTAAAAAACCTCATAACTTTTTATTCATTTGTTGAAATGGAATGATTTAAAGCTTCCCATGTATATATAACTCTAGAAAACCAATTTCAAATTTTTATTTTTGAAAAAAGTGGTTTTTTCAGGTCTGCCCAAACTACCCGTTTGGTGAAAAAAATAACATATTGGGCCATAACTTTTGACTCCTATTTTGAAATGTCATGACATTTAGTGCACATTCCTTGTCCCCACCTTGTATTAAAATTTCAACTTAAAATATGAAAATCTCTAGTCCCAGGTATTTGCCCAAAATTGCTATGTTGCTAAAAATAGCAAGCTGGTCCTTTAGGGGTTAAAATAATTCATTTGTAGGATGCTTGACTAAGTTGTTCATGAATACTCTCCAAAAAAATTAGAGTACTCAGAGACTTCATTGATTGTGGGATCACTATGTTAAACTTGCAAATATGCATTTTTTCATTTGTCCAATGATGAATTTTTGTCTTTTAGTGAAAATCCTTGTCCCACAACTTGTGTATTTTAGACAACATGTTGAAAAATGAGTTGAGAATACATAAAAGAAAAAAAAAAAAAAGATTATGTTCATCTTAAGAAAATTAAGTAGAAGGAAGTACACGATGAAAAAATCTAACGGATTACTGCAAGAAAGAATTGTGTTATATTCAATCACACCTTGTGTGATAGTATTTTCAAACCAACTTTGATAATAATGATACTGTATTTGAAATTCATAATTAAGGTGGATATGGCTATTTGAAAATTATAAAATTTAATAATTGAATTCGGTTTCCAAAAGTCAATCTCACATGCATTTTTAGAAGTTCAAAGCATTATTGAGTATGCATTCTAAGGAAAATAGAGATCAAAATTGGAGAATTTGGTCTTCTTTTAGATTGGCTATTGTAATAAAAAAAATAATAATCATCAAATCAACATTGTATGAAAGACAAAAAGTGAGGCTTTTTGTATATGCATTTTGAAATATGAAAAATAATAATTGGTGATTCCTTTGGGAGATAACCATCTTTATAAAGTTGTTACAAATGGACAATTTCTATTTTATTTTTTCAGATTTTGCGATTTTGCAATTTTTCTACTTAGAAAATTATCCTATCAATTTGATCATCCTATAGTGCAATCTTCTTAACATCTAAAAGATTGAGGCACATTTTAGGTAGAAATTGTGAAATACTAACACTTCTTAGGGCAATGAGATAAAAATAATTTTTATCTTTCTTTCAAAATTTATGTGTACAAATTTGTACTAGACTATCATGGAAATGCATGAAAATAATTCAGTTGCTTTGACCGCATGAATTGAAAGATCATAATGTTTGAAGCTAAAAGTAAAGGGTTTTTTTTTCCAACTTTGCCCGATAAGGTCAACAAAATTTAACGCTAGGAGGACGCCCCGGACACAAAACGTTTGATGGATGATTGAGAATCCTTCTATGTAGGATAGAAATGTAGATGTTAATGTTTGAATTTGCATGAAATAAAACTCTTTTGTGCATAGAGCTTTCTATTCATGCCAGCTTTGTGGCATTTGGACTTGTGGTATAAAAATTATGGATTATGTAAAATTTAGAATTGAATTAAATTATCTTTTATTTATAAAAAAACATACCTTTTCCATCACATGTCCAAACTCTGCGAAACAAAGTCTTTGCACTCCTTTATGCATTGCGCTTTCTATTCATACTAAGAATACAACCTCTCACACTACAATGTGAAGGTTATTGAATTTCAAAGTTTTAATTGAAGTTATTGAATTTCAAGTTATGTGCATATAAGGCGGTTTTGTATTAAAACTTATTATTTCAATTTTTATACGGAGTAGTATTTTGTGGATGTTAAAGCTTTCCATTTGTATAAGAACGCAACTTCTCACACCACAACAAAATCCTTGCACTCCTTTGTGCGTAAAAAATATTAAATTTCAAAAAAACTACAAAATAAAAAAATACAAAATTATTTATTCCTTTCTTTTGTTATAGCAACAACACAAGGCACACTAGTATTAATCCATACATTAAGTCAGCATGGTTTTTTTACCTATATTTAAATACTTATTTGTTTTGTTTGCTATGTTGAGATCTCCCGAACTATGTGTCCTCCGGTTGCGTGCTTGGTACTGTCGGAAGGCCCTCAACAAGAAGGTGTGCACGGACTTGGTTTTGTGGTGTTTCGACCTACAGTGCAAAAGTTATTGATTTTCAAAGTATTATAGATCAAAAAATTAGAAAATTATTTTTAATTTGATTTTGGTCGCATTTATGGTATCATTGGAAAGCTCTTGGCGAGGAGGAGTGGATGGGCTTTGTTTTGTGGCGTTTGGAATGACGGTGTGAAAGTTATTGAATTTCAAAATTTTAATATCAATAAAAAAAACAAAAAAAACAAACTATTCCTTTTGTTTTGGCTGTGGCAACGGCACAGGGTACACTAGTATATCTTAAATTAGGTTGTTTGTTTTGTTTTGCTTGATGTGATGAGATCTAAGAGGTCGTGAGTCCTCCGGTGACATTCTTGTTATCGTTGGAAAGCTCTTTGCAAGGAAGGGTGCACGGATTTTGTTTTCTAGCATTTGGACCTATGGTGTGAAAGTTATTAAATTTTAAAGTTTTTATGAATTGACAAAATAAAATAAAATAATATTTTATTTTGGAAAAAAAATAACTTTCACATCATATGTTCAAACACCACAAAACAAAGACTTTGAACTCCTTTATTCATAGAGCTTTCGATTTGTATCAAGAATGCAACTTTTCACACCGAAACAAAGCTCTTGCATTCCTTTTGTGCATTAATTATATTGAATTTCAAAAAAGTTATTACAAATTAAAGAATTAGAAAATTATTTTTACTTCTATTTTGGTTGTGGCAATAATACAAGGCACACTAGTCCATACCTTAATTTTTTATTTATTTATTTATTTTTGCTTGATACAGTGAAAACCAAACAATTGTAAATTCCTAGCCTTGTTCTTTGTCCTATTGAGAAGCTTTCTACAAAGATGGGTGCACAAACTTTGTTTCATGGTGTTTGGACCTACAGTGTGAAAATTATGGACTTTAAATTATTTTTAACACAAAAGATTGAGTTAAATTATCTTTTATTTTGGAAAAACATAACTTTCACATCACATGTCCAAATGTCACAAAACAAAGCCCTTATGCTCCTTTGTGCTAAGAGCTTTCTATTTGTATCAAGAACGCAACCTCTTACACCACAACAAATTCCTACGATGTGAAAGATATTGAATTTCAAAGTTCTTTTGAATTAAATTTTATTTCAATGACCTTTAATTTTTACTTTGGTTGTGGCAATGGCACAAGGTACACTCAACACTAGATATTGAAATAATTAGATTTTGGCATTTGGACCATTTGGTAACTTGATTTGAATTTTTTGGCTTTCGGCTTTTTGCTCTTCCTCATTTTTTGACACTCCACTTCAATTGGATTGATTTTTTTTTTAATTTTCTCAAGAGTGATTTTTGAATGTTTAAAACTAACAATAATGAAATTTTCTCTTCTAAATTTTTTAGAGATGTTTGTATAATTTTTCAAATTTTAAACATGTTCCAAATTTCCCCTAATTATTTACAAAACTGACCTATATATTGGGTAGTATAAATTATATACCTGCTAGATTTTAGAAGTAGAGGAGGAGTTTTGCATATATTGCTCAAAGCTACCCAAGCTATCTGAAAAGTTCAAGGCAATATAACTTTTGATTTGGGCACTCAATACAAAAAATTGTATTCTTACTAAAAGGTACATGCTCACACCTTATGTCAAAATTTGATGAACATCCAACCAAATTGACTTTGTAGGAACCTACCCAAGATCTATTATTTTTGTTGAACAGACACTAGGTCCTTTTGGAGTTAATGGTCTACTATACATTGATATTGATCACGATTTTTTCTTTTTTCTTTAAAAATTACTCAAGAAAAGCATATCGATATAGGAACAAAATATAACAAATCAATAAACTAGTCTTTCTTGCAATCACCTCAAAAAAATGGTTTTGCCAAGTAGAAGCTCTAAGAATAAATAAAGGATATTGATGAACTATCAAATAAAAAATTGAGATTTTCAGCATTTCAAATATGACCAGGTTTAGTTTAATTCAAATTTTTGGCCCTGAACACAAAATACAAGTTCTAGTGTTTCAAGAATACATGTACACTTAATATATAAAAAATTGAAGTTTAAAATAGAAAATTACAAACCAACGAGTAAACTCTATGGGGAGCACTTTACAATAGGTGTCCAATTTGTATAGGTGAATTTGTCAATTGGTTCGAAACTGTGCGTAAATACAATTAGACACTATGTTTAAGAAAAACATTAGACACTATGTTAAAAAAACACATCAATTGTCAACATGTGGTAAGTGATATTATTATTTGCAAATTTAGCTAAGTGGCTATGTCATTTTTTTTTGTTTACTACCTTGTTTAATTGACCCCTACAAACAAACAAGGTAATAAACAAAAAAAATGAAGATTGTAGTGTTGCTTTCTAATGAACATTTTTGAATAGTTATAGGCTTTACAATACCTAAAAATTGTAGGGGTCAACCAAATAAAGTAAACGTAATTAAGCGTTTTAAGTATTTGAGGAGTTTTACTATTTTGTTAATTTTTACAATAATCTTGATTTGGGGTATGAAAATAGGATAGAATGAAGAAGGTTATTCTACATTCATGAATAATTAAAAAAATAGAGTAGATTTATAGATTTAACAACTATAAAGGAGATGACAATTTTTTCTATCTATTCAATTAGTTGAAAAAACTAAAGTCTAGCACCAAGTGCATTTAAAGTAATTTAAAGGATTTCCTCTTTATTCAAAATTATATATAAAAGGTATATAAAATCTTTTGAGTAGAAAATTTTGAAAAATAATGCAAGCTTTTCTATTTTGTTCACTTGACTATTTTCACCATTTTGAAAATAGCCCCATTATCACCTGGTACAAAGCTTAAATGTACATTTTTTGGAGAAATCAATACAAATAGGCTTTGGGGGCTTTGGAGATTGGGGGGATTAATAATAAGGGAGGCAATCCATTCTTGATTGACGCCCCATTGTGGCTATGTATGTTGTTCTCTTTCCGTAAAGGAGGAGATGAACAATGATTAATTATGGCATGGTTCTCGAGGCAGTTGTGGCACATTAAGATTGCCTATTTGTATTGATTTCTTCAAGAGTCTTGGGGGCAATCTTAATGATAAAATTATGGAAACCTTCCAAACTCTATTTTTGCACCTAGGAAAATATCCCCATTCAAGAAATCCGCCCTTCAGATATGCGTAATTCCTTAAGTGATCGGAAATGGGTTGTCCACATGACAATTGCCAAATGTGTTTTGCGCATAAATTTTTTTTATTGCTAAAATTTGCATACATTTGTATGTTTTTCAGCATTTTTACATCCATCTAACTATATTCCGAGATTCATCTAAAAAGCCCGACCACCTTCACCTGAACTGCTGGAACCACCTGGATAAATAGCTCCAAATAATGCACGATTCCATCGTGCAGGTAACAAGGCACTGGATGAAAGTTTATATTATAATTGGATGAAAGTTAATACTCCGTATTATAATTGGATGATAAAACTCCCTTCCACGTCCGATCCCGGGTCAAAGGCGAAACCCGCTCATATCTCGGGTCGACCTAACCCGGTATTTCCCCGGGTCACCCTTTCCAGCCCGGTTTCTTGCTCCAAGGCAAGCTAAGCTAGTCTAGCAATGGTCGCGGCCACGACCAGTCTGCGTGCTGGAGACTCCGCAGCTCACATTTTCTCGGCTGCAGGAGGCTGGTCCTCAGTAGCGTCGTCCGCACCGGATCTGCTATCGCTTCGTCTCTTCGTGCTCCTCTAGGCTTTCGTTTGAGAGTGGAATCGCCCGATTTGGTGCACTGTGGCGTTTACGGCGTTCATTCCGTGTAGGTTTGGCGCAGATCTGAGTTCGGGAGGTTTTGTTCCGCGTGAGATGGTGACAAGCGACGCGGAGTGATATTTTGGAGTCGAAGAGGCTGGCATTGTGGTTGTGGAGTGCAGTTTGTAGAGGAGGAGAGGAAACGGACTTGGCGGAGGAATAGGAAAGGAGTGGCGGTCAGGGTTCCGCCATGGAGTTCTACTTCTACGCCGTGTTTGGGATCCAGGTGTTGGTCCTGGTGGCCTTGGAGTTCGGGAAGTCGAGTAAGGATCGGATTGTCACATCGCCGGTGTTCAATGCCTTCAAGAACAACTACCTGGTCGTGTACTCGCTGATGATGGGTAACACACGGCTCTTGCTTTTCTTCTCTGGCGCAATGTGCAGAAAAAATGGAGCATCTCCTCTGTGTCTCTTGTTTGGTCCTTTCCTGTCGGTTGAGGGTTTTTTTCTGTCCGGTGTGGAGTGTTTAGCGCGTGCATTTTCTATTGAGTTCTGGATCTGATGAGCGACGCTTGAGTTGAATTTCTTTATGCCAGATCGTTCACCTTATTGAGCGATTCTCTGTAAGTTGTTGTTGCGGTTGTTTCTATATTCGTTAGATGTACATTGTTTGTTTGTTTCTTCGAGATGTTTGATGCCTGAGCGCTTGGCGAAGCGTTTTGCCCTTGGTTTGAGGTGTCTTGGGTGGAGCCTGTTTCAGTCTGTTAAGGAAGTTTTATGTTAGGTGCAAAGCGTTTAGCTCTAGGATTTTTCTACTGAGTTCTGGATCTGACGAGCGATGCATACGTGGAATTCTTTGTGCTGTGTCGCCCTGTCTGGGAGAGTGCATCTCGTGAAGTGATTTTTCTGTCATAATGGATCATTATTTTAGATGCACAATGTTCTTTTCTACAAGATGTGAACTATCTGAGTGCTTGGCGAATAGTCTTGTCCTGGGTGCGATTTGCCATCGAAGTAGTAGATGATGCCCGGAATGTTTGCAATACTTATTAGGAGATCTTCCACACGGGATAGGTTCTTCTCAGTATATTTTAAATCGATTTTAGAAGCTGTTTTTTCGTGCTATCAGTGCATTGAAATTTTAAATTCGTCTTAGGGTGAATTTAGGATTATGGACATCACAGAGTTCACGTTTGCTCGGATTTTAGTTGGTGAAAGCTTCGTGCACTACTGGCATCCTTAGCTTCCATTGGTTCTTGATTTTAAATATATCGGAAGTCATTTCGTGACGATGGCACTTCAATCTTTCTTAAGTCTTATGAAATGCGAACCGATTAGTTTGTCTCATTTTGGGCAATACTGAAACATCGAGATAATGGATGGATTCACGAGATTCTTAAGGAACTGAGATCGCGAATTTGTGTTTCTGTCTTTCGATATATTCAATTCTGAAAATTTCGTGGTCTAAAGCTTCTCAGCTCGGATTTGGTTCGGTTTCGATCCTTCGTATGTGAGAAATATGGACTATTGAAGATGATGTCAAACTCAATTCTGAAAATTATGCTCCCACAATATTGCGTTACGAACCTGAGTTGACGGGAACGGGCTCCAGAGTTTTACCCTGGGTTGAAGTTTAAAGTCGTTCTTGGTATGGGGAGTTTTCTCATGTGAATTCAGTGTTTCACACGCTACTGTCGGCTTGGTTGGACATGATTTTCAGCTTTTTCAATGGTCTCTTGTCTTGTGCGCAGCGGGAGACTGGCTGCAAGGACCATACGTATACGCCCTCTATAGTCACTATGGCTACAAACAGGGTGATATCGGCAAGCTGTTCATCGCTGGATTTGGATCCTCAATGCTTTTCGGTACCATCGTGGGATCACTTGCCGATCGATAGTAAGTTTGATCTGACTGTTTTGAAATCAAGGTTAATCAACACGTCGTACAGAGTTGGTTTTTACCCCCCAACCTCATCCTCTTTGTGGCTATTAAAACCATGAGTCTTTGCAACTGTCCAGACCGGTGGAGTCTTCACTGTAGGTTGATGTAGCGTGCACATTTTGTTGTAATATAAACCTTGGTACCTAAACTTTCTTGCTGATTAGAGTCCCTCGATCGTCTTGAGTATTGCAATGCAATAAGATGACGAATTCATCTTATGAGTGTATTACCTGTTGAAACAACTATGGCAGCTGTTGTGTTCGGTTCCTTGGACTTAGCAACTTTCCTTATCAGATCTGTTGAATGTCTGTCGACAGTGGGCGCAAGAGGATGAGTGTCCTCTACTGCATTACGTATATGCTGAGCTGTTTCACGAAGCATTCTCCAGCGTACAGGGTTTTAATGTTGGGACGTGTTTTGGGAGGCATCGCCACATCACTTCTTTTCTCATCATTTGAGTCGTGGCTCGTGGCTGAGCATTTCAAGGTTGGACAATTTTGCGAGTACATGTGAAATGCGCTATTAGGTTGACATCTTCGTTGCTGTAAGAATATTTCCTGTAGCTGTTCAGTCTCCTAGATTTTCTAACATTTTCTTGTGGATGTTCTATGATACAGAGAGGATTTGAGGCACAGTGGTTGTCGCTGACATTCTCCAAGGCTATCTTCTTGGGTAATGGTTTGGTAGCGATTCTTGCTGGACTTGTGGCGAACACTCTGGCTGGCACCTTCGGCTTTGGTCCGGTCTCCCCATTCGATGCCGCAGCATGTGTGTTGGCAGTCGGCATGAGCATAATCCTGTCGACCTGGCCTGAAAACTATGGTGACCAGACTGAAGGCAAAAGCATCATTGATCAATTTACTAAAGCTGCTTCAGCAATTGCCTCCGGTAAGAACGGATGTGTGATAATCGCTCTGCCGAGCACTGTCTTTCTCTTGTGGCTATTTAATATTATCTTATCGTGCTTGAAGACCTCCCGTTGCTTTCCTTATTCAATTCTTATCTTCTCGAGTTATAGAGATTGTGACATAGGGATCTTAATTTGGATCTTAATTTGCACTTGTGTGCGATGCAGATGAGAAGATTGCGCTTCTAGGTGCCATCCAGTCCTTGTTCGAAGGTTCCATGTATACGTTTGTGTTCCTGTGGACACCAGCCTTGAGCCCTTATGATCAGCAGATTCCATTTGGCTTCATTTTTGCCACTTTCATGCTTGCCTCTATGTTGGGTAGCTCTTTGGCATCTCGCCTTTTGTCGCGTCCCAACTTGAGGGTTGAGAGCTACATGCAGGTTGTCTTCGCCGTCAGTTCAGGCTCCCTGTGTCTACCTGTCATCATTCAAGTAAGCCACCTAAATCGTTTAAGACAGTAAATGCGTTGTTTTATAATTTTATAGTTTGTTTTGCTATAGTTATCGGCTTTGTATATAATTCTGTTTGCAAGATGCTAGAGACTCCTGGATCTAAGTTCTGGAATATGCCAGTCTCTTTCTGCGGTGGAACCTTCACAATCATGAGTTGCGCATTGCCTATCATATCTTGTCATCTTATGCTCGTGGAAACCTGGCAATTGCAGTTTTTCCTACCTGATCACAAGTCGGATGCCATTACTTCTGGCGGGCGCTTGAACCTGCTTGGCTTCTGCCTTTTTGAAATGTGCGTGGGAATTTTCTGGCCATCAATCATGAAGATGAGGTCTCAGTACATCCCAGAGGAATCCAGGAGCACTATCATGAACTTTTTCCGAATCCCTCTCAACATCTTCGTTTGCATTGTCCTGGCCAATGTGAGCAACCCAATCTGCAGCCTTATCTGTATTCCGCTCCTTAATGTAGCTATAGCAGCTCAAGTCGAGTTTTCAGTAGTAAATTTAATGCTCTTTCAACGTGTATGCCCGTCAGCCTGTCGTGACTTTTTTTCTGATTCTTGCAGGTAAGCGCTTTCCCCATCAGTGTGATGTTCGGAATGTGTGCAATCTTTTTAGCAATGGCAGGCGTACTGCAGCGGCGGCTTTCGGTTGTGTCGGAGAAGCACAACAGGAACAGTAAGTGATAGTTCTCATTTCTTCCTGTGCATCGACTGTTTATTCCTGAACCAAATTTACAGTACTGTCTCCGTGGTAGCATCTGAGAATGAGTACCTAGTAACTAACTTTTCTTGGACCACTTTTTCTCGTGCTATTTTGCAGAGGCTTTGGCGTCTGTGGAGGAGAAGTTGCACGATTCTGAAGCGGAACCACTCAACATCTAAGATGGGAAGAAAAACATTAGAGTAGTGTAGAAGTAGGATTTTCTTCTCTTGATGGGAGCACCAAGTCAATTTGAATGCAAATTGGCTCTGTGGTTCTTTTAAGAGCTGTTTGTAGTGTTTACCCATTGGTTTGAAGAAGTTTCAGATTTCAACTACTAGTCAACCAGCCATATTGAACTTGATGGTGATTTACAGGTGTGTCCATGTACGGCACTTCTCTTTACTGTCCCGAAAATTTAGTGATGCACTGTGGTCATTGCATCTAAAGTTTCATATTGTATGGCTGGAGCACCTGTAAACATCATCTTAAGTTTTGCCATACTAGTCCAATATTTTGGAAGCTGGCAAATAGAGGAAAGTCATGAATGGTGACATAATTCTCTGAATAGAATACTATTCGACGTTGTGACTTGTGAGGTGCACGTAATGTGCCTACCTTTTGCTTATATGCAAAAGGTAGGAGGTCAATGAAGCACTCACAATAAGGCTCTGAGATTATCCACCTTCTGAAATGTACACGATTTGTACATTTTTCTTTTCTTGTGCAAGTCGATGTACAGTCGGGTACAGTAATCTTACAACCGGCTGATTGAAGCATTCAAAGATTTTGGCATAGCATAGAAAAAGAATTGGAATTTTTCATCTTGCATAATTATCATGCAATCCTCATGCAATCCCAATCAAGCATACAAAATTTTGGTTTCAAAAATGAAAAATTCCATTTTTGGTGAATTTTTAAAATTAATTTTCATGGTTATACATAATATTTTATTGAGAACAATTGATGATGAATTTCTTAAATCCAATTGCATAGATATGTAGGGAACATCCATACGCACATATTTTATATTAAAAAACACACCATTAAGTAACAAGAATATGAGCTAGAAAGAGTTAAATTTGAAGTGTCGTATGACCAAAATTTGTGAAATAGATATCTTTATATTTTAACAAGATTTCGGCAAAGTGATTGTAACATCATGCTAAAACATACAAAAGTAGTTATAATGTGAGGATCAAATAGCAAAATCTTGTTAAAATATAAATATATCTATTTCACAAATCTTGGTCTTATGACACTTCATATTTAACTCTTCTTAGTTCATATTCTTGTTACTTAATGAAGTGTTTTTTTAATATGAAAGATGTGCTTATGGATGTTCCCTACATATCTATGCTATTGGATTAAAAAAATTCATCACGAATTGTTCTCAATAAAATGTTATGTAAGATCATGAAAATAAGCTTTAGAAATTCATCAAAAATGGAATTTTGCTTTTTTGAAACTAAAATTCTATATGCTTGATTGGAATTGCGCGAGGATTGTGTGGTAATTATGTTCACCAAAATATACCAATTATATTGCACATTGTACAAAAAGTTGTGAATGGGTCAAATTCGCCGGTTGTAAGATTTCAATACCCGATTTTACAAATAGTACATTTTAGGTGGTGGATGCTTTTAGTGACCATTGCATTTCAACTTCAAAAATTCATGACTAATTTCTTTTGAAGTTCCAAAAATATGAAATGACTTTTCAAGCCCTTAAATTGGGCAGTAGCACCTAAAGTTGCCATCTTTGATCTACTACTAGCTATGAAATGCTACCTACAAAATGGTCTTGAAGGAACATTGAAGGGTGACAAAAGAGTCACTGCATCCCAAAAACTATCACGAGCTCTCAAAAGCAACCAATAGGAATTTGAAGAATTCTTTGAAACAACCAATGGGAGTTGAAGCATCTTTTGCTTTAAAGGTGTTCGTTTAAGGGTGATTGTAGTGGCATAAATAGGTATTCTATGCTTTCAACTTTGAAAATTCACTAAATATTATTGGAGTGTTGAAAAATTACAGAGCAATCTAAGCTAGATTTTTCTTGAGGTCGCTAATAAGTTTATCAAAAAATAAATTAGAATTTGACCTTAGGAAATAGTAGCACCAAAAAAGTGGTGGTTTTTTGTGTGCGGCTACTTTAGTGCTTTTGACTCTTAAAAATCTTCCACTTACTCTTGGCCATTTGATTCTTCCACTATCTTTTCTATTCTTGTTTCCATCATTCTAACCTTAATTCTAAAAAGACTAGACCTATACCAAGGTACTTTGCAAAAAATGATTTGATTTTTGGACCAATTGGTACATTCTTCATTTCTATAGCAATCTTGAAAGTAATCCATTGACCAGTTTTTGGCCTCAGCATCCTTCTAAAGTAAATAGCTCCATATGAGTCCACCATTGAAAAGAACTTCCACCTAATTAAAAAATTAATGAACATTTTTTACTTCAACTTTGAAATATTCAAATGAACCATTTTCGATTGTTTTTCATCATTTCAAGTGCCAGTGAATGGTTTAATAGGTATATCTTATTTCATCCATCTAAATTTTCTAAGATTCTTGTGTTAGAATCTTAGAAATTTTTCCAATATTACAAGGAGTCACTAGCAATTGGCGCTTGCTTTGCTACGCATTAAATATATTACTTTCATCAATTTTTCATGTAATAGAATGTAGATAAACAAAGTATATATAATCTTTAAATGAAAATATTGACATCCTCATACAATATTCTTTGAAAAAATTTATATAGTGCAATATAAAGTAATTAAAGAAAAAATTATATCATAATTTTTACAAAATAACCTTTGCAAAGATGAAAACATTGCAATAAGAATAAATTAATGAAGTGAACAATGTAAGAAGAATCTTTACATTTGAATATGTAGAGCAACGCTAGCGGATGGTGCTTCCTTATTCTTTAATATCACATTTTAAAAAGACATGGAATTTATCTATAGTTTTGTTGTCTAAAAAGTTTCTTTGAATTTTTTTTAAAAGTATCCATTTGATTTTCAAATATTTCATGAAAAGAATACATAATATATAGTAGAAAGTATCTTATGGCTGTTACAAAAGCAATTGAATTTCTATAATATTATTCAAAATTGAATTGTGATATTATAGAGGTTGTTGTAATTTTAGTACTATGATGATATTACAGAGGGAGTTATGATTTTAGTAGTATGATGGTTGCCAGAAAGTCTATTGCAAATTCTTCAATTGGTTTGAACGGAGAATATTTACTCCTCCTTTGACTCAAATACAATTTTTTCAATTAGTTGGGAAAAGCCAAGACGGTTGACCAATCAGCTTACTACTTATAGAACTTGTACTAAATTGGAAGAATGAAGGTTACACTACTATGGCTCCCCTTATTTGTATTGCATGGATTTTGAAAATCTATCTTTGCAAATATATTCTAAGGTAACTAAATCTTAAATTGACCTGATATACACCATAATGTCATGGACCATGAGAAATTGAGGAAGAATGTTTGTGAATTCTTTTTGCAAATACTTATGAAGCAAAATGCAAGTGGTTGAGTAGATTTTAGAGATTCTAAATGAATAAAATACAAATTTCAAAGTCAAAGGTTGCAAGAGGATTTTTGTATAACCTAAATGAACTTAAAATCCATCTTATGCATTTGAATCAAAAGTCTTTTGAATATCAATTGAAATCCTTACAAGAAGTTCCATTGAAATAAACTTTACCAAATGCTATTTCTTTACAAAAGCTGTCACCTCTAGGGTGTCTGCAAGAAACACTTGTCTTTTCTTTTGTCCCCTTGACCTAGGACAGTGATTTTTTGCTCATAACTTTTGCATCATTTGTTTGTTTTCTATGAAATTTGAAAAGAAGGTGCAAATGTAGTTGTAGACATTGAAGAATTTTTTATGCATATTGAAAAAATTATTTTACTATTTTTAAACCGCCTCCAATTGGATGTCTATCTTTGCCATTTTGGAATTTTTAGTACTATATTTGACTAAAAACTATTAATTTGGAGCTCAAAATTGTAGTATAAGGACTTCTACTAAAGTTACACAAGTCCACAAAGAGAATTCTAAAAATAAAAAAATTGTCTACCTTCCGCATGTGCTCAAAATGCACTACCTTTATGCAAGTGCAGAGAACACAATTTTTTTTTCTAAAGATGAAAATGGTTGAGAAGGAGCATCTTCAAGTAAGAAAAATGAATTTTTTTAATGGAGTTTTATTGAATTTTATACTATTTTCTAAAAATCAAACATCAAAGCATCCATTTTCTTGGCATTTTCCATTGTCCTATTTTTTTGCATAAATTTTAAAGATAAAATTTTCTAAACCTGAATTTTGAGAGACATACTATTTTCAATGTTGTACAAATGATCCATAAGTTACTTTATTTTAAAAAAATCTTTACCAAAAGCCATAGTACTTATTGAAATAGGCTATTTTGAGTAAAAAACAACAGGTGTTTCTTGCAACAACCCTCTAAAATATGATAAATGGCACATTCATTACTCAAAATGATGCTTAACTCTATCTAATTTTTGACATTTTAGAGTTCACCGTTTTGGTACATTGTTTGTTTATTTTCCATCTAAAAGTAGCAATTGGTATTTATTCCATAAAGGTTAATTTTTTGGTGAAGTTTTTGTATGGCTTAAAAATCACAAATATATTTCACCTCAAAGAAAACTTTCCTAATTTAGTACTCCCTCTGTCTCATAAATCCCCTAGTGTTTTAGAATTTGTTTGGGATTAAGAAATGATAACAATGAACTGTAGTAGGAAGGTATTAGATATTAGGCTTGAACTATTCCAAATCTAACTTCAATTTTTTTAGGTTTAGGGTTCTTTAGAAATGAGCGAAAAACGACACCAAAATTGTGCCATTTTTGGTGTTTTTATGATCATTGCCAGCAATTAGAAAATGGTTGATATAGAGCAAGCAAACCTAGATGCCCAAGTTGTCCCATCTGTCAAAGAAGCAAATCTTAGTTTTGACACTATTGTTTTTTTCGATACAATGATATGCATAGCTAGCAAACAAAAACCAAATCTGACTGATGAAATAGTGTATGATAGCTTGTTATTAAAGGTGAAGAATCCTAGAAAACTTGATAAGTTTGTCAAAGGTACCTTGGATGATGTTGCCAAGCGGTTTAGCGTGATCTAGATACAATTTTAGAGATCTCTTGCTAGAGAGTTAGTTTCCACAAATGTTTCATCCTCAAAACAAGGCCATATAGGAAGGAAGAAGAAGGCGTTCAATATGAATCAATTGAAGGAAGTGTCGTTTGTCCACTGCAAGAACACTCAATCTTTAGCTACTAAAATAAATATATTTGATGTGACCATTTATTGTTGAATGAAGGAAGTTGAGATCACGCATCATTCCAATGCAATCATACCATTCCTAATAGATGCAAACAAAGTTGAGTATGTCCAATTTTGGTATTGATGTTAAATTCAGAAAAGTCACTAATATTTGAAGACTATATGGACATATAAGTTTCAAAGACTTTTCAAATTATAAGTTTAGGATATTGAAGTAGATGTGATATGGATCGCACACTAGAAAATAAAAACACATTATCACATGTAAATTAAAAATATATTGTTTGATTATAAATAATAGAAACAAAAGTTGTTTAAAGTCTTTCAATTTGTTGTTGTCATGTCAATTCTAAAATTATAATCAAGAAAATTATTCTAGAAAATCTAACATTCAAGAAGTTATGTTTTTATCATTTTTTGTTAGCAATTGGAAGTCAAATGTTTAACAATTTGACTAGTGTGACCAACCGATAAAAATAGCAATCATTCACATTAGTATTATAGGGAGCCCTAACATGTGACTTATGAGACTAATGTGACTAATTCCCTCAAAATGGAAGTTAATTATATGAATCTTATGTTAGCATTTGAAATCATTAATCCAAAATTCTTGTCACTGCTTATGGATTTAGAATCACTGATACATCTAAAAGTCATTAGTTTAGCAATCTTTAGTACTATTGGTAGGATTAATTTTTTTAGTAGTGAAATTCTTTCAATAATTAAATTATTTTACCATATTCACATATTATCCTTCATTGCATAATTTGACTAACTACAAATAATAAAGGCTTAATCCTTGAAGGACCAAGGCCTTTTTTCTGCCAAAAAACTCTCAAAACTGCCATTTCTAGAGCAAAGATTAAAAAAAATTAATTAATTTTTTTTTGCATATTTAACCTTAGGGTCTTATACCTAACTAGTATGAGAATGTGTGAAAAAAATTTCAGAATTTTTGACCGGACAAATTGCAAGATATCTGCGTTTGAAGTGAAAAAACCAAACTTTTCAGCACATTGCGGGACTAGATTTTTTGACTTTGAACATTTTTAACTTAAATTTTTTGCACTACAGAGTTTTGAGCTTTAAACCAATCTAGTAGAGAACTGAGTTGAGAGTCTAGGGAAAAAAAATGAACTCAAAAAAACTTACTTTTCATTCTTAAAAAAAATGTTAAGTAGAAGTAGGTACAAGGTAGAAGGAAAATCTAAAATATTAATATCTTTTAGATGGAATTAAAATGCGCTAAATCCAATGGTGAGATTGTTTTAGCAAAAAAACTAAACCATGTAGAACTTTTTTTTTTGAAAAATTGCAAAAATTGCATTCCAAAATGAATCCTACAAGTTATTTTTTTCAAGAAGATTCTCTAATTGCCCAAAAAACAAGATTGTCCATAATTTTCTCATAGAAAATCCAAATGAAATGAATCAAAGCTTCCCAAATAGACAAAAATATAATCTATAAGGAAAAAAAAAATTTAAGAAAATTTTTTTTTGCAAATTTTTTTTGCTGCCCGCTCTCCCCTGTTTTCAACTTATTTGGGCATAACTTTTCTTCCCGGGCACTGATTGAAAAAAGAATTATATTTTCATGAAGATTATTAGTTTTCCTATCTCCAAAAACAGTTTCAAAAAATTACAACAAAAATTCAGCTCGTAGGTACCTGCCCAAAATCCCATTTGTCCCCTGAAGGGACAATGGTCCTTTAGGGGTTAATCATGGTACTTGGGGAGAATGTGATGTGTTACATGCTAATATTCTTCATGTGGCTTGGCTTCAAATGTCATTCTTGACATTGTGTGGTTGTTGGGTCAAGAGCATTAGGTGCTTGGTGTCCCTTAATCCTTTAAAGATCAATGATTTTTCACATAACTTGACAAAACTTGAGGTCACAAAATTGGCTCACCACTGAGTGGTTGACTCATAGAGAATGAAAGAGTATTTATGAATTCATTTGTATAATACAAAGGTTTAGAAAACATTGTTTTTTTTCTCTTAAAGAAAATATAAAGAATATTCACAAGTGCAATTGGAAGATAGTAATTCATATTTGCACAAGAAGATGCAAGGATATCACTACAATATTCAAGATACTTCCGCATTATTGACCATCGTGGATATATTTGAGCGTATTTCATGTAGGGGGCATTGATATTGAAGGACCATTGGCAGGATGTGGTAACAAAAGCATTAGCCAAGAATTGAAACCATTACAAAAAATATGAGGCCTGCAAAAGGCTGCTAAGCTTGGCCCCCCGCAGTGATATAACGGGAAAAAAAAAATTCAAAATTCAAAATGTGATGTGGTCACATTTCGACCACGTCAGCGAGACGTCAATTTTTTCAATTTTTTCAATTTTTTTTTCAAATTTTTTCAATTTTTTTTTTCTGTAATTGCACCCCACAGGTGCCAAAAATCATGCACTTGTAGTCTTGTTGAGGCCTGAAATTTTTTGTAATGTTATAATCCTGGCAAAGTGGTGAAAGTATGACAAATTTGTGAACAAATCTAATTCACATATCATATTATTATGAAATATATTAGCAAAACAATAATGAATTTTGGAAGATCCAGCTTGTTCATCATGTCTTTAGTACATGAATTTATTTAGATCACAACAAAAAATATAAAAAACATCCATGCATTTACTTAAATGATCAAGTAAATAATTTTGGAGTCTTATACACACCAAATTTTACTTCATTAGATACTCTTGATTTTTATATGCATGGATGGTTGTCATCTAGCATTCTTTCCAAATAATCATATAGGATGGAGTTATCCGCAAACTACAAAGTCTTCATATGTAAGTTTTTTCACATGTAAGTTTTGAGTAAGTTTATTTATAATCTATGCTAAATAGTAGAATTGAATTGCCTAAAAAATTAGGTTGCCTTACTCAAGAAAGTTACCTTATGGCTCATTGCTTGTCTAGATGGAGGCACATGCCATTTTCTAAACCCGTGCCATCACTATAAGAAACTTGCATTTTAAATGACAAGCCCTGATTTTTCTTGCCAAATTTTAGTGGACGTCCAATGCAATAAGCCCATATTTTAATGTCACCATTGATGTTACATTGGACGTTTTTGTTGATAAAAAACATGGATTTGTTGCATTTGACTTCGACTAAAATCCGTCAAGAAAAATCATAGCTTGTCATCTAAAACGTGGGTTTCTTATAGTGCATGAACTAGTGCACCAATCCATGCAACCCACATGGTTCCTAAGTTATTGCATCCTTCTACAGTGAATGCACATAGTTATATAATATATATAGAATATCAAGAAATTAGTGTGGAGCAACCTAATTTCTCTACTTAACGTAGGCATTGTATCTTTTACAAAAATGGTGTACATGTTTTTCTATTGGAATTATATTAAGCTTCCTATCCGAATTCCTATCTTCTAAGTTATTCCTTGTCCAAACAATGTTCAATTTGACCTATTGAATGCATAATTCCTATGTGCAATACCTCAAGGCCCTAATTCTAACTTGTCAACAATCTCACAATATATTCTTTACTGTTCCTTTTGCAACCAAAAATGATTATCTAGCCTTTAATTCTTAATGGACAAGAAAATTTAATTTCAAAGAATGGATGAAAGCAAACATGTTCTAAGCTTGAAACAAAATTTTGATTCTTACATCCTTCTAAATGTTGTATATTTGTAAATTTCCTCATCTCCTTTGTATAAGTTATATTACATTGGTATGGTATAGATTTTCAACTCTTTTTTTGGTAAATATTCTATAGTTTAGGGGTTGCAATTTCCTTTGACCTCAAAAAATATTTTTTCCATTCATAAAATGCTCGTTCAAATTGACTTGGAAAACATGTGTACAATGAAAATCTAAAAACATGCTCAAGATTAGAACTTGATATTTTGAACTTAACCCTTAAACATTGAGGTGGCCGTTTTGTGGCCAATGAATGACAAGAAAATCTCTTGTGTAGGACAGGAGTGCAACTATTTATCTTCAGAATTTGTTGTAAAAAGGTGAGGTCTTCTACAATAGTGTGACTTCCATTGAATACTTTTGCTATTTTTTAAGCCAATGATTCACCTAGTAATAGAATGGTATGATTTCTAGGATCACCCCTTTGTCCATTAAGGGTTAAGAAAAAAAATTCTTGTGAAAACATTTCATCTATTATAGATTTTAGAAGGACTTTCCAATTTTTGGTTTCAAAGTTTATTGAAAAATATTGGTTACAATAGCAAATTGATTTAACTGTGTTGATACGAACCCTTTTTTTATTTATTGTAGCCATAAGTGTTATAAACCTTTTTCTGTCCTAACCATATAGATATCATCCAACCTATTGAAAATCATGTATTGTAAAATCACAATTCTAACAAACTACAACAATTGTAATGCTCAAAAATGAATATACTTTTTATGTAAATTCATAATGACACTAAGATAATTTAGAAAAGATTCACAAAGATTTCTTAATTTTGACCGTATGAATAATTTTGAATCTTCCATACCTTCAATAAATTTCTCTCTGAAGGGACGGCAACAAGACCCTCCACCGGGAATGGGCCCCCATACCCATACCCGACGGAAGGGAGCCCTAAACCCGTCCTCTGTCTCTCTCCTCCGACGTGCTTGCTGATTTTTCTGACCTAAACTTAAAACACATCTCCTCTTTGCAATTCGGGCTCCGATTCTGTTTTTGTTTATGTTTTTGGTTTTTGGTTTTAAATTTCTCTAATTTTTAAAGTTGATTGGCTTTTATTAGATTGAAATTTGGAAGAATAATGGATCCGCCTGTTTTAGTGAATATTGTTTTGTTTTGCGTCAACCATAGCGGCATTGACATTCTAGGGCAATGTCGCTTGTTTCCGTCCCATTTCGTGTTTTCATCGTTTGCGCTTGGATCAGTCCACGTTCTAATGCAATGAGCGGCAGAAATCTTTAATTGTTGTTATCAGAATGGCGAGCAGGATTTTTCTTCAGTTCCTGCTTGCCGTGCTCGCCCTCTCGTGCAGCGTATGCAAATGCGATTTACAGAGCAATCCGTTGTTCACTCGCCCTTTGAACATCACATTTCCCGACTACCGGATCTACCATCGCATGACTGATCTCCTGCACGAAGTGGACGCATTGGTCGATCGCCATCCGGGGATTATGCGCCGGGAGGTTGTCTCCGCCGAAGTGGACGGCTACTCGACTGCGATGCGTGTGGTGACAGTTTCACCTGGCGGCTTGAACGGGAGAACGGACGACAAGCTGCGCGTCTTGTTGAATTTCGGTGAACACGCCCGGGAGCTTGTTTCCTCGGAATTGGCGTTGCGGTTTTTGAGCATGCTGGGAGGGGAGTGGAACATCACGAATCGGGCAGGGCTTGAGCATACGCTTCCTCTCATCGTGTTGAAGGTGAGCTAGGTTTAGGGCTTCAGTAGAGCTTCAATTGCTGTTTTTCTAGATTGTTATAATGTAAAAGTCTCCATTTACCATGCAGTAAGAGAGAGGTTCCATTTACCACATACTTGAACTTTGCAACTTTTCCTACAACAGTCTAGAAATTTGCACCTTCTCAGATTTTGCTGTGTCAAGCTAAGAATCAATTGCAGAAAACTAAATGTCAATTGATTAAGTATTTTCACACTTATCACAAATCACACATGTTTCGTCAATGGAACTCTAATGTACTGTATGGTTAATGGAGCCTCTTCCTTACACGTCACCTGATGTAATATAACGTCTCCATTCACCATACAGTAAGGGAGAGGTTCTATTGACCATACATGTGAACTTTGAACCTCTTTCTACGATAATCTAGATATTTGCACCATCTCAGATTTTGCGCATTTGTTTTGTGTCGAGCTTAAAATGAATTGCAAAAAACTGAATGTCAATAGATAAGTCTTTTCACAATTAGCACAAATTAATTCTCACATGTGTGCTCAACTACTGTATTGTATGGTCAATGGAGTCTCTCTTTTTAAATCTCTGGTTACTTGTCGAGTTTATTTTTTTTTACTTTTATTTTTATTTTTTTGATGTGTGACGGGCTAATATTTGTGTGAAATCACTCCTGAAGGTGATCCCTATGGAGAATGTGAACGGGCGCGTGAAAGTGGAGGCAGGGGATCTCTGCGAGCGGAAGAATGGCAGGGGAGTGGATACCAACCGGAACTGGGAAGTAGACTGGGGCAAGAAGGAGAAGGACTATGACCCTAATGAAGAGTATCCTGGTACAGCCCCTTTTAGTGAACCCGAGACGCAGATTCTGCAGCAGCTTGTTAAGGAATTTGATCCGCATGTGTGGATGAATGTACATTCGGGGATGGAAGCTTTGTTCATGCCGTATGATCATAAGAAGATGACGCCGACTGATAGTGTCGGATTGGCCGTGAGGAGGTTGTTGCAAATGGTTAATGAACAACATTGCCAAGGGCGCTGTGCTGTTGGTTCCGGTGGCGCCTCCGTTGGGTATCTCTCGCACGGCACCGCGACCGACTACATTTACGATGTAGCGAAAGTGAGCATTCCTTTGCTCTTTCTGATCATTGTATCTCATTGTTTGATTAACCGATTTTGCTTCTATTTGTTTTGCTTGTTTGTTAAGGTGAATGAACTAGCATACGTTTTCACTTCGTTGAACGCATGCAATGTTCTGCACTGATTCTGGAGTTACATTGTTTGGTCCCATTCGGATCATAATTTCACAGTATGATCAATCCAATTGGTCATTGTATGTAAATCATAAAATCTCGGTCCTTTAAGGCTTGACATGATCTTAAGTTGACTTTTCCTGCAATGCTTTCATTGGCGGCGCTTTTTATCGGCAACTCAATTATCAATTTTTGATCAATCCCTAAGCGGTCAAGCAGCTCACGTTGGACCTCATGTTTTTTTCAGAAGTTTTGTAGTAGTTAATATGCGGACTTTCTTTTGTCTATTTTATATATGCACTGACCAACTTTGCTGACTCTGGTGATATAAAATCTGGCCCCATCTGAATTATTAATTTTTCAACATGATCAATCAAATAGGCGATTTTAAAGTATGAATCCTTGGTCGTTTAGGGGTTTCTCTTTCCGTACTAGATTTTGCCAATTATGTGTTTAATTATGTCGTCTTTTCATGTCTTCTGTCTGACAATTTGGTTATTGTGTGTTGTACATAGTCTCATCGTGATCATCGTCTTTGAAGGTACCAATTGCACTGACGTTGGAGATTTTTGGAGACGAAAATGCTCCAAATGAAGACTGTTTTCGCATGTTTAATCCTATTTCCCACGATCAGCTGGAGGAGGTGATTTCAAAGTGGTCAGCCATCTTCTTTACTCTTCTAGCGAACTTACCGACAACTCTTTTCCGAGTGCCAAGAAAAATTGGAGCTTCTTGGTGGCGAATCACAGATGCCGATCTTGTCATACAAGATTCAAAGCTCTTAAAACAATTCGACTTTCATTCGAACGAGGACCAGAGAAAGTTTGGACCAGAAAAAGTTTGGCAGGGGTCGGACCCGATGTTGGAGAGCTTGAGAACACCAGATCTCCTGGCTTCCTTGCAATTTTACATCTTTTTGTGCGTGCTCCTGGTTATCCTGAGCTGGCTTCGGTGTAGTAAATTTTGCAGAAGATTTTTTTCCTACAGCCGTCCCAGCTCACGCCTGTGAATTTGGTGGTCAGATATGCGCCGAGCATGAACCAAGGCCAATTGTACAGGACGAGTGCTGTCAGATGCATTGGTGCCTGGAACCATTTGACAATCAAATTGCACTTACAGAAGTGTTCCCCAGCAATTGAAGCGCAAACTGAAATCGAGGACGACTCCTACTTCGCAGCAGCGGAGCCCTTTGCCGTACATTTTGAGAGTTTTTGCGCATCGCATTACTGAAGCTTAGAGAATCTTGCTGCAAAAAGGTTTCTCTCGGTAATGACACGTCGAATTGATGTTCATTCTTTAGTGAGCTTCCATCAACTTTGTTTCATGTGGAGTTGATAGTGAAGAAGTACATGACTTAGGTAGAGAGTGACACTTAGGTAGATTTTTGAAGCATAAATCCAGTAAGAATATCGTCTAGGCAAAAACGTTTTTTTCAATGGAAGTGCAGGTATCACAATTACGACTCCTACTGTTCTCGATTGGTTGAGCTGATTTGCAGCGGTGAGGTCGCGCTGCATGGGGGAGAATGTTTTTTTCTGAACATTGAGTTGTGTCTTGGCAGGGGCAAAGACCTCTTGACCCTGTTGATTCTTGTGTATCAAAATCGGAGGGACCTTACTCACGTGGAATGAAGCTATGCAGTTCGTGGTGTGAGCTGCAGACAGTCCCCTGACAATGCGGCAGAGGTTCATTCACAATTCAGAGTAGATGATTGTGGTTGAGCATTGGGATTTTGCAGGGAGGTCTTAAGAGCAACGCCACTTGGTTGAGCATACAGTAACAGCAACTTTCCCAGGTTTGTTGACCTCCTTGATTCGTTCTCCCCGCTAAACCCTAAAACAACAAATTTCTCTGCAAACTGCTTTGTAGCAACTAACATGCCCCAAGCCATGCCTATCAAACATGCTCATCAACTTTTTTAGGATATTGGAGTGGTTGTAGGTGCACACCAAATGGTCTAAATAACAATTGCCAAGTAACAATTGCCATGTGAGAAAATGTTGGGGTTCTATCAACAATCAACAACCTATGTTTGGTGTACTGCCAAAGAAGTTCTTGCCGTGACAGTGGTACAAGTTATTGTGCAAAATTCGCCAGAACTTGTAGCTCCTACCAAATCTTGGAGGCACTATACCAAAAAATAAATGAAAAACAACCCTATACCAAACGTAGTGCAACGACATTGGTTTGTCGTATTACCGGTAGTGCTTGTGTGACTAATTTACAATAGTATTTGAAAGGTAAATTAGTGCAGATTAAATTAGTGAAATATTACTCCATTGTATCAGTTTCCACCAAAAAATATTACTCCATTGTATTGTTAGTGTGATGAAGATATTGCAAACACTTCGTTTATGTGGAAATTGTTATTGTATATACAAATACTCCCTCTGTCCCACTAAAAACCTCCAAATTTCTTTCCCATGAGGGATTAACTGTATTTTAATTCTTTGCGCCAGAGTTGCATTCATTCAAGAAGTAGTAGTACGTCACCTATATCTATGCAAAATTTGCAGGTAAGGGGGCGTCATTTAGGCTGCCAAAATCCATGCCGATTTTATCATTTTTGAGCAAAAGACGTTAATGCTGCCGGTTCCTCATTCTTGACGATTCAGAAGTTGGTGGCAGCACTAGGATTATAGAAATAGCTATTGCCAATTAGAAGAGCCGCACAAGGACCATGGCCCACTTCATTAACCGTCAATTTTAAGAATAGTGACAAGAATGAGAATCCCAAAACCAGAATACCTGTAGGAAGGGAACCTGGCCCACAACCAGATTGTGAGTTCATCTTCTGAGTTGCTGAATTGCTAGTTTGGATAGAAGAAACTTTGTCCACAGCCAGAGAAGTCCATCTTCAAAAGTTAGGAATTGCCGCTTTGGATTGAAGTGATCAGAAATTTATCATCTGGAGATAGAGATTGCATTCTCAGAGATCGGCTTTGAGCTAGGGAGTGTTGTTCTTGAAGCACAACGTTGGAGTCGTGGAGTGCAAGTTCACCACATTGTTACTCCAACTGCAGGAGATGAGCATGTCAAGACTACTGTCCGAAGTTGTCGACAGCACTATGTCAGGTGAGCACATGGATAACGATTGACGTACATTGTAGAATTTCAATGGATAGGAGTAATTCATTACACTAGATGTGGCCTCACAGTTTGCCACACTCAATTCCGACCGGGTATGTCAGAATAAGCCCTCGTTTTTCAAATCTCATTCTGGAGACACTTCTTGTTCTTGTAAGAAGAAACCCTCCCAAACTAAGTGACCACTGTACTTCTAGATTACATATCCTGATATTGATAGACCAGGAAGCTGATATCAGCCGTGGTACTTATTTTGTTCTGCTAGCAATGGAGATTGCCTTGGCATTGACTTGAATTGCGGTCTTCATTTTGTTTCGGTAGGAGGGCAAAAAGCTCTTTGTGTTTGGGACAAACAGTGAGAGAGAATCTTGAAACTTGGGCTTGCTGGAATCGTTTAATGTGCATGTTGAGGTCCCCAAGCTGAGACCAAGTGATATGAAGGAAGTGAAACGGTCCTTTGTAATAATCTGAACTGAGGTAGCTGCTCATCGATGTCAACCTTCCATACTGTAGATTTTTTTAAGTAACGTCAAGTTCACCCCTTCTGGGTTTGTGAAATCGCTTCAACTTCTGATCTTGTTGTCTTTGGTATCGACTGCCGTTTTGTGTGCTCCGTGGCAGACCATATGTGACTCAACCCATTGCTAACCGTATTGGAATGATGTGAACAAGGTTTTTCAATAGAATTAGGCATGACGACCAATATCTCGGATATCATAATTACAGTAGGTCAGCTGTTATAATCAATTTCATTGTGAGGAAATGAAGATTATAATCTAATGAGATCTACTGAAATGAACCCCTGGGAACGCTTGTCTGTAGAGTTAAGATTCCCAAAAAATGCTGCAGACAAAACCATCAACCTGGTGAGGATGGATAACTACCTATACTATTCATATTTGAATGAAAATTGAGTGCACCCACACAATTTGAAATTACTGAGATTCCGCATTTGACGCTTACAATGGCATTTGTGTAAAAAAAAAAAAAGAGACAGTGTGCCGTTTGAAAGGAATATTGCCAATGTAACGAAATTGACAGAGTGCCCTTGCAGGATGATAAAAACGTTCATGTAATGATTATCATGTACATGGACGGTCTTCATGTGGTGTTCGTTGCCCATGTTGTGTCGCATGCTCTAGTTCTGTGCAGATTTTTGGATATTGATTTCTGTAATTCTGACGGAGTATGTGCTGCTAGGTTGTTATTGATGCTTTCATGTCATGTATCTTGGTGCCTGATGTGGCTTAGCAGGACTACGGGAGTATGAATCGGAGCTTCTATGTGTTGCCTCACGGGTGGGTTCAACATTCAACATGAGAGACAGCAATGAGTTTAATTGCTTATATTGCACATCCAATTTTGAATGGTTTGTTTCGATTTCCATTGATTGGTGCGACTTGTGAAATTGCAGTAGGCGGGGTTGCACCCTTGTACAAGTCCGGTTTGACGAACAATCAACGCCGAGCTATATGGGAGATCCTGCTCACAAAGCGGCGCCCCAACGATCAAAACAAACTTGTGCCGAGTGCAGCACGCGAAGTTGGCTTGCAATTCAACGTCGCTTCTACGTACAGCCATCCGCGACATCTTCAAGCGAGGACAGGAGTCTCTGGCAGCTGGAAACGTGGTGGCAGATGTGTCGGGGCGCAAGCGTGGTTGGGTTGGGAGGAAGAAGTGGGTGTTAGGCCATCCCGCTCATGCATAGACAGAACGTCCGGTCAGTGGCTGCTCATCTACACATGAGCAAATCCACAATCCACCGCCACATCGTGGAACGCAAATTCATCAAACCACATTCAAGTGCCCTATTTGACAGATGAAAACAAGATTGGCCGCGTCCAGTATTGCATGTCGCACTTGGACCAAGTGGGACAGTTTGAGTTCATGATGAATGAAATTCACTTAAATGAGAAGTGGTTTAGTCTCAGTAAGAACGTGAGACGGTTCTACTTGGCAGACGGTGAAGAGGAGCCTCATCGCACCGCGAAGAGCAAGAGGTTCATGACGAAGGTGATGTTTCTTGCCGCAGTCGCTCGGCCACGACATGATACTCGTTGCAATCGTTTTTTTGACGGCAAGATCGGCATGTGGCCATTCGTCTGATCTATATACATGCAGTTTGACAATGCAAGGCCGCATCCAGGACAAGAGGAGCAGTGATCGATGATTTGCAGAAAGATGAGTTCGACATCTCATTCAAGTTCCAACCTGCAAACAGCCCGGACATGAATGTCTTGGACTTGGGTTTCTTCAACAGTATCTAGTCTTTACAACATCAATTTGAGCAGAAGACAATAGATGATCTAATTGCTGCGACAATGAAGGCATTTGAGGACCTTGAGGTGGAGAAGTTAAACAACAACTTTCTCACCTTGCAGCAATGCATGGTGGAGATGATCAAGAATGATGGAAGCAACAAGTACAAGGAGCCTCATATAGGCAAGGCCAAGCTTGCTAGGAGAGGAATGCTCCCAGATCGTTTACCTTGCCCCTATGAGGTCATCCAACACGGCCAAGGCTTACTGTATGGTCGAAATCAGTAAACGGAGGTTTTTAGTGGGACAAGAACTATCCTTGGTTTGGAGTTTTTTAGTGGGACAGAGGGAGTAGTTAAATCATACAAAAATAGATGGAAAGTTAAAATAGCAAAATATTAACAACCTCATATTATTGATTTGATTTCTTATTCAATGCATTATTTAGCAATGCATTAGGAAAAAATTGAACCTTAGAAGAGGCCGTGAGACTTGAGAACGCAGAGAACGTAAGCCGAAGAAAATAAAAAATAAAAAAATAAAAAAATAAAATTGCGATAGCGAACTGCAGGCACGGAATGGCACGGAAATAAAAAATAAAATAAAAAATAAAATAAAATTGCGATAGTGAACTGCAGGCATGGAATGGCGCGGAACAGCAGGGAACAGTGCAATTGAACTGCTTAAAAAAACATTAAAAAAACAATTTATTAAAATAAATTCAAAATTACAAAATTTTCAGATTTGACATGGTACCATTTATGCCATGTCAGATTGCAATCATTACAATTTTTATTATTTATTATTATTTTATTAATCTTTTAATCTTTTTTAATCTTTTAATGTTTTAAAAATATTTTTTAATTGTAAATCACTATTGAATTCCCTTGAGTTCCCTGGAGGGGAAGCTTATACTACAAAGAAGCCCCTTCGAGGGTTCATTTTTTTCCTATTGTAGACCATATTCAACTACAAACGAGCTACAAATATTATCTTCAAAGTATTAAAAATACAAAAAATTGGTATTTAATTATAAGATTAAATTAAATTTTGAAGAATACTATTTACAATTTTATATTTAAGATTTTGCAAGAAGATGTCCATTGCAAATCTTTATTTTCTAGTGTTAAGGGCTCTTGGAAAGATATTGTAGTTACACAAGTTATGTCCTTTAATCTCATTTTTTTTTTGTGACTTTTACATTTGATTTGATATGTAAAAACAAGATGAATAGATTTAAATAGACTCATTTCACAGAACTTCTTGACACCCTCATGATCAAACACTATATTCTTTCAATTCATACAAGATATTGTTGATTTTTTTCCCTTATAAGATCCATAACACGTCTGATTAAATTAGGCCTTAAAGCAGCTCTACCGCAAACTCCAAGTGAAACATTACTGCGAAACATTACATTATTTTAGAGCTCCACTAGATCATTGCGATGGCTTTCCGATTATGTGGAGCAACGCAACAATGAAAAATATTGTTGATTTTCTACCCATGCTATTGTTGAGGTCTTTTCAGACCACATTAGAGCTCATGCAACGACTCAAACCTTTCTCTTTCATTAGAAGAGATTTGAGGCCTTCAAGAGCTCGCAAGCTGGGCTGCCGTGGTCGAGAGAGTGCCACGTCATTTTCAAAAAACAAAAAAATTGTTTAGAATGATATTTTGGGCAAATTTTTTCTTTTCTTTTCTTTTCTTTTTCGAAAAAAAAATTCTGACAGCCTATATTGGCTGTTCGCAAAATCGGGACAACATTCAGAACGGGCCTGAAACGGCCCTCTAATGCCCTCAAATCTCTTCTAATGTATGAAGTTTTTGATGGTGTAAAGCAAGTTGGAAAAATTCATGCCGTGGGATAAAGCGTGAATTGCATTGAAGAAGTGGAGACGCTAGTAGCGTGTGACTTTACTTTGTAAAAATCACTTTATGTTTTTCCCTGTTGAAGCAGTAGAGCTGCTCTTAGTGTATTTAATAGGTTGTCCTAATATTTAATGTGGGATTTTTTTCCTTTTTTAATTCAAGTTATTCAATGCCGAAAATTCTAATTTGGGTAGTTGTGAATGCACATTTATCTTTAATTTTTTAAGGACCAAAGGTTAGTTTAAATTTTCAAAAGATAAAAAGATGCATTCATAAAATGTAACTTACTGTAAATGACTATTATAGTTGTGATGTACAAAAAAACAAAAAAATTTGACCTAAAGATCACATTTATAGGGTTTATCTAACATTGAGCAAGATCTATCAATTAATAAAATTTGAAACCAATAACTGAATTTTTTTTGGAAAATTTTCAAAATAATTTTTCAACTAAATATTAGTCCTTTTCAAAGATCTTTTCCTTCAAGTTTAAAAATGTTAATGTCTTGCTTATGGTATTTCTTAAAATATTTTTATTTCACTTACTTTTTTAGTTCATGTTTAACCTTGAAGCGTCTAGCGCGTGTTTATCGAAATCCGGCATACTTATTCCAGTCAAACAATCACTTAAATATGATCCACCCAAAATGACTATATTGATTGGTAGTGGAGACAAGCCCGGAGTTGCGGAGAAATGGACAAATGATTTGACCACCCCTTTGAAAAGACTATAATAGTCAAACAAGGCAAGATTTGAGGCGCTTGGGGCACGCAGGGGTTAAAGAGCCATATATGGAAGTGACTAAAAGTTGGTTTTGAGATGAAATATGCCCTTGTCCTTTGAACTTTTGAATATTTGAAGTAGAAAGTATTGAAAATCTATACATTACACATGCAAGAGAGCTTACTCAAGAATCTATAAACAATTATTTAGATGAAAAACAAGTTTCCATGTATACATAATATGTTTGGCTATTTGCATTTGTTTATTGTAAGAAATCTAATTTCTATTATTTTTAAAACCTACATTTAGTAATATTTTTAGTTGGAGTATATTTTGGGCACATTTTAGTTTAATTCCTAAAGGACCAAATACCGTTTTTTGACAACTTAACAATTTTGGGGAGCTCAAAAAAACTGAAGTTTTTCTTTTTTTTCTTTGAAGTTTTCATACAAGATGTGTCCAAGGAGTAGCTTTAAGGCCCAACAATTTTCATAACTTTTGACTACATGGTTAAAAAGTTATTGCATGATATGTAATTTTCATTGATTGGCGGGCAACCCAGCAGCTCAAACAATTTCTTTGAAAATCACTATAAAAATTTGAAATAGTTTCTTTAGATTTGTATATACACGAAAAGTTTTGAATCGTTCCATTTTGATTAACCTCTAAAGGACCAAACTGTGATTTTTGGCAACATAGCAATTTTGGGCAACTCAAAACAAACAAAGCTTTTAATTTTTTTCTTCGAAATTTTCATATAAGATGTGCCCAAAGAGTAGCTTTAAGGTCCAACAATTTTCATACCTTTTGACTACATAGTTAAAAAGGTATTGGATGATATGTCATTTTCAATAGTCGGCGGGCAACTCAAACTTTTTCTGAAAAATCATTTTTTTGAAAAGCAAAAATTTGAAATTGATTTTCTAGATCTATATATACATGTAAAGCTTTGAATTATTCCATTTTGATTTATGAGATGAAAATTATGAGGTGTTCTAGTTTGTGGGGAGTTATGGATTCCCTACTCTAAAATAAACGTTGAAATCCTTTATTTAACTCAATTTTTAATTTTTTTGAAAAAAATAAAAGCATAGGATGTAAATTTTTTATTAAAACATTAAAATTGTTGGGAACGCCATTTAACACAGAATTAGGCATTTTTGCACTTGGCCAAGTGCAATGACCGTATGCATTACTATTCATTAAAAGAGTTTTTTTTTAAAACTTGAGCCCCCCCAAGTTTTTTAAGAATACTTTGTTTTTTTGAAATCTCTGTGTGCTTCACTTGTGCATACGGATTTTGTATGGGGATGATTTTTAGATTACTTTTAGGCTAAACAAGTAAAGAATACATGTTTGTCTTATTTCAATTATTTTTTTTGTTTTTATATTTCAGTCTTTCAACATTGTAAATTGCAATTACAATCATATCATATCATTTTTATGCCAATAACATATGAACAACAAAAAATCACATTAATCATAGGAAAAGCTATTTAGGAAATCAAAATGATATTGAAGGTATGACCAATACCCTTTCATTCCAGAGATCTAATTCACACAACACATAAAAAATCCACTCCAACATCTACCGACACTTTCAAAACAAACACACTCTAAAACCGGACTTCTACACATCCTACAATAACGTCACATGTACCACAATGACCTCCAATTACTACACTACTTCATCTGGTGTCTCCAACACGCGTGGTGATGACTGTGTCAAATCTTCCGCTTCTCCTCCACGAACTGCCTCTGTTTCTTCATTTACACTTGGTCCGCCAATTGGACTCAGGAGAGGCGGAGAGGCGTATTGCAATGCCCTATCCACCATAGTGCTTGCAATGAGCAATGACACTCCCTCTGATAAAGTCACAACAGAGTAGGTGCTTTCAAGATAGAACTCACCCGCTCATATGTATGAGGTCCCTCATGATTACCATGACGTACATACCGTACATTCTCCCTATCATAAAAATATCCATCCTTGCCTAATAGCAACGGCTCAAAATTCAGAAAGTTATATGGTGGCAACATTGACAACAATTCTATTATGGCATGTGTACCTTCAATTTCCTCCAAGTCCATTTCAACACCTTCTGATTCTTTGTTCTCCAAATCACTAGTATTATGTGTTGGCACATATGTAGGGGCCGCTTCCACTTCCATGAAATCTGCTAGATCCTTGCGAGCGTTGCTTTTTAAAAATTTACGTTCAAGGTCACAAAAGCATAATTTTATGAATTACGTATGTAATTAATTATTAGGAATATTAGACTCTTAATAATATTTTTATTTTAATCTCCATTTATGTCAATTTATAATACAATAATGATATACATCAGTTTGGACATTGACATCTAGCACATATGGAAATTCATCAACAATGCAAGAGACTAAATATATTTGTCAAGCAATGAACCATATATTTGTGAATTTCCAATTTGTCTAAATATATTAAAACATAAATTCTTATATTTTTTTTGGAAGGAAAAAAAGATAAGGCTTGCGAATTCATGGACTTCCAAAGAGAATTAGTATAAAAAATACCAACTTCATTGTTTATATGGAATTTGTGTATTATATCATCCATAATACTTGGTACAAATGTTTAGAAATCTTGTGTAAATAATACCAACAAAATACAAATAGTCTATATTTTAGGACATGGGCAATTTCAAAGATCACTACATTTCTACTTCAAAAAGTTATAAAGATTAATAAGGTTTAAGAAACCCATTCCTATAAACTAACAATTCATATTATAAATATTAGATTGGTCCTTCAAGAGTTAATCACAATAGAAAAAATTACATTTGATGTCCTTTGTTTAGTCCTATACTTGAAAAACACTTTGTGAAATTCCATCTAATTCTAAGTTTTAAACACAACAAGGTTAGCTCTAAAAGCGAGTGTGCTCTAAAAGCAATCACGACGCAGACATACATTTTGCTTTCTTCAATGTCATAGCAATGTACACTTCAGGAGGTGGTCAATTTTAGTTACCATTGCATTTCACCTTAAAAAAATCGTAACTAATTTCAAAGAGGTCCAAAAAATTTGAAACGACTTGGACTAAATACTGATTTCATTTTTCTCCCTACAAAAATTACCTGAATATTGTTTCAAGGATTTTAGCTTCTCCAAGAGGGCAATCAATTCTTCAATGGTCAATTTCATAGCTGCTGCCTCACAGAATTAAGAAAAGATGGATTTTCACTTCCAAATTCATGAAGTGAAAACGAACATTAAATCGACTGGCACACTGCTAGGGTTTAAGCAGCAATGGCACAGAAGCGCCTGAAGAAATAAAAGCACTACTGCATGATCACAATAAATCCTAGACCCTAAGACCATGAGGTCTGCTGAGCAAATTCAATTAAACGACAAGTAAGCAATAAACTTCGTTTTGATCTCTAAAACTGTGAGAGCTCAGCATACCCTTGGATTGCAATACCAATAACTTCTCAAACTGACAAGGGTGGTGTAACAATCAACCATTCTTTTCACATTCTCTTATGCTGGGCATCAATGACAATCAAATTAATTAGCCAGAGTATGCTTCAATGCAAGTTTGGTGCCTCGCCCATGAAGAGCAGGATCTTCATGAACGACTTTTTGCTAAGTAAGAATATCAAATTGGGAACCACCACTACAATGTGACTTAAACGCTCGACTAAATTAGCAATTAGGTGGTTCTGGAACTCACTGTTTTGCTGCATAAACATCATACAAAGCATCAATGCTTAACCCCTAAAGGACCGAGGCCCTTTTTCTGCCAAAAAACATTCAAAACTGCCATTTCTATAGCAAAAAGTAAAAAAATTTGAAAAATGTTTTTTTTTTCACATCTAACCGTAGGATCTTACACATAACTAGTATGAGAGTGTGAGGAAAAAAATTTAGAATTTTTGGCAGCACAGATTGCAAGATATCTGTGTTTAAAGTGAAAAAAAAAAAAATTCAGCACATTGTATGACTAGATTTTTGGACTTTGAACATTTTTAACTTAAAAATTTTGCACTACAAAGTTTTGAGCTTTAAAACTTTTTAGTAGAGAATTGAGTTGAGAGTCTAGGAAAAAAAAAAAAAATCAAAAAAACTTAATTATCATTCTTTAAAAAATTGTTAAGTAGAAGTAGTTACGAGATAGAAGGAAAATCTAAAATATTCATATATTTTAGATGGAATTAAAATGCACTAATCCCAATGGTGAGATTGTTCTAGCAAGTAATATAAACCATGCAAAAAAAAAAAAAACTGAAAAATTGCATTCGGCAATGCATCC
Source organism: Neckera pumila (assembly GCA_963969595.1). NCBI lineage: Eukaryota > Viridiplantae > Streptophyta > Bryopsida > Hypnales > Neckeraceae > Neckera > Neckera pumila. Next base: position 4,810,095 of record OZ018415.1, on the reverse strand, counting down.
TAGAAGTTTATTTTTTCAAAAAGATGCTCTAACTGCCCAAAAAACAAGAATGTTCAGAACTTTCTCATAACAAATCCAAATGAAATGAATAAAAGCTTTTCAAATAGACAAAAATATAATCTATGTATAAAAAATATAAAAAAAAGAATTCAAATTTTTGTCTATTTTTTTTTTACTGTCTGGACTGCCCGTTGTCCCCTATTTTGAGCTTATTTGGTCATAACTTTTTTTCCCGCGCACCGATTATGAAAAAAAAAATATTCCCACAAAGCTTATGAGTTTTTCTATCTTCAAAAAAAATTTCAAAAAATCACAACAAAATTTCAGCCCGTATGTACTTGCCCATAATCCCAAATGTCCGTCGAACCGACAATGCACCTGGCACAGGATTACACAACTGCCAATCTGCCATCTTCCAAACTCAATAGAATGGCAAATAACTAGATAAATCAGAACAAAGAAGCTTATTGTACAACAGGTTATTAGCAGAACTAAACAAAATCTGTACCTGGATGTATTTCAGTAGCCCCTTGTTCTAAGTTCTTGAAATAGTCTTTGCTCTACAAACATCAAACTAGTATGTCAAAAATTTCCATAGAAATTTCAAACAGATTCACCTTCTCTATAGCAATATCACCCTGACCCTATCCACATCCACCGAGTGTTACAGCAGGACTCTTTCTACGCAGACACTACAGGATCTACACAAACACCCAAATATTACTATCACAGCAGAATTCTTACTTGAAAAGGTAACTGTGAACTGTTTGCTTTTACATAACTTAGTACTGACAAAAGCCACGAAATGTGTGTCCAGACTTCGGAGGCGCGGCGTGGCGTAGCAAGCCACGATGAAGAACTGCACAAGCTCCGTGGATTCTTTCTCATTCAACCGCAGGTGCATTCTCACTAAACCGCACGTATCAGAGTTTCGATTTTCCTTGAATGACTTTGCGCCACAAAATTGTGAGTCCTGAATGACTACTTAAGACTCAATGTTTGCATCATTTTGAGTTACTATGAAAAAAAAATTGTTTCATTGTCGTAGCTCAATGTCCAGGCTCTAAGGGCGAGGATCCACGAAGGAAAACCCATGCCGGGAGCTAGTGAGGGACCGAATTGGATTATCCTTGCGGGAGGAGCCGCCGTAGTCAGGAATATTATGTTCCAATCAATCAGATTAGACTCCACTGAATGAGGAGGCTAGACTGCGATCAGATAGACGGCACCTAATGTTTTAACTTCGTCAAATCTTCTAAGCGTACTTAATCTAACTTCTCAACAACTCCGGAACAGGTGCTGCTTCGTCAATACTGTCTATTCTGTCTTTGCGACTTGGGTGAGTGCGTCCCTCAGATTGCGATGAGATTCTGGGTAAGCTCAGTGCCTTTCTCAAATTTGTTATTTTAAGATTCTTTACAGCAAGGGATTCTTCTACTGTCAATTGAATTCTACCAACTCCCCAATAATTGCCGCAATGCAGTACTTTCATTTACAGACAAGCTGGTCTCCAACGTCACATTGAACCACCGAGAGTAGAAGGGTTTAGGGTTTACATTAACTGAGAGGGCAAAGCTGCTCCTCCGCCCAGACTCTTGCGCCAGCTGCTCTGCAACGACACCCTAACAACAACGTGCTGCATCACCTCAGTCAGCAACACTCCTGCTGCCAAGAAGAGGAAATGTAAGTCTCCGCCAGCAATGTGTAGAACCAGGTGAGTTCTTATAAGCGACACTCATGGAAATCAGTGTGTAGAACCAGGCAAGTTCTTATAAGCGATGTTTGGTGTTACGGCGTAAGGGAATCCTCTTGCATCTTCGCAGTTGAACTGAGAGTGTTTTGTTGCAAAGTCTTTCCTCAATTCCGTTTTTGATTACCAGTGTGTTGGTATCCTTCTGAACTGACCTTATCTAGACCTGAATTTAATCCTAATACATCTTATGTGCTTGATCAAGGAAGCTAGACTATTTATGAAGGGTTTGCGACAAGCGTCAAGCAGAAATTCTTGAAAGTGCAAAAGGACTGATCGGGGAATACAGCTTAACTGAGTGGGGGTTGTGGCCAATAGCAAGCATGAGAAGTGTAATGTACCTTCAATGAAATGTGTGCAAGCTTGCAAGCAGTCGTCACCAGCAGAAGGTCCAAATTACTTTGCGGAATTACAAATTAGGTGCAATTTTGAGCGAGTATGTTATCGCGGAAAAGGAGGCTTCCACCGCGGCAATTGCAAGTGAGATTCAACATCTTTTTCCGCAGCCTTTTCTTTTCCGCTTTTCAAGTGCAGTGTCCCGATTTTCCCAGTGCCACGTCCCGGCCGCGTTTTTCTACAGGAGGCGTCCAACGGTGGGGAACAGTGAACCTCCGCGGGCGCGGAGGTTCACTGTTCATCTCAAATAAAGTTTCAATGCAAACTTCATATGAACAGTGAATGTCCGCGCGCGCGGACGTTCACTGTTCATTGCAAACACAACATTGGAGAAAAGAATGGAGAGGTAGGGTTTGAGTTGCTCACCGTTTGTGTGTTGAGTATGAAACTTTTTCGTCGCCTTCTCTTCTGCTGTCTTCGACTCTCGCGGTAGTTCTGCACGAAACTACACACGTACAGAACATGAAATCAGTGTGAGTGTAAGTTGGATGTAATAGAATGCAAGACTCACGGGGAAGAATGCTTCACCTGAGCGAGTACTGTCGGAAGAATGCTTGTAATATGTCGGTGCAGAGGTAAAGAATCCGGAAATTCCCGTGCACGTCTTGGGTTGTGTCGAACTAAGTTGCACCGCCTGGAGAATCACGCATTGTTCACCGTTCACTAAACCTACAGTACCAAACTAGAGCTGAGCAGATGCTGAAACCGCTGAGTCGAAGGCATGGTAACGGGAAATCGAGGGTTGTGAGCGAAATGTGTGAGGAGATTACGAAGAGTTCTCCATTTTCTAGCGATAGTGCCTGCTCTTCTTGTGAGGTCAGTCCGGGGTTTGTGGAATGTGTTGCTTCAAACTAAAACAACTGAATCCTTCGTCAAAGTGTTTTCAAAGCTCATAAATCCCCAAACCCTAAAATTTTGATAACAACAGGGTGGTATCGTCTACCTTAACAAGATATGGGGATCAAACATAAGAAGCGACAGTCCGCAATATTTTGATCTTCGGGGTGACTAACTTGGAATTCTGTCAGCACTCAGAAGACACTCTGTGCATTAGGAATTAAACTTCGTATGACGCTGCGAGCACTTTTGGTGCACAGCAAGTTCTGGGCTCGTTGATGAATTTCCGATTAAGGTAGGATGCTCAGAATTGGAGCATATAAGGGCTTGTCAGCCGTTGTCATGTATTTCCTTGGACAGGAATATATTTTGCTCATATTTCAGACAATCGAAAGAGAAAGTGATGAGGAATCTAACCCAAGTGGTTTTGTATTTTTTTGAGCATTTCCAAATTACTTATGAATTTTCAAACAAATTGGGTCGTAGGTCCTTATTTGTTAGCCTAGGTCTTTCATGAATGGTTCACTTGCAATTCTAATTAAAAATGGAGAAAGCAAGTCAAATGATTAGCTCTTGCAATTAACCCCTAAAGGACCAATATGTAATTTTTGGTAGTATAGAAATTTTGGGCAAGTTTGTGTGACTAGAGAGTTGAATATTTTTGGCCCAAATTTTAATAGGAGGTGGAGACAAGGAATATCTTTAATATGCAATGAATGTCATGACATTTTGGAAATAGGAGTCAAAAGTTATTGCATTATATTTACTTTGTTTCTCAACAAAGTAGTCTGGGCAGATCAAAGAAAATTACTGTTTTCAAAAACAAAAATTTGAAATTGATTTTCTAAGGTTATATACAGATAAAAAGCTTTGAATCATTACATTTTGATCAATGAGTCAAAAGTTATGAGACTTTTTTGAATGCGGGCAGTTGTGGTTTTTCTATTGTAAATTAACCTTAGAAATCCTTTATCTTACTCAATTTTCATCATTTTTTGAAAAAAATAAAATCTTAGGATACATATTGCTTATTACAACATTTCAACCATTGGAATTGTCATTTTTTCAATTCCATAATTAAGTTCTAAACAACTTCGTATTTTCGAATCATTCTCTAGGATGGTCGACTTAATATTTTTTTTCTACAACTTGTACAATCCCAAATGATGTGAAAATTTTCAAGCATGTGGCCAACTTGTGTAAGAAAAAGAATTCAAAGAAGCACTACCATTTTGGACCATTTTTCATAGAATCGTGAGCTTGTGAGGTGCAACTGCCCTGTTTTCCGGAGGGACAGAAAAAGAATTTTTGTAGTTTCAAATACTTATATGTTGTCATCCACGTGGTGGAAATTTATGAAATTTTTCCCACATGTTCTTAAGTTAGAATACTACAAGATCCTACAATAATATATGTCAAAAAAAGTTTGTTTCAAAAATTTGGTACTTGTTTTAAAAATGGCAATTTCTGAGCATTCTTAGTGTAAATATAGTCAAAGAACTCTAGGGGTTAATAATGCTTTTCTTTCTTGATTCATTCAATGATTGTATTGGTCAATTTCGATAGGTTCTCTGGGTTTTCTCGATTCTCTAAGTTCTCTTGATCCAAAATAGATATGTGACAATGTTGCACTTGATTTTTTATAAAGGAATTTAGAATTTGTTATTGTAAGTATAATATGTTAAAAACACATTGATTTTATGCTATTGATCTTGTACATTTTATTAAGAATAATTAACGTTTAAGTATTTTTAATTTAATTATATTATTTTGACGTTTTTGATAATTTTTTTATGATTGCTAGTAGTTATACATATAAATTTTGAAATGATCATGGAAAATGAGATGAAGGTGAAAAAATATCAATATGAAATTAGAAAATAGAAAATAAGGTGATGAATAAATCATAACCTGAATAGTGGACTATAAAAAAAACTATTTTCAAAAATGTTATTATATTTGGAATCCCAATTTTAAAAAGGTGTCTTAAAACTAATAACAATTGGAGCAAGTTAGGATTATTTACAAAAAGTTAGAGGAAATTATTTTTAAAGTTTTTAGTGAGTTATGTTGATTTTGAAATATTTTCAAGTAAATATAAAACAATTTCAATATAATAGAAGGCTTTATGTTTGGATGCTCATTCAAATTATGTTTATGTCATTTTTTGGGTGGTAGAATATTTATGAGCAATTCATGGTACATAGTAATGATTATTTAAAAGTAGTTATACAATCGCTTATGACATTACAAGCCCTTGACAATTAACAGGGACCTTGTGCTATTGTAATTAAAAAATACAGGGTATTGTAGTGAACGCTACAATTTTTGAAGTTGTGAACATAGGGTGACTTGTTCAAAACATTCTTTGCTTCATTTCTCGCATTTTGAAGTAGCACAAACAAGATTGTTGTTTTTTAGGCAATTGCAATTCAGCATTGAAATCGAGAAATCTATATTATTGGCCTAAGATGTTAAACTTCTATCTATAAACGCTTTGAATCTGTTTCAAGCACATGTATTTAGAAAATCTTTAGTTAAAGAGGCAACTACAAAATTATAATTTATTAAAATACTTTGGAATTATTTTTTGTATCCTAACAGAAATTAGTGAACCTCATAATGTGAAATGTGTTGAACAATTTGCTTGAAATATTTTACGCATACTTTTGTGAACCACAATGACATGCACAACCATTTTGTTATTTTATTTTGTTTTGTTTTCAAGCAGTATTATAGGGCAAACAATAACCTTTTTGAAACATTATAGTTTGTCTTATATGAATTGATATTTTTGTTACTTGCCGAAGAACATTTTTTTTTTCTCTCGCAACATGCTTATGGTATAATATAATATTGGTAATTGACCTTTAGGAGCTTGGTGAAACATTTTGGGTATTGTTTCCTTGCAATAGGCTTTGCTTTTGGTGCTTACAAAAAAGATTGTGTTTGAATGGTATGTTGCAAAAAAAAAATTCTTTAACCTCACTTTCTAAAGCTATGAGAATTTAAAAACATAAATTATACAAAAGTAATGAAGTATTTAAAATGTAGTATTAGAAGAAAGTAATAGTCATGTCATGAGTAATTATTGATTTCTTTTTTTCAAATTGATGTAAGATGAAATGTAGCCAATCAACGGAAATTCTAATGCTTAAAGTAGAAATTGTATAAATGCTTGAACTGTTAGCCTCAAATGCTGTGATATTTTTGTAAAACCACATTTATAATTTTTTCCCAAATTGTATCATAAGGATAATTTCTATTAGTAAAGCATAATATAATAATTGGTTGATAGAAAAACTCAAATAAGAAGTATTAAACATATACATATGTGAAATACATGCTATTTTTTGACAAGCTCCTTTGTATTTGTAGAGATTGAGTAGGGTTCAGTAGAAGGACATTTATGTTTGAACTCAATATCGAGCGTAGCAGAGGAACCGGACCTCGCAGAGGTGTTTCCAGCTGATCAGAGAGAATTGAAAGCACTAGACGAGTTCATTGCATATAAAGAAAAGATGGTGTTGAGAAGTCACGACCGGATCAAGGACATGGAAGTCGTGGACAAAACAAACAACTTCAAGGACTATTTGGAGGAGTTCCCAGGACGGAGCAGAGAAGGCTTCTGCAATTTACCATTTTGGCCCAGCGACGTCTTGAACCAAAACGGGGATGGTGGTATTGTTCCGGATGTTGAAGAAGGAGGTATAAGTTTAAGCGCAGTAACCGACGTGGATGGAAACGGAACTGAGAGTGCAATCGTTGACTTGATTATGGCGACAATGTCGAATCCTGAGAGGAGGGGGTATTTTGGACCCCACAAAGACAGACCTCCACTAGAAGCATCACAAAGAGTGATGAGGGGGACAATTAGAGGCAGAAGAAATGAAGTCATACCAGAAATCCTACAAGATGCAGATGAAGATCCTTTTCCTCCATTCAATCCAGAGAATGATGTTGTTGTTGGCTAGTATGTAGCTTTTACTGTAGAGCGAAAGGAAGTAAGAGAAGGGGTGCCTTTTTTTCTAGGGAGGGTGCTTGAATTTGGTCAGAGGAGAAGGGCCCCGAAGATGAAGGTCCTGTGGTATTGACCTACAATGAGACCTAGAGTACAGAAGGAAGCAGGTAGTAACAGAGTGAGGTACACAAACTGCTTGGAATCGATGTGGGAACCGTCTAGTGAGAACTTTTCTTGGATTGACAAAGAAGCCGCTATACATTCATGGATGGATGTCCCTCATCAAGGAAGAAGTAGTCACGTTGTAGGTTTGAGCATAATAATATATGGTGTGCAAACAGAGAAGACAACGATCATTCCGCATAACGCTAAACCACATCTTTTGGAATACATAGCGATGCAAATGGAGGACCTAGACAACGAATGTTTGCAAAATGATTTGAATATATATTAGTGAAGTATTAAATTTTGCAGTGTGCTTTTGACCTTCTAGTTCTAGATACATAGATATGCTTGAATGTGAAGTGCATAGTAACATGCCTTCTAAAGAGTGTGGAGTTGAAAGTGTAAAAGGTTTTCATAAAGTCATTATAAAGTATGGAGGATTTGACAAATATTCACTAAACAATTTTCCTTACAAACAATGATTGATGTTACTGAAATTTTGCAACCCCCCCTCAACATTTCAAATTGATTGTTTTGGATGGTGTAAAAGCCAAGTGCAATGTCACACACCCCAAGTGCAAAAATGCCTAATTCTGTGTTATTTGTCAATTCCATAATTAAATTCTTCACAATTTAGTGTTTCTATTTACTTGTTTTTTCCTATATGTTGTACAATTCCAAATGGTCTGAGATTTTCCAAGCATGTAGCCAACTTGCTTTGAAGAATTAATCCAAAGAGTAACCATGATTTTGGATAATTTTCATACAAATGTGACCTTGTGAAGTGCAAGCTACCCGGGTTTTTTTGCATGGACAAAATTTTTTTTTGGTGAATTCAAACACTATTATCTTGCAATCCACACAGTGAAAATTTCTAAGATATTTTCCACAACTTCCCAAACTAGTGTACCACAAAATCCTACGGTTCTGTATGTCCAAAAATGTTTCTTTTCTAAAATTTGGTACTTGTATTAGAAATGGCAGTTTTGGAGCGGTTTTGTTGAAACATAGTCTCTGATCTTTAGGGGCTAATGTAAACATGGTGCAAATACAAATTCCTAGTATGCAAAAAAATGCATCATACCAAAACAAGTAAATCTTAAATACTAACATTAAAATTTGGACTTCAAATAGTAAGGTATTGTTAAATGAGGGATTGAAAGTTTTGAGTCCAAACTTTGTTAATTAGAATGCAATGATTTTTTCAACCATTTATGTATCCATGAGCATGTAAATACAGACTTTGTGGTACCAATATTTCTAATAATAAAACATATAATACTAAAAATATTATTTAGTTAAAAAAGTAAGACATTGCAAATGTCATTAAAAGCTTTAGGTTGTGCTTACATGCTTGCAATGTTACTTAATTTTTACCTTTTTATTTCCTATTAGGACCCATTTTGAATATTTGAACAAATTTTATCAAACATTTTGGTTACAAAGACAAAATAATATTTTCATATGACATATTTGTTGTTGCAATATATAGTAAGATCAAAATGATTATATTATACCAAACATATTCATTTATTGCATATTTTTATATGTATTGGGAGCTTTCTATCCAATCATTAATAAAAAGGATCATACAAGTCTATTTTATAACCTTGACTAGGGCCTTATTGCTGTCTGTGCTACTAGTCCATGTGTGCTACTAGTCCATCTAATAGCTCCATTGAAAGTTTTCGCTAGTCTTTTCTATCTCTAGAGGCAAAAAATCACTTTTAAAAAAATCACTTTTAAAAAATAAAAATTGCTAAATTCTGAAAAATCAAATTCTTTGAAAAATTCTATTCGTAGTGAGCTTTCTTTTAAATTTGCTAAATTCTGAAAAATCACTTTTAAAAAAATAGAAATTTGAAATTGGTTTTCTAGATTTATATATATCTACAAAGCTTTGAATTATTCCATTTTGATTTATGAGATGAAAATTATGAGAGGTTGTAATTTGCGGGCAGTTATGGATTCCCTACTCTAAAATAAACTTTGAAGTCTTTTCTTTAACTTAAGTTTTAAGAAAATTTGAAAAAAATAAAAGCATAGGATGTATATTGTTTAATACAACATTCTAGCTATTGGGATTGACATTTTTCAATTCCATAATGAAATTCTTAACAATTTAGTGTTTTGAATCATTCTCTACTTTTTTCTACAATCTACTTTTTCTTGTATGTTGTACAATTCCAAATGATCTGAAATTTTTAAGCATCTAGCCAACTTGCTTCAAAAAAAAATCCAAAGAGTAACCACCATTTTGGACACTTCTTCATTTAAATATGACCTTGTAAAGTGTAGCTACCCGGTTTTTTGAAGGCCAAAAAAAGGATTTTTGTCAATTAAAATGCTAATATCTTGCAATCTACATGGTGGAAAATTCTGAAATTTTTTTCTACATATTTTTTAACAAGCTTACTTCAAGATCCTATAGTTACATGTCCAAAGATGTTTTACTTCTAAAATTTGGTACTTGTATTAGAAATGGCAGTTTTGGAGCGCTTTTGGTGAAAACATAGTCTCTGACCTTTAGGGATTAAGGCGCAAAAAATTTCATATGTTTTGACTACATGGTTAAGAAAATTTGTATGGCATGTAAATTTCATTGCTCAGTGGATATCTTAGGAAGCTCAATTATTTAAAAATTAAATCACTTTTGAAAAAAATAAAAATTTGAAATTGATCTTCTAGATTTATATATATGTGGAAAGCTTTGAATCATTCCATTTTTATTAATGAGATGAAAGTTATGAGGAGTTTTAGTTTGAAGGTAGTTAAGGAATCTCTATTCTATAATAAACTCTGATGTCCTTTATTTAACTCAATTTTCAATATTTTTGAAAATAAATAAGTACATTGGATGTAGATTGTTTATTATAACATTACAACCATTGGAATTGGCATTTTTAAATTCCATAACTAAATTCTTGACAATTTAGTAATCTAAACCACTCTTTACTTTTTTCTACTTACTAATTTCTTTATATGCTGTACAATTTCAAATGATCTGAAATTTATAAAGGGTGTAGCCAACTTGCCTTGAAGATTGAATCCAAAGGGTAACCACCATTTTAGACATTTTTTCATAGAAAAGTAAGCTTGTGAAGTGGAGCTGTCTGGTTTTTTGTAGGGCCAAGAAAAGGATTTTTCTCAACTCAAAAGCTAATATCTTGCAACCTACATAGTGAGAAATTTCAAAAAAATTCTACATCTTTTCAAACCAGTGTACTACAAGATCCTATAGTTACATGTGTTCCAAAATGTTTTTTTTTCAAAAATTTGATACTTGAACTAGAAATGGCAATTTATGAAATATTGGTGAAATCATAGTCAAATACATTTAGGGGTTAAGATATTGCATTGAGGGACATTGAGACAATTTTTGGCTTGAAACAATAAATTAAAAAACTTTAAATGTCAATTTCATTAAATTGAAGATATTTCCTCTGCCATTTTGACATTTATACTATTTTCTAGTAACAATGAATGGATAAAAATAAGCTGATAGGAGCCAACAACATCTTAATGTCTTTAATAGAATATTGAATACCTTAAACTCCTAAAGTTCCATGAATTTGTTTTTGCCAAAAATGCTCAAAAATTGCCATTTTTAGTACAAGTATCAAATTTTTGAAAAACAAACTTTTTTGACACGTATAACTTTTGGATCTTGTATTACACTAGTTTGAAAAGATAGCGAAATTTTTTTAGAAATTTTCATCGCATAGATTGTAAGATATAAGCCTTCAAATTCATTGAAAATATTTTTTTGGCCCTACAAAAAATAGGGTAGCTGCACTTCACAAGCTCACTTTTCTATGAAAAAATGTCCAAAATGGTGGTGCTTCTTTGGATTCTTTTCCTAGACAACTTGGCTACATGCTTGAAAAATTAGATCATTTGGAATTGTACAACATACAGGAAAAAATAATATGTAGAAAGAAGCAGTGAATGATCCAAAATATGAAATTGTTAAGAATTTCATTATGGAATTGAAAAATTCCCATCCCCATGGTTGCGATGTTGTACGGAAAAACAAACAATCTACATCCTATGATTAAATTTTATTCAAAAATAATTGCCCGCAAACCAAAAATTCCTCATATCTTTTGAGTCATTGATCAAAATGGTTTGATTTAAAGTTTTGCACGCATATATAAATCTAGAAAATCAATTTCAAATTTTTGTTTATGAAAAAAGTATTTTTTTTTATTTGCCCAAATTGCCCATTTATAGAAAAAGTAAAATATTAGGCCATAACTTTTTACTCATATTTTCAAATATCATGAAATTTAGTGCATATGAATGATATTCCTTGTTCCTACGTTAGATTAAAATTTGGGTCAAAAATATGGAAATCCTCAATCACACATACCTATCTAAAATTGCTATGTAGCCAAAGAATGCATGCTAGTCCTTAGAGATTAAAGACTAGACATTCAAATTTCAAAGTTCAAACATGTCCCAAATACACAGAAATTTAAGTATTTTTACATTCTTGTTGTAGTTTTCTTACATTTGTACTATATAAATATTTATAATCCTTCTTTGAAAATATTCTAAAGGTTCAAGAGGCATAAATACATTTGACCTTAGAATGTAATTTTTTTATTCAAATAAGGGCCCTTCACAAATGAGGGAATGACAAATTGACAATTATTAGAATTCAATGTTTTGAAATAATTATTTTCTTTGAAAATAACAAATATTCAAACTACAATCAATTCTACGAGGAATTTTGAAATAATTGGTTTCAAACTTATATTGAAAAAAAATGGTTAATATACTAGTGTGTCTAATTGTATGTCCATGGAGGAATGCTATTATGTGAGTATAGGAGTGTGAACCCATGAGCTTAGAATACTATACACCTATATTATAGGTGTACATATTATGAAAATTGTCTATAATTACAAAATATATATATTACAAATACTCATATTATAGGTGTTTATGATATATACACCTTCTATGGTGTGTCAGGTATCTATATTATAGGTACCTACATTGTAGGCTCGATGCTCACTAGCTCGCATTCTTGGGCTCGTTTACTAGCACCGTTGTGGGCAATTGAAAATTTTGGACTCCTTTGTATATAGACAATTAAATTCCTTTGATTGTTTTAAATAATTTAACATGTAGTATTGAAGGTTCACTATTGGAAGTTTTTTTTTTGACTAAAAAAAGATGAATATTTGATTTTGAGAGGTCTTTAAGGCATATGTATCTGAGTAGTTCATGGTACAATGTTTCCATTATATAGATAAGCTTGCCAATTTTGTTTTATTTTGAGATCTAAACAATTGTACTTATTCATTTGCCTTGAAAATGATCTCAATGGAAAAGCGAAGTGATTTCATGATTTTCACCGTTGAAAATTTTAAAATGCAAGTGTTGATTTGGAGTTATTTGCGATTTCTAAAAATAAAAAATTGCATTTCAACAATTGCAAGGTGGATTGTATAATGAACTTGATAGCTCTTCATTTGAAATCAAGGTTTTTGAAAGTGCGTTTACTAGTGTGCTAACATAATTTCTAATTGTGTCACTTCCAATCTCCCCAAACTCTTATATGTAAATTTCTCAAACATTGTAGAGAAAGAAAGCATATTAAAAATAGAATATATACATTTTTCTTGTTATAATCTCACAATTCGTATTTATTCTCACCCTCGAAACTGGTATACACACTACTAAGGAATCTCTTAAATATCTACATGATTAGATTTTGAAAGAAAGTAAAACAATTTGCCAATTTTGCTTCAATCTCTTAAATATCTACATCACTACATGACTAGATTATGAAAAAAGGAAAAATAAAATTGCCAATTTTGCTTCACCGGGGATAATTATAAGCCCATATTTTTTTTTAAAGGAAAAACACACTTCAAAAGGCTTAGGCACTTCAAGATTAAGGAATAATATAATTTAAAAAGAATATATATCTAAATTAGTCTTTAATTTATTTAATGAAATCATAGGCATCTTGTTTGCTTTATTCAAAATATTAATAGTTTTAATTTCTTTTGATGTTCGATTTAAAATTTGAATACATTCATACATTAATATAAAATAATTAATCCCTAAAGAACCACCATGCATTTTTTGGTTGTATAGAAATTTTGGGCAGGTACGTGTGACTACAGATTTTCATCTCCTAGGCTGAAATTTTGGTAGAAGGTGGGCGCAAAGAATATCTTTGGTATACACTAAATTTCATGACTTTTGGAAATGTGAGTCAAAAGTTATGACTTAATATGTTACTTTTTTGGATAATTGAGAAGATAAAAAAAATCACATTTTTCAAAAACAAAAATTCAAAATTGGTTTTCTAGTTTTCTTGTTATGAATATGTGGAAAGCTTTGAATCATCTCATTTTGATCAATGAGTCAAAAGTTATGAAGATTTTTAATTTGCGGGCACTTATAGATTTCCTACTCTAAAACAAAGTTTGAAGTCCTTTATTTTACTTAGTTTTCAATGTTTTTTGAAAAAAATAAAATCCTGGAAAGAAGATTGTTTATTACAACATTGGGATTGACATTTTTCATTTCTATAATTAAATTCTTGACAATTTAGTATTTTGAATCATTCTCTACTACTATATACTTACTATTTTTTTCCTATATGTTGGACAGTTTCAAATGAAGTGAAATTTTTCAAGCAGGTAGCCCACTTATCTAAGCAAAAGAATCCAAAGAAGCGCCATCATTTTGGACATTTTTTCATCAAAAAGTGAGCTTGTGAAGTGCAGCCGCCCTGTTTTTTGTAGGGCCAATAAAATGCTTTTAGTGAATTTGAATGCTTATATCTTGCACTCCACGTGATGGAAATTTCTGAAATTTTTATCACATTTTCTCAAGTCAGTATACTACAAGATCCTACAGTTACATGTGTCAAAAAAAATTCTCAAGAAATGGATATTTGTACTAAAAATGGCAATTTTTGAGCATTTTCAATGATAACATAGTCATGGAAGATTAGGGGTTAAGTAAACCTTCAAGCAAACAACAAATGCTACTCCTTTTGTCCCACTATTAACCTCCAAAAAGCTTCTTCACGAGAGATTAACTATAATTTTGGTCTTTGCACTAGTAATATATGCATTAAAAACCCAGCAATCCATCCTTTAGATTTATGCAAAATCTCCAACTTAGACGCCATCATCTAGGCACTCAAAATCCATGTAGAAAGTATCATTTTTGAGCATAATTTGTAAATGCTGCCAGCTCCATCATTCTCGATGATAGGTTGGTGGCAACAATAGGATTTTAGAAATATATACCCCAACCTAAATATCCACAATAAAAAAACCTAGACCACTTCATGAACAAATCTTCATAGCGCTTAAATGGTCATCAAATATATTATCAATACTACTGTCTCAAGAAGCACAACAAGTACAAGGTGCTTCATATGGGCAAGACCAAGCAGCTTTCTAGGAAAAAAATGCTCCCTGATCACTTGACTTGCCCCCACAAGGTTGCCCAATCCGGCCAAAATTTACTCAACAATCAAAATTAGGAAACAGAGCTTTTTAGTGGAACAAGAATTTTGCGTGATTTAGAGGTTTTTAGTGGGACAAGGAAGTAAGTAGTTTTTTTTCATACTTTCAAAATTTTCTAATTGTTATGAAAAAAAACTTCTAAAAAGAAAATCCTACTCTTGAAGCGGCTCTTATTAAAGTAGAACTACCCAATTCCAAATTTATGTTTTCTAAGCAGGTCGCAACAAATAATCCATGGATAGAAAACTTGTAGATATTTGTTATATAATGTTCAAAGTTTAGGCATAGGAAGTAAGGCATAATTTTAGAAAAATCAAAACCTTTCAACCCAACTCCATAAACTCCGCTCTCTTGACTCTTTGGATCATTTCATTTCCGTGCTTGACGGTCGAACGCTCCATTTAACTCCTAAAGAACCGGGGTGCAAAAAACCGTGTTGCACAAGCCACCTAGTGGCCACATGGTCTTTGTGGTCCTTTAGGGGTTAAGAATATTGCCCCCAATTTTACAAATCAAGTGTCAAATTGAAAAATGCCACGTATTTAACCAAATTGACTTTTCAAAGCCCTGACCTTCACAGTCACATCCACACTGAAGACGTACGTACGGATCGATCCGACGGTGTCGAACAGATGTGATCCGACGGTATCGGCAACGTCGCGGATCATCCGCTGCCATGGCAAGGATCCGACGCCGGTGTAGAATCGCCGATCGTCTTCTTTCGATTTTCCCTTTCGCCATTTTCCCTTTTCATTGCGCCTGTGGTGTCCGTCTTCTTCAATTCTCTCATTGCTCTTCATGGTTTTCTTCTCTCATTGCTCTTCATGGTCTTCTTCTCTCATTGCTCTTCATGGTCTTCTTCTCTCATTGCACTTCTCTGATCGAATTTCCGACTTCCGGACTTGTCGATCGGAGCTAGCTTCGATCGATCGAATTTCAGGCTTCGGTGCAAACTTCAGCCACGCCGATCTCGCTTATTCGCAAATGCTGGGACAATACAGTTTCTAGCTCCTTGATTTCAACTTCGCGGAATGTGGCCGACTTAATTCATGTGCAGGAGCTGGGCAGGGTAAAACTGTACGTAGCTAGGATTCTTGAGTTGACTGTAGGTTTATTTTGAAAGTATTGCGGTGTTTTTCGGTCTGGAGCTTTGCTTTACTTTGATTGTGTTGTCTTTCATTTTTTCCTTTGGATTTGCAGCTTGACGACGTGCTTAGGTGCCATCTCGAGTTGCGAGTTCCGGTATTTTGTGATCTTGACGCAGAAAGGCTCTGGGTTTGGGCTTTAGTTGGGCCTTCTGGCGTGAAAATGTCTGGGGACACTTACACAAGGGAATTTTGTAGAGCTTGCTTAATTGGCTATGAAGTTTTTCCAAGACTCTCTTTTTAGAATTATGGATAAAAATTTGCTGTTTGGCCGATGTGCAGGAGGAGGGAGTACCTTATCTCACGGGAATTCCTGAGATTTGTCAGAGGTATACTTCAGCACCTCCAAGTTCGCGCTCTGCAGTAAGTTTCAAGGGTCTCGTGGGATTTTGTCAAGAATCCCACAAAAGGCCGCAGAAGAGCTTGGTTCATCGCATCTTAAGCGATACCCTCTTTAATTTCCCCTAGTCGCATCTTTCAGTCATAAAAATTTGCTGTGTGATTCATAGGTCTAAAAGTGTTGCGTGTCGGTGTTAAGTTTAGAGCTTGAACTGGCTTTATGTTCACAACGGGCACAGTGAATTTTTTCCACTGCCCTGGTACACGGGAATAGTCGAATAGGTTCCTCGTCAGTTGGTCAGCACCCATGGGCGTTGGTGCGCCTCGGTAGCCTTGCATTTTCGGCGCTTAATAAAGATTCCATTCTTGACTTTTCGTAAGAGAAATAACGGGAATCATACGGGATTGTAGTTTCATCTTGTTCTTTTTTGCAGCGAATGTACGGTGCCTTCTTCCGGTTCAGCAAACCTCACCCTCATGCTCTTGCTCTCCAGTTTGGCGTGAAAATATGTAGTCATAACTTGCTTTAAATTCTTTCGTTTAACTAGTTTCGTATCCTCTGTTTCCAAGAGGGATCTTACAGTCATGAACACCAACTTTTGTGTGTGCAGATTGAAGGAAATTAAAGTGCCGCGCGTTTCTCACTGATCAAGGTAAACTTTGGAACCGGCTAGCGGTACATTTCAACATATACTCTAGAGTTTGGATCGATTCAGAGTTTGGATCGACCAAAACTCAATATATTGACTTTATCGCAATTCTATCTCATCCCTTTAGCAGGAGTGACGAGACTATTTCTGTCATGCTTTATTTTTTTCTTTTGAATGTGCTCGCAGATGGAGTCGAAGTCGCTGAGGATGAACGCCAGCGCGTCTCCCGAATTGCCTGCCACACCCCGTGAGTTCAAACGACGCGCGAAGAGTTTAACTAACTTGGAGGATCCAACGCCAAAGAAATACATACACGTGCACCATTTCAAGAGCACCAAGCTTTATGGTGCCTGGTTCAAGTGAGCATTCAAACATACAGAGTTTGTGACAGACATTCTAAGCTGACTTTTGGATGCCTTTTTCTCAGTTTCGGAAAATCCGAAGCTTGAAGCTGGATTCGATTACCTGCATGTATGCCAATTCTAAATTCTTTTTTATTTGTCCTGCTAGTGAGTGTGACACTAATTTATTAAAGCTACGCTATTTGTGAAATAGTTGAGGATGAAGTATTACTGTACGTGCTGCACCCATTTCAACGAAAATAAAATTGTAGTGACACTAATTTTGTAAGTGACGCTAATTGTGTTGTGCATATTGATTGCAGTGATCCCTCAAAGCCAGGGAAGAAAGTGCGTCTCTTTTTCGGTATGTCTTTCACATGAAAATTTCCACTCAATTTTGTCGCGTGTTTGAAGCCTTGAATGGTATATGTTTTATGCGCAATTTTAAGGATGTTTCACTTTGCCGTGATCCAATGTAAATGACGAATTGACGACCGGCCCGCCCGGCCGTCCTTATTCACATGAGGGACACTGCTTTTTGGTTGGAATTGGGGAGCAGCTAGCTGTGTAAGTTGCCAGGTTCATGATGTTATTGTGGTACTAGCTGCAGGAATATTTAATTACTTCAAGTACTGACATCTTTTGTATGCAATTGATGTGCAGGGAGTCACCAAACAGGCTATTTGGCCGCAAGGTAACTTGGGATGGTGATCAGTTTATCTATCTTTCGACTGAAGATAGAGGAGATTATCTCTGGTTCCCGGATTGTCTGTCCTGGAAAAGTCGATCGTACCACTGATTAACAATTCTCTGTTGCTGCTATTCCATGATTCCCAAGTGTAAAATCATCTCGGAAACTTCTGATATTCCCGCAAGGGAAATAAGGCTATCGATACATCATTCAATAATCAGTCAGTTATGGTTGTGCCCTGGGTTGTGCATGTGAATTTTCTGTAATTGTGTCATAGGTCGCAGTTGCAGAAGAGATTGTGCTAATATATACAATCATGATGCATTCCTTGCAGGGCGCAGGACCGTGCCGCCCTCAAATACAAGCCTTGGGCCTTGGATCCTCGAAGCATCAAACTCAACTTCAAGGAGGAAGATTACGTCGCTGACCAAAAACTGGTACGCAATATTACTGGTCATGTCATGAATTAATACAAATAATACGCCCAATTTATTGCCGTGAATCGATAATGGGTTCAGTGCTAGCTTATGTTAGACACATCTCAAACATATGCTTACATCTTCTGGACGGGCTTCTGGAATGCAGAGGGAAATGCTCACCTGTGAAGAATTCGGAGAGCTCCTCAGGAAGGAAAGCAGGCCAAAGTACACGAAAATGGAACCTACTCCATGTAAGTTGACTTCTACTTGTATGATGGATTGACATTGTATATGTATTGACACTGGGGAGCATTAATTCAAGTTCTATTAAGTATATGAAAGTTACATGACATGATCGTATGTTGGTATGTGAGTACGTGTTTAGACGATGAAAATAAAGTTATGAACATTGAGTTTTGAGGCAGATGTGATTACATAACGCACTTTTCTGACCCACGCATGCTTACGTGTATAAATATTTCCAGGTTTACGCAAATTCTTGGCCCATGAAAGGGCCCGAGGAAACATTCCTTCTGCAGTTCCACCAAAGGAGGAGGACATAATACCACTTCGCCGGTACCTCAAAGAAGTGATTGGAAAGCGAGAACAACTTGATGAGGACATGGAAGACCATATTTCCACTGATGAGGATTCCAGTGAGGGCCCAGAGAGCTCTGATGAGGAAATGGAAGACCCAGTTCCCACTGCGGAACAGAAGAAACACGGTGATTTTCATTTTCGTTTTGTTTTTCTTGTCCTTGGCTCCCATAGGCTCCGTATTTCTTTCTGGCAATACTTAAATCTAAACTTGACCTAGCTAGATTTAAAAATAAATAAACTGCCAATTTAATGAAATGGGATGCAGCCTTGAAAGAGGAGCGGAAGAAGCGCAGTAAAGGGAAGCGTATAGTAGTTTTTATTCGGCCAAGGACCCCACATTCTCCAGTGGCTGGGCCCTCAGAATGTAAGCCTTTGGTCCCTGCACCGGCTCCATTGGTTTGGGGTCAAAAGAGGTAATTCCTACAACTACTAAGAAGGGTGTACTGGCGCACTAGTGCTGATCGAATATACATTGCAGTGTCTTCGTGAATGTCGTCTTGCTAGCTCAATGCAATTGCATGCCATTGGTCACGTTCTTGTTCAAGAATTGTAGGTTCGATCTTAGCTTCAATTGTGTGTTGATTTCAGGAAAAGATCGAAGCGACATGAGGATGTGTGCAACAAGCTGCGGTACAAGCTTCACAAGCTACATATAGACTCCCCCGAGAAGTCCCGTGAGCCTGCTCCTCCGATAAAACCCGAGGGTCTTCCGACTGACGTGAAGAATACGAAGAGCCTTGAGGGCGCTCCCATAGAACCCGAGGGTCTTCCGACTGAAATGGAGAATCCGAAGACCCCTGAGCCAGGAAACGAAGGTCTTTCGCACAGCCCTGGGTTGCAGTTTAGGAGTAAGTGTCACTACAAGATGCGCAAGATACAGAAATTGCAGACTTCGAGGACCAGCGCCGAAATTCTCCCCGCTGAGGTCGAGAATACGAAGACCCCTGAGCCAGGCCCCCAAGGTCTTCCGCAGAGTCCTGAATTCCCTAAGTTGCAGTTGCAGTTTAGGAGTAAGTGGCATTACAAGCTGCACCAGATCGAATCAGAAATTGCAGACTTCGAGGCACTAGCCATAACTGCACTAGCTATCGCTCCGTGCAATCCTCAATGAGCTTGCACTTGACAGGATCAGATGATTTTTCAGAAGTTACGTACATTGAGTGTCGACAAGTTCTAAAAAAGTGACGAGTGTGAATTCCTGTGGGTATGCATATGGTTAATTACAGCATAGTTACTGATCAACTGTCTACTATTACAGTTACTCGCGTCGCTTCCAAGCTAGGGTGTGCGCCGGCATTCTTTTTCATTTGATATTTCGGTGCTTTCACAAGTAAACCAAGCCGGCAATGAGGCAATCCGCATGCTTGAGCCTGCATGCAAGAATTAAGAAAACACTTCGTGATGAAATGCGAATGTTTGAAATGTCTGAAATGTCTGGAATGTTTGAAATGTATCTACGAGGCCAAGCTTAGAAAGTCTGTACAAGTCTGAACTTAAGAAACGTTAAGAAACGCTAAGAAACGTGGATGCCATACTGATTTGTCGTATTTAGTGCTGGATTTAGTGAAGTCAATAAAATAGTCTCACTTCAAAATTTTATATTTTAAGGAAATTAGTACCTTTACTATACTAGTTGAGCATACACAAATAAAATTTAAAATAGTGCGACTTTCAATTGGTAAATTAACATCACAAACACTAATACAATATATCATTGTACTTTAAGTATATAAAACTATGAATGCATGTACCAACCCCTCCAAAAAAAACCTCTAAACCTACCATGTCAACATGTCTAGTGCAAAAAGCTGCAATGAAAGAAAAATATGCTTTTCTATAAGAAAAATATGCTTTTGCATTTGAGCATCCCAACCATAGGATCTTCCATTTTTCTATAAGTTCTATGATTAACTTGTATGAGAATGGGTGATAAAAATTCAAAAATTTTGACCAGTAGATTTGAGTACTTGACCAAGTAAAATATTAGTGTTTAAGCTTCAAAGTGCCTAGAATTTTTTTTTTGTACCTTGCTAAATGTTGCTATACTAGGTTTTTACTTTTCAGACTCAAAATCTTCTCTACTAAAAATTTTGCACTAAAGAGTTTTGAGGTTTAAATCTAAAAATTTTGCACTAAAGAGTTTTGAAGTTTAAATCTAAAAATTTTGCACTAAAGAGTTTTGAGGTTTAAATCTTTATAGCTTGCATTTAGTTAGAATTGAATTGAAAGTTTGAAACTCTAGAAAAGACTTCAAAAAATAAATTGGATTTTTACTCTTTGAGAAACAAAAAAGAATAGAAGAAGAAAAATGGATAGAAACATTAAAACCTTCATAATTCAAAAAAACAATTGTGACATACTGATATGTCAAATTGTCAATACCAACCATGTGACTATTTTTTGAGGAGATCACTCCCTATTTTTTGTTGTGCCCGTTGAGGTGTTTTATTGGGGGATATTATTTTAGGTCCCTTGACTTTTTGTCACCTTTGTAAATTTTAGATTAATAGAATTATTGAATATCCTAAGAATAAATACAAAAATACAATTAGAACATCCCAAAAATCCCTTTTTATTTACAAAATTTTAATTTTTGCATGTAGATCCATGCTAACCATGCACTTGTTTACATAGTATAAAAATGTGCAAAACAATAAAACAACCACTAACATAAATGACTCTATATCCTACCAAAAACTAAATGTATTTTTAATTCACATTTGGATGATTGTAAAAAATACCTGTTGATTTTGTTGCATTTTACAGTGCTTTTGGGGGGACTTTGGTATATTTTGAAATTAGAAAGGCAATATTTTTTTTAATTTTAAAACATGGCCAATGTATATACCTTTAAGATAAAGGTAACCACAAAAGGAAAAGTATAGAAAAATTTTCTAAGTAGGAGAACTAGAAAAGTACCAATTCCAAAAAATAAAGATACTTTAATGTTATAATTAGGAAAAAATAGGGGAAAATAGGAAAAAATAGGAAAAAATAGGAAATTTAAAAAAAAGAATCCAAATGTAGAAACTCTGTAGAGATGGTTATTTACCAAAAAATCCACCAAAATAATAAATTATTTATTTCAGAATGCAAGTTAAAAAAAAGATCAATTTCTAGACTTTTACACAACATATAATTAACGATTTTTAGAAATCCCTTCAGTCTTAGCTAAAAGTCTATTAGATGACCATTTTCTTAAATTTTAGCTCCAAATTTGTTTTTTAGTGTATTACTTTGTTCAAATATTCCTCAAATTGGCAAGAGTGACAAAATTGGGGGCTATATTTGGATAGAAGAATATTTTAAAAAATTCCAAACAATTAAAGAAGGCGTGTAATAGTCATGAGTACCTTGCCTACAAATTATGGTTCATTTGGAGCCAGAACGCAAAAGTTATGGCAAAAAATAATTAGCTTAAAAAACAGGACAAAAAATAATACAAGTGTTTTTTGCAATTACACACTTAAGCATATACAATATTGAAAGTTGAAAAATAAAATGTTGCAAAAACCTTAGAATAAAAGAAGCAAGCACAATGGCCTAAACTAAGATGTGGCTCTACTACTCGTGTCCTATGTTGACAAAACATTAGAACAAAAGAAAGCAATACAATGACCTAAACTAAGATGTGCCCCTACTTAATATCCTAAAGACCTAAACCACATCCTTATCAGATCTACATAGTAATAAAGGTACTTCTATGATGGTGTTGACATCTATCAAAAGGTTGTAAACTCACCGTAGGTGTTGTCAATAAAACAAATACATATTCTAATTTAATAAAATCCATATTAATGTTGAAAAAAATAAAATAAAAATTAGTCTTTAAAATGTCCTCCATTTTATTTATATACATGAAGTATAAAATCCAACAATACTTATTTAGTTCAAATAATTATCTAGAATTTACTTGAAACAAATTACAGGGACCCTATCTTTTAGCTCACGTAGTTTTCTAAAAAACCAACAAGTCAACTCTCCGGAGATTATTTTAGCATGAAATCTTCACTCTAAGAATATTTTTTTTTCATAAATTGTAAAGATTGAATTCGGAAACAAATGGCCTATATACTCTTTTAGTGATGACCTTTAGGTCATAATTAGTGTAGCCAAATCTTTAATGACCTTTTGGATTTTTGTATTGACATATATCATATATAGGGTTTGCTTTATAGCCATGAGGGGCCTATTGAGGCAACATACCTATGAAACCAAGACAAATTTTCAATTTAAAGAGAAAAATATGAGAGTTGAAAGGATCTATTTTGTAAATACAAGGTCTTGATTTGTAGAAATGTTATTGTCTTTTCAATTGAAGGAATTGAAAAGTAATTTGAAAAAAACAATGGAAACCTTTAGAGTAACAAAGGCCATAAAAAATTAGATTAGAATTTGGATTAGAAAAAGTATGAGAGTTGATTTGGTCTACTTTGCATCCATAGAATTTGAGTGAATCTTTGAGGGGGTCATATTGACAAATATAGAATTTAATGTTGACTATTGGTCAACATACACCTCCAAAGTCTAGAATAATGAATTAAGAGTTGAGACTTTGAACTTTTGAAGTCAATTACAATCTAGACTCTTAACCCTCAAAGGCTGAGCCTATAATTATTTTCTTAAACTTCATTTTTTAAGTACCTATAAATAGCCTTCAAAGTCCCAAAATAGCCAATTGTAGTAAATAATGTGACTTTTGAAATAATAGTTTTTAAATAAAATAAAATATGGATTATTTGTAAAGTATTGAAACTAGTATGTATCAAAAAATTCAGACCTAAAAAAATTTATTTCTAAAATTTGTGTACAAAAAAAAGACAATGAAAATATCTAGAAATGGACAAGTAGATGCTTTTTTATTAGAAAATCGTAAAAAAATTCAAAAAAAAGAAAATAAAAAACATCGAATTTCTAGATTTGAAGGTTCTTCTTCTCAACCATTTACATTTTCGGAAAAAAAAACCCTGCATTCTTTACACTTACACAAAGGTAGTGCACTTTGAGCATGTGTGGAAGATGAACACAAGGGTTGCTATTATGTGAGCATAGGAATGGGAGCCCATGAACCTAGAATACTACACACCTATGTTATAGGTATATATGCTATAGAATCCATCAATGATTATAAGATATATATGTTATAAATATCCATATTATAGGTGTTTATGATACATACACATTCTATAGTGTGTGGTATCTATTTTATAGATATTTGTATTGTGGGTTCAATGCTCACAAGCTTGCATTCTTCGGCTTACGTACTAGCCCCATTGAGGTGGACACTAGCTTTATTATATTAAGTAAAGCTTTTCATAGGCTTATACACTTTAGTAGAAGTCCTTATATCTCATTTTTAAGCATTAAATTTTTATTTTTGGGTCAAAAATATTATTAATAAAAAACTACCAAAATGGCCAAGGTAGCCATAATTCAATTAGAGGTTGTTTAAAAATATTAAATTGATTTCTTCAAATGCATTAAATTACTCAAGGTCTACAACTATTGCATGTATCTTCTTTTCAAGTTTTATGCAAAACTGATGTAAAATGCAAAAGCAATGAACAAAAACCACTTGTATAAGTCCAAAAAAAAGACAAGTGTTTCAATCTTGCAATCATCCTCCAATAGAAATTGAATGCTTTTTTGGTATCCTACAAAATAATCTTCATAATTTTCCCAACACAAATCTAACTAGAATGAATCAAAAAATTTCAAATAGAACATAATTATAAAATTAAAAATTAAAAATTAAAGATTTGAATATTTTGCATTTATTTTGTCCATTATTTTGTTGCCGAAAATTCATCAATTTGTACTAACTACTTAGGAAGATATAACTATTTTTTTCAAAAACAATAATTGGAATATTGTGGAGTATATTTCTATAAATCTATTGCACTCTTTTACCTTCTAAAAACCAAGAGCGAAAATTTGTTTTTGTTTTGAAAGGATCTTCAAGGTTCCCTTGTCTTCAATTAATTTGTGAAAGACCAAAGTTTCCTTGGAGGCACTTGGGTTTTGGGCAAGCTCATTGAATTTGGATTTTGACCTGAATAAAATAGTTTTGTGTGTATAGTTTTTCACGAGCTTCGCGTACATATAATTTTCATTGAAATCCAATTTATATTGTAGAAGTTATGATGTTCTTTTTGCCAAAAGCAATTCGTAAGGCAGCTAGGGCAAGATAGTCTGTCTTTGTCTATGGAGGGGCAACACGGATAGGCAAGATAGGAGCCAAAGGGGAGGGCAATTGATTTTAGCATGAGCCATGAGGCAATGGGCATGTATCCAATTGATTTTCCTCAATTAGAAGTCAATGTGTCTTCATTAGCCAAGCAATCTGGCATCAGTAGCAAAGGGGAGAAAACTAGTTGATTAGAAATTGTGGAAACAAATTCTTTGGCAATAGGAAAGCATGGAAACTTGCCAGAAACTTACTTATAACATCTAGGGTCCCTTTTACAAGGGTTGCCCACTCCAGATGTAAGCTTGTTTGGAGGCTGCTACAAACTTCAAAAGCTCATAGAAATTTGAGATTTTGAAATTTTTCCAAATTTTTTTCCACGCGTCAAGTACTAATATATCTTTAAGTATGTGGTGGAATGTCTTAAAAGTTTGTGGTGGAAAATTTGATTTATAAATGGCCTAGTGTATTGCCAATTCTTGGGACATTGTGGCATTACGAGGTCTTTTGCATGTGTTACGTATGTTGTATTACCATGAAAATTGGTACACACATGCTTAACTTGATTACCTATAAAAGAAAAAATTTAACCCTATGGTGTGTAGTGCAAAAAATTTTAGCACAAGGCGGTCAAAGGCATCTGAAATTCAGCGGCACAGTAGGAAAAAAAAAATTTGACTTTGAATGCAAATATCTTTCAATTTGCACAGTGAATCCTCAAAAAATATTCATCACATCCTTTCATAGAAGTTAACTCTAAAATCCTACCATTATATTTTCATAAAAATATTTTTTGAAACTTTTCTAATGAACACAGCAAGAAATGGCAATTTTTAGTGGTTTTGGAGTCAGAAAATGCCTTGGGCCTTTAGGGATTAAAGTTCAATTTTGAAATTAAAAAAACTTTTTTTTTAGCAGAATGACTTTGTGGGACATATCTTCAAAAATTCACAAAAGAAGAGTATGACATTTTTGACCAAATGCAATTACGAATAGTTAAGAACATGCATGAAAATCTTCATAAAGATTGGAGAAATGGAAAATTGTTTTCAGAGCCTTGCAACCAAGTGAGGTTTATTGGGAATACAAAAATTTCACTTGATTGCGCCCATTCACTATATGATCCTACCAATTATCCCCTTGACCACTTGCACATCCATGGAATTTTTCTTGGGATGGCCTTTGATTGGCTAGATCATCTTCTTTCCTATAATAATCCACATTAAGGATTTTCTAGATAGCTTGACTTAGAAAAATCACCCAAGGTGGAGCCCAATTTTTTGTCCAAATCGAATTTTATTTAATTATAGAAGAATTGGACAAACTACGTGAGGAGTCACAAAATTTCAAAATAAAAAAATTTTGAGATTCCAAAACAGTCCTTGAAGTGAGGCATCAACCATAAAATGGTTGATTGAACATTTATGGATTAACCCGACAGTTGAGTCACTCTTCAATTTTTCAACTTAGCTTTTATTATTAATTCAACCAAAACGTTTGACTCGGAAGACTGAATACTTTAATTTGCATTTGAAATTTTCAAATCTCATTATATTATTCATATTTGATCTATGTCCATGGAGACTATAAAACTGGTTAGGGCACTAGAGGACGGCAAGTGACTATTGGCAACTTACGCCAAAAGTCTTGGATAGATTCATATAAGGTCAATTTTGAATGGATGTTCACAAATTTTGTATAAACATATATATTATCCAATTGGTGGAAATGTGATTTTTTTTCTAATCACATGCTTAGCTCAAAAGCTATGTTGCCCACAATTTTAGAGGTAGGACATAAAAATTCAAGCAACTTGTACAAAATTCTTCTTCTATTTCTAAAATTTGGCAAGGATGAAACTAATATGATACAATCTTGATGCACCTATAAAAAAAAAAACATGCATAGTGCAAAAATCTCACTTTAGAAGGAATTAAAGTCTACTAACCACATTGGGCAAGGTCGAGAAAAACTTTCTTGTAACTTCAATCTCTATAATCTTTCACTATGTGGTCAAAACATTTTCTAAACATTTTCATATTAGTCTAGTACATATTTGTACGGTTGAATTTCAAACAATTTTTTTTTTTTCATTTGTTCTCACTCTCTTAGAAAAGGGCATTTATTGTCATTTTAATAGTGTTTATTGTTGAATGATATGTGCAATGTTTTATTCATTTCAAAAATTATAAAATATAACATATTAAATGTCAAGTAATTGACATTTTAAAAATGAAAGGAAGTCAAAAAGTACCACTCTTTTGTTTTCATTGTTTTTGATGGGCATTGGGCAATTGCAAGAGACCGTTGTACTATTTCCAGTATCCCGTTGCAAGGCAATATGATTTTTGGCCCAAACTTTGATTTTATAACTGTGAAGGACCCTAAATTTATAAATAAGGTAGGTAAAACTATTATACAAATTGGAGAAATTGGTCATATTTTTCAAAAATAGTTTTATTATTTAAAAAATAGCCCTAATTAGATATCACACTACAAGAGAATGGGGTGTTTTAAGTGAGTTATTAAGTATAGTCCTAGACATAAGGTTTTAAGTAATGACCTTTAAGGCAATTTTCAGCAAAATTTTACTAGAAACAGATGTATTGAATACTAAATTTTCATAAATGAATTGAATCCCATAGGTCCTCATTTATTTCTTCAAAATCTCTTAAACTCCTTCAATTGAAAAGACACTTAGAACTTCAATTTTTGTCTTGTACCTTTGAAATTCTCTAATTTTTGTCTTGGCTTCATTCCACTATTTTCCACATGGCTTGGTTCCACCATTTTTGTCTTGGCTTCATTTCACCATTATTGTCATGTTTTCATTTCATCATTTTTGACATGGTGTCTAAAAGGCAATCCATCTTGGTCAAAGAACTCATTTTATGTGAAAATTAGTTTCAAGCATCAAACTAATATTCATGATACACTTTGCATTCAATATTTGGGGGTCGATTCAAATTGAACAATTATGAGAAAATAGTGTCTTCAAGAGAGATTTTTGTAGGTACAATCATACAAGAAGATGTGCTTCATTGAATAAAATTGTAGTAATTTTTGAATTGGTATAATAGCAACTATTAATTAACATATTATGCCATTTGTATTTCCTAGAACTATCCAATGACATGCTACCCGAATAAAGTAAACTTCTCTCAACTTTGTGTTCAAACCTAATCCACTAGAGCTAAGGCAGAGTCTTCCAAAAGTGGCAGAACTAAAAGTGAGAGAAACATTACACCTCATGTGATGAAGGCTTTGCAGAGTAATTGTGACACATCAAAGTGGCACATTGCAAGGACAATCACAAATCCAATTGGAAATGTCAAACTTAACCATTTGATGGATAAGGAGTTATAATCCAAAAAGCTTGTTTGGTATGCCTAGCAAAAGATGGAAAGTAACAATTAGGGTTACCAATGGACACATTCTATTGCATTTTTATACATATTATTTTTAGGAGGTGAAAACAAACAAAAGGTTAGTAATGCCCCTCTATATTGTTCAATGGTATAAGGGAGAGAATCATTAGATGATATTTGGGGGTCGCGGAGGGCCGTTTCAGGCCTGTTCCCTGATCTGCCCAGATCCAGTGAACGCCGATACGGGTGTGTCAGAATTTTTTTTTTCAAAAAAAAAATAAAAAATAAAAAAATAAATTCTTTTACCAAAATATCATTTTAAGCAATTTTTTTTTTTTTTTTTTTTTTTTTTTTTTTTTTTTTTTTTTTTTTTTTTTTTTTTTTTTTTTTTAATGTGACATGGCAGTCGCTCGACCACGTCAGCCAGCTGCTGCTGCGCGTTCCCAGACTGCGGGAACGCAGCAGACAGCAGAGGAACTCACAGCCTTCTAAGATCCCCAAATCTCATGTAATAATATCTCTCAGTACCATAAGCCAAGATTAACCTCTGAAGGACCATTGTCCCTTCGGATGACAAATGGGATTTCGGGCAGGTATCTACGGGCTCAATTTTTGTCGTGATTTTCTAAAACTTTTTTTTCAAGATAGAAAAAATGCTAAGCTTCATGAGAATATAATTTTTTTTTCAATCGGTGCCTGGAAAAAAAGGTATGCCCAAACAAGCTCAAAACAAGGGACGGGGGGATAGCAAAAAAAATTTTGCATTTTTATTTTTATTTTTTTTAATAGATTATGTTTTTGAATATTT
This sequence comes from Neckera pumila, assembly GCA_963969595.1. Classification (NCBI taxonomy): domain Eukaryota; kingdom Viridiplantae; phylum Streptophyta; class Bryopsida; order Hypnales; family Neckeraceae; genus Neckera; species Neckera pumila. The sequence goes on along the minus strand of OZ018415.1, from coordinate 4,780,933 downwards.
AGAAAGCTTTTATTCATTTCATTTGGATTTGTTATGAGAAAATTATGAGCAATCTTGTTTTTGGGGCACTTAAAGCATCTTCCTGAAAAAAATAACTTGTAGGATTCAAATCTAAATGCAGTTTTTACATTTTTTCAAAAAAAAAGTTCTATGAGGTTCAATTTTTGCTAGAACAATGTCACCATTGGGATTTGTGCTTTTTAATTCCATATAAAAAATATTAATATTTTAGATTTTCCTTCTATCTCATACCTACTTCTACTTAACAATCTTTTTAAAAATGAAATGAAGTTTTCTTGGATTTTAATATTTTTCCCTAGACTCTCAACTCAATTCTCCACTATAAAGATTAAAAGTTCAAAACTCTGTAGTGCAAACATTTAAGTTAAAAATGTTCAAAGTCATAAAATCTAGTCCTGCAATGGCTGAAAAGCTTGTTTTTTTCACTTTAAACACAAATATCTTGCAATGTGTGTGATCAAAAATTCTGAAATTTTTTCTACATATTTTTATATTAGTTTGGTATAAGATCCTATGGTTATATGTGCAAAAAAAACAGTTTTCAATTTTTTTTACTCTTTGCTATAGAAATGGCAGTTTTGAGTGTTTTTTGGCAGAAAAATGGCCTGGGTCCTTTAGGATTAACATAGATTCTCAAAATTAACATTCCTATGAGCAACTCAAATCATTTTTTTCATTCATATACATGATCCATACCTCTTGAATATTTTAGATGTACATATTTCTAAGATTAGTTTGAGTGGAGGTCTAAAAACTACCTCTTAAACCTCCAGTACTTGATTTGATTGAAAGTTAGAATTTATTATTGTTTAAACATACCTCTAATATTTAATTTGATTGAAAAAACAAGTTTGAACTATAATCAACGCCGTTGCAATTAATTCATGGTAGGCACAAATGACACTTGGTATTGACACTAGGTGTATTTGTTGCATTTATAGGGACATAGAGACCCTTCTTCATAGGAAATCTCAAAAAAAATGGAATTATGCACAATTTCTTGTGCATCACATCCGCGGCTCTCTCCCCATTTTGGGACCTCATAGTAGACTATATGCCATTCGATGCACTTTTGACTTTCCATTTTCAAGGGAGTTCTAATAGATTTTTGAACCTACGAACGCTTATTTGTGAGGTTGTGCTCTGGCTATGTTGGATTGCAAATAAGGTAGAGCCACCCATAATTGATCAAATAAGGAATTCCAATATGATCTGGAATAGTGAAGGCAAAATAAATATTTTTTAGAAGTACATTGATAGAATGACAAGGATTGCAAAAACTCAGTAATTTTATCGTTTGAACTGAAATTACTAAGAATTTTGGGAGGCAAAAAGTACTCTAGATCCATGGCTAACCTTTAGACTTCCAATTCCGATCATTCAATAACTTCTTTTCTAATCATTATTTTTTACTTTCTTTCTCACAACTTGGGACGTGTGTCATGTATTTATTAGTTCCAATCTTGAAAAGGAAAGAAACAAACATTCTAAGCTTGGTAAAAAATACATGCATCTATAGGTTGAGAATGGGTCACTGGTTGGGAATGGGTGGCTCTACCTCAATCATCTTGTCTTTGCTCAAGGATAGTGGCCGCTTCAATTTGTTCAAATAGTGCTCACTAAATACCAAATAGTGTGGTTAACCTAATGATGGTATTTAATATTATGTACATTACTTGCTTCCAAAATGCCATAAATTATTACTCTTGATGAATATTTTTACCAACAACATTCATTGAGAACCACAACTTTGGAACATATCAATAACTATGCTCTTGTAAAATATTCATGACAAATAATAAGTTATAACATTTTAAAATCAATTCATGTACGTAACACTATTTACCATCATTGTTGTAGTAGTGACGGTAATAGTATTAGATGGAGTAACAACGGCCCTCCTCCTTGATTATTCTTCTGGTCGGGTGCTGTCTATGTTCTTTCTACTCCTTGATTATTCTTCAGGTCGGGTGCTGTCTATGTTCTTTCTATTTTCTTTCTGCTCAGTTCTCTTCATTTGATCAGCCGTCTGGCTTGGCTCTTCGTTTCTAATTTCTTTTTTGATGCAATAGTTCTCCCATTTGTTATTAAAAATAAAATTTTAAAAAATTTTAAAAAGTTTGTAATAAGTCTACCTCGTCTACCTCGTCTACAAAATTATACTCCGTCAAGTCTAAGGATGAGTCAAGGTCAGATATTCTAACATCCTGTACATGGCTAACATATTATGCCACTCATAACATTCCTCATTCTATTGAAATGTAACATTCACAAACAAATAACAATTTATGCATCTTTATGGTACACCAATAAAATTCAAGATTTTATTACTAAAAGAAGAGCCACTTTCTATGAACTTCTGTTTCACGTTGACCGACATACGCATTCACAACGCAGACGTCGTCGAAATACAAAAATCGTAAGAAATTACCTCTAAAATACAATGAAGTAAATCGTTCCCATGAAATACATTGAACTGCACATTACATATATTTCTCACAAGAAGGATAGGACTTCAAAATTCAAGGATTCCTAACCTACTTTTTTGTATAATATCCAAATGAAATGTCTCAGTGCATAGAAATGCTTTCAGAAATGACAACAATATGCACCAGCTAAAACCACTCAAAACAGCTAAAACTCCTCGGGCTCGTTCCCACCTTAATCACAACACTGCTCCAAGGAATTTGTTGATAGCTTGTCATCACATTGGACACTTGGTGAGTGGGTAATCCTACTAATTTCTCATTGATCATGTCACTTTTTCTGTAATTTCTCACCGAAGATGTCACTATTCTTTAATTTGCCACCTACCACAAGCCATCATTCATCTACTTGTACACAAAAGTAAATTGGTAAGAAATTTTCAGAAAGTCCTTAGAATTTTGCGACATCAAACTTTGACAAATACCTTTGAGAGCATACAAGTAGGCAACAAGATAGCTGCGGTTTGGAGATTTGGAGAGGAGGGAACATGAAAGATGGTGGACTGTTCCTAAGTTGGTCAAACTGCATTTGAGCTGATTTCCCCATTACCGGTAGTTGGTGCATGTTTGTCTGCATGGTTCACTCCGTCGCTAGGGACCACAGCCGGTGTACCTGCCGAACATGGACATTCATTACATTCAAAACCAGCAATTCAGAAGGGTACAAAAACACCAAGACGATATTCCTATTTCCTCGTCTTATCATGGCACTTCCACGGGCAACGTACAATATCATCACAATATAAACTCACCAGAGGGGTCGTTATCCTCGGGTTTGTTCTGAATTTCCGGGTTCTTTGTGGATTTTCGTGTCTTGCGCCATCCGCACCACCCGCAACACCCGCAACTGAACTTGGATTGAAATGGCTTCTCCGGAACAGGGACAAACTTGAATATAAATGCTACAGGCCAACTGTAACAGAAACAAAAATGATCGGTGTCAATATCGAACTTCATATTCCAATAACGTTATCACAATAGAAAGAAAACATAAACGCGACTTTACCTTATAAAGCCAATCGCAATACAAAGTCCCCACCATTTGGCATTAAGCTTTACGGTTTGCGCGAATTTGTTCAAGAATTGCACGATGATAAACTGCATACATTAGCACGCCAGAACTAAGGTGTTAGAAGACATGTAAACCAGACGCTTGAAAATCATCAGCGCACCACAACACAAGCAATTTGAAAAAATCCTGGCTGAGAGAACAAGACAAACGAGTATGTACTATCACAAACCGCAGGATTTCCAGAATAGAATTAACCTGGAGTATAATTTCAATGACGATGATGCCGAGAAAGAGATAATTTTTAAAAATGCCTTGAAAGATGTTCACTGAGGTAGGTCTTCGTGCGTTGATTTCGTTGAAAATCTGACGAGAAGAAAAGGAAGACAGAATGTAGTCAGTCAAATTCAAGCGTACTGTAACTCGAGTCGTCTGATTTCCCCCGTCAAAATGGTTTAAAATGATATGACAAGCTTGAAAAAAATAGGGAATCTGAACAAACTCACCTGGCAAAACACGAAGGCATTGAAGATAATAGTGGTTCTAAGATCTCTCTTTTGATGATGAGTTCCTTTCAGTCCAAGGATTTTGTCTCCCCCAAAATCCAAGACCAACAGTACCACGATTTGAAAAAGAGACTGCCAGACATATTAAGACAAGAACATGAGTAAACAGAATAAAATCGACAGAAAGCCGAAGTGAACCGTTCAACGCGCATGAAATGGTAAAGAAAAGTAACTACCTGGGCAAAAATATTTCGCCACATGACGTTGGTAATCAGAGGCTCACTGCACAACACATGTGAGAACCGTTACGGAAACACATTTTGTGAAGGGAAAGAATGAAACAGTAAAACAGTATCTCAACCAATAGAAGTCATCAATCAGATTTTAAAATAATGAGGAACATGACTCGGACAAGAAACTCACGTTCGACCAACCGGAGCCCTATCCATAAGCTCATCTGTGGGTGGCTCAGTGGCAAGAGCAAGTGCTCCCAAAGTGTCCATAATCAAGTTCACCCACAAAAGCTGCCAGCAAAACATGAATATATAAATACCCAGACAAAAAAATACAAACATCATCACCGATACCCAAATCGCGCAAATTCCAAGCTTGAATAAACGGAATTCTTTTACATTCAATCTGAGAGTTTAAGGCGGAGGTACAAACCTGCACTGCTGTCAGTGGAACTTCTCCAGTTGAACACGATGCGACGAAGTTGATGGTAAGAGCAGTAACATTGACAGTAAGTTGAAACTGTATGAACTTCTGAATGTTCGAGTAGACAGAACGTCCCCAGCGCACAACCTGACAAAAGAGAATCATAAAATCCCATGAGGCGGAATATAAATCGGAATTGATGAAACTAGCACCGTTATTTTCCGAACATATCTCTTATCTAAAATGATAGTACTTTCAATAAAAGTCAAAATTTAAGTACAGGCAGCGCAAAAAAGAAAGGGCATCCACCATATAATGGGTGATTGGGCCTCTAGGAATTAAGTTGCATCCAAATACCTTGACAACAGAAGTGAAATTGTCATCAAGAATAATGATGTCAGAGCTCTCCTTTGCAACTTCTGTTCCTGCGATACCCATTGAAAGACCAATGTCTGCCTGCAATGCCAAGACTTCTCATCAGACACATTCAACGGTACCTCCCAAGATATAACACTATTAAAATCAGATTGAATAAAAACATCGATCAAACTTGCAGAGAAGAAAGGCTATTGAACCTCATGCAACGCCGGTGCATCATTCGTTCCGTCACCAGTCACAGCCACAACCTCTCTTCTTAGCTTCAACGCTTTTACTAGTTTCAGTTTATCAGTAGGGGACGACCTAGCCATCACCTGCAGTATATAGATTGTGAGGATAGTGTCAGAGGCATAATTGATTGCAGTGTAATAGACAGTCCAGTGCAATTCAATAAGTAACGATAGTAGTCAACTGGTTGGTCTAGTATGCAATCCATCCAGCGGAGTTAAGAGCATCCTTACAACAAGTTTTTCTAAATCCTTATTGAGACGGGCTTCATCCCAGGTTCTAAACTCAGGGCCCTCGACCACTAGTCCATCTTCATGCAGAATACCACATTCTTGGGCGATTGCCTTCGCTGTAAATTTGTTGTCGCCGGTAACCATACGCACCTAACGAAGATCCACGCACAAAAAGTTTCAGAAACCACTCTGCATTCTATATACCAGATGTCAAACGAGAAATTGCAGCAATAAATGCACCAACGGTCTAAGTGACAATCCACCTTTACTCCTGCTCGTTGACATCGCTCAACAGCTTCCCGCACCCCAGGTCTGCAGGGATCCTGCTCAAACAACAATACGATGAGAAACGATTAGGAACAAGCCCATACTACTTGTTACCCACAACCCATCAAGCTTGACCTAATATACGCTCAACAATGTCAGGTAAAAGTCAAAGCATAGCAGACGTTCTGTCATGCACCCACCTTGATACCACAAATGCCCAGGAGAATATAGTTATCGTCTGGCTGATTCCAATTCGAGCTGTCTTCTTCATTGGTAGGAACCTCTTCATTGGCCTCAAGTGGTCGGTATGCGAATGCAATGCATCGAAGTGACTTGGCGGCCATACCTTCTATTACATTCTTTAATTCGGAATTCTGCAAAAATTAAGAATACTATCAGTATTCATACAACATTCATACGGAAATGGACAATTACTTTCTGAGCCAGACATATTCCATTATTTCAGATCCTTGTCTGAACTATAATATACCTTATCTGCAGTCAGAACTTGGACTTCTCCATGTTCGTTTACAAATCTTGTACACAAACCAAGAACGATCTCTGCAGCTCCTTTCCAATGGGCTTCGACAATACCCTCATTCTGGGAAAGTAGAAAGAACCAGAGAATCACAAAGAAGATGGTCAGGGAATCAGAAAGAACTTCAATATGGAAAAGAATAGTCAAAACCAAAACTACCAATACAACCATCTACCTAAAAACAGACCGCAAGAGAAAAAAAGAGGGTATAAAAGAAGTGAGACTATCACTATAATCTCATTCTCGTTCGTCCATCAATAGACATGTGAAACATAGAAACCAGTCACTATCGAAACACCAATTAAGGACATTAAAGATGTTAATTAATGAAAGAAAAACTTTAACACCAAGGACCACGTTCAACTACTTGGTTGGGGGCGGGGGGATCAACTCCCGCCAATGGAGGGAGTGTGGTCCTTGGAGCAAGTACAAAGAGGGAAAACCAAACCCGAAAAAAAAAAAAAAAACGAACCTCATAAACAACTCCAGCACGTTTTTTGGTCGAATTGAAAGTCTCCACATGGCGAATAGTAGAAGAATGACGGGTTTGCTTGAAATCCATTCCAAGCTGGTTGACAGGATAAACTAAATAAAAACAATAGCGTATAGTATTGCAGAGGACGAGGACGATAAATTAACTTGAAACGTACATTGCAAATAGAAAACCCCATCACAGAAAACGGCATCACACCTTCAGTCCCCAACCAAGACAAGCGGCCTCAGTTGGACTACCGGACACCACCGGCTCGGCCCCGTCTTCCTGCAAACAACCAGCAAGGAAAACAAAGTCCGTCAAATCGTCCACTACCATGAAATCTCATTGCTTCCCTCACTGACTGGAAATAGCAATCCAAAAATCAATTTACTCAAGGATTAAGTGGTGTTCGCAGCACCAAAGTCTGCATGAATGAAATCATATTAAATGGTTCTGAAATAGTGAAACATCCAGTAAACAAACCTGAGTACTGATTTCCTTACAAAAATATTCACAGAATCGTCAACTCTACAGAAATATGAATAAATCCTTGAGATCAGACCTTAGCAGCAGCAACCGTCCCAGTACTGTTCAGGCCGATTGCGTGGACCAGAGTCTTGAGTAAACTGGTGGGGACTCCGTCTGGACTGATTGAATCAGTCTCAGAATTTCCCAACCATGCTCTTACAACAGTCATCTGAAATGACAATAAATAGAGTGAATAAGTTCAAAAAAAATTCTCATGACGAGAATGCTTCTCAATATAAGGAAACCCACAAACGTCTGCTTGTGCTATGCAACTTGCAAACATCAATAACTGCTGAACGAATTGCATGTATACTTTATTTGTCGTAAGGGTTCCAGTTTTATCGCTGCAGATTGTTGTAGCCGATCCCATTGTCTCACAAGCTGCCAAATGCCGTACCTGGCAAAACAAGTACATCAATCACATACATAACGTCACGAATAAGACTTGCTCCTTTAAATCACCTTGAAACTATCTTCAAAAGAACCTGAGGTCACATTCCTGAAAACTGAACTTGTAAACAATAAAATTAGAACTAACGGGTGCCGCATGAAATCATACCAGTGATTTGTCTGCCATCATCTTGCGCATAGAGTATGCTAACCTGTTTGAGGTAAAATTAAAGGGATAGATGATCAGGTACGAGACGTCGTATAAAAACACAGATCTCTAGTTCAAAACATCATATGCATTCAATTCTCAAATATGATTTAAAAGAGCCAAACAAAACAGAAAAAATACATACGTCAGAGTGACGGCCAGTGGAAGTCCCTCGGGCACCGCCACCACTACAATAGTGACCTGTACAGAAGAAATCTCTTGACTAACGTCAATTTTCTCCTCCCGAAGGCCACAGACAGATTGCAGTAAATGGAAAGAAGAGAGTCGGCACGATAAAATGAGTGGAATCGGGTAGTTACAGTAACAGTGTCTCAACTCGTACCACCAGGCTACCCAAATCATCAACGATATCGCTCTAATCTAGATGAAGAGTAGACACTCACCGCTGTGGAGAAGTTATCGACCAATCTGACAATTATCTTTTTAGCAGTCTTGTTCATAGGGTTTTTGTAGTCGATAGCAAAGAACCTGAATACGACGTCATAAAAAACTTAGCGAAAAGAATATAGGCCAAATTAGAGCAGCACGAGCTGAGAGATGCTGGCTCAACCGTAACTAGACAGATGTTCTAAATTTTAATGTGCATTCCATTCAACATTAGAATCATAGAAACAATGAAGACATGTATGGCAAAAGGAAACACTCTGATCAACACATCCTTGAAATCAATGAAAAAGCTAGTACGCACACCAAGAAAAGCATCATCAGGCTAAAGTAAAGAATTCTAGCACTAAGAGGGTAAATACTTTGCCTACTACCAACTTACCGAATAATCAAAATGACGAGCACCAACGCTGCCACAGTTAGACCAACTTTGCCAATGAAAGTAGCAACCCCATTCAAACGAACCTGCAAATGCAAAATAAGAGAGCTTAGTTGATGAAATAAGAATCAAAAAACCAACACGAACACAATTTGACATCAAACATACTATTTGCATTATGTCACTCCAGTACCTGCAAAGGAGTTTCTTCTCCATTGTCTTCGCTAACTGATGCCATGACCTGTCCCCACTCTGTGTTGACACCCACTCCGGTAACCTGCGGAAAAAAAAGTTTAGGAAGAAAGAAAAGAAGTTTCTTTCAACTGTACAAATACAATAGTCGAAAACCAATCCACCAGCATGATGAACTCACCAGCATGATGCCCTGGCCATCTTGAACCTTGCACCCTGACAATAGGTATGGCCTTTTAGTATCCTTCTTCACCTGAAGAGAAGAATAATGAATGGTAAGTAGACAAAGAGGAGGATAACCTTCCCAGTTCGTTGAGACTCATAAGGAACTAGTCTGGGCAGCGCAGTTGCCACAACTACCACAACAACAGTGACTGCTCCGCAGCACAACCAGTAACTCATTCTCTGAGTTGACTCTTTTTCTGATGTTCCTAAATAATCCAGAATGATTTAAGTACATTGAGACTCAACAACTCCCACCCAATTCAAGTGAATACCATGAAAACATCTCCAAATACTCTTTTGTGCAGGACAATTTGGGAAGAATGACACCCTTATTATCACAACGTTGCTATTCTTCCGAACTTTCAGTAATAAAATGCAGTTGGACATGAAGATCCAGGGAATGCAGGGACTCTGGTGAACGGACAGATAACTAGGAAAATGCAAAGAGGGATACCCGCTAATAGGGACGTAGCGGGTTCGGTGAACTGTCTACCAGATGGGTGGTCGTCAGGGGTGAAACAAGCAATCTAAGAACTATGAGCTAATATGTCTTGTGGCTAATGTCGTATGAGATAAGAGTGGAGGTTTAGAGGCTAGACAGAAGCAAGGTCAATAATTGGCCACCACAAGCGGATCTGAGCGATTCTGTAGATTTCTCAAAACGAAGTACTTTGAAAGTCAAACACCTCCCGCTTCATAAGTCCGAGTCTTGTCAAATAATGCAGACATCCCTTCTTGTTTGGTTTCCAATATTATCAAGAAAAGAATCATTTGGTACATGGTCCAAGCGACCAAAGTCGAAGTCACAAAAACAAAAAAAGTTCTCCCTCAATGAATAGGAGATTCTAAAAGTGTGAAATAGTGTAAGAACTTACTGGCTCACTTTCTCCTGTCATAGTCGACTCGTCAATGGAAAGAGAATGACCTTCAATGAGAACGCCATCGGCAGGTACCTGCGCCAAAAAATTAAAACAATTGGCTAAATCTGAAAATACCTGGCAGCAAGAAGACATCCTGGCCATGCACAGTTCAAACATAATTCAGGGCCTCACACCTCAGGGCTCCGTAAAAGGATTCATACCTGTCCACCAATTGATAACGGGACAACATCTCCAACAACCAGGTCCCAAATAGATACTTGCTTTCTTTCGCTCCCCCTTATAACCTGAGTGGCCAGAATTGAAGAGGTTAAACTTAATCATACGCAGAGCAAGCAGCGATAGCTAAAGGCATATATATCGTGGAAGATATAAGTGCAGATCAACCCTAACTAATGCAAATCAAAATTGCAAATGTGACTCACAGGTAGATGTATGTTCTCTTTCTCCTCATTGAGATTTTGAAACTGCAATGATTGTTTATAGTCGCTGCCAGCTGTTAAAAGAGTAAAAGGAGATTATCAGATTCCTCCACAAACCTATGCGACAGTATGAACATTATAATACCACTGCATTATCAGTCGCAAACTACACCTTGAAAGACCATTAAGGATACATCAAAAAAAAAAATGAGAAAACAAAATACACAAATGACAAACAAAGAATAAAATTCTGAAACTAGCAAGCATTGAAAACTGCCACGAACTCGGAAGCAAAAAAAATTCGCTGATTAATCAAATGTTAACTTGGCGACACCTATTGCATTTAAAAAGTAGGAAAGTGATCAAAGGAGTGCAACATAGGGGTGCAAAGAATACAAAGGTGATGCAAAGAAGAAAAGCCCTGTATTTTAAGACTACGAAAAAAGGACGTCCAATGGAGAGAGATTAATTAGTCTCCGTCGCTATGCACTCGTACTACTAACCAGTGGTGATAATGACGATAGCAACTGCAACCAAAATAGCAGTCCCATTGTACCAGCCCGTCGAAACACCCTGAACAAAAGACAAATATCGAAACATGTCAATGTCAAGTCTCATGGACGTCCAAAGTGATGCCCTTGAAATTCAATACATACATGAATGCACATTCAAAAGAAATACCTGGCTCCACATCTCAGCAGCCAAGGAAACAACAGCTGCAACCATCAGGATGATGAGAGTGGTGTCTTGGGCTGCCTCCCACACGAAGTGCTGCAATCCATCAACATTAACAGCACACACTGCATCAGAATTAACATGAATAATCAATCTGAAGATAATCAACCAGAATAAATCAATTCGAATGAAGCCACACGAATTGAGCTGTAAGAAAAAATCCTGCCTAGTTCCTATGATTTCTCCAACAGCAGCATGAACCAAGTATCCGTACCCAAATACCCTTGGGTTTTTTCTTCGGATATGTATTTGACCCGTAGGCATCTTTTCTCTTTTGAATCTCTTCAGGACTATCTCTAATTCCATGTTCCAAGTTCGTGTGTAGTTTCCCTTCAAGACCTTTAGTCTGCAGCTCACCAATCCACTCCATTCAGTACACGAGCCATTGAAAAAGACAGCGACTATCGATCTCAACAGTGTGAAGAATATTTCGAGTCTTGATTTATCCGAACATAACACAAGGTAACTCCACGTTCATATCAGATAGATGAAGTAAACATGGAACTCACTCCTCCAAGTTTCTCGAGATCTGATATTTTACGATCCTGCAGTAAGTGAACCAATTTTTTCGGGCCTACTCCAAAGCCTTCAGGGGGATCATCTTCTGCAAATGTTCAACGGATGCGAGATGAATGACAGGAAACGAAACAGAAGTCGAACAAACCAAACGCAATAACAGGACCAGTTTTCGAACATAATTGTCCTCAACATGCAAAAGAATGGGCTGGCATTGATTTAGCTGCTGGTGGAACAGTACAATACATCTCAAGGGAAAACACGACAAGACCTCAAACCAGCACACCTTCTGCTCCTCGTCCTGCTTGTTTGAACCTCTCAACAGCCTGCACAATGGATAGACATGAAGGTTACCAACAAGTGCTTTTTAACCTGAAACGCCTGTGAGGACATTTCGAGTTGCCTGAGCCCATTTTGAATGAATAGTGCTGTTTTTTCCCCTTGCGATACTTTTTACTTTCCTACATAAGAAAATGGCAAACCCACATGTGGTGTATTTTGGCAACTTCTGCTCCTTTTTATTGGTCTGAGATTTAATCATCAAAATAACCTCTTTAAGAGTTTGAGAGCAACTAACGAAACCAAGCTTACGAAGTCTGGTTTCTAATCCAATTTGCAGATTTGAACAATTCCAAAAACTTTTGAAGCATATTTTGTATTTGATATGAATTATTTTCACTTTTTATTCAAAATTCACATTATTTTAGAATTCTCACAAAAAATCTGAAACTATCATGACTTGTAGGAGATATGCCATTCAATCTCTGAAAAATAAATATTAAAACTTTCATTCACATTTAGTTGCTAAAACTGGAAGCATACGGAGAGGGACTTTGAAATTCTGAAGTCTGAAAAACGTGGTCATACGCCTCCCTATCAGAGAACTTCCCGTCTAAAGCAAATTCTGGTCAAACAAGGGTGACTCTAGAAGCAGTCTCTATTAAAGTTGTGATGGTTGACGTGCCGTATCACACCAGCTATGAATGCATATTTCCGTAGGAGAAAAGTCTGCCATACCCGAATGACGTGGGTGCCTGCCCTAAGACGGGCTGCAGGGTCTTTTCTCAACCGCTGTTGTTCCTCGAAGTTCTTGATATCCAGAGTGTACCGAAATCGACGAGCAGCATTTACAGTAAAAGTAGCTTTCTGCATTGAGCAGAGAAATTAGTCAGAAATTAGAGAGTAAACGCCACCTAATCGAACATTCCATATGAAGGTTACCGCCCCCGGACAGTACTCAAAGTCGACAACTGGACATGAAGCACCCTGACTCCCTGAGTGATGATTCGGAAACACCAGGCAGAATCTTCGGGGTGCATGAGGTGTTCAGGTTTAAAATAGAATTGACCAGAGCCGACACACCAAATACCGAAATCGTGCCCATATACCCCTATACTGGAAAAATCCCTTCAGAATAGCGGAGACACTTGAATATGAACAATACCAGCAATTCCACGTACCACACATGCAACTGAAAATTTGCGGATAAATGTCGCTAAATTCACTTCTAAATTACAAGTTCGTCCCTCCAGGACATTGTCAGAACGAGTTCAAAATCCAAAAATGCAACGGTAACCAGAATTCTGGAGAATAAAGTCGAAGCGTGATCAAAGGCAGCTCATGTCCACAAATTTCACCACAAACAGCAGGAGTGGCTTCGAACAAAGCATTACTAATGTACAATCTCAAATAGAGATACAACTGCCAGACATATACAGCGAGAATTAGTTAGAATCAGTACCCTCCATTGTTTCAACCGATCGACGGGACCTTTCGATTCAATGATGAAAGGATCTTTATTGTCGGCATATTCTTCATCGCTCGCACGCCCGGTATCGCCATTCCCTTGCGACGAAGTCATCCTACTCCGAGGCGATCGAATCTCGTTTTCTTCGTCGCGCCTCCAAAAGTGGACGACCAGGTCCTACGAATCCCCAGCTGTTACCACATGCCGCGGGGTAACACACTGCACCAATCCAGATATGCAAATCAGATTGTCGCGTTAATGTCCCACTAAAAAGGATTGTAGGTACATCTGGCGTCGATAATATCTCGAAACAGAACTCCTCACCAAGAGCTCACCAAGAAATGAGCTTAAGAGAGATCCAAGACACATGCAAAAGGTAAAAGAAGCCCGAAAGTAAACAAGAGCTAGAGCACAATAAGAATGCTGAACAGCGTCAACCACGGCACAGAAAGCGCTATTCCACATTCAGATTCTAAAGCCGCACAACTAGCTTCCCTGGAGCAACAGTGAGCAGTGAACTCTGCTCCGCTCCGTCCAAGGAATCCGCAGATGATAACATAGTGTACATCGCCACGCCATCGCAAGAATCCACCTCAAAACTAACTACAGAAACTTAACCATAGAGGCCAAAATACGCCACCAAGGACATTCACCTCTGAGATATAACCACCGCTCGTCCGAAGCCTCCCTAAATCACATCCTCACCATCGCGTATTGCACTTACCGCCACATCTTGACGCCCGATAGACCTAAAACCCTTTACAGTCGGACAAAATCGCACACAGCACTAAATCCAGGGGGGTCCACGCAGGACAAAAATCCTCGTTTCAAATCCTCCAAGATACAGAACGGTCATCCAGCTTACAAAGCGAACCAAATCAGCCGCTAGATTTGGAGTCGTAAGAAGTTCTCCTACTACATCGAAACCCCCGCCTCCTCCTCCTCCTCCTCTTCCAAGACGAAGAGATCATACCAACGGTCACCATCCCCCTTCTTTTGCGTAACAGATAAAAAAAAAGCATTGGTACGTCCACAAAAACACACTGTCGGAGCAAGCTCCGACTGAACTGAACAAACTTAAATACAAATAAATGATCTCCCGACTCAGTACCTGTCGGTAGCAGCGCTCCACCAACGCCCGAGCGCAAGGGCAAAGAAGTCCCCTTACGGCAGAAGATCCGAGCGTACGGAGGCGGGACACGAATCTTTCTCTGCCATGGCACAAGAACGCAGCGCTCCGTCGTCGCTGGAAGAAGAAAGGAAGAGCAACCGAAACACGATGCAGCACTTCGGATTCGCAGATGCAGAGACAGAGCTGCTGCTGCCACAACGGAACTTCGAAACGAACCCTTACGACACGACGGAGTTCGGACGAGCTACAGAATAGCTAAACTCACTCACCCTACCCTCATGGCCAGCGGCTGCTATGCGGAAGGGGCGCACAACACGCACTCAGAGCCTGTTGCCATTGGAAGCAGGAACTGGAGGCCCGTCCAGCTTGACCACGGGCAGAGCGTGCAAAAAAATCTGAAATCTGCCCCTCACGTACAGTTCACAAAGCAAGGTCCGGAAGGTCCAGTCCTGTTTTCTAATTTTACAGATTTGGAGGCTGGAGGTCTAGGCCTGGACCCCTCCAGCTCCCCAATGGCAACTGGCTCTCCAAAAAATACAATTTTACAGTTGTATGACGTGACGGCGAGCCTCCGTCTTCAGTTGCGGAGGTCCAGCCGAAGGTGAAAGTTAAAAAAAAAAGACCCCCTATTTTCAGTTGTGCCGTGTTAAATCAATTTCTCGACACCTCTCCCAGCTAGTACATAAAGTAAGTATTTTCCGGTATGTTTGCATGTTTGGAATATTACATGTGAAATTTCTGTAACATTCTATACTGTTACACCAATCATTTCAGTTGCCAAAAACCTTTTTTGCACAAAAAAAATAAAGTAAATTGGCACATCGGTGCAGAATCAAACCTTCACGTACTGTAATTTGGGGCCTCTGATTGCAAATATGAACTCCAGATTTTAGCAAATTTTTTTCATGTGTTGCAAATAAAACGTTCGTTCCTGTGTTGTTTCTGTTTCCCAGCGGTAAAACGGGGGGCCAAAACGGTGGGGCCTAAACGGCGGGCCTCCGCAAGAGGCTCGTCATACAACTATATAAGCTCGACCGTCACTACAAAGAAAAAGGAAAGGTGGGGCCCTCCCCCAATTGCGGTGGAATACATATATACCAGCCTAGCAGGTGTGGCCTGCGTGTTGCCTCTTCCCCTCCCTCCAAATCGTACCACGATCGGGGACCGTAGCTTAACCCGGCTGCATCCAATCGTACCTAAGTTACTTCCTTTCTTGTGCCGCAGCTCCAGGAGCTTACATTCGCACCAAGGTGAAGGTGGATTAGGGCAGATTTCCGTGTTGATTCGGAATCGGTCTTGTGGCTTTTTTTTTTGAGTTTTCAAGCTGGGTCGCTCACTACTCGAATTTCCACATGGTACTTAAGGTAGACCAGCCTAATTCCGTCTCCAACCCATTTTCGCCACCCTGTTTTTGGCCCCATTTCCACCCATTCCACCATCCAAATCTATCCAAAAGTGAGCCAATTCTATCTGGAAATCTGACAAAATCAACACATTTATGTCATTTAGGGTAATGTGGCAATAGCTGATTGATGAATACCTAGATGCTTGTAGGGACATAAGAAGGTGGTTATGGGTTGTTATTAGGGCGTTTATGACCCTAGTCACGGGCGCTTTAGTAAAACACTTCAAAAATTTACAGAAATTACAATTTTGATCAGAAAATTATAATTTCACTTGGGTTTGATTCATGAAACATGCGCACACCTCTGAAAAATATATATCTCTCATGGAATTAGCCCCAAGATAGTCAAATTGCAAATCAGGGTGGTAATAGGTTGATCTACCTTAACCCCTAAAGTTTCACGACTATGTAATCACCAAAAACGCTCCAAAACTGCCATTTCTAATACAACTACCAAATTTTTGGAAACAAACAATTTTTGACACATGTAACGGTAGGATCTTGTAGTGTGACATTTTGAAAACATGTGGTAAAAATTTCAGAAAATTCCACGGTGTGGATCATAAGATATAAGCATTCAAAGTCTTGAAAACCATTTTTTCAATACTGCGAAAAACCGGGCAGCTGCACTTTGCAAGCTCACTTTTCAATGAAAAAATGCTGATAAAGGTGGTGCTTCTTTAAATTCAGTTTCCTAAACAAGTTGTCTATATGCATGAAAAATTTCACATCATTTGGAATTGTACAACATATAGGAAAAAAATAGCAAGTAGAAAGAAGTAGAAAATGACTCAAAATACTAAATTGTTAAAAATTTAATCATGGAATTTAAAAATGCCAATTCCAACAGTTGTAATGTTGTAATAATCAATCTACATCCTAAGATTTTATTTTTTTCCAAAAATATTGAAAATTGAGTTAAATAAACGACTTTAAAGTTTTTTTTAAAGTAGAGAATCCATAACTGCCCGCAAACCAAAAACCTTCATAACTTTTGACTCATTGATTGAAATGGAGTGACTCAAAGCTTTTTAAGTATATATAAATGTAGAGAACCAATTTCAAAAAAAAAATTCTGGAAAAAATGATTTTTTCTGATCTGCCCAAACTGCCCGGTTACAAAAAAAAGTAACATATCAGGTCACAACTTTTGACTCATATTTCGAAATGTCATGAAACTTGGTACACATGAAGATATTCCTTGCCCCCACCTTCTATTAAAATTTCAGCCTCAAATATGGATATCTCTAGTCACACATACCTGCCCAAAATATCTATACAGCCAAAAAACGCATGTTGGTCCTTTAGGGGTTAAGTTACCTTTTGTTTGTCAATGCATGCAAGGCCCTCCTCCCCTTCATTTCATAACCAGGAAACAACCCTCAGCCGACAAAGACCTTCAAAATGGTCTAAGGGCTTGACATTAGAAAAATACTCTACTCCCAAAAAACTCTCCTCAGTAGGGTCAATCATACATAAAGTGTGTGCACTGAAGGACCATCATACATAAAGTGTGTGCACTGAGGGACCAGGATCTGGAATTTGAAAAAAAAAACAGGACAAACTCATTGAAGTTAAGCCTTCCTCCCACACCCTCGATGCCGGCAAACTTGGGGAAACTTTACAATTCACTATACGGTACTCAGTCAATCTTTTTCCCCCCTTGGAATTTCAAACCCTGGCTTCTCCTCCTGAAACACACTCCACTCCCCAGCAACCACCCCAGCAAACCAACGTACCGGAAAGGGTCCTCGCCTTCCTCAAACCACTTGCACTTGGTCCAAACTCGGGGAGAAAGCACGGGTCATGCCCGGGTGCTTTACATACCCGGTCCTCCGGCCGCCCTTTCCCCGAAGTTGCGCAGCGCTGGCCGACTGACAAGCGTCCACCTGTATTATAGCCTCGGCGGGTCCCTAACGGCCCGACTCAGTGCTGCCCCCCACCCACCGACTTCGACCAGTTTCGGGATGGAGGATTACTGAAGTGGGACCAGCAGGGTAAATTTTGTGTTCTCCGGAGTAAAAGTAAATTTTTTCAGAAGGTCCCTATTTTGTGCCGTCTGACTCTAGAGTATGTTGTAGACCTCTCTAAACTAATTTGGGGTCTCTGATTGCAAATATGAATTCAGAATTTGCAAAAAAAAAGTGTGGCAAATAAATCGTTTTCCCTTGGTTAATCCACCCTGCTGGTCCCACTTGTTGGGACCGACGGGTTTACCGTTTCGGATTTGTTCAAACAGAATGCCAACCAGTAGGGTTAGGCCGGGAAGTTGCAGGGATGGTTCTAATGGCAAGTGGTGGTTGGGGTTGGCTCCGTCCCTGATCAACGAGGGACGCCAGCAGGGAAACCGGCCGGGCCGGTTGTGCATGTCAGTGGGCGGGAGGGCCGGAGCGGGCACCGGTATCGGAGAACAAGAGCGCAAGTGTCGGGCAGTTTCTGCAGACTTGTGGAGGGGCTTCGTCGCACCTTCCCGTCATTAGAAGTTCGGGTGCGTGCAGGACATGGTCGACTCGCTAAATCCTCCATTCAAAGGGGACCAGCAGGGTGAATTTTGTATTCTCCGGGGTGAAAAAAAAAAAAAAAAACTATTTTGTGTCGTGTCTAGAGAATGTTCTAGACCTCTCCCAATAATATGGGGCCTCTGATTGCAAATATGAATTCAAAATGTGCAAATTTTATCTTGTGTGGCAAATAAAAAAATCTTGCTTTAGAAAAAAATTCAGCGCAAGGAAGGTCTACTTTCCTTTGAGACTCTTCCGAAGTTCCCCACAGTGGAACAAAGACCACTATTCATCATCATGATGAATAGTGGCCGCAATAAAAAAATATTAAAAAAATATTAAAATATTAAAAGTATAAAAAAAATAAAAAATATTAACATAATAATAAAAATAATAATAAAATTATATTTCAGGCTGACGAGGATAGTTTTGGCCACATCAGATTTTGAAATTTTGAAATTTTGTATTTATTTTAATTTTAATATTTTTTAAATATTTGCTAAATATTTTCTAAACTTTATTATTGAACTGTTGTTCGCAGTTTAAGCCTGTAGTTCGCTGGCCAAAAAAAAATTCATTTTTTTTTTGTTTATTTGGCTCGCTTTCCTTGCTGTCCGGGAAATCACAGCCCTCCTACGGGCTCAGTTTTCTTCTAATGCGTATTTCTCTGGGACAAATTTGGCCCGCAAGGTCCACTTCGTATGGAGGAATTGGCATCCTCTTGGTCAAAACTTGGAAGGCTCTAATGATAATCCTGTAATTGGAATGGGGAGTTTTTTTTATCTTCATTAGTACGTAGGTAGGTACGTAGGTAGGTACGTAGGTAGGTAGGTAAGTAGGTAGGTAGGTAGGTAGGTAGGTAGGTAGGTAGGTAGGTAGGTCTTAGTAGAAGAGGGGGGGGAGACCAATGGTTATGTGGACTCTTTTCACAAAGGGTTTGAGTTTCTTGGCTTCTTCATTTTGGGGGGCTAGAATTGGAGGAGGCCAATTTTAAGTGTGCAATTTTGAATATGCAATTTTTGTATATAATTATAGGCTTTGCATGACAGATGAAATGAGATTTTGGAGACATTGTGGTAGCAATGTCAAGGGCCTTGATTACAGTCTAACATTTTAATACACATTGAGGTTGCCTATTATTTTTTAGGCAATTGGCCAATAAACTGCCTAAAAAAACACCGGTGTATCTCTTGCATTCCCTAGGTGTGAAGGGCATGTTTAGAGCATTGCCACCAATTGCACTCCAAATGACCAATGCACCAAGAAGTGGCGAGGCACTTATTGCCCCGTGAGATGACGATGCTATAGCCACCCCTTGCTCCCTATCAACACCCCACTAAGATTGAATTGACCATCATAATTCAAATGCCATCAAGGTGCCAAGTCACAGAAAATGCCACTCCTTCTCTTCAACCTTACAAAAGTTTTATATCACAAAAATAAAAACTTCATCTTTTACATTATACATCTATTACATATACATATATTTATTAATATTTATAGGATCTTTAATTTTATTTTAATATAAATGTCTTATACATTATACATCTCTACTATATATATGCTCGTATATACACACTTATAATATGTATAGGATCTTTAATTTATTTTGATATAAATATCTTATATATTATACATATCTATTATATATATATGGACTTATTAATAGTTATAGGATCTTTAGTTTTATCTTTATATAAATTTTATATAATCAATCTCATGTTTTTATGTGCATATTCTTTAATTATTTTTTATTTAGGATTTTGTCCTCCTTTCAAGATTACAAGGTGTACATGTGAACAATTGGTTCCAAAACATCTCCACAAATTTGAAGCTTATACATTCAAACAAAGCTTGTGATTGGATTTTTCAAAGTTTATAATAAATACAAAATTTTCTAAAAAAATATGAATTTTTTTTACTTGTATTCAATATATGATTTCATCTCTAAAAAATAAAAATAAAATTTGTCTTCAATATGTAGCTATTTAATCAATGTATTGAATAGAATAGCACATCCACTAAAAAAAGGCACAATTGCTTCTCTTCTACCTTGCCAAAACTCTAACACTTCTTCACACATACCCCATTATCTTCCATTGCATCCACGTGAACATCCATTGTGGCCATAGTCTACATTGACCAAGTTAGCGTGAGAATAAAATTGCCTTCTACAAAGGCCCTCCATTGCCTAACAAATGTAGAAGTGACGGGAAGAACGACAGAAATTGTATTGTATTAGTGTAGAGCCATTTCTCCTAGACAAACACAGCAAGCATTGTGTGCCGTTGTCGAGGCCTTAAGAAACAACTGGTGGTGATGCTCTAAGGTAGAAGGCTCATAAATCAACCATCTAAGGGATAATGGACGTTTGTAGAAAAATTGGTAAAGCATAACATTTTTCATATATTTTGGATAGAATGAAAAAAGAAAAAGAGTTCACTAACATTATAAATCGTAATTTTTTGACTTAGAATTAATTAACTATGAATTTTCAAAGTGAAAGGTGCGTAGCTATTGGTACTCATAAACTAAACCAATCTTTAGTCAAAATTGGCCTTTCAATAGAGCACTTCAAACTTAGGATGTATGATTTTGGCTCTCAAACATAATGCTTTCATTTATTTTAGCTTTACAATAAATGTACATTTTACTCAAAACATTTAAAAAAACAATTAAAAAAACCCAAAAGTGCATTGAACAAACTGTGAGCCATTTTCAAAACTCTCTACACTATTTTTAACAGATTTATAGGGCAGTTCTAAATGCATGCTTGCAATTTGAGCCTCCTACCTTAGGTGTGTTTCTTGCATTCCCCCTTAGGTGTTAAGGGCCTATTTACATCAAAAAACTTTTGGTTAGAGCCCAAAGAAATGGATTGTCTTGATTGGATCTTTGCTTTGGGTCCACAACTATTTTCCAATCAGTACATTTCTTTGGGCTCCAAATCCTAATTTTTTGGTGTAAACAAGGCCTTTCTAAGGATTTGCGCTTACAGTTGTACAACAAGTTGAATGCGAGAACCGTTTTGCCTCCACATTTTCCCTCAGGAAAACATATGAACTTCTTATTTGACACGCATGATAAAATTTGTAATTATTTTTTACACAAGTGTATCCATAGTACGTGCGGTGAGGGTTTCCAGCAAAAAGAAAGGCTAATTTTACACAAGATAAAGAATCTATCGCCACTAGGTATCAAATCCGCAACCATCACCTAATAGTTTAGAATCATTTGAATAAAAAAATTGCACATTTTGAGTTCAAATTTGCGATTAAAGGCCCCAAATGAGCCTAGAGAGGTGTACAAAATATATTAATTAAATAAAAAATAGGGGATCTTTTTCTTTCATTCACCCTTGGTTGGCCTCCGCATTGGACTCATTGCACAATTGTAAGTGCGACCATATTAAAGGAAATCAGCCTATTACCACCAGATCTGCTATCTAGATACCTTATAGAAGCTAATTGTCAATTCACATATTTTCTAAAGATTGAAAAATTTGAGAGAAGCCATTTGCAAGTAGAATCAAGACATTCTGTCAAGAAATAAGTTTTTTGTGATTTTTAAAAGTTTATTGGGACTAAATTAGTAAAGTTTGGATAGATCCTTGCTAAACCACACGTTGACATGTCCCCTCCCTAAATGCATTGTGATGATGCTAAAGAGTTGCTAAGATTGTGGTAATGGATGGGTGACTTCTGCAAATGGAGGATCCACCAGATGTTGGAACTTGTGTTGGAATTGGGGTGACTAATTGCATTGGTTTGCTCTAACTTACTCTATTAATGAATTTTGCAAAAATGAAGAGTGAACATCTATACTGTGTTGGAATCAAAAAGAAGTTTTGAAGTTTTTCAAAGTTGAAATTACGTTCCCCATATTTCATAATGCTTTCATGAGTAGGGAGAAACTATATTTCAAGAGTAGCTTTGCTTTATCATCAAACTACTTAAGAGCAACCAAAAAGTTCAATGTGAAAAATAGGTTTTTAGAAGTTAGAAATTTGCCTTCTTTTGTTTTCAACCTCTTATGAAAATTTTGTTGTCCAATACATTTTATTGTGCTCTTACAACTATTGCACATTTTTGTGTTGAATTTTCATTTTTTCTTTTGAACCTTAATTGCAAGGCTTAGCCAACTTTAGGCGTATGAAAGTAATGAATTGTGACCTAATTGTGACTTGTTTCATAGAAACAAAATTCTATAGATTCTTCACAAAAAGAGAGTTTTGTTCATAAAAGCACAGATCAATTTCAAGTGCACCTAGTTTTTTGTTTTTTGAAACTCATGGTTTATTCATGAAGTATCCAAAGAAATGTTTATTTGGCAAATCAAGAACCTTTTTTTTTCATAGAAAACCTAAAAAAATCTTTAACTATTTAATAATAAAAACCATGCTCAAAATGGATTTTGAGAATATTAGATGTAGTTACATAACCATTGGAATGGTGAGCTTTTTTAATTTGGAAAATTAAAATTCATGTTTAGAATCAGAAGCCCAAAAGTAAAAAGTAAAAATCAAAGAATACAAATTTAACTACTACAAATAGGTGAAATTGTTCCATTTATCCTAGCACGGAGAAAAAGACCACAAGCCCAATTGTACTTTTATCTAGGCGATAACTTTTTGGCTTACCATATTTAGTTGTTTCCATTTTGTATTGTAGAAATTTTCTTGAACTTTTTAGTAATTTTTGTGCTCTCATTTCAAAATTTAAGAAGTTTATAAAGGTTTTGTGGTGTCATCACACCTTTATAAATACCTAATGGTTTTTAATAGGAAAGTTAGAGGCATTTTCTAGAAGTGTCATTTTACATGGAATGAAATCTTCTATGTGAAGTGATCAACAATTTATAGGCAAGCTTAGAATCAAGAGATTCAAAAGTGATAGAAACAATCATTTATAGAAAATGAAGGGTCCCTAGAGGAAGTTAAAGAAGTTAAAGAATTTGATGAAAATTACTTTTGATCAAATTCAAGGAGGGAGTTCACTTCTCCTAGCCTCTTTCCTTTGAACTATAATTTCCATCCTCATTTAACAAAGTAGACTAGCACATTTGTTTCGAAATTCTTTTAAAAGCCAATCTTTTTTTTTTTTTACTCTTTGCCAATTTACTTGAATAAATTATTAAGATAGTTAACTATAATCACCATCCCTATTCAAAAGAAGATGTAAATATAAAAGAAAGAAATAAGATGCAAGGATAAGGAAATGCATTAGAGGGGATTCGAGGGCCTTATAGGGCCATTTCAAGCCCATTCCCCAATCTAGCCAGATTCAGTGAACGATGGTACGGGCATGTCAAAAAAAATTTAATAAAAAAATTAATAAATTACCAAAATATCATTTTAAGCAAAAAAAAAATGACGTGGCAGTCGCTGTGCCATGTCAACCAACTGTTGTAGCTGCATTCCTGCAGTTTGGAAACTCGCAGTCCTCCAAGACCTTCAAATCCTCTCTAATGAATGTTTTACTTCTAATTTTTCAATGCTTGCCAAGATCTCGTGACATCATCAGAAATAAATAAACATAATCAATTCCATATTTTCATAGTATAGATTCTAGTGATGACCTTTAGGTAGGAATTGGTTTAGCCAATATTTAGCGAGTGATAAATTTGGGGATTTATGTATTGACAAATGTAAAGTACAATTGAACAATCACAAGATTCATTTGAAGCCAAATGACAAAAAGCCATGGAAATTTGAGGCTTTGACTTTTAAAGACTTTGTAGTCCTTTACAAATGTCCTTTCATCCTCGATGTGGTTGAATATTTGCCTATTGGATAAAATGCATTTTGGGAATATACCGACAATGAGACAATCATATAGTTCTCTAAAGTCAGTCCTCAACAACCATTTGGAAAGGATTTGATATCCATGTGAGTTTAATCCCTAAAGGTAAAAAGTGCATCTTTTGGCAACATAGCAATTTTGGGCAGCTCACTACGAATGGAATTTTTATTTTTTTTCTTAAAAAATTTCAGACAACGTGTACTCAAGGAGTAGCTCTAAGGCCCAACAATATTCATAACTTTGGGTTATATGGTTAAAAAGTAAAAAGTTATTGCATGATATATTGTTTTTATTACTCGGCGGGCAATTTGCAGGCAATCCGAGCAACTTAAAAAAAAATTAATTATTTTTTTAAGAGATAAAAGTTTCAAATTGAATTTCTAGATTTATACATACGTGAGAAGCTTTGAATCATTTCATTTTGAATAAGGAGATGAAAGTTATGAAGAATTTTAGTTTGCGGATAGGTATGAAATCTTTGAAAATCATATTCCTAAAGGTGATCAATTCAAATTGTGTGTTTCACAGATTTTTACGGTGCACATTCACATTAGATGTGCATGAATTGAAGAGTTGTCCATAGACAATGTGTACACTAATAAATAGTGAAATTAGGTTGCCCCACACTAATTTCTTGACATTTGACACTATATAAATATTTACTATTACTATACAAGAATGCACTACTTTTAAAGTAGGCGTTGTTGTAATTGGGACTCATGGACCTCTATGTGTACAAATGAAAATATGTGTGGAAATATTTGTTGATTGAGATGATTTAGAATGAAACTTTTTGGAGGTAAAGCAACCTAATTATTTAAACAATATGTATTAATGTTTATTAGTATAGTAGATGTGTGAGTTCGTCTTTGAAAAATAAATGCAAAATCTTTCACCCATATCTAGTTGCGAAATGGCAACAAAGATAGAACGACTAATGGATAGGGAAGGCTTGAAATCACCGATCATAGGCATGTCCTTCTATAGTTAACCCCTAAGTGCCTAAGCCTTTCCAAGTGTGTTTTTCCTTTGAAAAAAGAGCATGAGCTTATAGTTATCTCCAGTGAAGCAAATTGTTTGTTTTTCAAAATCTAACCATATAGATGTTTAAAGAGCTTGCTTATTAGTGTGCTTACCAATTTTGAGTGTAAAATTGCATAGGAGTTGTGAGATTTTAACAAGAGAAATCTAAATATCCTGTTTTTAGTATGCTGCCCCTCTCCACAATGTTTGAGAAATTTGCATATAAGAGTTTTTTGCGGTTGGATGTGACATGAACAATTTGAAATTGCATTAGCACACTAAAATGCACTTCTAAAAAACTTAAGTTCAAATGAAGAGCTATCAAACTCATTACACAATCCACCTTGTAGTTGTTGAAATGCAATTTTATTTGATAAGTAGAAATTGTAAATAACTCCAAATCAACACTTGCATGTTTAAATTTTCAATAGTGAAAATCATGAAAACACTTCACTCTTTCCATTGGGACCATTTTCAAAGCAAATGGATAAGTACAACTTTTTAGATCTCAAATCAAGTGAAATTGGCAAGCTTTGTTCAAAGCCGGGAAATCAAGTAAAATTTGCAAGCTTTACTCTTCTACTAATGATACAAATATGCTTTTGAGGACCTCTCAAAAATAAAAAATAAAAATCTTTTTTAGTAAAAAATAAAAGTTTCCAACAATTAACCTTCAATACTGTTTGTAAAAAAAATTTAACCAATCAAAGGAATTTAACTGCCCATGCCCAAACGAGCCTGAAATTTTGGAGCGACCATATTTGGTTGCTGAGGCAGTTAGGGGTTAACGTGGCACTTTAGACGACTATTTATAGGTCTTTTCATATTTAATCATATGTATAGCATATATTTTTACTACTTTGTTTTTATTTGACATTCATATCCATGCATGGGTCAAAATGTTTATAGTAATATTAATTTAATTTTAACTCTAACATTTTTGTCCTATATATGAGAGTTCCTTTCATTTTTATGTACCATTATTTAAAAAAAGATCAACTATTATGTTCAGTATACAATAATTTCTCATTTCATTTTTCCATTTTTTCCATTTTTTGTATCTTGTATGCATGAATTGAAGTACACCTCAATATAATTGAATTGGGAGGTTGGAGATCATTCTACAATGAAAAAGCTTGAATTCAAGATTTTTAATAAAAAAAATGCTCTTCAATTTTGGGGTAGCAAATAGACCCTAGCAATGAAACTCATATTCTATATCCTACAAATTTCTAAGGGAAATCTTACATTTCAGTATTTTTTAATTTTTATCTTCTTGAAAATGTAGAATACAATTTGTTCTCTTCCTTGAAACGTCCTTGATGATTTATACCAACCCCTTAAAACTTCCTTGATAATTTACAAGAAAAACTCCTAGAAACTTCCTTGGAATGAGTTATACCAACTCCCAAGTGAAACTTCCTTGATCATTTATACAACCTCCTAGAAACTTCAATCCTCGGTGATTTTATACCAACTCCTTAAAAATTCCTTGGTGACTTATCCAAATTCCTCGAAACTTCCTTGATGATAATTCCAACTTTTTAAAACTTTTTAAAACCTTCCTTTGATAATTTATATCCACACATATAGATAAAGAGTGGCCCATTTTGCACTTAAAAGTTGAAAAGAGGTTAGGAGGCATATTCAAATTACAAGACATATCCAAGCATATGCATTGAGGGCCTCTTCACACTATGGCCATCCAAGTCGAGAGTCCATCGTTTCCACCAATCATATTGCAGAGTCCCATGGCCTCTCGGCTTGGACGGCCATAGTGTGAAGAGGCCCTGAGTAGCATTTTGCATCCAGCAATGCTCACTTACCTGCTACCGTACCAATTCCGGTGGCGCTGTCGTTGCCGTACGGTACTCCTTCATCGTCTCCCCCATTCCATCCAATGAGCTCAAAGCTACAGATCATCCAATAAGAGCCCTTCCCGGGAATCCAAGCCCAAAGGAATCTTCAAAGAAATTTCCACGATTTAACTAACAGGTGTCTGACTGTACAGCCGTTGCACCGACTGGTCCCTCTCTGGCAACAGCCACAGACCAAACAGTAAGATTGCTTTGTGTCCAAAAAGCAAAAAAACAGCAAGATTGTAAAATTCATACAAAAAAAAAAAATATTAAGCAAGTGGAGTGTCGACCCAGTAAGGCATTTTTTTTAAGGTGTTCTGTATTGCAAAATTTATATTAAAAAAATAAAATATTAAGCAAGTGGAGTGCCGACCTAGCCAAGCTTTTTTCCATTATCGACCTGGCAAGTTGACCTCGTGCAATCTGATAAAGATGCATCATTCTTCACCAATTGTCCGATTGGGGGCAGCGTGTTTTTTTTGGGCAAAAGTTTGCACTTGTCAGACTGTTTCAGCCTGTCGGACGCCCTCCCTCCAGATTTGCTCCAGTGGTTTGGAGGCTTTTGACAACACTTGTCCAAAAAAAAAACACTGATTGGGGGGGGGTCATGTAGTCAGTTAGATTGGTTTCGACCTATGGTCGGCCACGGGCACGTACTGTAGAAATTAATCTGTGACAGGATGGAGGAAGAAGAAGAAGAACTCTGGTCATATGACCAACGTGAATAATTCTATTATCTACTCTAGGCCATGAAGGATTAGACCATGTGCAATGCTGTCATGGCAAAAAGGTCCTGCAGCATTACATTGCGGGCCATTCTACGAGGCCTCTAAAGTACCGATTCTTTCTTTGGAAAATTTGACCCAATGCAAAGCCGGAATCCAAACATCAAATGGACTTTACAATATTATAAAAAGAAAGGAAGAAAAGAATCTACATTAAAGAAAGGACTTTTCATGGAAACAAGGAAGGTTGAGTTCATTAGCGCACATACCAATAAACTTCTTTAGGCATCCATTGGCTACTACCACTTTTTGTCATGATGACTCCCATCAATCAACTTGTCGAGAGTTTTGCCGGGGTTGGCAAAATGACAAAATATACCGATCCCGGGAGGTCCCATACCGAGATTGTGAAAGTGGAGGTCTCCTTACCGATTGCATTGGAGCACAGTTTTAAATCAAAATTCTTGTCCACCCTGCACAGTGCCTATACTGTGCAAGGTGCCAGTTGCATTGGAGATGGTCTTAGGTAGTGAGTACTATCCTTGATGCCTCTTTTCGGAGGTAGACTCGGTTGGAGAATGTTTTGGAAGAAGAGGAAAAAGCCCCAATTTGTCAAATTTCAATGCATTGTCCAAAATAAAATATTAAATTTTGCTTTTCTTCTTAAATTCCAACCTTAAGAAAGACAATGTAGATAACCAGTAGATTTGAGGCCTCTAAGAGACTGCAAGTTATCTTGTATTCCCAGACTGCGGGAACGCAAGATAATTGCTGGCTGATGTGGTCGAGAGTGTGCCACGTCATTTTCAAAATTTAAAAAAAAAAATAGGGCTTAGAATGATATTTGGGAGAATTTTTTTTTTAATTTTGAACTTTTTTTTTGACAATCCGTACCGGCTGTTCACAGAATTGGGCCAGATCTGGGAACAGGCCTGAAACGGCCCTCCAATGCCCTCAAATCTCTCCTAATGAAGTAAGGCAATGTGTGGAAGAATTTTCAAGTCATTTGACCGCGTGGATTGAAAGATTATAATGTTTGAATTGAAAAACAAAACTGACGTTGTTTTGCAAGAATAAAAAATAGTTTTGTTTTTCACTTCAAACGTTATAAAGGTCAGTAGACTTTGAGCCCTTTTGGAATCTGTAAAAGTTTTGCTCCATAAAAAAATGCGGATTTTTACCATTCATAAGTATATGACGTCAGCTTCACTCATTAAAATTTCAAAAGCAAATGTAAATGGAGTACTCTAGCTTACTGTAAATCACCTTGCAGTGCAAGTATATTAAGTGAATTGGCAGTATATTTTCATTTTTGATGATTCCTTATCCAATGAAGAAATTTTTTATTTGAAATCCAAAAGGTCAAAAATTAGAGAGAAACATTTGGAATGAGCGGGAAAATTTCAAGAACTTTGGCTTCACAAATTGCAAGATTATAGGGCTTTAAGCTAGAAGAAAATGTTATTTCTTAAAACCGCCCCTACATACCTAACAAAGTTTGACCCCTCTCAGAAAGTGATTTGTGAACTAATTTTTTCTACAATTGTATGCCATATTTAGTTAGTTATATACATGCCAAATTCCAAAAGTTGATGAGCGTTTTTGCAAAAGATGCCCAAAGATGCCTTGATTGCCCCAAAAGTTCATGGTAGCATAACTTTTGATTTTGTCACTTGATCAGGAAAAAAATGATATTCTCACTAAGGGGTGACTATGAGTTCACACCTTATGTGAAAATTTTGTGAACATCCGACCAAAATTGACTTCATAGGGACCTATCTAGATTTTCAATTGTTCATTTAACAGAGAATTGGCTTTTAGGATTAAAAGTAACCCCATGCATGTGGTATACATAAGTAAAAGTTAAAATTGAAATAAAGTTTTTATCAGCACACAACATTTTTGAACTTCATTTCTAGGACCTAATTGCTACCGAAAAAATTGAGGAACATTTTCCTATTGAGAATCTTGAAATCAAGCTTTCTCATTGTGGAAAGATGTCCAACCTCCTAATTTAAGAATATTACGTATTTGGATCATACTTAGAAAATACATATAAATAATATTAAAATGAAAATGAAAAGAGATTTATGATATTTGAACATAGTTTGATCTTTTGTTAAATAATGACACATTGGTACATAGTAATTAAAAGGACTCTGGTATGTGGGACATAAAAGTTAGGAGTAAAATTAAAAGTATTAAAAGTATTTTAACCCATGCATAGAATATGAATTTCAAATAATAATAGATTAGTAAAAACTTATCCTATATATATAATTAAAAAGTGAATATAAAAAGTAGTGTAGAATTTCAAAATTGAGATAAACTAGAACTAATTACGTGTATTTGTAAGTTGAAAGCATATCACCTAAGTCGTTCCAAAAATTTTGGATTTTTAGATGAATAGGTATATTTTGAATGGGCTGATGAATAGGTACATTCTTTGTTTCTACATTCATAATCACTCATGGAACACTTCATGTACTTTGCAACATTTTAGCATTAAATATAGATACCTATAAGATTTAAATTATTTTAATCCCATCACATAATCTCTCAAATTTAAATTTGAGAAATTAACCTTTACTAGTACCGACACAACACCAATTGAAAATTGCTTTCACCAATGAAAATCTAGTAATATAAAACTAGGGAACAACTTATGAATGACCCCACGAGAAGACCCGTAGGTGGTCAGTCTAGATTACCATGCTAACCATAGAAGGAAGTGCCTATGACCATTGATTTCAAGACCTCCCTATCCATCACTCTATTTGTTGCCATTTTGCAACTGGATATGAATGAAAACTTTTATGTTTATTTATTTAAATTAGTGGGGGAACCGCTTTTTTAAATTTTTTTATTTTTATTTTTTTTATTTTTTTTATTTTTTTATTTTTTTATCTTTCTTTTTTTTGAAACACAATAGACAATTTGGGGCAACATGTACCGTTATTTATTAGTGTACAGGTCAACTGTTCAATTCATGGCACATCCAATGTGAGTGTGTAGCACAAGAAAGCTGTGGGACACACAACTTGAAACTGATCGAAGGGAGTTCATTTCTGAAGCAGTTTTCTTTTCCACTGAGTGCAGGAAAGATGATGTTGAATTGGTCTAAACTTAACCCTTAAACGGACAAAATCGGTCGAAGAGTATAGTTTTAGGGTCAAACTTGAGCTTGACTAAAAAAAATTAGTTCTAATCATCTACTTTTTATTCTATTTTCTTTTTTTCTTTTTTAAAATTGTTCAAAATATATGTTTTGTGACACTTGGAAGGTAGCACATTTGAAAGCTAAAATACTAACACCACTTTCAAACTTTTCTATTGAATTTCAGTGTGAGCTCAAAGAATACACCAATTAAACCTCGATGTTTATCACTATGTTATTACCTCCAATTTTGCTAAGAAATTTTATATTGTTTTAAGCATTATTGTAATTAATACCATTTTCATAAAGAAATTACTGTAAAAGAATTATATGGATTCATTTTAACATTTTTAATTATGAATAAACGAAGTTCAATTTTGGGTTATATTATTACATGAGAAAAATATCAAATTTTGGAAATTTATATTTTAATAAAGAAAAATAATGAAATTTGACCAAACTAGAACATAGAATGTTTTTTAATCCCTAATGATAAAAAAGGGGTGTACTTTCAAAATGGACCAAAACTGCCAAAAATTTGAGCAATTTGTTTGCTCATTTTTCCTTGATATTGGATAAAATGTAACTGTAGGATCTTGAAGTCCACATAAAGAGTGTGTACCTTAAAAAATTTAGATTATCTGACCACACGGTTTAGGAGATATTTATATTTGAAGTTTTATTTGGGTCAAATGGAAATACAGGGAGCTCACTAAGAAGGAGCATATCATTGTGAGATTATTTTGAAATGATGCCTTTCTTGTTTTCAATGAAAGGTAAGAGAGTTGAAATGTACATGTAAAATTTCACACCATTCCAATCATTTTTCAATATATGGTGGAGCTTGCAATGCACAGTGGTCACAAAAATGAAAATAGTGTTTGTAAGAAAAAAAGAATGGAACACTTGTCTTCTCCTTGAACTCCTTGAATCTGTCCTTTTCAAGGTGGATCTGACCTTTTTGAGGTAGGCAAGAATCACATTGGTTGACTCTTTTAGTCCATGCTCAAACGAAAACGAAATAAATGAGTTGTAAACTATACTACAACACTTAACTGACGAACAAATTGAAATTCAAGTTTTATCCTTGTTAGTGCTTGGATGAAAGTCATTATAATTTGTGGAGATACTTTATGAAATTATTGCCTTATCTAATGATTGAATTTGTTGTTACTATAATACATACTTTTCTAGAATTACAAATGTGGAAGTATGTCAAGTATTTGACAAAGCCCAAATTGCATTGATTCTAATTCAGAAGTAGATTTGCAAAAATGAAATCAAAGATTTAAAGAATACAAAATTGAAAAAAAATCACCATGTCAAGAGAACCTCATTTCAAATCCATTCCAACAAATAATAATAAAAAAATGATAATATTTTGTTTGTAATTGAATTTAGAAGGAATTTAGAATTTTATTAAAATTTATAAAAGTATTCGTGATAGCATTGGTGAATCTAACCAAATGGATGGAATCTGCAACCCAAAATCTGTAACTTTCAGTTGTATATGAATTCCAAAATATTCTTCCAAATAGTACTTTATATTGATTATTCTGAAATCCTGAATTCTAAAGAAGACTTGGGACGTTTAAGGGTTAATCTTGAAAAGTTCTACAAGGCAGAGTTTAACTCAAAATTTGGTTAAACTATTGCCATAGGATTTATAATTCAGTCTATTTTTTAAAAATAATTTTTGTTTAAAAAAAAACTTAAAATCTGAGAACGGGAAGCTCAAAAAAGAGTGGCAACGACTAAAAAACGGTCACTTGGATCTTTAGGGATTAAGGATTAACCCTCTACTGCCATCAAGGGCAAAAAAGTCCTTTTGACAAATAAAAAGCTCTATAGGGGACGGAAAACAATTATCATCCAATTTTTTTTGAATTCATTAGAAAGAGTGGTATGTAGGTGTAAGCCTCCAAAATTCAATGAATGATGATAACAATATTTTTAGAGAAATGTTGATTTTCCAAATATACATCACCATATAGAGTATTTTTTGCAACTTCTGGTTCTTTCCATGGGTTTGAATTTAAAGCATAAAGATTATCTTTTTTGAATTTGAGCTCAACTATTGAGATGGAATTTATTGTCTAGTTTTTATTCCAATATGAAAATTTGAAAAATTCTTAAAAATAAAATATTTCATTTCAATTTGAAATTTGGGCCTGTATCCATTGAGTGCTAATTTTCTAATATTCTAATGACAATGTAAGCTTTTTGTACCATGCTTTTTTTCAACTATAATGTACACTTATGGAGAAAATTTCAGATTTTTTAAATACATATTGTATTTGATATGAATTTTTTTACTTGATTTTCAAAAATTCATAATAATTTCAGATTTTCAACAAAGGACCTGGAATTTTTTAAACCTTATAGAAGATATGTGACTTAATCTTCAAAAAATAAAAAATAAAAATCAGATTCATATTTCCATTGTCAAATGAAGCATCTTAGGTAGAAGACTTTGATATTTGACCGTATGGTTGCTTATAGACTCCATCTTTTGAGGGTTAAACACTTCCTTGTCATGGCAAAGGGGTTCACATTATAAGACATTTGAGGGCATGAGAAGGCCGTTTTAGGGTTGTTCCCTTTGTTGTAAGCCAGCACACTACTAGTTAGAATATAAAATAATAAATTTTTTAAAAATTTGTCACTTAAAAAAAATAGAATACATTTAAATAATATTCATGAATTAATTAAATAATATTATTTGATATGGTAGGGTCTCGGCCATGCCAGATTTTTGATGTGGCAAAGTTCCCAATCATGTGTAAATAAAGTTTTTTTTTCAAATTAAAAAGAATTAAATTTTTTGATCTCATTTCATTAAATTGTCCTAAGCAATTTGGCGGCCTTGCAGTTTGTTGAATTTTTTTTTGGATTAAAAAAAATAAATTGGCCACTGTTCCCCACTATCTGGGAACTTGTAGTCTTCTAATGCTCTCAAATATCTTCTAATGTTGCATTTGTAACATTTTGCAATATCTACAACAATATACTTGATGATTTGTTTTTGTTGGCTTTAGATTGAAGTGGGAAGCCTTGTATTGATAGAATCTAGTGCGGGAGCTAGTGTGAGAAATTTTAAGCGGTGTTTTATTCAAAAACAAAAATGATGATACTTAAAAAAACCAGTAGAAAAAAATTTCAAGCCTTAAGAAGGCTGTGAGTTTTGAACCCCCAATTAAAGAGGATATATAAATTATTTTTTTATTATTTATTGTTTTTTATTTAGGATTTGATGTGGCACTATTGGTACCATGTCAATGCCACTTTAGGTTTTATTTTTATTTTCTTAATAAATTTTTTTCCAAAAAGCAATGTTTAAAATAATTATATTATTTCTTTATTTTTCATGTACTTGCACCGTAGGGTGCCAAAAAATGAAAGCTTAACAACCGTCTGCAAGGTTCAGATTTTTCTTAATAAAAGATTGATTCCCGAAAGAGAGCCATCGTTCTTACTTGTCATTCCATGTTGCTCATTTTTAGTTTTATTGGGACAAAGCCTCTCATGACTACTTGTTATATACAAGATTATGAATAAGACTCTATATTGCATGAAGTAAGTTTTTAAAATTTATTTTCTTTCAAGTTTGAAGAAGAAGAATTATCCAAAACAAATGTTTCTTCAATATTCATTGCACTTAAGGCATGACATGCTAAGGGATTTGAAAAGAGATATTGTGTTTAAGTTTGTAATCTCTCTTTGGAATTCTTCTTTGGCTCACTTTGAACATATGTCAATTCTTTATAGACTGCATTTGAATTCTTGTTCAACTTTGTGCTTTTTAAGAATGACATCAACTCATTGTGTGATTGTGGCATAAATCAAGTTGATTCCCTTTCCAAATTAGAATATTGGTCTTACCTTTTCAAAGCTAAGGCCAAAAAAGGGACCAAAGGACTTTTAGTGTCTCCTGAAATATTTTTTTCTTTTTTTTCTTGCCATTGCTTGTTTCTTATTCAAAGTCAAATAGTTGGAAAAAAACTTCAATTAGGTGCAGCTACCCGTTTTGAAAGTCAAATAGTTTTCTAGTACAAGTACCAAATTTTAGAAAAAAACATTTTTGGACACATGTAGCCGTAGGATCTTGTAGTAAAATGGTTTGAAAAAATGTGGAAAAAGTTCCAAAAATTCCACCATGTGGATTGCAAGATATTAGCGTTTGAATTGACAAAAACCCCTTTTTTGTCCTTGGGAAAAATCGGGTAGCACTTCATAAGGTCACATTTGTATGAAAACATGTCAATGATGGTGGTGCGTCTTTGGATTCATTCTTCAAGGCAAGTTGGCTACATGCTTGAAAAATTCAGATCATTTGGAATTATACAACGAATAGGAAAAAAATAATTAGAAAGATGTAGAGAATGATTCAAAACACTAAATTGTTAAGAATTTAGTTATAGAATTGAAACGTGCCAATCCCAATGGTTGCAATGTTGTAATAAACAATTTACATTGTATAATTTTATTTTTTTCAAAAAAAATTGAAAATTGAGCTATATAAAGGACTTCAAAGTTTATTTTAGAGTAGAGATTCCATAACTACCCGCAAACTAAAACTCTTCATAACTTTCATTTCATTAATAAAAATGGAATGATTCAAAGCTTTCCACATATATATAAATCTAAAAAACCAATTTCAAATTTTTATTTTTAAAAATTTGATTTAAAAAAAAATTTGGAATTGCTTGCCAAGCAAAGAAAATTACATATCATACAAGAACTTTTTAACCATGGAGTCAAAAAGTTATGAAAATTGTTGGCCCTTAAAGCTATTCCTTGGGCACATGGATAGTTGCAGGAAACACTGACTGGTTTTGGGCTTTTTTGGGCGAAATTGGAGTTCTGCCGGTCAGTACTACGGAGTACTACGAGTACTAATGGGATGGAGAGACAGGACTTCCTGGCCGTTGATGAAGAACCAGATCTCTTGTACTGACAACAAGTGTCGTGCCCTGCTAGTCCTCGCCATGAATGTAGCCGCCTAGCCATTTCCTTTCACAAGTCCAGTCCTTCGTAGATTGTGACACGTGGAGTACTGACATGGACGAATGTAGGACGGGTACGTGTTTGTTCACTTCTTATCCATCAAAAATCGGATGGATGGGGTCGTCAAGGCTGCCGTGAAGTAAACGCAGTCTCCGTGTACGTCGTCTCTTCCGCTTCTTCATCGTCTCTTCCGCTTCTTCGTCGTTGAAGTGCATGAGAGTGGGGTTTCGACGGGTTCGTAGGGTATTGAATTTTTCTTGCCGTTCTTCAAAGTGGAATTGGAGAAGTGCTGCAGCGCGTGTTGGAGGCCTCACCACTAGTTTAGGGTTGTCCTTTCTAGTCGCAGTGAACACACTTCAAGTGGAGCGCCGTCACAGGCTTCGCGCATTAGGGGTCACGGTGCGGGGGTGAAGGAGATTGTTTTCTTGCAAAGGGAACAGTGGCAATGAAATAGATGTTGGAGTGCGGATTGCCGGCGTGGATGGGGTGGTCGGGAGGGCGGTGGTTATGACAGGCAAGAAGCGAGGAAGGGTTGCCGGCAGTCACATTAGGGTTTTCCATCATAGGTGGTGCGGAACAACACCAATGAGTTAGCGCTTGTCAGGTATGGTGCCCTTTTCTCCTGGGTTCTTTGTAGGGTTCGATTTCGGCCAGGGCAGCTTCATCAACTAGCCGTGTGCAAGAAAACAGTGACTTTCGTCCTTTACAGTCATGGAACTCGGTGTCAGGCATTGTTTGGGACAGTTTGTTTGTGGCTCCTTTTATGCGGTCATCTTCTTGTCTATGAATACTGGACCCACGAAGCTGTCTTCCACGAGGTTTTCTTGTGGTTGTTCTCCGTGCTGTGGTTTTTCCCTTCTAATACGACGTTATTGCTTCTCCGTTGCACTAGTAGACATTTCCTTCTTCTAGATCATGTGCTGCTTCTGGACATGACCGGCGTTTTAGTAATGCGGAAGTCCATTAGCACAGTCGCAGGACTTCCTACTTCCTTGAATACTACAAAGTGGTTGCCAATAGTACTGTGGTATGTAATATAGTACTAGCCATCCTATCCTGATAGCATTTCTGTAGTCCTTCTATACGTGAAACGCCCTGTGCACTTAGAAGTAGTTCCAGGGGTGTGTGTGTGTTGGCGGTTATAAACAATGTTTTCCTATGGAGTTACTGTAGCCAAGTCAGACGTCATGGGCACAACCTCTCTTTGTCATCTGATGACTTCATGTGCCAACAAATTCTACACAGTTGGTTTTGATAGGAAGATGACTTCGCATTGTCATTTTCAGTGGAATGTGGTGGTTCTGTGACAGTCAATTGACGTGCTTGCCTAGATTTGACAGGAACTTCGTTTGGGTGAAAGGATTCAGTATGGCTAAAATAAAGAAAACTCCTGTCCGAGGGCGACGAGGCACAGACGACATGCAGCAGTGTAACAAAGGATCGGATGGAAGTGCTGACGACGTCTTCATGAATGCGGTTCCCAATGCGAAGAAAACAAGCACGGTGATGGACGGTACACATAGGGGCCAGACCGCAATGCTGCCTCCACCAAAGTCGGTGCTTAAGCTGGACAAGAGAAAAAAAGCCAGTGGGCCCTTCCACCCAGAGACAGTTCGGGCCGCTTCTTCTAAAGAGAAGGTTGCCCCCCCAAAGAAGAAGAAAAGCACTTCCGCGGCTGCTACGGCAACATCTTCACCAAGGACCTCTGGTGTTGGAGTCGGTGACGCTGTTGGGCACGATAGTGCGGAGGGAGATGGGGACAACGATGACAACATTGCCATGACCGCATTGCCGCCGCCACGTCCATGTAGGGTGAAGAAGAAAGTAGAACAATACACGGAGGATGACTGCCGGCGTGAATTGGCATCCTTGACAGCGGCGGATAAGAGGCCACCTCCAACCTTGTCGGTTGAAACGTTTGCTTCAAGATTTGGGCTCTGCTCTGAAGGACAGAATACCCACAGGCTCAAGATTGGGAAAAACATTACCTTGGAGAAGACTGAAGAAGTGTTTGGGCCAAAGCATGCTAGGAATGGATTCTCCTTGTTGGATAAGTTGACTGCAAAACAACGGAGAGACGTGGAGAAGCTGTACTGCATATGTTACCAGAAGCCGCATCCATCAAATCTTGTCGCCAAGGAATTTGCCATTGGGTTCGTCTTGGAGACTGTGAAGAAGCAGGCCGACAATTGGGCGGAATTTGCAGCAGAGACTAATGTGCTGTAGCGGAAGTCATATTGTAGGCGGTTGAAGGCATGCATGCAGCGCTTAGCAACGGTCCTTGATGTCCCCATCAATGCTGCGTACGAAGCTGAGGGGCTCTTGGAATACGCGGACGTTGCACTTGAGAAGTCGAAGGTTTAAGATGCATATTGCGGTGTCTCAAAAGACAGAGGACGATTTGCTGACGTGAAGCCCGGCTCTTTCCTGCGACTCGGTGGTCAGCACGACCCTGATAATCTTCTGCAGAGGTAATGTTCTTTGTTGACTACATGCTTCACTCCGTCGCAGTAGACACGGGTACTTTCGTTGGGTCTGATTAGAATGATCTCTGTAATTTCAAGCTCAGCTGGTACTACTGAGTATTTCCAATAGTCCTACAGTCTATCTATATGCTACATAGTGGCGTTCTTAGTCCTGCACTGCAATCAGCTCTACGTGGAAATAATAGAATTTGTCATTGCGGAAGCGTTTGTAGTCATGCACTGTAGTTAGGTCTCTATGCAAGTACTACAACTTGTCGTTGCGTCCGCCATGCTCACTGCTTCTCTATAGCCGAACTTCTCCTATGCGGTTTGTGGATGAAAAAATAGTACTAGGCCTTTTTCTTTCTAGTAGTGAAGGACTATTAACTACATGTCCTGTACACTTGAACTCTTGCATACTCATGAATGTACAGTGTTGAAGTCCTAGAAGTACAAGTTCAGTTCTGCCGTCCTACAATAGTCCCTTCCACAGTTGAAGGTAGTACTCCGCAGTCCGACATGCACTACTGCATACCGCCAAAAGCCCCGACGACTGCCTTCTGGGTTTGCCTGCAGTACTAAAGAGTACTGCTGTAATGCGTAGCAGTACTATGTGTACAATGCTTGCTGTGTAAAAGTACTTGGGCTTGTACTTCTACACAGCATTCAACTTCGTGACAGTGTAGTCGATGCCTATATTAGATGACGTTCTTCATTGCTAGTAAAGACGCTCCTCATTAAGCGCGTGCGTGTTCTCTTTGTGTAGGAAAGAGAAGATCGTGGAGGTTCTTTCAGTGGCTAAAGTTGACGTTGAGCGACTAGAGGTCCAAGTTCGGAGTCTAAAGGCTGAGGCCTCAGTAGCTACAGTGCAATGGGAGGCTTGTTTCCAGCTCGTCGAGCAATTCAAAACGTTGTTAACTGAGGATGGAGAGGACTAGAAGATTGTGAACAATGAGGTTGACATTGCTGCCGCAAGTAACCAAGCTGGAATAGGGCCCATCCTCAAAATGTTATATGCCAACGTCAAAAAACTGGCCGCATTCGAGGGAACTAAGGCAACCTTGGAGACCTCCCTATACGAAGCGTCCAGTGCTTTGAAGGGAAACCAATGTCACCTGTAGGCGCTGCGAGCATATTCAGAGGATTTGCGGGCAGGCACGGACACGTCACTGATGCGACCCCTGCCGTATTCTAGCTAGGAGAAAGTGGTGATTGGGACTAGCAGTCGACCCTTCCTACCCGCAACTCTAGAATGTTGCATTTGCTCGGGGGACTTTCCTCTTTGGGATGTCATAAGCAGCTCTTGCGGCCATGTCTATCACCCTTGGTGTGCATCTTAGTGGTTCAGATGTAACGTAAGATGTGCAGTGCCCTCCTGTGTCGTTGTGCACCAGGCGTGGTATGACAGTTGGGGATTTGGCCAATACAGTAAGCTACTCGAAAGACATGAGGGGACATGCGCCAGATGTCAGAACCTGCGGCAACGTCGACTCCTCCACTTGCCCCGCCCTTTAAGACAGCTATAGGTACTGCCAAAGTAGTCATGTGCGCCTCAAGATACCACTTAGTGTTTGCTTTTGTTTGCTAATTTTCACTGATCTCTATCAGCTCTCACGATGCACAGAAACTAGTCTTACAGCAATGCTTTTCTCAACCTCTTCCATTGGATAAACACCTTTGTGGCTGGAGGCAGTTCATGCACGTTTCCTCGAAAGACTCATTGTTGCGATCGAAATAATTCTTTTGACTCACTGGCTTCTCTTTGTTTCCCTCATACTTATTGTCGTTGTCTTTGCAGGGTCGTCCACATTCGGAGAGGGAGCTCCCAGTATGTCAACCATGGACAGCACTATTTCAAAGTGCTTCGGGGAAGGTACGCACACCCTTATGCGGAAAGTGTTTAAACTAGGGGAATAGAGCTCTGACTGCAGTCCCCTATGTGGCCTGCCAGACTTAGAGGTCTCCGGGACTCCATTTGCGTCGCAGCTCTCAATGCCATCCACAAATTTTATGCAAACTGGAAGAGGATCGTCTCCTGCCGATGTGTCACCTGCATCGGAGGCCTTTGCTGTAACTGCAAGGCGTAATTTGGTTCCCCAACCGTCCTTTGTGCCTTCATCACCTACTGCGCAGACTGGCAAAACGGGGGTTTGCTCCCTACAGCAGGAGCGCGAGGAGGGGGTTCATTTGCAAGACTGGGACGCAGTGGAGGACCCTTCCCTACAAAATGTAGAGCTGTCTACGGTTCCTTCAGCTGTCAACGCTCAAGTTGATGACGCTGCTGTGCCACTTCCATTAGAGGTACATCATGCCAATACTTCATATGATTTGTTCAAGGCATAGGATTTCTGCTATAGGAAACGAAGCTCATATGCAGTGAAGGTGTCTTTCACAGGAGCCCGGAATATGCTGTGATCATACGAGTTCAGAACTGTGGTCTCCGGTCATGTCTGCAGTGCTCTGATTGTGTACTGGCTGTGTACCGTGCGCAGGAGGGAAATGTAGCAGTCAATGCCATTGTTCTTTCGGGGGCAATTCGGAATCATGCATCAACTACGGAGGCTGTCGATGTAGATGACCCTTATGCAATAACATTTGCGCGGTCCACCAATCGGCGGAAGAGACCAGTAGAGAGGAAAGTCACTCTGACGTCGCCTACAACTACAAAGAGAAGTGCTAGGGTGGACTGCGTGTCGCCCGTATGCACAGTCACGAACGCTACAAAAGGTAACGTCCCCTAAACCTATTGTGGTGCTACATTGGGATTATTCTTGAGTCTAAAATTTCCACTTCATGCATGTTCATTCCATCTTCATGTCATATTCCTGTATGCTTGTTTGACATCTGCAGTGCTATTAGTAATCGTCTTTGTACTACAAGTACTTGCCATAGAACCATGCATATTGTGATTCATATTACTAGTATTATTATTAGTACTATAAGCATTCTTCTTAGTTTTACAAGATTTTTTCTTATTACTACAAGTATTATTCTTAGTAAGTCAAGTATTACTACTAGTATTCTTCTTAGTACTTGAAGTATTATTCTCAGTACTAAAAGTATTCACTTGAGTACTATAATTACTCGATTTTGTACTAGGAGTACTTGTATTAGTACTAAAGTGCACTGAAGGCTTGACATGTTACTAGCTTCATTGTTGTCTATTGCACTGCCGCTGTGATTGTTAACAATGACGTTGCATCCCTCTCCAACTG
The DNA here is from genome assembly GCA_963969595.1 of Neckera pumila. Lineage (NCBI taxonomy): Eukaryota > Viridiplantae > Streptophyta > Bryopsida > Hypnales > Neckeraceae > Neckera > Neckera pumila. The sequence continues at coordinate 4,739,220 of OZ018415.1, read as the reverse complement.
GAAACGTCTATGACTCTGTAGCAATGTCATGCAGGAAAGGGAGCAAATAATGACATAGATATGGAGGACATTTTGCCCGCGGACAGCCCCAGCAGAGTTTTGAGAGGGAGATCTACCGCTGCGACAACGTCACCTAACAAAGCAGGTACAAGTCCCATTAAGGGTATAGTGCCAAAGAAGAACAAGGTGGGTAATAAGAAGTAGCTGGCGTTGCTGTTCGTACTTCGTGAAGATTGTACACAGTGTTGTGGATTGCAGTGGTTGCATAGAACCTTTGTCAGCGTCCTGCTATTGCGACGTACTTGTCCAGTCCACAGGGGGCCTATGTAGTGGCTGAGGGCCTAGGGGAGTCCCTTGGGCTGTAGCTACCGAGTGTGGCCTCAGCCATTGCAAGGGCCATTTATTTACCTGCCAGAATATGCATTGAGAGAACTTTCTCTTCGTGGAAATGACGCTCCACATATGGACTAGTCAAAGGCCCACGGGAGTCCCGTGGGCCTCAGATAGCAATGATGGCTGGTCCTAGGCGTACCTACCGACGACTTTGGCCTGCATCTTCCACCGACGCTGATGGGCCCGGATAGGGGCCCGTATGCTGGCAAGTGCTCCCACTGTCATAAGCACGGTATGCTCTTGCTGGACTATTGCAGTAACTACTGTGCATAACAATCTTAGGTGGGCCTTACTTGCCCATATGTATTTCATATGTTGTACTGTGTGCATTGTAATGGAAATCGCATTTTGGTACCTTGTCGTGTACTTCGTGTATGATACGCTTGCTCCAACAGGATTCTCCGAGGTCACATCAATTTCTATTGTGTCAAGGTTTAGAAAGCGTGCCAGTCCAAATATACAGAGGTGACGGAGGCCATGGGATCCCTTTCTTGGATACATTGTATACATATGTGTGCACTCCTCAAATCTACGCATCCATGAAAGTGGAGGACTTCCCGCCTCCGCATCAGCGGTCAATCATTGCCAAGGACGGCATGAATAGCGGCCAGGAAGTCTTGAGCGGACGATGCTCCTGCGACATTGGAAAAAGTGGGAAATCATATGTCCATGGAGGCCTTCTACATCCTCGATTTGTCCTTCAGGTAAGTCGCTTCTATGCGCTTGTTTTTTTTCTACTTGCGATTGCTGGTGACACTTGCTGGTCATTGGCTGCAATAATGCAAACTTACATTTTGTGCAACGGTGCTATGCGTGCCCCCTAGAAGACGAAGACTGCTGTAGATGGTTGAGTCATTCACAGCACCTGTCCTAAACCGCTCATCCATGCTCTGATTGAGTGCATTCCTGTGAGGTACCAGTTCATGGAACGCAGGAGTGGATGCCAACGACGCCTGCTTTACCGCAGAGACCCGTCCAAGTGCACGCAGCTAAGGAGCGATCAATGCGATGGACACGTTCGTCAGGAGTACATCCAAGAGTGTAATTGCACCTGTACATGTCCTCAGAATTGTCCCAACCAAGTAGTCCAAAGAGGAATAATTGTGAAGCTGGAGGTGAGGGCAGAAATGCATGTCCCGGGTTTCTGAATTATACCAACTCGCGTGTGGTAGCACTCATGCATGTAGCTTTGTATTGGTGTGCAGGTCTTTCATGTGAATGACTCCAAAGGATGGGGCATTCGTACAATAGAGAAGTTGATGCCGAGGCGGTTTCTTTTTGAATACGCTGGCGAAGTGGTGACAAATGCGGAACTGCTGCGCCGGGGTGATACCTCGAAGTTTTCACTGGCGCTAGACGCAGATTAGGAGTTTGAGCTGCAAAGGGATGATAACTCACTTTTGAGCATTGACGCCGCAGTTTTAACCAACGTTGGTTGCTGGCTAAACCACAGGCAAGAGGACTTCAAAATACATGACCCGTCATTGCTGCTCTTAGTTTCAGTGAAGAAATATTGTGATTACAGTACTGACTTTCAAGTGCATGGTCTTGCAGGTGTGGAGATGCCAATCTCATGGACTTGCCTGTGTGGGTTGATAGCAGAAGTCCAACACTTTACCATGCAAGTACTTGTTTTCACTCCAAGCACTATTGTGTTGCTTTCAAATATGTCTTGCATCATGTAGTGAATACTAGTTCTGAGTATTGTTCATGAATGTTTCATAGGTGGCGTTCTTTGCAAACCGCACCATACGTGCAGGTGAGGAGCTGACTTGGGATTACGGTATAAAGTTTAAAGAGGACCCTTTAGCGTTTCCATGATTCTGTAGAAGTACTCTATGCAGAGGAAGGTGAAGTGGGATGTTCCTGCAGTCTTTTACAAAAACAGTGTATAGTGAACATGCCGTCAGATGCAATGACTTCGGACAATGACGTTGCTATATACAGGTAGCTAGGACGTGTCCTCCATTCTATAGATGATTTCCACTATAAAATAAGAGTAGGAATTATCAGTGTGGCAGTCTAGTGGCAATGGTGTCCAATTAAGCACGAACTTTGCCATTGTTGGAAGAAGACATTTGCAACGTATTTGTAATATATGATGTAATTTATGAGTGCATTCTGTAGCTTCAGTTCAGGAAGCCCGTCATTGCTTTGTGAATAAAATTGCCTCCAATTGAAATTAGTCTGCTGTGTCTTGTTTACTCTATTGTGTCACAAAGTGAAAGTGCTTTCAAATAGTTTGCATGTGTCTTGGCATAGTGAAAGTGGCCACAGTGGTCATAATCTGAATGTCAACTTTGTTATACTAGAAGATTATCCCCATGCAGCACATGATTCCTCCCCCTACGCATAGTCTGTCTCTGTTATAGTATTCCAGAAAGGGGGGCGAGAACTTAGCGTAGTACTACATGACTGCACTGTAGCTTCTGCAAGTACTTTTAGTAGTACGAGAAGTAGTGTTAGTAGTGACAATAGTACTGTGAGTATTGCGAGCACTTCTGTCAATACTATGAGTAGTCCTACAACAACAACTCGGGCTATATGTAATACTAATACGGAAAGGAAATTGCCTAAAGTCCGATTTTGCACCGTCTAAGCCAAAACTAAGAGAATTGCCTTTATGGTATAGGGAGCCTGAGTCACAGGCACTCCAGCGCACTGTAGATGATGTCCATTGTTTCATCGGGGACTGTGTAGGCACATTGACCGCCTTTGACTCGATGTTGTTTGGATATCATTTGGAATTTGCAGGCAAGGACAACACTTGTGTCCACATGCGCCGGTTCACTATTAGCTAAGTATACATAGTTGTCCATGTCCCTACGACCCCATTTCTAATAGTAAGTACTGGATATGACAAAGTCTCCAACTTCGAACTCCCCTCCCCAGCTATAGGTGAAAGACTCTGTGACGATTGTCTTAGGAGTTTGGCATTGCAATATGTAGAAAGAGACCCCTTCTTTGTTGTCAGCCGCAGTAGGGACGGCAAAGTTATCTCCAACTTGCACCAAGTCCGCCATGCCATCTCCACTGTATTCCCTGTCCCAGCCGTCCTCTCCATCGTCTGCAGGTTCTTGCAAGACTTGACACTGCACAGTCCTGGGCTCTATTTTCATGGCTTTCCAAGGTTTCACGTGCAGTTCGTTCTCACAGTTTTGGAAATCTTCATCCAAGCACGGTCCATAGAAACACGACAGCAGTCGGATCAGGAGCTTGGTGGCGCCATTTTCATTTGTTCCAAACACGGAGTGCAATTTTGACGACCTGATAATGCCGTCACAGGCATGCTGGTTGCTGCGGTCAACGTCTTGAACGCCCACATAGTGGAAGAAGCAAAACGACCTACACACGCAACAAACAAAGGTTATGAGAGGCCAGATCGAGCTAATGGAGTTGAAGAAAAGGGAATGGCACGAGTAGTGCATACTGGATTTAGCCAATACATGTATGCATCCTAGTGCACCTGGAAGGCACTGAAGGAAGACCACCTGAGTAAAAGAAAATCTCACCTTCCATTGTGCGGTACTTCTCCCGCTAATGTGGCATTCAAGAACGTCACACAGTCTACAGCGTTTTGCAGAGTTCTGTTTGGGTGCAGTAGCTGCTCTGAGCACAGTTTTCTCTTCACCACAGCCCCAGCGCCATCCCATTCACCTTTACCGTGACTTGAGGCAGAGAAGTTCCAAAGCATTTTGCAATCTCCCGTGAGGGAGGGATACCTGCGGCAATCACATAATTCAGCTGTTTCGGGTGTAAAGAATGCTGAAGTGGTCGAGAACGTCTCTTCGTGAAATGTCACAAACAACCATATCAGTTCTGAAGTGTTCATGAGAAGCAAGAAGGAGTTGGTAAAGGGGGACAGACCTTGCAACAAAGTAGAGGGCTCTTGCACCTTTGAACTGACCAGCACAACCGTTGCTAAATACATAGTGCGTTCCCGGTGTGAAGTGGTTCGATGTGAACCACCGCCAATGCTGCATCAGACAATGCTGCACGAAGAGGGTGTCATGGGTCCTGTCATCCGAAATATAGTAATGGGTTTCCTTCATTAGGGATGGATGAATTTCACTGTCCACTTGTACGGAAGCAATGTAGTATGTTATCTGAACCAAAATTGTAATGTGAGTGGAGTTGTAATACAGTGACTGGATCTCATTTTGGACCTCGAAAGTGTAGTTCTCAGCGAAGTCAATGTGGGTGAGCACAGTATCTTGTTGCAAGCACATTTGAAGTAGCTTTTCTTGATCTCCTTGCCATCAGGCTTCGAAATTGTGCCATATGAATTGTTGCACAGTGGGCTTCAAGAACTCAAAGAACTCAAAGAATGGAGTAGTCCGAAGGACCTCAGTGATTCGCTTCTTGGGCCTACCATTTGCTCCAGTGCCTTCATACTGCAATTGCTTCCAGTTGATATGCATGCTGAACACATCCACCCTCTCACGTGGGCAAAGGTCAAAGAATCCTAGACCACATTGGTTGCATTGCCCCAGTAGACATTCCGGGCGATGGAACTTCGAATCCTCAGGCTTAGGGCACAGCAGTGACTCCTACATTGCCGTTACACCCGGAAAGTTCCTCCCTCCCGCATTACAAAGTCCTCCATTGTTGAAACCGCAGACGACGCATTCGCAGGTGCAATGTCCAATCACATGCGCACCGGTCCGAGCATGCCGGAATGCATGCAGTGCCTGAAGTAGGAAAAGAACCTCTACATGGTAGCGACAGCAGCATACATTTCGTTCCTTGCACTTGATTATGAAGTAGGGGCGCAAATACACAAAGGACCGCAGCATGATTGCGCACTCGGGATGAGCAGCAAGGAAACGACCATAGAGTTCCTTCTGCAGAAATGCATAAGTGACAGTCAGTGGTAGGCTGGTGGTCGATAGAGCTTTGCAAAGCAAATTCAAAAGTAGGAAATAGCAGCAGGGAGACTACGTACAGACGCAGACGACAATTACCAGAGGAAAAAGGATACGGACAGTACATGACAATACTATGAGTACATGTCTAGTACTTGTCAGTACTAGGCATGCATAAGAAGTACTTAGTAGCACCACTATAATCGAAGCAGTACTAGAAAGAGTACAACGCATGTCTTGTGGAACAGTCTCAATACTAGACAACATTCAGGACAGTGCATTGGAAGCCATATGTAGAGTACTATTATCCTGCATGGCAAGGGCAAGAGTACTATAGACTTGTCCTGTGCTCTTACGGAGTAAAATCGCAGTAGTGGTCGGTGTTTCCAAGTAATGCAAGTACGTCAAACAGACTTATATAATACTGCCGCATGGGGGAAGGTCGAAAGCAGTACTAATAAGGATGAATGCAAAAGCAGTGGGCAGTGGTTCTTTGCTGTCATAGACCGTGCGAGTAACTACAGCATTGCACATAGAAGACGACAAGTACTTCAAAGTCCTACTGCCACTGAATGGGTGCATCAATCACGCAGAGATAAGTACTAAGCGCGACTGTCATTGGCAGCAAGGGCAACACCAGGGGGTCCTGGCGGGAAATGGTGCACTCTGTTGTGGTGTTTTTGGCCACAGTTTAGGTGCACAAAACTTATACACCACTCGAAAAATGGATGACTCACTACTGACTAAGGTTTTAATAAGGGAATTAGTGACGATGCCTTTGAACCTTTCCAGTGTATCGGCCTTCAGACTTCTATTTTGCTCACATTGTAGAAAGAAATTCGAATGGAACAACGGAGAGGGCAATGATAGTCGTAAACATGATGGTGGAAGACCGGAGTATCCTGAAATGAAATAAGAGGTAGAAGGAACTTGAGTCTCCATAAGCAGATGTATAGGATGGGTGTCGTATACACTGCGTCCTAAATGCTTCCTTTGAATATCCTTCCTGTTCGGACTCACCCGGGTTTCTTCGGTCCACCAAGTTGTCACAGCTGTTTTCACAACATCCGGGATGCCTCCACAACATTTCTGTTTGCGCGGGACTGAGTACCCTGTCGCTGCTGTTGGTTGACGCGGTCCGCACACGCTCAAGAGCTGAAAGTAAATTGGTCTTCTTTATACCCAGAACGCATTGAAATCCGCTAATGTCGGCATCCACTTGGAAAACCACCGCTTCCAAAATGCAGCGCTTCCGAGCCAATTTTCCGGAAGAAGTAGGGATCTTCGTTTGCTGCAATTCTGCCCGAATATTAAGGATGATTTGCCGCTGAATTCGTACAACTTGTGGAGTCGGGTAATCTGCGAGAAAACATGTCCGCACTTGGTCGTATCGAAATACCCTTTGTATAATAGCAGCACGCAAGCGAGGGCAATCCACGTCCTGTAGATTCATCATGATGCTGCGGTAGATGCGGTTGGCATGTCGCTTCACTGTCACAAGGAAGTTCGCGCCCTCTGCAAGTGCGCCACCGTCATCACCGTCATCCTCTGCAGGTGCACCTGTGTCGTCACCTTCGTCCTTGTTCTCCGACAACATGTTCTCTTCATTTGCTGTTGGGGTCGTCCTTCGCCAAGCTCGGCAACGTCACTGGCGGAAAGCATCGCGTCTACGGTTATCCTCCACTTGCGTGGCCACAGCATGCTGCCTTGTCTGCGGACCCGCACGACTTGGTGTGATGGGAGGTTGTCCGCGAGATCGGGACTGCTGTACACCCTGCATGGCTAGCAATTCCACCGCTGCCGTCCGGTCTTCCAGCTCTGTGTCCAATACCGGTGGCCGTTGCGATCTGCAAAGTACAATGCAAGCCGATCAACATGCAAGTCCATGCGTGCTTTAAACTTCTGCGTCGCCTTTGCTAGGAAGCCTCCGCCACCAGCGTTACTACAGCCTCCTCCTGAACCGCCGTCGCCGTCCATCGTTCTTCATTTACTACCGGCAGTCCAGGGACAATCACAGATCCGCTGACGATTCTCTGCAGCAAATTTGCCACGTGGACGTTTGCTGAGGCTAGTGGGACCCTTTCCAAGTATTGCTGAGTACTACGTAGTACCAATGACTACTGCAGCAACCCAGGGTCCATGAAGAACACTGAAAAATGGGTATGCCAATGTTCTAATTCATATTAAATCAAGCTTTGGTAGGAATTTTTTCTAAAAATAGACCATTTTGGAGGACTTTGTGCTCATCAGTTTCCAAAAAAGAATCAAAGCACAAAGTATTGTCATTGCTCAGAAGTAGATGCACAAAGGACCCCTCTTTGGACAACCACCAAGGTCATGGATGTAAGTATTTTTAGGCGCCCCTTAAGAGGATCATTTGTTAATAGCATAGGAACAAGCCTCCAAAATTTCAACTCCAGATCATATTGTTTGAGTACTCGCAGGTTCAAAAAACACCGGAAATGCAAAACGTGACATATTAATTTAATTTCTTTTTAAATGTAAATTGTTTTTTTTTTTAATTATAAAAAATAAGGCATCTGAAGACATTGGAGAGAACCATCTTCATTAAAAATTTCAAGTTCTTATGAATTGCACGTCAAAAGTTATTGGCAGTGGAAGGTATAACATGTCCTCTATGACAATTCAATAGTACCGGTGATTCTTGCAACTACCCACATGTTGTTTGAAAATTTCAAAGAAAAAAAATAAAATTTTTGTTTATAGTGAGTTGCCCAAAATTGCCATGTTGTTTGAAAATTTCAAAGAAAAAAAATAGAATTTTTGTTTATAGTGAGTTGCCCAAAATTGCCATGTTGTTTGAAAATTTCAAAGAAAAAAAATAGAATTTTTGTTTATAGTGAGTTGCCCAAAATTGCAATGTTGCCAAAAAATGACGTTTGGTCCTCTAGGGGTTAATGTTGATTTGTCAAAGTCACAATATATTAGGCTAGGAATTTAGAGATGATAGAATCTTAGAAAGAAGCCATCTATTGTCTTGTAGAGTGTGGAATGCAGTTTGATTGTCATATTTATTCAATTTATACTCTATACATGGATATTTTTTTTAGTTATTTATATTTAATCCCTCATGACCAAGAAGACACAATGTCTCCTCTTCAAATTTCCAATTGCAAATTTTTAATAGGGTGAAACAAATCTCAATATTTTGTAAACTAGAGACTTGTAGAGTAACAAGTTGAAATACTTGTTGCATATTTTGATTTTCAAAATTTCAATGTGAGAAGTATTTAAAATTTTATATAGGAAATCTACTCTAATAGAAAAAGGAAGCAAACATAGATTGTCTAAAATGAAAGGATAGTAGGAATAGAAAAAACATCTTCCTAAACATTCTTAGTCTTTATTCTATTCAAACAAATTGGGTCTAGAGAATTTTTTTTCAAATTTGTATTCTTGACAATTTATAATACAAGATTTAATTTGGTGTGATTAAGAATACAAAAATTAGAATGGTTCCAATTTGTTTGAATATGTTCCAAACAATATGCTAATAATATTAATTGTTAAAATTTGAAAGTTAACACATATAAAATATATATTTTTTAAAATTCTGTAGAATCCAATTTGCTCAGTTTTGGCTTTCTACTCCTTCTATTTGAAAATGTGTATAAATTTAAAGGAATTTTTTATATATAATTTTCCAAAATTAGAAAAACTACATTTGCTTTAGATTCCAAATTATATTTGCTTTAATTTGCTTTAGAAAAAATCTGGAGGGATAAAAAAGCATGATTTATCTTCTTATAATTTTTCTTTTCCAAATGTTGCATTTTTTGCCTATAAAGTTGATCATTCAAAATTGTTATAATCTAAAAATGCAACAGTTAATATTTTCCACAAATAATTCCATGTATACTAGACAAAGTAGTCTTTACTTTTGTACGGTTAAAATTAAAAATTTTAAGTATGTGCAAAAAAATATCAAAGTGGGATAATTCATTGATACCCTCCATTGTCAAAAAGTTGTTGGGTCTTGAAGGATTAATAGAAAATGTGACGGACAAAATTCATTAATGCTTTTCACCTTAGGAAGCCCAAACTTTTATTTTGGACTTCATATAAGGTAAAAAGTTGATTGTAGCCATTGTGCATAGATACAATTATGGAATTCAAAATCAGTTTATTTTGCAAAAGATTGGCAAATTAGGGTTTATTTCACATGTCATTTGGTCCACTCATTTTTGAAAATATGATACATTATAAGTGGTCAAAGCAAAAACATATAGCTTTCCATTGTGGTCTATAGGGGTGGACTATCTTTGGCCTTTTGAATCTTTATGTATCTCTCTTACTTCCCTACATGATTCTAATGGAAATCTTAGTGCAACTCTTTGTACAGTGAAACAATGAATGCCAACTTTTTGCCATGTATAGAAGTCTCATGGGTGAGTTCAATGAAATCATAAAATGGCAACTTTCTAATCCAATTCCAAACCTTTCATCTCCAATTTCAAAACTTTGAGTCCCAATTGCAAACTCAATGCAATAAAAACTACATTAGAATATACCAGAATTGAATTGGATTAAAAACTAGAGCTCTAGATATAAAATATTATTGTGGTGCTCCAAATTTCAACATTCACCCACATATAGGATAGAAAATATCACATCAACACCGACATTCAAATCTCGTATCCATAATCTATTTTGCTCCAAAATCTAACAATTTCATCCATTTTAAAATTTCAAGTTTTCTGGCGTCTTGTTTTATAGCCAAATTATTTTTTTCTGCTGCAATCTGGCACTATTTCGCCCCCCCTTACCTTCAATTTTAAGACCGGCAGACTACTATTTAGTTAAACTTTAATTTTTTTTTAACTCTCCCATCAGCCAGTCAAGAAGCGATCGACACATGATAAGTTTTTGAACCTCCAACCGCATGCAAGCCAGGTGTCGAAATCTTAGAGAACCAAGTGGCTAGTCCCCACCCCACCTTCCCGTGCAAAGCCCCTCTCCTTCCCTGACCCAAGAAATTCTGCGTCCACAAATTTGTTGAACACTTCCGAAACTTTCCAAATTCGTCACTATTCACAAGAATCACAAGATTTCACAGAACTCCCAAGTGCTTGGTCGATCAAATTCTGGTAAGTTCAGCTACTTTTGGGTAAGTTGCGCTATTTTCTTCATGCTGTAGTATTCTTTTTGCAACAAGTTGTTTGCAGAGTTTCTGATTCAGGGTTTGGAGTTCTTGTCCTATACCCTAATTTTATTGGGTTTGGAGGAGGAGGCTTTGCATTGACAGAAGCTACCCTGCCTGAAGAAGTTTGTTTGAGTAGCTACCTCACTTGAATAGCCGGCCAATGCTAATTGGACGGAGTCTCTGGTATGGTAGTGTAGATCATGCTTGTTTGTTTCTACTGAATCTGAAATGTTGAGGATTGGGTTGTCATGAACTTGGAGCGCCTGCTTTGTACATTAATTGGGTTGCGAGACATTGTTGCTATTCATGTTCTGTATACTAGGTTTTGGTGCGATTTAGGTGACCGCATGTAATTGTGACACTTTCAGCCCTGAGCGTATTTTCTATGATTAGAGTTGTCGTGTTTTTTTAATAGAGTCCTGTTGAAATATGAAAGAGGATTCCAGTCCTCCATAGGTTGCAGTATTTGGATTGCTACTTGGATATCTGATTGGATAATTCATATGCTAAAGTTATATAAGGATTCGAAGTAGCGGAGGAAGTTTATGATTTTAAAGTTAATCTGTGCTTATTGTCTGATGTCTTGGAGTGTTACATTTGTGTAGGTATTGTAATTGGGTGTAGTGACGTTCATGTGTGGTACGTGCTAATTTCATGTGTCTGCGTTCCCAGGCTTTGTTGAGTTTTCTGCATTACGAAGTTTGTGCTGTTACCGAGACGTTTACCTAATGGCGGACACTAGCGCAGTGAGAGAAGAGAATCCCGAGTTGTTCCCGAAGGAAGGGAAGGGATGGGACGATTACGAGCATCAGAAGAATCTCAAGGCAGGAACAGAGCGTCTGGATCGCCGTTCCACCCATCCAGACAAGAATGCGGTCAAGAAGCACGGCCATGGCGGGAAGTTCACCGTCGATGGTCCGTATACCGACGCAGATTACTCGGAGGACATTCCCGCAGCAATGGACGAGCGTGACCCGAACTTCGTCGATCCGGCGGATGAGCAGGTGGACAAGGACGCTGGGATTCCTGGGGTGGAGGTCGCTAAAGTGGCCGTTACGGGTGCTGGAACTGCGCATCCAGCTTCTTAAATCATGAGGTAACTACTCCTGATTTTTTGCTAATCATATTTTCTTTTACTAGAAAGGTTCAGAATTTTAATATTCTTGTTAGTAATCGAAAGAGGATTCCTATGCACCAAAGAATGCTTTGTTTGTCTTTCATATGCAAAAGTTATAAGGGTTTGAATGCGTGATTTGTCTACTGTATACAAAAGTTATAAGGGGTTTGAATGCGTGATTTGTCTTCTATATGATATAAGGGTTTCCAATGCTTGATTTGTCTACTGTATGCAGAAGTTAGGAGGGGTTGAAGTTCTTCTGGTAGATGATCTAAAACCTAATGAGTTTTGAATTTGACGTGGTGGATGTTCTCAAAATCAATAGAAGTTATCCTTTGAAGTCCAACTCAAAGGTTTCTGTTGTGTTTTTTCTTTGACCTTCAATAAATAAGTGTAATTAATAATCAATGGACTATATCCTACCACTCTAAACTAATGCACGCGTTTGGACTCAATTTTTCAATCAAATGAAGCATTAGAGGTATAGAATAAAAGATTTAGAGGTTTCAAGCAGATTGCAATTTCATTCAACTTTAAATTATGTGCTCATTGTGCTAGTCAGATTTGAAGTGTTGCAATGAGTTTTGGTTAACGTATATGTTCCTTTTGTGCAGGCTGAGGAACTTGTAGCATGCTGATAACATTAGATGGATGTTGCTGGTAGAATGAAATTACATTACAATCTGAAGGAACTGAGGATTTCCCAGTGTTAAAGCAACTGAGCTGAGAAGGTAGATCAGCGACTCTGTCTATTATATGTGTACAAAGCTGGTTTGGCGCAATGAGTTGAACGGAAGTTGCACTCAAAAGGTGTGGGGTCCCTGTTGTGAAGTACAATGTCAGTAAAGGTGAATGTTGCGTGTTGATTGCAAGTGAACGTTCCTTGAAAGAACGGATGTTCAAAAGTTTTTCATATGAACTCAATGAGTGCATCGTACACTACGGTATCGGCTTTGTTTTTGTTGCGCTGTTGGTTTGGCTGTTACATTCCGTTTTAGCTTTTTGTGACGGTACGTTTTCTTTTAGCTCGTGTGTCGACAGTGAGTGGTGACTGGTGAGAGAATTAGACAGGCAGTCCTAACTCCTAACCTAAACACCCACCTATGGCTGTAACTCTCAGTTGAGTGAGCTGGCCACAAAATAAAGATAGTGATTGAGTCTATGTTTAGTTCAAATTTTTTTTTTTTTTGAACAAATGGGAAACCCACTGCATTAAAAAGAAACCAAAGAACAACAGCGAAGCCAAAACAGCTGGACGAAAGAGCTGAACAAGAACGACCCAAAAAGAAACCAAAGGCTTTCTAATAGAAAGAGCACTTAGCAGGGCGCTCCAGAACACTTCATTCTCACCCCTCCTGTAAGCCAGGATGGGGGATTGGAGCCATACGCACTCAAACCTACTCTGAAACTTGTTAAAACGTTGGGAATGATGATGAGCACTACAAATAGCCTTCATCTATGCCGCCCAACCCACATCTAAGAGTGCTTCCCACAATGCTTGTTGACAGTTACCTTTAGGCCATGGAGCATCAGCGAACACCTTACTATTACGAGAAATCCAAATAATCCAAAATGCTTGACCTCGAAGTAAAGTCCATATAGTCTTGAGGCCAATAAGTCTACGTGGAAGCTTGGTACCGAAGATACATTGGGTAAAACTAAACCTGCTATGAGGTCTCATAATCGGTTGAACTCCTAGTATGTGGTCGAGAATCGACTGAGCATACTCTTAAATCTCGTGAGCACGTGAACAATGGTAGAACCTATAGATCGGTGTTCTTCCACATTGTCCATGCAACAATTGCATCTGACGTCAATAGTTGGGTTAATACGTGCTCTCCATGAATGGACCGCCACCGCATTATGCCAAAAGGACCACATAAATGCCGCTTCTTTTCAAGATCTTGATTTGTGCCAAAGATCCCGCCAATCAGGTAGAAAGTTGAGAGGGAAAGTTTAGTTCAGTTTCACTCCACGTCTCATATGTTGAAAATGAGTGAACAAAATCATGAACTACAATCTTAAAAAAAGTTTACAAAAATGCCTATACTTGTTTTTTGAACAAACGATGACTTTAATATTTTATTACATGTCGTTGTACATCATTTAAGACCTACCACTATGGCTGTTGTAAAAAGTTGGCATACATGTGCTCTGAGAGAAAATACAATACAGCTTATTAGAACTATCTGTTCAAGTTTGGTATGTGACCGTTACAATTACAGTTGCTAGGCACTAAGGTAAAAGACCCCATTGCGGTCAGAATTAGGAGTGTGCCTACATGTCATTGCTGAAATTTTTCAAATTTTTTCCCACACAAAGATAAGTGTAAGAGACAGTGAGGGCATTTGAAATTATATTTTTTGGACCAAGTATGAATTAGTTTAGAATTTTTGAAGTGATCAGTCCATAGAAGTCTGTAGGCTACTTCATGACCAACAAAATCTGAATCCAATATGGTCATCTTCCTACCCAATGTAGTCACAACATTTTCAAACATGGAAGACCTAAAAAGTCAATTTTTACAAAGAATTTTACATTGAAAAGTTGGAAGTACCTATTGAGGTCACTAATTATTCCATAACTACCATATAAGGCATTGATTGTGGTCTAAAAAACCACAATGGGGTCATTAGGTGTCCATCATGGGTCATTTGACCGCAATGGGGTCATTTACCTTACTAGCAATTGGAAATTCCATCTTATTTTGTACAGTATGGACCTGGTATTCTCACACGGTAGGTACATGCTAGTGTTAAATTTGAAGTCTCTCAAGCTTAAGAGTATTTGGCAAATTGTGAAGAGAACCTCAAGTGAGTTTGGTGACTGCATCTAGAATCTCCTGAATAAGCATCTAAGCATGTTCCGATTACTAACCTAGCTTACTTTTAAGGATGTTGAATGTTTTAAGCAATTGAACAAAGATTCCAAATTTTCGTAGAATGGAATTTAGGGCATCCAGTGGATAGATTAACCCTGAAGCACTCCAACGTCCATATTTTGGATGATGAACAGAGGGCTTTGAGGTACTATTTCGTCCAACTAAGTTCTCATTCATCCAATGTAATACTTAAATCTAGAGAAGACAACCTTCTTTAATGACCAAATTCTTGAAATTCTGGTAAATGATGTTTCTGTGCATTTTCTGGTAAATGTGCAAATATGTGCAACAATTCAGAAAAGGATTGAGACGTTTAGGGTTAAGATTGTTGATTGTATGATTGTAGATGTACCCAAATTAGACCCTTTGCTCTCATGTGCACATTTAGCTAAAGATCTATGCAGGTATGTGTTGATGTTCTCTTGAAGACGATTTTCATTGGTGATACACGTTCTTAATAAAATCAAAATGCTAAAATGTATTGTCCAACTCAACTAAGCATTTGAGGCGCAACGCAACAAGTCACAAGAATCTTATGTCATTTTGGCACTAAATACGCCAACACCAAGAAAAATGGGTGGAAGAATGGATGAAATCATCAATTCTTTATACAAAATATCATATTCCCAAAATATTTGGATGAAATTTACTACAAATACATAATTTTGTGCGTGAGCATACATATATATATGGACGACTCCAATTTTCCTTACATGCATGTTATTCAGGGTGCAAGTTGCTCTAAATTAGGAGGTCTACAAAATGACCACGTTTGAAAAGCGTTCTCTTTCACAAAGGTACATATTGCTTTCTTCATTTCTCTTTTCAAGGAAGATATACTGATTTCAACAAGTCTAAACTCCCCAAAATTGCATATCATCTTAAAGACATCTCGGAGTAGCAATCAAATTAAAGACATCTACAATCGTCTGAATAAGCATCTGAGCATGATACGATTATTAATCTAACTTAGTTTTTGTTGGATGTTTTAAGCAATTTAACATAGATTCCAAATTTTCGTAGAATGGAATTTAGGGCACTCAATGGATAGATTAAGATTGTTGATTGTATAATTGTAGATGTACCCAAATTCGACCCTTCGCTCTCATGTGCACATTTTGCTAAAGATCCATGCAAGTATGTGTTGATGTTCTCTTGAAGATGATTATATTGGTGATACACATCCTAAGAAAAAAAATCAAATACAAAAATGTGTTGTTCAACTCAACTAAGCAACTGAGACGCAACGCAACAAGTCCAGATTGATAGACTATGACATCATTGGGAGTTTTGGATGTGTTGAGTTCATGTTGAAATTCAATGGGACTTGTTTAACCTGCTAAACTTCCACATCTGAATGCTGAAACCATCTATCTTAGTACTGTCCAATCTAAGCATCATCTCCGCATGATCAATTATAAATGTTCTTTGAATTAGACTGTAAAATCCAAAGCATGTCCCTTTCCCAACTTCAATGTTTTCAAACCTCAAATGCGGAAGGTGGTAAAACAATAAAGATATGTCTTGTCCTCATGTTGCCTGAAACAAGCCCTTAAAAAATTGGCAAACTTTCATGAGAATCTGAACTCATTTGGGCATTGGCTACCCCAACACAAAGAAAATGGGTGAAAGAATGGATGAATTGTCAATTCCTTATATAAAATGTCATATGGTTTTCAAAGTATTTGAATGAAAGTTACTAAAAATAAATACATAATTTTGTGGGTGAGCATACACATATGGATGGCTATCCAAATTTCTTGACATGCATGTTTATCTAGGGTGCAAGTCACTCCAAATTAGGAGGTCCATAAAGCGACCAAGATTGAGAAGCGTTCTCTATCATTAAGGTACATGATTGCTTTCTTCAATGTACCAATTGCATTTGTCAATGTACCAACACTCGAAACAAACGAAGGGTTGAATGTTTTTTTGAGCTTTAAGTGATTCCAACTTCAAAATTCACACCCACTTCTATGGAGGTCCAAAAAATATGAAACTATTTGGGTTAGATACCAACTCCCTTTTTTTCTTTCAAGGAAGATACACTGATTTCAACAAGCCTAGACTCCTCAAAATTGCAAATCGTCTTACACTGAATGGTCTCTTTAAGCACCTCCTACCTTACCAACGAAGAACACGGAAAAGAATGGCTGCCTGAAACTCTCCTGTCACAGATATCCAACACAGCCAAAACTACGATCATTCACATCCAATTACTCAATAAGCGTAGTTACAGAAGTTGCAGTAGAAAAATAGAACTCACCGATACTGGCAACATATTGATACAGTGAGGGTGCCTAGCTAGTAACATGTCGATCACCAGCATGTTGCGTTGCAACCCTCCTCCAGAACTAGAAACAGTCTCTTTAACTTCTGCTATGTCGCCGACAATCCAATCACATCCAACACAATTAGGAGAACACAATTAGGAGAATTATCGATCAAAAACTCCACAATAATCTCCCGGAGTAGCAATCAAAGACATGACCGATGGATACGTCACAAACTTACGATACGTCTTCTTCATCCTCAACAAGGGAGTATTGTTCCAATCCATTTGTGTGTCAACAACTTGCCTTGATCGTCGAGGGTCGATGGTCAGCAAATATATAAAAAGCAAGCAGAACCTTCGATCAGGAGATTCAATTAATTCTTGATCAGAAAATGAGAAACTCTGTCGATTGCTGCCAGTACGTTGCTCGTGATCGAGAAGCTCAAACATCGACGAAGAGCCTGGACTCAAAGCGAGCTACGCACACTCATCAGGATCTATATATGCATCCCATGGGTATCACAGAAGTCGAATTGTAAGCAACCTGAAAACATTATTACCACTAAGTGTTACCGTGGACAGTCGTGCATCTCCGAAAATTGGGTCCCCGACGTACTAAGTTAAGCAAACTCACTGCCCTCTATATGGTGAATTTCGTTAAAATGGCGGCATTCCATTACAATGGCACGTTATTTCAGTTTAGAACGTCCGTTCTGAAATCTACACCAGTGGTACATTCTGAAAATCTACGCCTTTCCTAGAAATCTAAAATCTATACCAATCCTAGATTTTTTAGAATGGTCGGTTTAAAATCTATACCTTTTCCTAAAGTTTTGAAATCTACAACCATCTTAGATGTCTGGAATCTATACCAATTCTAGATGTTCAGAACGGACGGTCTGAAAAAATGGCATAAGGAACATGGCACAAGGAAAATATGGCACTGGGAATACCGCCATTTTAACGAAATTCGCCTTCTATCCCAAAATGTGCTTTCCACCCAAGGCTTCTTAAACCCGGGCAATTTCATTAAAATTGAAGTATTCCAATGCCACTATGACATTGTGCTATTTTCACCATCTAGGATTGGAATAGATTTCAGAACGGCCGTTCTGAACCATCTAAGACAGGTATAGATTTCGAACAGCCGTTCTGAATTCATTTTCATGCCATTTTAAAAAAATATCGCCATTTTAATGAAATTGCCCATACGAGCCAATGAGGAGCATTGGTGCCTTATTTTCGTGCAGTTGCAATTGGTCGGAAATATTTTGATCCAAGAAACTGATGAAGTGAAATGGTTTGCCATTTGTGTCAGTAATCTTGTTAGGTGGATGACCAGTGCCAAACAATTTTTTGGAAGAAGTGATCAAGGCAGAAAGAGCTCAGGCCTAGATTAAGGTAGAAGCACCACAGTAGTCGATCATTTAAGCAATTTTGGACCAGATTGTGTGTAGTATGAGGTGGTGGAGATTTTTACCATGTAGCCATGTAGGAAGATAGGAAATATATCGGGGGTGCAAAATGTTCAAAATTTTATTTCCAAAATTGAAATTACTGTAAATTTTGGGAGCCAAAAAGTGCACTTCACTAGTACTCAATGTCTAGAGTCTTCCAATTCTAATTGTTCAAGAATGCTCCCCGGGTATGCAACTCTTGTATTATATGCGGGGTCATCGGCGGTAAAAAGGCTTAGAAGACGGCTTTTGTAAAAATTATATCAAATAAAAAAGACCAAATAGTTGGGTGAAGACCAAATTAAAAAAAAAATGAAAAGTAGAAAATGTTGTGTACTATACATATTAGAGAAAAACTCACAATATATATAAAGAATTGGAACACCTATGGGTCATTGCAAGAAACACTTGTCCTTTTTTTTGTCCCCTTGCCCTTGGACATGTAGTTTTTTGCTCATAACTTTTGCGTCTTATATCCATTTTCTATTAAATTTGAATTGAAGGTATGTATAAAAGTTTCAAACATTAAGTAATTTTTTCAGATTTTTTAAAATTATTTTACTATTCTTAACCCCTAACTGACTGAGCGACCAAATATGGTTGCTCCAAAATTTCAGGATCATTTGGGTACGGGTAGTTAAATTCCTTTGACCGGTTAAATTTTTTTTACGGATAGTATTGAAGGTTAACTATTGGAAACTTTTTTTTTTCACTAAAAAAGGTAAATATTTGATTTTGGAGAGGTCCTCAAAAGCATATGTGTCTCATTGAGGAAGAGTAAAGCTTACAAATTTTATTTGATTTCTCGGCTTTAAGCAAAGCTTGCCAATTTTACTTGAATTGAGATCTAAAGAGTTCTACTTATTCATTTGCTTTGAAAATGGTCCCAATGGAAAGATTAAAGTGTTTTCATTATTTTCACCATTGAAAATTTATACATGCAAGTGTTGTTTTGGAGTTATTTGCAATTTCTACTTATAAAAAAATTACATTTCAACAATTACAAGGTGGATTGTGTAATGAGTTTGATAGCTTTTCATGTGAAATTAAGTTTTTTGAAAGTGTATTTTAGTGTGCTAACATAATTTGTAGTTGTTCATGTCACCTCCAATCCCCGAAAATATTTGTATGCAAATTTCTCAAACATTGTGGGGAGGGGCAGCATACTAAAATTAGAAAATATACATTTCTCTTGTTATGATCTCACAACTTCTATGCAATTTTGCACTCAAAATTGGTATGCATACTAATAAGCTAGTTCTTTAAACATTTGTAAGGTTAGATTTTGAAAAAAAAACAATTTGCGTCATTGGAGATAACTATAAGTCCATGCTCTTTTTTCATAGGAAGAACACACTTGGAAAGGCTTAGGCACTTAGGGGTTAAATTGCCCCTGGTTGGATGTCTACCTTGGCCATTTTGGGGGGTTTTAGCACTATTTTTGACCCAAAAATGCAAATTGGAAGGTGAAAATTAGAAGGCAAGGAGTTCTTCTAAAGTTACACAAGCCTACGAAGAGAATTTCCAAAAATAATAAAACTTCCACCTTCCACATGTGTTCAAAGTGCACTACCTGTGCGCACGTGCAGAGGATATAATTTTTTTTCCCACAAATGAAAATTGTTGAGAAGAAGCATCTTTAGGTAAGGAAAAATTGCTTTTTGCTGAATGATAATTGAGCATATAAATGTGAAGATGTTTTCTAATGGAAGCCTCAACTAATGTACAATTTCTATATTGCCTTTGCCAAGTTGAATCATTTTTGTGCATGTTTACAGTGATGATGCTGTGTATTTTGCTATTATAGTGTTTACAATTGAGTAATCGATTGCACAATCACCAAGCAATAAATTTCAATAAAAATACAGCTCTTTGATATGTAGGCAATTATAATTGTAAACTTTATTAAAGAAGAAAATTGCATTGGAGTCAACAAAACCAACTTGATGTTTTTTCTGCATTTATTGTTTTCAACACAAAATTTTGAGTTTTCTAGCGCAAAATTTTGCTCAGGAAACAGAGAATGCAAAAAAAACATCTAGTTGGTTTTGTTGACTTCAACGCAGTTTTCTTCTGTATTTGACATATTTGATAGCTAGTTTTACTAATTGGTGAGGTGAGTTCACAATCCCTATGTCATTCATTTGTTCGTTTGACATCCTAGTCAATCTTCATATGACACCTTCAAGAAAAAACTAAATGAAGTCATGTAACAATGCATCCACAATTTCAATCAGTGCTTCAAGTTTTTTATCACGAATCTTTGGCAAAAGCCTATGTTGTGATTCCAAGGTAGCTCCAGCAAATACTTAGAGCCATTGTACGCCACACCCATTGGAAATTTTGCAATTGGGAAAGTTGGAACATTATCCCCTAAAGGCCCAAGTGTCCGTTCAACGGATAAGTGGGATTTCGGGCAGGTACCTACGGGCTGAAATTTTGTCCTGATTTTTTGAAACTTTTTGAAAAGATAGAAAAACTGATAAGCTTTGTGGGAGTATAATTTTTTTTTCAATCGGTGCCTGGGAAAAAAAGTTATGCCCAAATAAGCTCAAAACAGGGGAGAGTGGGCAACAAAAAGAATTTTGCAAAAAATAATTTTTTTTTTTTGAATTTTTTTCCCATAGATTATATTTTTGTCTATCTGGAAAGCTTTGATTCATTTCATTTGGATATGTCATGAGAAAGTTATGGACATTCTTGTTTTTTGGGCAGTTAGAGCATCTTTTTGAAAAAAATAACTTGTAGGACTCATTTTTTAATGAAATTCTTCAAATTTTTCAAACTTTTTTTTTTTGGCATGGTTCAATTTACTTGCTAGAACAATCTCACCATTGGGATTAGTGCATTTTAATTCCATCTAAAATATATGAATATTTTAGATTTTCCTCCTATCTTGTACCTAATTCTACTTAACAATTTTTTTCATAATGTAAATTAAGATTTTTTGAAGTTTTTTTTTTTTGGTAGATTGTCAACTCAATTCTCCACTATAAAAATTTAAAGCTCAAAAATCTGTAGTGCAAAAATTTTAAGCTAAAAATGTTCAAAGTCAAAAAATCCAATCCCACAATGTGCTGAAAACCTTGTTTTTTTCACTTTAAACGCAGATATCTTGCAATCTATGCGGTCAAAAATTCTGAAATTTTTTCCACACATTCTTATACTAGTTAGGTATAAGATCCTATGGTTAGATGTGCAAAAAAAAACGTTTTTAATTTTTTCTTCACTCTTTGCTAAAAAATGGCAGTTTTGGGTGTTTTTTGGCAGAAAAAAGGCCTTGGGCCTTTAGGGGTTATACTTGCATTTGATCAAGCGGCTGGCAAGAGTTTGTTTGGGAGTCAAAAATGTGAGTGCAGATACCAAAGCTTGTCTATACAATTCAGAACAATCATTCTCTTGAGTTTAATATTGCCACACTTCAAGAAAAGAACAAAAATATTATATATCAAAAATTTGCCAGACTTAGTAGCCTCAACCAAATTCTAAGCTAGAACCACTGTCCTATACTATAAGGTATGCAAGATCTGTGAACTCTCATGCCAAATCCAAAGCTTGAACCAAGTTCCTTGCTTTCTCTCAATCTGCATTCTAAATACGTCTCATTGGACTACTGGAGATCCTGTTGATAAGCCAAAGCTCGATTTGATCCCTTGCAAAGGAACGTAAGAAATTAATTCTAACGGTGAGAACTGGAGGTGATTGGTGATTACATAAATCCAAATTCTAGTGCAAGGATCCAATGCCGTAGTACTAGGGGTTTTGATCTCACACTATTAACCCCTAAAAACCCATTGTCCCTTCGGGGGACAAAAGGGATTTTGGGTAGGTACCTATGAGCTGAATTTTTGTCGTGATTTTTTGAAACTTTTTTGAAGATAGAAAAACTGCTAAGCTTTGTGGGAATATAATTGTTTTTCAATTGGTGCCCGGGAGAAAAGCTATTCCCAATTAAGCTCAAAACAGCCTTCGGGAGGCAGCAATTTTTTTAAATATTTATTTATTTATTTATTTTTAATTTATTTTTAATTTATTTTCCTTGTAGATTATATTTTTTTCTATTTGGAAAGCTTTGATTCATTTCATTTGGATTTCTTATGAGAAAGTTATGGACAATCTTGTTTTGGGGGTACTTCAAGCATCTTCTTGAAAAAAATAAATTGTAGGATTCATTTTTGAATGCAATTTTTACAATTTTTCAAAAAGAAGAGTTCAACAAGGTTTAATTTTTTTTCTTGAACACTCTCACCATTAGGATTAGTGTTTTTTAATTCCATATAAATGATATTAATATTTTAGATTTTCATTCTAACTCGTACCTACTTCTACTTAACAGTTCTTTTTCATAATAAAATTAAGTTTTTTTGGATTTTTTTTTCTACCTAGATTCTCAATTCAATTCTTCACTATAAACATTTAAAGCTCAAAACTCTGTAGTGCAAAACATTTAAGTTAAAAATGTTCAAAGTCATAAAATCTAGTCCTGCAATGTGTTGGAAAACTTGTTTTTTTTCACTCTAAACAAAGATATCTTGCAATCTATGGAGTCAAAAATTCTGGATTTTTTCCACACATTTTCATACTAATTAGGTGTAAGATCCTATGGTTAGATGTGCAAAAAAACATTTTTTTAATTTTTTTACTCTTTGCTGTAAAAATGGCAGTTTTGGGTGTTTTTTGGCAGAGAAAAGGTTGGGCCTTTGGGGGTTAATTAAGTTCATATATTTATAGAATTTTCCACAAGATGGAATTGGTGTTCCAGTGTGATTGAAATAGGGAAGAGAAATCAACAAAAATAGAGAAGAAAAACTGCAAAACTGAAATTGAGAATGAAAATGAGAAAAAAATTGCAATTAGAAAAAAGCTTGCAAAGATAATAATAGAACGAATCTGGTTCTCACAGCACAACAATGCCCATGTCATGGACTATCAAGCCATTGGTTTGTTTGTCCCGCCATAAAGGCCATGATTCCTTGTAGATGGCCCAATTGGTTTCCCATCATTCACATTTGCTAGGGGCTTAGGGCCCTTGAAAGTTGTACAACGATTTGTTGTTGTTCTAGGCATTGGCAGTCACTACTTGATTTAATCATTAAATTGCTATAAAGCCGCCACCTACTTTCTGTTGTTTTAGGCACTACAATTTTTTTTAAACAAATCAAGAGAAATTCAATAAGTTTTATGAATAACAATTTGTACATTATATGTATACAGGCAAATTCAACCATAGTGTATTGGATGAGAAAAGTGGTTGTGAAACCAAGGTCTCGGGTTCAAACCTCAGTGCCAACACCTCCATTGGCGTGGTAGTTTGGTGCCTACTGATGTGGAAGGTTGACCCTTGTTGCCATGGCAATTTTAGTCTTTTGACGTGGCAATTTGACTTGCTGATACAGCAGTTTAGATCTGTTGATGTGGTAATTTTATTTTTTCTTTATATTTCTATTGTCCAAATCAACAGTACTGGAACAATAAATTTTTCTGTAATTTTGACAATAATAATGTGACCAAAACAAGAGGTGAAAACAACAGATTTTGGTTCTTTTGGTTACAAGTTTTCATAATAGTGTTTCATTTTTTTTCCCTTTTAGTAGTAGAAATGTTATCCAATGTGACATGTATTTAATGGCTAAATATCCATTGTGAAATGTCTTTTCACTCTATTCAAAAGACATGTTTTAGGGTGATTGCAAGAAACACCTGTACTGTTTGGTTGCGGATTTTTTTTGGACCGCTATAACTTTTGCTATAAATTTTGATTTATAGGTTTGATGCCAAATCAAAAAAATGAGTTCTAGATGTGTTGATTGTAATTGTATCCCTTATTTTTCAGAAATTGAAAAAATCAATTTATATTTAAAATTCAATTTCTGTTAATTTGTCACACTTTGACATTTGGAGTTTTTTAGTACTATTGAGCGGTTTAAATTAACCCTTTAGTGACCGTGGTTGATTTGGGGGGCGGATGCAGTTTTTCAAAAAGATGAATTTTGTGGCCATTCTAAAGATGTATTCTTAGATCAAACCGTACAATGTGTTTCTATAAGGGAGATTCTTCAACCTAACAAAAAATCAAACTCATCCAACGGTACAAATTGCTATAAATAAGGCAGGAGGTCCATAAATTAACCTTTTAAGGGCTAAAGTTGAATTTTTTGAAGGTGAAACATCTTTAATATTTTCTTAGTAAATTTTTATCAAAAGACAAGTAGAATAGGCATCTAATCCAAGTCGTTTCATATTTTTTCAAGCTTTGTGAAATTAGTTACAAATTTTTGAAGTTCACAAGAAATGGTCATTTGTGGTCATCAAAACAAATATTCTTCTAAAATGTATAGGTTTGGTACATTGAAGAAAGTGAAATGTACCTCTAAATTATGCTTGCTTCTGAAGCCTTGTTGGAGTTTGAGTTGCTTTCCTTAATTCTCAAAAATCAATAACTCGAATGACCCTTTAGAATTTGCTGTCGCAACCAGAATTTTTGGTTTTCCTCTGCTTGTCTAAATAATGGAACGGAAACAGGTAATTAGGATCCGTATCCGGTTAGAGGGGCAGAAGGAAACTAGAGATAGGCAATGCTAATCCAGTAAGGAGAAAACTGTATCTGATCCGGTCAGAATGTTAGTATTTAGGAGCGGAATCACATCCGGATCTCACCTCAAATCGGATTAGGGTTGGACTAGACTGATAAAGGACCGGACCGGAAAAGGTCATGATGATTTGCCAGGGGTCCTAGGACTATATAAAGGCTGGTCGTCCTCATTTTCACTCCTTTACTTCCCTCAAGCTCTGGAGCTGATCTTGAGCGCTTTTACGCCTCCCTCTGCGCTAGAGCCGTTGTATGTGTGTGCGCTTCCGGCCAGGCATGTCCGAGAGTGTAGGAAGAGTAGAGAACGTGTGGGTTGCAGGTTTTGTGGTGCTTTCCGGTTGAGATTGGACGAGAGGAAGTGAGGAACGAGACGTGTGGCTAGGAGAGAGTGAGGTAGAGATTGGTAAGGGTCCAGCGGCCATTTAGTGTCCATGCCTCAGCTGCGTAAGACCAGACCGGGCGCGCCTAGTTCCTCCTCCAACGTCAAACTCTGGAAGGTAGTTCCGGTCATTCCTACGGAGGAACCGGCCCGGTCCGAGCTCATGGAGGATCTCAACGCCATAGGGTGCCTCGTCTTGATGGATAAACCCTGGGAGTTTCGGGAGGAGCGGATGGTGAGAGAGATTAGGTGTAAGGCGTCGAACGAGTTCGACAACACTCTCCGGGGCCGCCCGACCGAATGGGAAGAAGAAAGGTGGAGGGAAGTTTACAACTTCCGGATGGGAGGTTCCGGCATGGCTGGACAAAAGGATGAGTTCATCCATGACAAGTTTCATGGAGAGCCGAGCAACAAGGACGGGTACACGGTCACGGACTGTAAGAGCGACCGGCACCGAAACCTCCTCCAGTTCTTGGTTCCGATCATCCACCCGGAGAAGCCGACGAGGGTGACGATGACCATCGGCAACACCATTTTTGGTTCTCTGAGCAGGGAACGGAAAGTGAACTGGGCCCGGATCTTTTCCGATCTGGTGTCTCAGCTGGTAACGAGGATCGGAAAGAGTAGGGCCACTCTTTTGAGTCCCTATCTCTTCCACCTCTACCACCGCAACCAACTCCTCACTCATACGGAGGAGAAGACGTGGAGCCTTTAGGAGTCTATCCTGAAGTACGGAGAATCGGGTTCGGATGACGAAATGGAAGAGCAAACCGGGTCCGAACCCGCAACAGAAGAGGAAGAAGAGGAGGAGCCATCCCGGCCAAAGAAGCGGATGAAGACGACGCCTCCTCGCAAGAGAGGAACCCCTCCAACCGTCCGGTCCACACCAGAACAGGGACCGAACGTGGAGATGCCGGATCTTGAGGACCCGGCCGACCCGTTCAACCAGTTGACGGTAATCCTGTGTGGGATACGAGCGGACTGGGAGGTCAAGAGGAGAGCTCTCACCAGTATCGGAGAGATGGTGGGTGCACCGGCTGATAGCGATTTGCCGGGTAAGGTGGGCCAATACCTAGCCGATCCGGATGAGAATCGGAAGCAGGAGGCAGAGATCCGTCGGCTTCAGGAGGAAGTCGACACCCTAAGGGCTGACATGGTAGTCCTCAGGGAAGACAAGGCTGCAGTCCGGGAGATGGCGGAGGCAACCCGGGAGGTGGCTGAGTCGGTGAAGGACACTCTTGGAGAGTCCGGATCCACTACAGTCAAGGCAGCACTATTCAACAAAGGGGTGCATGAGGAGAAGAAGGTATCCAGTTCCCGGATAGTTCGGATCCTAACCGACTTCACCGATCGGGTGGAAGCGTCCTCAGTGGCAGCGAGAGAGGCAGCCAACCGGATGGATGTCAGCAGTCGAAAGCTAAACGGATCCATGTACTCCCGGGAGATCCACCTCTCAGATATATCGCTACCGGATTCGTTTGCAGCCGGAGGATCAAATCCAAGGGAGTGCAAGGATCAGACACCCGAGTCAAAGAAGAGTAACCGGAGACCTGGGCCTGGGCAACCAATTCAGTTAGATTCCTCGCCAGGGTCAGATCTTCCGAAACCAACTGCCGGGGAGCGGAGCCGGAACCTTGCCGATGTCTTCAACCAACTGCCCGAGGAACCCAGAAGTCCTACGCTGGGTGGGGGAGTTGGAGAATAGGTAGGTAGTTAGGAGTGTACAGTTTTGTAAGATAGTTAGGACCGGATCGGATGTTGATCCGGTTTGGCCGGTTAGGATCGGACCCGGATGTCCAGCGCGGATTTTCGGGGGCCTTTTTGCTTTGTAATCAAGTTGTATATAAGTCAGCCCCTACTTGGGAGCTGCGAGTCTTTTCACCTCATTTTTGTGTACGTCTTCTCTTGGCCTCTTGTTGGGTGTCTCTTCCGTGTGTGGCAGGGTTGTGTGATGAGGAGTTAGGAAGGCGCATGCTAGTGCGGGTGTAATTTCTCCCTTTGGCGTCCTTGTTTTGATCTTATGTGCAAGTGAGCGGGTTGCGAAAGTGTTGGGAGTGGATTCCAGTTCCTCAGCAGCTCTAAGGTTTAGGATTCCGGGCGAGACAGCCGTTGTTAGGCTAGGCGGATAGGGAAGGATTCCTTAGTCGTGCTAGAACTCTTGGGTGGAAAATCCGATTGAGTGTCCAATCTCCTAAGAGATCTTGCTGCCTTAGTGGGCAAACGGAAGGACTTTAGTTGATGTTGGAATGGACGGGTTTACTTGCAGCCGCCTGGCTTCGTACAGACGGAACGTGGCGCTAAGATCGTTGTAGTATGGGAGGATCATACGGGAGGTCCTTGTGTGACCGGTGATCCAGGGAGTTCTCAGGATTGCTGTGAAGGATTAAACTGGATTTGGATTAGTGTAGGAAATTGGAGAAGGAAGAAGTGGGTCTTCAGCCACTATAATTCATGGAAGGAGCGGCGAGCCTGCCACTCTCAAAAGCAAGGGGCGAACCCTCTGATGGTGAAACAGAGGTAAAACTAAACTGGATGGTAGTAAGAGTGGATGTGAGTTGATCATACCGGATCAGAAAGTGGACCGGATCTGAGAAGGAGAAGAGGGTCTGATTGTAGTTCTTGATGTTGTTGTGTTTCCGGTTGTTGTGTTAGAACCGGAAGAGAAAATATAGGTACTGACTTAGCTTAGAGACCAAATAAGGCTATCTACTTCACAGAATCTCGCGGGTTTGATCTTTAGAGTCACTTTGTTATACTTTAAAGTAGTTTTTGGTAGTATAACTGGGAAATTGCTTGCCCTGTGCTGGGACATTTGCGCTACATAAATACCAATGCACAAGTTGAATATGGGCATTCATGAGATTACAAAGCAACACTTATGCCTTGTCAAGACATCAAGCTACAAAAAAATCTCACAATTTGGTTCATATTTTTTTGTATTTTTGTTGTACACTTCCCATTTGAAGGTCCATGCCATTTGAGTTTACAACCTCATAGCTAATTCATCAATGCTCCAATTCTCTTGAAATTGGTTTTGTTTGAAGCGCACAAAGACATTCTAATTGCGTTCCTCTTTGAGATTTTTGTGATCAAATGTATTTTGAACAATATTAGACCAAGAATCCAAATCTCAACCAAAAAGTGGTCGACCAGTCACTAAAGGGTTAATGATTTTCAGTTGAAATTTCTATGGTATATTCTCCTAGTAGGTAGATATATTCCTACCAAAGATCATTTAAAAATACATTATTTTATATTCTCCATAGTTGTGCAAATAGGCCTCCCTTGCATGCGCACTTCTAAACATTAGAGATGGTTATCTTTTTTTCTTTACTTGGTCAAGTCTTATCACCAAGAAGTCCTTCCAAATGGCCAATTTTTAGTTTTGTTCAAAATTGTATTCCCTATTTTCTACAAATTAATATGTTGAAGGATTTGGGTACTTGTGAACAAAGGAGTGTTGATTTTTTTGTTGATTTGGTCCAATTTTTTTTTAAATTAATAATTTTTTGGAACTTTTTTTTTTAATTATAAGAATAAACCATTTGAAATAAATTCTAGAACAATCAGCAAACTTTAGAGGCAATTTTGGCCTAGAAAATGGAATTTTTCAAAAAACTTTGAACTAAAAAAAGTTAGAAAGTCAAGCTAGCTTTGATCTCCAAAAATTTGTTTCAGATTTTGATCCTCCAATCAAAAGTTATGGACAAAAATTAGAGAGGATGTTTGAAAGTTTCAAAGAAAATGTCCATGTCCACCTCTTTTTTATTTTTGTCTATAACTTTTGCTTGGAGGCTTGGTATCTGAAACAAAGTTTTGAAGGTGAAAGCTGGATTGATTTGCCAACTTTTTTTAGTTCAAAGTTCTTTGAAAAAAGTCAATTTACTAGGCCAAAATCGCCCCTAGTCTGCTTACTTTAAAAGGCACCAAATTTTGAGTTATTATTTAAAAAGAAAACTTGCATTGTACAAGTAAGATTCTATAAGATTCCAAAAGATTCCAAAAAAATTAACAATCTTTTGTTGATTTTGTCGTTGCACTATCCAAATCAACAAAAATAATTTGACCATTATGTTAACTTGGGCAAAATCAACAAAAAATTGTGAAAACGGACGTTATAATACCCAAGTTAACAAAAAATTGTTGATCATTTGTTGATTTGGTCACTGATTTTCTACCAATGTTAGTCCCTCCTCCAAGCATATTACATTCCATCCCGTAGACTCTTTATCTGGCTCCAAATGTCACTTGTTTGCTTTGTTGTAATTGGTCGCTAAACTCTGCTTCTTTCTACAAGTGTCCTGCCCTACTTGTATATTGCCATCTTTAGTGTTTGAATGTATTGTAGCTTCCAAAAATGTTCAATTAACAACATGATACAAATTCAAATGCCTATATTTGCAAATTGACATTTGGCAATTCATTAATGCAAGCCACATTCACTAGTAGTTCAAATTAAGAAACTAGTGTCACTACACAAAATAGTGAAATTAGGTTGCCCCAGACTATAGTTGACCATGTCTAAAAGTGCTAGATATCATAAATTAGAGTAGGGCAACCTAATTTCACTATTTTGTGTACATTAGACACTTGGAAATGCATGCTTATCTCCATTTGCACATGTGTGTCTCATTTAAACACTTTTGGAACTTCATACAAGGAAAACAAAGAGATGATTTGTACGCCTTATCTACCTCTGCTTGTGAATTTGTGTGTGTAGGTTGTGTCTTGATTTCTCTTTGGATCCTTTGCCCAACCAAGGTAGCAGTAGCCATAGCTGTTAATTTAAGCAATTTAGCATAGTTGGAGGCATCTTTTCCTAGAATTTTTTTTCCAATATTAGCAATTGAAAATCATGAATTTAAAAAAATATATATAGTTTTTTGGATAAGGCTAATAATTTCTATGAATTTTCAAAGTAGAACTTCCTAAGACACCTTAAATCACACTCTAGTAAGTTGCCTTGATTCTAGCACCAAAATCTAAAAAATCCGAGCTCAACAACCACAATCAGCATGGGAGCGGTTTCAAGGTACTCTTGGAGACACTTTAACCCCAAAATGCCCAAGGCATGTTTTAAGCTTCCTGGAATTTGCTCTAAACTCATATCTAAACTGAACAAAATGCCAACATTTTGATAAGTTGTATCAATTTCTTTTGAATTGTAACCGTACAAATTCAAACTAGACATGTTAGAGATCTCATAGGAAAAGAAAATACAACAATATCACTTATGGAGTCAAAGAATTTATAATGTTTGAGGATGAAGGTGCTAAAACTGCAAAAATCTTTCAATCTTCTTTACACAAATCAAATCTAAAAAGTTGGTGACCAAAAAAATATGAGATTAAAAGGCCTAACTTGTATAACCCCAATCAATTTATGGCTTCTTAAAATCTACTCCAAAATTTTTTTAAATGAATTTTGAATGTGATTTTTGCTCCAACATCTAGTGTATTTGAGGCTCATTTCCAAGAGCTCTCAACACTACGGGAAGTCAAGATTGCAATGGGTACCCTTGTACAAAAACTTGAATAGAAAAATCACTATCATTGATTCTCAAGATCAGATTTTTGGTGCTAAAATTAGACTTCAAGAAGAATTTAAAAAAAATATAAACTACTAAAAATAGCAATATGGTTAGGTTTTATTTAACTTCAAAGTTTTGCAACCACCAAATTGGGGTGCCTTGGGCATTTAGGGGTTAAAGGAACTCTACAGTCAAAGTACAGGTACAATGACGGTTATGGATATTGCTACCTTACCTCCGCTTCTTTGGGACCTCTTTATTTATCATTTTTACAACTAGACATGATGCAGAGAGGGTGTGGTGAGAGAAAGTTCTATAGATCTTTGCATGTGAATTTAGGTAGTATTCATAACATTCAACGTGCGGATCGTTGCAAGAAACACTTGCCAATTCTTAAGTCAAAATGGCCTATTTTTGTGAGAATTGTAACTTCAGGAATAAAAAATTTAAGTGAAAGAAAATATGAATAATTTTTAAAGCATTGAAAATAGTATATTTCTAAAAATTCAGACCTAAATTTTTTTTCTCTAAAATTTATGCACAAAAAAAGCTTGATGGGAAATACCAAGAAATTGAACACTTTGTTGTTTGATTTTTGGAAAACAATAAAAAAATTCAAAAAAAAAAAAAAAAATTCTAATTTGAATATGCTCCTTCTTAACCATTTTCATCTTTGGGAAAAAAATGTGTTCTCTGCACTTGCACAAAGGTAGTGCACTTTGAGCACAAGTAGAAGGTGGAAAGTTTACTAATTTTAAAGAAGCTTTTTGTAGTCTTGTTTAACTTTACAAGAAGTCTTTATATCCCAATTTTGAGCTTCAAATTTACAATATTGGGTCAAAAATAATACTAAATCCCTCCAAAATGGCCAAAATAGACATTCAATTGGGAGATATTTAAGAAAATTAAATCAATTTTTAAAAAACGCAAAAAATTCTCAATTTCTACAACTACTAACTGTACCTTATTTCAAATTCCATGTAAAATTGAGTATGATGCAAAAGTTATGAGCCAAAAAACACCTGTCCAAGTCCAAGGGGACAATAAATAGGACAAGTATTTTAGAATGTGAAAATTGTTTTTCCTATTTTTTATAAGTTGAAATGTCCAAAGATGTATTTTTTTAGATATATTTTCTGACATTGAATCTAGTTAAGAAAATACATCTTTAGATGTTTTAGTTTGTAAAAAATAGTAAAAAACAATTTTTTTCAAAACTAAAAATTTTCCATTTAGGAAGATTTAGTGGTGATGAGATTTGACCAAAAAAATTAGGAAAAAAACGTTTCTAATGTTAAAAAATGTGCTTGCTAGGGAGGCCTATTTGCATGAATGTGGAGAGCATAAAAAATAGTGTATTTTTTTTTAGTTTTTGGTGGGAATATGTACCCCTACTATAGAAATATACCACGAAATTCTCAACTGAAAATAATTAAAGGAGACCACCTTTTTGAAGAAAAAATCCCTAAATTCAATATTGTGATAAATTAACAAAATTGACTTTTAAATATAAAATGATTTTTTAAATTTAAAAAAAATAAGGGACACAATTACAATAAAAAATTCTAGAAAGGATGGCCATTTTCCGCAGCATTTTCAAAACTGGTCTTTGTCAAATGCTTATTTTTTTGAATTATGAACCCAAAGTATGCTTCTTTATCCCCCTTCCTCATCGCTTAATCAAAGTAATTTTCTTCTTCACTGTCTACATCTTCTAATTCAGTTGCAATGTAATCATTTTGGCTAGAACCATAGCTCTAAGGATGCTTTCATAGTTGCATGTAGCTATCATCACTTTTACAATCTGCTTTTGAACTTTCACTCATTGTTGTCTTGTTGATAGATGGCAAATTTCGTTAAAATGGCGGTATTTCTAGTGCCATATTTTCCTTGTGCCATATTCTCCGTGCCATTTTTTCAGACTGTCCGTTCTAAACATTTGGAACAGGTATAGATTCTAGACATCTAAGACTGTTGTAGATTTCAAACATCTAGGAACCATATATATTTCAAACTGACCGTTCTAAAAATCTAGGATTTATATAGATGTTAGATATCTAGGACAATCGTAGATTTTTAGAATGTACTACGAATGTAGATTTCAGAACAACCGTCCTGAACTGAATAACGTGCCATTGTAATGGAATGCCGCCATTTTAACGAAATTGACCATATAGCAATTTTCCCCTCTTATTGTCAACTTTCAAGCTCCCTAAGGTGAAACTAAAAGATTTGGAAGTAAGAATTTTGCCATTCTTAAAATTGTTGAATGCATGGGCTCATTTTTGCTAAGGTTCTTCGGTACACTAAAACCAATGGTTGAATCTTGTGTAAGAAACTTTTGCCAATATTAATGCCATGATTTGGCTTTATCAGTTATATAAAGTGCCCACCTAGCTAATTACAATCATATCCTATGCTTTAGTAAACATTGCCTCCTCATTTATAGTTTCAGACCTTATTTGCCACAAAAATCGCTCTAAAAGATTTCAAAATTTGATTTCATTGTTGTTGGATAGGCCTTTAGATGACAACATTTTTCTCCAAAATGAAGAATCATAAAAACTTCATTATTGTTACCACTGCACTCATATTTACTATTTAAATGGTCCAAAAATTGACCATCATCAAGACCTCAACATTTGAAAGGTCAGACACCATTTAACATCAATTCTACAATAATCATTCCTATAGGGGCTATTTTACATTGCTACAATAATACTTCATGATCTAATTATAGATTTATACTGGCATGTGTTGCAAAAATTGGACACTCCAAACTATTTTTTGTCAAATATTTGATTGGTATACAATTGAAGGTTGCAATTTCAATCTTATGCTAAGGTACCAAGGAACATTAGCTAAGGTACCAAGCAACATTAGCTAAGGATTTATTTCCTTTACAATGTCTTGATTCGGCCTTCCTTTCACTTTGCTTTGACAATTACAATTTCCTTGTAATAGAAAAAAATCATTCAAGATTCCTAAATGATAAATGCAATTTATGTATAGGTACAAAAAGGTGTACAAAATAGTAGACTTGATGCAATAACCTAATTAGAGGCGTGCACTAAGTTGAGGAATCCAGTGAACATCCTTGAATGTTCATGACATGCAATGATGAGCTCTGCAACAACCTCTCATTAAAACATGTTTTTACAATGTTTTAATTTAGCCGTCTACAATGACATAGTCATGTTTTTCAAACATCAATGTTTTTGGCTAAATTAAAACATGTTTTTACAATGTTTTGCAAAAAACGTGACTATGTCATTGTAGACGGCTACGTTTGTGATGATGTCAACTGCAACGTGGCCATGATTTTATATAACGTCGCATACAACAGAAGCTGCCACGTTAGCAAGTAGACTTGGAAAAGGGCAGCTACGTGGCATATTTTGGAAAAAAAATTAAAAATAGATGGATGAACCTCGGGCCAAATGTTTGGAACAACGGGTTGGATGTCGGACTGGACATCTGAGACAACGTAGGCTAATTATCCCATATTGTTTGTCTCACCATGGATAAAGAATGGGTACAAATATGACCCTGAAAATCTTCAATTTCACGTAATTATGTCATCAAGATAAATTTGATGATAAATGGTAAGTTTTTTTTAAATTCTTGGTGGATTCTACTTTTTTTTTATTGCATAATTTTATTGATTAATTTCTATTGACTAATTAGTTTTTGAAAAATGGATTGGATGAAAAAAAATGGGTTGGATGAAAAATAGATTGGATGAAAAATGGGTTGTATGAAAAACAGATTGGATGAAAAATGGGTTGGATGAAGAAAAACGGATAGATGAAAAAAATGGGCTGGAAGAAAAAGTTGCCTACGTGGCCCTGCATGGATGAGAATTTTGCCTATGTGGCCTCCACGTGCTTTCATTTTGTAAGCTTGGAAGACCCTGTTTTGTAGGACGTTAGAAAAAAACAAGCCAGAAATTGGCACGTTTTTTGAAAACACCAGACGTTTTTTGCTTGTTTTCTATGACGCGATTTTAGGTGACATCTACGTTGATTCTCAGACATGTCAAACCGGACATCATATGACGTTTTTTCAAACATCACAAAAAAGGCCAGTTTCTTATAGTGCATGCAATGATGAGCTCTGCAACAACCTCTCATTAAAGTAGACTAGGACATAGGAGTTGGTTAGTGCACCGCCCACTTGTATGTTGTATAGTGTTGTTGCCAATGATAGAATTAGTTGAATTTAATCCCTAAAGGACCAACATGCGTTTTTTGGCCGTATAGAATTTTGGGCAGGTACGTACGACTAGAGATTTCCATACTTTTGGCTGAAATTTTAATAGGAGGTGGAGGCAAGTAATATCTTTCATATGCACCAAATTTCATGAAATTTGGAAGTACGAGTCAAAAATTATGGCATAATGTGTTACTTTTTGTCATAACTCGGCAGTCTGGGCAGATGAGAAAAAACTACTTTTTTGAAAACAAAAATTTGACATTGA
The DNA here is from genome assembly GCA_963969595.1 of Neckera pumila. NCBI lineage: Eukaryota > Viridiplantae > Streptophyta > Bryopsida > Hypnales > Neckeraceae > Neckera > Neckera pumila. The sequence continues at coordinate 4,704,090 of OZ018415.1, read as the reverse complement.
TTTTCTAGAGTTATATATACGTAAAAAGCTTTGAATAATCCCATTTTGATCAATGAGCCAAAAGGTTATGAAGATTTTAAGTTTGCGGGTAGTTATGGATTCTCTAGACTCTAAAATAAACTTTGAAGTCCTTTATCTTGCTCAATTTTCACTATTTTTGAAAAAAAAAAAAATCCTAGGATGTAGATTATTTGTTACAACATTTCCACTATTTGGATTAGCAATTTTCAACTCCATAATTAAAGTCTTGACAATTTTGTATTTTGAATGATTCTCTACTTCTATCTACTTACAATTTTTTTCCTATATGTTGTACAATTCCAAATGACATGAAAATTTTCAAGCATGTAGCCAATTTGTCTAGGGAAAATAATCCAAAGAAGAAACATCATTTTGGCCTTTTTTTTCATCAAAAAATGAACTTGTAAAGTGCTGCTGCCCTATTTTTTGCAAGGCCAAAAAAATGATTTTAGTAAATTTGAATGTTATACCTTGCAATCCATGCGGTGAAAATTCCTGAAATTTTTATCATATGTTCTCAAGTCACCATAATACAAGATCCTACGGTTACATGTGTCAAAAGAAAGTTTTTTTAAAAAAAATTGGATACTTGTACTAAAAATGGCAATTTTCGAGTGTTTTCGGTGAGAACATAGTCATGGAACTTTAGGGGTTAAGGACTTCATTAGCAAGCCATGCTCTGAGGTCCTCTTATGGGGTGAGTCATTTTGGTTTGTGGTAGCTCTGTGTTTGAAATGTGGGACCTTGTCCCTTGCAATAATGTCTAATGTACGAGGAATACATATGTTGTGCACATACAAAGAGGTGTAAATTGCTAGGAGAAAATGGTGAAGGTGGGACATGAGAATTTCTACTTTGCTACAACCTTAAAGAGGAGCTAACATTTCAATGCATGAGGTACAAATTAGAAGTAGCGTTACTTGAATTGCTTTGTTTTCTTATGCACAAGTTTGCTGCAAAGTTGGAGGTACTATCTTCAAAGGAAAACAGAGCACTTGAAGAGATGGAGGGACAATGACAAGTTTGATAGGAGAGTTTACCAAAATTGAATCAACATAAGATGGATCATAGACAAATTGTGTCTCTTTGGCTCTTTCAATTTTTAATAACAAGTATACAACTTCTTGTATAACTCTATAGAAATTCTTTGAGAATCTTTGAGGATCACCCTCACATCTCCATTCTTTCCAATGGAGAATTTTTGTATACTAAGAATAGAAGAGCCATCTTAGCCTCTATAGGCATATCTAACTCATCATGCTTGTCTTGTAGAAGTTTAGGGAAATTCACTAGGTAATTCTTTGTCAAAAAATTGCAAATGTAATCAATTTGATGTGGTGCAACCTCATGCTTGTACGTGAGATGATTCTCAATATACTTTGTTTCAAAAATGCACCAATGACAATACGTAGGGAAGCCTTGGGAAAGGTTTAGATATGCTCTTTTGCATTGTGGCCCATTGCAGTAGGAAGATGTATAGAAAACAACTTTATAGCAAAGAGTGGGATGGGTGTATAACTAGGTAGTCTTGTTTAGTAGTGGCAATGCTGTAGGCTTGTAGCCCATTCATTGTTGGCAAATGCTAGTAGAGGAAGAGAGATTTTGGAATATTAAGATAGAAACACTAATAGTTGATGAAATATGGAATTGAAAATTTTTCAAAATTTTATTCCCAAACTAGAAATTATTGTGAATTTTGGGAGCCAAAAACTATACTTTACCAGAAGCTAATGTCGAGGGTCTTCCAATTTCAATCGTTTAAGAACTACTTTCCCGCTCACTACATCCTATTTTCTTGTTTACTACTTCAAGACATGTATTATAACCTTATAAGTCTTAGTCTTGAAAAAGACCAAAAAATACATTTAACAACTTTTGTTGAAAATCTGTTCCAACCTTGGTTGGAAATACTACACTTCTACAAATTGGGTACCAAACATGGTCAACAATTGGTGCCTTTATTTTAGGTCGCTAAACAAATAACTGCCAAGGTTGCACAACGAAGTGTCTAATTGAAACAATACTTATACAAAATGACTAACAGACAATCCTTAATTTCATTGTCTTGCAAAATGAAGCCAAAAAAATAACTCTATCCCCCCTCCCCAAGGTTTTTTTTGTAGCAAAGCACAATCATCCTACAATCACATTAGAAAAAGCCATGTACTACTTTTTGACGCCTTTTCATCTAGAAATATTTGTAACAGAAAGTAATTTTCTAAATATTAATAATTCACTAAACCCCTAACCAATTAGGAAAAATAAAGTTGAATAATTGTTGGAAATTACATATATTCACCATTATGATCTACAATCATCCCTTAATCCACTTTAGTCCGCAAGGAAAAATAAAATAAGATGAATGCTGGAATTTATATAGCCATCACTATAACCTATAATCATCCATTAGTCTACTTTAGTATAATTAGTCCACAACATTTTTCTATAGTTAAATATAGATCAAAACTTCATTTTCATCTTGTTTTTATATTCTAATTCTTCCCCCCTAAAAAATACTGCAGAAGAACAAAAGAATCTATATACCATAAATGTCAAGAATAATATATTGAAAAAATGAATGAAATTTGCAAGTTTTTATACATACAGGACGTTTGATGAAACCGTATTCTCCACGATTTCTAAAAAAATTATGTTTGATTTTTATCATTCGCAATTATCATCCAAAAATTACCCAAAAATATCTTCCAAAATTATCCAAAACCATCATCCAGAACCATCCAAAATTGTCATTCTAAACTTGACAAAAAATTCAGGGGTTGAAAGATGCTTTTCTGCAATAATTGGTTACTTTCAGATAACCAGTAGGAGAAATTATATTTCAAAACTCCTATTAAATCTCTATTGGAGTGCAAGAGACGTATGCTGAAGAAGAATTGTCCAAATTGTACTCAAGATGTACGCATCGCAAGTTTCTCAAGTCAATCTAAAAATTATTAAAAAAAAATTCTGAATAAATGTTCACATGCTCAGAGTGATGAAGATTACTGCAGAATGGCGATTAGAGTTTATTAGGAGTGAACAAAATAAAAATCCTAAATTTTCCAGACTACATTAGTCTGTGAGAGATGTGATACATTATTACATAGAGGTCTAACGACGCGGATTAGTGATCCAAGTCGTGAATGAATACAAATCGCAGACATAACATTTCAGTATGTGCAAGCAGCGAAGCCTCCATTCTTTCATACATTCGCTCCAGTTATTCTCAACCACGGATATTAAGGAATTCAAACGATAACAGAAACCATTATATACATGTCATAGAATAGATACTAGATAAACTTCAAATTGCATCTAGTCATTAATAATTCTATGCATGTAGAATTTTTCGAATTTTACATGCATGGCAAATGATGTTTACAATGTACAGGTATAACTAGCCTCCCATCTTACGCCAAAGCGCTAGTATTGTACACCAATAGTGCACCCCCAATTAAAAGCGCTCCCAAAAGTCCTGCCCAGAGAGCTAGCCCGGCTTGCCCTGCCAATAGAAAAAGCAAATCAAAACGTCAGCAGAGATTTCACCAACAATAGCACGCGGCAGGAGCAGACAGATATATTATTCCCCGAAAAAATCCTCAGTTTATCGGGAACTGAGAGACGGCCATTTTATACGAGCAATATACCAAGAGTCTTGCGTATCTTTACACCGTCGATAATTTTATACAATACTAGACTTTTCACGGAAACGTAGCATGTTGCTTACCTCCAGCATAGGTATTTCCGGACTTCATCCACTCGCCTGCGTCATAAATCGGACTGCAAGAAAAAAAGGATCAACATATATCACAGACCACGAACAACACATATCTCAACCCGCAAATAACACAGATCAGCCTCCGTACAAGCGCAAGTTCCGATCGACTTCCAAGAAAATCTATGTTCATGCCCAGAACATTGTTTACCTGTAACCATCGACATTTGCTCCATACTTATTCGTAAATTGGTAAACTCCCTTCCCCTGCAAGAATTAAAGAGGAGCTCAGCGCACCATCCAGAGATCTCTAAGAGACAACGAAGTCAACCAAGACTTCCACTCTGCCTTACACTCTTAAAAGATGTGGAGACAAAGTTTAAGCCAATTACGACTTCTGCAGTGCACACTCTCAACAGTCAAGAGAAGGCAAAATTGAGGACTACTACGACTTCTCTCCAATGCATACTCTGAAGATGAGAGAAGACAAAAGATATTGTCAACGGCGACTTCTCCAAAGCATACAGCGAAAAACTCGCTCGTATTTGTTATTTCCTCACCTTAGGCACTCTACCGCTAGCGTCGACTCCCTTCCTTAACTTCATGCCACCGGAAATACCTGCGGAAATGCAAGAAAGTCGAGGACAATCAATATTAAGCAGTCGAAAACTCAAAACTAGCCGGCTATGGTAAGAAATTAAGCAATGGAAAAAATGAATCATCATATGCAATCGATTGAGTGCATCCCGATCGCATGTTACACGATCGATCGGCTTCACTTACCGTAAGGCTTCTTGATGTTGATCTTCCTAGCCCTGTCGGCGCTCGCCTCCACACGGAGCGCGCTTCGCTCCTTCGATATTGTCGGCCTCAAAGAAGGCAAACCTTGCACAGCAGAACCGGCGAACGCCGTCCTCTCCAGCTTGCCGGAGGGAGCCACCGTGGGAAGAGCCATCATAACAATCGAGCAAGCAGAGGTCGCGGCCATAGCTGCAAAACGGGCTGTAAAACGGGCTGCAAAGCTTGAGAATGCACACAATAAGCTTAAGCGGCGATCGCAGTCAATGGTTGTGTTCTTGAGCACTGTGCAGCATGGGCAGCTTTGTACCGGGTTCTAGAGGACTCTCTCCAGTCTCCACGGGTACGCCACGGGTACCCGTGCCAACTAGGATTTATCAAGAAGTCCACGTGGTTGACGCCCTTTGGCAAAAGTGGATTGTGTTTTGATCTGGGTCGTCGATTTGGGAAAAGGTTATCCACCACGCGCCTATGCCCTGGGGCGGGATTGGTGACCGGAGGCGGTTTTGGGGCTTGTGGCTTCTGCAGATTGTAGAGGACTGTTCCTGCGGGTATACGGGTGCCTTCACGTGCCTAGATATCGATATCGAGTGTGTCCATTGGCGCTTTTGGCATGCGCCATGCATGCAAAGCTGGTGTTCCTTCGTGAATGACCGGCCATTCATCGTGAGCGGTTCATTAATTTTTTTTTCCCCTTCTAGACTTACTGTACAGTACTGTACATTAGGGGAGGCAACCCATTTCCGATCACTTAAGGAATTACGTGTATCTATAGGGTGGATTTATTGGATTTTTTCAGTGTGGAAATTTTTTTGGGTGCAAAAACAAAGTTCAAAAGTTTTCAACTTTTTGTTACTCAAAACGTATCTATTATGAATTTTTTAGTTGAAGATTCTGTTCATCCCATTCTGGCATAAAGACTTTTCTATTTCCAACCAAGGGCTGGTTGCAAAATCCACCAAGGGTTGGTTGCAAAATCCACCAAGGGTTGGTAGCAATATTGAGAATCTTAGAGGCAATCCTAATGTACCACAACTGCCTCGGGAACCATGCCATATTAACCCCTAAAGGACCAAATGGCATTTTTTTGGCAACATAGCAATTTTGGGCAACTCACTACAAATTGAATTTTTATTTTTATTCTTTGAAAATTTCACACAAAGTGACCCAAAGAGTAGCTTTAAGGCCAAACAATTTTCAAAACTTTTGACCACATGGTTAAAAAGTTCTTGGATGATAAATCATTTTCAACGGTCGGCAAGCAATTCAAAATTTTTCTGAAAAATCACTTTTTGAAAAAATAAAAATTTGAAATTGGTTCTTTAGATTTATATATACGTGTAAAGCTTTGAATTATTCTATTTTGATTCATGAGATGAAAATTATGAGGTGTTCTAGTTTGCGGGCAGTTATGGATTCCCTACTCTAAAATAAACTTTGAAATCCTTTATTTAACTCAATTTTTAATATTTTTTGAACAAAATAAAAAACGTAGGATGTATATTCTTTATTGCAACATTACAATTATTGGAAGTGACATTTTTCAATTCCATAATTAAATTTTTAACAATTTTGTGTTTTGAATCATTCTCTACTTCTTTTTACAACCTATTTTTTTCCTGTATGTTGTACAATTCCAAATAATCTGAAAGTTTTCAAGCATGTAGCCAACTTGCTTTGAAGAATGAATCCAAAAGTAACCACCATTTTGGACATTTCTTCATTTAAATGTGACCTTGTGAAGTGCAGCTGCCCGCTTTTTTGCAGGGCCAAAAAGTGTTTTGGTCAATTCAAACGCTAATTTCTTCCAATCTACATGGTGGAAAATTCTGAAATTTTTCTACATCTTTTCAAACAAGCTTACTACACTAAATAGGGTTATTAAGGGGACCCATACCAATTAATCGACATCCTGCACTAAATAAGTATCTATTGTAGGTTGTATGTACAGTTTCTAAAGACAAGTCCCTTTAATTATTTGGTCCCCTTAATACCCCTATTTAGTGTACAAGATCCTACAATTACATATGTCCCAATTTTTTTTTTCTAAAATTTGATACTTGTACTAGAAATTGCAATTTTGGAGGTTTTTTGGTGAAAACACAGTCTCCGACCTTTAGAGGTTAATTACTGTTCATCTCCTCCTTCACGGAAAGAGAACAACATACATAGCTACAATGGGGTGTCAATCAGGAATGGGTTGCCTCCCCTAAGGTAATGTGTCTTAGGTCCACCTAGTACAATGGGGCGTCAATCAGGAATGGGTTGCCTTCCCTAAGGTAATGCGTCCTAGGTCCACCTAGTACATTAGCCCTTCAAATTTCTTTCTTTCTTTTGTTTGGTGTAAAATTAGTATTTGTGATTATTATCATTGGAAGTGCAACAAAAATTCCTTTAATCCTTAACCCCTAAATGTCTGAGGCACCAAGTTTGGGTGTCAGCAATACTTTGAATTCAAATAAAACCCTAACCAAATTGTTATTTTTAGTAATTTATATTTTTTTAAATTCTTTCTGAAGTCTAGGTTTAGCATCAAGTATTTGATTTTGAAAATGATTGATTATGATATTTTGATTGAAAATGATAACATGATTGAAAATGATTGAAAATGATTGAAAATGATCAAATAATCAAATGATCAAATGATTGAAAATGATAACACAAAATTCGTCATTTTTGCACTTGGCCTTCTAAAACTGCACATACAAACCATATAAGCAAAATTGAGCTCTTCACCAAAAAGGGGGGGGGGTGCGCATTTTGTTTTTTTCGGAATTATAGAAAATTTTAGAATGAGACCTTCATTCTTCTTTGTGCAATGATTGTATTTGAGCCATTTTTTTTGGCATTCCTAAAGTACTACACATGATTTTCCTTTTCAATTCACAAGTTCACAGCTGCAATGATGCTTCTTGATACATATACAAAATTCTGTATATCATTATTAAAAATGATTTTTGTAAGTGCAAATAGCTTCAACATTTGCATATACTCAAATAGATAAGCTCAAGTCCACTCCTATTGACAATAAATATATGCTACATTGACAACTCCTATAAATCCCCCTAAATGTAATACTTCACTTCAATATGCATGTACGTCATTCTGCAAACGTTCATTGTCCAACTCCTCCATCTGCATTGCAATGTATTCTAGCAAATGAGGTTTCGCTAGTATTGGGATACTCACTTCTTCTTCCGTTACCTCTTCATAAACTCGTACACTTTCATCTTGCACAATTCCGCTTCTTGATTTCATAGGTATGTTTATCCATGAGAAAATAGCAACTTCTTTCTCTACCCATCCATGTTGTTCACAAATTGGCTCCCACGACGCTTCCATGCAATTTGCATAACGCTCTCTGTAGATTGCGTTGGAACCAATTAGGAATTTACCCAACTAATAGTTTATGTTCGATCCAGGGAGGTCTATCTAATAGGTTCGTTTCTAATTAGCCAATTAGTAGCCTAATAGGACACTACAAACACCAAGCAAGAAAGAAAATAGACCCAACTATCCATAATTTAACATATATATATATATAGTTTCCTCTCAATTTAAATTTTAATATTTTAATTTTTAATTAATTTTTTTAACACCCAAAGAGGTTAAGCCAATCTCCCAAATGCCAAGTCGGTCTTCATGTTCTTTCCACCAACTCGGTTCCGCACTGGCATAGGGACCACCACCAAGTTGGGCTGTCTGTCTTCCAACTCGGCTCTCCCAGGTGCTCACTGCGCCTGGCTCCTCAACCTCCGAATTGGATTTTAAACTCCACCTACTAATTTTGCTTGCTCCCTTGTCATGTCACACTTCATTTTTATATAATTTCAATTTCTACAAAATTGGCATTACCTATTCCAAGTTGGAACTATTCACTTTTCAAATAGAATTTTCCATCGCCAACTTGGATTCTTAGTCACTCCTCCTCATTAAAAGGTTTCATTCAAACACATGACACATAATAATGCATAACCAAATCGGAAAGCCAGACAGACAATGTTTAAGTTTCACATCTCCAATTTGGATTTCAACTTTACTTTCACAGCACCCACTCTGACTCAACCAAATTGGAACTTCACCAACTGGAATCAATAAAATCACATTCAAACACTTCCCACCTAACATATCCACCACAGCACCACAATTTGACATAATATTTCCGATTTGTATTTAACCAACTTGGTGACAAATCACCGTTGATACAACATAAAAGCTCCACAGCTTAATAAAATCTCACACTGCTCAAGTCTCTGCTACAAACTCTAGCTCTCAGCCCTATCTTCTAATTTCCAATTTGGGCTTAACTCCATAACTTCACACCACTAACTTAAGATTTCAATTAAACTTCAAATTTGCTTCAACAACCACTCGCACTGGTGTTCACTTCCACCAAATAGGAATCTTTCTTCACTGACTTGAAATCACCACTCCAATAAACTCAACTTTCCACAAATTGGATCATCTCTTCAACTTCCTGCATTCAAACAAAGATCTCCATCCAATCCTTACACGACAAATTTCCAATTAGCACCCATCTCACATCACACCGCTATCACCAAACATCTCCGACTTGGACTCAGACTCATACATGACTTAACATAAACCACACACCCACCAACTTGGACTCACAGAGACAAAATCACACACAAAAGAACTAGAAACACAAAATTACACAGCACAACTTGGCCGGGACACACACTGGACTCGCTCTCAACAGTGGGTCCCAAATGACAACAAAATCAACAACCAAATAGGAATCCCAAAACTGGCAGTTACCAATTTGGAGATAACCAACCTAACCGCACAACCCAGACTCGGAACTGCCACAAAAAACCAATAGGAGCAGAAAGAGAACATCCAAATTGGCATCCACATTCATCACACAACTCACTGACAAAACCAATTCGGAATAAGACCCCCTCGAACCCAACCATAAACCAACTTGGACAAAAGCCCCAACCAACTGGCCATTATTAAACCAACTAGGACCCACTCAATTAATCAATCGTCATCGGAAAAGGACTCCAATTTGGCTATTTACAAGACAAAACTTCCAAATTGGCACACAAATACACATACATCCAATCAAAAACTTCAAAAACACATCCTAAAAGACTAAGAAAAATAGAAAAACACCTATCTACATAGCCCCACACCGATTTGTTTGCGTCCCTGCCAAACTCTATTTTCTCAGCTTGAACGTCCGAGCCACCCATGCTTAAGAGGAAGCAATTGCCTAATCTTAGGATTCCCCGCCGCCTCTCGCAACCTCTTTGCCAAAGCAGCACGCTCTTTCCAAATCGGCACCTGATTGTCATAAAACTGAAACACCGGACTCCGACAAGTCCCCAACCCCACACACGCATCTGAAATCATAACATTATGAGCACCTGGTAAAAATTGAGTCACACACATCAGTTCTAATAACCTCATCCGCTTCGCCGAATGGTAATGAATCTTGGAAAAAATCTCCATGTCGGTACTAAGACGCGCCCCCACTCGGTAATCAACCACAAATTGGTACTCCTTGCACCAACTCGCCAATACCGCCGCAAAGATACTAGCCTTAAAGCACACGGAATCCTTGTGGCACCTATGCTGGGCTGCAAATTCCGAATAGGAATCCACACACTCTTGGTAAGTAGTAAACTTGCCCTGAATCACCGGCCAGTTGTACCAAAGCGAATCCAACTTGGCATCTGCCCTCCAGAAATAACGACGTGGGCAAGGACAAAACCTCGGTCATCAGATATCACGTGCATTACTGTAGTTATCACCTGATTGTTGTCATGCTTGTGGTGTGCGTCAATCCACACATCTGCATACAATCCAATCCCATGCACCAATACTCCACAAAGATGAGTTTTCACGAATCGAGATTCAATGTTCTTTACGGTTTGCCTCATCTTTGGAACCATGGTCGTGTTCTGGTCCATGCCGTCCACTATCAAGCATATGTACAAGTCTGGTGTTATCATTGCTGACCTCTTGAATAGCCAATAATCGCACCTCTTTTCCATTTGATGTTGGATGTGTATAATGTACCACTTCTTTATCTCCGCATGCGCTGCTACATTAGTTGTACCTTCCATTCCACATTTATATTCCCAACAATGGTAACATTTTGAAAATCGAGAATATGGGGGAATCTGTATGTGTGGAAATTCCTTGCGCCACAACCGATGGAAAGAAGCGAGGGACAGTGGCTCTCCATCTACCATTTTCTTCACTTCTTCGTTGATGTAGTTGAATACATCCACCTTCGTTGTGTTCATGGGTAACAGTATCAATGGTACTATGCTGTTGTCTGCCTTCCTTCGTATCTGTCTGTGGGGTTGAGTGCATCCAGCTTCCTTCACAAACTCTTCAAAGCTTTCACGTGCTGTAGACAATTTTGCTCCTTCTCTCAAGTGACATGTGTTTCCATGTATCGCAGCCACTCTTCCATATACCTGCTGGGATTGCTTCAATTGCTTGAACCGCCGTTGTGAGTAACCAAGTGCTGTAGCGTAGCAAGCATTGCAAACATGGAAGCCATCCAATTTAGTCTCATACTTGTCCCTCTTCTCCCTTTCCGTTCTTCTGTAGAAAGCACTCAACATCTGCAGCATCCACGTTGATCGAAGCTCGTACTTCTGTCCCCATGCCATGTACCTCTGGTTCAATATGTACTTCTCGTCTATTTTTGTCAAACAATTTTGCTTGCATCCACCTTTATTTTTGGCTGCCAATACACTTTGCAAGGTCACTTTCTGACTCAATGCTTCTCCTCTTACACGTGGTCTTTGTTCTCGTCTCCTTTGAGTTGCCATAGAATAACTTTGGATACTACTACAATCCGGTAACCCATCTCTCAACTCCACATTGTTTCCAAAGCTATTCAACTATTTGATTCTTGGAGACCTATGATGAGGGGTGCTACTAGTACTAGGGGTGCTCTGAGATCTTTCCGATGGACCAGGACTACTGTTGCTCTCGTGGAACTCAAACTCCGATGTTCCTACAGGAGAGAAGGTACGATTTTGTCCTCCACCAGATTTTGCACTACTTGCCATTTCTTGTCTTGTACTACGGAGTCTTGATTTCTTCCACCGAATCACCAACCCCACACACTGACCAAGACGCTCCCCTTCTAGTTCTCCCGTCCAAATTGTTGTATCTACAACATGCAACACCTTCAAAGCAACCTCATGAAGGCATAGCTTAACATGATGCAGCTCCATTCCGGGTAGAATACTTTCATCAATGGCTGCAGTTCCAACAACTCCTCCACCTTCTGAGAGCAGTTCCATGGTGTCTACCCTCCTCTCTGTTCTAACGTCATGCCTTTCAATACTATTGCTTTCAAAAAGAATTGCACGACGGGCTTGAACTATCCTTTGTCCAACACTCCCTCCAGTGGGCCCTCCTGTTGTTGCTATCGCTGGAAGTGCCACAGGACTCCCGAAACCTCTGACATCCATAGTTGTTGTTTGCTTCTATTGTTATACCATTCACATGTGCATGGCATTGTTAGGCCAAGAAATGAAGACATAAGTTTTTTTGCTATAAAAAAAAGAAATCAACTCATCAATTCCCTTCAATTCATACTAAATTTTTGGTAATGTCGACCTAGTATTCTTTTCTTGTTAAAAAAAAAATGGAAATTAATTAACCAATTCAAATATATCTTCCATAAAACTGCAATAAATTTTGCTATCATTTCGAACATGTTCTACAACTTCCTTCATGTAATTAAGGCAAATAAAATGGACATTGCTAATTCTTACTAAGTTCCTTAACACAACATATTATTCTCCTAATCTACTCTATTGAGTTTTGCTGTCATTCTTATAACATGGGTTAGACCTTCATATCTTTTTATTAACATCATGAAATCATTTCAAATTTGAAATATATCTACATGTACTTTAGACATATTTTAATTCCAATTCAAGAATTAGTACTCATACTTTAGATACTATAAATACAAAGTCAAATATCAAATTTTGAATACCATGTCTACAGAAGCTTAGTTCTTTCATTTACTGTACTTTGTTCACTCTTCAATATTTGTTTGCATGATGAAGTGTAGAACTTTGAAATTACTTAAAAAAGTTTCTTTTGAATTGCAATCTCACATTTTTTAAATAGAACATTTGCCAGTATAATTATTGTGCACCTTCCAACCTTACAGGAATTCATAACCACATTCAGAACTCTCTATATCTATTCCTCAATAATCACATATTGTGAAACATGAATTAATTAAAAAATTGGGCATTCACGAGAATATGGTCGTATGATTTCATTACAATCACTATGAATTCTACTTAATAATAGAGGACAGCACGTTGAACTCCAAGTTCGGCATTGGAACCATGGGGCCATTTACATTTTTATCACTCACAAGATACAATATTACAAAAACGCCCATCACAGCCTAAACAAATTGTAACAATGTTGTATAAAAGAATCCACAAATCATATCTACATTCTACTATTTGATGCTACATTAACTAATAATATCCAATATAATTTGAATGCAACATTCAAACTTCTTTAAAAACTTTTTTAAATTGTACTCAATACCTCTAATTTTAACAGAAGTAATAACTTGTTCCGTTTCAAACTATTTTGTTCTAAATTGTTGATTTCTACAATCATTGTCTGCACTACCTCTTGTACTACTGTTTGTCAAGTTTGCTTTTCATTTTCTAAATATAATATAAACAAAGCAGAAACTTCTAAGAACAACGTTTATAATCTTCATTTCACACATATAAGACAAATAAGAACATCTAGAATACACTAATTGGGATTGACGTGCATGACAAAGCTCGTGACAAAGCACGCACTTTTTCTTCTTTGCAAATGCCTTTTTGATCTCATATATCAACATTTCAACATTTATTTTGCTAGAAATCCATACTATTACAACACTTGCATTGGCATATTCGACACATGTATCTTACAATATCAAATTCTTAATACTCTAATAATCTATGAACACTCTCTATTGTTTGTATTTTACATCCACATTGTTCCAATCCATAGATTTTTCAGCCATTCTTATATAAAGTTGGAATGGCTTACATTGACTTTTAAAAGCGTTGCATTTAGTGCCGTAGAAAAAAAAAAGTCAAATTCCACAAGACTATTTAACTGCCTTAATATGTTCTAAATTATGAAGCAAGTACTAATATATAAGAGTGATAATATCATGTTGTAATTTGATGTGAATTACTTTCTTCTTGTGTTCTAAAGTCCTCACTCACTTAATTTAAAACAAAAACAAATTCAAGGAATAATACTGAACTACTTCTTAGAAAAATCTATCCAAGTCCAAGACTCTTCAATTCTCTTTCTTCAATACGTCCTTCAGAAATAATGATGTGAAAATCATCACCTATTGCAAGGTGAATGTTCTAAAATTTCAAAAATAGTTCACTCAACCTTTACAAAAGTGTTCTCTGCCGTATGAAGTTTAGAAATTCAGAAGACTATTTTTCAAATTTTAGAAGATAATGACGTTTGGCTCTGCAATGCAATTGAGATGTGACAAATTGGATTTTCATTGCATGGAACTATCTTCCAAAGGAGTGCACTTTGTATGTTTCTTGTAGTCATTTCCATAAATTCTATTCAAATTATGAATTCATATATTTGTACTACATTGATTGCCCACAAAATAAAATCAACATAAGGCATAATTCATTCCTTCTATTCTAAATTCATTTGTTCAATATTTTTTTAAACAAACAAATCTCTAAAACAAACCAAACTTATCAAAAAATATTTTTGATTGAACTACTTCACATCAAATTACAACATGATATTATCACTCTTGCTACATTTATGTGCATGAAGTGAGATAAAGCTTTGTAATTAGGCTGCTCAAATTACCCACAACAACTCCATCTTGTTTTCATTCTTTAAAAACCAGAACTGAATTCTTAAGCAAAGCAAAGACTCAAAATTCTAATAGAGGCACATACACCGCAATTCTTCTTGGTACTATAAAGTTAAGTAAATATGTAATCACTAAATGCTTCAACATTATTGAAAAAAAAAAATTCAATATATTCAATACTAACAACAAAATTAATATATTCAATCAATTTTTATTCAACTGTGTTCACATGCCGTCCTAAAATCTTTCATATTCTATCTAGTATTAAAAACATTTTTTAATTTTCAACATTGAATAGTAATGTATATATATATATATATATATATATATATATATATATATATATATATATATATATATATATGCTTGAGTAATTCCTCCAAATAATAAATCCACTGCAATGATGGAGGTTGACTACTACCTCTTCCTAATTCCATGGCTTATAAGAAAGCACAACATCTGTACATCAAGCTGAAGACTAAGCTATGATTGTAGATACAATTGTACATTATTCACTTCTAGAGTTCTATCTCACTAAAAATGAATTATCATGGACTATAGAGCAATGTACATACAAAAATCCATGACACAGAGGGCACAAGTTTCATAAAACCCTTAATCTACTAAGTATTTCAAAATGTGTGCAAACATCATCAACTTCCCTTACATGTAATAACCACATCCTCACCACATAATGACACATAAATTGCAATATTCATATGTCCACAACTACTGTTTGTACTTGAACATCTTATAAACCATAGTATTGAATTCTAATACTCTTGCAAGAAACATATTAATTCAAACTGCACAACTTCTTCATATGTTTAAATAATATGTGTCAAAATGTATATGAATCTTTTTTCCATTGCCAATATAATGTATTTACAAAATACTAGATTAGTGTTGGAAATCTTCATCTTGACTCTACAAAATTGTGGTCATAAAAATATACTTCATAAACATCAAATCTTCACTACATTTCTCCTTCCAAATTGTGTACAAGCATTCTGTCTTAATCTTTTGTTTCATAATAGAAAACTGTAAACTATCAAATCAATCATTATAAAAAAATTATCTTTGTTTAAAAACAAATTGTCACACTTAAAAAATCTGTGAAGAAAAGTGAGCATGATATTGTCAATATTACTGACGTAGTTCAATGAATTTGAAACAAATTCAACATGTACAAGTACCAATGTACACTAGTAAGGTAATTTACGCTTTTGATGTCTCATTCTTTACCTTGGACACAACTAGCAATGATCTTCAAGTCAAATTTTTTGGTAAACCTTAATTAATCCTACGATGCTTACATTAAGGTTTATGGTTTAGGTGAATTGGCCCACATCCTAGGTTTTTTCTAATCATTCCAAATGTTCATTTAAGATAAATAAATAAAACAATTTTTTGATTCGGTTACCCCTGAAGACTCAAGGCTTTCTTTTTTGGCAAAAGACATCCAAAATTGCCATTTCTATAACAAAGAGAAAAAAAAATTGAAAAATGTTTTTTACACCAAATATAATTGTAGGACCCTACACCTAATTCGTATGAGAATGTGTGGGAAAAATTATATAATTCTTGACTGCACAAATTGCAAGATATTTGCTTTTAATCCCTAAAGTCCCACTGTCCCCTTGGAGGAGAAAATGGATTTTGGGCATGCTACTACAGCTTCAATATTCATAATTACTTTCTAGATTTTTTTTTCAACATAAAAAAACACATTAGCTTCATGGGAATATAGTTTTTATTCTGATTGATGCACGGGAGTTGAAGTTATGGCACAAAACTTCTTTTCTTGGGGTGTGGCAGGCTGAAATCTTCTCACACAATTTTTTTTTTTTTTTTTTTAAATTATTTTTTGATAGATTTTATTTCTATCTATATGAAAAGCTTTGATTCATTCCATTTGGATTTGTTATTTGAAAATTATGGACAATCTTATTTTTCGGGCAATTAGAGCATCTTCTTGAAAAAAAAACTTGTAGAAATCATTTTTGTAAGCAATTTTCACAATTTTTAAAAAACAAAAGGTGGACATGTCTAGGTTTGCTTGATAAAACTATCTCAACATTGGGATTATAATGTTTTAATCCCATATTAGAGTTATTGACGATTTAGTTTTTTTTTCAATCTTAGACCTACTTCTACTTAACAATTTTCTGAAGAATGAAAATCATGTGTAATTTTTTGGGATTTTCTTTCCTGGTTTATTCACTCAATTACTCAACATAAAAAAAACTAAATTAGAAGTTTGTAGTGCAAATTTATTTTACAAATGGGGATCAAAGTCGTCCGAAATTGCAATTTAGTGTTCAAGAAATCAATTTTTTCCAACTTTGAATTCTAATTTCTTCTAATCTATATGGTTAAACTTTATCAAATTTTTTCCATTTGATTTGGAATAAGATTAGTACAACATCCTATGGTTAGATTCTAAAAAAAAATAACTTTTTCTCTTTTCTTAGATCAACGCATCAGAACTGCCAATTTTAAGTCGTTTTTGACCGGAAAATGCCTTGGGACTTTAGGGATTAAAGTAAGAAAAACAAATCTTCAACACTTTGCGGGACTAGAATTAATGACTTCGAGTAGTTTTGATCCAAAATTTTTGCACTCAAGAGTTTTAATCTATAAATTTTCAGAGTGGACAATTGAGTTGAGAGTCTACGAAAAGAGAACCCAAAAACTCTTCATTTATATTATTAAAAAATTGTTAGGTAGAAGTAGATAAAGGATAGAAGGAAAATATAAAATATTAATATCTTTTATATGGAATTAATAAACATTAATCCCAATAGTCAGGTAGTTATAGAAAATAAGTGAAACCTTCTGCAATTTTGTATTTAGTGCCCCCCGTCATCCGTTTTGAGCTTAATTGGGCATACCTTTTTTTAAAAAGCACCGGCTAAGAAAACAATTATTTCCTCACAAAACATAGCAAATTCTTTGTCTTCAAAAAAAGATTAAACAAAGCACAGTTGTGCATGAAAAAAAAAATTGTACAGAAATGGAACTACTTCCCAACCCTAAAACCAAAATGCACATTCCAGGAATTCAAACCCCGCGTAGCTACACGGGGTCGACAATGACGTGCATGTCTTACCTCTAATGTGGTCGTCGTAGTTCCTAGTTGCGCATCCTCTTTGCCGCGCCTCCGCTTCGCAGCTCTTCTTTCTCACTGTCGCTCCTCACCTTTGTTGCTCCGCATCGCTACTCCCCTTCGCTGCTTCTCGAGCTCCTGCACAGTGAATTGTGAGCTTGTCAGATCTCAGAGGTCTTCTATCCACTATAGAGTGTCTGGCTTCCGAGAGTTTAGGGTTTTGCTTTCCGTGTTTCTTCAATGTCTCTCTTGTTTTCAAGCCCCGCTTACTGGAATCTTGTCCATGGCGTTGGGGTTAGGTTTTTTGTAGTGCATCAGTGTTGGAGGTGCAACATTGCCATTGTTTTGTCACGCCGACTTGCTGCAAGTTCGCGAGGATACAACTTTAGAACCGCCGACGTCGTGCAAGTTCGTCAGGAAGCCAAGGAGCAAGCTTCTGAGTTCCAGTTTGCCATTCTTTGGCTTGGCAGCAACCCGGGCGCTCTTCCACAATTGTACTGGAAATACACTTTGTGGAGTGGAGGCACTGGCGGCACATGTGTCCACTGTCCACCATGCACGCTTTTCTGAACTCTGAAGGTGAGGAAGTCAGCCTCGATTTTGTATTCACTGAAGCGCTCTTGATCCTGGAAGCTTTGATTCTATTTTTCTTTGCACTGGCGGTGGACTTTGTGCTGGCATTAAGGTAGGAGGCCCGTGAATGGAGCATTTAAGGACAAATTTGGAATCTGTTGCTCCACTTCACATTCAGACGCTGCTGAGAACTTGAGAACTGCTGAAGTGTAAGGAATCATAAGAAATGGTTTCTAACAAGTCTTGCAAATTTTGGGCATGCTCCCTAGTAAATACTCGGTTTAGCTTGAATACTGAATTGCACCTTCCTTTTCTGTGATGGTAGATAGTTGAGAAAGAGTTGTTTGATTCTGTAGAGGACAGAGTGGCTCTATCAACAAAAGAGGCCCCAATAGAGAATATAGAATCTTGAGCTTTGGAGGAAAATGACATGCCAGTACTATTTGCGGCAGCGCTAGTTGGACAAGAAGTCTCCATGGAAGTAGAAGAGAAAACAGTCTCCACATTGACAACAGAACCTTCAATTGAGGGAGAATTTCCCTTGATGTTGAAGAGGATCTATTTGCACCTATGGACAGAAGTGCCTTCTCTAATCGACAAGTCAATTACTGATGACTTGGTTGCCTCAATTGTGGAAGAAAAAGAGTTGCCTAAATCTAGTCAAGACGATGTGCCTACATCCATTGAAGAGAAAGCAAAGATTTCTATGGCAGCCCTTGAGGTGAAGGCACCAGCTTTGGATCTTGGTTCAATTGATGAAGAAGAGTTGCCTAGGCCAGAAGAACAAGACTAGTTAGGTACCCAAATTCAGGAAGCTTCGGTTGTTAAGGGTAGTACTACTATCATGGAGGAAAAAGAATTTTCTGCAGATGTATCAAAGGAAGTTGCTCCCCCTATGGTGGATGGTTTCAGTTTTGTCTCTGGAAGTGTCAAAGATTGAATTGTCAACTCCTGTGGATGACTCTTTAGTTGTGGATGTGGCACTGAGAGCTCCAGCCGATGATCAAAAGGTTAGTAGTGTTGCCCCCAATGAAGATGCAGTACCTGAGGTTTTGAAACAAGCCGTAGAATCCACAATTGTACCTAAAGCTCTAATTGAGAAGACAATTCTTGAGGTGGGTCATGAAATGAAGGCATCAACTACAAAAGTTACCCTTGTTAAGGAGAAGGGCTCCCCAATGGTTGAAGTTGAAGAGTTATCGGCAATAGTGGCAGATGAGATTTCGACCCCAGTTATCAGTTAGGCTACAGGTCCTATTCAAGAAATGTCCCAGAAGGATTCTCTAGTCCTTGTGGAAGAAGAGGTTTTTGCTACTAAGGTGAAGGCACTTGTTGAGGAAGTTGCGCAAGGAGTGGAAAATATTGCCCTACTTGTAAAGGAAGATTTGTCTCTTTCAACAACAAACGTAGATGTTTCCCTTGTGATCAGGGTTGCTACCGTTAAAGCTTTAGATGTTGGAGATTGGGAAATGCTTACTACCTTGGAGGAAGAGGCTTCTGGTCCTATTGACGTGGACTTTGAGATTGCGGATGATGAGAAAGCTTGTCAA
Source organism: Neckera pumila (assembly GCA_963969595.1). NCBI lineage: Eukaryota > Viridiplantae > Streptophyta > Bryopsida > Hypnales > Neckeraceae > Neckera > Neckera pumila. The sequence goes on along the minus strand of OZ018415.1, from coordinate 4,684,429 downwards.
TCTAGTCTTGCTGACGAATATGCTACCTTTGTTTTAGATGATGACGAGAAGGATATCACTATCCCTAATGTTGTACGAGATGCATCTCCTTCTCCTATTGTTGAAGAGACTTTTGCTATGGATTGTGCTATTCTAAAGGAAGCCTTTGGTGAAAACAGAGAGGGAGTTGCAATGAATGTAGTAGTTCAAGGAGTTGTTGCTGCGGATGATTCTCTATCTTTTGGGCATGCTTCTTCAGTTGAGGTTGCTCCAGCTATTGTCGAGGAAGAGGTTGTACCAGCCCATTTCCTGACTGTTCAAGAGGCAGATGTTTCATCCGCAACTATAGATGAAGAATTTCCTTGTGCTTTTATCCTCAATAGCAAAAGCAAGAGCTTTTGCATCTTTAACGATGGAAGTAGGAGCTATCCCATCTTCTGCGACAGGAGAAGGAGCTGTTTCATCTTCCACAATGGGAGCAGGAGTTGTCTTATTATTGAGGTTCTTCTACGTCCATGTCTTGAACACCTACAACCTTATCTTTTACTACCACACCAGGTGGAGCCTTTGACTCCTTGGTTTCTTCAATTGTTGGAGTTTTGATAGTAGAAGGGGAAGTAATTTCACCCTTAGTAGATCACTTAGGCACAACTTCTATGTCCTTGCTATCCTCTTTAACTTTCTCATCAATAAGAACCTCCTGTTGGGAAACAAGCTCCTACGTAAAAGAAGGTGTACCTAGTTGAGAGGTAGAAAATCCCTCAAACTCTTTGACTACACCAAATGCTTTTGTTGGGGATTCTAATACATCCATAGGAAGCTCAGACCCTCGGATCTCCATCTCATCTGTATATACAGCCTTAGAAGACATCTTTGACTGCTTGGCACCTAAAACTTGGGGCTCTATAGTAGGTACCTCCATCATTGGGGCTTCTTTAGTCCTAGAATCCTGAACAATAGACTCAATCTCTTTTGATTCTGCAGTTGGGGCTACTAAATCCTTCAATTCACCAAAAGAATGTTCTTCTATTGCTACAATGTGCTCCTCAACATGGTCAACCTTTTCTCCAACTGAAGAAATTTTCAAACTTCAACACAAGGGTAGGAAGAAAAGCAACCTCGATAGGCATTAATTGCTTAAGACTCAATCCATTTGGTTGCTCCTTACTCTTATGTTCCTCTTTCTGAACAACTCAGCCAATTAACTTCTAAATTAAAATCCAATCAAAAGATCCAACATTCAACAAACAACTACCACATAAAAATGTAAATGAATATTGAGCTAAAATAGTAATCTTCAATAGTGTTACCTACAACTCTCTCAGCAATGGTAAATTGTCGATGCTTTGAGGGAAACCTTTCTCAACGCTTTCAATCAAAGGCAGACTTTTTGTTGTTCCAAGCAAAACATGATGGCCTCCATTGCCATTTATTGACCGTGTTTCAATCTCATTAGATTGGTCCCTACCCACTGTCGTAGCACAGAAAGTACAAAATCCTTCTCTAAGGCCTTAGTGGACCCTAAAGTGACTCGTGTATCGTTCCGCAGAGATCTGGGTGTAATTCTCCTAATTGGCCGGAATGAAGTGAGTTGATATCCCAAAACAAACCCCAAGTACTAGTCTAGACCGGTTCCAATTTCAGTAATCCGAAACCGGAAACTCCTTTCCCAAATATCTATCTATCCGGTCTAGAGTATTTTAACTATATGTAGTAAATTCAAGTTTAATCTCTGGACCAAGAGGGATTTGCAACTTTTGGCTTCAGGAAGGAAGCTTAACTCCTATCCGTCGAGTTTTAACGTGTCAGAAGATCCACGATATAAACTTGAAAAGAAAACTTTGACAAGAACAACGAGAAAGAGACCTTCCTCACAACTAGACCGGATGGACTACGCAGGCTAGCAGGTCACGCAAGAAAGTCTGGATTCTCCTAACAATTACTACAACAACAGACCACAAGACAATCCACAGCCTAGGTAGAGAAGGGGCGTCAGGAAAACATAGGAGAGCTATAATACTTCTTGACAAAAGCAGCTTCTTGACAAAAGCAAGTTCTAATCCTCGCAAGGAAATCTTGTGGTATCCTGTCTAACACGCAATCTCTCCAGGGACCGGATACTTCCTGTATCCGGGTATCACTTCCTCCTTACCCAACTCTGCACGATCTCATTGCTCTCACAATAACACGGACAAGTGCTAAAAGGTACAGCTCACGGTTGTGAATTGAAAAACTCCAATGGCATTTGCAGAAAAACTGGGAATACAAAGTATGAAAAATGCTACCCGGATTAAACCTAAAATCCGCCTTTAAATACTAAACTGCCCTTCAAACTCAAAAAGCGCCTAAGGCCAAAAACAACTAAAGGAATGACACGTTTCATTCCTAACTTCCTGTCAATTTTAGGCAACCTAAGCTACAGTCAAAAAGTTTCCACTAAATGTGGATCTTAGATCCTAAAAATCCGGACTCAACTTAAGTCCTAATTCCTTTTACACTAAAAATATTCCTACACAACTACTTTGTCAAAATCTAGGCATGCAGCCCTACAATCACTGCCTGAACCTTCACCTACTTTCTAGTCCTCTTAATTGGAGAAGACCCCGCCTTTGCTGGTACCTTCCGGGTCAAGGGCTTCTTTCCGGTCTGTTGTCTGGCCATCTGTTTAAACAGGACTTTGGCCTTCTCTTTGGCCGCCTTCGCCTTCGTTGCTTGGGTCTCTGCCAGGGCCTGATCGGGATCCGAATACGATTCAGAATCCTGATCGGACTCGGATTTCTCTTCGTCATCATCGGAATCCTCTTCGTCTTCTTCCTCTTCCTGAACCTTGGTAAATTTCTTCTTAGCCGACTGTGGCTCAGGAACCTTTCTCTTCTGCGGGACTGGAGCAGGTCTGGCCACCTTGCTCTAAAGTGTTGCCTCTCCTCCTACCAGTTTCCTGATCAGACCACTACTGGGTGAACCGGATGAAGTCCCGCGACCAGCTCTAGCCTCCGTCTTCACCACAGACTGCATCAGGGCCGTCATCTTCTCCACCTCGCCAAACTGCACCTTCTTCCCCGGGGTCTTGGGAGAAGACTTGGAGGGTGAGAGAGTGTTGATATTCTTCGTCTTGGTTCTCTCCTCTGGAGTAGACCCTCCTGGTCCAGTTGCCGGTTCCGGTCCCTGTGCCTTGGTTGGATCAGGTCCCGTCACCTTCGTAATCTCCAAATCATCATCTTCCGGAATTGGGTCGGGGACTTTGGAGCTCTCCACCTTGGTCTGCTGCTCCTGACTCGTCTTGGTTTCCTAGTGCTCTTCAGGTACAGGTAAGGTTGGTTGCTCGTGAGAAGTCTCACCTTTACTCGTGTCTTCTGCTGCTGACTGCTGAACTGGCTCTTGATTCGGTTCCGGTTTAGGCGCAGGTTCACTGTGAGGATTTATCTCATGCATTACTTCTCGTAGCTGCTCCAGGGTAAACTCCATCTTCTTGTGGTAAGTGATCATCGCCAGTAGGAGCTTCTGGTGCAGCTGTCTTCCCTCCGTCATCACTTGTTGGTCAAACAAATTAGCCTTGTTGACCACTTCACCTGGATGGGTGATGAATTCTCGGATTCGGGAAAGGGTGTCCTTCGTCTGCTTGAAGAACGTCCTCTCCCTCTCCCTCTCTTCCGTTTTCTGGCGCAACTCTTGTTTTAGAGCAGCCACTTGGCCGGAAAGCTTCACCAATTCCTCCTTACTTTCATTCTTCTCCTTCTCCCAGTTAAGCCGGATTACCCAAGTTAAGGCTTGTGCTGGGTGGTCAACGCCCACCGTGGTGCAGATGGTCTGCATTGCACCTTGTACCACCGCGTATTGTTTCCTGAAATCACTCAGATCTCGGGTGATCCTGTCCAACGGCTCTTCTCCCCAGACCGGATCGATATCCTTAGTCTATTCTCTCTCTATCGGATCCTTTCCTCTTGTTTCCTCACCCTTGTCATCAGCCTCACTCTCATCCTTTTCATCCTCAGACTCATCCTCATCGTCCTCATCGGAGGACTCTTCCTCATTTCCGGTCTCCTGATCTAAGTCAGGAACCTCAAATTCTACCAGTGCTGCGGCGGCCTCATATTCTACCTCTTCCTCTTTTGTCATCATCTCCTCAGAATGATACAGGTGATAAAGGAATGGATAGATGGCGGAAGGCTTAGCCTTCTCGACATTGTTGACCATTTTCAACACTTGGTCCTGAATGACCAAACCCCAATCTATTTTCCGGTCTCCTGACAGCGTGCCAAAGACTGTGTTGGCTAGTGTTAGAGAGACCCAGCTTGGCCTTTCTGGGTTAAGGATGGCCAAGACGTATTGCAACAAACGCCTCTCTCTCTGATTGATGCAATCCGTAACCGTGAACCCATCTTTCTTGCTAATGGGGATCCGAAACTTACCCACCGTGAATTGGTGCTTCTGGGATGCGCTGCCTTCGCCCTCCCAGTCGAACCTGTACACCTTCCTCCACATCTCCGCCGTCCACCTCTTGGGCTTTGCACGGATCGTGGTCGCGGCCTGAGTTGGTGCTTCAGAACTCAACTCCGCCACTATTGCTTCACTCCGGAAATCCCACAGTCTAATCAGGAAGCTGGCGCATCCCATTTGCTCCAAGTCCTCCTTCAGCTCCGCCATCTCCTTGTCATCCTTGGGTAATCGCGGCGTCACGTAACGGAGCGAGATGGTCGCTTCCCCGTTGTGACTTACGGCCATATCTACTCTCGCTGTAACAGCCTTCTCTCTCGCTCAATAATCTTCGAGCAATCTCGTCTGCAGTCTTGTCAACTCCAAACCCCAATACTATCGCTCAGACCGGAAATCAGTAATCGCGTAGGTTGTACAATTCTCCGTCAGGGCAGGAAATCACAAGTGACTAACCTCTGGACAGATAGGATCTAAAAGAGCCAATCCCAACAGCTCTTAGTAATTACCCTAATCAAGGCTTTGCCCGTTAATCCTGCCCGTTTAGGATTCCCGTTAACTAATGATTAGAACGTTCCTGTTGTTCCCTAGGGTTAAGTAGGTCACCGTTGGATGTCGGTTTCTTGTTATCCCTTTCCTGACCCGATCTAAGCAAACTCGAATTCCGGTTCCTCGTTTCCGATACATTCAGTTAGCTTTTACACTAATTCCTGATCAGTCCATTTCCGGTTTCCGGTTCTAAACATTAGACGATCTGTAACTATCGAAAAAATCGAAAAAATTTACTACTAAGAAGAATATTATTCCTTCATTTATATTTTAATATAGTGAAACTAGATTTTCATGTTCCGACACCCACTGATTTAACAGTCTCTACCTCTTCATCATAAGTTTTGAAGCTTTGCTACACTGCAAACTACTAATTGCAATTAGAAGTACTGGCATTGCTTTTGAAGATAATTCAAAGGGTTCCACTATTGATTCACCAGTCGGCTCCTCAAAAATTCTTTCACCCACTTGTTGTAATCCTACCACTTTATTGTTCCCTGTCACAAGCAGACTAATTTACAATCTAAAATATACTGCCTAAACATATCCTTGGAGATCAATCAATGAGGGTTCCTAAATCAATGATCAATAAATCAGAGAGATCTCCAAGGTGAATACTTCAAGCTTATCATAGAAATTGTACACATAAATGTGAATGGATGCACTGAATAATCAAAAAACTCTATTCTAGAAATCTTCACTCCTTATTAGCAAATATATGCTGATGAGCCTCACCTCGAACTGAAGCCACCTACATCGACATGTCAATGGTAGTAGGCTTTGACATTGAGACCCATTTGGGATTTAACCCTTTGAATTGCTGGTGAACAAGTGAGACCATCTCTCAATTGTCATCTAATGTCTCCTTTGATGATGCTTCCACTCTATGAGGATTGCTGGACTTGGGATCATCCTCAATAACCACTAGCCCCACCACATCCTTTGTTGTTTGACCTACATTTCTCTGTAGTGGCTTCTCCTCTACATGCCCTCGGGGAGCTGGAAAGCTATTGTTGGTCATGAGACTTCTGGCTTCAACTGGCATAGTGCTTGATGATACTGAAATGCTATATCTTTTCCGAAAACCACTACTTTTCAACCCTGCAACACTACTAGAAGATGCGAAAAGTACCCCTTTTGCTAAAAATAGGTCATCATCGTTGTTGGGAGGTAACGGCAGCACAACTAGACGAACAAGAGAAGCCTTATACAATGGGAGATCCTTTGAACCACTAAGGTAAAGGGTGTCAGGGCTCCACCCTCTACTAGAGAAAGATTGAGCAAGGCTACCGTTTGTAGTATTGTAGACACTTGGCATCTCAGATGACAATACACTTGTAAACATTCTTCAAGAATCTGAGGCACAGTAATCTACATCTTGATCAATTCCATCGTCATCATCCAATTTTGCATGAGAGGATGAGAAGACTAGGGTTGTCTTGTTAGATAAAATTTTGGATTTTGGTGTCTGATAGACGTCTGATGTTGCATATTATATGACAATTTGTTTGTCTAACCATGTCTAATAAGGCCCTCTACATAGCTGACTGCTCATAGAAATCTCATTTCAAATATGATTCAAAATTCAAAATGTAATAAGTGTTAATGCAATTGAGACACTTTAATAAAATGGAACTTTAATATGTTAAGATTTATAAAGAGATAATTCTTTTATTAAAAGTTATTTGAAAGTCAAATTTAAAATTGACTTTATTAGACAGATGGAGGGTCTATTCACTCTACTGGACGTCGAACAAATTTTGTCTGTCATATTGTTCGTCTGTCAGGGAAGACAACCCTGGAGAAGACCTCTTTCTGGTCTTTTTAAGAAACGTAAATCAAAGAACACAGCAAACCTTATCACTGTATAATAAAGACAAAGTCACTAGATGAGCCTATCAAAGATTAACAATATCATAGCAAGAATCACACCCTATAGTGATAATTATACATGGAACCCAACTCCTTAGAGGAAAGCCACATATTCAAAGGTGTTCTAACAACCAAAGGATGTTGGAGTACGGGGAAACTCAAATAAAAGGATAAGGCTACAAACATGGGAATTCTAGGCATTCACCACACCCGTAAGATACTATCACTAAGCAAGCAAAGACCATAATGACTGTAGTGTTCGAAATGTTGTGAACAAAATGCAACATACATAGAACAAAATCACATTACATTCTAGGTTAAAACCTTGATCAAAACAAGATTGTGCAACTAGATTTGAGCTCTAGGAGAGTATTTAAATGAAAACAAACCTTTGAAATTAGAGGCACTAGAATTGTGGGTTGGACCAATAACCATCTCCTTCTTAGAACTTGGCTTTGAAGCTTGTGTTGATGCTTCAAATGATGCTTTTTGCAATCTTGGAGTTTGCGAAGAGCTCACACTTTGGTCCTTACTAGCACACTTCCCTTTACCCATTTTCAAAACAACACCTTACCAGTTGAAGATCTCAACCCTAGTGTTGCCTTGGTGAGCAGCTCTTTATCTTTAAGAACTAAAATTGGTTGGAGAACTTGCTTCAGAAGAAAACGCCAATTTTTTGAATTCTCCAAATTGACACCAAAAATGTTAATCCTGATCATGTTGAATGCAATCACTCAACTATATATCCGGCATCAATTTTAACCCAAAGAAATCATTTATCCATCAAATCAACAATGTAAAAAAAATTGAGACTGCTCAAGACCATTCTAACGTCAATATGCTTACTATTGGATCAACAACACTTGACGGAGCAAATAAGAAAATGTAATCTTAGCACAGCACTTACTTTCAAGTAGATATCCTTACCAATCTTCTTCAATTTGAATTTCACATCACCAAGCTTGAATCCAAACAATTGCACTCCACTACAATCATTGATGAGTGTGATATCTCTACCTTGGATTACAAAGCTTAAAACTAATCAACAAGAAATACCACCTTTCTAAGAAGAGCTTTGCCACTCTAACAAGTTCATTTTCCCCTACAAACTATACTGAAGATCTTAACCATGATTGGAACACTTTAGCCTCTAAATACCAATCACAACTCAACTAGTAGTTTGATTATCAACCTTAGCATCAAAGAAAACATTCTATATATCGATATCTTCATCAAAACTCTTAATTGAATTTGCAGGTATCACTCACCTACAAAACGACAAGTATTTAGGCCCAATATGGATATCAAGAATTGACAAGTACCCAATCCAATAACACTTTGACGTTCAAAAAGACATAAATATCCAACGACTATATCCAAATCAAAAAAAAAATGAACCTTCAAAAGGATTGTTTTCCTTTGAAGAATTCCCATCTATAGAACTTAGAGCCCCTTTGAGGGACAATGGCCACCATTCATACTAATGATGAATAGTGGATACAATAAAAAATATTTAAAAATATTTAAGAAATAAAAATAATAATAATAATAATAATAATAATAAAATATTAAAAAAGTACATTCTAAAAATTGTATAAAAATATTCAAAAATAAATCAGAAATAACAGCATGTTGTGGTCGTACTAATGCCACATCATATTTGAAAATTCTCTAATTCCGTATTTCTTTTAATATTAATTTTTTTCAATTCTTTTTCAATTTTTCAATTATTTAATTGAACAGTCCCGCACAAATGAGGCCCTGCAGTTCACTGGAAAAAAAATTAATTAGTTTTTAAAAATAATTAAAAATAAATAAATAAAAATAAAATCGTTTGTTTGTTTTTCCCTCCCTGCAGTCCGGGACTCACTGCCCCTTTGAAGTGTTTTTTTTTGTTTATTTAAGATCAGGTCACATGTACAACCGGATAGTAGGAAGCATCTTTCAGAACATTCATGATGTATCGTAGGCATGCCACTTACCGTGCACTTTCACAACACTTAGTATGGCTTCCAAAATCTCATCTAAAATGTGAGTTACGTGTTCTTTTGTTGTTAGAACCCTCTTCACTGTTTGTGAAGAAACAAGCTACGTTTATAGCTTCTTTAGTGAAACCGGAGATGCACGGTTAGTAGCTCGGATGTTGATTGTAGGACACATAAGGTAGTATGCTCTTAAAGCGACCATTTAAGCCTACCTAACTCATCATTGACAGTTGAACATACTTCAAGCAACATGTCAATCCTTCCTAGATAAGGGTTGCAATTAGAACACGGTTGGTTTTAGGTGTAGTTACCTTACAACTCAAAATTGAATCCTAGAAAGGTTGCAACTTTTGGTTTGGAAATGCCATTTCATTTTTTCACAACAATCCCATCTACTCACTAATGACAATTTTAAGAAAAAATTAGTAATCATAATGTAACCACTCCTTGTAAAACAATACTAAACCCAAATATGCACGGTAAGTGGCATGCGTACGATAGTAGCGGACAAAACTAGACCAGCATAATCCAACGATAAGACCAAGAATAAATTGATCAAACTACCGGGTCGCTGAGGAAAGCAGCAAACTAACCTGAACTCAGAAAATTTGGCAGCTGCTAAATTGATAGTAACCAATGCTGCAATCTGGCACTGCAGCTTCGCATTCAAAGAAATTAGTAGTCTTATGCAATAGAAATTGTCTACCCAGATGCAGTTAATCTCCAGTACGGGTAACTATGAACTAGATCCAGTCGATGACAGACAACAGCAACAAAAAAAATACCAGCAAGTTTATTCACGTAAAAGATCTAGATTTTTTCCCTCATCAGCAAGTGTCTTTGCATTGCATTCCAACACAAGTAGGATTCGTCAGGATCTTAGACACGATCTCCATTCAATCAACCAATGGTGCGACACCCTAAACTTGTCAAGATCGAATGATATTGCGATACTGCAACATCATAATGACACTTCGCAGTCAAGAAAATAATTAGTCTTATGCAAGAGAAATTGTCGAAGAAATTAAGTCTCATGTACTTAACTGCAAATGCGGCTACCTATGCACTAGATCCAGTAATGGACTAACCAGAAACAACAGCAGAAAAAGATACCGGCAACACTTTTCCACGTACAAGATCTAGATTTCTTCCCTCATTAGCAAGCGTCAATGCATTCCACCAAACACGAGGATTCGACACGATCTCAACCAAAATTACGAAACCCTAAACCTTTCAACACCAGACTTGGTTACAATTCTAAACAAGAGTAGAACAGATCCTCATGCACCGATCTGATGCATTTCACCAAACAGAGGAGGATTCACCAAACAACAGGAGGGTTCGACCAAACATGTTAAGAGGAGGATTCGACACGATCTCAGATACGATCACCGTTCAATCAACCAAAATTACGAAACCCTAAACCTTTCAAGACCAGACTTGTTACAACTCTAAACAAGAGTTAAACAGATCCTCATGCACCGACCTGATTGCAAGACTTCTTGAAGTTCGTGAAGATCTCGAACTCCGCTCCCTAGCTACTCGCACGCTTTCCTAGTCAGATTAATCGCCTGAAGAATGAACCGAGGCCAAACAAAGAAAATCGGACTCACTCAATGCGAAATCGAATTACAAAGCACAGCAGCAAGAACAAAAAGAAGAAAAGACATCAAATGAGCTTCGCAAGCTCTCTTGAGCAGCGTCTCAAAACCCCGTGCGAATCCCGTCCCAGAAAACAACAAGATTATAGAGAGTGGCACGAATCGGGAAAACTAATTAATCAGCACCAGAAGCTGCTTCTCAATGTGGGAGCATCAGCACTTCGAGAGAGGAGAAAGGAGACTGCAGTAATGGAACTGCGTCCCATGAAGAACAGTAACACGCAACGCCCGTCGTCTCCGAACCCAAACTGGTTTTGACTCCTTCTCAGAGACCAATTCCACGGAATGCGATTGGATCGCCAAAGAAGGCATGAACTGCCCTGTTCGCCGGCAACCACCACCTCCTGGCCGGCCGCCCAAGACCCCCACTCGAGCCCTCGCCTCCTTGCCTATTCTTCAGCCCCATGACCAGAGCACATCCCTCAAGACCGCCAAAGCTACCCATCAGCAGATGGACCACAGCCCGACCAAGTCCTAGTTCCATTTTTACCTCACCTATTCCATCTCGGTTCTCAGTACCAAACACGGAAAAGCTACAGAAATTCTCAAGAGTTGGGTCCAACTCCAACTCAAAAAACTGGAGATCGACAGTGACGGAGTCTGTTACCAGCAGGTGGGATTGAATCATTCACGACGAACCCCCCAAGCTTAAATTAATTACTGTAGGTTATCGGGAAATCCAGCACTTAATTTCCTCTCCTTAAACTTAATGATCCCTTCCCTTACTCGGTCAAGTGCGGCGGGCCCATCGTTGCAGGACAATTCTGGTGAGCCACGGCAGCTGGTTGGGCGGTGCAGCACGGCCATCTTCGAGGACTCACCCAGATCCCTTTTAAAGTACAATGTCTGAGTCATGACGAAAGTAACTTACAATTTCAAGTGCAGTAACTTCCCTCCTGCACATTCAGTGGCTCAGAGTTCAGATGTCGGGACCTATTCTTGACTTATTCTTGACCGGTACCCACTTGTACAGTTGGGTTTTTGTGTTTTTTGGGGGGCACAAGCAAAGGAAGACTTTACTGCAAGTTGTACTGTGCAGTTATTTTTGGCTCCTGCTGAACTGGCAACTGTTAGCGTCAAATTCCAACACCAGAGATTTTTCAAAAAAAATAAGTCTATTGTAAACTTAGTGGGACTCATAAGCCGACTCAGAAGACTCCTTACACACAGTCACTCCGATGGTGGAACGAACTCACTGTTCCGTCGCCGCTGTACCCGTAGCGACAGCAATCCATCCTATAGTAAATGCAGCGGACATCATACCGGTACGCTGCAGCAGGGGTCCAAGTAACATAGATCTGTGGCATGTATGGCAGCACCTGTAAGTTTCACACAATGCTATCCAAGTATCCGTCTAATTAATGCATCACAGATTCCCAGAAGCACATAGGACGGCATGCAAGGTCCTGTAGTCAGAATGGAGGTTTTACACTAAACTTCTAAGGTCTTCAGAATAGCAAGCTTCAGAATGGTCGAATCAGAAGCAACCCTCTAACTACCCCAGGCCATGCCAGAGATACACAGGCCATTCCAGATTTACTCAAGGCTGCCTCTAGTACTCACCAAGCAAACCGCTAGATTTTACACAGAGTGAACAACAATCAATACTCCTAGTGGTGTTCATCATGTCCAGATTGTCCACCCACTCCGATCACCTTCAACTGCCACATCACACACATGCACCCACAAACTTGTAAGCTAAAGTAGGAACAGGTCTAAAAGTTTCCATGCTATGTTCACGCAAAACTCCTAACAAATACCAACTCATTCAAGATTTAGATGACTAAGTGCCAAGCAAGCAATAAAAAAACTTAGCTGAACAAATAGCAAACAAATTTCCACCAAAGGCCAATTCAATGAGTATGAGAACTCAGCGAGAAATCACAGCAAGCTCATTACCTCAAAAACCTGGGTACATACAGGGCACTCGTGGGTTTCCCTTCTCCAAATGGAAGCATGTTATATCATGCCCATCCTCTGTTAGAGCAATGGCATTCCACACACCCTGCCTTAGCTTCGGCAATTGGCGACAATGAGCCTCTCAAAAAGAAGCGACAAATCAATGTCGCGGCAAGTCCGGAGGTATGTGTATTTACAATCAAGTAAACCTTACTGTGCCTCTTAATATTTACGCATTCATATAATAATTTAGAGTAAAACTAAATGATCCGGCTTCAGGATGACCTGAATTACAACTACATCAGCATCTATAGCAGGATCCGCTTCTACACCAAGCATACCCAATTCCTTATACGCTTCTAGCAGATTCCATTCAAAATGATAGTATTACTGATCGGTAATAAAGAGAGAGAACTCCCCCATTCAGTTTCAGTCAAAAAATTACTATTAAGATCAGAATCCTTACCACCGATGCCTCCTGAGCAACCCACAATCCACAATTGCAGGAGCTTCCTGCAAGTCGAGTACACAGTCACACAGGTCACGCTCGTCCACAACCAATTTCCTTTCCAGTCAACCTAAGACCGCAACGAGATTCAAAAACTAAGAAATCCACCTATCAATCAACCCTAAACCTCTTGCCAAATCTTCTCAAGTCAATGCCCACAAAAGAAACTAAAATAATGCACTTTACACAGGCATCACCAGCAAAGGCACCCAAGACTTTTCGGGTACAGTACAACTAGAAACACAATACAAAAGTGACAATGAACTCACTGACTCAACAAACCATCAACTTCCTAATCACTCCATAGCTGGAGTCACAATCAATTTGGTGCCGAAAGGTTCACGGGGAGGTTCAAGATCGAATCGCCTCCTGCCCTGCAGAAGACGAAACAACAGAGTCAAACCGGTCCTACAAGAGAAAGACACTGCCATGAAAAACACCCCTAAATTGCTGGAGCCCCCAGTACCTGACTCTTCCATTCCAGCTCCTCCCGCTCGGCTCCAGTTGCTATCCCGAACTCGTCCAACTGACCTGCTCATCAATACCAATCCACTTCTTAGGTTGCCCTCGCAAAAGCTGATATTAAGGTATAATACTCCGTTTACATGCTATGTGAACTGCAGCACCAAGGCTTCCAGCCCTGTATATAGGGTATCCGGGAACATCGACGACTACATCCGGGCTTTCCAAGTGAGGCACAACTAGCTTATACTAGAGAGGGTACCGCGATTTCGCATATCCCACTGCGTAATGAATTTAACCACCCATTCATGGTCTTAGAATGACCAATTCGATTGATCATAATGTGAAACATATACTTGAGGTGGGGGGCAAATTTCATATCCCCAAAAACGCTGCACGTGCCAAGTCAATAAATAACAATAGAAATCGGACAAAAGAAATCCCCATGGTGAGCTCTTCAGAACTGGTACATGGGGAAAAACAATCAGACCAATTCGGGCTTCTCGGTCGTTTCAGAGTTTCATCACCGCGTCGATACCGCAGCCAACCGATCGAGCGAACAGAATTCTCAATCAAGAGGGAGACGTACTTCCATGCCCATGGATTCCCACAGAAAATCTAGGGTTTCCTTCGAAGCCCCGCGCCATGACCCGGAAAGAAAGAAACACAAAAACGAGGGCAGCCACGACCTTGTCAGCATGCGAATTCTCGCCCCATGCGAACAGAGCTAGAACCCTCAATCGAAAATGTAGGCCTTTCTTCCAAGCACCGAACAATGAAACAAAGAAAAAAACATAAAAATCACGCACGACAGTTGAGTTCTCGCCCAAATCGCCCGAGACTCGACCATTGATGTATCGATCGCATTGTGTCCAACCCCAAAGACGAGAGCGGGTGATGCAAAGGGGCTCATACCGGCTGGCATGGAAAAATCTCTGCAAGGGGAAGCGAGGGCCCAAGTGCTGCCTGGCAGAAGCCCTGTGCAGCTCACGCGGCAAGGTGCGTCCCGCGGTCCTCAACAGGAGCTGAAAACTAAATTGGGAAGGGTTAAACTTCTCAAAGAAAACTTCAGTAAAATTTTCTTGGAAGACAAATGAAATTGGCATCTAAGGTAAAACAGCCCATTGCGGTCAGAATTAGGAGTTTGGTCTCATGCAATTGCTGAAATTTTTCAATTTTTTTCTCAAGGCAAGTGTGAGAAATAGTGAGAGCAATTGAAATTATATTTTTTTGACAAAGTACGAAATTTGCTGTGGATTTTTGAAGTGATCAATGCATCATGGCCCAAAAGAGTCTATAGACTACCCGAGAACCAACAAAATCTGAATCTATGATGCTCATCTTGTTCACCTAAAGCAATCATAATATTTTGTAACACAGACTTTGTTTCGTGGCGTTTCATCTCATTAAAGTAGCTGGTAGTAATTTCCAAGCCTCTAGTAGAACCTTTGATAGTATCAATTGTTGCAAGTGCATAGGCGGTCTCGTACTCTATTGCAATGTCTCACTTCAAGGTCAGTCGCACAAAATTGTTATGTTGCTTTATTATTAACCCTGAAACACCAAAGAAGACGTCGTGTCCTTCGGATGACATCAAGGACGCCTCAAGGATGGACGTAATCATTTTTGCATCCACACTATTGGGGCAGTTGTTGCAATGGAAGGTGCTGGATATTCTCACCTTGTGATTTTTTGAGTCACAAAAGAAAATGACGAAGACTTGGATCACCAGGTTCTGTATTTTGGCAATTTTTGCTGCTTTTTCCAGAAGGATCACAAACCATGCAAATACAAATGCCTGACGACTCTCAGTAATGCCCCGAAACTACAGTCAATACAGATTCCAGGAATCACATCGTACGATACTAGCTGTACAAAACTCGCCCAGAGCAATTAAAACTTTGCAAACAGAAGAAAACAACAGAATTGCAAGCTAGAGTTGGCATGCGGGCACACCGCACCCAATCGATTTCGTATTTCGTATTTCATATTTCTTCAACAACAGCGCACAGACTGTCGTCAAGGGGGTGCAATCAGCAACGTACCCCACTTCTATCTTCCACAATTGACCCTCGCATGCTCCTAAGTCCAGGACCAGAGATGCGATGCAAAATCGAAAAGATAAAATGGAACGAGGCTGCAGGGTGTAGAACTCTCACGTAACACAACTTCAACCGGTCACATGTACATTCTCCATGTCTCGTGCCTCGCTCTACCATTCTCATGAACGACGGCGTCCACCAACCACAGCTACGCTGTGTCCAGGAATGACAGAAACAATCTAAAGAAAAAATTGGGAAAAAGAACTTCCATAAACTGCAAGGACCTGACCACCAGCCGTCCGATGCACACGGCTGTGTATCAGTGTACTTGAGGAATAGGGCCGACTAGCTCGGCATCTGATCGACCACAAACGACATCGATCTAGCTGTCGAAGGTGTCCTCATCATCATCGGGAAGGGGAAGCAACGATGCAGCATTAATCTGGGCCTCGTACTCTTGAACCGCCTGCAAGTCGATTTGAACCTCAGGAGGAGCCAGGGCAACAGATTCCACGAAGTGCAGGTTCACGTCACTGCAGAACAAGGCACAAATCAAGTCAGGACCACAAACTTCATAAAAACACTCCAGGACACAAAAGCTCACTATCAAAAACAACCAGCTGCACCAACATCAGCTTGCACTCTACGAATTCGGGCCACAGGCAAGTTCCAAGCATCCAGTTACATCTACCGATGCCCAGGTGCTTACCCTGCAAGCTTCCTCGCCAGATACAGGTAAGGCTTCTCGAAATTGTAGTTCGACTTGGCCGAAATCTCGTAGTACTGCAGGTTCTTCTTCCGGTGGAATGTCACCTGCTTCGCCTTCACCTGCCGGTTCTTCACGTCCACCTTGTTGCCACACAGCACGATCGGAATGTTCTCGCACACCCTGCAAAGGTCGCGATGCCAAGTCGGAACGTTCTTGTACGTCAGACGAGCCGTCACGTCGAACATGATGATGGCACACTGACCGTGGATGCTGCAAAACCAACGCACACCTCGTCAGGCACAACACTTTACACTTAATCGCAATCGCTTGTCCAAATTCAATTGCTGAAGTCCTGTCTGAGTAGTTCTGATCAAATCGAACAAGGGGACATGGACTCACTAGTATCCATCACGCAATCCTCCGAATTTCTCTTGACCGGCGGTATCCCAGCAGTAAAACCGAATGCGCCCGCAGTTCGTGTAGAAGTCCAGCGGGTGCACCTCCACGCCGATGGTAGCTGCACAACACAGCCACGATCAGTTCCTCCGTAAAACCCTAAATCCGACTGCCAATCGCATGTCATGGCGCAATCACAACACCATGCGTGTCAAAAAAGCGCATTTAATAAGCCAGCAAGCACTCACGTTCGTATTTCTTCTCGAATTCACCAGTCAAATGGCGTTTCACAAAGGTAGTCTTCCCTGCATCAACCAATAAACAACATTAGTCACAACCGAATCACCGCATTTGACTCCCAGATTCAATACACCCTCTCCAACGAAAAGTAGAACCACCGCCATCACGTGCAAACGCACATCAAACGCCAATTCCGCGAGAAAAATAACCCCTCTCGTTGCCATGCACTCTACGACAAAATCACTGCCGAGCACTTCAGAATCGAAAAGCATACCTGTTCCACCATCTCCGACAATGACGAGCTTGAAGCTGGGGCAGTTCTCCGGGGTTTGCTGCCCGGGCAAAGCCTGCATAAATATCCAGCCCGTTACTAACCACGCATCCCAACGAAAACTCCAAAACTATCTCAAAATCATCGCATGAAACCACAATCCTCTCCAGTTTACATAAAATCCACAAAAGTTCCAAAACCCTATGACTTTCAATTATGCCACCCGAACGAAAACCACGCGAACATTTACCCAAAATCCCTAGTACGCTCAATCCAACAGAACACATCCACGCCAGATAATCACAATGCCCTACTCTCACAATTGATCCACAACTACTGCGGCAATCCACCCAACTGCAATCGCACAATCACTACCACTCCACCAAAATACTCCTACAAATCGATCCCGTGACGCTAATCGACCCTGAAAAAAAAAACGGAGAGACCGAAACGATTCGCTTTACCATAATGTGAAGCTGGACAAAGGCGATCTGCAAATCCGAGGCTGAAGTGCAACAAACGAAAGCTTGAGCTTCGAGCTTGAGGACGAGAAGGAGAAAAAGAGAGAGAAAACGAGAGAGGAACAGAAAGGGTATGAATTGGTGAAAGACGGGGTTGCCAGGCTCCTTTACGGGTGTCAGAGGGGAAGCACGGGAAAGGGTGCAAGGAAGCGCCTTGAGCCGTCGATGGATGCGCTCTGAACCGTCAGATGGGACGGGGATACGAAATTTGGCGGGCGTAACAGGGCCTTTATATGCACGGGCTGCCTTGGACGGTACCCTAACCCTATTCCCGGTGTCCACGCTCCCCACGCTCTCTTTCTCGGCTGTCGCAGGGTGCGTTGTTTGTAAGCTACTTGGACCTTGGACCTTGGATTGGGAGTGCTGTGGGAACTATCAAATCTCAATTTGCTTGGCTTTGGACAAAAGTGAGGAGGATTTGGACCGAAGGTACTATAGAGAGCAATGCACAAGGAGGAGGGCATTTCGGGGAATAAAAGGGTCGACGAGGAGGGTGGCGGAGCCCGATGAGGAGGCACTTTTTCCTCTGAAATGCACGACGACAAGAGGCATTGGTCAACGTAAACTACTGCCAAGAAATTGCAATTGAATGAAGAGAACTAGTCCAAGATGAAAGTTGTGGATGAAGAATGCGTAATCCACGATTACGCATGGAAACTTGTGTAATCATGGATTACGGCTTGATTGCACCAAATAATCCACCCGCAAAATGAACGGGAGGTTTGTTGGCAGTGGTTTACGTGCATGTGAGGAAGTGTGAGTAGGTCCTTTTCCACGAAAAGCAATCAATGCTAACGTAGTATGCTCTTAAAGTGACCATTTAAGAGTTGATTTTTTTTGTTAGTGTAGAAACATAGAATGTACTTATTGGTTCAAAAAATTGAATCATTTTTTATTGAATATTGTACTTAGTGATCAAGGATGGCATTCTCTATTAAATAATTAATTAAATTTGTCAAATACCTACAAATAGAGATATTCATTTTTTTTATTCAACTTCTTTTGAAAAAATAATATTCTAACAATTCCAGCATTTGTTTTTAGAAATATTTTTTGCTGACCCTAACCACCAAAGACAGTACCTATCACTGAGGTTAGTAGTGTCCTTCTAGAATTAAGTCTTTTACAACGTAGTTGCTTGTTTGTTTAATAAGGTGAATACAACTACATTTTTTTGGTACTCCTCCTAATTTGAGGATCATTCATTTTCTTCTCCCTCCAAAATAAAGATAGAAAGGTGATCCTCCAAGTAGAGGATCACACACCCGGAAAAAACTAATTAAACTCCTAATTGTGCCATGTTTCTAAAATCATTGCTCTCTTGAAAATTCATAAGTTATTAATATTTTGCTCAAAAATGCATTCTATAACATTTAGAATCCATTCATATTTCTAACAACAACTAACAAATGTTTTCCAAGTTCAATATAAAGATAGATAGATAAATACTTTGGTCTTCAAAGAAGGCTGGTGTGAATAAAGTGTATGTTCGTAATGACAATGAGCCAATGTCCACTGGAGAATTCAATAACAAGAACCTTGCTCAAGACCTTAGTTATTGGAACACAGGGAAAGATTTTTATGTTGCTACATCAATGGGTGTGGTGGAAATTGGATCTTGATTCTTTTTGATAGTATTTTGTTTAGTAGTTATTGTCATGTATGATTTTTGCTTAGTTATTTTTCAAGACAACAAAGTATTTAAGTTGATTTGACTAGTTCACACCAAAGTATCATAATCATACTACTAAAATCATAACTCCCTCTGCAATATCACAAATGCTACCATTAATAATAGGGGCTCATGCTTGCTATGCTACACATTCATTTTATCACATATTAGTAAAATTTTGATATATTTGAATAGAATGCATTATAATGATTTCAATAAGTCTTTGAAATGATTAATTTCAATATTTTGTAAAAATACTTTCAATCATGCGTACATAAAAATAATATTTTCACACAATGTTATATTACATAAATAGAGTAGTAGTTTGCAATCACCTTTGTAATCTCACTTTTACAGCTTTTATGATTTCAAAATTCTATTACTACTACCAAATGATTTGAAAAATTTATTCAATTGAAGCGATTTTGGATTTCAAAACAATTAAGTTGTTCATGAAGTTTTTGAAATTTACAAGTTTTTCTTTTCAATTCACCAAGTTTTTGGGTTGCCATTGTTCGTAACAATTGAGTCAACTTTTGAATGCATTACAATAAATGTGTATCTTTTACAATATTTACCATTGCATATATTTCATTCATCATTCAATAAATTTCTATTGTACATTTCAATATATGCTTACTTATAAACAAAATTATACAAATATTTTAGTAATTTTTATTTGAAGATTTTTTGAAATTTTTGTTCCGCATTTTATCTAATACATAAAAAACTCTAATAAAATTCTAATGATGAATGCGTAGCATAGCAAGCACCAACCGCTAGTTAACTTCTAAAGTTCCATGACTATGTTTTCACCAAAATCGCTCAATAACTGGCATTTTCAAAACAAGTAACAAAATTTTGAAAAAAGATCTTCTTTTGGCACATATAACCATAGAATCTTGTAGTATGCTAATTTGAGAATGTGTAGTAAAAATTTCAAAAATTTCCCCCATATAGATTGCAAGATATAAGCATTCAAATTCACTAAAATCATTTTTTTGGCCTTGCAAAAAACATGGCAGCTTCACTTCACAAGCTCACTTTTCTATGAAAATATGTCCAAAATATTAGTGCTTCTTTGGATTCATTTTCTAAACAAGTAAGCTACATGCTTGAAAAATTTCACATCATTTGGAATTGTACAACATAGAGGAAAAAAATGGTAAGGAGAAAGAAGTAGATAATGATTCAAAATACTAAATTGTTAAGAATTTAAGTATGAAATTGAAAGATGCCAATTTCATTGGTGGCAATGTTGTAATAAACAATCTACATCCTATGATCTTATTTTTTCAAAAAATATTGAAACTTGAGTAAGATAAAGGACTTTAAAGTTTATTTTTGAATAGAGAATCCATAATTGCCCGCAAACTAAAAATCTTCATAACTTTTGACCCATTGATAAAAATGGGATGACTCAAATCTTTTTATGTATGCATAACTCTAGAAAACCAATTTCAAATTTTTGTTTCTAAAAAAAGTGATCTTTTTATTTGCCCAATCTGGGCTATATGAGTTGAGAAACAAACTATATATTATGCAATAACTTTTTGACTATGTAGTCAAAAGCTATGAAATTTGTTGGGCCTTAAAGTTATTCCTTGTCCACACCTTCTATTAAAGTTTGGGCCAAAAATATGGAAATCTCTAATTACACGTACCTACCCAAAGTTTCTATGTAGTCCAAAAATGTACGTTACTTCTTTAGGAGTTAAGACTATTTTGCACTACTTTGAAAATATGTGAATTTAAAAGATGCTGATTCATTTGGAAGTTCAAATACATTCAATTTTCTACTTTTTCAATACGTATCCTCATTTAACTACTTTTGGACTTTTGATAGTCCAAAATTAATAACGGTCTTCAACAGAAAAAAAATTGATCATCAAAAGATAGTGCAAAACATCAGGAGATCTATCCAAAACATCAAGAGATCTGTACAAACATCATGGGATCCCACAATGTTTTGTCCATAATTCATTGAATAGTCTAGAATTAGTTAAATGTGGCATACATATTGCTTGAAATGAATTACAAAACTTTGATCTTTGTAAATTAAGTCAAACATACTGACAGGATAAATCGCAATAACATTCTTGATATAGGCATTAATCCCCATGAAATATTCTCCTTTCTCAATAGATGAAATTGCTACAAAATCTTGGGACAAAAACATAGTTTTCAAGAGGAACATAGTCTACTTACTTGAGGACAAGTAAATGAGTTTTGGTCGATATTTGACATACTAAGTCCACATCCGTAGGTGTAAAATAGCTTCATCACTTTAGTGAACATCACTTTCTACACATCCCAAAGCAAATGGAACAAACAACTACACTACTCGAGAGGCTCTGTCCCTCCCTAAAACATTCGCTCACTTTTTGAATAAGGTAGCCACTCAAACTTCCTTAAATAGAATAAATTCTATCTATGGAAAGCCCTTCCCCACAGTCAAAAGCCAATAAGAAACCTCATCTTGGTTGCTTGCCCTAAACATTTGTTTACACAAATCCATATCACACTCCCCCACACCCCCAAAAATGCAAAGCAAAACTCAGTATGCGTTTCCAAAACGCACCAACCTTCCACTGCGTAACAGCAACGCAGCCCCAACAACAATCCACGTTCCCCAAATCCGTTCCCAGAAGTTCCCTCACTCCGTCCCCAACAGTTCCCAAATCCGTTCCCAACAGTTCCCAAATCCGTTCCCAACAGTTCCCCGAAAGTTCCCAAACCCGTTCCCAAAAGTTCCTCCAATCCGTTCCCAGAAGTTCCCAAATCCGTTCCCAGAAGTTCCCCTAACTCGTTCCCAACAACGTATCGCGATTCCCAATACTGTTCCCCACACTTGTCCAACTGATTCACCAACCAACTGGACGCCAGCTGCACTTGCATGCAAACCCCCAAACGCCTCGGTCACAGGGTCCACCCGCCACGGTTTGGTCATAGGGTAAGTTACCGACATGCAAACCCAACTCCTCTATGAACCAGGTTGCTTACAAAGAACGCACCGGACAGACAAGAGGAGCGCAGGGACCGTGGGGCTCACCGGGAATAGGACATGTCACCTATTACCGTGCTTCCTCTTCAACACCACCTTGGGGAAGGCCCATTACCTTTCAGAAAACTCTCCCTGTTTCTGTTCTCCTTTCCCAGAAAACTTCGCTTGCTTGCACTGGGCTTTTGTTTGCTTTCTGTTTCGTCTGCTTCCCTGGAGATTACCCGAACGCCTTCTTCCTTCTTCACACATTATGGTAACGCTCCTCGTTTCAGCTTCGCA
Source organism: Neckera pumila (assembly GCA_963969595.1). Classification (NCBI taxonomy): domain Eukaryota; kingdom Viridiplantae; phylum Streptophyta; class Bryopsida; order Hypnales; family Neckeraceae; genus Neckera; species Neckera pumila. The sequence goes on along the minus strand of OZ018415.1, from coordinate 4,661,949 downwards.
GTGAATTTTTTGGTGCCGGTTTTGGTCCACTGGATCAATTTTGGTTTCCATCACAGTTTGTTTGAGTGGACGTGTTTGTTGTGTTAGTGGATTGCCGCCCTCAATTGCGAGGGAGTATTGTTTCGTGATTTCGTGAGGAGTGTTTTTAGGGCTTGTGTAATGGTAATTGTGACTGCGATTATTGGTCCACTGTACCTATTTTGGTTTGCAGTTTGGTTGAGTGCATGTGATTGTTGTGTTAGTAGATTGCCGCCCTCAATTGCGAGAGAGTACTGTTTCGTGATTTCGTGAGGAGTATTGTAGGGCTTGTGTAATGGGGTAATTGAGGTTGCGATTACAGGTCGTGTTTTAAATTTTCCGCTCGGGGTAATTGGCGGTTGCGAGGGTTTTGTGTGATCGAGAGAGGGTTCAGGGTACTGGGGTGGCATGTTTGTGGTTGCGTGGTGGTGGATTCGTGGGTACTGACGCGTGGTTTTCGTGCAGGCTTTGCCCGGGCAGCAAACTCCTGACCACACTCCAAGCTTTAAACTTGTTATTGTTGGTGACGGTGGGACAGGTATTGATTTGTGTCTTGGAATTGATTGGGTGTGGTTTGTGCATAGCTCTGTGAGTGCTCATTTTGCTCGGATTGGAATTTTTGTGGGGTGTACGTTTGGATGTGGTGGAAGTTGCTGTCGGTTGGTTCGTTTGGAGAGGTTTTGATGGGAACGAAGTGATTCGGGTGTGGAATGGGCGGTAAAAAATGTTGTGGATTGGATCGTGCAGGGAAGACTACCTTTGTGAAGCGCCATTTGACTGGTGAATTCGAGAAGAAATACGAACGTGAGTGTTTGCTGAATTACTGATTGTGTTATGTGTCTGCTATGCTGTTAGAATTATGCAATTGGTAGTCGATTCTAGGGTTTTGTGTTGATACTGATCGTGGGCTGTGTTGTGCAGCTACCATCGGCGTGGAGGTGCACCCGCTGGACTTTTTTACGAACTGTGGACGCATTCGGTTTTACTGCTGGGATACCGCCGGTCAAGAGAAATTCGGAGGATTGCGTGATGGATACTAGTGAGTGATTCTGTGCCCTAACGCGAGTTTGGAAGTTTGTGTACTTGGATTTTTTCTCAGGTTAGGGTTTGCAGATTTCTGTCTATTGCGATTGCTTGTAGATTATTTGGACTGACTGTCGTCGTGCGTTGGTTTTGCAGCATCCACGGTCAGTGTGCCATCATCATGTTCGACGTGACGGCTCGTCTGACGTACAAGAACGTTCCGACCTGGCATCGCGACCTTTGCAGGGTGTGCGAGAACATTCCGATCGTGCTTTGTGGAAACAAGGTGGACGTGAAGAACCGGCAGGTGAAGGCGAAGCAGGTGACATTCCACAGGAAGAAGAACCTGCAGTACTACGAGATTTCGGCCAAGTCGAACTACAACTTCGAGAAGCCTTACCTCTATCTGGCGCGGAAGCTTGCAGGGTAAGCAAGTGGGCATTGGTAGATGTATCCGGAGGCTTGGAGCTTGCCTGTGGCCCGAGTTTGTAGAGTGCAAGCTGATGTGGGTGTGGTTGTTTTTAATTGTGAGCTTTTGTGGTCCTGACTTGATTTGTGCCTTGTTTTGCAGTGACGTGAACCTGCACTTCGTGGAATCGCCTGCCTTGGCTCCTCCTGAGGTTCAAATCGACTTGCAAGCGGTTCAAGAGTACGAGGCCCAGATTAATGCGGCATCGCTGCTTCCTCTTCCCGACGATGACGAGGACACCTTCGACAGCTAGATCGATGGCGTTTGTGGTAGATCAGATGCCGAGCTAGTCGGCCCTATTCCTCAATTATACTGATACACAGCTGGGATTCGGGAAATTGCAATGTCCATGAGGATTGTTTTGATTAAACATGCAGGGATCTTGATGAAACACTTATATATTTGAGAGTTATTAAGGAGACTCTCGGAGATTGTAGTGGATCTTATCTGTTCGAATTGAGGTTTTTTCGTTTTGTTATTTAGTCTTAGTGGTATATATTGTAGATATCCACGAAGGGAGTTTGTTTTTATAAATTTTCTTGGACTTTTGATTGTTGATTGATATTATTCATCAGTTGTACGAGGTTCGTGTTGAATTGAATTATCGTCAAGTTAGTATCTTGGATAGTATGCCTTCCAAACGATGCGGTGTACCTTTCTTGGGTCGCACAATCCTAATTCTGACCGCAATGGGGTCTTTTACCTTAATGTGTCCATAAGAAATATAGAAACTGGAAATGCACCATGTTCTCACGTTCTGTACTGTACTGTAAATATGTGCGTGTTGAGCCGTTGAATTTTGTACTTCAATTTTTGTTTTTTATTAGGGGTTCCAGATGGTTTTCTATGTATTTCTTGGCCACTGTATTTCTATGTATTCAGTGCCTTCAAAAAGTGAGTCAACTTCAATTAAGGTAGAACCACCTATACTTATCGCAATTTCAAAATAGATGAGGAGTGTGAGGTAGTGGAAATTTTTTTCAAGTAGAGAGATAATGAGTATTAGGATTGTAAATTTTTCTCTATTTTATTGCTGAAATTGAAATTAGTATGAATTTTGGGAGCCAAAAAGTGTTCTAAACCTATATTCAATGTCTAGAGTCTTCTTATTCTAATCATGGAAGAAGTACTTTGCCACTTAGTATTTCCTACTTTTCTTTCACTACTTCCTACACTTTTGAACATGTGTGATGACCTCATTAGTTCCAACTTTGAAAAGGAGAAAAAAATGCATTCCAAGGCATTCTAAGCTTTGATTGAAATATATTTCTAATCTTGATTGGAAATAGTAGTACCCTACTTGTTGGTCATGGCTCCTTGACTGGGAATGGGTGGTTCTACCTTAAGCTTAGATGGGGAAGAGAAAGTCTGCTCAAGGAAGAAATAATTTTGTACAATGCCTAATGCATTGATTACTCATACCACTTTGCAACATTGTAGCAATAATATCGAGATTTTGAATTAGACTTGCAGATGTGAATTACCTTCATTGATTAACCCCTAAATGCCCAAAGTTTGTTTTGAGTTTCTTGGAATTTGCTCTAACTTGAACAAAATGCCAACATTTTGATAAGTTGTATCAATTTTTTTGAATTGTAACCATACAAATTCAAACTAGACATGTTAGAGATCTCATAGGAAAAGAAAACACAACAAATCACATATGAAGTGAAAGATTATAATGTTTGACCATGAAGATGCTAAAATTGCAAAAGTGATGTAAAGTCTTTCAACCCTCTTTTCACAAGTCAAATCTAAAAAGTTGGTGACCAAAAAAATTGAGGTTAAAGAGCCTAACTTGTATAATCCTAAGCAATTTACGGCTTTTAAAAATCTACTCTATAATTTTTTTAAATGAATCTTGAATGCAAATTTTCCTCCAAGATCTAGTGTGTTTGAGGCTCATTTCCAAGAGCTCTCAACTCTACAAGAAGTCAAGATTGCATTGGGTCCCCATGTACAAAATCATGAATAGAAAAATCACTATCATTTATTTTCTAAAATCAGATTTTCAATGCTAAAACTAGACTTCAAGAAGATCCTTTCTAAAAATATATCCTACTAGAAATAGCAACTTGGTTAGGTTTTATTTAACTTCAAAGTTTTGCAAACACCACATTTGGGTGTCTTGGGCATTTAGGGGTTAATATGTTGAGGCAGGGTTTTTAATTATTTAAAGACTGAATCTAGAACCTAGAGAATTTATATTTTTGATCAAATTTTTGTGGTTTCCTTTTTCTTCTCTCTTGTAAGATACACCTTGTAGTTGGGAAGTAAAATAGGCAAGATGAAATCAACGGAATCTAGAATCTAGAGAATATATTTTTTTGGTCAAATTTTTGTAGTTTCCCTTTTTTCACTCTTGTAAGATACACCTTGTAGTTTGGAAGTAGAATTGGCAAGATGAAGTCAACTGGCAAGAGACATTAGATGAGATTCGAGGGTCTTGGAGGGCTCCGAAGTCCCCTGCGTTCTTTTGCGTTCCCAGATTGCAGGAACGCAACTGCAACAGCTGGCTAATGTGGCACAGCAACTGACACGTCATTTTTTGAAAAAAAAAAAATTTTACTTAAAAAGATATTTTGGTAATTTTTTTATTTATTTTTTGAACAAAATCTTTTTTGACACGCCCGTACCGGTGTTCACTGAATCTGGCTAGATTGGGGAATGGGCCTGGAATGGGCCTGAAATGGCCCTCCAAGACCTCCAAATCTCATCTAATGGAAAGAAATGGACATTGTCACATTTTTGGCCTGACTGTGAGCATCATGTGACTACAACCAATCACATTTTCACCAAGATATTTTGTAAAATATAATTGAAGCAAGGGATATTCTTGGTAAGTGAAAGTCACATTTCTTAGATTTGTGCGCGGTTTGTAATTGAGGTAACTGAGGCTCATGATAGTTTCCATCATAAAATACAGTCACATTTTCCATACATTTTAAATGAACATGATGCATTGTAGTCATGCATTAATATGGTTAGCAGCTAAATCAAAGACTCCATCCAATTAAAAATTAGTACATATGAATTTTGAGATGCACAAGAGACAATCACATTAGAGAATGAAAATGTAAGAAAGAATGTGATTCTTCTCAATCATATTTATTAGTCACTAACACAAAAGATATCACAAGGACATTCTATAAATGTATGTTTTCACACATCTATAAGACCTATATTCTTTACAAATATGTGAAGATGTTGCCTCTTTGGTGTTGCAAATAGGCTCTAATAACTTCATTCAAGCTTAATGCCTACATATATAATCAAGGAGGTTAATTTTCAGTGAAATGAACAATATAGTTCAACCTTCAAAGAGTTAAGTATCTTTTATAAATCGCAAATAAACAAAAAGAAAGAATAACAATGGTCATTCAAAGATTGAAGGCACAAGTTTAAGATAAAAAAAAGTCATAAACACGGTATCTTTAGAAAATTGCAAATAAACAAGAAGAAAGAATAACAATGGTAATAGAGGGAACAAAAAGCAAAAGGCAGCAAGTACTTTGAAGTAACAACAAGCAAGAGGTAAGATGCAACAAGATACAACAAAGAACAAAAAAAAGCAAGAACTAAGTTGCAACAAATAGCAACAAGAAACACAAGTTAAGGTGCAAGAAGATGCAACAAATAAGAAGAAAAAGCAAGAACTAAGATACAACTAGAAGTAATAAGAAGCACGAATTACGATGCAACAACAAGAAATTAGAAGCAAGAACCAAGCAAGCAACAAAAGGAGTTATGACCCAACATTCAAGATACAAAGAGAAATACAAAAATATGTTCCAAATGGCCAGAACTTAGAGCAGATTTTTTACTCTTTAAATACATCTATAAGAGACAAATTGTTGAAAATTTTATTTCAAGTTTTTGTAGAATTTTTCTACTTGTTGAGTTCAATTCTAGGCTTATTGTTGAATAACTTTTGCTCTTGGGCACCAATTGAAATACAAATTATATTTATAGAAAGCTAATCATTTATTCTATCATATATATTAAAGTTTCAAAAAGTTTACCTAAATACTAAGCTCATAGTAACTTGCTTAAAATTCATTTTGTCTCCTTAAGGTACAATGATTTTTTAGGGATTAAACCAATTTATATTGTAGTCAACCTACCAAATCACCTTCCAAAATATCATATTCAACAATTTTCATCACCATTTATTTAATTTCAATTAACAAATAAAAATCAATTTATTTGCTCCTTCCAAAGGAGAGGGAAGCTTTGCATTACCTCCTAAGTGGTTTCAAGGACACATTGTGTCCTCTAGATTCATATATGACATGTATTTGTCAAATTCCATGAAGTGTTGGCCAAAAATGTAAACTACAAAATTGAAGGTGCAATAGACATTGATTTTCATATGTTTTTAGAAAAATATTGCAATGCTTGGTGTTGAAATGAAATGTTGTCAAACATGCAAAAGTGTGTATTTTTAGAAAAATGCGTGTATTAGAGATACACCTTCACAATATTTACAAAATTAGTAACATGTCCGATGTAGCCAAAAAGTGTGTAGTTTGATAAAAGACTTCAGTGCGCATTCAACAAAAAATAAATAAAACTTAAATAGATAGTAAACCATTCATATGCAAGAAGGTATACATTGCACTTACCGTATGTACAAATGCATTGAAAGACACCCAAAAACACTTAGGGGTTAATAAAAACTAGAATTTCAAAAGTTTGAATGCAACTTTATTTAGAAAATAAAGTAACTCTTGTTACATAGACAAAGCCTCTCATAGCATAGCTACTTGTTTGTATCACTTCTAGGCCACATTTTATTTTGAAAGAGACCCAACTTCCTCTAAATGGGGATGGGGAGGATTGACTCCCTTCTTGCCTTGTGTTTTATTCCTAGAAAAATCATTGTTTTTTTTACTTGTCACCCATGATAAAATTTGCAAATTCTAAATTCATATTTGCAATCAAAGGCCCCATATTAGGTAGGAGAGGAGAAGAAATACAAAATTTACGCGGTACAAAAGAGGGGACAATTTTTACAGTTACCCTTGGATGGGACAATAAGGGGTTCAACCTCCAGACGGAGCCTCCAAAAATCTTCAGAGAATGTGCAATTACAGAGTGCCCAATTCGAGAGGGCCAGATGGATCATTAAAAAAACCCAGGGACCGTTGAATACTGTTTGAAGGCCACCACGCCCCAAGGGTAGCTTACAATCAACGCACCCCAAGCGCAGGCAAGAAAGAAAGGGAGCCTGGGGACCGCGGACTGGAGACCGTGGAACTGGGGACCGTGGGACTGGGGACTGTGGACCACCGGAAATAGGGTTAGGGCACGGGGCGCCAAATTTATACCGCCTTTTCATCCGACGGTTCAGATCGCCACCATCAACGGCTCCCAACGTTCCCTACTCTTCCTGCTAGCACCTCTTCCCATCGTTCCGTAAAGAAGCTCCCCGTCCCCTCGACATTTCATACCCTCTGTTGTTCTCTTTCCCGAGAGCCTCTGCTTGTTACGCTCACATCATCTCTCTTTTGTTGCGGATTCGCCGATCGCCTTCGTGCAGCTTTACATTATGGTAACGCTACTGCTCTTTCTTTCGCTATGCTTTTTTTCGGAGGCTGTTTTGGTTCGTTTTGACGAAGTTTTTGTCATTAGAGTCGGCGTCATCTGTGGATTGGAGTTTGGTGGTATCCGTGCTGGTGGATTGGTTGTAGCGTGGATCGAAAGCGAGAGAGTGATTGTTTCGTGATTTCTTGGTGTGGAGGTGCTTGAAAATAGGGTGCTTCGACGCATGTTAGGGCTTTTGTGGAGGTGATCTTGAATAGGGTTTGTTTCTGTATTGGGGTTTGGATTTCGATTACGATTAATTGAGAGATGCAACGGTGTTTTGGAGTGTCTCGTGAGTATAATGTGATTTGGTGTGGATTTTCCGGTTTTGGTTGCTGTGCAATGGATTTGATGTTTGGTGAGGAAGTTTTAGGAAAGTAGGGTTTGTAATGGCGTGGGATATGGTGCAGGCTTTGTCCGGGCAGCAAATCCCCGACAACTGCCCCAACTTCAAGCTCGTCATTGTCGGAGATGGTGGAACAGGTATGGATTCCGATCTTTAGAAGTGGATGGATGTTCGCGGTCAATGACATTGTTAATGGATCTTGTCCATCATGGATTTCGTGTATTATTCTTTTAGCTTTGGGAATGTCGCCGACTGATGTGGTTGATTGGTTGATGCAGGAAAGACCACCTTTGTGAAGCGTCATTTGACTGGTGAATTCGAGAAGAAATATGAACGTGAGTGTTCTTTTGTTTGTTGAATGTATTTTGTATTGGACATGGTGGTTTGTATGGACTTGGCAGTGAATCAGTAAAGTCTGAGAAACGAATGAAAATAAGTCAATTGAATCATTGATGTAGAATCTTTTGATTTACAAAAATCAAATTTTAGGTTTAAGAAAATTCAATATTTGATTTCAAGGTAGCAATTGGCTAAGTGAGTCATCTAGGGTGACAAATGACGGCTCAAAAAAAGAATCAGGCTTCTTGGTGTAATATTTGAAAGAAATAAACCTTGTGTCGAAACTGGATGCAGTCGGGTACAGTATCGACTTAGAACTGCACCCACTATTGGGTGTAGTAGTGACTGTGGACTACACAAATTAGGTTATTTAAAATAAAATAAAATAATCCACATTCAAATTTAAAAAAAATCTTGCTTAATAATAAAAGTATAAAAAATTATAAATTGAAAAAATAAAATTTACCATATCTTGTATAAATCAAATTTAAACCTTGATTTAAGAATTTGTTGAAATAAAGTATTTATTTAAGTCATTTCACCTTTATTAAGACAATGTTAACATCTATAATTTATTAGAAAAAATTGAAATTTAAAAAATGACAAATAAAATAAACATAATATTAAATAAAATCACAAGACTTAGTCTTGTGAATGCACAAAATTGAGCAAGAATATTATTTTCCACATTTTTTTATAAAAGCGGATTTTATCAATAAAAATCTAAAAAAACATATTTTAAAAATAATAACTTGTATTTAATTTAATATTAATTGTACTTTTAACACACATTCTGTATTCAATTTGTGAATTAATGCAACCACACTCAATTTTATAAAAAGATTTTTCATCTTAAATTGTGCAACAAGGAGAGCTTTCCTAATCAACATTCTTCCGCAATCGTCAATGTTGCACACCCATTTCAAGTCCTCATCCTGGAATCAATGCGGATGGCTCTAGTTCAAATTATTGTTATTTGTATCATTGCAGTTGACATAGCACCATCAATGTAAATTCTAACTCTTGGACGATGGCTAGTGTGCCCTCATTTTTCCGCAATTTATACTCTTAAATAATAAGATTATCTTGTAGGAGTTGAGGGGAGTGAGGCCCTTGGAAAAGTATTTAAGGGCTTTAATATGAAACTCATTTCACTCTTTTGTGGTTTATGATTTTCAAGTTGTAGGATTTTAGGCTCCTATATTTGTAGGTAGGAATTAGTCACCTTTTTATTTAAGGCTGTCATAAATCATACTGCATAATTAAAAGTATTAACAGACAAACTGAGTTGGTGATCTAACTAATTTCTCAAAAAATTATTCAATGAATTTGAAAGTTGCATTTCTTTAGTGTTGCATCATTTGAATTAAATTTTTTCCTTCCGTTTGTCTAAGAATCATCTCATGGGACATACCATCATTTCTCACAATCAAATTTTTTTTACTTTCAAATTGTATTGTCAAAATTAGGAAGCACCACTTGTTAAGTATTTTTCTGTAGATTTTAAATGTTGAAAAAAATTCCATTTACAAGATCGTTGAGGAAGTGAAGAAATACAAAAATATACGGTACAAAATAAGAAGGATTTTTTACATGTACCTCTAGTCAAGGCAATAAAGGAATCAATCCTTCCTGAACTCGACAAGCTGTTCGTTATGAAAAATAACGGGTAAACAAAAAGCTTTGAATTTAAATTTTGCTATTTACTTTTGTATTGCAATTTGTCAAGCAATGAAAACATCTTCATCATGTAGTATGTCAAATATTAACCACTTTATAGAGTATATTTTTGAAAATTTAAGCAAGCATTTCAAAAATATATAACATAAATTTTTAACATTATATATATTTATAGCTTCGAATAATATACAAGTCATATTGTGTAATTGGCACAAAAATAAACTAATAAATAACATGACAACCTGTCATTTTAAGCGAGAATCTGGATCAAAATAATTCGCATTAGTTGCGGGATGAAGATTCAAAGTAGATGTGCATTATTGTTTTTTGAGGACATTACTATCTACTTTGAAAGACTATGTTGAAATCAAACTATAACATTGCAACTTTCTAAAATTCAATTCATCACAAATGAAGAGCCCCTCGAAAGTGTAACAATATTTAATTTATTTTTTTATGTGAATTATAAATTTGTTATTTTATGTTGACTAATTATATAATATAATTTGTTATGTATTTTTACTTGAATACATATAAATTACATTGGCGATCACAAAGATAAATTTTTTTTTTTACAATATTAAGATTTTTTTGTAACATTGTGTACTTACGTTAATTTACAAACTAAAATTAAAATCTTATGTTTTGTTTACAATTTATCACAATGTCAGACATCAGAAGACATATTGTGGTTATGCAAATAGAAACAAATTACAATTTATTTGAAAGAGTCTTATTATCACTGTTAAGTCTCTTCAATTGTATAAAAAAAAATGTGTGCATGGCAATAGAAACTACCCCATTTGTTACTACAATTTTAATATTATCAAGTTTCCGCAACGTATTGCAGATTGTGGATTTTCTAGCGGCCTACTAAAAGCCTAATTTTTTTTTCATATGACATTGTTCTAAATACATGAGGACATATAAAAATGGCATTGATATTTGACTTTGCCTACAGTTGTTATTCCACATAACAAAAAAGACTTTATAAATATTTGATTTATCTTTTAAGCTCTTGTAATTGTATATATTTAGGTCTTATATACAAAAATTTTGTAAGAAAATTAATTTCTTAATAATAAAGATTTAAATTTATATAAATAATTTTTTTTTATTCAAATACTTTTTTTTATTGTTGTTACGTTTTCTCAAAGAAGGCTTCTCAGATCCAATCAGTCCTCCCTTGACACCAAAGAGCTCACTCTAAAAAAGCTCCTCATATCCAAAGAAAGCTCTTAGGATCTGAGAAATCCCTTCCTTAATTTTTTTTGGTATATCATTAGATAGATTATTGATACTATAAAAGGCTCCTTGAATTCAAGGAGTCCTTTCTTGGTGACAATGGAGCCAATGTATATTTATTTTAAAGTCATTTCAAGATCTTTTGTTATTTATAAAGGTCCCTTCAAGTCATTAAAAGGCTTGTTGAAGCCCAAAGAAGGTTCCTTGGAGCCCAAAGAAGGTTCCTTAGAATGCAAAAAAAGATTTTTGAACTCAAAAAAAGTTTTTGAAGTCCAAGAAAGTCTCCAAGGAATCCAAAGAGCCCTTCCATGATGCCAAAGGACTCTTCTAAGACAAACTTTTTGAAACCTGAAGAAAACTCTTCAAATGCAAGGAACTCTCTTTCGGTGCCAAATGACTCTTCTAAAAAAGGTTCCTTGAAATTTATAGAAAGCTTTTCGGAATCTAATGAAGGCTGTTCGGATTTCAAGGAGTACTTCTATGATGCTAAAGGGCTCTCCCAAAAAGGAGTTCTTGGAACTCATAAAGGCTCCTCGGATTCGAGAACCTTTCTATGATATTAAAGGGCTCTTCTAAGAGACTCTTTGAAACCCAAATAAGGCTCCTCAAAATCCAATGAAGGCTCTTTGAAATCTAATGAAGGTTCCTTGGATTCCGAGGAGTCTTTCCATGATCCTAAAGGGCTCTCCTAAAAAAAAATTTTTGGAACTGAAGAAGGCTCCTCGAATTCGAGAAGCCTTTTCATGGTGCTAAAAAGCTCTTATAAGAAACTCTTGGGAATCCAAAGAAGGCTCTTCAAATTCGAGGAGCTCCTTTTTAGTGCCAAGTGATTTTTCCAAAGAAGGCTCTTTGAAATCCACTAAAGGTTCCTCGAAATCTGAAGAAGGTTCTTTGGATTTCAAGGAGCCCTTACATAATGCCAAAGGGCTCTCACAAACAAGACCTCTTGAAATTCAAAAAGACTTTTCAGATCCGAGAAGCCTTTCCATGGTGCTAAAGGACTCTTCCAAGAGATTCTTTAGAACTCAAAGAAGGCTCCTCGAATTGGAGGATCTCTTTTTTGTTGCCAAATGACTCTCTCAAAGAAGGCTCTTTGAAATCCAATGAAGGCTCCTCGAAATCCAATGAAGGCTCTTCGGATTTCGAAATGCCCTTACATGATGCCAAAGGGTTCTTTCAAACAAGACCTCTTGGAACTCAAAAAGGCTCTTTGGATCCGAGGAGCCTTTCCATAGTGCTAAAGGACTCTTCAAAGAAGGCTTTTTAGAACTCACGAAAGGCTTCTTGAATCCGGAGAGCCCTTTTTTGTTGCCAAAATGATCTTTTTTAATTTTTTTGATATGTCATTAGATGTATTTTTGGTGCCATAGAAGGCTCTAGACCTCAAATTCAATAAATCATTTTTTAGTATAAGTGACTCTCCTTTCATTTTTTGGATATCGTATTAGATAGACTTTAATTCCATAAAAGGCTCCTCGGATTTAGGAAGCTGTTTTTTTGTACCAAGGGACTCTGCCTTCATTTTCTTGGTATATCATTAAATAGATTTTTGGTGCCATAAAAGGCTTTAAGCTTTGAATCTAAAGAGCCATTTCTTATACAAGTGACTCTTCCTTCATTTTGTAGGTATAATATTAGATAGACACATATGCTATAAAACGCTCCTTGGATCAAAAGAACCATTTTTTTAATATTAAAGGACTTTGCCTTCATTTTTTCTTGGTATGTCATTAGATAGACTTTTGGTACATAAAAGATTTTTTGGATCCAAGGAGTCATTTTTTGGTGCCAATAGACACTACTTTATTTTTTTATTATGTCATTTGATAGACCCTTGGTGCAATAAATGGCTCCTCAAATGTGTGGAGCCATATATTGGTGCCAAAATATTCTTTTTCAATTTTTTTGGGTGCCATTTGAGAGACTTTGAGTTGTTTGTTAAAGTCTTTTAATATTATAGAAGGATATGTTGGATCCTAGAAACCTTACTGTGACCATTCCAAGAAACTCTCCTTTAATTCTTTTACGTTTGTCATTAGATGAACTTCTGGATCTTTGTGAAGGTCCTTGGAAGTCAAAAGAAGACTTTTTGGATCAAAAGAGCCATTTTTTAGTGCCAAGGCACTTTTCCTTCATTTTTTTGGATGTCATTTGAGACACTCTTAGTAGTTCTTTGTTAAGGTCTTTTGGTGCCATGAAAGGGTCTTTTTGATCTTAGGAACCTCCCTTGATGCTTAAAGAATCTCTCTTTAAACTTTTCAATTGTTCTTTGTAAAGAAGTCTTGGTACTATAGGAGGAGCTCTTAGAGCCTAGAACCTATCCTTGGTGCCAAAGGACCTTCCTTCAAAAAAATTGGGTGCCATTAATGCATTTTTGAATTTCAAACAAAACAATTTGTAGGAAAAAATATATTTGTGATACAAAATTAACATAGAGTGTACATTTTTACCAATGCCCTTGATTTTTATGAAGATAAAGAAGAAGACAATGAAGTTTTGGTTGAAGCAAAAAATGAGGAAGAAGTATGAAAAGAAATTTAAAGGCATGTACAAAAAGAGCAAAATGAGGGATTGGATTACATCATGTAACCTTGTCGCATAAATATGCTATTCCTTCAAGGAGTCAAGGATCCTTGAATCTTTATTTCTTTTATAAAAAACTATCTTTTTTTTTAATAAAGAGATTGCTCTATCATTGATCTTCCTATATTCTCTTAAAAAGATTACTTGAATGTTGGATTTGTATATGAATTAAATTCTATACATTTGTAGTGGTGGCTTAACCCCTAAAGCCCTAAGGCCTTTTTTTTTTAAGCACTCAAAATTGCCATTTGTATTTTGAAAAGAAAAAAAATATTTGATTTTTTTTCCATTACTAACTATAGGATCTTGCACTAGACTAGTATAAAAATATGGAAGAAATTTCAAAAACAATGATTATATAGATTGAAAGATATTTGCATTTACAATGAAGAAAGCAAGTTTTTTGTTACTTGGCTTGATTAGATTCTTTGACTTTGAATTTCTTAACTTGAATTTTTTTCACTACTGATTTTGAATTTCTAATTTTTTATGTTGAAGAATTGAGTTGAAAATCAAGGATAAAAATTTCCAAGAAAAAACACTTAATTCTCACTCATTAAAATTTGTTAAGTAAACTTAGGTTCAAGATTGAACAAGAAACTAAATTGTTAGTGTCTCTAGAATGCAATTGAAATACAATTATTCTAATAGTGAGATTGTTCTAGCAAGCAAATTTAACCCTGTCTAATAATTTTTCAAAAATGAATTGTATAAGTTATTTTTTCAAGAAGATGATTTGATTGCCCAAAAAATAAAATTGTCCCTTATTTTTCCAACTTACACTAGTCCTAATAGAATGAACTAAAGCTTTACATGTAGACAAACATATGATCTTTGAGAAAAATATTTAAAAAAATTTAAAATTTAATTTTTTGTAATTTTTTTGGTGTTGCCTCTAAAATTACATTTTGGACTTAGAGTAGCATAACTTTTTTTTCTAGGCAACGACTGAAATAAGAATTCTATTCTTGAAAAGCTAATTTGATTTTCTATCTCCAAAATTTTTTCAAAAAATCATGTCAAGAATTAGGGTCACACAAGCCTATCCTAAATCTCAAGAATCTCCCTTAGGAACTTTTGGACTTTGGCTTTAGGGGTCAACACATACAATTGAGGTTCTATCTACAATGTGAAAAATTCAAGATTTTAGCTCATAGCTAGTGATTGGAATATTTGTGGATTGAATCTACTTCTTTCAACTAACAACATGCCGGTCCTTTACATGGCAACATGTAATTAGAACTTATAAATTTTAATGTTAGCATGAGTTTAGTCAACAGGCTTTGTCCTTAATAATGCTTGAAAGGAATTATAAATTTTAATTGAAAACAGTTCCTTCCTTGAATTGGTTTTATAATGCCATATGAATACCATTTCCTAGTTTTCCAAAGTTTGTCTACCTTCAATTTAAGATACTTGAATGTCAACCTTTATTTTAAATAATTGAATTTTTAGTCCCATTTGACAGTCATCCATCATCTAATGCAATGAACAACAAATGTATTTCATCTAATAAAATCAACTACAAAAACTCATCCTAGTTTGTTCATTTCCATTAATCCTTTTTAGACTCATTTAAATTTATAGCCATATATTTTTATCCTAAAACCATGGATATAGGCATCATTCTTATATTGAAAAATTTTAAAATTTTTTGCAAATTTTTCTAGAAACGCTTAGCATTCACCACTCGTTGCTCAATGTTTGGTGCTCTTTGCTCATACTTTAACAACATGTCATCTTTGGATCCAATGATGGATGAAGGACCATATTTTATTGTCTTTCAAGATGTGTTCTTCCTTTTGAGCCTCCCCTAAATTAAACACAATCTTTAATTTTCAAATTGCTAAAATTTTTGCAACTCAGTATGAGCCTCTTCGGAATAGAGGAGGCTCTTAGGGACCCCTTGTGAATGTGGTATGTAAGTTGATTTTACTACCCAATTGACTTCTAGGAGTGTTAGGGAGTAGTGTTTGAGAGGGCTTTGCTAATCCAAAAAAAAATGCATGTGAGCTCAAGACTTTATCAATCTATTTCAAGCCATCTATGCTTATGATTATTGTTTGCCTAAGAGCCTCCTCAAAACCAAAGAGGCTCTTAAGACCCCATAGAAGTCTAGTATATGCACATTACAATACAAACAATTTAGATCACTTGCATCCATATCAAATGAATGTTCCTTAGACATCTTTAGATTAGATACTTTATGATGCCAGGAACTTCAATTAATATGGAAAATTTAGGTCCGGATTTTTTTTCATCCACCAACTTTCATCTACATTCATTTATCATCATCTTCATCCATTTAAAGCAATGGATGAAATAAGTGACCTACATCCAAAAATATTTTTATTCTAAAACTTCATTTCTAAATGTAGAATTAATGGTAATTATGAAACCTTAAAAATACAATAAATAAAATTTTTATTGCAACTGCTCATTGCTCATTGCTCATTGCTCCCTGCTCATACTATAGCAACCCTGATCATAATTTTCTACTTTTTTTTTTTGGAAAGATAGAAAATATATAAAATTTTTGGAAATAAAATTTGTATTTCAATCGGTACCCACAAGCAAAAGTTATGGTAAAAAAGCCAAAGTAGACAATCTAAAAAAAATCCAAATATTAAAAAAAAAAATCCAAAAATATTATATTTTTATCTATAAGTGAAATTGGACTCATTATATTTGGACTAATGATGAAAAAGTTATAGACAATCTTGTTTTTTGACCATCTAAGAATTTTTTGAAAAAAGCTTTTTGTCCAATTTTGAATGTTAATATCTTCCAACCCACATGGTCAATTTTGATGAAACTCTTACCACATGATCTTAGATAAGATCCTTACACACGGTTAGATTCTAAAATAATGTTTTTTTTGCTTTTTTGGATGAGTGCATCAAAATTGGAAGTTTTGAGTGGTTTTGACAAAAACAATGGCCTTAGGACTTTAGGGGTTAACTCCTAAAGGACCAAACAACGTTTTTTTGGCAACATAGCGATTTTGGGCAGCTCACTACGAATGGAAATTTTATTTTATTTCTTTGAAAATTTCACACAATGTGTGCCCAAGGAGTAACTTTAAGGCCCAACAATTTTCAAAACTTTTGACTACATGATTAAAAAGTTATTGGATGATATGTCATTTTCAATGGTCGGTGGGCAGTTCAAATAAATTCTGAAAAATCACTTTTTAATAAAATTAAAATTTGAAATTGGTTCTTTAGATTTATATATACGCATAAAGCGTTGAATCATTCCATTTTGATTTATGACATAAAAATTATAAGGTGTTCTAATTTGCAAGCAGTTATGGATTCCTTACTCTAAAATAAATTTAGAAGTCCTTTATTTAATTCAATTTTTAATATTTTTTGAAAAAAATAAAAGCATAGGATGTATATTGTTTACTGCAACATTATAACCGTTGGGATTGACATTCTTTTATTCCATAATTAAATTCTTAACAATCTCATGTTTTGAATCATTTTCTATTTCTTTCTACAACCTATTTTTTTCCTATATGTTGTACCATTCCAAATGATCTGAATTTTTTCAAGCATGTAGCCAACTTGCTTTAAAGGTTGAATCTAAGGAGTAACCACCATTTTGGACATTGTTTCATTTAAATGTGACCTTGTGAAGTGCAGCTGCCCGGTTTCTGCAAGGCCAAAAAAAGGATTTTTGTCAACTCAAATGCTAATATCTTGCAATCTACAAGGTGGAAAATTCTGAAATTTTTTCTGCATATTCTCAAACAAGTTTATTGCAAGATCCTATGGTTACATGTGTCTAAAAATATTTTTTTTTTTGAAATTTGATACTTGTACTAGAAATGGCAGTTTTGGAGTGCTTTTGGTGAAAACATGGTCTCCGACCTCTAAGGGTTAAACAAATCTGTACAGCTTTTTATTAATTCCTATCATGGCAGTCAAAGATCAAGTTGAGGCTTACAATTCAAGCATAGAGGTTACTCCAAGCAGTACTCTTGAATGCTATGTCTGTACAAATGTCTCGGCAACCCGCCTGGAACCTATGTAGACGTAATACTATTATATACGCAACATCAACAGGTCTATAGGATCATGGACAATGTTATTGGCATTATAACACTCTTAGGAGCGGCTGAAAATGAACCAATAAATAGGCCCATTATTGTCACCTATACCATCAATTTAAAGAAAAAATGTCAGTCAATTAGATTCTCTGACTAATTCTAGAAGCTTGACTTTTGATTTTAAAAGTCTATATAATTTTTTGCTTTCAATGGTGTTATGCTCATATTTACCCCTAAACTCCCAATCAACCATATTTAGTGAATTTGAAACTTTAGCTTATTTTTGTTTTGATAGTTGAATTCCTTTTACCATTTATAAATTTTTACGGGCAGTTTTGAAGGTTAACTATTGAAACTTTTATTTTTCACTGAAAAAGGTTAATATTTTATTTCTGAGAGGTATTCAAAGGCATATATGTACCATTAGCAAAAGAATAAAGCTTGCTAGTTTTACTTCATTTCTCAACTTTGAACAAAGTTCGCCAATTTTACTTGGTTTAAGATATTAAAAAATGTATTTATCCATTTGCTTTGAAAATGGTCCCAATAGAAAGAATAAAGTGTTTTCATGATTTTCTCCATTGAAAATTTAAGCATGCAAGTGTTGATTTGGAGTTATTTGCAATTTATACTAGTAAAAAAAATTTGCATTTCAACAATTGCAGAGTGGATCGTGTAATCAGAGTTTGATAGCTCTTCATTTGAACTTAAGGTTTTTAAAAGGAAATTTAGAGTGCTACCACAATTTCTAGTTGTTTGTGTCATCTCCAATCTCCAAAAATTATTATATGCAAATTTCTCAAACATTGTGGGGAGAAGTAACATATTAAAACAAAAGAAATGTACATTTCTCTTGTTATAATCTCACGACTCCTATGCAATTTTACACTTGTAATTTGTATAAGTTAACAAGCAAGTTCCTTAACCACCTGTAAAATTAGATTTTGAAAAAAACATTCTTCTTCATTGGAGACAACTATAAGCCCATATTCTTTTTTCATAGGAAAAACACATTTGGAAAAGCTTGGGCATTTAGGATTGACTCCCTTTAAAATTCTAATTTTTGCAGCATTCTATTTTATAAAATATTCAACTTATACATTGGTGATTGGAAGAATCTATCCTTTGAACACATACAATTATAATTCAAAAAATGAAGGATTCTACAACTAAACCTATATTAGAGACGACCCACTGTATTTCAACTTCAGGCTACCTACAAGAAGATGGGCAAAAAGATATTGTAGAGATTCCACCTTGCCCCAAAAATATAGACATTAAGCATTCATTACAAATAGTCTAAAGATAGTCTACATTGTTGCCTTTGTCTAGTTATTTTCAATGATTTAGAGATAAAGACTATTAATAAAAATTATAAATCTTTATAAAAGAGCTAACTTTCTTCAATATATAATTTTGTACGTGATTATAAAGGGCTTATATATATTATTTCCATCTTAAAATTAAACTTCAAAAATGATTGTATTGAAAAAGCAAAAAGCAAGTATTCAAAAATGATTTTATTAAAAAAGCAAAAAGCAAGTATTCAAAAATGACCTTAATTAGAGCCTCAAGTTTTAAATTTAACTTAAAAAACTAAAAATGAGAAGATTACAAATGTTCAATAGAATAGTGTAGTACAAATAGCAAAATAATCCTATCTTAAGGGTAAAAAATATGATCAATAGATCATGTTTTACAACTTTTGTTTGAAACTAAGTCTTTAGTAACATATTCTTCTAAGTTGTATTTTTTTTATTACATCTTCACATTTTTGAAAATTTGGACTACCTTTGTGGTCTTTAATTAAGAGACAAAGCAATTTGAATATCACAATTCAAGTGTTCAACTCAATTTTAGAATTCAAAGTTTTTATTGAAAATTTTAATCGTAAAGTGTATGCAAGCCGAGACCGATAGTCGGAGTTTGGACTGAAAACGTACACATAATCAAAAATCCCTGGAGCACCCAAACTCATGTCTAATTGAGTTTGGCGCCGTGTTTGATTTGTCCTATTCTTAATTAAACCTTCCTTTGCCACAGATCCACAACGTAAGACAACTTTACAATTAACTCTATTAAATTATGAGGTACAATTTTTTTTTGGTTAAATCTAGAACTTTATATATTTATTCATTACCTTATAAGCAAAGATTATTATAATAATAAATCCTACAATACAAATCCAACTTTATAATTAACTCTATTAAATTATGAGATACAAGTCTAGGTTTTAAAGTTTTAAATGTACATAGGTATTATATTTTTTGGCGCCAAAATTATGCCAACTTAATGAAATGGACTAGCAGACTAATTGCTTGAAGCCTTGAACATGTTGTTGCTATCATGGAAAGCTTTAAGTACACTTAATATGAATTCTCAAAATGAAAAGCTTTGCTTTATTCCATTTGGATTTGTTATATGAATGTTATAGACAATTTTGTTATAGGGGCAATTCAAGCATCTTCTTAAAAAAGTAACTTGCAGGATTTGTTTCTGAGCTCAATTTTTACAATTTTTCCAAATAAGTTTCACAAGGTTAGGATCTCTTGCTAAAGCAATATGACCGTTGAGATTAGTGTGTTTAAATTCCATCTTAAAGCTATTAATAGTTTAGTTTTTCCTTCAATCTTGAATCTACTTCTACTTAATAAATTTTTAATGAGTGAAAACTAAGTGAGTGTTTTTTGAATTTTTTTCCCTAGACTCTCAATTCAATTCCTCATCATATAAAATTAGAAATTCAAAATCAATAGATCAAAAAATCCAAAAAAATGTAGTTGAGCAAGGTGCATAATCAATGGTTTTGTTCACTTTAAATGCAAACGTCTTGCAATCTACACAATCACAAATTTCTCCCACACATTCTTAACCTAGTCTAGTACAAGATCCTATGGTTAGATAGGGGGGGGGGGGGGGGGGGGGGGGGGGATTTACATTTTCTGCTCTTCGGTATAGAAATTGTATTTTTTGGAGTGGTGTGGAAGGCATTAGAGAAAAATTGAACCCTCTAGAGGCCTGCTAGAATGTGACAAAGCAAGCTATTAAAAACTTGGTCTATCACACCAAGCTGACTGCTTCCCGCAATAGTCAGCTTTCGCGATTTTTCTTTTTTTCTTTTCTTTTTTCTAGCTCTTTATTTCAAGCATTTGTCACAAGATACAAATGTAGAAATTACACAAGCTTTGTGACAATTTAAGGTTTGGGATTCTAATATCCCAAAACTACCAAACAATGGTATTAAAACCTTGAAATCTTGCTCTAAAAATACTTCACCGTTAATTAGTTTTTTCAAAAGAGAAATGCTAAGCCTTTTCTACTTCTTATCTTTCTCATTAAAGATATTGCGCATACATCTTCCCTGATTAGCAGTTTATAAGAAAATGCTAAGATTGTTTCTATTACCATTTTTTCATTAATATGTATGTTGCGGTTAGGAAGATTATAGTAGTTGATATTAATGTTATGTCTCTAGGTTCTTGTTGATCCTTTGATCACAGTGAATACCTTATGAGAATACAAATAGACTGTTCTATTGATTTTTGCACAGTATAATTATTTGGTGCTAATCTATGCCCTTAAATTCAAAATTGGAAAAATGGAAGGTGATACATATCTAATCATGCTACTGAACCACAAAAACCACGTGGATTATTAATGGACTTGGCCAGTAAATCCAGTGAGTCACTTACACAGCTAATTAAGTTTTTACTACCTAATTAGCAATTAAAACGTTCATACCAATTACTTTGAGGCTCTGAGTTTGGATCTTGATACAATCAATCAAAGTTGTTGAACCCTCATTAGTTGGTACACTTGGGCCATCTGGGTATGACATGGTGGCTACATGAATAAACCTGAATTAAATCAGTCATTTAACACCATGAACGTTCACACTGGGTTACTTTAGACTTGTGGTAATTTTAAGCCAAGATTGCATTTGGCTTGAGAAACTGAGTGACGACTGTTTCCAGTTACTTGTTTGAGAATAGTCTGTTACTTAGTACTAAGCTAGTTGTTGAAAGTGGAGCTGCAATACCTGGAGTGGATGTTGAGCTCTACCAGCTACCGTGAAGTTTGTTGACATTTGAGCAAACACAATGGCTTCTATACATACCAATGCTACTCAAGTTTTTCTACCTTTTGTGATTCTTTGCATATTTGTTGTTGTGTGATTTTCCTTGTGAAAACTATAGCACGTGTTTGTTGGGCTTAAGACACCTGTTGTATCTTCACTAACCTTGCAATCTTGTGTGTTTTTTGGGATGGGCACAGGTGAGGCCCCAAACCTCTTGGAGAAAGATTCATCACAAGTTGCAGATTTTCTTCCTCAACTTACATCAGTTTTTGCTATTTACTTTAGAAACTTTACAATGCTCTTTGCTTGTAAACATTTCTAATACATGAGCTTATACCACTTTGATTGATTAGAAGTCTCTGATTGAACATATTAGTATTTATACATGGACAAAGTACAGATTTAGAATGACACATTCTTGTGAAGTGAGAGAAAGATGGTAAATTGGTGTCTATAGTTGCCTTCACACTTAGAGCAAAGCTAATGCTTGTCTAAAACTAGATAAGTGTTGTCTAGATTTTGTCTTCAAAAAGTAGACATATTGATGATGATGATGGTCTATATTTGTCTTCTCAAAGTAGACATAAGTTGTGATAAAGGTGGTCTATATTTGTCCTAACAAAATAGACATAAGTTATGAATCTTGTCTATAGGTGTTTCCACAAAATAGACAAAAAAGGTTCAAAATTGTCTTTGATTGTCTTTACAATTTGACACACTTGGTGAACATTTGGTTACACTTAGCTTCACAAAAATTGGTTTATATAGACACGCGATTTACACACACTTGAGATAAAATATGAAACAAATAATACCAACTTGCATTAGACTGGCTTTGCATTGATAGTACTAAGAACCATTCAGGACTCTAATACTGTTCCTGTCAAGTGAAATATTGAACTGCAAAGGGATCTGATAAGTGCCCAAATAAAAGGGATGTACCAGAAATGTTGTTCTTTTAAGATTAAATTTATTTATTTAATAATTTTTTATTCGTAATTTTTGGTTCTTGTGCCACTGCTGCTGTAGTTTCAGCAAGGCGGAAATAGGGGAAAAACAAGTTTTTCAGCAAAAAAAAACAAATTTCAGGGTACCTCGGGGGGCTGTGGAGCAACCCTTTGGAGGCCTGAAATTTCCTCTAATGGAAAAAGCCACTCCGAAAGGCCTTAGGACTGCAGGGGTTCAACAATCAAAGGGCAAAATCCAAATCAACAATCAATTGAACAAACTTACAAATTTCCCAATCTCCATGTCAATAGTAAAATTGCATCTCCACAGAAAACTTACCATGTTTGAACCAAACACCTACCTCTGCAGAAATGTAGACAAGATTTGGATCTGGAAGCCCATTTCCAAAGCCTTGCAAAATCCAATTAGTAGATTATGTTTTGTCTGATGCTATTGCCATGTATTTTCGCTACAAATTTGATGCATTAGTTTCGTGTTTTTACAATGGCAAGGAACGCCGGTAGCTGATATTATAAAGTTGCGCAACGGGACCCACTACTAGAATAAGGGGGGGTATGCAACATTTGAGCAACGTTTCTCCAGTGAGCAACGTTTGAGGGAATAGTGAGCAATGTTTGCATTGATGGAGGCGAAAAGCAACGTTGAGGTATCAAAATGTTGCTTGAATGTTCCCAATGTTGTTCCCATCTTCATTCTTTGTTGGAGACATTATCCCATAAGTATTGACCTTGATGAAACTCCCATAAAGTATAATAGGCAAGTTCTCTCACCTACTCCCACAACACATATTTGTCTATTATACTTCATGGTCTAGTACAAATATATTGTACAATATTATATGATATACTATAGAGTATATAATATGATATAGTATATTTTATACAATACAGCATAGTATACTTTATACAAAACAATTCTATACAATGATATTTTATTGGTCCAAATTATTAAAATATTAAATATCTACCCTCCTACAATTAAATAAATAAGTGGGGACAAATGTTCACAAAGAAGGGAACAAAAAATTTAGTTGTTCCCATACCTTGAGCAAACGTTGCTACAAGCATGACCAAAACGTTGCTTCACTTGAGCAACATTTTTGGTCAAGCTTATGACAATGTTTGAAGGTCCCTCCTTGATTACTTCCCTAGTGTATAGAGCAACGTTTTTGGTCATGCTAAACCCCCTTATTCTAGTAGTGGGTCTACATTCCTGCTCGCGACAATGACTCAACGTCGGTTGCTGAAATTAAAGAGATGCATTGTGGATTAATTTTGTTTCTTCTGATTAATTGTTTGTGAATTCATCTTTTTTGATCACTTCCTTCTTTCGATCTTAGCATGGACTGCATGCGGCCGGTGGCATCTCATCTCAGGATTCAGACCTTGTTGTTGTAGATCGATAATTGTGAGATCGATTATGTCAAGGTTGCTAAGAGAGCAAGATTGGGCAAACGTGTTGCTGCTGAAAACTCTGTGGATCATGTGAGTGTAGTTATCGATTGGTGGCAAGCATTATAATATGCGTCGATTGCGGAGATACATTGACGTTACAAGTAAGCAACTTCGATACATGTACACAACTTCATTGATCGATAGGAGCAGTTTGTACAACAATATAGGCGCTAAAATTAATCATTCCTATGATTCATAGTTGTGTGTCAATTGTGGAGCATCTGCAAACTGATGTCGAGGACACTTTGATCAGTTCAAGTGTGTGTCAACGATGTTTGTATTTGATGAGAATGCCAATAAGACCATTGGCTAACTCAATTTCTTATAAGACCATTTGTCTTACTCAATGTGCAGACTATCAAGTAGTAAGACAAGCGTCGCTTGTCCGGGTTTAGGGTTAATCGTCTTCGAGTGGCTCTGACTTGTTAAGAAAGCGGCGATGCCCCCCATTAATATCTGTGGAAAAAATTGCGCCCTTTGGGTGGTTACAAACACCTCACTGTCAATGGCTGCTAACCGTGATGAAAAGCCCTGTACACAAGCATAAAAGGAAAAAAGGTTTCAGTCCATGTACCAGAACCCTTTCCAGGGCCCATATCAGATGGCTTATCAGAAGGCTTACCAGGAAATCAGGGAGATCCTTAAATATTTTAGGTAGGGAACTCATTGACGTGGGATCTTTTTCCCCGTGTCCTCAAAAGCCAACCTCTTATGATGCAGGTGGTATCCAAACACTTCCGACTTTTAGGAAATGAGAGAAGACTTCAAAGATGTTATCACAGTCGAAGATGCGTCCATGAGGTACCTCGTACATACAATTGCTTATGGTTAATGTTTTTTTAGGGCTTAGGGTTTTATGAGTAATCAACTGACTCCTACTCCAAAAGTTTCATAACTTATTCATATGGTATCCTACATGATTGTTCCATGGGCAAAGGTTCCCTACATTACACCAATAAGACTTCTGTGCATGCATGTTCCATCCACAGGCATGGGTTACCTACAATACAACAATATTAATTCTGTGAAATCAAACAATGCACCCTTTGTATCCTGTGACAAACTGGGAGGCTAGCTGAGGTATATGCACCCAGAATTGCCACTTAAAAGGTACACAAAGTATTCATTTCAAGGCGTGCTTCTAGGTGCCATTACCTTAAATAAAATAGGCTCCAAAACAAAAGGTGAGGGTTTGTGAGGGTAGAAGCTATTACTACTTACTACTTCACCTTTGAATCAATGCAACATTGGGGATGACATGATGAAACATTCGGGATGAAAACGTGACCATATTTGTGACAACGAATCGTGACAAATTGCGTGACAGTGTGTATTTAATATAATAGATAGAAGATAGATGGCGTAAGGTTGTCGGAAATATAAAATTGCGTATTAGAGAGGGTAGAGTGTTTATTATTTTTTCTCGTTTGTTTGCAGCTTTCTGAAACAGCATTTCTTGTACGTGGGATTTGAGTCTCCATGTACAGGACGCTGCTACAAAAAAGGGCAGATTCATTTGAGCATTGGCCGCCTCCGGGTGAGAGAGATGGTGACAAGCTTCGGTTCTCAGAGCAGGTAAAGAAATTCACTTTGTTTGAACTAAATCTTTGAATACAAACTGAAGGGGAGATAAAGACTTTGTAGCATTTGTAGCATTTGTTACGAACTAGATTAGGGTTTGTTCAGCTTTAGGTCAACGAATATTTCAGTAATGTTTCAAATTTTTTGGGCTTGTGTAGACTCTGCTCTCCCACTGTTTGCAGAACGTGTTCTGCCATGTGCTTGATGCAGTCTGAAAGTTTAGGTTGAGCTGATGGCATTTGTAGATCAAGAGGTTTAGTTCTTGGAATCCCGGTGGCTTGGCCGCTTATGTTTGGAGGGCAAAGACATGGCTGGGGCATGTTGAAGAGAATCAATGCCATAAAGAGTTTGAAGGCTGCATCCCGGCTGTAAGTGAATGTGCACATTTAGAGACCGAGACTTCTTTGTGTCCAATGCTGAAATTGATGTAAGTCCCAATCTTGAACCATGCAAACACTAGTTCTTTGGAATCGCACAAAAATCAATGTAGAAGAGGAGTTTAATCCTTTCCTCTGTTAGATTTCTAGTGAGCCTTTCATTTGTCGTTAATCAAAAAGAACAGATGTAATTTATCGATGTTTTTGCCATATTTGTTAGACTTCCAAAATTTGAAGAAGTTGGCACGTCTGCCTGGAACCTCTGATCTGAATCAATCCGAGTTTCTAGACCTTTGTGCACTCGAATGGCACAATTTAGGTGCTTTGAAACAAGCCGCGTTCACGAATGTGACTTGTGTTTACATCATTCTCTGGGAATTTTTGGTGGCAATAGATGGTGTTTGGTGCTTATGCAGAAGTGGGTGTATTTGTAAACTAGGTCGCAGAGGGAGTGGTATTCAAATGTGGAAGCAGAAAGTTTGTGGAGTTCGAGGAGGCTAGAGTGAAGGCATTCAGACTAGTTGCATTTGTTTTGGTGGTTGAAGAACGTCTAAATTGTGCGAATGACATGAAGGTGAAACTCTTTACCACTTCTCTGTTGATTTTTCACCTCGTCTTGCTCATCCCAGTGGATGCTCCTAACCCAAAATGAAGGCCAGAACCATCGAGAAACTTTAAACATGTTAGGATGAACACAGCAGACTGATACAGGGATATCACGTAGTACTGATATTTTGACATTTAAGAGTACATTGAGCTTTCAGTAGCATATTTTCTTTATCGTAGGCGGCAAAGTTACTCCTCTAGAACTGGTTATTAGTGATATGGATATTTTGTGATTGTAGGTCCATCTCATGTTGCATTTCTCATTTTCTTGCGCGCCTTAACTCTATGTTAAATCATTAAGATCATATATGAATCCATAACTCAGAGGTGAGAAAATTGACCACGATTATTTCATTTTTGATGGTCCTCGGCAACACCAGCATTGTTGGGCGCCAGTCTGCTGTGTGAGTGGGATGTCAACGTGCTTGCAACTGCTTGGGAGAGGAAGTCACCAGGCGCTGGGATAGTCCAATTCAGGAACACAAATGGTTAGACATGGAAGCCTTTAAGGTTCTATTAATTGATATCAACTGATTTGCTAATCCCTTAAATCCGTCTCTCCATTTTCAGATTCCACAGATGGAGATGCGGAGTATTCATTTGAATGGCAGTTTCCCAATTGTCCTAACCTGAGATGCGCCAGCAGTCGTTCATTAGAAAACTAGGACTGGTGTGGATTTGAGTTTCATTCAAGTGCACAAAGCTGGATGCATCTGGCCTCTTCAATTTTGTGCTGAATATTAACAATTCTTGGATTGATTCTTCTATATGAATGACATGGTGGTGTCAGCAGGCACTCGGATGGTGGCAAGTGTTGACTGCATATATTCAGTGTTGTCGTCGATGGGCTATCACTACATGGATTTGAAAGACTTTACTACAGTACTAAGCATACGCCATTTCCTGCTGGCTTGCATCAGGTATTTCTTGGCTACTTCGTCATTATGCTTCTGTATAGGGACGTCATAATTTGGTGATGGTAGCGTGTTTTCATTCATGAGACTTTGAGAACTTCTTAGCTTTTTCCACTTGGAATATCTTTGGTATATTTTGGTGCATTGGTTGCCATTTTTGGATGTCGGGAACTATACGATCAAAATGTTTGACGGTATGGGCAGTAATTGCATCCAAGCAGACAGGTAGCCCCGAACTTTTTAACCATTGGAGCAGTAAGGACTCATTCATCAGAATATCGATTTAAATGAAGATTTATGTTCTATCACTAGAACCAAGGAAAGCATTCCATGTGTTGGTCGAAAATCAAAGTAGTTACCTTGTCCATAGTGAGTCAATTCATGCACTACCAATGTTTTAAAATTTAGAATTTCCTTATTGCATATGGTTTTGAAGCTGGGGCCATATTTAGACGAGCTCACCATGACCAAAGGCAAAGTCACACCTACAGTTCTGCCATTGTAAGATAATTCATGTAGCATACACACCTCTATCCTAGATCTGCACTCACACCTTACTACGTTTAAAAGGAGCCTTTTTTCTAAATAGTGAATGAAGTTGTTTTTGTTAATCAGCTCATCCAAGGTGTGCTAAATGAAGCCTTGGTTGTGGCAGATTACACAAGGGAGGCCATGACTTGATGCTGGATGCACCCAAGAGACTAGAATCTCGGGTGCAAGACTATACAAGGAATCTCAAAACATTTGCCCCAGTTGGGTTCATTGTAAGTAGCAGTTTCTTATTTGAACTCCATTCCCATTGTGAAATTAAATCCTAGACGGCAACTGCTCCAACCTTGAACAATAGTCCGAAGTTAAACTTGTCAAAGTAGTCAGTTTACCAATCTCACTTGGCAAATGTATCAAGCTTGAACAATGAGCCACATGCAAGGTCATAAAAGCCATCAAGTCATCAATCACACTCTGAAACTCCAGCACATTTGAGCAAACCATCCAAATTTAAGGTTGTCAAAGACTTCAATTTGAACAACATAGCTAATTTGAAAAAAGTACCAATGGCTCACAACCTGTGAATCATTAGGGTGCTCAAAGATGAGAGAGAGAACTTTTGTTGAAATGCGTGGATGATCTATGGAAGGTAAGGGAATGGAGGAGTTTTTGATAAGCACCGTGCTTTGGCAGCTTGGATCAAATTAGGACGAAATCCTTGTGTTCCAAGCCCGCTCTCATCGCCTGGCCCCCCATCACCCCACGCACGCAGCATTCCCCCACCAACATATACTTTTGCCCCTCCTTGCCATCATCCTGCGTTGTGCCTTCTTCGGCTAGAACCCTCCTTAACACAAACGGCACGTCCGCCCCCAACGACACTACCACGATATCCCCTTCCAACAACGCGCCAGGCCCAATGCCGAAAAACTTCATCAATGTGATGAAGAACTTGCGCTTGTTGCACACGTACGCTGCAGAGTCGCGGTAGCGACACCAACTGCCATTCTCACCCTTCGCTTTTTGGGTCCCCCAAAACAGCCGATCCCAGTAAGCCTGGAAATAAGCCTCGATGTTAAAGTTATCGACTTGGCCCAAATTCTTATCCGCTACCCACGCGGAGCGATAGGCGGCAAAAACATTGCCGCCATAGCGCGGCCAGCCGATCTGAAGATAGCTGTTCGGCTCTGCCGTCGCGGCTCCAGACAAGACCCAGACTCCTGCGATGGGGCAGGATTTCCGATTATGGAGGACGGGTTCGGAGTCCGGCGTTAGCGAGGTACTGGTAGTAGGGAGCGGAAGGTCGAAGTCGCTGGTATGCAGAACGTGCGTGTGTCAAGGAATGGTGTCAAGCAGGATGCCGCGGACGGTGGAGGGGGATGAGGGGCTTGAGTTGAAGATGGCATCTTTGTTGGCAGAGGCGATGTGGTTGAAGGTGTAGAGACCTAAGACCGGTATGTCGTGAAATTGGTCCCAACGTGGGACCCAAGTAGGGAATGAGGAATTGGTGAGAGAGATGGATGTAGGGTTGTGTTGGACGGCGGTCAAAATCTCGAGAGACGAGGTGCGCTTGATGTGGTCGAGGATGAAGGAGCGGTAGACTTCATCAACAGGGCTGCCGTAGTCTGCTTCAAAGAGCGGTGCCTGGAGTTGCCCTGCTGGAGGTGAAGGGAATCTGCTTGAAGTCCGCACCAGATATTGTGTCCCAAAGTCAGGCAGGAAATGGCTGGCCAAATTTCGATATAATTCAAAACTAGCCGCATTCTCTTGCATTACGTTACCCGACATGCTCATGGTTCGGGAGGTAGGATGTGAGAGTAGTGCAAAGATCTTATCCCGTGGATCCGTCGCCTCAAAACGCCTTGCATTATCTAGAACATGGAAAAACGTGCTCGTGGGTATGAAGGGCAAGAAGGCGGTAAAGAGATGCCCTACTTTGTTCACCTCCGCTGCAAGGCCAAGCCGTTCCATGAGTGCTCTGCAGTGCCGCATCAGGAACAAGGCGATTACACCAATGGCATGCCATACTGTATCGGTTCCGCCCAACATCAAGATGGCGATCGAAGCAAGCCCGACCTCTTGCAAAACCCATGTGCGGGAGAACCATGGCAGACAAAAGAACCACTTTAGGCGGGCCAGTTCCTCTTCGCCTAGGTCAACGAATGCAAGAGGAAGAGGAAGAGCTGTTACAAATTGTCTCCCATCACCATGGACCCAATAGAGGTCCCCAGTCTCGTCATCGACGTGCCTAAATGTTCCACTCGAGTTGAGTACCTTTGCCAAGCACTCAAACAGTGCCATCATATCCTCAAATACAAACTTTAGGTAGCCTTTTTCATCGGGCCCTAGCCATACGCTGACCATGGTTGCTTTCTTGTATATATCAGCCATCACCTTCACCTGCTGGTTTTGCTCCGGAATATTCTTCTGGTCTATACACAGAGCATCAACCCAGAGGAGGTAGCTCGGCTTCAACGTGTCTCGGAACCTCTCAAGCGCGACCTGGAGATTCAATGGCACTTCCACAATCTTCCCATCACAGAGGATAGCAACTTTTTGATCGCCCCACACATAGGACAGCGCCACATATTCCGGCGGATCTGAAACGTCCGCAACTACAAGACTGCAAGAGATCTCTAATGGCCCAACATCGGGATGAAGCCGTAGGAGCCGTATCGAGGTTGGTTGAGGGAGTGGTTGGTACTGATACTGCTCTATGTTTTCCATGGCAATCTGAAAGCTACTGAATAACAATTTACGGTCACCGTGTAATGAAAAACGGACTAGAACGGCCACTCAATCCCTTGAAAACTGAACCTATCAATCTGACGAATGCAAAGTCCGCAGGACTCACTCACTTCCCCACAGTCCCCAACTTCCCTTCTCCAAAGCACGACTTTTGAGGCAAATAGGAAACCCAAATGGGCTGGTAGCCTTGCGTGTCCCAACTTGGAGGATCGTCGAGGCCTACCGATTTTAAAGAATACTAACAAACCAATGGAGCGCACCTATTGTTGTGGCACTCAGTATCACCATCAAGGAGGCCGTAACTCCCTTGACAATCATCGACAAGTCTGGCGATGTGAAAAATGTCACAAATGGACCCCCTACAACACAACAATGTGAAGGATCAATCAGATATGTATACACAAAACCAACCACCTAAAATCTTAGATAACCGGTATATGTTCAATAGGATGATGCACAACACCTAGACATATGATCTATAGTCTATTTTCGATCCCCCAGCAACAAGACTCTGAACCGTAATAATTTTGCATGATGTTTTCTTCAGTGCATTGGAATCCTCCTCGATTTCGTAGCAGGAAGATATGAGAATTTGACTACTGCAAAAAGAAATACTATGCTCAGCATCGTTATGTACAATAAAGTGTTGGTTTGAGGAGTACATAGTTTAAAGATGTTCTAATATATAATTGATGGTCCCTATTCAAAACATGTACTCCCTAGATAATCGAACACACAAGGGTTGATATTGAAGTTGTTTTTTTCGCTGTCAAGCAGTTGAATGCATTATTTTAGGGTAGGAAATGATTGAGAACACTCTAACTTAACTTAACTTTCAAGTTTGATAAATCACTACGAGCTTTACAAGCATCCAGTTCTACGATTCATACGTTATAGCAACGCTGCAGCTGAGTCCTGTCTAGCTTTCCGCTCAGAATTGTTGGGATCAGATATTCGAGCATCGGCTAGCTAGTTTGCTTCAATGCAAAACATATCAAGCCTCAACCTTGAAACCGGTGGTTTTGTTTTCCAGTGGGTGAAGTACTTACCGACAATTGAAAACAGTAGGTGGTGAGTGAGATCGATCGAGGTGATCGAACACGCCGAAGAGTGTCTGCAAGAACCCCCTCGTAGTTCGCAGGTGCAGTTTCTCGATGCGCTTCTCCCTCAATATATTGCAGTAATTCTACACTGGCTTGAGTGGCTTCCAAGTTAAGGTAGAAACAACGGATCCTTGTATCTGTTCTCGATTGCTACTACAAGGACACTCCTGAATCCGAGCAGGACCGGTCCACGATCGGGCTATTCCTCAATAGATTGGCACATTGACTTGAGGCTTCCAAGTTGAGAGCAGGGCTTTTTTTTTTCATTTTTGAAGAAGTGCTATAGTGGCAATATAAAATTTTGCAGTGGGGCTTTCAATTTCAACATTCATCCATATCAGATAGAAAATGTACATATCACATGTGTATAATTAGGTTTTCATTCACAATCTGGCAAAATAATTCATTTAGTGTTTTTTTTACTTTGAAATTTGATTGGCAGTTTCATCCAAGTTTGTTGCCATTTTTTTTACCATTTTTTAGCTAGATTATTATTTCATGTGCAATCTGGCACCAGAAAGCCAAAAAAAAAAAGCCCTGGTTGAGAGTACAGTAGGTAAATAGTTGAGAGCTTCTACAGGAGAGTGAACATAACATTGTCAACCCTTAACTCCTAAATGCCATGGACTCATGTACCACTGATTTCAAACCTCACTACCATCACTCAATTTGCTACCATTTTGCAACAAGATATGTATAAAAAAAATTCATATTTATTTATCAGAGATGAAATTGCGTGATTCTATATTTTCCAAAAAATTTAGATTTTTTTGTGGAAAAATCGTTTTTTTTGAGAGTTTTTGAAGAAAAAGTGAAGAAAAATCACATCAAATAGAAAATTATTTCCAAAAATCTGAAAATTTCACCATGTGTGTATTTTACAATGACAAACATTATGGTGTAAACTCAATTTCCGTGTCATTATATAATTAGAAAAATAATAGACATTGAAATACCCAAAGTTCAAGTTGCAATAAAATATTCATTATTTTGGAATTTTTTCAAGATTCAAATTGGAATAGAAACTAGAGTAGATGACCTTTGTTTTTTAAGTTGGACTCAAACTCAAAAAAAATCATTTTTGTGGAGAAATTTTAGATTCTAAAGAAGGAGCAACATCTTCCCAAAATACACTAAAAATAGCATATTCTATGATCCATTTTTATACTAACTTCTCATTTACGTGAAGAGAAATACTTGCAAGATTACAAATTCAACTGAATACTCTTCAGAACCCATCATGAAAGGTCATCAAGAAAAATATAGATGAAAAAAAACCTTTGAAGCCTTTCTATCCTACATTGTTGTCATCTATTAGAGGAAATTTCAGGCCTCCGGAGGGTTACTCCACCGCCCTCCAAGGTACCCTAAAATTTGCTTTTTTTTATTGAAAAACTTGTTTTTTTCCCTATTTTTGTCTTGCTAAAACTGGAGGAGCAATGGTGCAGGAACCGAAATTTATGACTAAAATAATAATAATAATAATAATATTTTTTTAATCTTACAAAAATTATTAAAAAAAATAAAAATTTGCGAAAGTTGACTGCTCACCGCAGCAATCAACTTGGAGTGACAGACCAAGCTTTTAATAGCTTAGTTTGTCACTCCAGAGCAGCCCTTCGAAGGGTTCACTTTTTTTCTAATGCAGAATGCCACGAAATGACGCCCACGGCGTTGCAGGGTTATGGAATGTGCTAGTAACCATAGAAATCATCTCTATTGGTACTGTATGAATTATTGCCTTAAAAAATTGCAAAAGCACTCCTTGGAAGTCAAACTACTATACAAGACCTTTCCTTTTCACAACAAAATTCCAAAGATGAATAGTTGCACTTCTGTCTCTATGCAAGGATTCTTTGTCATTCATTGGATGCCAAAATGTCCGCCACGTCATTTAGTACCATATGAATCATTGGCTTAAAAAATTGCACAAGCACAAGTCCTTAGAAAGTCAAACGGCTATAGAAAATCTCCCCTTTACATACAAAATTTCGAGGATGAATAATTGCACTTTTATCCTACATAGAAGGACTCTTTGTCATTCATTAGACAAAAAATGGTCACAGCATCTTTTATAGGGTAAACCAATGCTACATGGGTCCTTTATGCTTGCTCAGTAAGTGAGAGCTACCTAGCATGGCACCTTTCCAACTAGCCAACATTTGGCTCTTTTGTAACTTTCCACCCTAGATACGCAACTCTTATTATATGTAGGTTGGGGTCATTGGCATTAAAGCGGTTTAGAAGACGGCTTTTATTAAAGCTATATCTAATTAAAAAGACCAAAAAGTTAGGTTAAGATCAAATTAAATAAAATGAGATATAAAAAACGTACAGTTGCAAATTTATTTAAATGAAATTTCACAATATATATGAAGAACTGAAACATTTATGCATAATTTTTAAAAATCCACACAAGAAGTTTTATCCAATTCAAATTAAAATTCATTCATAGTGTTTTATTTATAATGAAAAATATTAAATTTTTTAATTAAAAATCTCCAAAAGTTGGGTAGCTTGTCCTGTGAGACATGTATTCAAAAAATTCATATAATTAGGTATTTAATGCTCTTATTGTCCTCAAAAAATGTTCATTTTGTGCTTATAATTCTATTTTTGGATTCCTCTTTGAAAAGGCTATAAGAGTATTCTACATTAATCCCTAGAATACCAAGGCTTTTTTTTACTCCGAAACCAATGAAAACTACCATTTCTGTTGCGATCATTCAAAAAAACAAAAAAACTTTTTTTAAGAATATAATTGTAAAATCTTGTACTTCACTTGTCTCAAATCATATGGTAAAACTTCAAAATGTTTGACTGTACCGATTGGAAGATACTAGCATTCAAAGTTGGAAAAAAAAAAGTTTTTTTGAACTATAGCTTGCAATTTCAGATGACTTTGATAGCCATTTGTGGCGGTTTTTTGCACTACATTTCATAAAGTTAAAATTTTTTTATGCTAAACATTTGAGTTGAGAGTCGAGGAGAAGAATTTCAGGATGTCAAATCATGATTTTTACATATACAAAAATTATTAAGTAGAAGTGGGTCCAAAATTGAAGAAAATACCAAATCGCTAATAGCTTTTAGATGTAATTAAAATACCATAATCCTAACGGTGGGACTGTTCTTGCAAACAAACTTAATCTTGTCAACAAAAAATTTGAATTTTTTTGAAAATTGAATTCAAAAATTAATTCTATAATTTGTTTTATGAAGAAGATGCTTAGATTGCTCGAAAAACAAGATAGTCCATAACTTTCTCATTATTAGTCTAAATACAATGAATCAAAGGCTTCAAATGTAGACAAAAATATGATCTTTGAGAAAATAATTTAAAATTAGAAAATTAATTTTTTTTTTTTTCTTACTTAGGGAACTGCTTTTTTGACTTCAGGTGGCATAACTTTTGCTCTCAGGCACCAATTGAAAAAAAAGTATATTTTTAGAAAGCTAATGTGATTTCCTATCTTCAAAAAAAGTTTCAAAAAATCAGGTCAAAATTTGAGGTCACACGAGCCTGCCTAGAATCCCAAATGTCCCCCGAGGGGACTTTGGTACTTTCGGGGTTAAAATAGATTATATAACTTGAGATTGTACTAAAATGCATTATAGGTAATTATACAATGGGCCATATAATATGGGGATTGCCCACCCGAGCTTTCTATTCATCCAATGAAACTAGCATTGCAACTTCCAGGCCATCCAATCATACTACATCCAATTCTTTCCCAGGCATTCAAAAAGGCATTATTCCTCCTCCAAAGGGGAATACTCTAGGCTCATTAACAATGTTATAAGTGGCTTAGATGACCGTGATACTTGAAATGAGAATCAATAGTGCTACTAACCTCAGTTGATTGGCATGCGGTTTGACACAAAATTAGAACACAAGACAAATGATGTGGACACCTCAATCTGCTTAAGTAGTCTGTTCTTAAAGGGGAAAAAATGGAATTAGCATTATCAAAAATCTATTCCCTAAAATCATGAAAACGGTCACACAAAACACAGATTTTTATAGTGTGCATTCTACTGCAATATTTGCATGGACCATCCAATATATTCAATCCTCAATAGATTTCACTTTAAATGCATTCACGATTATTCTCCAAGAAAAAATTGATTGTTTTTCTCGTTTTTCTCATCCAATAGCCACTTGAAATGTCCTCTCAAGCATTTTCAGATTAAGATTGGTGATTTACTAGGGTTGTCAAACACCCTAAAATCAAGATTGAAGGTCTTTATTTAGTGCATGGTGTTGAGACTATTCACTAAGAGAAATTTATGCATTAAAAAAGGTGTAACAATGTCCACCTAACTAATGTCGACTATAACTACACTACTTTTCAAAAAAAGTGCTTCAAATTGGGCCCACCTACTAACTGCAGAATTGTCAATCATGCACTAAGAGAAGATTCCTAGTGTTAGTGCACGAGTTCTATTGTATGCTGGATTTCCTCCAGATCCTCCTTAGTACAAACTAGCCCAAAAGCTATGAATTTTTTGGCCAAGCAGCTCAAAAATAAGCTTCACAAACCTCCTTCATGGAATTTACCAATCAAGGAGTTAAAACTTCAGGGCATGCAACAACTGCATAACAGACAACACAAGGAGGATCCAAACCACAAACCACAATCATATAAGGAAAATACACCTAAAATCATCACCGACCAGAAACGGTCACGCCAAGATTCTTGCCTAGAATGAAGATATCAATTCTGCTGATGCACACTGCTTGAACACCAGAGCGTAGTGACAATTTATAGTTCATCTATGTTTAGCACTTCAAAAATTATTCATCCAAAGTCTAAATAACGCATGCTAAAGAGCGTTGGAATCCTCTTTACTTGCCAGTAAGAAACAATAAAAAATAAAAAATTTGTCACAAATAAGAGTAAATGCACAAAACAGAATTCCAAGCACAGATGGGATTACTGTTCAGAAAGTACAATGGTCCCGCAGAACTTGGCGAGCCAGATCCGGAGCCCCACTTTTCTTGTAGATGAGGTGCAGATTGTGAGCAGCCTCTCTCCGCAGATCACAGTGGCCAACATGCGCAAGTGTTTCATCACTTTCCACGGGTAGAAACCCGGTGCCCTCGTTGGGAAGAAGCATCAGGGGACAGTCCTTCTGCCTCATCACCAACACTTTCTCGTAGAAATTAACGGCTAATTGGACGAGCCCCACATGGTGAAATGCCCGAGCCAAGTTGTAATGGGATTCCTGCACCCAAATCCAAACCATTAACTGTTATACCTCCTTAATCGTGCTCGTCAGGGTTGAAAATAGTGGGCGTCAGAGTTGAGATGGTTATCAAACTTGGTGTGACAAGAGAGAAAACCAAGAAAGCAACTTTGACTCCCATTTGTTGCATGAGAAAAACTAGGAGGGAACAAGGAGTCGCAAGGAGAGAGAGCAACGAAAAGAGATTCTCAAATTCTGAAGATTATAAAAAATGCAGCCGCTTCCCCTTCCCCCTCCCCTTGCATTTTGAGAAAACCAAAATCGTCACCATTTGTGATGTCTTGGGTAGTTAGCCTCAAATGTAGGCCAAAAAAAAAAAGAAAAACTGCTCCAGTATGCAGCTCTGACGTTCCCCTAATGCGACACTCCATCATATGCCAAATGATTATGGCACCTTTACGCTAGGGTTTCTCAAACATGTCGTACATGTCATATTAGAGAGGAAAGAATGTATTTGATTTGATCTCTTCACGACAATCAATATCATTTCATTAAGATAACGCATCGCTTTACATCCCCTTATCCACATATACATGTCTTCATTTGCATGACACGGACATCAGTCTTTGTACCCTTTGAGAACTTGGAAAATCCTCAGGTAGAAAAATTCTTTGGAAATTAATAAACGAAGTTAATCGGGATATGAATGAATGCAGCCTTTGTAAGAAAATAAATTTTGTTTTGTAGAAATTGTGAAGAAAATTAGTGTAAGCAACTGTATCATTTAGGGGAGGTCAGAGTTAGAGAAAATGTTTGCTACGTCTCACATAAAAAAGACCAACAATTTCTACTCTTAACTAATATAACATCTTGTACTAATGTAACATCTTGTGGATGACAATTCCAAGAATCCTTGTATAGAATAATTGAGGTACTAGGTAAAATCTGCATATTTGTAAGACTAATTTCTAGGTAAATTATAAATTTTAAACATCATACTCGACTCCAAATTTTAATGATAGTGTCATAATTACTGGAACTTTTTATACTAACAGCAAAAATGAGCTTTGAATTGATAAAAATGGGTTGTTCATTTAAAAATGTTTGTTTCGATAGGAAGACTAACGGCACGCGACTGAACGTTATCAGCGGACGAGAAAAAACATACCTGACTGAACTTGCAAAATCGCTGGTAATTGTATAGAATGGTCTGGTTACGGTTGCTTAAGCGGAAGCCAAGAGATAGATTGATAAAAGAAACACCTGGCATAGATCAACAACAGCAATTGGTGAAATCTAAACTGCCTCAAGATAAAGCACACAAACAATTTTCAAATATCATAATAAAAAACATATAGTTGCGGGGAGCAGTTTCAGGTGCAATCTGTAACTGTTGCACACAAAAAGGTGAAGTTGATCTGATAAAACATGCAAAGTAAACCATATTATTATCAAGACAGGAAGCGTCCAGTAAAGTCTGGTAGCTAAAGTGACACAGATTCAAGCATAGCATGCATCCGAAAAATATGCATTATAGATTCCAGAATCCTATAGAAGCAAAGACTGAATACAGAGGGAAGTAAAAAGCAATACCAATGCAGAGATTAATGAAAGGATCTTCTGGCTGAACTCGATACGCTTGTAAATACTCTCGAAGAGCACCTTGAGGCTGGCTTATCATAGCATACTGATGTCCACATATAACCATCGCAGGTACGCAATTTGGATATTTTCCTCGCACAGAAAGCATGTACTTGCTGTGCTTTGGTAACCTTACTTCCGACCTACAAAAAACATTAAAAACATTGCAAATTGAATCATTTTTAATAAAACATTGTCTTTCTACGCACAAAATTAATAAATCACATATGCAAAACTTTAGGGCTTCGGATTGGGAGCCAATACTAGTAATACTAGTAAAATTCACTCGAGGCATTGCAGAAAATCTAGACACATTACAACTGGCAGAGATTATATTGAAAACTGCCGCATGTTGTGCTACACGGGGCAAGTTTTTCGTGTCTAGGTTTTCTAGAATACCTCTTGGGGGAGAATAGGAGGTAGTTTTAGTAGTTTTAGTAGTAGCAGAAAATATGCAATATTTTCGAAGATTCTAAAATCGTTGCTCAATCTCTTGCCTGCTTCTAGATATTGCAGCTTGGTTTCATTGTCGACAATTACAATGTCAACCAAGTTGCATTCTCTATCGGTCTTACGGGAACTGCTACGTCACTCCGAGGAAGGCAAAATAGTGGCAACTTACCTTGAAACCACTTGATAATAGGCGTTCCACATACTGAAGCTGAAAGGCCGTTGTTGTACCATATATCGCACACAATCATATCCGTACTTGACATCCTTGGTCTTGTACGCTATCTCTGTCAACACCAAGAACGGATATTAGAAGTGCTGAGAGACTGATATCAATGAATCCTGATAAATATATACAGCGAGATTCAAAAGGTTTTGGACTTGCAAAAGGCAGCTGGCATAAACATATTACCAACATGTGGGACACGTGATGGAAGAACAGGAGGTGATTCGACATAGAATGGCGCACACACAGGAGGGCAATGGTCGGCTTGGGGTATCCCTCTTTGGACACACTAATTAGGTTAAAACCTCCAAAGTTTGTCTAATTTGTTCATTTTGATCAAGTCAAAAGACCCTAAAATTCTATAAAAAATTCCTTGCACCTCAATGGGATCAGGATGTCTACTCCTAATGAGGGTTTTTTTCAGAATTATTCAATTTTGGATCATTACATAGATGTGAAAATAAAGGCTGAATTTTGGGATTTGCAAGCATCATAATGTATAATTTATCAAATGTTTATTAATAAAAATTAATTACTTTATTTATTATACCACTTTATGTAAGTCACATCCAAAAATCATATTAAAGTAAAATTATTTGATATTCCAAATGCTTATTTTCGAGTATTCTAGGTGCCTGGTACAAAACTTACTTTTTCAACTAAAAAATTCATTAAAAATTCTGAAAATCCTTTGATTGTGATGAATTATTTTTTCTTGATACATTAAATGTGAAGGTAGCTAAAACCACATTTTGTGAAATCATACTTTATTATACTTAATAGATGAAGTCGTTTGACACATTGCAGTAATTGACATTGTCCCGAAAACCCCATTTTTGGGTACCCCAAGCCGACCATTGCCCAGGAGCTCAATAAAACATACCCTTCACGTCCAGTTAATAGGGAGATCGAATATATATGCAAACAAATAGAACATAGGAAGGCATTACTAAGTGAGAGGAAAAGGGTGGAGATTGTCTGAGCACATTTACAAGGAAATAACCATTACCAAATATACACTATCTGAAACAATAACAGTAATTTTGCCACATCGATACGAGGTTAACGAAGATAAACATACGTGCTCCAAGGGCTCGAAGCTCATCACATTTCACCTTTCCAAGGTGGCTGCCAATTCGTAAAACATGATGAACTACTTCCAGCACTTCCCAAAATCTCTTTAGTAAAAGAAGTGCCTTACAAATCTATTAGATTGTTTCCCAACCAACAAGAAAACATTTTGATTAGAAACTGTGCAAAGGCATCTTGTTTAAGTTTCCTAAACGTGATCAGTCCTAAGAAGACAATGCCCGGTGTCAAACCTAGTAGAACCTTCTCAAACCACGGACTTTAGACCACCGGTTTCTCAATTCTCTGAAAGTGAAATTTGTTCCATGAAAAAAACTCGGAAAGAAAAACGATTTATATCCGAGGATAAGGTGTATACCTGTAGTATAAGCTGGTAGTGCTCTTCATCTTTGAGCAGATTTGGAAGAGGTGACACCTTGCTTTCCACCTCCTACTTTCAAAAAACAACGATTCTAATGAACATTCAAATGAATCCAAAACGAAGCTATTGTATTGTTCCAACCAGTGCATCTGAAACACCTTCAACAAGATCAAGCAACTTCAGATCACCTCTACAGGTTCTGACTCTTCATGTTCTTCAGCATCGCTATCCCACTCTAAACCAGCAGCCAGAGCAGCAGCTTTCTTTTCCTCCTTCTCAGCAGCCCATTTAGCAAGCATCCTCCTTGCTCTAGATGCTTTCGTCCTTCACATAAACACCGGCTTAGAAATTTAATACCAGAGTTCAACAACCTCTCGAAGTCAAGTCCTTTATCCCCTAATGCCTTTACGATCAAAAGTGTTTAAAAATAACAATAAGATTTGGAGGTTACTATAATTGAATTGGAGCTTCCGAAGTGGACTTTAGGTTTTTAATTCAAGCATTAAGAGTAAAGAGTAGTATTTAAGAATACAAATGAAATTAAACAACAGCTGTAGACACATACATATCATTCCGTGATAGGACAGGTCGGAAACCCTGAAATACTTGTTCATCAAGCTGCTGCTCCAACCATTGCACTCTCTCGACCAGAATGGTTTTATTCAACCGAAATTTTTTACTCTTTCCCTGCAATCGTAATTTAAGTAAGATCTTTATCAAATCAGATGAAAACAAAGTATCAACTAGCTCCAATTCTAGCATATCGCAGGCTCACCAGATCCATGTACTTAAACTGCAGGGAGACAGGTTGTTAAGAATTGACTGTTGTTCATACCTTCTGAAACACCTTCTGATTAAGAGACTCCACATACAGAGACTCATGTATTGTAGGCAAGACCGTCTCCACAAAGTCCTTGAGGCGACTCTGAGACAAGTATATGCTGGCCAATTTCGTTACCACCTGGCCATGTTTCCACCAGGGCTGCTGCTGGTCCTTCGTTTGTGTATCAGAAGCATTTGTAATGTCCTCTGTCGGATCTACAATCATCCAAGCCAACAAAACATCACGCACTATACTAAACATGAATAACAAGCAAAAGCGCTCCTAAAGATGAATCAGAAGCACATTGCTGTTTTGCGTATTGGAAGTGTCCCCTTCCCAATAAGGCGCCAGAATAATGCATCAAGGTAAGCAACCCATGGTGCAACTCTTATACGCTTAATTTCAGTCCAAAAGTACGTTACTGACGTATTTGAAGCATTTCCGTCTCGGGAAATCTAAGTCATATTCATGCAGCAAAACTTAAGGAAGTTCTCAACGAACCTGAATCGGGAGGAATAAGCAAGACTATTGCATCATTCAGCTTTCCACTATCACAGAGTAATGAAGCAAGTTTCAGTCGTGTGTCTACGTTCTGGGGCATCTCCTTTATAACTGTTAACCCAAAAACCCATGCCAGAAGCGTCATACATTCAGATGCTTCAAAAAAATCAAGGCTGGGATGATGATACAAATTCAAACTCAAAGAAAACACAACAAACACAGCTTCTGGAGGCTGCTCAGACATGCTAGACATACTTTTCTGGTAGACACGGATTGCATCAACATTCGATTCGACGGCTGTATGGCACTGAGCCAATTTAAGCCACAAAACAACCTGTTCCAAAATAGAACCAAAAATCAATGCCTTGCAGTTTTCATAATAACAAAGACTTCCAAATATTAGAGAGGACTAAATTCTGCACAAGAGGTCAGGACAGTATTGCCAAATCCACAGCTAGAATAATGATCCTGTCGTGACTCCATTCATTAGGTAATTATGCTCATATGCCCTCTAGATTACAAATACATCAGTGCTAAATCAAGGAGTAGACTCACAGAGGAAACAAAAGTTATCATACTAAGCTCACGAAGTAGACGAGTTCCAGCTTTGAAAATATATCTATGATGAGGAATTATTCTACCACATTTTCTCAACCTCAAAAGGCATCTCCAGCATCATTATCACGCACAGATAGGAACGGGGTAAGATAAACAATAAAAATAAAATCCTTGAGTGAGATTTACAAATAGGACTTGCAGGACAAACCGCACATTATCGAAGGCGCTGTTGCCATCAAGCAAGTCATAGTAGCGCAGAGCACAACGGTGTTCACCAAGGGCCAAATACGCATCTCCAACTTCCAAGATCAAATCGGCACAATCGTCTACCCGCTCTGTCCTCAAGCCTTTAAAATCACTCTACAAAATGCGCCATGCACTAAATTGTCAGGAGAAGTATAAACCCCAGTGTTGAGAAT
Source organism: Neckera pumila (assembly GCA_963969595.1). Taxonomy (NCBI): domain Eukaryota; kingdom Viridiplantae; phylum Streptophyta; class Bryopsida; order Hypnales; family Neckeraceae; genus Neckera; species Neckera pumila. Next base: position 4,619,026 of record OZ018415.1, on the reverse strand, counting down.
GTAGTAACAAGTCACAAACCACCATACACCTGAAATATACTGAAAGTCACACGACTACTGGAAAGAAAATAACATAAATATGCCTACCTCCGCGGCTTCTAAATCCCCCAAGTAGGCATGGCAGATTCCAGCTTTGACAGAAAGATCTAGAGGGAGAGGTTGATCAGGCGAATACAGGTCACGGGCTTGATCAACCCAAGAAATGGTTGTAGCAAAAGCACCGTTCGCCATGTGTAATTCAGCTAACAAATTCACAGCCGACAAATCTGCTTCATGTGGATACTCCTCAATTAACTTCTCTAACACCTGCGTAGCTTGTTCAGGCTGCCCATTTTTTTGTCTCATCTGTCATACCAAGCACAAATTGGCATCGCATGATGAGTGCAAGGTTGGGTAATGAATAAAAAAGACGTCGATGACGGCGTTCATAAAAAGCCTGTCAAATAGAACAATATAAAGAGAGCTCAAATTCAACAAACACGTCCGCTGGAAAATAGGAAGCACGTTTGACCCTGCCAACTCTCCACACCGTCAAGACCGGTCCAGACAAGATGCAGACGAACCTTAGCAACCATTTTGCAGACTTCGACATCACTTGGACGCACAGCAAGAAGCTGTTCCAAACAATCTATAGCTTTTTGGAAGTCATTTAGCTCTGCGTAAATGGACGCACAGTCCCATTTGGCATCGACATCCGTAGGATCTGCTCTCATTGCCTTCTGCAGACAATAGATAACTTGACCTGAATTTCCGAGCTCCCTAGAGAAAAGACGGGGAAAAATCTCCGTGAGTAATGTCCGCGCTCCATTGGCAAAGTAAAACTATCTCTCAAACGATGACCAGCAACACAAACGAAACACTTTGACATCCCTCGTTAATTTGTACAACTTGAAATTTGTTTAACAAAATCAGCAATCACAAAGACAAGCAACCTCAAAAGGACATGCCATCAACCAATTTGGAAATCCTGAGGACCCAATTTAACAAGAAAATGCAGTTCTGTTCCCAAACATCATCGAAGAGAAATACAACTGACAAATTAACTAGAGGACTTTCCTTCCCTAATACACTCAATGAAACCGAAAACCCCCACAGATTTGAGATAACAGAGTAAAAAGTTCCAATAAATGCAGGAATTGAAGTGGAAGGATTGCGTACATTGACCACGATGCCAGTCGCTTCCATAGAACAATATCTTTGGGAGTCAGATGGGCAGCAATCATGTAGAAGTTCAATGCCCTTCTCCGATCACCTTTGGCATCATAAAGAAGACCCAGAGTGTGATACGAATCTGCAACATTGGGTGCGATCCGGACAACCTCCTTGAGTATCTCCACTGCCTGTGAGTTGCCAAAAGTGATGAAAGATCAAATCAAGAGGTCGAACAAACAGCCTCCACATTACTGGAAATCGAACTTCCACTATATCAATCAACGATTGAAGTAGAGGATACAATAACATGTAGGGACCCGATCCTGTCTCCTATAATGAACCAACTGCAACTAATCTATTCATACACTTGATTGGACTTATCAGCAAGTACTGTAGTGTAAGCGTGACTTAGATAAATGGCTATGGAAACTGATCTTCGAATGGAAAATAGGGTTGACACTTCTAGTGGTCTCCAACCTTCCACTTTGAAATTTCATAAGAAATACATACACTGGGTTCAAAATTTGATCTCAAAAGATTTCATTCAAGTACCTAAAGATCTCCTCTTATCTCTGAACATCTCCCCAAACCACACTACTTCATATACTACAACGCATAAAGTGATGCAAACAATATCCTCTGCCTTACCTTGTCAAACTGACCAGAGGCATAAAGAAGATTAGCTTCTCCAAGCTTCTTGTTGATCTCTGGAGTGAGTCCTCCCGGTGCCTTCTTCCTTCGGCCCTTCTTCTTAGGCTGCAAACCACATTGCTGCCATTAGACTTCACATACTCCGTCTCGGGACCTGTCCGTCGATCCCAACCAGTTCTCCAATAGCAATCACTAAACTCGACCCGGTTTATAACGCTGGATTCACGGACAACCTAACCTCTCTAAGTTTACGCTCAACGTCTCAAGTAATTGCAATCTGTATCCACTTTACATACCCCTTTTCGACGTCGTCGGCCAGGTGCTCCAAACCCTGCAGCATCCCAGATTTCATCGACACTCGCACCAAATATATCTTGTGGCTTCGTTATCTTTGCCTGTGCAGTCTCTGTCCTGATAAAAACAAGAAGACCAAAAAGCATTTAAATGTTACCAAAGAGAGAATCACCAAAGAGAATAGGAAAACTAAAACACAAACTTACCGTCTTACAGCTAGAGTTTTCCGCTTGCGTGCAGCAAGAGCTTCATATTCGAGTCGCTGGAATTGCTCGTAAGGCAGTTTCCCATTCTCGTCCTCCTCTGCAAACCTCAATGGATCCATCTCCCCTTCAAACAGAAGACTGTATTCGTCCTCGTCTTCTGCCTCTCCTTCAACTTCCGCTTCCGCTTCTCCTCCCACCTCCAGTAATTGCAGCCCTTGCTCGTCTTCCTCCTCCCTCTCGCTGACTCCTAAATTCTCTCCGTCCCCGTCCTCTAACTCCTGCATTCCTACCTCGTATTCTTCGTCGTGATCCATATCATCACTGCACATATTGAAATTAGGTGACAATCGTGAACCTAAAAACTACATGATTCTTAGTAAAATTCTGTGAATCATCTGACATTTAATAAAAGTGCACAAGGCATGCGTACTTCATTCTACCTTATTATCCCATTCCACCTATGCAAACTTCAGAATTACATCCTTGTGCTTCCAACATAGTAATTAAAGCTAGGCGGGGTAGATAGCCATCCGACCCCTTTCGCAATATCTTTGATAAATATTTTTGAGCAAAAGTCACTTGATAAGAATTTCGCTTAATGCGCACTTCTAAAAAGTCGAGCACTTTTCATAACAGGGATTTAGCGACATAGCCAAGACATGACAATTTCAAGGACACTAAAGTTGGCACATACACTGCACCCATCTCGTCAAGGTCGGCAGAGTCCAGGCCATCTCTCTGGTTGTCCATCATGAGCATCTGTACGAAGCTGCGCTTGCGATGCGGCAAATTGCGCCCGGCGGGACTGGTATCGAGAGCCATCGGAGAAGACGATCCTTCTCCAAGGTACACGCCTATAGGAAGTGCCTCGTCCATACTGAAGCAACAATGTGTTCCTCACCAAGTGCAAAATCTGCACGTTCAAAAAATTCAATATAAAAATACAGTACGTAATAGAGGTCAATTGCAAACGTCAGTATCCAAAGCAACCGCAAAGACGACAACGAACAACGAACAGCTACCTTGAATAATTCCAACAACCTTTCACAATGCTATAACATTCGTTCACAATCTTTACTCTAAATCTCCTGAGTGTCGTGATTCAATGCTCCCTGCTAACAGAGCTGGAGAAACGTCCTGAAACCCTTAAACCCTAAAACCCCGAATCTCACTACACCAGGGTATTGTGACCGAGAATTCATAAGCCTTGCAATTTCGCAAAACCGACGTCGATTCTAACGCTGCGCTGCCTTAAGCGTTACGGCAATTGGTCTCCATCCACGATGGGAAACCAAATGCAAAAAACCTAAAAGTTAAATTTCACTACTCCAGGGTTTTGCTTACTAATACTTACTCATAGAACCCTTACTCATGCAATTTCATGACATCGTCACCGTCCTGACGCTGCACTCCCTTAAGCAATACGGCAATTGCTCTCTACACACCCTGGAAAGCCAATCTTAAGTACCCTGAAACCCGAATTTTAATACACCAGGATTTTGCTCACTAATGCCCGCTCATACAATGCTTACTCATGCAATTTCAAGACATCTGCGCCCATCCTGATCCTGCTCTGATCTTCATCCACGCTGGGAAACCGAATTGAAGCACCGGTGGAACCGAGCGATTGCACGGACTTTTCAGTTTCTAAGTAAAAAGCTTTCACAAGACTGAGATTCCTGCAACCAGAGTGAGACTGCTGTGTGCCTTGTGAGTGAGAAATTCTTCAGCAATTCTGTAATCCAGCAATTGTGTAACAGCGGCAAGCATCGGTGGACACAATCGTGCTCAAATTCTTAGTGAATTCCGAAGGCCGGATTGCAAGACCGTGGATCAAGAGTACCGTTAAAGGACGTAATACTGACGTAATTAGCATTGAGTAACTACCCCTGGCTATTCGTTTCATATAACACTAATTTAACCCCTAAAGGCCCAAGGCCTTTTTTCTGCCAAAAACACCCAAAACTGTCATTTTTATAGCAAAGAATAAAAAAATTTGAAAAATGCTTTTTTTTGTACATCTAACTGTATGATCTTACACCTAACTAGTATGAGAATGTGGAAAAAATTTCAGAATTTTTGACTGCATACATTGCAAGATATTTGCGTTTAAAGTAGAAAAAACAAGTCTTTCAGCACATTGCAAGACTAGATTTTATGACTTTGAACATTTTTGACTTAAATTTTTTGCACTATAGAGTTTTGAGCTTCAAATCTTTATAGTGGAGAATTAAGTCAAGAGTCTAGGGAAAAAAAAAAGCCAAAATATTTAATTTTCATTAGTAAAAAAAATTGTTAAGTAGAAGTATGTACGAGATAGAAAGAAAATCTAAAATATTTCAGAGTAATAACTTTTATATGGAATTAAAAAGCACTAATCCCAATGGTGAGATTGTTCCAGCTAAAAAACTAAACCTTGTGGAAATTTTCTTTTTGAAAAATTGTAAAAATTGCATTCACAAATGAATCCTACAAGTTATTTTTTTTAGGAAGATGCTCTAACTGCCCAAAATACAAGATTGTCCATAATTTTCTTATAAAAAATCCAAATGAAATGAATCAATGCTTTTTAGATAGACAAAAATATAGTCTATAAAGAAAAAAGAATTTAATAAAAAAAAAAAAAGTCAAATTTTTTTTGGCTGCCCCTCTAATCTTGTTTTGAGCTTATTTAGGCATAACTTTTTTCCAAGCATTGATTGAAAAAAATTAATGTGCCCACAAAGTTTTGAAAAATCACAACAAAAATTCAGCTTGTAGGTACCTGCCCAAAATCCTATTTGTCCCTGGAAGGGACAATGGGTTGTTAGGGGTTAATAATTTATCAAAGTTATGCTATTTTAAACTATTCTAAATTATCCTTTGTGAGGTTGGATACGACATAAATTTGTCAAAAAACAAATGTCACATGTCATCTTGTGATTGGTTAATATTTAAAAATCTACTTAAATATGGAAATTCAATTTTGGCATGTCTTTGTCAAATGTGACTTTTATAAATAGGAAGTTGAAATGTTTTTGTATTATATTCCATACCAATTATCACAAAAGTCATTATTTTTTATTTTATTAATTTAGCAAGTGACATTGATTAAGCACCATCTCTAGATTGAAGCAACCTTGATTGGTTTTTAGATTCTATCATGCTTGAAGAAGTTGCATTGACTATCATTTTAGTGAAGGTGCAAAATTATTGTCACAAAAAATTCGTGTACCTAACAATATTTTGTAGAGATAAGTGTAATGCATTAGAATATCATCAATGCATCTTGGCAAATGGGACAATTTTTTTTCTTAAATCATGAATAATTGATATAGAATTTGAATTTGAGAGTACTATCATTGGAAGCACACCAAAAATTTGTTTAATAAGGCTTAAAAAAATGTGAATTTAGACTTTGAACTACTAAAATAGCCCCCATTAGATGTATACTAGAAGACAAATTATGCTAGAATAAATCATGCTTAAAGAAGAAAATCATGCTTAAAGAAGAAAATTGTACATATGGCATGACAAATCTTGTAACTATATTCTGCTATTTACTTCAATAAGTGGTTTGAGAACATACCTCACAACATGCTTCACTATGCACCAAAAAGATGCACATAATGTTTTCCGATTCAATCAACATACACGTTTTGGCAAAAAATCCAAAGCTGTTGATCTCTTGCCCCCCCCCCCCCCCCCCCCCCCCCTTTTTGATTGATCACCGTTGATCTCTAATTTAAAAAGTGAAAAATCACTGTTGATCGCCATCGCAAGATGCAATCTTGGACATTGCTCCAGAATATGGGTATGAATACAAATACAAATTCAAATATATGTACATTATATAAATATATATGGAAATTGATACACATACATTACATAGATATAAATATAGACAAATAATAAAGAATATGGATATGGATACAACAATATATCCCATATTAATTGCATCTGAAGTTGTAGTCTAAAATTACAAATGGGAGGGAAGTGGATAATTAATTACAAACAAACAATAAATTTTTTGATTGCATTAGATGACATTCGAGGGCATTAGAGGATTGTATCAGCCCGTTCCCAAATTTGGCCCAATTTTGTGAATAGCCAGTGCAAGTTGTCAATATTTTTTTTTTCCCAAATACCATTTTAAGCAATTTTTTTTATTTTTTATTTTTGAAAATGATGTGGCACAAACTCGGCCACATCAGCCAACATTTATCCTACATTCCCATAGTCTAGGAATGCAAGATAACTCGCAATCTTCCAAAGGCCTCAAATGTCACCTAATGATTAATATTGAACGGACTTGATTAATCAGACTTTTTGAAAAATTTAATTACCAATCAAAAGATGACATATGTGCCCTTCATTTTTTTAATATATTTTTCTTAAGAAAAGTCACCTTTGTCACTATATACCCAAACAATGCAAGTTTGCATCTTCTAGATATTAATTCTAAGCATGAAACTAGGTACCGTACTAAGAATATTGCTTCACAATGACAATGAAACCCATTACAAACCACACAAGGCTTGTATTTAGGCATAAAAGATCAAGATTGAATGAGAGAATTCTTGCAATTAATGCTAATAGATCACTACACACTAACCAAACAAAAAATGAAACTCATATTGGAAGAATCAAGCAGTATGTAAGACAAAAAGAAACAATGGTAGTGAATACGGAGTATATATGAAAGGATAATTTGACTTGAAAAGCATTGGATAGGTATTAAACACCATTCATTTGTTGAACACTTGCAAAGCTTGCAATGTACAATGTTTCACATTCTTATATCCACACTTTAGTAGTTATAATCCAATAAACATCTACTTATTCTTCCAAATGTTTAATGCATGTTTACTTATATTTATATATCTTTACTTTGGATATAATACAACAAGCATCTACTTATTTTCTAAAGTGCTTTTTGAAACATATTTGAAAGTATGTGATCCTATTTTAACCCCTAAGTGCTTGACCTGAAAACAATAAAATGTTATTTTTGAAAAATAGTGTTAAATCCTTGAAATTCCTCCAACATGTTTATATCCTTGATTCATATAGAGCATTTTTTCTCCGCTTTCCATTGAACATATTAAGGTTACTACACCAAATTTCAATCACTTTCTAAAATTGCATAGTCTAGATTCTTACCTAAAATGTACTTCCACTATTCATTAGAGACTATGGTTGGTTGTCCTAAGTCCTATTTTTAGTACTTTGAAAACTCGTAGTTTATTCACATGGTGTTCAAAAAATGCATTCTAAAAGAATTTAGAATCTTCTTTTCACTACCAACAAGATCCCACAAAAAATTTTGCAATATAATAATGGGAGCTATGCTGAATTGCTTAACCCCTGAAAAGCCGCGTATGCCATTCCGTGGCGTTCCAATAACAATACTGTTGAGCTAGAAAGAGTTCAAAAGCATTTTTCATCCTCCTTTTTTTTGTTGATCTTTTACATTGGGTTATGAAGAGTATCCAATTGAATTTTTACTCTTTCCAATTTTTGTCTTCATGGAAATGAGAAGCTATTAAAAATACCAGATCACAAAATATGCTATTTTAGAGTATTTTGGGAAGTTGTTGCTTCTTGCTTTAAATCTGAAATTTCTCCACAAAAATGATATTTTTTGAATTTGAGTCAAACTAACAAAATGAAGGTCATCTACTCTAGTTTCTACTGCAATTTGAATTTTGAAAAAATTCCTAATATTGCATATTTTATTGCAATTTGAACATTAGGTGTATTTTCAATGTCTTATTTTCTAATTATAGAATGACATGAAATTCAATTTACACCATTAAGTTTGTCATTGTACACTTATTATGGTGATATTTTCAGATTTTTTAAAATATTTTTCTATTTAATATGATTTTTCTTGATTTTTCCTTCAAAAATTCTTAAAGAATTTAATATTCCTTAAAAAATCTTATTTTTTTTCTGAAATAAAGAAGATATGTACTTTCATCTCTAAAAAATAAATATAAAATTTTTCATACATATCTAGTTACAAAATGGTAGCAAATTGAGTGATGGACAGTGAGGTTTGAAATCAATGGTCATGGGTCCGTCATTTAGAGGTTAACTATGCAATTTTAGGTGTAGTTACCTTACATGACTTTTCTTGAACGGAAGCGTACTCAATGTATACTAATTGGATGAAGTTCAGTTTTCACAACTGAACATTTATCATCCATTCATCCATCCATTCATCCATCCATCCATCATGTTGCGGATTTCTGGTTATCAAGCTTCTGGCGTGTGACCTCGCCATGCTTGCGCACAGCTGAAGCTCATTGCTTCGATTTGGCAGCTATGGCGTCTTTGTCATTTTCCATCCCCCACGCCTTCACGTCGCCCAGCAATCCCAAGTCGCAATCCTCTTCCACCATCTCCAAGAACAATGTCTTGCTGCTGCAGAAGTTCGCCACCTTTCCCAGGCTCAACTTTTATCGACAATTCTTCACAAGCAAAGCACCGCGGATTGCACTTCGCTGCGCTTCAATTCCACCCGATAACCACCCGTTTCAATTAGGTAATGTATTTTTCTGTTAGCACGAAATTTCCTCTGGCTGAGCTTGAATTTGCTTTGAAAGGCAGCATTGATGGAAAGTCTTTGCGGTTTTTTACGAATTAGAAGTGATTTTAGGAGATGAATTCCTCTGTGAAGGGCTAGAATCTCCGGTGTGTTATTGAAAATTTTGAAATTACAGTTTGTATCAAGAAAGTGGAAGAGGAAAGCTGTTTCCAGAGGAATTTGGATGTAGGAATTCGAAGATTTTGAGTTTTTAGGTCAAATCCTAATTAACTGCAAAAAGTGAGGTAGAAATGAACAAGTGCCGTTGGATTGCACCTCGCTGCGCTTCAATTCCACCCGTTACAGTCTTTTCTATTGGACCCAAATTTTCTCTGAGCTTGAATTAGCATTGGAAGGCACCATCGATTGGAAGTCTTTGCGGATTATTACCAATTGGAAGTGATTTAGGAGATAAGTATGAAGGGCTATAAGCTATGGCATTTTACTGAAAATATTGAAATTGCTCTTTGTATTCAGAAAATGGAAAAGGAATGAGTGGAAAAAGTGTTTCCAGAGGAATTTGGATGTAGTAGATCGAAGGGCTTTAAGTTTCCAGCGTGAATCCTTGCTGATATTTGAAAATTTTCAGATACCAGTTTGGCAATTAATAAGTGCCAGACGTCATAAGCCTGCATTTACGGTATGTTAACCAAAATTGGATTCTGCCATTCTTTTTTCATTTTTCGTTTCTCGCTGGGGTGGTCCAAGAATTCGGTTGAGGTTACGAATTCCGAAGAAATTTGCATGGCGTTTTCATATTTCGGCAGCTACAATACAATTTTAGACGATTCACAACAACTGTTTTATAGTTCTTGCTGAATTATCACATTTTCTTCCTAAATGTCCTATTGTAATGAGCTAGAACCCCAAATTGTGGAAAGCTGGCGATATTTAGCCCAAGAAGAATGACTGACATTTGGAAAAGTGTCTCTCTCTATTCAATGTTGGCAGCGGAGCAGTCATGGAGGAGTCAGTCACTGTGCAAGTGCTGCACCCGGCGAACCTTGCTCACTTCCTTCGGAGGTGCGTTAATCGCAAATGTGCCGGCTGAGAATATCTCGCAAGCTGTCGAGGGTTTCCGCTCGAGTGCTGATGTAAGGGTCGGGCATAATGTCAATGTCCATGGCATGTTTAATCTGCAACTAAAATCTGATGCTCCCAAATTCATTTTTGGTACTTAGCTGTAGGACTTCCAAAACCACAAATTGTGTTTGTCCTGCCTCCAAATTTTCAGCTGCTAAGAGATCGCAGTACCAATAGTCAAAGTTTTAGGCTTTACAATTCTTGAGGATTAGATTGCAGTGCTATTTAGAAGGATTTTCATTAAGAGTTCTAATCCTACTTCTCTAAAGCATTGGGGTTTTAACATATCAGCTTCATTGTCATTATGGTTTGATTACTGTAAGCTGTGTATCCGTGGTGGTGTTAATTTGCACAAAACCCTTCCATATTCTACAGATGATACGGGAAGCAGTGCATCCGGCACGCCCAGGATGGTATGAAGAACTTTATGCAACAGTCATGAACACCACGATGCGCTCATACGAGACTGAGGTGAGTGCCAATTTTTCTACTTCGCTGAAGCTAATTCTCTCAGATAATCGCATCTAAATGTGACAATTTATGCTCTGTGCAATTCGGGTTGAATTTACTTGAATGTGAATTGACAATTCATTAACGATTCGAGTCTTGGATTAAAATCAGTTGATTTTGATCGATGTTGATTGAATTATTCACAATCAAAGTGTTTTGTCTGTAGACGCCTACTTTGGCCACTTAGCTAGATGATCCAAAAATTAGCAATAGAAAACCGCAAACACGAGTACTATTCTAGCAATGCAGTTCATTAAATGAAACAAGCACTATCTCCAAAATTACTCATAAATGGACAATTGTTCATTCATGAATAGAGTCGCCTGTAAATGCCACTTAATGTAATGTTAAGTTATCCAAAGTCAACATAGCATTTAACTTACTGCAACTTTCTTTACACCCTTATTGGTACATGTGAAATCCAAAAATGGGCATTTGCAGTGTGAATGATGATTTTCAATCTCTTCTCTGTCTACTCGTCCTGCAAACATAGCTTTCAATTATCGTGTCATAGTAAGGTTCTGTTACCTTGAAGGACTACTTGTGCACTTGATTAGGATGCTCGAGAATCTAATGACAATCTGACAGGGGAAAAGGTTGCAGGCTATAAGAGGGAGCTGTTTTCTCGTCTAGACGACAACGTGAAGACAGTGATGGAGTTGGGCGTTGGCACGGGACCGAACTTGGCCTATTACGGGGGAAAGCCCTCCATCACCAATGTCATAGGAGTGGACCCGAATGAAAAGATGGCTCGCTATGCTGAAGGAGCTGCCGTGGCAGCTGGTCTCTCTCCAGAGCAATTCCAATTCGTGCATGCGGTACGCCCTTCCATTCTCCTGATCTGAAATGTTTAATCATCATTTATCAAAGCAGAGAATCTGTTGCATAGTGATCTTTTTCGGTTCTGTGTCAAGTGTCAGCATAGTCATGTATTCTGCAAGTATGTTGTGTTGAATTGATGCTGGCAGTCAGGTGGAGGATACTCTTTCCGTCACTTTAAGCACAGTAACCAATATGTAGGAGTTTGCTTTGGGGAGATCACTGTACAGCTGTGGAGAGATCTTTAGGTCAAATTTTGAATCACTATGTATGAAATGCTTATGCTATTTCAAAGTGGGAGGTTGTAGATCACTGTGACAACCCCAGTTCCATCCAAAGATCAGTGACAGAAGACATTTACCCACATCATACTTACACCACTTTTCAGTCCAACCAAGTGTATGAATTGATGAGTTGCTGTGGGAAACAGGTTCAGTAGACGAGACAGGCTGTAGTTCCCAACGGATTTAGTGTCGTCTAGCTTAGTACATGCATGAAAGCTACTTTCCGAAATGGTTTTAGTGTCCTCTACCTTGGCATATGCATAAATAAAAGCAACTGTCCGTAATGGGTTTTTGGTCCTCTACCCTAGTACTGTACATGCATGAAAGGTATTGTCCTTAATAATATTGGTGTTCGTTACCATAGTGCATGCACGAAAGCTACTGTCCCTCTATGTCATTCTCATTTAATTTTACTCAAGCTATTTTACTGGCAGGTCGGTGAGGGACTACCTTTGCCTAGTGCAAGTGTAGACGCAGTAATCTGCACTCTCGTACTGTGCTCGGTTTCCGATGTATCCTCGACACTGAAAGGTGATGCATAATTCTTTCTGCCCCATAAACAAAGTTTCCTCATCTGTTCGTGTTGAGGGAACAGCCAGTTCTATCTGCTTCTAAGGCATCTACGATGTTGCAGCAGGCACCATTTACGTGTTACAGTATGTTGGTTACAAGAGCGATAGATCCTGAGGAACTCTCAAGTGTAATCAAGTTTCTTGACGGAGCAGGTGCAAAGTGGGAGCCTAACGTGGAGGTCTGTGAAACTTCTTGGTTGTGCAGAAATTCAAAGGGTGTTGAGGCCAGGAGGCATATTTCTGTTTGTGGAACATGTTGCTGCGCCCGGTAAGGTTCTGAACACTTCATGGTATCTTTATCCAGTCCTTTCAATAGTGCATCTAATTAAAAGGGGGCGTTGCCTTCTCAAGAGCATTTTTCTTTGGAGACAAGAGACAAGTAAAAGTGGGTACCCTTTTCTCGTACAGTGCTGAACATTCGCCTTGGTTGTGATGAGCCAACGTCTTGTGATTGTGAACCTCCGTCTTCAAAAGGATGAATACTGTATCATTGTAAATCTTTGTTTTCCTCATTGATTTTGCCTGAAATTGCAGAAGGGGACGGCCTGAGATTCTGGCAAAATCTCCTGGACCCCGTCCAACAATTTGTGGCAGATGGCTGTCACCTCAAACGGGAGACGCTGAGTTTCATCGAAGCTGCTGACTTTGCGACCGTGAATGCTCGGCGTATTACTGTTGCTGGAGCATCTCTTATTGGACCGCATGTGATCGGGTCGGCCTGCGTTTCCTGAGGGATTTCTAGCTATTGGGAGAATCATAGGTTACGTAGATTGTACTGTACTCCGTAATGAACAAAATGTATATAATAAACAACATTGGAGAATTTCGAGCGAGTTTCGTGAGAATCATATGGCAGTGACGGAGTGACTTCCGTGACTCGGCGCTTCGTCCAACACTAAAACTGTAGAGCACGCCACGAGGACCACTTGTTCTGAGCTTTAACATAAAATATTATAAGAATTACTTGAGGGTATGTTTCAGTAGGCCAAGGGGGATTGACCCCTCTATATTGCCCCAAGTTTTACCCTTGCAGAAAACACTGAAATTCTTTTTTATTTGCCACATTTGATGAAATTTGCAATTTCTGAATTCATATTTGCAATCAGAGGCCCTGAATCAGTTAAGAGACATGAAGAAATACAAAATTTGAGCGGCACAAAATAGAGGGCAATTTTTACATTTATCCTTCCAATGGAGCAATAGAAGGGTCAATCCTCCCTAGCCGTTTCGTCTCAGTGGTACCACTTTATCCAAGTTTCCTATCTTCACCAAAGGAAAAATATTTTAGGGATATACTGTACAGTACAATGGAGGGATAAAAGTATTGTTGTCCCCTTTTATTCCCACACAAATGCCCTCATTTTCAAACACTATTTTTCACAATTTTTATGCAATTCTTTGCATCATTGCAGTCCTATGTAGTCTTAATGATGCATATCAAATTTCAACTTCAAAAAATTGAAAACTCCATTATTGATGAATTTTTAAAGTCAATTTTCATGGTTTTACATAATGTTTTATTGAAAACAATTCATGATGAATTTTTTAAATTCCGTTGTGGATGTATGTAGGGAACATCTATACATACATCTTTCCTTCAACAAGCATCTCTAAAAAAGTTCCACAATTCCCCTTATGAAGAGGAAATAGATATCTTTATATTTTAAGTACTTTTTTCTATTTAACCCTCACATTGTAACTAATTTTGTACACTTGAGCATGATGGTACAATTGCCTTGCCAAACTCTAATTACAATAAAAAAATACCTATTTTCCAAAATTAGGACATTGTCACTTCAACATTGAATTCTTCATAGAGGGAATTGTGAAACTTTTTTGGAGTTGCTCACTGAAAGAAAGATGTGGGTATGGATGTTTCCTACATATCTCCATAATCAAATTTAAAAAATTTATTAACAATGTTTTTCAATGAATTATCATGTAAAACCATAAAAATTGACTTTAAAAATTTACCAAAAATGAAGTTTTGCTATTTTGAAGTTGAAATTTTGTATGTATGTTTAGGACTTCATAGGAATGCAATGATGCAAGAATTGCATAAAAATAGTAGAAAATAATGTTTGAAAATGGAGGCGTTTGTGTGGGAACAACACGGAGTGATAATACTTTGTTTCTCCATTGTAAAATATTATATTCCTTGTTGCTAATGTGGCACTACAACTGGACTCAATTAGAGCATTCTCGCCCCTGTCAAGCTACGGCGGACACTAAGTGTGGAGAATTAAGTTCCCTTTCAAATTCTACTAAACCTCATCTTTTAGGAAGACACTAAATCTTCCATTCAAAGTAGGCCTTGTTAATCCTTGAGAAAACATCAAATTTATAATTGGGAAAATACAAGAATTTTTTATTTTCCACCAAAAAAAATTTGCAAATTCTAAATTCATATTTACAACATTGTAGTACAAGTCTTGTCATCTTTTGGGGAGTGTCTTCAACCTTTCCACTATCATGTACATGATGTACAAACGGTACCCAACCTCAAGTCACTTCAAATATGCATTTAGCCACTAGGATGAAGGCGAGAGAACATGACTACTCAAGCACCTTCACATCCTTATTTGACCACATCATATTGGGCTTTGACTATGTCTTCACTCTTCCATGTTGCAACAAGCTTCTAAAAACAAGTCCCAATCAAGTTTGCAAGAACAAAGCTAGGGAAGTAATAAAGCTAGAAGAAATGTTTAAGCTCAAGTTTGGATAGCCTTCAAATTTTTGCACAACTTGGTTAGTGTAAGAAGGTGGGCTTATAATAAGGTGCATAGCTTATAAACTACAAAATTATCGAAGAAGGTTCCTTCAAATACTCTTACATATCACACATTTTCTTGTGTTTTAATATATTCCACCTTTGATTCCACCTCATGAATAGGGATGCTTTCTTGTGATCACTATGTATGAGCAATGTATTTAAATTTACAGGATTCTTACATTCCTTTCCAAAATATGTAATCTACAACTAGTCAACAATATCAATGAAAAAGAAGGTATTTCTCTCTAAAATTAACTTACTTACTTAACTATTATATACCCATTCCACACCTAACAAGTGATCAATGTCTAAAATTCATTAGAAAGTTTAAGCATAAAGAAGACTTTGTTTTGTGTTAAATCCAAAGTATATATTCCTCAGACCAAATAAGGCTATTTCAACAATTGGTATATTTTAGCACTTCTACTTAGTTCCTCAAACCATGGACATCCTTATAATAATGTATTAAACATTCAATGATGAATTTCTATGGAAACTTGGGTTTGATCCATTATGTTAAAAATATTCATTCGATTGTAGCATAGATTCCATTCTCAATCATCTTGAGTCTTCTAACTTTCAATTGCCTTACTAATATGTAAACATGTTTTGCTTCTTCAAAGAATATTAAGGCCTTAAGCTTTCAAAGTCTAAATCATAAGGATGATTCTTCAGTTGATAATTGCTAACTTGAGGAATCATAAGGATGAAGGTGCCAATAATCAATCACTATATCTATGGGCACAATAACTTTGGGGATTCCAAACCATGTTTGTCTTTTTGCACACTAATTAATAGGGATTTCAAGCCACTCCATAACATTTCATAACCAAGCAATGGTCCTCCTCCATGCTAAGAAGGTATTATACCTCTCTGAGATACCGGGAGGGACTTTCCAAATAATGCAAGGATTGGAGTGGGCTGAGGAGCCATCAATAAGACAATTTTGTTCACTATAGGTAATCTTCTTTTCAAGGATGCCAAAGGGGCCCCTAGTTCCTCCTTGGTAAACAATATTATGTCTTGAAAACTTGCAATTGCAAGTGGCACCTAATACTAGGGTTTGTAAAACTCAAAATGACACCATCCCCAAACAAAAATTGAAAAGATATATGTATAGCGGAAGATTTTGATGCATCCATCCTAGTTTTTCCACCCAAATAAACCTGCACCATTCCCAATTGCCTTTTACATTCCATTTGTCACCCAAACATAAAATATTCTTCTTCCATTAGTCACCCAAACATACATATTCTTCTTTGCCACACAAGCATATACTGCATCCCCCATTGCTACCCCTGCACATACCCATTCCATATTGAAACTTGAAAGAGTGCATCAATGCACCAGTTCTCGAAAAAAAATCATGTGAAGTCACCACCCTAGTATTCCAAATTTATGCCGAATATAGCACAATTCCATGCCATTTCTGCAATGAACACCAAGGTGACAAAAAAAACTCTTCAAAAATACCCTCAAATACAAGGGAATGCTTCTCCAAAAAAAACTCATGTGAAGTCACCACCCAAGTGTTCCAAATTTACGCCAAATTACGCCAAAATTACGCCAAAATTACGCCGAGTACAGCACAATCCCATGCCACTTCTGCAATGCACATCAAGGTGACAAAAAACTCTTTCAAAAATATCCTCAAATACAAGGGAATGCTTTTGCAAAACCAAACTAAGGTAGGTCATAATAACAATTACAAATAACACTGTCCTTACACACCATCACTGAAAATGGACATGCCAGTCGATTATATCATCACCTTGAATCTCCCATTGAAATCCATTTACACTCCTTGGAACCTGATTCAACTAAGCTCAAGCTTAAGCGTAAAACCCAAAACTTCAGATGAAGAAGTCACCTATTCAAACTTCTTCCTCACATTCAACTCAGATGCTACAATGTAGTGGGTCTCGTGGTCCACCCCTACCGTTGACTTCGGCGTTGTCAGTCTTGAACCAATGGAGCATCTCAAACCTTGGTTAAAAACACCATCCCCTATCATAAAATAGCCACTCCATTGTAGGGGTTGTAATTGGGAATAGAATGGAATTTCCAAGGCCCTACACAATCCCAAAATAAATATCCGAAATAAAGGGGCACCAACCTTTTCCACGGCATTGCACACCCACAATTATGTCCCCCCATAATACCAAGTCCAATGTCCCAAACAAACCATGCCATTGTCTCATTGATTGGCTAGTGAGAAGAAAAAGATTGTAAACCATAACCGGTTGTTGAGTTTTCAACACTCACGGGGCACTGTCCCATTGGCAACCCATCACCATTGCCATTAGAAGTTGCAACTCATAACCTTCTCTCCTCTCAACTTGCTTCCTCCACCCTTGGATCACGGAGATCAAAGGTTGTGATTGAAAAGTGAACAACCAGTTATGTCCGATAACCTACTCACCACTACCGTGGCTCGTCGGTTCTCTAATACATAATCCTCCTCCAGTGTCACATTATGTACACCGCTCGATAATGATTTCAACTCTTCATTTCATCCTTGACAACCCGGTCATAAAGCTCCTTGCGCCACTTTTGATGTTCAACATATGCTTTACTCCTCTGGAGAGCTTGGGAGTATGCTTTGCTATCTCCTTCTTCTGTGACCATAAGTAATTGTTGAACCGGGGGTTGATCGGATATGATCCCACACATGCCGGGGTCGTCACTCTACATCAATCAATCCCATCATCCACAATTAGGAAAAATACCTACATCATTGTAGATGTGTCAAGTATTCTTTGGTAAAGAGAGATAGGAGAGTGATAATTGCTCAACGAAGTAGGACCACTCGACATTGAGCATGTTCCCAAAATGTGTCTAAGAATCTAGATAATAAATAGATGCTTCTTGCACATGATCAACATGAGGATGATGAAATCAAGGCACAATTTTAGAAACTCAAATATCCTAAACCCCAAACCATGAAATCTTAGAAATTCTACATATTATGTTCAAATGTCATTCTTGGACTTCACCTAACTTTAGTTGCAATTTGCTTTTAAGCTGACTTGAATGAGATCTACAATCACTCAATAACAATTGTCAAAATTATATGGTTTATACTACCTTATACCACCTTTAATTAGTGGGTGTTACATTTAGTTGCATGGCTTGATGAATGACTTAATAAAGCCTACAAACATTCACTTTAGAAGACCCAAGCAAGTATGGTTTTTAAAATGGACAATTTGCTTGACCATATTGCAAAAAAATATACATTTGGGGAAGAATTTGGATAGAGAGAATTTATGGAGAAAGTCTCATGTTTTGATAAAAAAAATTAAATAAAATAGAAACAAAATTTTCCTTATATGACCTTGAAATTGCTTAAAAAATATTAGGCATAATTTGGACATTTAAGCTGTATAGGAATTAAAAGAAACTACACTTATAAGGTAACAATTTTTCGTTCATTTTAAACCTAATTTCATAAAATTCTAAACAAAATTGTGTCAAAAAAAACATAGAAACAACATGTAGCAAGGAAGGTCTTCTTTAATGAAAGTTGGAAAAGAAACCCTAAAACAAGGGAGATGAGACTATATCTTTCTCAATCAAAAATCATAAACCACTTGTTGCTAGTAGTCATTAGTATATGAAAATGTAACCAATAGCATAAGATGTTCATTTTAAAAAGCTAGAAAACCATTCACCAACACTTAGCTTACAAATGTGAATTCTTTGACAATCAAAATGTATTCACTTAGATACTTGTGATTCAAGAGTATAACTTAGCATTATGTCCAATACCTTCTTGAACATCCTACCCCTCAAGCCTAGTGTATAGATCAATTGCTATATTACAAAGCCAATTTCATCATTTCAAACTGAACAACCTTCAAAAAGTAGGAGACTCAAGGAAGTTACTAAGTCATCAAATTGAATTAAGAACATCCAATTCCGTACCCTTGAAATGATCATGAGGGGATCAAACACAATAACCTTCTTTATTACAAAGAAATATGAGTGGAAATAATTTCCTTAAAACTAGACTTGAGATTAAGATTATTGAAAGAATTTAACACTTAAAGAATGTATACTAGATTAATCACAATATAGAAATCAAAGTAGGAATAAAAATATCAATAAATTAATGAGTAATTTTAAGAAGAAATAAAAAACAAAGAATTTGGTGGTACCTTAAAAGCAGTGCGTGCCGCAAATCCGCACAAGTGAGGTCCATAAACATCTGTTGATTGAGAGACAATCCATGGCCTGCATACAATCAACAATTTACCTTAGCAAACCTCATTGAATCATGGTTTATATTAATATTCATTATTAATTGATTATAAATTTTTAAACAAGGCCAAAATATTGAAAAACTCCAATCTACTAGCAACAAGTTTGAATCTAATCCAAAAATGAAATGTCATCCAAACCCATTGACTATTAATTGAGCTTATCTAGTTTGTTTGATTCAAGCTTCATATTCAATTTTTATCTAAATATTGAAGAAAATGTATTGAAATATTTGAAGCCAACTTTACAAATTTAACACCTATAATAACTTGATGGACTCCATTCTAATGCTCTTTGGTGGCAATCAAGCACTGAAATGATTTTAACACAAAATCACACTTATTTCTCTATAATCCTTTTCTTATAAGCTTCATGATGTCCTATTGAGATTTTTGATTTAGTACAATTGCACAAGGTCCAACTATCAATGTTATATTCAATAACAAGCCTCATTATCACATCCCTCACTGCTCTCATGCTTGCCACATTATTTTTTTAATATCCAAGTTTATCTTTCCCATAACCTAATCACCTAATCCATAATGCTAAATGACAAGTTCACCAAATATAAGCATACTCTCAATAGTTGATTCATCAACCAAAACACCATGTAAAAATAGTCATTCATGAACAAGATGAATGTTTTCATTCATGACTAAGTAGACTATGCTAGTCAATGCCTTTTAGAAGGATGATTGAACTCCCCATTGCACAACTTGTTCATCCCTTCCACAACATAGGATATAGTGTAGGTCATACATGATGCAGAAAAGAGATTTAAAAACTCTTAATCTCCACCCAGCCTCCAAAAAGAGTTTGGAGATTCTTCTCTCAATAACATAGAATAGCCCATTCATTGTCAAGTCCACTGCACACACTTCAAAAGAAGAAAGTTGAGTGCAATGGGCTTGTCCAAATTGATCCCCGGAATAATATTTGCTACCTTACTTCACATCCAATGCTTGGTTATTATACAAGTAAGAGACCCTATTTGGGCCATGTAACTATTTGTACTATTTTGCAGCCACTATGTATCAATGAAGTACATTTGAAAATTTGAAATGTACACTGTTGATACATTGTAATACATAGTGGCACAAATTAAGTGGATTCTCAATTGTGACATAGACATACTACCTCTGTCCCACTAAAAAGCTCTTGATTTTACCTCCTGGTTTTTTAGTAGTTTTGAGTATGTATAACGGAAGCTTGCTTGGGTCCAATTTTTATTTTGATTGCATTGAACAGATACAATGTTCTTCATGGATTGGGGTGATATAAAATTTAGAGCATTCTGAATTATACATTTTACAATATGGTCAATGTAATTAGTATAGGAAAACATGAGATAAAATAAGGAGCTTTTTATTGGGACAAAGGTAGTAGATAGGATCTCTTCCCATATAAAAAAGGGGCTCCACATTCCATATATAATTGCGCTTGTGGCTTTAGCATGTTATTAAAGTTGCAGCAGCGAAGCAAGAAAACTCCATACCTTCCATTGTCCATATTCCATAGAGATTGCATTTGTGGTTTTAGACGGATTTTGCAGAGGGGAAGTAAGAAAACTCCATACCTTCCATTGGGAGAGATGACGAATCGAGCCGGCGAAGTGAGATGTTCAAACGCCTTGAGCGCCGATTCATTATCTCTATACAAAGCATATCCGACCGCTGCGCTTTGCAACTCGCCCACGGGCAACACATGCACCGCGCAAACGCCCTCCGTGTGCTCCTGCAGCAGCTGCATCGCATCATGCGCGGAGACGTTCGTTTCCATATTACTAACCAACAACAACCTGCTGGTGGTGGCCTTCTTCCCGCCGTCCTGGACCACGACTTCTTCGTCCAACGCCGAAGTGGAGGTTGTCTTCGGATCATTGCAGTCGTCTTGGCCATTCGCGGAGCTGTCCACACTCCCGTGAAGATGCTCCTTCCCGTTCTTGCTTTTCTTAGCAACAGCTTCGACCTGGTCTTCTTCGTCTTCCTCATCATCGGTCACCACCACATGCCTTCGGCGTCGCTTTCCATTTCCGTTCACTTCTGTTGCTGGAGTTTCTGCTTTTCGCAAATCAGAAATACGAACGGTTTCTTGAACTTGGTTCGAAGCTCTAGGAGGCGATCCGGTGAGCTCCTCGGATGATCCAGGCGTCATGGCTTCTGTAGCTTCCGGGGCTTTCGCAACGCTAGGCTCTTGTAATTGCGGACGATATTTCTCCACAACGCCGTTGTATGAATCAGCTAAGGATTTCTTTCCTATCTTTTCGCTATTGGCGACAACGTGTGGAGATGAAGGAGTATGATCTTCGTCACCGATATGCGATTTCGTGGTTTTATCGCAGTCGATTTGAGGGGATTGCCGCGGTCGTCTGGTCTTCTTGACGAGCGGAGTGTGATCTTCGTCATCATCTGTGGCCTTGTCAGAAAGAGCGCCGTCGTTTTGAGGTTGTTGTCGCTCACGCTCCGTCGTTCCTCTTGTTTTTCTGTCGCTGTTATGAGCTTGCGTCGTAATGCACTGCGGCTGGTCCCGAGTCTCGTCCTCTTCTTGTGTGGATTTATCGGAGCCGATGTCGTCTGCGTCAGGCGTGGCTGTCAGTGGCTTCTCCCGTGGTCGCTTCGACTTGGTTGTTTTCTTGTTCGCGGGATCGGATATCTGCTTCTCGACAATGGCAGCGTCGATAATCTCTTCTTGTTGTGAACTCTGCCGCTGTCCTTTAGTCAATCCTAGGACAGTCTGCTTCTTCGATGCGAGGCTCTCTGATACAGGTTCGGGGATAGGATGCTTCCTTAGTCTACTTGACTTTCGCTTCTGCTGTTCCTTTGGCACTGGCGCTGCGCCATCGTTTGACCTTGATGGAGCGTCCGGCCTTGTTGCCTCATCGGGATTTGAGCGCAAGCGAGATTCAAGTTGCACCTGCTTCTGCATTTGTTTCCCAATGATTTGCATTCCAACTTTCTCCAGACTAATCTTGTGAGCAGCTTTTCTTCTTTTCTGTGGACTAACCTCTGGCTTCTTTTGCGGAGAGACTTCTGGCTTCTTCGGCGGAGTAACGTCGGCCTTCTTCTGCGGAGAAACCTCTGGCTTCTTCTGCGGAGTAGCCTCGGACTTCTTCTGCGGACTAACCTCCGCCTTCTTCTGCGGAGTAACCTCGGGCTTTTTCTTCTTTTGAGTAACCTCAGACTTCTTCGATGGACTAGCCTCCACGGACTTGGACTTCTCCAATGACTTCAATTTCACCCGCTCCCCTAACGTAAGTGAGACGGTCTCATCACGAACAGTAGGGACGTTGGGAGTTGCCTTCTTCGTTGTGCGTGACTTCTCCCCCTCTTTGAAGCTGGAACGCGGGACGTCATCCTCTCTGACAGCAGCAGCCTCTTTAGGAGCGGCAGCGACATTTGGATTCGCCTTCTTCCCCGATGTGCTGAATTTCACCCGCATTTTGATAGGACGTCGCATGGCCTCGTCATCCTCTCCGGCTGCAGGAGCCTCGCCATCCTCTCCAACTGCAGGAGCCTCGCCATCCTCTCCAACTGCAGGAGCCTCGTCAGGAGGAGCGGTGACTTCGGGGGTTGTCGGCTTCTTTGGGTTTGATTTCGCGCGCTTTTTGACGGGACGTCGGATGTCATCCTCCTCTCTAATTGCAGTAGCCTCGTCACGAGCAGCACTGTCTTCTGTTGCCGCCTTCTTTGCGTTTAATTTCACCTTCTCTTTGAAGGACAACGACTTTTCGATCGCTCTGACTGGAGCCTCCTCCTCAAGAGGAACAACCTCGGGAGCGGGGGCTACTACTGCCTTCGAAGATTTCGCTCTGACGAGTCTTCTTCTTCCAACTGACCCTTTCATAGTACTCTCACCTCCACCGCCACTCCGTTCTGCATCACCGCTTTCATTGCCATGGCCTGGAGCATCTTCGGAGCCTTCGCGACTACGGTCTTTAGGGCTATTAGTTGGCCTGGCATCCACATCCAAATTGTTCAAAGCATCGTTGTCACTAGCAAGGTCTGGTTGCTCCATTATCTTCGCTTGCATGATTCGCTTCTTCTTCGAACCTTGAGACTTGGCACTCGCTTGCTGCCCGACCTGCACCCTATGATTCGGCAAAGTTGATGGGGAATGATCTTTGGAGCTGGGTTGCTTCTTCAGAGGAGTGGGCTCCGGGCTTGATGGGGAAGGTTCCTTGGAGGTTTGTTTCTTCGACGGAGGGTGCTCAAGGCTTAGCGGGGAAGGTTCCTTTGAGGCTTGTTTCTTCGACGGAGGGTGCTCAAGGCTTGGCGATGAAGGTTCCTTTAAGGTTTGTTTCTTCGACGGAGCGACGTCGAGGGTCGGTGAGGGAGCACTTGGCCTCGGCGACGGAAGATCTTTGGTCGGAAGACGCTTGGGCGCTGCTAATTTCCGCCGCTGCTCCCCACTCCCTGGCAATTTCTTAATCAAATTCTTCACGATTGGATCCTCTTCAGGAATATCATTCGACAGGAAGCAGACCTCCGCACATCCGACTAGGGTTTGCTTCCCTTTCTTCGGTCCATCATTCCAGAGAAGCTTGAAATCGCACTTACACTCCTCATTCTCGTCACTGAACGCGTGTGCTTTCTTAACAATCTAGTCGCACACACCACACAAAACGTTACCCCAACTCGCGGAATGTGACTAGAAAGACTAGATAAACTCAACACTTAGATCTTGAGGTGACAAAACCCTTACCGAAACAACCTTTGCGTCGTAATATCTGCGGTCCTCGCCATCGTCGAGGCAGCCACATATCAGTTGACCCTCATTAACGAGTTTGCACTGACAATCCTGCAGTTGCTCCGACCTCACCCGCACGCGCGCTCTGAGTTTCTTCGGGTCCAGCAAGTCCGAAATGGGAAACCTCTCGTCTTCGTCCTTGCCGAAATCATTGAAGTGTACAACGATGACGTCTTTCGAATCCGGCGCAAAACTCAACGACCCGTCGTACCAAGCTTCGTCCGCACTACATCGCATCTCCAGGTTACTTTCCGAAGCACCGCCCATGTTGACCTCCTCCACTCGGAAGCTGAAAAACTCGCACGAACTCCACTAAGTAAATTTCCACTACTTTGTCACTTGAATCATTCAGAGCTGGCTTACCCTTCGTTCACAACTGCTCTCTAGCCTCACCAGTTCATGGTTTCTAGTCACATAACGGCGACAACCAACTAACCACCATACCCGCTTTGCAGACGAATATTCTATCTATCACAGCTCCTAGTGAAAAAAAAAGACCACTGCCACATAAACGACTGCAAACTTTGTATCAACTCACAGCCATTTTCAACCCCACAAAACAAAGACAAAGACAAACGTTCAAGCTGCAGCCCTGCAACATCAAAACCACGATTGAACCCGGAGAAGAATCTTTACCGACAATTGCGTTCACAACAAATCCGAGTCGACCCCACCGATCGAAATCATCACCCGGGGGACTAGAGAGCGTGGGCCTCACATCCTACACACAAGAAGCGGCAGCATACGCGATTCGAGCGACTCTCGGTATAGATCGACTTGCGCAAGCTAGACTCCAAGAGGAGTGCGCAGCAACGAGAAGAAGCCGACCGCGGATGAGTGCACGAAACTGGGGAGCAAAACCAAGTGGGAGGGCACCCAGGGGAAAGAAGAAGGTAGTGCTGGAAGCCGCGTGGGACTGACAAAGTCTTTACAGACAACTGGGAACCCGAAGCCCGATAAAAGACCACCAGCCGCCAGCGAGCAAGTGGCTTGTCAGTTCCTATTGTATAATTTACCACGCTCTACAGTGGCTGGGTATTCACTTATCGTAAGTTCGTTCACCCCTCGCTCAGCCCCTCCGTCGGGAAAACGCTGAAATTTTTTATTTTCCACGCATGATAAAATTTGCAAATTTTGAATTCACATTGGCAATCAGAGGCCCATAATTAACTACACTGAATTGTGCAATTAGGTTGCCCCACACTAATTTCTCATATTTAACACTTTCAGACATGGTCAACTATAGTCTTGGGGCAACCTAATTGCACAATTTAGTGTAGGGAAGGTAGGCATACAAGGTAATTTAATCACGGACAATTAAAATTTAATTAGGGGGCTTTTTATTTTACTTGCACCCTTGAAATGAGGGGTTGAGAAGGGGGCTAGTTCACTCTGACCATTGTCTATGCAAAATAGTACATAGTATCTTCATTAGAAGAAAATTGCATTTTACTTGACAAAAATTGTGTTTTATTTGTCAAATCTGTGTTTTATTTGATAGAAACTGCGTTGTATTTAACAAATCCGTTTTGTAATGCACGTTTCTGCATTCCAATGTTTTAACACAAAATTTGATAAGTAAAATGCAGATTTTTGACAAGTAAATCGCAAAATTTTGTTTTAGAATGCAAAATTTTGTGTTACAAAGGGAGAACTCAACAAAAACTATTTGATATTGTTTTGTTGAGTACAACGCAGTTTCTGTCAAGTGAAATGCAGTTTTCTTCTAGTGCTTCTTCATCATACCTCTTTACAATAGAAATAGCCATATTAGTAGGTTTTTTGGTGAAACATAGTCATGACTACCTTTAGGGGTTAATTACTTCTTAAGGGTGTGGATGTTTACAATGATAATTACCTACGAAGACCAACAATTTTGACTCTTATTTTAAGAGCAATTTCTACTCTTACAAATTTATTGGATTGTTTCCCAATACAGCTTGATTACACATTGCGTGAAGTCATCTTGCGTGAAGTCATCTTGTTTATGTTTTTTCTAATACTGCGTGTGAAGTCATCTTGTTACGTTTTTTTGAGCAAAAACATCTTGTTTATATTTTTCCTCAATAGCATTTATTTAGTCCATCTAAGAAAAAAATGTTAGGTGTCAAAACTAGTCAAAACTAGTAGAACCTTCTCAAATCAATGAAATCATGGACTCTACACCTCCAATATTTCATGCAATTATCTATCAAAATTTATTTTGTGATAAAAATTCCGAAAAAGAAAAGTGACCATTCAACATACACAAGATCTCAAGTAGTTATGCTTGAAGTCTTTTTGGTTGGATATTTACAAAATTTTGTCACAAAGTGTAAATGTATATCCTCTTAGTTGGAATATAATTCTTTTTTTTTAATTGGGTGCCTAGAATAAAAGTTCATTCACCCTAAATTTTCAGAGAGCCTTGACAACTTTGGATAGCATGTGCAAAATTCCTCTTCTATTTCTCAAACTTGGCAGGTATATAACTTATATAATACTAGATGCAAGTGTAAGTGACAAAAAAATAACATGTGTAGTGTAAAAATCTCACTTTAGGAGTTAAAGTCTACTAGTCCTATTAGGCAAGGTCGGAAAATAAAATTCTTTTATCTTCAAATGTCATAATCTTTCAATCCATATAGTTAAAGTTTCTGAAATTTTTCCATATATTTTCATAGTAGTCTAGGACAAACTTATATGGTTGAATTTGAAAAAAATCTTTCATTTTTTTCATTTTGTTCTCACAACCCTAAAATGTGAGAATTTTTTACAATTTATGCTTGAAATTTGCCTCAATCCCTAGGGGTTAATAAAATTAACCAATAATATGGTAAGTTGTATACCTATAATATAAGCTTGTAGTATTTTTTATCTTTCTCATTCATTTGAAATTTTGCAAGGGATTACTATTTATTCACTTTATAAGGAAGTGAATTAATAATATTTTTTCATTTGTATTTATATACATAGTTTTCTAAACATACTAAATTGCAATTGACATGGGATTAATCCCCAAAGGACTAAAAAGGACTCTTAAATGTTTAGAAGCAGGTTCCTATGATTTCAATTTTTGGCATGATTTTTTGAACCTTTTTTTAAAGATTGAAGAATTCATCAGCTTTATGGGAATATAATTTTATTTCAATTGGTACTTAGGAGCAAAATTATGCTACTTAAAGCTCAAAATGGAAGTTGCAGGATTGCACAAAAAAAGCTACAAAAATTCAAAATAAATAATAATTTTTTGTTAAGGAAATACCTTTGTTTTTGTGAAAAGCTTTGATTCATTTTTTTTAGATTAATGATGAGAAAGTTGTAAAAATATTTTTTTGGCTATTGTAAATCTTCTTCAAAAAAACTACTTATAGGATCCATTTTTGAACTCAATTAGGATCATTACAAGAAAGGGTTAATGTTTTTTGCACTATTTTCAATATTAATCTTTGTCTAACACTATAACTTCTGAGTTATGAGCCCAATGCCAAAACCAAAAAAAGAATTTTTAGAGTTTTTGATTGTAGTTGTATCCCTTTTTTTTTTTTTAAATTTAAAAATCATTTTATCTTTAAAAATTAATTTTGTTAATTTATAACAATATTGAAATTTGGGATCTTTTGTTTGAGAAAGTAGTCTAATTAAGTAATTCTTGGTTGAAAATTTTGTGGTATATTTTTATAGTAGGCATACATGTTCCCACCAAAAACTCAAAGAAAAGACCTTGTTTCCATCCTCCACATTTGTGCAACTAGGCCTCTCTGGCACACGCAATTTTCAACATTAAAAATGTTTATTTTTCCTTTTTTTTTGGTTCCATTGAAATTTATTTTTCTTGTTTATTACAAATTAAAATGTCCAAGGATGTATTTTTGAGACATATTTTTTGACATAGAATCTAGTGAAGAAAATACATCTTTGGACGTTTTATTTTGTAATAAATAGGAAAATAAAATTTTCACAAAACCAAAAATTGACCATTTGGAAACACTTAGTGGTAATGAGATTTGACTAAAAAAAATGGAAAAAAGTATTTTTAATGTTCAAAAATGCGTACTCCAGGGAGGCCTATTTGTAAAAATGCGGAGGACAAAAAATAATGTATTTTCTTTGAATTTTTGGACATGTATGCCTACTACATGAATATGCTACAAAACTTCAACCAAAAATCATTAAGTTAAACCACTTTTTTGAAATTTTAATTTGTCAATACTATAACAAACTAACAAAATTGACTTTTAAATATGAAATGATTTTTAATTTTTTTGAAAAATAAGGAATATAATTACAATAAAAAATGTCTAGAAACGAATATTTTGGTTTTGGCACTAGGTTTATAATTCAAAAGTTATAACATTTTATATAGACCAATTATAAAAACGCTCTGTTTTTTGCACACCCTTTCTTGCAATGATCCATTATTACAACTTTTCAAACCAAAAGTTCTTTGTGGTTCAGATTTCTTAATAGAACAATCTCACCATTAAAATTTTGGTGCCTCAATTCTACTTAGAGCTAGTTGAATGATGTAGTCTTTCCTTCTATATCTTAGCTACTTTTACTTAACATTTTTTTTAATGAATGAAAATCAAATTTTTTCTTGTCAAGCTTTTCACAAAGATTTCCAACTCAAGTCTTTAATATACAAAAAATCTAGTTCAAAATCTATTTCTTCACTTTAAATACAAGTATCTTGAAATCTACATGATGAATGTTTATGAAATTTCTTCTATACAATCTCATACTGGTTTGGTGCAAGATCCTATGGTTAGGTATGCAAAGCAACTTTTTTATAGGTTTTGCACTTTGCAATAGAAATGGCAAGTTTGAGTGTTTTTTGAAGAAAAAAAAAGCCTTAGTCCTTTAGGAGTTAACTAGCGGTTGGCGCTTGCTATGCTATGCATTCATCATTAGAATTTTATTAGAATTTTTATATATTAGATAAAATGCAGAACAAAAATTTCAATAAATCTTCAAATAAAAATTACTAAAATATTTGTATAATTTTGTTTATAAGTAAGCATATATTGAAATGTACAATAGAAATTTTTTGAATGATGAATGAAATATATGCAATGGTGAATACTGTTAAAGATAAACATTTATTGTAATGCATTCAAAAGTTGACTCAATTGTTACGAACAATGGCAACCCAAAAACTTGGTGAATTGAAAAGAAAACTTGTAAATTTCAAAAACTTCATGAACATCTTAATTGTTGTGAAATCCAAAATCACTTCAATTGAATAAATTTCTCAAATCATTTGGTAGTAGCAATAGAATTTTGAAATCATAAAAGCTGTAAAAGTGATATTATAGAGGTGATTGCAAGCTACTACTTTGTTTTTGTAATATAACATTGTGTGAAAATATTATTTTTATGTATGCATGATTGAAAACATTTTTACAAAATCTTAAAATAAATTATTTCAGAGACTTATTGAAATCATTATCATGTGTTCTATCCAAATATATCAAAATTTTACTAATATGTGATACAATGAATGCGTAGCATAGCAAGCATGAGCCCCTATTACTAATGGTAGCAGTTGTGATATTACAAAGGGAGTTATGATTTTAGTAGTATGATAATCATATTATGTATCCCATATCCCAAGCATGTATCTAAATGCCATACCGCATAAATATTCCATATAGTACATTTGTATTCCATATATCATATCCGTATGTATTTTATATATTGTACCCAAACAAAAAGATTGGTTTTGTTTTGGGGGGTTAGGTGGGGAAATCAGATTATTTATTTATTTATTTTTGATTTGTAGGGTGGTTAATCAACTGATAAGATCTACATATGTCTCTTTTTAAAAAATAGTGCTCTTCATCTTTGAGCAAAGTTGAAAAAGAAGACACCTTGGAAAAACAATAATTCTAAAAATAATCCAACGTAACTACTAAAGGATTACTAGAAGAAACCTGCGTTTTAGGTGACATTTTGTAATTTTGTAACATCAAAACATAATTTTTGGAAAAAAAATACAAGTTTTTTTTGTGATGTCACCTAAAATCCATTTGAAAAAACTACAAAACGTCACCTAAAACGCGCGTTTCTTTTAGTGGATATTAGCATTGCTCATACAATGTAGATATAATTACAACTTCTATCTATAAAGTCCTTCAATCTGCAATAAAAATTGTTTTTTTCATCGCCTTTTTTTTGAGAGATTGCCTAGGAATGCACCCTTGCTTAGTGATTTTTGGGGGATTTCTTATAATATGATTGTGCAAGAAAAAAATCTTGTATACAAGGACTATATATCCCAATTTTTACACCAACCTTCCAAAGGAATTAATTTCAAAAGTTAGTCCAAATAAAGTTCTAATTGATAAGTTATTTGATTATTCCCAACAGTGCATATGAAACACCTCCAACATGATAACCAACATCAAATCACCTCTAAGATGGGTACTCCAAAATAGTCATTTTTTGCTATTGTGCCTAATACTAATATTAGATTGGTTGAATTTTCATATTTTCTTATTAGCAAGTGAAAGGAGGTTCTAATGCACCAAAAAATGCAACATTTGGATATTGTATGCAAAAGTTAAGAAGGATCAAACTTTTTTGGGAAGATATTCTGAAATTGTTTCTTTGCCATACGTACATATTGTTTTTGGAGATGTATATAGAGTGATGATGGTGATTTTAGGCAAGGCACAATTTCAGGTTTAACCACCTTACATGTTTAGCTCTTCATGTTCTTTAGCATCATTATCCTACCCTTTTCCACCTTCCCATTGAGGCAAGCATCCTCCTCAAGTGCTCTAGATGCTTTAATTTGTCTTTCACATAAACCCCACCTTATAACTAAATATCATAATTCAACAACCTTTCAAAGCCAAATATTGTAATGTCCAAATGCCTAAACGGTCAAAATTGGCTATTTCCATATCTATAAAAGTCAAAATGAATCATTCAAGGCAATTGAAAAATGACAAAGGAGAAAGAATGGCCTACATTCTTTAACCAAAAAATAAGATTTTTGAGTCTATTATAATTGAATTGGAACTTTTGAAGTGGAATATAGGTTTTTAATTCAAGCACTAAGAAGTAAAGAAATAGTGTCCTTTAGAATACAACTGAAAGAACAAAACAATTATAGACACATACATATCACTTTGTGATTGAACAAGTGAAATACCCTAATAAAAATACTTATTCATCAAGCTATTGCTCTACCAATTGCTATGACATTCTTGAACATAAAGGTAGAGTGTCTTTGCTTTCCATGAATCAAGGCTCTTTTCACTTGTAGAACATCTTGGATACAAGTTTGCCCATACATTGTAGGCCACTCTAGTACTCTTCAAGGTTTCCTCTTTATCTATTCATCTCCTTCTACGTGCATTTTTCCAACAAGTTGGGGGAATGAGGGCTCCCTACTATGACTCCTTCTATTGAGTACTACCGTATACAAATTTTTCCAAATACTATGTGTGACACTAACTCAGCAAAGTCATGCTATTTTAAATTACCTTAAATAAAGGTCAAACTTAACATAAATTAAGTCAATTTTGACAAAAGGTGTTACATGCCATCTTGAGATTGATTTAAGGTGTCATTGAACTACCAAAGTTTGTGTAGAAGTGGAAATTCAATTCAAACAACACTTCCTAAATAGATGTAACCTTCATGTATGGTAGTGTAGAAATGAAATGTTACTATTAATATTGTACCAATTTTTACAAAAATATATATTTTTTGTAACAATAATTTTGTAGATGACAATAATTTTTCTCCTCCACTAATAGAACAAATCCAAGCAATATAATATAAGTATGAAAACATATTAATTGGCTTTTTGAATCCATCATAATTGAAGAAATTGCATTGATTGTCTTGCTAGTGAGGATGCAAAATTAGTGTAACTACATTTTTGGGGGAAGATTAGTACAACACATTAGAATTTTATCAATGCATCACAACAAATAAGTTGGAAAAATAAATAACCATTAGGTGATTGAAATATAGAATTGCAACTTGAGAATACTGTTGCAATATTTCAATAGTAGAAAAAACACAACAACAATGACTGAAAATCTATCCACAATGACTCAGTTTTAGTCATTTGTAGACAAAGTCTACAATCATTGAGAAGATGCTTTTCTATTGGTTTTTGAAACACATCAATAATTTATATAGATAGATTAAAAAATTTGGATTTGAATTTGGACAACCAATATAGATCCCATTGAAGGCAAGTTAAAAGACAAAAGTTATAGACCATTAAGACAAAAATGTTAAAGAATGAAAATAGTGCAAATTGCATAGGAGATCTTGCAAATGTATCTTGCATGCCACACGCTTTCAAGTGCTTTTAGAGCATGCCTTGCAACTTGCTTCACAATGAGCACCACAATAGGCCATATAGAGGCCATAGAATTAGGCTAGCAGGATATTGCATGAGAAAACCCTTGTGGTTTAGGATTTTGAAGGCTACCACATTTTAGCCAAAAGCAAGATGAAGTTCATACTAGGAGAGTTAGAAATACATAAGACTAAGGGAAGCAATGGAGATCACTATAAAAGGACAAACTATAGGCATTGAACATTATTCATTTGCCAAACACTTTCAGAGCTCTACATTATAGAATTCAAGTTTTAAGGTACAGATTTCAAATTGCCAAAGCCACAAGAGTGTTGTGGAGATTGGTAGAGCACAAGGCAATGTCAAAATAAGCTCTAATGCTGTCAAGGTTGTCAATTTGATCTTTGTAAGGGGTATTTTTGAGGGTTGTAGAATTGTAGGGCACCATTAAAGTATCCTTGTGACCCCACCTTTACACTGTTAAGGTTAGACACACAATCTAAGTGGATGAAAAGGCTTTGAGCCTCTCCAATATTCTCCAAACACCCCATTCTACTTTAGGCTCACCAAATTTATGTTTAGTAAGCTATTTTTTACAATCCTCTCATCAATTCACTACATAAAATAGTGAAATTTAGGTTGCCCCATACTAATTTTTGAATAGTCCACACTACATACGTACTCATATACATATTCGCTGCTGTTGTACAATGATGCATTCAATCTAGAGTCATGTATATAGCATGGATTAGTGCAACAATTTAAGGCCTGATTTAGAGAGTTGCATGCGCCTCCATGTAGACAAGCATTGATCCATGAGGTAATTTATCTGGGATAAAGCAACCTAATTGACAAGGCAACCTAATTGCACTATTTTGTGTACTTATGGGACACGTTTGGTGCTTCCAGGCGGGGGACAAGATGATGGAGGGTTTTCCATGAGAGCATTGTTTTGTAAGTAGGTACTGAAAACTGTGTCGTACAGGATGCCTAGGGTCAAACTGCTTCCTCTCCTAACTAGTTTTGATATCCTTATCCAAGATTGCCATTACATTTCGAAAGATTTGGGATGTAAAACACATTGTACACTCCTTGAAAGAATGATCTCTGTGGGTTTCCATATTTCTGTTCCTATTGATGATCTATATTCCGATAAGTTACTTGTACCAAAATCCAATGAGCACCAGCCAGAGTGAGTTGCATCAAGCGATCGAACCTGATGTGGCTGGAAGGTCAGATTTCTCGAGAGATTTCTCCAAAGAGCCGACCAAATTTCCTCCACACGACTTTACGAAAACTAGATTTTTGCTTAAGAATGGACAGCTAGCAAGTTCTACGATCACTCTCACCAGCAAGTACGAGTTACCCATGGAACTCAATATTTGACAAACCTGAATGTGGGTCTTAAGGTAACAACTACTCTAAGAGTCCAAACAAGCATCTAAACATGATCACTATCATTATACTAAATTGATTCTCCTTGTGTGTTGCAGTCGGGAATTGAAAGAGAATTCTACTGAACTTAGCATGGTTGTGGACAATGAAGAAATGAACTAAGAATTTTCAGTATGGATGTAACTAAAATGGACACTGCAGTCTCGTATTCAAGACTAGGGGTTACTTTGGGCACGATTCACAATTGATGGTACTTACCTTATTCAGATTTACAATCTTTGAGCTTGAATGAATTTGAGTGTGACAACACCACGATTTGGAACGTCAATATCTCGTAGCTGGTATTTCAAATTTACTGTTTTCTTAATACCTGTTCTGATTGTCTCTGCAATCGGACTTAGAAGTCCTTTGATTTGGATTACTCACTAACTTGTTGGCTGCAAGCATGTATTTGCTTGAACAATCACTTCAGTATGTGCTCCCCGTGTAAGAAAATGAGAGCTAAGTATGTAGCGATCGAAAGGTAAACTACACATTCTATGAAGAGGGATCGATTTGTGTTGTATTCGTCTGTGAATGACTAAATGTATTTCAAATCATCCTTCGGAAAGAGTCTCGCTGACGGAATTTATCATTTAAAAATCCTGGAAATTCAGTTGTAAGAGGTCGAACTTTTAAGAACTTGAACTCACATCTTTCGGTGGGGTTCTTTATGGTGATCCAAGACAGCCTCGCTACGCGCCCAAAAAGGAGGCCGATCTCCGCATTTGCTGAAGGGACGCGACACAATATTCACAGAGTACCTCCGGGTCAGGAACAATATCTTCAGCTGCCATGACAACCAGCGTTGCCTTCCCCATGTAACTCTGGAGGAATATGCTTACTGCCTGAACCTCAATGACAAAGTAGATATTAAACGATTGAGCTTCTACGAAGGGATCAAAAGTCAGTATGGAATTTCCTAAACTCAGTTCGTAATTAAGTCTCGTAATTTAGCCTAGAAATTAAGTCTTCTTTTGTAACAATTTGAGATCGAACTTTCAGTTACTTGTTAAGTTGGATTTCGTCGTGAAAGTAATCAACATACTAATTAAGTAACCCCGAACTTTCACAAGAAGCGATGAAGCTTAAATTCGTACTGTTTTAAAACGTAGTAGTTCTCGAAAATCCGCTTCAAGAATTGAGACGAACCATAATTTTCTGGTCGGTTAAATGCTACTGAAATAAAGCCTTATCAACTTCTACATTATTCTAAACAGTTCCCGGTTTGGTTCAGGGTGAGATGAACTGGAAATAAATCCGGTAATAAAACTGGAAATGAAACCGGGAATAAAACACGTACTACGAGAACAATGGATTGGAATTTCACCTGCGGAATTTTAGTGACAATGGGGATCATTTGCACAATGGGATTCCCACTAAATGTGACGGCCTCAGTTGGGCCTGGCATGTTTGAAATCGTCAATGTGGTTTGCAGTACTACTCTGCGAGTGAGCTTTGCTGATAGCTTCGCACACCACACCATACATTTGTCGTTGTCAGCAATTGCTCTAAGGAGTGGGTGTCGACATAGACTCGATAATTTGCTGAAATAATCATAATGAGTTCTTTCTCTTGCAAATTATGTGTTGCCCGGACCAAAAGTTTACTAATCAATATCGTGATAGACTGCACTGCACGCACAACAGTTTGAAATACACTCGTACCTTCGGGCCAGCAAGATAAGTGAGGATTGATGCAGCCCAATATGTGAAGTATGCCTCGAGGGACAGTTTCTTCTTGTCGCTGATTGTCTTAGCTGCCCTTACGTGATCAAGGGGATCTAGAAAGTAGTTCAGAGGAATTGGAAAAAGCACATAACCAACATTATTTCCCCATCGATTTTGCGAGCCTCCCTTCAACATCGATGCGAGCTCCTGCATTACAAAATAATACAACTAATTTTAGAATCAGCTGCAACAGAATCTTACTGATGTGCTTATTAAACTTGTTAAACCTCTCGACTAAGTAATGCTGGAAAAAAGCCAATTTTTAGCACGAATTTATGTTTGTATACGAGGATGCGAATTTTGTTCCGTTCAGAATATTAGCCCACAGAATAAGCTTGCAATCTATCAAGAGAACCCTGAAACCAAATGACTGTGGTCTGAACTGGTACCTGGAGACCTGGCGATCCTCTTGTATTCACAAGGGCCGCTGCCCGTACTCGTAGGATTGACAGAGTAGGAACCCTCTTACCCTTCAGCTTTTTAGGGTCGAACGTGCTGTTCAGAATCCCGCCTTCGAAATGGCCTCCACATACAACAAGACCGAGTAAGTTCAATGCATTCAAATTAGAGCCTTCAAATAATGATAAACTGAAAAACTTCTATCGACACCTGCAAAAATCCGTGTGTAGAAAACTGAAGGGAGATATACGCTCATGTTTAGCGGTAAATTCGTGGTAAGCGTATGCCTCCTCACTCACAAAAATTATGTAAATAACGTTTCTCCAAATACTTTTGAAGGCCTGCTGCTACCATGCCCATGAGCACATCATTAACCGTCTGCCATAAACACAATCCATGCTTCATGACTCAGTTATTCAAACTCGATTTGATCAACTACATCTTCTTTCTAGACGCCACTACTTTTTAATCGATTAACTTGTTTCAATGTAATTGTCATGGTGCCAAGAGCGTAGCCGACAGATTTCCAGTATCATCAGACATTTCCATTAAATTTACTGAGATCGATGATCTCAATTGCAACCATTAATAACTGTATACTCAGAAGTCACGCTCTGGAAGTGCAAGTAATCAAGTTAGGACTTACCCCCTTCACCGCATCTTTCACGACAATCATGTCCTCGATGTCAATGACTGAATACACAATCCTCTTCTTTGCATTCTCAACAGCACCATGGCCTTTGATGGGACTATCACTGTCCCTATACCACAACATAGTATAGACGAAATGTAGAACACCTATGACTGTGTTCCACAGGAGGATTGGAGACAAGAACCACCGAGAAAAAAGGGATTCTTCTTTCCTTTTCTTTGAAGCAACTGGGATCGAGGGAAGCTGGTCAGGGCTGCCCAGACGTCTGGTACATGCCAACAGTAGCGACATTAGAGATGTCCCGTCTCCAAAAGCATGATGTACACGGATAACCATGTGCGAAGCAGCAGTTCCAGATGTCCCGTTCAGGACGTGACAGTGCCATAGCGGACGTGATGAATCCATGGGTGGAGAATTTTGGAGATGGCTAACGTAGCTCTCGATAAAATGTGGAGCAGCTTTTTCTGTGTCAGTGAATTCAGTCGATTCGGAGACATGGGCGTCGATGTCAACCTGAACTGGAGCCCAGATGTCCCTGCCTCTTTTGTTCTTTTTCTACACGCCAATAAATCATATTTGAGTCAGACATACATGCAAATCATGGCAAATCTTTGAAAATAGGCGCCCAGACCAAGCAAGCCTCAGCTGAATGACTTGAGAGCATACCACGCATCTTTCATCAATTAGTTTGGTAGTTAGAGAAGAGTCATCACTGCTCAACATCTTACAAGTAAAGTTCAAAATCGACCTGAAGAGTGAGTGAAAACTCTATCATCGTGCAAAGATGAAATGCGCGTCCAGCTTCAGGTACTTAAGCCTTCAGAATCAAGGAATTGTGTAAGATAGTACGAAGTCACAACTTACCAGAACACTGTGAAAGCGTTTGTGATTGACCAGAGTTTCTGACAAAGTCTTCTTAAATTCAGCAACGTTGATTAGTTTCTGAAATCCGAAGGTGCATATGATGTAGCAGTTAAGATCCGGTTGCATGAACACTCTACCCGCAGGAGTGACCGGCTCCTCCTCAACCTGTATTGCTGCAGGTGTTGTGTTTCTGCGTGTGGTCTTGATTTTTCGCACTCTGTGACGAGGTTCGTCCGAGTCGAATGCATCTAAGTCCGGTTTCCCCATCGAGCGCTGAATCTGCTTACAAATGATCACATCCAATGACTCATGCTACTCAGCTGATGAAAGAGAGTAGACGGACGAATAGAAATGATACTTGTATTGCTGCACCTTACCAAGAAAGTATTTCTTATTCGTGCTAGACTCGTTTTTGTCTTCAGAAAGTCGTCCGCCCCTTGCAATCTGTAATTAATGAACCACCTCTGAATGGTGTCAGTCGATATTGGAGCAAGTCATCGCAGCGCTCGAGGAGAAAGTTTCAAATGATTTGAAATTTCTCCGACTTCCCTAGTGCACAAGAAGTCGAGATAACTCGCTAGTGAGATGGAAAATCAAGAAGCACTAATTCTATTTTTCTGTCTCTCTTTAACACCTAAATCCCTGATGTGCACCTAAAATCACTACATCTTTCTTACTCAGCAACTAAATTAAGTTGCACAATGAAAAACAATTCCTCAATACCGTTTCATGCATGAAAACGAAAAGCTACTCACCTTCTTGCAAGACACATTAATCACAAAGCAGGAACACTCTACACATTACTCTTCTCCAATTAGCACGGCATCCTAATTAATCCCTTTATTCTTATGCAGCAGCGACACTCACACACAGAAACAGCTAGAGCGCATGTAATTCCTTCATAAAGTACTGATCCTATTGCTCTGCCTCCCCTTCGCACCCCCGTTCGCACCTAACTCCCTAGCTCGCACCTACTTAATTGGCGGTTAGAAGAGAAATGCATCATATCACAGCACTACATGCAGCTCAGCAAATTTCCTTGCGGAATGAACTTAAGATCTCTCAACATTGTCACGCAATTCCTTTTCGTGATTCAAACGCAAAAGTCGCTCACCTTCTTGCAATAAACACAAATCAGGAACAATCGATTCATTGCATTGCTCCAATCAACAAGGCATCTTAAATTACTGAATTAGTTCACGATTACTAGATCAATGCAATGCAAGTCACAACATCTCTGCAGAATTTCTTTGTAGAATGAAACTAAAATTGCATAACGTACACCACGCAAATATATCCTTTGATTTTCATGGAACGGCACTGCTACTTACCTTCTTGCAATACGCACGGATCGCAAATTAAAGCAAGATTCATCGATTCATTGAAGCTCGATCTCCTCCAAGCACTAGCTGCACGCGGCACCGCATCCTAATTAATTAAGTAATTAATTAATTTATCCCTTGCTTAATTGCTTCTCATGCAATTGCGACTCCTTAACACACAATCAGCTACTGCAGAGTATTGGAATGCTTACCTTCTTCGTGCACATCAATTCTTACAAGCACTGTCAAGGATTGGCAGGCAATGGAGCAAGAATGCAGCGCCGACGGCCATTCGATGAAGTGCGCAGGCCAGCGGCAACAGGAATGACTATTAGTAGTTACTGGTCACATGGAGGACCCCGCCACTTCGGAGTACCGCCGAAACTGAAGTGACGCGGGACGTTAACCCGTAAACTGAATGTCTCAATCCTTTTCTGAATTTTTGCACATTTTTGTTTATATCTTTGTACAGAATTTGGTCATTAAAGAAGATTGTCTTTTCTAGATTCAAGTGTTACATTGGATAAATGAGAATTTAGTTGGATGAAACAGTGCCTCAAAGCCGTCTGTTCATCGTCCAAAATATGGATGTTGAAGCCCTTTCATTTTCATCAGGGTTAAATCCGTCACATGATGTAGGACCAACATGATAAATTTTGTGTTCTTTGGGATAAAAGTGAAAAAAAAGTCCCTTATTTTGTGCCATGTTTAGGGTATACTATAGACCTCTCCTAGCTAATTCTGATTGCAAATATTAATTCAAAATTTTGCAAATTTCTTCATATGTGGCAAATAAAAATTCTGTGTTTTCCCCAGGGTAAACCAACCTTGCTAGTCCTACTTTGTGGGATAGGTTTAACATCCTTGAAAGAAACACCCTAACAAGCTTTTTTTTTCTTTAAAAATGGTAAGGCAATCTGCTCTAAAAGCAATTATAACATAGAAGTACATTCTGCTTTTAGAGTCTACTACGTTTCAAAAATTCGTAATTAATTCTAGAAATGTCCAAAAAATATAAAAAGAACTTGGGTACATCAATGCCAATTCCATTTTTCTTCATACAAAAATTTACTAAAAATTGTTTGAAGGAATTTAGCCTCCCCCAAAAGGCAATCATTTCTTAAATAGTTGCATTTAGAGCACACTACTTTACACCATTTTAAACCTTTAAAGGTCTTAGAAGCCCAATTCTCAATGCAACATGTGTTTTTCATAGAATGTGAATTAATTGAAGAATATACATGCTAATTGCAAAAGTTTGTATTCATCTTGAAATGGATTCAAGGACACATGACACTCCTAATTTGAAGCATTATTGCACCTTCTACATATCTCAGAAGCTTCAAAATGGTCAAAATTCTATGTGTGGTGCTATATATGACCATGATAAGATATAGATGCTAAAATGATGTCTAAGTGAAAGTTGATACTTGTTGAATTGTCCCCCTATAGTGCATGTATGTCTTGTCACATTCTAATTAGCACATTATTTGTATTCACGGAATCAAATACGATACTATGTGTATATTAGATCACATACTTCTAAATTTGAACCTTTTTTTTTTTTTTAAGGAAAAAAAGCAAAACTAAAAGAATGTACTAGATTTTTGGGAATATAATTTGTAGAGAAATTTTTAAGCTTTCCTAACTTTCAAGTACATAATGCTTTAATTCAAATAGGAAGAAAGAAAACCAAAAATTTGAAATTATTTTTAGTATTCTCATAGAATATATTTATGTCTATATTTATTCACAATTGGATTAGTAATGTGAAAGTCATAAGGAATCTTGTTTTGTTGGCAATAAAGACATATATTCGGAAAAACAGCATATTAGGATTTGTTTTTGAACTCAATTTGTAAAAACATTCAAAAAAAGAGGTGTTCATATAAATATTAATATCTATATTTTTCACAAGCGCATAAAGGTCTTATCCTTTGTATGTGTGTAGGGATTATAGAACACAATTTATTAAGATTTAATATGAGTTGACTAGAGGGCCCTCTAATCCCTAAAGGATTGAGGTACATTTTGGATACAAACTAAGAAAACTGCCTTTTTTCATGGCAGTGACAATTAAATTAACAAAAATGTTTTCTTTAAAAATTCAACGATACAAATTTGTATAAGACTACTATGAGAGTGTGTAAAAAAAAAGTCAAAAACTTTGATCCTACAAATTGAAAGATTATAACATTTGATTTTGCCTTACAAGGCCAGCAAACTTTAATTCTTCTTCAAGTGACATTTTTAAAATATATACGTTTTTTAATTTGGACACCTAATCGGGAAAAAAATACATTCCCAGTATAGAATTTTATGTTTATACTTTGTGTCAAAATTTGAAACATCCATTAATAATTAATAAATGACTTCATACGCACCTACCCAAGATCAAATGCGTACAATAATTTGGTCCTTTAGGAGTTAAGTTGGAAACAATGACTGCTTTATTTGTTTGTTTGTTTTTTTATTATACTCTAAAACTACAAATATAAAAAATATACTTTCTTGAAATTTTTATGTACTTGTTTTGTCTGTAATTATTAGAGATTTTTTACTTTGAAATTTTGAGGATTTCTTGTTTTTAGTGGTTTATCACATTTACATATTTTATTTTATTTAAAAAAAATTCAAACTTCATTTCACCCCCAATACTACCTCCAAATGCAACAAAATTAGATGGTATTGTTTACAATCATTTTCCAAAAATACTTATATTCAGAATTCAACTATAGGATTCAATTAGATGAATGTAGCTTGAAAATGATAAAAATTTAACTTAAATAAAAAACGTCATATATTATATTTCAAAAATACAATATAACTTAAAAACAAAAGTCTTTGTATTTCACCTTACTATTCAACATTGAATGAAGCAAATTTCGTCTTCATTTATTTAAAAATAATAGTTTACACTACTATTATCCATAGTCCTTCATTTTATGCTTGATGTAGTAGAACTTCTACTTTTCTAATGTCCAGTGAAGAAAACAATTATATCCCTAAAAAAATACTACATTCTTTTAATTTCAAAAAATGTTTCAAAAAAATCACTATAAAAACTGACATCATGCATAGGACTTGCTCAATAACTTGCTATAAGATTGTGAACCTTTACTTAACCCCTCACCACCCAAGCTTTGACAAACACAAATACCAACTTTTATGGAGCAACGCAAATATTGCCTCCTCTTGACATATTGCGATGAAATTGGAGTGGGATCACCGTATAGATTGAAAATAGCTTTGTATGCAGATTTGTTGCTATAAAAAGCAATCATTTTCAATAGCTTGATGTTTTGGAATTTACGTGCAATGAAGACACAAAGTGAAGCTCAAGCTGCTTTTTGAGCCCGCTGTCAGTGCTTTGGGATCTTTGCCATTCGGATTTTTGGTTGGAATTTTTTAAAAATTCGTATGGGTGAGCAGTACAGTGTGCTCTTTCATTGTAAAATTTTTTGCAAAAAAATGAAGCTTTTCACACCACCATTCTGGCAGTCCAAAGACACAAATGTTGACGGGCTGCATGAGTGAGACACTGAGAGGAACTTTACACCTTTGTCTCGATGACCGGCTATGTAGGTGCAGACAACAAGGGAGTACGCATCTGGGGTGCATCCAATTTAAGGCGCAATTGCAGCACCTTGACTGTATCTTTGGTAAGGCAATACAATTCCATTGACACCAAAATGAGCCACAAGTTTTTGTCATCAACATTCC
This sequence comes from Neckera pumila, assembly GCA_963969595.1. NCBI lineage: Eukaryota > Viridiplantae > Streptophyta > Bryopsida > Hypnales > Neckeraceae > Neckera > Neckera pumila. Next base: position 4,576,667 of record OZ018415.1, on the reverse strand, counting down.
ATAAACTAAGTATCAAAGTCCGGGAAGACTCCAAGAGAAAAAAAAATGGTGGTCCAAGCCCTGCGTTCCTACCTTGGACATTCACAGTCATAGCTAAGATCGATCTGTGACTCTCAAAATCCTACAGAGCAAAAATTCGGGAATCCTCCACACCCTCCTACTCTTAGTTACCAAACATTTACTGCCTACAAAATAGCAACTCCATACTCCAATGAAATCACGTCCACCCTCTTATCGTGGCCAAATCCCATAGCTATGTCTGGCAAGCAACACCTAGCGGCGACATAGCCTCCTCGGCAAGAGCTTTCCGATGGTACCAAGCACGCGGCCGGGGGACGCACGGTCAGGATGTTGTCCACGCTACAAACAAAACAAAACAAAACAAAACAAAACAAAACAAAACAAAACAAAACAAAACAAAACAAAACAAAACAAAACAAAACAAAACAAAACAAACAAACAAACAAACAAACAAACAAACAAACAAACAAACAAACAAACAAACAAACAAACAAACAAACAAACAAACAAACAAACAAACAAACAAACAAACAAACAAACAAACAAACAAACAAACAAACAAACAAACAAACAAACAAACAAACAAACAAACAAACAAACAAACAAACAAACAAACAAACAAACAAACAAACAAACAAACAAACAAACAAACAAACAAACAAACAAACAAACAAACAAACAGCCTCATTTAAGGTATTGATTTCTTGGATTTTTTCGGTGTGGAAATTTTCTTGGGTGCAAAAACAGAGTTCAAAAGTTTTCAACTTTTTGTTACTCAAAACGTAGCTATTATGAATTTTTTAGTTGAAGATTCTGTTCATCCCATTCTGGGCATAAAGACTTTTCTATTTCCAACCAAGGGCTGGTTGCAAAATCCACCAAGGGTTGGTTGCAATAATGAGAATCTTAGAGGCAATCCTAATGTACCACAATTGCCTCGGGAACCATGCCATATTAACCCCTAAAGGACCAAATGGCGTTTTTTTGGCAACATAGCAATTTTGGGCAACTCACTACGAATGGAATTTTTATTTTTATTCTTTGAAAATTTCTCACAAAGTGTACCCAAAGAGTAGCTTTAAGGCCAAACAATTTTCAAAACTTTTGACCACATGGTTAAAAAGTTATTGGATGATAAATAATTTTCAACGATTGGCAAGCAACTCAAAATTTTTCTAAAAAATCACTTTTTGAAAAAATAAAAATTTGAAATTGGTTCTTTAGATTTATATATACGTGTAAAGCTTTGAATTATTCCATTTTGATTCATGAGATGAAAATTATGAGGTGTTCTAGTTTGCGGGCAGTTATGGATTCCCTACTCTAAAATAAACTTTGAAATCCTTTATTTAACTCAATTTTTAATATTTTTTGAACAAAATAAAAAACATAGGATGTGTATTCTTTATTGCAACATTACAATTGTTGGGAGTGACATTTTTCAATTCCATAATTAAATTCTTAACAATTTTGTGTTTTGAATCATTCTCTACTTCTTTCTACAACCTATTTTTTTCCTATATGTTGTACAATTCCAAATAATCTAAAAGGTTTCAAGCATGTAGCCAACTTACTTTGAAGAATGAATCCAAAAGTAACCACCATTTTGGACATTTCTTCATTTAAATGTGACCTTGTGAAGTGCAGCTGCCCACTTTTTTGTAAGGCCAAAAAGTGTTTTGGTCAATTCAAACGCTAATTTCTTCCAATCTACATGGTGGAAAATTCTGAAATTTTTCTACATCTTTTCAAACAAGCTTACTACACTGAATAGGGTTATTAAGGGGACCCATACCAATTAATCGACATCCTGCACTAAATAAAAATCTACTATAGGTTGTATATACAGTTTCTAAAGACAAGTCCCTTCAATTATTTGGTCCCCTTAATACCCCTATTCAGTGTACAAGATCCTACAATTACATATGTCCCAATTTTTTTTTTCTAAAATTTGATACTTGTACTAGAAATTGCAGTTTTGGAGTTTTTTTGGTGAAAACATAGTCTCCAACCTTTAGAGGTTAATCACTGTTCATCTCCTCCTTCACGGAAAGAGAACAACATACATAGCTACAATGGGGCGTCAATCAGGAATGGGTTGCCTCTCCTAAGGTAAAGCATCCTAGGTCCACCTAGTACATTGGCCCTTCAAATTTATTTCTATCTTTTGTTTGGTGTAAGATTAGTATTTGTGATTATTATCATTGGAAGTGCAACAAAAATTCCTTTAACCCTTAACCCCTAAATGTCTGAGGCACCAAGTTTTGGTGTCAGCAATACTTTGAAGTTAAATAAAACCTAACCAAATTGCTATTTTTAGTAATTTATATTTTTTTTTAATTCTTTCTGAAGTCTAGTTTTAGCATCAAATATTTGATTTTGAAAATGATTGATTACGATATTTTTATTCAAAATTTTGTGCAAGGGTATCCATTGCAATTTTGACTTTTTGTAGAATTGAAGACTGTTGGAAATGAGCCTCATTAGGAAAAAGATGAGCCCTGGAAGAGGCCGTGAGTCCTGAGAATACAAGGAATGCAATCTGAAAAACAAAACAAAACAAAACAATAAAATAAAATAAAATATAATAAAATTGCCACAGCGAACTGCAGGCACGGAACAATGTGGAACAGCGGGGAGCAGTGCAGCGAAACTGTTTAAAAAAATATTAAAAAACAATATTATTAAAACAAATTCAAAATTACAGAATTTTCAGATCTGACATGGCATGAGTAGTGCCATGTCAGATTGCAATCATTACAATTTTTATTATTTTATTATTTTTATTTTTATTATTTTTTATTATTTATTATTTATTAATATTTTAAATACATCTTAAATATTTTTTATTGTAAATACTATTCATCATTGAATTCAATCACTGTTGAATTCCCTTGGGTTCCCTTGAGGCGAAGCTTACACTACGAAGGAGCCCCTTTCAGGACTCATTTTTTTCCTAATGAATACACTAGATCTTGGAGAAAAATCACATTAGATGACATTTCAAAAATTTATTTCAAAAATTTGTGGAATAGATCTTAAGAAGCCATAAATTGATTGGAGTTTTGCACATTAGATAACATTTTGGGGCATTGGAGGGCTGTTTCAGGCCAATTTTCCAATCTGGCCCAATTCTATGAACAGCGGTATGGGCTGTCAGATTTTTTTTTTCTAAGAGAAATTAAAAAAAAAATCAAATATCATTTTAAGCAATTTTTTTTTCTTCAAAAATGACGTGGCATGATGTTGGCTACATCAGCCAGCTGGTACAGTTGCGTTCCCGCAATTTAGAAATGCATGGAACTCTGCGGGAACTCACGATCTCCCAGTGCCCCAAAATGTCATCCAATGATATCAGGCCCTTTAACCTCATATTTTTTGGTGACCAACTTTTTAGATTTGATATGTGAAGAGAGGATTGAAATACTTCAAATCACTTTCACAATTTTAACATGTGCCTCATGATCAAAAATTATATATTGTCAATCTATAAGTGATATTGTTGTGTTTTCTTTCCCTATGTGATCTCTAACATGTTTAGTTTGAATTTCTATAGCTACAACTCAAAAAAATTGATACAACTTATCAAAATGTTGACTTTTTGTTCAATTTAGAGCAAATTCCTAAGAGCCCAAAAAAGGCCTCGAGCACTTAGGGGTTAAGCGCTCCGACATCCAGGTTTTGGATGACAAATAGATTGAAATTCTTGAATCTTCATCATTCTACTCGGATGAAAGTCATCCTAACTTGTGGAGATACTTTATCAAGTTGTTGTCCTATTTAATGGTTGGATTTGGTGTTATTAGAGTACATATATTTCTAAAATTATAAATTTAGAAGTATGTCAAGTAGTTGACCAAGCCAATATTGCAATGACTCTAGTTCAAAAGTGGATTTGCAAATATGAGGTTTTAGATTTTAAGAATACAAAAAATCATCATGTCAAGAGAATCCTATAATTTCAAATCCATTTCAACAAATTTTACTCAATAATGATAATATGTTGCTTGTAATCAAATTTAGAAGGAATTTTGAAATTTCCTTTTCAAAATTTATAAAAAAATATTGGTGATAGCATTAATGAATCTAATTATATGGATGGAATCTAAAACTCAAAGTCTCCAATTTTTATTGTATATGACATCCAAAATATTATTCCAAATAGCACTTTAAAATGACTTTTCTAAAAGATACAAGGTATAGAGAGACTCTTTAAATCATGCTTAACCCCTAAAGGACCAAACGGTGTTTTTTGGCAACATAGCAATTTTGGGCAGCTCACTACGAATGGAGATTCTATTTTTTCCTCTGAAATTTTCACACAACATTTTTCCAAGGAGTGGCTTTAAGGCCCAATAATTTTTATAACTTTTGACTACATGGTTAAAAAGTTATGGTATGATATGTACTTTTAATTGCTCGGCAGGCAGCTCAGGCAACAAAAAAGACTTCTTTAAAAATCATATTTTTGAGAAGTAAAAATTTGAAATTGGTTCTCTAGATTTATATACACAAGGAAAGCCTTAAACCATTCCATTTTGATTTTTAAGACAAAAGTTATGAGGATTTCAAGTTTTGGGTACTTTGCGGGTAGTTATGGAATCCCTACTCTAAAATAAACTTTGAAGTCCTTTATTTAATTCAGTTTTCAATATTTTTGGAAAAAAATAAAAACATAAGGTGCACTTGATTATCACAACATTACAACCATTGGGATTGGAATTTTTTAATTCCAATAATAAATTGTTAATAATTTAGTACTTTGAATCACTCTCTACTTCTTCAGATCATTTGGAATTGTACAACCTATAGGAAAAAGAATTTTTCAGATCATTTCTTTCTACTTACTTCTTTCTACTTACCTTTTTCCTATATGCTGTACAATTCCAAATGATTTGAAAATTTTCAAGCATGTAGTCAACTCACCTTGAAGAATGAATCCAAAGAATTACAACCATTTTGGACATTTTTTCATACAAATGTGACCTTGTAAAGTGCAGCTACCTATTTTTTTGCAGGGACAATAAAAAGGGATTTTGTCACTTCAAATGCTAATATCTTGCAATCCACATGGTGGAAATTTCTGAAATTTTTTCCACATCTTCTTAAACAAGTTTACAACAAGATCTTATGGTTACATATGTCCCAAAATGTTTTTTTTCCAAAAATTGGAACTTGTACTAGAAATGACAATTTTGGAGCGTTTTTTTGATGAAAACATAGTCAAAAACCTTTAGGGGTTAAGAAAGAAAAATCAAGCAAATGACCTTTCAAACTTAAGAATTTTGAAGATCCATTTGCTTAATTTTCCTTCTTAGACATGATTTGAAGAGGCCACTATAAATTCTATCTTTGAGGCTACTTTCAATTGTATTTAGATTGATGGTCCAATGTCTAAATTTGAAGTTTTTTTAATGTCTATTCAAAGTACTTGTGGATGTGCTTCAAATGATTGCAATTTGTAATTATATACAAGTCAAAAGTTAGAAACAAATTTGGAACCGAGGTATGTATGGACACTGAAGCTTATTGCGGAGCCAATTAGGGATTTCCGAGATTAAAGTTACTGAGAAGGGTGAGGCTGTAGATGGGACAAATGTAGTACATGGATTATTGTGGGATTTAGAGAATAGAGGACATATAGTAATCATGGATAATCTTTTTCCTTGATGCCTTTATTTATGAACCTTTTGAATAAAGACAACTCTGCACCATGTACGGTTAGGGAAAATTGCAATGACCTTCCTAAGGATTTGGCTACTAAATCCCTTTACACAAAATATATTCAAAGACATTTAGAATGGAAAATGCATGAGTCTATGCAACTTAGTGCCACAATGTGGATGGACAAAAAACCAATTCTTGTTATATCTATGATTGTACTACCAATCCATTAGATTGACAAATAATGTTCGGTGGTTCACTGGCAGGTGGGACATTTGCAAAAGCCAAAAATTCAAAACATCTCCTATGCATTTTCAACACTTTAAGTTCATGCAAAGAGTGCATGTCCCCAGCCAACTTAAATGTACATATTTTTGCCAAGTTTGCACTCAAAAATAATGGTTTAGGCTTCTTTTCTTCCTCTCAAACATGATGGTGGTAAACATGTAGAAACTTCATTTGCATTTTGCAACAATCTTTGATTTGGGAATAAAAGGATTGGCCCACAAATTTTTTCAACTTTGCCTTGCAAAGTTCTTTGCATCACACCCATTAGAGAAAAATTCAGCCCCTTGGAGGGCCGTTTGAAGTTGACAAGCCACGCTATTGATGAGCATGGCCTGTCAACTTCTTTGCATGGCCTGTCAACTTCAAAGTTTTGGTCAAGTTTCACAGAATTTATTAATTTATTAATTTATTTTAAACTTATTTTAAATTTATTTTCTTAAGATTATTATTATTATTATTATTATTTATTTTTTTAATAATTTATTTTTTGGAATTCTGGGTTTCTGCGAAACTGTCACTGCAGTTTCAACAAGGCGGAAATAGGGGGAAAATGATCTTTTGCGCAAAATAAAAGTAAATTTCAGAGTACCTCAAAGGGTTGTGGACAATCCTCCATTGGCATGAAATTTCCTCTAATGCATCTTTGATCATATAGATGTACTTTACTTTACAATTGACATGAGGGACTATAATTTCCATATGCCGATGTAGAGTGATCTTCACAAACTTTGTATTTAGTGCCACATATGAATCCAAATATATTGCCTATGTTGTCACGAGCACCACATATATATTGGAGATTGTTGAAAGGTGGTGCACCCACCAATTTTGAATTGAAAGTATTTTTCCACCATTTTCTATCGTTATATTTGCTAGATAGATAGATAAAATAGATTAAAGCTCTGGTCTTCCAAGAAGGCCGGCGTGAATAAAGTGTCTATTTGTAATAACAATGAGCCAAAGTCCAATGGATTAGAGGCCATTGATGCAAAACTATTCTTCTCTTTTGAGAATAGACACTTTAGTTGCAAGTGACCAAAATTTAAAGTAATCAAGATTAACAAGTAGGTGGATATGCATTATAGGTGCAATGGAGAGGGATGTTAAAAATAATTTCTTATTCAATTGGGAGTGGTTGGTTGTTTTCTATTTTTTTTTTATGTAAGATGATTGATCTAGCAAATTGTATGGCAATGGTGTTGATTATTTAAAAATATGTTTCAGAGTGGCTTTGGGTAGATTGAGTTTGTTTTCAAGAATTTTCATTGATGGAGTATGTGTTGTTCCTCTAGCTCCTGCTGTGATGACAATAAGAGGGTCAACATTCCATCCTTGGGCCATGATACTATTGATTGATGGTGATGTTTTTAAATTTTGTTATCTATTGTTATTTGCAAGAATCTATCATTAGTGTATGTGAATTCTATGAATTGTATAGTGATATTGTTATCTGAGTTAGTTGGTGGATTATTTTGGTAGGGGAGTCCTTTAACATAGAAGATGTCCGGTTTGAATCTAGCATTACAATGACATCTTTGTCTTTGCAAGAGCAAGGTAAGAGCCCTGAGGGGACAATATTTCTTGTGGATTATTGTTGAATGTACTTATATTTGCTACTCTTCAATACCTAGAAGCAACCACAATAATTATTAAAAAAATATGTTTGTTTGCCAAAGGTTAAGGGATTGAAGTTGGAAATGAACTTCTTAGAGTGTTGTGGTGTTTGTGGAGGCATAAAATTATTTTTTTTATTTGAATTTTTTCATTGGCAGAAGTTGCTATGCTTTAGTATCTAGTATGAGAAAAGGAACACTAAAAAATAAGTTCATATGTAAAATTTATGTGACCTTCAAAATCACCTTTAGTTCGGAGAGAGTCTTTGGAATGACAAGAGAGTTGCTTTCGTTACAAGGTGTCCCTAGGAATAGTGAATTTTTTGATGGTATCCACTTAAAAAAAGTGTGTCATGACTATATCTAATGGACTCAACAAGTCTCACACAAAAATATTAATTTTTATGGAGGTTATAACCCTTTGACTAAGTATTGGATTTTATAGTAGCATCTTCAATGGTGGGGCCGAGAGCGGCAAGGACAACATTAGAAACTATCTACTTGAATTAGAAGGTATTATGACACTAAGATGGATTAAGTGGCATGAAGTGCATGGTACCTTATGCCTTTATAGAGCCGCTCCCATTATTTAGACAAAGGAAGGAGACAATGGGTAATGTTCCTGGCTTTGAGCAATTTTGAATAATTTTGATATTGAAGAAATTGTACTTATCCATTTGCTTTGAAAATGGTTTCCAATAGAAAGTGTAAATTATTTTCTTGAACTTTACTACTGAAAATTTGAAGATGCAAGTGTTGATTTGGAGCTATGTGCAATTTCTACGTATTAAGTGTACAATAAAAAAAATTGCATTTTTACAATTGCAAGGTGGATCAATTGTGTAATGAGTTTGATAGCTTTTTATGTGAACTTAAAGTTTTTGAAAGTGCATTTTAATGAGCTAAAACAATTTGTAATTGTTCAATTCAAATTTAAATTTAGCTAACTTGTCACACTTTGTGGTTTAGGGGTTTTTAGTACTAGGGAGTACCCAAAATTGATGATCTAGAGTTGAAATTTTTTTAGTCTATTTCCATAGTAGAAAGTCCTATTTCTACCAAAGGAAATTTAAAAATATTTTATTTTATGTCCTCCACATGCGTGTTAACAGGGCTCCTTTGCACGCACATTTCTAAACATTGAAAATGGTTCTATGATTATTCTTGTGGTGAAATCTCTTCACCATATAGTTATCTCAAATGTACAATTTTTAGTTTTCTTAAGAAAAATTCCCTATTTCTTACAAATTAAAATGTCAAAGTACCTATGATCATGAGAATCCACACTTTTCATGAGATTTTTTGGTTCTCCTACTTCAAGAATTTTTCTATGCTTTTCCTTTCTAGGTATACCTTCTTCTTAGAGGTTTTTACACTACATGTATTTTTCACAATTTTTAAAAATTATTTTTCTAATTATACAACACTCTCGGAGAAAAAAGTGAGTACTATGGAGAATGTTACAAAAACTGGTCAATCTTTCTTACAACCATCCTATGATTGCAAACTTGTGTAGTTCGTGGTATTTGTATGCAATTAGTATGTTCTTGGACAAGAATAGACTATATCCATTTAGGGTTGATCGTTGAGGAGTTTGGAGTGCTACTTAGGTTGATAATGTCTACATGATGTAATGAAATTCATTAAAAAGAGAATAGGGTCCAAAGAAGGCTGCCTTCCTTTGAAAAGGTTGTGATTAATCAATAGTAGTGAACAATAGACTATTGAATAAAACAATAATAATTTTTTCACCTATCTATTGTTCACTAGTGGTCTAGAAGAGGCGTCCCTATTGAGGCCCCATTCTTCTTCTAATGCGGAATTTAGTTTCAAAACCAACATGTCTTTGAAAGAAGACAATTGTAGCCTTTTCAAATTTGAAGTTGAAAAAAAGTGGCTAATGAGAATTGATATATGCATCTTTGACCCTAATCCACCATCTTCACTTTGTATTCATCTCCAAAATGAATAATGTATCTATGTGGTAGAAATTGTTTTAGATCCATTGAACTTTGTTCAATCATAACTTTTGCATTTTGTATCCAAATGTTGCATTCTTTGGTGCAATGGAACCCCTTTTCACTTGCCAATAAGAAAATATGAAATTTGTAACTAGTCTAATAATAGTAACTAGATACAATTTTGCAAAATGTTGATTTTGGAGGTACCCACCTTCGAGGGCCAATAAATCACTATAAAAAACCCGTGTTTTGTGTGACGTTTTATAATGTAGCAAAGGAATTTTAGGTGATGTCAAATAGAACAACTTGTATTTTTATGTCAACAACAATGTCCACTATAACATCTTGATGTTAGATTAGACGTTGTTATTGACATAAAAATACAAGTTGCTCTATTTGACATCACCTAATATCAGTTTGCTACAATTATAAAATGTCACATAAAAGTTCCATTTAGTCAAATGAGAACTTCCCTTTAGTATCATATAGCTAACAATTATTACTAACATATAATTATTTACATAGAGCAAGGTAAAATGGTATTAATGCTCAAGTGCCATTTTCATCCTCAGTCATATAATGTCAAACCTACTTTGCGTACATTGAAGCTTGATTCCTATAATAAATTGGGAATCCAATATGTACAATTGCAATATGCCGTCATTTATAATGTTTGGATGTATTGTTGTATAGTAACAGGATATAACATTATCATTCAATGTAGTCTATTTAGGTGCCTTTTGGTGAATAGTATGGCTAATTTATGTGTACTTTTTCTGTATCATGCTCTTTAGGGTCAAGCTAGAATCTAAACATTATAATATTTGCCTTTATCCATTTCTGTACATTGTCAGAATCTTTTTTTGGCAGATTCATGTGATTGAAGCCAAAAGAGTAATGTAAGATAGTTGTTATATGGGTCAAACCACAATCAAAGGTACCATTGGAATTACTTTGTTAGGATAGGCTTCAAGTCCTTTTTTGAACTTTTAAAGCTAAAAATTCCTTTGATGTTGTCATTTTAAAGAAAAATTATAGATGAATAGTATTGAAATGTGTCCCTTTAAAAATTGGAGAAAAAAGTTCATTAAAAAAATTCTTAGAGATACAGAAATCACCAGTTCTAAGGCTAAATGTAGTGTCTTTTTACAATATAGCACTTTAAAAAGAGATTTTCATCCAAATTTTTTATACTTCTCAAACATACAACTAATTAAAAGGATTTGTAGTGATTAAATCTTAAACTCAAAATAGTATAATTTTTAATTAATTAAATGTTTAGTGACAAATTATTAAATTCATCTAATATAAAAATTTAGACATTCAATTCCAAAAATAGCTTATGTAATAACCTTAAAATCAATAGTATATACATTTTTTGTTTTAACACAATCAGCATTTGGATTATTTTTTATATTGAAAAGGACGTTCACAAATAATTACTTCTGAATATTATAGATAATGGAGAATTCAAATATTCAAATTGTAGAGAAACAATCCGTTTTACTCTGTCATATTATTACATATACATGATTTTTTTGGATTCAATCACAATCAAAAATTAGAATACTTTTCTACAATTGAAAAACCTGACATGTTGACTGTTGACATTTAAACTTCAATTGGAATTATAATAAAGAATTTTTGATTTTTTGATAAATAAAGCAATATTAGGCTCAACATGACTTGAAATACTAGTAAAAAAAGACTAAAATACCTATAATTAATAGATAAGCATTAAAAAACAATGGTTGAAAAGAAGTCACCTTGTAGATTTTAGTGGGTCTGACCGCTTTTGTGGTACATGTGAGTGTGATTTGACCCTTATACTTTTCTAATACTCTAGTGTATGAACTAGTAAAATAGATACTACCGATAATATGCCAAAATAAAAGAAGTTTGTTGTCTGTAGAACATCCTCAACAATTGAACTGTGATCGATGGGTCCATACGCGTAGAATTTAGTACACAAGTTGCTTTTAAATAAGTGCAGTCAAATAGTCAATGTTGAATTGAATACAAATTATTAGACTAATTGAATTAGTGCTTTGATTGTGGCAAAGATGCTAAATATATATACCGAAGATGCGAAGATGTTATGTGACTTATTGTAGTGGAATTTAGTTGATATTGCAGGAACTTTAAGGTTTTTTTCACCAGTTGCTTCATTTGTTCTTATCAATGTATTAGGACTCTGACTTGCACTGAAGTCTGGTGATGGGTGGTCTTTTGCTCTCGGGTATGCAATTCTTGTATTATATGTAGAGGTCATCAGCATTAAAATTATATCACATAAAAGAACAAAAAAATTAGGTGAAGACTAGATTAAATAAAATGAGATGTAGAAAATGTTGGATTGCGTATCTATTAAAAATAAGCTTCACAATTTTATGAAGAATTGAAACACTTATGCATAATTTTCAAAAATCTTTACAAGAATTTTTTCTCCAATTAAAAATAAAATTCATTTATAATATTTATTTATAATAAAAAGATCTTAAATTTTTATTAAAAAGCAAAAAAAATTGGTAACTTGTCCCATAATACATGTATTTAAAAAACTCATACAATTATATTTTTAATGCTATTACTGTCCTCAAAAAATACTCATTTCATACACTATAAGAAAATAAAGTTTCTTTTAATGTCTTAAAAATCGTGACAAGGCATTCATTTGACATGGACATTGTCAACATAGATGTCACATAAAATTGCGTTATAATTGATAGGCAAAAAATTCATGAAATCTCAAAAAACATGCCCAATTTGGCCTTATTTTTTTCTACATCACTCGATGGCTATTTTGATTCTGTTGACGTGGAAGTTTTCAACATGCTGACGTGATAATTTAAAAGAAAATTCATATAACATAGGTGCTTAAGCTCTTAAGCTCATGGGCTCAAGAGGCAAGATCCTAGGCTCACATGATAGCAATGCTTGCCTAAACATGCTCTTTGAAGGTCCCCACGGTGCGCCATTTGGTAAACAACTGAGCTCCATGTAAGCGCCATGTGGATAGGCAGTGCCATGTAGAAAAAAATTTCATCCGATTCATTGTTGATGTGGTCTATAACGTGGACCCAAGAAAAGTGACGGGAACATGCCAATATTTAACGTGGCATGCCTTGTCAGCATACTTTCATGCTATTTAAAAGTTTTAATATTGGTATTTGAAATGTTAATTTTATGTTTACTTAGACTTTTTTGAGACATCAATTGCTGCACACTGTACCCATAAAGCAAGGTCTTTAGAAAAAATTATTTAAAAAAGAATAAAAAAAAGAAAAAATGAACAAGCAAAATTGTTGAATTCAACATGAATTAAAGAAAACTTACCATCTAGCATCAAACAAATTTTTAATGGCAAAATGAAGGAATTCATTATTAGATGACATTTGAGGGTATTGGAGGGCCGTTTTAGGCCCATTCCCAAATCTGGCCCAATTCTGTGAACAACTGATATGGGTTGTTAAAAACTTTTTTTCCAAAAAAATAATTTTTTATCCCAAATATCGTTTTTAACAATTTTTTTTTCTTCCGATAGCCAGTAGATATCTTGCATTCTCGCAGTCTGGGAATGCTGGATACTCACAATCTTCCAAAAGGCTCAAATATCATCTAATGTCTTTAAAAGTTAGTGAAAATGAAGGGTAGAGAGGTCCTATTTGTTTCTATTGTCCGTCCATGGTAAGACAAAAGATATGGGAACTTGACCATTATAAATCTTGACATTGTTTTAGACGTTTAGACGTTGCTTCAGACATCTAGATGTTGTTTCAGACATCTTGATGTTGTTTTAAATATCTGAATCATGTTGTTTCAGACAATTGGCTCATGTTATTTCCGACATTTTACATTGAATACAATTCTTGCTTTACATATTCCGCATAGATTGTTTCACATCCTACCACTCCACTTGTGTAAAGACCATCTCTTTTCATTCATGGTGCACATCTATCCATTTCCATGTTTTTGGAATGTATGCCATGTAGCTGCCCTTCTTCTGAATTTTTCACACATGGTCAATATTTTACCATAGTCTATAGTAATTTTTACTAACTTATTCATAGTTAAAATGGATCTATTTGTTGACATGGCAATCTATGTTTTTTTGGACGTCCCAAACAACATCAATATAACTTCAATCATGTTAAATAAAACGTCATTGTCAATGATAATATCAACTTAGATTTGCTGTAAAAGTCAATGTTCTCTACAACGTCCACAAAAATCTACCTTGTTGGGCCAAATGTCCTTTGAAATCTTTATATTTTATCGGACATTGCGTATTAGTGGTAAAACACCACCAAAAATGTGGTTTTCTTATAGTAATATATATAATTATATTTTTGGAAATCTTCCTTGTTGAAAGGCTCATAAGTATATTCTACATTACAAATATTATATTCCTTGAAATTTGATTAAAATGCAGTATAAGTGATTATAAGCAGGGCCACATAATATGGGAGATGCATATCTAGGCTTGAGCTCTATATTGGCAATGTAATGATTGATCAACACAATTTGTGCATGAAGGTAAATTCACTAGCTAGTTAATTTTTTGATTGCAATCAATATGATCGAGGGACCACTAGATGGCTAGATGCATCCACATTTATATATATCTTGTTGTTGCAATAGTATTTAATTTGCAATATAATCCATTTTGCTCATTGATTTTTAATTGTTGCAAGTTTGTCTAACTATGTATCGTCAAAGCTATCGATTCATATGCTAGCTTCTCCAACTTCTTTTGTGAATGAATTTGAACTCCTAGCTGCTTGGACTTATATACGAGTATAGTGCTCACTAGTATGCTTGACTTAAAATCACACCAAAACTAGACTGTTGTTCTATGAGTTTGACAAATTAGAAGAGACCTTGTAATATGGTTTCAATTAATATATGGCAGTATTTCAAGAAATAGGCACTCCTCTAGAATCTAGATTAAATCTATTTAAGTCCCTGATTTAGAGCTTGAGGCCACTACAAGAGAAAGGGGTGTTTTAAGTATAGTCCTAGTAGTATCGTCTTTTAAGTGATGACCTTTAAGTAAAATTTTTAGTAAAATTTTACTGAAAAGACTGTCTTTTTAGTAAAGTTCTACTAAAAACCTTAATCAAAGGTCATTACTTAAAAGACAATACTACTAGGACTATACCTAAAACACCCCTTTCTCTTGTAGTGGGCACTTGAATATATGTCAAATTGATGGCATTTTTAAACAAATCATATTAAAAAACATACTCATTGATAGAGGACATGGGTCAAATCACATTCAAAGGTACCAAAAAAGGGGTCATGTCCACTGAAATCTGTAATGTAACTTCATTTTAGCTATCATTTTCAAAGCTAATCTATTAATTATAGATAGTCAAGTCCTTTTTGACTAGTACTTTAAGTCATGGTAAGATTCATACTTTTTTTATTCATCATAAAAATAAAAATTGAAGTTCCAATTGAAGTTCCAATGTCAGCCGGTCATGTTTTTGTATGGATAAAAAAGAGTCTAATTTGTAATGAATAACAATGTGATTGAATCCAAAAAAAAACATTTGTGTATAAAATCATATATTATTGTAGAAAAGGACTCTTTTGCTACAATTTGAATATATTTCTATTTCCTATAATATTCAGAAATCAAAATACAAGAACGTCCTTTTCAATATATAAAATAATCCAAATAATGATTCTGTCAAAACAAAAAAATTATATTTTATGCACATCAAGGGCACTACATAAGCTATTTTTGGAACTAAATGTTTAATTTTGTTTTTAGAATAAATCAATAATTTTTCAATAATCAATTATTTAGTTAAAAAATTATCCTATTTAGTGTTTATGATTTAATCACAAAAAATCCTTTTTAATAGTTGTATGCATGAGAAGTAAAAAAAAGATTGGATAAAAATATTCTATTAAAGTGCTATATTGTTTTAAAAAAACTAAATTTAGCCTTAAATTTGGGGGTTTATTTCTTTTTAAGGATTTTATCCATGAAACTTGTTCTCCAGCATATTAAAGGGACGTATTGCAATACTATTCATCCATAAAATTTAAAAAAAATGATAAGATCAAAATAATGTATAGTTTTAAAAGTTCAGAAAAGGACTTTAGACACAATCCTCGCAAAGTAATCCCAATGGTACCTTTGAGTGTGGTTTGACCCACATATTAGGCAAGGAATTGGTAAGTAGTTATGTTGGTGACTTCTTTGAAAATCAGGATTTGGTGTGAAAGTAAATTAGATTTTATTTTTGTTATTTTGGAGATTTTTAGTGTCATAACCAACTTAACTCCTAAGGGCTCAAGCGACCATTTTTTGGTCGCTGCCTAACTTCGGGCAAAATTTTTGGACAAAAAAAAAAAAAAAATTTCCTTGCAAAAGATTGGGTTGTCTATAAATATTTATACTCAAAACTCAGATCGCTACGGTCAAACAAAAACTATAAGAGAAATAGCACAAAGTATCTAGATTTGCCTAGTATTGAAAAATTTACTATTTGGAGAAAGTATTGGTCTTTTCATTATTAGGTCTCATGCATTTTTTCACAAATCAATAGGAACCACAATTTTGACCAATCAAAAAAAATTCAAATGCTAAAAATAGAAATTGTATTTTTGGTGAATTTTTGAAGTTATATCTTCAAAATTCATTTGAAAAAAATCTAAGAGTAATTTTACAATTTTGACCATACGGATGCTTTCTACTTTTCATGCTTCACATTATCTTCTTTGATGCAAACTTCAAAAAAGTTTTAGAACTAATATTTTATAATACATTTGTATTTTGTCCAAACTCCTTGGGCTTTTAGAGATTAATTTGAATTTTTTTATTAAAAATGATAATATTCTATATGCCATTTTTCCATTCCTTTCTTTCTTTAGCTTTGAAGTCTAGGATTGGTATAGATTTCAAAATGCATAGTCTAAATGTAAAAGTGCCAACTTTGTGGAATACTGCCATTTTAACAAAATTTTAATTCATAACGCATCGTGACGTTCAAGTACCTATTGAAGTCTTGGATTTGTAGTTACACAACAAAAATCTTATAATCATTCAAAAATCTAATTAACAATATATTGAAATTCCATTTGGGGTTCTCAAACTGCTCCAATTTCAAATTGAAGAAGAATACACTCCTCTTGATGTCATTGATAAGGAGATTCTCCCTACCGTTCATTGAAGATGAGACTGCTCCAGCCTCTATTGTTGAAGAGTGTATAGCCCCTAGCCCCAATCCTTGAAAAGGAGTCAACTCCTAGTGCAGTCATTGTGGATAAGTCTTTTCCTACCGGTGTCATTGAGAAGGAGATTGGCCTTACTGCTATTGTTGAAGTCCACATTGCTCCTTCCCATGTTGTTGAAGAAAAAGAAGCCCCTACCTAGTACTCAAAAAGGAATTAGTCTCTACTAGAGCTGTTGAAGAAGAGCCTGCTCCAGTTCCTATCATTAAGACAAGATTGTTCCTATCGTTGTTGCTAAAGATGAGGTTGCTCTAGCTCCTGTTACAGAAGAACATGCAGCCCTTGCGTTGGCAATGCTTCAAATGGAGTCTTCTAATGTATCTGACGTTGAAGTGGAGGTTGCCCCCGTATTTGAAGAGGAGTCTACTCCTATTGGTATTATGGAGAAGGAGGTTGTCCCTGCTATTATTGCCAAAGAAGAATCTGCTCCTACTCTGTTATTGAAGAGCACGCAAATCCTTTGCATGTGCTAAAAAAGGAGTCAACTCTTGTTGGAGTCTTTGAAGAGGAGTTTTCTCTTGCCATTGGTTCTGAAGATGAGTCTGCTTTTGCCCCCATACTTGACCCTACCATTGTTGCTGAATACAAGATTGCTCCTGCCCCTATTGTGAAGAGGAAGCAATACCTTCCCCAATGCTCAAGAAGGAATTAGTTCTTGTTGGAGTTGTGGAAGAAAATTTTGCTCCTACCGTTGTTCCTAAAGATGAGGTTGCCTTTGTTGTTGTTTTTGAAGTCGATCCTCCTCTTGCCCCTGCTATTGAAGGGGATGCAACTCCTGTTGTTGTTGTTGTTGAGGAGGAGGCCACTCATGACATTGTCATTGAAGAAGAGGCTCCCGCCCCAGTCGGCAAAGAGAAGGCAACTTCGATCCTCGTTGTTGAAGAGGAGCCTCTGAAGTCAGATTGACAATTACTGGAGATCATTCAAAAGAGAACTTCAAAATGATGTAGTCCTTGCTTCCTAGGCCGCTCCTATTGCTGCAGTATCTAATTGTGGTGATGGGTCTCCTTCACTTGAAAAAGAGAAGGAGTTGCCTGCATCTATTGTGAAGGAAAAGTCTATCTCAAGTGGAAGGCACCAGTTACAATGCACATTACTCCCCTAATAAAAGATAAAGATGAGCTCAAACCAATTGAAGAGGATGTTGCCCCAATTCTAGTTGAGAAGGAATTGTTTGATTCTGTGGAGGACAGAGTGGCTCTACCAACAAAAGAGGCCCCAATAGAGAGTATAGAATCTTCAGCTTTGGAGGAAAATGACATGCCGGCACTATTTGCGGCGGCGCTAGTTGGACAAGAAGTCTCCATGGAAGTAGAAGAGAAAACAGTCTCTACATTGACAACGGAACCTTCAATTGAGGGAGAATTTCCCTTGATGTTGAAGAGGATCTATTTGCACCTATGGACAGAAGTGCCTTCTCCAATTGACAAGTCAATTACCGATGACTTGGTTGCCTCAATTGTGGAAGAAAAAGAATTGCCTAAATCTAGTCAAGACAATGTGCCTACATCCATTGAAGAGAAAGCATAGATTTCTATGGCGGCCCTTGAGGTGAAGGCACCAGCTTTGGATCTTGGTTCAATCGATGAAGAAGAGTTTCCTAGGCCAAAAGAACAGGACCAATTAGGTACCCAAATTCAGGAAGCTTCGGTTGTTAAGGGTGGTACAAGTGTCATGGAGGAAAAAGAATTTTCTGCAGATGTATCAAAGGAAGTTGCTCCCCCTATGGTGGATGGTTTCAGTTTTGTCTCTGGAAGTGTCAAAGATTGAGTTGTCAACTCCTGTGGATGAGTCTTCACTTGTGGATGTGGCACTGAGAGCTCCAGCCGATGATCAAAAGGTTAGTAGTGCTACCCCCAATGAAGATGCAATACCTGAGGTTTTGAAACAAGCCGTAGAGTCCACAATTGTACCTAAAGCTCTAATTGAGAAGACAATTCTTGAGGTGGGTCATGAAATGAAGGCATCAACTACAAAAGTTATCCTTGTTAAGGGGAAGGGCTCCCCAATGGTTGAAGTTGAAGAGTTATCGGCAATAGTGGCAGATGATATTTCGACCCCAGTTATCAATTAGGCTATAGGTCCTATTCAAGAAGTGTCCCAGAAGGATTCTCTAGTCCTTGTGGAAGAAGAGGTTTTTGCTACTAAGGTGAAGGCATTTGTTGAGGAGGTTGCGCAAGGAGTAGAAAATATTGCCCTACTTGTAAAGGAAGATTTGTCTCTTTCAACAACAAATGTAGATGTTTCCCTTGTGATCAGGGTTGCTACCGTTGGAGCTTTAGATGTTGGAGATCGTGAAATGCTTGCTACCTTGGAGGAAGAGGCTTCTGGTCCTACTGATGTGGACTTTGAGATTGCGGATGATGAGAAAGCTTGTCAATCTAGTCTTGCTGACGAATATGCTACCTTTGTTTTAGGTGATGATGAGAAGGATATCACTACCCCTAATGTTGTACGAGATGCATTCCCTTCTCCTATTGTTGAAGAGACTTTTGCTATTGATTGTGCTATTCCAAAGGAAGCCTTTGGTGAAAGCAGAGAGGGAGTTGCAATGAGTGTAGTAGTTCAAGGAGTTGTTGCTGTGGATGATTCTCTATCTTTTGGGCATGCTTCTTCAATTGAAGTTGCTCCAGCTATTGTTGAAGAAGAGGTTGTGCCAGCCTGTTTCCTAACTGTTCAAGAGGCAGATGTTTCATCCGCAACTATAGATGAAGAGTTTCCTTGTGCTTTTATCTTCAATAGCAAAAGCAAGAGCTTTCGCATCTTCTACGATGGAAGTAGGAGCTATCCCATCTTCTGCGACAGGAGAAGGAGCTGTTTCATCTTCTGCAATGGGAACAGGAGTTGTCTTGTTATTGAGGTTCTTCTACGTCCATGTCTTGAACACCTACGGCCTTATCTTTTACTGCCACGCCAGGTGGAGCCTTTGACTCCTTGGTTTCTTCAATTGTTGGAGCTTTGATAGTGGAAGGGAAAGTAATTTCACCCTTAGTAGATCACTTAGGCACAACTTCTATGTCCTTGCTATCCTCTTTAACTTTCTCATCAATAAGAACCTCCTGTTGGAAAACAAGCTCCTACGTAAAAGAAGGTGTACCTAGTTGAGAGGTAGAAAATCCCTCAAACTCTTTAACTACACCAAATGCTTTTGTTGGGGATTCTAATACATCCACAGGAAGCTCAGACCCTCGGATCTCCATCTCATCTGTATATACAGCCTTAGAAGACATCTTTGACTGCTTGGCACCTAAAACTTGGGGCTCTATAGTAGATACCTGCATCATTGGGGCTTCTTTAGTCCTAGAATCTTGAACAATAGACTCAATCTCTTTTGATTCTGCAGTTGGGGCTACTAAATCCTTCAATTCACCAAAAAGATGTTCTTCTATTGCTACAACGTGCTCCTCAACATGGTCAACCTTTTCTCCAACTAAAGAAAATTTTGAACTTCAACACAAGGGTAGGGAAAAGAGCAACCTCGTTAGGCATTAATTGCTTAAGACTCAATCCATTTGGTTGCTCCTCACTCTTATGTTCCTCCTTCTGAACAACTCAACCAATTAACTTCTAAATTAGAACACAAATCCAATCAAAAGATCCTACATTCAACAAACAACTACCACATGAAAATGTAAATGAATATTGAGCTAATATAGTAATCTTCAATAGTGTTACCTACAACTCTCTCAGTAATGGTAAATTGTCGATGCTTTGAGGGAAACCTTTCTCAACGCTTTCTATCAAAGGCAGACTTTTTGTTGTTCCAAGCAAAACATAATGGCCTCCATTGCCATTTATCGACCGCGTTTCAATTTCATCAGATTGGTCCCTACCCACTGATTTAACAGTCTCTACCTCTTCATCATAAGTTTTGAAGCTTTGCTACACTGCAAACTACTCTTTGCAATTAGAAGTACTGGCATTGCTTTTGAAGATAATTCAAAGGGTTCCACTATAGATTCACCAGTCGGCTCCTCAAAAACTCTTTCACTCACTTGTTGTAATCCTACCACTTTATTGTTCCCTGTCACAAACAGACTAATTTACAATCTAAAAGATACTGCCTAAACATATCCTTGGAGATCAATCAATGAGGGTTCCTACATCAATGATCAATAAATCAGAGAGATCTCCAAGGTGAATACTTCAAGCTTATCATAGAAATTGTACACATAAATGTGAATGGAAGTATTGAATAATAAAAAAACTCTATTCTAGAAATCTTCACTCCTTATAAGCAAAAACATGTTGATGAGCCTCACCTTGAACTGAAGCCACCTGCATCGACATGTCAACGGTAGTAGGCTTTGACACTGAGACCCATTCGGGATTTAACCCTTTGGATTGTTGGTGAACAAGTGAGACCATCTCTCAATTGTCACCTAATGTCTCCTTTGATGATGCTTCCACTCTATGAGGATTGTTGGACTTTGGATCATCCTCAATAACCACTAGCTCCACCACATCCTTTGTTGTTTGACCTACATTTCTCTGTAGTGGCTTCTCCTCTACATGCCCTCGGGGAGCTAGAAAGCTACTGTTGGTCATGAGACTTCTGGCTTCAACTGGCATAGTGCTTGATGATATTGAAATGCTATATCTTTTTCGAAAACCACTACTTTTCAACCCCGCAACACTACTAGAAGATGCGAAAAGCGCCCCTTTTTGCTAAAAATAGGTCATCATCGTTGTTGGGAGGTAACGGCAGCACAATTAGACGAACAAGAGAAGCCTTATACAATGGGAGATCCTTTGAACCACTGAGGTAAAGGGTATCAGGGCTCCACCCTCTATTAGAGAAAGATTGAGCAAGGCTACCATTTGTAGTATTGTAGACACTTGGCATCTCAGATGACGATACACTTGTAAACATTCTTCAAGAATCTGAGGCAGAGTAATCCACATCTTGATCAATTCCATTGTCATCATCCAATTTTGCATGAGAGGATGAGAAGACCTCTTTCTGGTCTTCCTAAGAAACGTAAATCAGAGAACACAAGCAAACCTTATCACTGTATAATAAAGACAAATTCACAAGACTAGATGAGCCTATCAAAGATTAACAATATCATAACAAGAATCACACCCTGTAGTGATAATTATACATGGAACCCAACTCCTTAGAGGAAAGCCACATATTCAAAGGTGTTCTAACAACCAAAGGATGTTGGAGTACGGGGAAACTCAAATAAAAGGATAAGGCTACAAACATGGGAATTCTAGGCATTCATGGCACCCGTAAGATACTATCACTAAGCAAGCAGAGACCATAATGACTGTAGTGTTCGAAATGTTGTGAACAAAATGCAACATACATAGAACAAAATCACATTACATTCTATGTTAAAACCTTGATCAAAACAAGATTGTGCAACTAGATTTGAGCTCTAGGAGAGTATTCAAATGAATACAAACCTTTGAAATTAGAGGCACTAGAATTGTGGGGTCGGACCAATGACCATTGCCTTCTTAGAACTTGGCTTTGAAGCTTGTGTTGATGCTTCAATTGATGCTTTTTGCAACCTCGGAGTAGGAAATCTTGGAGTTCGCGAAGAGCTCGCACTTTGGTCCTTACTGGCACACTTCCCTCCTCCTTTACCCATCTTCAAAACAACACCTTACTAGTTGAAGATCTCAACCCTAGTGTGCCTTGCTGAGCAGCTCTTTACCTCCAAGAACTAAAATTGGTTGGAGAACTAGCTTCAAAAGAAAATGCCAATTTTCTAAATTCTCCAAATTGACACCAAAAATGTTAATTCAGATCATGTTGAATGCAATCGCTCAACTATATATCCGACATCAATTTTAACCCAAAGAAATCATTTATCCATCAAATCAATAGTGTAAAAAAAATTGAGACCGCTCAAGCCCATCCTAAAGTCAATATGCTTACTCTTGGATCAACAACACTTGACAGAGCAAATAAGAAAATGTAATCTTAGCACATTACTTTGAGCACTTACTTTCAAGTAGATATCCATACCAATCTTCCTCAATTTGAATTTCACATCACCAAGCTTGAATCCAAACAATTGCACTCCACTACAATCATTGATGAGTGTGATATCTCTACCTTGGATTACAAAGCTTAAAACTAATCAACAAGAAATACCACCTTTCTAAGAAGAGCTTTGCCACTCTAACGAGTTCATTTTCCCCTGCAAACTACACTAAAGATCTTAACCATGATTGGAGCACTTTAGCCTCTAAACACCAATCACAACTCAACTAGTAGTTTGATTATCAACCTTAACATCAAAGAAAACATTCTATATACCAATATCCTCATCAAAACTCTTAACTGAATTTGTAGGTATCACTCACCTACAAAACGACAAGTATTTAGGTCCAATATGGATATCAAGAATTGACAAGTATCCAATCCAATAACACTTTGACGTTCAAAAAGACATAAATATCCAACAACTATATCCAAATCAAAAAAAAAATGAGCCTTCAAAGGGATTGTTTTCCTTTGAAGAATTCCCATCTATAGAACTTAGAGCCCCTTTGAGGGACAATGGCCACCATTCATACTAATGATGAATAGTGGATACAATAAAAAATATTTAAAAATATTTAAGAAATAATAATAATAATAATAATAATATATTAAAAAAGTACATTCTAAAAATTGAATAAAAATATTAAAAAATAAATCAGAAATAACAGCATGTTGTGGTCATACTAATGCCACATCATATTTGAAAATTCTCTAATTCCGTATTTCTTTTAATATTAATTTTTTTCAAATTTTTTTCAAATTTTCAATTATTTAATTGAACAGTCCCGCACAAATGAGGCCCTGTAGTTCACTGGAAAAAAAATTAATTAATTTTTAAAAATAATTAAAAATAAATAAATAAAAATAAAATCGTTTGTTTGTTTTTCCCTCCCTGCAGTCGGGACTGACTGCCCCTTTGAAGTTGTTTTTTTGTTTATTTTAGATCAGGTCACATGTACAACTGGATAGTAGGAAGCATCTTTCAGAACATTCATGATGTATTGTAGGCATGCCACTTACCGCACGCAGCCACTTACCGTGCACTTTCACAACATTTTCACAACACCTAGTATGGCTTCCAAAATCTCATCTGAAATGTGAGTTACGTGTTCTTTTGTTGTTAGAACCCTCTTCACTGCTTGTGAAGAAACAAGCTACGTTTATAGCTTCTTTAGTGAAACCGGAGATGTACAGTTAGTAGCTCGGATGTTGATTGTAGGACACATAAGGTAGTATGCTCTTAAAGCGACCATTTAAGCCTACCTAACTCATCATTGACAGTAGAACATACATCAAGCAACATATCAATCCTAGAAAGGTTGCAACTTTTGGTTTGGAAATGCCATTTCATTTTTTCACAACAATCCCATCTACTCACTAATGACAATTTTAAGAAAAAATTAGTAATCATAATGTAACCACTCCTTGTAAAACAATACTAAACCCAAATATGCACGGTAAGTGGCATGCTTACGATAGTAGCGGACAAAACTAGACCAGCATAATCCAACGATAAGACCAAGAATAAATTGATCAAACTACCGGGTCGCTGAGGAAAGCAGCAAACTAACCTGAACTCAGAAAATTTGGCAGCTGCTAAATTGATAGTAACCAATGCTGCAATCTGGCACTGAAGCTTCGCATTCCAAGAAATTAGTAGTCTTATGCAATAGAAATTGTCTACCCCAGATGCAGTTAATCTCCAGTACGGGTAACTATGAACTAGATCCAGTCGATGACAGACAACAGCAACAAAAAAAATACCAGCAAGTTTATTCACGTAAAAGATCTAGATTTCTTCCCTCATCAGCAAGTGTCTTTGCATTGCATTTCAACACACGTAGGATTCGTCAGGATCTTAGACACGATCTCCATTCAATCAACCAATGGTGCGACACCCTAAACTTGTCAAGATCGAATGATATTGCGATACTGCAACATCATAATGACGCTTCGCAGTCAAGAAAATAATTAGTCTTATGCAAGAGAAATTGTCGAAGAAAGTAGTAGTCTCATGTACTTAATTGGAAATGCGGCTACCTATGCACTAGATCCAGTAATGGACTAACCAGAAACAACAGCAAAAAAAAGATACCGGCAACACTTTTCCACGTACAAGATCTAGATTTCTTCCCTCATTAGCAAGCGTCAATGCATTCCACCAAACACGAGGATTCGACACGATCTCAACCAAAATTACGAAACCCTAAACCTTTCAACACCAGACTTGGTTACAATTCTAAACAAGAGTAGAACAGATCCTCATGCACCGATCTGATGCATTCCACCAAACAGAGGAGGATTCACCAAACAAAAGGAGGATTCGACCAAACAAGAGATGCGATGCAAAGACTGTCGTCAAGGGGGTGCAATCAGCGACGTACCCCACTTCTATCTTCCACAATTGACCCTCGCATGCTCCTAAGTCCAGGACCAGAGATGCGATGCAAAATCGAAAAGATAAAATGGAACGAGGCTGCAGGGTGTAGAACTCTCACGTAACACAACTTCAACCGGTCACATGTACATTCTCGATGTCTCGTGCCTCGCTCTACCATTCTCATGAACGACGGCGTCCACCAACCACAGCTACGCTGTGTCCAGGAATGACAGAAACAATCTAAAGAAAAAATTGGGAAAAAGAACTTCCATAAACTGCAAGGACCTGACCACCAGCCGTCCGATGCACACGGTTGTGTATCAGTGTAATTGAGGAATAGGGCCGACTAGCTCGGCATCTGATCGACCACAAACGACATCGATCTAGCTGTCGAAGGTGTCCTCATCATCATCGGGAAGGGGAAGCAACGATGCAGCATTAATCTGGGCCTCGTACTCTTGAACCGCCTGCAAGTCGATTTGAACCTCAGGAGGAGCCAGGGCAACAGATTCCACGAAGTGCAGGTTCACGTCACTGCAGAACAAGGCACAAATCAAGTCAGGACCACAAACTTCATAAAAACACTCCAGGACACAAAAGCTCACTATCAAAAACAACCAGCTGCACCAACATCAGCTTGCACTCTACGAATTCGGGCCACAGGCAAGTTCCAAGCATCCAGTTACATCTACCGATGCCCAGGTGCTTACCCTGCAAGCTTCCTCGCCAGATACAGGTAAGGCTTCTCGAAATTGTAGTTCGACTTGGCCGAAATCTCGTAGTACTGCAGGTTCTTCTTCCGGTGGAATGTCACCTGCTTCGCCTTCACCTGCCGGTTCTTCACGTCCACCTTGTTGCCACACAGCACGATCGGAATGTTCTCGCACACCCTGCAAAGGTCGCGATGCCAAGTCGGAACGTTCTTGTACGTCAGACGAGCCGTCACGTCGAACATGATGATGGCACACTGACCGTGGATGCTGCAAAACCAACGCACACCTCGTCAGGCACAACACTTTACACTTAATCGCAATCGCTTGTCCAAATTCAATTGCTGAAGTCCTGTCTGAGTAGTTCTGATCAAATCGAACAAGGGGACATGGACTCACTAGTATCCATCACGCAATCCTCCGAATTTCTCTTGACCGGCGGTATCCCAGCAGTAAAACCGAATGCGCCCGCAGTTCGTGTAGAAGTCCAGCGGGTGCACCTCCACGCCGATGGTAGCTGCACAACACAGCCACGATCAGTTCCTCCGTAAAACCCTAAATCCGACTGCCAATCGCATGTCATGGCGCAATCACAACACCATGCGTGTCAAAAAAGCGCATTTAATAAGCCAGCAAGCACTCACGTTCGTATTTCTTCTCGAATTCACCAGTCAAATGGCGTTTCACAAAGGTAGTCTTCCCTGCATCAACCAATAAACAACATTAGTCACAACCGAATCACCGCATTTGACTCCCAGATTCAATACACCCTCTCCAACGAAAAGTAGAACCACCGCCATCACGTGCAAACGCACATCAAACGCCAATTCCGCGAGAAAAATAACCCCTCTCGTTGCCATGCACTCTACGACAAAATCACTGCCGAGCACTTCAGAATCGAAAAGCATACCTGTTCCACCATCTCCGACAATGACGAGCTTGAAGCTGGGGCAGTTCTCCGGGGTTTGCTGCCCGGGCAAAGCCTGCATAAATATCCAGCCCGTTACTAACCACGCATCCCAACGAAAACTCCAAAACTATCTCAAAATCATCGCATGAAACCACAATCCTCTCCAGTTTACATAAAATCCACAAAAGTTCCAAAACCCTATGACTTTCAATTATGCCACCCGAACGAAAACCACGCGAACATTTACCCAAAATCCCTAGTACGCTCAATCCAACAGAACACATCCACGCCAGATAATCACAATGCCCTACTCTCACAATTGATCCACAACTACTGCGGCAATCCACCCAACTGCAATCCCATAATCACTACCACTCCACCAAAATACTCCTACAAATCGATCCCGTGACGCGAATCGACCCTGGAAAAAAAAACGGAGAGACCGAAACGATTCGCGTTACCATAATGTGAAGCTGGACAAAGGCGATCTGCAAATCCGAGGCTGAAGTGCAACAAACGAAAGCTTGAGCTTCGAGCTTGAGGACGAGAAGGAGAAAAAGAGAGAGAAAACGAGAGAGGAACAGAAAGGGTATGAATTGGTGAAAGACGGGGTTGCCAGGCTCCTTTACGGGTGTCAGAGGGGAAGCACGGGAAAGGGTGCAAGGAAGCGCCTTGAGCCGTCGATGGATGCGCTCTGAACCGTCAGATGGGACGGGGATACGAAATTTGGCGGGCGTAACAGGGCCTTTATATGCACGGGCTGCCTTGGACGGTACCCTAACCCTAACCCTAACCCTAACCCTATTCCCGGTGTCCACGCTCCCCACGCTCTCTTTCTCGGCTGTCGCAGGGTGCGTTGTTTGTAAGCTACTTGGACCTTGGACCTTGGATTGGGAGTGCTGTGGGAACTATCAAATCTCAATTTGCTTGGCTTTGGACCAAAGTGAGGAGGATTTGGACCGAAGGTACTATAGAGAGCAATGCACAAGGAGGAGGGCATTTCGGGGAATAAAAGGGTCGACGAGGAGGGCGGCGGAGCCCGATGAGGAGGCACTTTTTCCTCCGAAATGCATGACGACGAGAGGCATTGGTCAACGTAAACTACTGCCAAGAAATCGCAATTGGATGAAGAGAACTAGTCAAGGTGAAAGTTGTGGATGAAGAATGCGTAATCCACGATTACGCATGGAAACTTGTGTAACCGTGGATTACGGCTTGATTGCGCCAAAAAACCCACCCGCAAAATGAACGGGAGATTTGTTGGCAGTGGTTTACGTGCATGTGAGGAAGTGTGAGTAGGTCCTTTTCCACAAAAAGCAATCGATGCTACTATAGTATGCTCTTAAAGTGACCATTTAAGAGTTGATTGCTTTTTTAGGAAGCTAAAATCTTCAAAACAATTTTTAGTAAATTTTTCTTTGAAAGGAAAATAGAATTGGCATCTAATACAAGTCATTTCATATTTTTTGGGCATTTGTGGAATTAGTTAAAAAAATTTGAAGTTGAAACGCAAGAGTCACTAAAAAACAAACACCTCCTAAAATGTACGTAGTTGGTGGATTAAAGAAAGCCAAATGGACCTTGGTGTCATGTTGGCTTTTAGAGCACGGTCACTTTTAGAGCATGGATTAATCGTAGAAGGATGTCAAGGACAATAAGTGTCTAATGGATGATTTTTTTGGTTAGTGTAGAAACATAGAATGTACTTATTGGTTCAAAAAATTGAATCATTTTTTATTGAATGTTGTACTTAGTGATCAAGGGTGGCATTCTCTATTAAATAATTAATTAAATTTGTCAAATGCAATTTGTCAAATACCTACAAATAGAGATATTCATTTTTTTTATTCAACTTCTTTTGAAAACATAATATTCTAACAATTCCAGCATTTGTTTTTAGAAATATTTTTTGCTGACCCTAACCACCAAAGACAGTACCTATCACTGAGGTTAGTAGTGTCCTTCTAGAATTAAGTCTTTTATAACGTAGTTGCTTGTTTGTTTAATAAGGTGAACACAACTACATTTTTTTGGTACTCCTCCTAATTTAAGGATCATTCATTTTCTTCTCCCTCCAAAATAAAGATAGAAAGGTGATCCTCCAAGTAGAGGATCACACACCCGGAAAAAACTAATTAAACTCCTAATTGTGCCATATTTCTAAAATCAGTGCTCTCTTGAAAATTCATAAGTTATTAATATTTTGCTCAAAAATGCATTCTATAAAATTTAGAATCCATTCATATTTCTAACAACAACTAACAAATGTTTTCCAAGTTCAATATAAAGATAGATAGATCAATACTTTGGTCTTCAAAGAAGGCCAGTGTGAATAAAGTGTATGTTCGTAATGACAATGAGCCAATGTCCATTGGAGAATTCAATAACAAGAACCTTGCTCAAGACCTTAGTTATTGAACACAAGGAAAGATTTTTATGTTGCTACATCAATGGGTGTGGTGGAAATTGGATCTTGATTCTTTCCGATAGTATTTTGTTTAGTAATTATTGTCATGTATGATTTTTGCTTATTTATTTTTCAATACAACAAAGTATTTAAGTTGATTTGACTAGTTCACACCAAAGTATCATAATCATACTACTAAAATCATAACTCCCTCTGTAATATCACAAATGCTACCATTAATAATAGGGGTTCATGCTTGCTATGCTACGCATTCATTGTATCACATATTAGTAAAATTTTGATATATTTGAATAGAATGCATGATAATGATTTCAATAAGTCTTTGAAATGATTAATTTCAATATTTTGTAAAAATATTTTCAATCATGCGTACATAAAATAATATTTTCACACATTGTTATATTACATAAATAGAGTAGTAGTTTGCAATCACCTCTGTAATATCACTTTTACAGCTTTTATGATTTCAAAATTCTATTACTACTACCAAATGATTTGAGAAATTTATTCAATTGAAGCGATTTTGGATTTTACAACAATTAAGTTGTTCATGAAGTTTTTGAAATTTATAAGTTTTTCTTTTCAGTTCACCAAGTTTTTGGGTTGCCATTGTTTGTAACAATTGAGTCAACTTTTGAATGTATTACAATAAATGTGTATCTTTTACAGTATTCACCATTGCATATATTTCATTCATCATTCAATAAATTTCTATTGTATATTTCAATATATGCTTACTTATAAACAAAATTATACAAATATTTTAGTAATTTTTATTTGAAGATTTATTGAAATTTTTGTTCTGCATTTTATCTAATACATAAAAAAGTCTAATAAATTCTAATGATGAATGCGTAGCATAGCAAGCGCCAACCGCTAGTTAACCTCTAAAGTTCCATGACTATGTTTTCACCAAAATCGCTCAATAACTGGCATTTTCGAAACAAGTAACAAAATTTTGAAAAAAGATCTTTTTTTGGCACATATAACCATAGAATCTTGTAGTATGCTAATTTGAGAATGTGTAGTAAAAATTTCAAAAATTTCCCCCATATGGATTGCAAAATATAAGCATTCAAATTCACTGAAATCATTTTTTTGGTCCTGCAAAAAATAGGGCAGCTGCACTTTCCAAGCTCACTTTTCTATGAAAATATGTCCAAAATAGTGGTGCTTCTTTGGATTCATTTTTCTAAACAAGTAAGCTACATGCTTGAAAAATTTCACATCATTTGGAATTGTCCAACATAGAGGAAAAAAATAGTAAGGAGAAAGAAGTAGATAATGATTCAAAATACTAAATTGTTAAGAATTTAATTATGGAATCGAAAGATGCCAATTTCAATGGTGGCAATGTTGTAATAAACAATCTACATCCTATGATCTTATTTTTTTCAAAAAATATTGAAACTTGAGTAAAATAAAGGACTTCAAAGTTCATTTTAGAATAGAGAATCCATAATTGTCCGCAAACTAAAAATCTTCATAACTTTTGACTCATTGATAAAGATGGGATGACTCAAATCTTTCTATGTATGCATAACTCTACAAAACCAATTTCAAATTTTTGTTTCTAAGAAAAGTGATCTTTTTATTTGCCTAGTCCGGGCTGTATGAATTGAGAAACAAGCTATATATTATGCAATAACTTTTTAACTATGTTGTCAAAAGCTATGAAATTTGTTGGGCCTTAAAGTTATTCCTTGTCCACAAATTCTATTAAAGTTTGGGCCAAAAATATGGAAATTTCTAATTTCACGTACCTATCCAAAGTTTCTATGTAGTCCAAAAATGTACGTTAGTTCTTTAGGAGTTAAGACTACTTTGCACTACTTTGAAAATTTGTGAATTTAGAAGATGTTGATTGGTTTGGAAGTTCAAACACATTCAATTTTCTACTATTTCAATATGTATGCCTCTTTAACTACTTTTGGACTTTTGATAGTCCAGAATTAGTAACAGTCTTCAACAGAAAAAAAAAATTGATCATCAAGAGATAGTGCAAAAGATCAAGAGATCTATCCAAAACATCAAGAGATCTGTACAAACATCATGGGATCCCACAATGTTTTGTCCAAAATTCATTGAATAGTCTAGAATTAGTTAAATGTGGCATAGGTACTACTTGAAATGAATTACAAAACTTTGATCTTTGTAAATTAAGTCACACATACTAATAGGATAAATCGCAATAACATTCTTGATGTAGGCATTAATCCCCATGAAATATTCTCCTTTCTCAATAGATGAAGTTGCTACAAAATCTTGGGACAAAAACATAGTTTTCAAGAGGAACATAGTCTACTTACTTGAGGACAAGTAAATGAGTTTTGGTCGATATTTGACATACTAAGTCCACATCCATAGGTGTAAAATAGCTTCATCACTTTAGTGAACATCACTTTCTACACATCCCAAAGCAAATGGAATAAACAACTACACTACTCGAGAGGCTCTGTCCCTCCCTAAAACATTCGCTCACTTTTTGAATAAGGTAGCCACTCAAACTTCCTTAACCCCTAAAGGACCAACATGCGTTTTTTGGCCGTATGGAAATTTTGGGCAGGTATGTGTGACTAGAGATATCCATATTTGAGGCTGAAATTTTAATAGAAGGTGGGGGCGAGGAATATCTTCATGTGTACCAAGTTTCATGACATTTCAAAATAAGAGTCAAACGTTGTGACCTGATATGTTACTTTTTTTCGTAACCGGGCAGTTTGGGCAGATCAGAAAAAATCATTTTTTCCGGAATTTTTTTTTTGAAATTGGTTCTCTACATTTATATATACTTAAAAAGCTTTGACTCACTCCATTTCAATCAATGAGTCAAAAGTTATGAGGGTTTTTGGTTTGCGGGCAGTTATGGATTCTCTATTCTAAAAAAAACTTTAAAGTCGTTTATTTAACTCAATTTTCAATATTTTTGGAAAAAAATAAAATCTTTGGATGTAGATTGATTATTACAACATTACAACCGTTGGGATTGACATTTTTGAATTCCATGATTAAATTTTTAACAATTTAGTATTTTGAGTCATTTTCTACTTCTTTCTACTTACTATTTTTTGCCTATATGTTGTACAATTCCAAATGATTTGAAAATTTTCAAGCATATAGAAAATTTGTTTAGGAAACTGAATTCAAAGAAGCACCACGTTTATTGGCATTTTTTCATTGAAAAGTGAGCTTGCAAAATGCAGCTGCCCGGTTTTTCGCAGGATTGAAAAAATGGTTTTCAAGATTTTGAATGCTTATATCTTATGATCCACATGGTGGAATTTTCTGAAATTTTTACCACATGTTTTCAAAATATCATACTACAAGATCCTACGGTTACATGTGTCAAAAATTGTTTTTTTCCAAAAATTTGGTAGTTGGACTAGAAATGGCAGTTTTGGAGCGTTTTTGGTGATTACATAGTCATGAAACTTTAGGGGTTAAGTAGAATAAATTCTATCTATGGAAAGCCCTTCCCCACAGTCAAAAGCCAATAAGAAAACCTCATCTTGGTTGCTTGTCCTAAACATTTGTTTACGCAAATCCATATCACACTCCCCCACACCCCCAAAAATGCAAAGCAAAACTCAGTATGCGTTTCCAAAACGCACCAACCTTCCACTGCGTAACAGCAACGCAGCTCCAACAACAATCCACGTTCCCCAAATCCGTTCCCAGAAGTTCCCTCATTCCGTCCCCAACAGTTCCCAAATCCGTTCCCAACATTTCCCCAAAAGTTCCTCCAATCCGTTCCCAGAAGTTCCCAAGTCCGTTCCCAGAAGTTCCCCAAACTCGTTCCCAAAAGTTCCCCAAAAGTTCCCAAGTCCGTTCCCAGAAGTTCCCCTAACTCGTTCCCAACAACGAATCGCGATTCCCAATACTGTTCCCACACTTGTCCAACTGATTCACCAACCAACTGGACGCCAGCTGCACTTGCATGCACCCCCCCAAACGCCTCGGTCACAGGGTCCACCCGCCACGGTTTGGTCATAGGGTAAGTTACCGACATGCAAACCCAACTCCTCTATGAACCAGGTTGCTTACAAAGAACGCAGACAAGAGGAGCGCAGGGACCGTGGGGCTCACCGGGAATAGGACATGTCACCTATTACCGTGCTTCCTCTTCAACACCACCTTGGGGAAGGCCCATTACCTTTCAGAAAACTCTCCCTGTTTCTGTTCTCCTTTCACAGAAAACTTCGCTTGCTTGCACTGGGCTTTTTGTTTGCTTTCTGTTTCGTCTGCTTCCCTGGAGATTACCCGAACGCCTTCTTCCTGCTTCACACATTATGGTAACGCTCCTCGTTTCAGCTTCGCAGTGAATTTTTTGGTGCCGGTTTTGGTCCACTGGATCAATTTTGGTTTCCATCACAGTTTGTTTGAGTGGACGTGTTTGTTGTGTTAGTGGATTGCCGCTCTCAATTGCGAGGGAGTACTGTTTCGTGATTTCGTGAGGAGTGTTTTTAGGGCTTGTGTAATGGTAATTGTGACTGCGAATATTGGTCCGCTGTACCTATTTTGGTTTGCAGTTTGGTTGAGTGCATGTGATTGTTGTGTTAGTAGATTGCCGCCCTC
This sequence comes from Neckera pumila, assembly GCA_963969595.1. Lineage (NCBI taxonomy): Eukaryota > Viridiplantae > Streptophyta > Bryopsida > Hypnales > Neckeraceae > Neckera > Neckera pumila. The sequence continues at coordinate 4,542,865 of OZ018415.1, read as the reverse complement.
AATTGCGAGAGAGTACTGTTTCGTGATTTCGTGAGGAGTATTGTAGGGCTTGTGTAATGGGGTAACTGAGGTTGCGATTACAGGTCGCGTTTTGAATTTTCCGCTCGGGGTAATTGGCGGTTGCGAGGGGTTTTGTGTGATCGAGTGAGGGTTCAGGGTACTGGGGTGGCATGTTTGTGGTTACGTGGTGGTGGATTCGTGGGTACTGACGCGTGGTTTTGGTGCAGGCTTTGCCCGGGCAGCAAACTCCTGACCACACTCCAAGCTTTAAACTTGTTATTGTTGGCGACGGTGGGACAGGTATTGATTTGTGTCTTGGAATTGATTGGGTGTGGTTTGTGCATAGCTCTGCGAGTGCTCATTTTGCTCGGATTGGAATTTTTGTGGGGTGTACGTTTGGATGTGGTGGAAGTTGCTGTTGGTTGGTTCGTTTGGAGAGGTTTTGATGGGAACGAAGTGATTCGGGTGTGGAATGGGCGCTAAAAAATGTTGTGGATTGGATCGTGCAGGGAAGACTACCTTTGTGAAGCGCCATTTGACTGGTGAATTCGAGAAGAAATACGAACGTGAGTGTTTGCTGAATTACTGATTGTGTTATGTGTCTGCTATGCTGTTAGAATTATGCAATTGGTAGTCGATTCTAGGGTTTTGTGTTGATACTGACCGTGGACTGTGTTGTGCAGCTACCATCGGCGTGGAGGTGCACCCGCTGGACTTTTTTACGAACTGTGGACGCATTCGGTTTTACTGTTGGGATACCGCCGGTCAAGAGAAATTCGGAGGATTGCGTGATGGATACTAGTGAGTGATTCTGTGCCCTAACGCGAGTTTGGAAGTTTGTGTACTTGGATTTTTTCTCAGGTTAGGGTTTGCAGATTTCTGTCTATTGCGATTGCTTGCAGATTATTTGGACTGACTGTCGTCGTGCGTTGGTTTTGCAGCATCCACGGTCAGTGTGCCATCATCATGTTCGACGTGACGGCTCGTCTGACGTACAAGAACGTTCCGACCTGGCATCGCGACCTTTGCAGGGTGTGCGAGAACATTCCGATCGTGCTTTGTGGAAACAAGGTGGACGTGAAGAACCGGCAGGTGAAGGCGAAGCAGGTGACATTCCACAGGAAGAAGAACCTGCAGTACTACGAGATTTCGGCCAAGTCGAACTACAACTTCGAGAAGCCTTACCTCTATCTGGCGCGGAAGCTTGCAGGGTAAGCATCAGGAAATTTGCAGATATATCTGGATGCTTGGACATCACTCACTCGTTGAATCGCAACCGTTCTAAGTTTGTGGAGGGGAGAACTGTGCATATACATGTCGAATAAATTGTTTAGGTCATTTCCAGATGCAGTGGGGTTGGTCGAACTCCTGAGGGTTGTTGGACTGACTAAGAATCTGAATTGTTTCGCAGTGACGTGAACCTGCACTTCGTGGAGTCGCCTGCCCTGGCTCCTCCTGAGGTTCAAATCGACCTGAATGCCGTTAAGCAGTACGAAGCGGAGCTTCAGGCGGCGACGCTTCTGCCTCTGCCCGATGATGATGAGGAAACATTCGACAGCTAGATTGTTGATGGCGTTGATAGTTGGCCAGATCCTGAGCAGGTCGGCCAAATTCTTTCTGTGCGACAGCTGTTGCTCTGGAGTGCTGGAAACTGGGAGAGTTTTTCCTATTTTTTTTCTTTAGATTGTTTCGATCTTTCTAGGACACTAGGTAGCCATCACTGTGACTGATGGGATCAGTCATTCATGGAAATGGTTCAGAGGTATGAGACAATGAGAATGTATATGTGGCCCGTTGAAGTTGCATTCGTGAGAGTTCTGCGCCCTGCAGCCTCGATTCATTTTTGTGTTTTTTTTCTGCATGGCGTCGCTGGTTCTGGAATGGGAAGTCGGCGATGAAGTGTGAGGGTCTACTGTTGAATATAGGAGTGGGGTATTTTGATGATTGTACCCCTTGACGGCAGTCTCAGCACTGTCGTTGGAGAAATATGAAAACGAAATCGATTTGGTGCCCGCAAATATGCGCTGGTGTGAAACCTGGCTGAATGGGAGAGACGTTGGGCTCTCGTAAGTCAAGGAACACCGTTTATTCCATTTAGAATGTCTTTTTGAATATGCTTAAATACTGTGTGACCGTTAACCCCAAACATGTGAAATCTGTGACTCAAACTTCTCAAGAATTGTATTATTTTATACATAAATAGGGCACTAGTTTCTCACTCAATGCAGTCAACGCGTCCATGTTCAGTTTATCCCCATTTATCCCAACAATTATACTAATTATGCAGTGACACAACCGTCGCATTTTCATCTGAGGAATATCATCAAATTCTCTTACCTGACGGACGACAAACTTCAAGCTTGATGATCGTTCCTGTGATTCGCATAACATTGTTAACCGAGCGTCATGCACAAATGTTCTTGTTTGTTGCAAACAAAAATATGCAGTAAGAGTGTTGTCCCCTGTGACTTGCAAACAAAACTACGCAATGGGAGTGTTGTCCCCTGTGACTTGTTAACAAAATATGCAATGGGAGTATTGTAGTAGACTTTTGCAACAGTTGTACAGTACAATTAACGGGGGTACAATTAATGTGTGCATAGTTATGGAGATGTCCTCAAATTCATAGGAGAATATTGATTATGTCATATGTCTTTTGGTAGTGGGGAGACAGGGAATTTTAGAAGAGGGAAATGCAAAATGAGCAATGGGACCGTACGGAAAGGAAGAGCAATTGATTGAACATTCTGGAAAAACAATGTGACCGTTATGGAACGAAATATCATTGAAAGTAAGAAGAAATCAAGAATAACCAAATTTGGATTTGGAATTGTCAGAGGTAATGTCTACATGGAGACACACAAGCATTATATTAGAAGCACATATGTTCAACGCAAACAGAGACTTCTACTTTGAATGGTCATAAGTTCATTAAATATTGTTGTACCAACTGATCAACATTAGCATCAACACAACTCTTGATTGCATTCAAAATACATGTTTTAAAAAGTATTGGATAAACCTCATAAATCCTACAAAGTACTTGATTATACATCAAAATGTGCAATGTGAAGACGGGAAAAAGTCATATCTTTTTCATTCCTAACAAGTGTTTTGAATTTAGAATTTTTTTTTAGGAATTAGAACGTGCTTTGGATGGTTGTCTATTCTCTTGCAGACTCTGGTGTGGTTTACTGCCTCTTGAACTTGAGGGAGGACAATTTTTCAACCGACATCGTACTGAAGTTGTGAATTCATGCCTACGTACCATAATCTTATATATTACGTGTATTTTTACGCACTGAATCACTGTCAATAAGATCTTTATTAAAAGTGTACAATGTATGTACTGTAATTATACAAATGTGGTATCCAAAATGTACCTAAATTGTACTGATATCAGTACAACAATCGTACGTTATTGATAGGCATTGTTTACGCACTGATTTAGTGTGTAAAATACACGTAATATGTACAATTATGGTACATGATTATGAATTCACGACTTCAGTGTTGTATTTGTACGAACCTAAGAACCTTATAGGTTCAGGATGTTGCATTGGAAGCAAGTTGAGTGCTTGATCCTATTTTGTTTGGTAGTTGTTGACCACATGGACCATCTTTTCACCCCCTCCCACAAGAGCCCACCAATGGCACTCAGGACACCACCTTGCACACAAATCTAGCATCTTTACTTGCTACAACTTCCAAGTACTAGCATAACTTCCACATACAATTGTACTTTTCAGATAAAGATATAGTTGTTGAAACGAATTTACAAATTTGATCATATCTTGTTGGCCGTATATTTCAAAGTTAGACTCTAATAGTATAGCCTCCTTTCTTGGGCCAAGCAGCTTGGCTTGGCAGGTGAGCGACCAATTCCACTTTTCTTCCCCCATTGTGGCACGCTTCACATAAACTAAGCATTTGGACTTGGTCAAAATTAGTCTAGATTCACTAGGGTGCAAAGCCTGCGTACTTCTTGGTTGAGCCTACATTTTGTCACATTCTTGTAATCTTGGCTTGTTTCTTGTGGTCAAAAAGGCCTCATCAAGCCCAATTGAATGAACTCACTTCTTGGCTAAGTCCACATTCCACAACATTGTTTCTTGTGGTCGGTCACCTTGTCAAGTCCAATTGAATGAACACAACATAGTGATTTTAAAGAATTTGAGCCTCAAATACAAAAAATACACACCAAATTTTTAGGGTTTTATTAATTTAAGAAGTTGCAAGTAGGGACACTACAAGAGGATTTTTGTCCTAATTGACTAAAAATTGACAAAAACTTGTCAACTATGTCGTCAATTAAGAGACCCTGATTTGGACGCTTAGTTGACAAAATTTTGTCAATTTTCAATGTCTTTTGACAAAGCTTTGACAAATTTCAATGTCTTTTTTAACAAAAAATCTGTCAACTTTGAGTTCATGTGCCCCATTGCCATAGTGGATTCTCTTCAGTGTACTGGATTCTTAAGAAAATTATCATTTCATTGAAGTTTGTTCCTTACAAAAATTGGCTACAGTTTTCCCCAAAATTGGACTGATTTCTAAAGGGGCAACTATTGCTACAAGCCTATGACTAACAACATTGAATGATGCTAAAGAAGCAATTTTCTAAGCTGTGCAAATGGGAATGTTTTCAAGTTCAAAATGTACTCAAGGACAAGGCTATCCTATATTTTCACTTTACACTAGCACTACTGGCTACTAGGAATTGCACTGCAGGCTGCTATGCATATTATTTGATTCTATAGCTTCAATTTCACTATTCAGCTGCATTAGCACCAACATTTAACAATGATGACTAACCATCAAATAGTCCATAAAAATTGTGAACTGTAAAGAACCTAATCTTTCCATTATTGCTCCTTGATTGCATTGGACTTCTATGGCTTGCAATACCTGCACACAAATTCTTCAGCATTAGTAAGAAATTTAACCTAAGTATCACAAGTAGGTCCATAACAATTTTTGGTAATGTTTTGATTGGAAGATACATTTGGTATGTAAAATTGCAGTACCTCGGAAAACTCAAGCTAAATTGTAAGTATATATATATATATATATATATATATATATATATATATATATATGCGATTAGAAATCTTGGACACACAAAATGCATGCAGGATACCACACCTAGAACTGCACGATTCTATATGACATTTGCAGTCACACAGATCCCTCAACAAGAGATTAAAAGTCAAAAACTAAGAATTAGAAGCCAGGTTGAGTGTGTCTAAAGAATACCATTCCTCCTGGTCCCCAACAGTACAGACAAGCCAAGAATTGCATCAGCCCTAAACCTAATCACTAAAGAGACCAGAAAATCCAAATTTTTTTTGAATTTTAGAAGAATTCCAACTCGATTTGAAATTTTCGACACACAAAATACATGCATTAATACAAAGAACTAATAGCTCCAAAATTGTATTAAACATATGAATCCCTAAACAGCAGATGAAGAATCTAAGAATTAGATTAAAAAAACAGGAGAAGGAAGAGAAAGAGACCAAGTAAGGCTTGCTTTCTGGAGAACGCTCAATGCATATATTCTCAAATTCAACCTCCATGACATCATGAATCAGCTTCCGCTGCATCAATCTGCTCACAAGTGCCTGCTTCCAATCTACGGATGCTCTCATGTTACACTCATATCACAATATCATAACATTCTTGAGCTAGGTGGAAGATCATAAGAAAATATGAGAGGTATCCCAAAAATCATGAAGCTCTTTGGTCCCTGGTTTGCCCCTAATGAAAACTGCAATACGTTGGCCATGTTAATGACCTTCATCATCATCCATCACCTCAACTCACGAGACCTGCCCTGGACCGATGCCACTTCCACAGTTAGATTAGAAAAATTACTAGAAACATTTGACAAGCATATTCCAAAAACAACAAGGGCTACGAGGCCTCACTGCAAGCAGAGAAATACAAGGTACCCACACCGTTCTACGTGCCACACTAAGATCTCTGGTCAAAATCTGAGGTCTTTTTCCCGTCTCGCTCACTTATCAAAGTTTTTGAATTCCTCCCTATTCCAATTATCCTCATACTCGGCTATGAAATTGCCTTCTAATGCCACAATGTCTAGCTTGGCGGAGGGTTTGGGTCCCATGGTCACAACTTGGTCGGTGTCCACATGCTGGAACAGCACATGGATGGCGGACCCCTGCTCCCTCTCCGCTTTACTTTTGGTGAACAGAGGAAGCGCTAACATGTTCCTGAATTGGTTGTTGGTTTGGACCCTGTGTCCTTTTCAATGAGGACAAAAGAGAACACAATTGAAGAAATCACCAAACGTCTCCATTCTCAAAACTTGTTCGGCATATATCAATTGACTTCACCAAAAAATTGTGCATTGAAAGGTTTGGGATAGATATGAAAGAACAACATGACTAATGTAATAACATACCTCACGCCCACCTAGCAAGTGCACGATTGACCTCCTCTCCAACCTGCGCTACTGGAACATTCAACCGTTTTATGAATAATTTTTGGAGTGAATTAACAAATTTACAAGCAAATGAAGCAATTCCCTTCACCTGCAGCGTCTCGCTAGAGAAGAAGCTCAAATCTGGGATCAAATGCACAAAGACTCAAAATGTCGCACTAACAAACTCATAGACGGACTCAAATTGACCATACAATAGTCATGCCTACACTTGAGTGGATTCTTGACTTGACAAATAGATCTATTAACATCAAAAGTATTCCATTCCTATGCAGGAGGCATCAAAATTGATGATGCGAGCAGGACACCTTCCAGAGCCGCTCACTAATTCATGAAGCACACTTTACACGATCCGGGTTTAAAATGAAGAGCTTACATAGTTACATGGGCTCCAAATACTTGCACACAACTATACACACTATGATCCACACACTACAATCCACAAAACACTACGACCTAGATACCAACAGTTTACTAAGAACTTACCAGCAATCAAACCCTTCAATTTTTAGCGAGTTCTCTCGATATCGAGAGCATATTTGTCTTTGACCTTTGGATACACCTTTGTCACCTTTGTCACCTTTGTCATTCTAAAAAACAACATTAAGGTTAGGATTTCGTGCCAAAGAATTAAAAATTGTATAGAACATGCTACCGAGTGCACAAGCCGCACAGAATATTGAGAAGCATACCAAAATCATCAGCAATTTACGAAGAAATCAAAAGTGGAGAAAAGAATTTAACCTAATCCCAGTTCAGATACTCAGAGATGCGAAGAGCGAAAGAAAAGAATGTGCTCAAGAGTGATGTGGTGGAGTCTTAGTCGTGTAATTGAGTTTCCTTCCGGCGCTTCCTAAACCTAAGTTAAAACAAGAGCAACAAGAAGGTAGCCGCCGCTTCTCCACGTGGACGGAATTAGAACGGAAATGAAGGAGATGTCCGGATCGACAAAAATCACAGGGTCTGGAAGCCTGCTTGTTAATTCGGACAAATCTTCATCAATTCTTTCTCACATAGGACGCCATTCCTTTGTAGTGGGAGACGTATAGAATGGTTAGGACCAGCTAGAAACAAGCTCTTTTTGAGCCCATCAAACAACCTTTCACATTGCTTGGCAAAGTAACCAGTCCATAGTGGCGATGTTCTACTAACTTCCAAGGTGTCTTGGTAGCTAGGATCATGATTATTGCTAGTCATAACCTCCATTGCAATCATTAGAAGAAATATGGACTCTATAGAAGGCCCTCAAAATTTGACAAAGCTGAATTTTCATTGTAAAGTACAAAGCTAGTTTAAGTATAAGAAACCTGACAGGAATAAGTCACCATCTTATGTGAAGTACAGGGTCTCAGATTATGTACTTTTGGATTATTGTATAAAAAATATAATTTATACGATCCTTGTGTCAACTAAGGTACTCAGCACACAATAAACTAAACAACTAAGGTACAGCAAGAATGACAAGAATGATGTATCTGCATGCTCCCATTACAAACTGGCCAATGGAAATTGACGTACTTGTATGCTCCCATTACAAATTGGCCAATGAGAATTGACGGGCCAATGGAAATTGACGTACTTGTATGCTCCCAATTCAAACTAGCCAATGGAAATTGATCCTCTACATCATTACATGAAGACTAGAGTTGGGTAGAAATAGGAGATTTGTGATCACAATTAATTATGGAAGTACATGTTTACAAGCTAAAAGGGATCACAATGCATGCAGGGGCCTTCTCCAAGGTCCATATTTTCTCTAATGCCATTTTCATAGAGGTGGTAGTCAAGCATGATGAGAAAGAACTCCAATCGCTCTATGAAATTGACTTGAATTGATGCACACTAACTTACACTAGTAGGAAATTAGACAACGTACATTATGGTTTAGACTTGCAAGCCTTAAGAAATGCTCAAAGGGTATTCTTGAGAAATACAATGATGCCGTGCTGAGTAATGGAGTAGAGCAACTCTTGATGTTCCATGACAGCTTTTTCGTTAAACATGCATTCAGGGGATTGTCTGCTGTATCAATCAGGATTGCATTCTTTCTCAGATACCTTACGTACAACGGAGGCTTCAGATTACTCTTGTATCTGGATTCTACACAAATCTTGAAGCCATTTGCATTTGTACTCTGCATTAAGCTTCAGCTAATTATTTGGTAACCTCTAAGCTGCTCCAGCTGATTACCTGGTTCACTCCAAGCAGCCTCCATGATTACAATCTTTGCAACTGAGAATAGATTATGTCCATATCTCAAGCGTTTATGATGATTTCCCTGTCATTGTAGAATTTGATATTGATAAACCAGACACCACAAACAAGTGAAATAATTCATGACCTCCATATCCTCTTCCCAATGCACCGCCAAAATCATCCAAGAAACAGTGGATAACAACTAAGATACCAAAGAAGATGCACCCCAACATATCTTTCATCAGAAAAATCTTCACAGAAAACGTTGTATTAACAGTAAATCACTTTATCAGAAGAAGGTGTTAGGATATACAATCGGACTGGAGTAGTGTCACCTTGCACTCCTGAAAATCTGCAGGAGTGTAAAATCAATTACGCAATGTGGCTGGCCCAATCGATACCACTAGCACACTGGTGTAAACCTAAGACTGATGAGGCCCTTGCCCTAGACCAGATCGTTCATATGCTTCCAAATATCAGCAAAACCTTGCCTTGCTCTGGAGAGGCCAACGACCGCCAGATTCTTTGGATCTCCTCTCGTCCCCTCGCAAAATGCCACAGAGGAGGAGGTGCCAGTCATAGCCCCGCACATTCCATCACCGAAAATGAGTACCACCTGCAAATAAAATGCAGAAAACTGCCCATCATCAGCTGTCACCGAAACTGCGCCTGCTCCATCAATTCGGAAGGCAATGTGGCAGAAAGAAACCCTAATTTCGGGCCGTCCCCTGCCGCTAAGAGAACGCTCGTCGCCAGGAGTTTTCTGCTTCAGCTTGGTTTTCAACATGAATACTCCTCCTTACTCTGATTGCGTGAAACTCCACTACTCGCCTGCGTCTACACCTTGCTGACAATCCCATTGGCCATCACCAAAGGCTTCTCGACCACAGCCGAAGGCCCTGTGCCGTCGCCATTGGAACTCAAATCCACTGGTTCGTCCTCAGACTTCCCCTCCTGGCCGCCATGCTCTTGCAAGTAATGCTCGGCCTCCAACGCCGCCATGCACCCCGTCCCAGCCGCAGTGATGGCCTGCCGGTACTTCTTGTCCTGCACATCCCCAGCAGCAAACACCCCTGCCACACTCGTCTGCGTCGTGCCTGGCTTCGTGATGACATAACCATCCGCGTCCGTCTCGATCTGTCCGCCCAGGAACTTCGACGCTGGCTCGTGCCCGATCGCGAAGAAGAGTCCGCTGACCTCCAGCGCCTTCACCTCCCCGTTCACCAAGTTTTTCACCGTCAATTCGCCTAACAACCCCCTCTTGTTCCCTTTCGCCTCCGTCACCGTGCTATTCCACACGACCTCGATCTTAGGGTTCGCCATCGCCCGCGCTTGCATGATCTTGCTCGCTCGAAAAGTATCCCTCCGGTGAATCAAGTACACTTTCGACCCATACTTCGTCAAAAAGTTGGCCTCCTCCATGGCGGAGTCGCCCCCCCCGATCACCGCCAACGGCTTGTTCCGAAAGATCGGCGCCGCGCCATCACACACAGCACAGGCCGAGATTCCCCTATTCCAGTACCCGTCCTCCTCCCCGGACCCCGGGAAATCCAGCCGCTTCGCCACGGCGCCAGTTGCAAGAATCACCGTCTGCGCACGAATCTCTCTACCATCCGTAAAAAGCTTAAACGGCCGCGCGGAGAAGTCCACCCGGTTCACCGTCTCGGAATAAACTTTCGTCCCGAACCGCACACTCTGCGCACGAAACCGGTCGCAAAGATCCGCTCCGAGAATCCCATCAGGAAACCCTGGGAAATTCTCCACGTCTGTGGTGGTCGTCAGCTGCCCACCCGCTGCGACTCCGTTCGCCAACCACCCCTCTAACATCACCGGATGAAGCTCCGCGCGAGCACTGTAAACGGCAGCCGTGTGAGCCGCAGGGCCCGACCCTACGATCCCCACTTGCGTCTCCAAAACCTCCATCGCCATCGCTTCGGAATGCCAAACCCTAGTAGTCCGTTCAAAACCGCTCGACGACGAAACTCCACCAAATCTCACAATCCCAGGCTTCAAATGACTCCCCAAATGGCTCCACAACTGGCGCCCTAATTTGTGTCCCAGCATATAAGAAGGCGAAGATGGGTATGGAAAAGAAGAATGTAACAAGCAGGAAGCACCGACCTGAGGAGCAGGGGCCACGAAGCAGCGCCGGGAAGCGCCCTGCAGACGTCCCTTACGAGGAGGACGACGACGAAGAGGACGCAGCAGTGGTGTCGACTGCAAGGAAGAACACGAAGAAGAAGAGGAATGGCCCTGTTCTGGAATGTTCGAAGTCTGTTCATTTCAGAGTGATTGCCTTGGCTTGGGGTCTTCCCGTGTGGGGAGGACTTCAGTATCAGCCTATTTCGTAGATGTTTCGTCTTGAAATTCTAAGTTAGGGCATGTCGTGTTTGAACTTTGAACGGTTCTTTTTGTGCGAAAGGGAAACTTCGTGGTAGTTGGGGTGGGTGACTGTTGACTCCTTACTGCCCAGCCACAGAGTGAGCCTTGGCTTGTGACTTTCTGTGTATCTTCCCTTTATGATCCGTCAGCAGACAATCATGGCAGAAATTGGGTGGGTCCAGTGTTTTTTTTTGGACAAGTGTCGCCATAAGCCTTCAAACCACTGGAGCAAATCTGGAGGGAGGGCGTCCGACAGGCTGAAACAGTCTGACAAGTGCAAAATTTCGCCCAAAAAACACACACTGGGTGGGTCATTCACACTGTAGGTGCCCGTACTATAAACCGAAAAAAAATAAAATAAATTCATTTTTTTCAAAAAAAATAAAAATAAAATAAAAAACATTAAATGAGAAACAAAAGATCTTTGAAGATTCTATAAATTTCAGGAGTTTTTGAGAGAAGAAGCTAAAAAACGAGAGAAACAAGTACTTGTTGAATTCTTTTTTGTTAATTTAAAAAAATTAACCCCTAAAGTCCCAAGGTCATTTTTTTGTCAGAAACCATTCAAAACTGCCATTTTTGTTGCGTTCACCCAAGAAATAATTTATAAAAAACATTTTTTTAGAATCTAACCATAGAAACTTGTACTTCACTTGTTTGAAATCATGTGGTAAAAATTTCACAAAGTTTGACCTTACAGATTGGAAGATATTAGCATTCAAAGTTGAAAAAAAAAATCCTTTTGAACACTAGCCTGCAATTTTAGATGACTTTGACCGCCATTTGTAGAAGCTTTTTGCAATATAGACTTTGAATTTAAAAAAAATTATGTTGAAGAATTGAGTTGAAAGTCTTAAAAAAAATTCAGAAAAAACACACTTGATTTTTTATTCTTTAAAAAATTGTTAAGTAGAAATAGGTCCAAGATTGAAAAAAAAAAAAACTAAATTATTAATAGCTCTAAGATGGGACTGAAACACAATAATCCCAATGGTGAGATTGTTTTAGCAGGCAAACTCAACCTTGTCAAACAATTTTTTTGGAAAATTGTGAAAACTTCATTCAAAAATGAATCCTACAAGTTATCAAGTAGATGCTTAGAGTGCTCAAAAAAACAAGATTGTCCTTAACTTTCTCATTATTAGTCCAAATAGAATGAATCAAAGCTTCACTTGTAGATAAAAATATAGTTTTTAAGGATTTAAGAAAAAAAAAAATTATTTTGACTTTTTGCAATTTTTTTGCATTGCTTGTCGAGTTCAGTTCTAGGCTTTTTGTTGTATAACTTTTGCTCCCGATCACCATGAGATAAAAATTATATTTACACATAGCCAATCATTTTTCTATCTTAGGAGAAAGTTTCTTAGGGAATCGAGGTCACAGGAACTTGCCCAAAATCCAATTTGTCCCTAATGGGACAATGGGACTTTAGGAAGTAAAAAAGATAATATTTAAAGCTATAATACCTTGCCATGCATTTGTTAGAGTCCCACATTTTTTAGAAGATTTGTCAAAAAAATGTACTTGTCTCTCTCTCCTTTTATAACTTTTTCTCTCAAAAAAAGAATTGAAGAATTAAAAGTGATTACCATATGTGAAAGACCATATCCATACAAAAATGCTACAAGGGTAGGGAGATATATGCTCTTATACACATCCTATTGGCCTCCTTATTTTTATCATGAGAAAATTACTAAAACAAACTATTTATTACAGATGATAAAATTTAGAATTTTTAGAACTTTTATCTAAATTTAGAGGCCCTAAAATACATAGGCAACCTTACGTGATACAAAACTAATAGTCCAAAATAGGGGGGAAGTTTTTAACCCTCAAAAGACAAACCTATGACTACTGATTTCAAGCTTCACTACCCATCACTCAATTTGCTACCATTTTAAAACTAGATATGTATGAAAAAATTTATACTTGTTTTTCAGAGTTGAAATTACATGCCTTCTTTTACTTCACAAAATTCTTAGATTCTTTTGTGGAAAATTGTTTTTTTTGAGAATTTAAGAAAAAAAGTGAAAACAAATCACATCAAATAGAAAATTAGCTTAAAAAATCTGAAAAGTTCATCATGCGTATATATTAAAGTGACAAACATCATAGTGTATACTCAATTTTTGTGACATTCTATAATTAGAAAATAATAGACATAGAAAATACATCCAAAGTTCAAATTGCAATATAATATTCAAATTAGGAATTTTTTCAAAATTCAAATTAAAGTAGAAATTAGATTAGATGATTTTCAATTTGTTAGTTAGGTTCAAATTCAAAACATGTCATTTTTGTGGAGAAATTTAAGATTTAAAGCAAAGAGCAAAATTTTCCCAAAATACACTAAAACAACATTTTTTGTGATCCATTTTTTTTATTAATCCCTAAAAGACCAGCATGCAATTTTGGGTTGTAGAGAAATTTTGGGCAAGTACGTGTGACTAGAGATTTTCATATTTTTGGCCCAGATTTTGATAGAAGGTGGGGAAAAGGAATGTCTTTCATATGCATTGAATTTCAGGACATTTGAAAATACAAATCAAAAGTTATCGCCTAGTATGTTATTTTTCTTTTTCTAAATGGGCAGTCCAGGCAGGTGGAAAAAATCACTTTTTTAAAATAAAAGATTTGAAATTGGTTTTCTAGAGTTATAAAAATGTGAAGAGTTTTGAATCATTCCATTTTGATCAATGAATCAAAAGTTATGAGGATTTTTTGTTCAAAGGCAATTATGGATTCTCTACTCTAAAATAAACTTTGAAGTCCTTTATCTTAATTAGTTTTCAATATTTTTTGAAAAAAATTAAATTATAGGATGCAAATTGTTTATTACAACATTGCAACCATTGGAATTGGCATTTTTCACTTCTATAACTAAATTTTTTAACAATTTAGTATTTTGAATCATTACCTATGTCTTTCTATTTACTATATTTTCCTTATATGTTGAACAGTTACAAATGATTTGAAATTTTTCAAGCATGTAGCCAACTTATCTAGGAAAATGATTCCAAATAAGCACCACCATTTTGGACATTTTTTCATAGAAAAGTGAGCTTGTGAAGTGCATTGCTGCCTTGTTCTTCACAGGGCCAACAAAATGATTTCAATGAATTTGAATGCTTATAACTGCAATCCACGGTGGAAATTTTGAAATTTTTACCACATGTTCTCAAGTCAGTATAGTACAAGATTCTACGATTACATGTTTCAAAATTTTTTTTTTCTAAAACTTGGTACTTGTACTAAAATTAACAATTTTTGAGCGTTTTTGGTGAAAGATAATCATGGAACTTTAGGAGTTAACTTCTCATTTATGTGAAGACAAACACTCGCAAGACTACAAACACAATTGGATATTCTTCATAATCCAACATGAAAAGTCAACAAGAAAAAGCCAAATGAAAAAGTACTTTCAAACTCTTTCTAGCTCATTACATTGTCATTTGAATGCCACATAATGGTGCCAACGGCGTTTCCTGGGTTAAATCTATTTCTATTTATGGAAAAGATTTTTCCCTTCAAATGCTCCCGTAGTCTATTGAAGCATGGCATTTCTACTCATTTTGGAATATTGCATTGCAAGAGTGGAAATCAATGAAGTTGTTTTGTAATTGAGACTTAATGATGGGTGGTTGTTTTGATGAAACATATCAAAGTAGACGGAAATTTTGAAGACAAAGAAACAAATTTAGTCAATACTTTTCTAGCAATAGAATTGGTCATCTAGTAATTTTTGTCACTTAAAAGACAACTAATTTTAGATTTCATAATAAAAATAGATGATTCCACTGCAAGAAAAAAGGTGATCTTGTTCCTTTAGAACTAATGAATTTCTTAAAATTGTAGGCTACAAAATAACTATAGAAAATGCAAAAAATTGAAATTATAGTTTTTGAAAATTAAAAATATATTTTTTCCAAAAGGTACATAAAGTTCCAATTGAAGTCACTAGAAATCAATTCATTCCAATACTATTACTCAAGACTTTAAGTGTACACATTATTTATCTCCATTGTGGCTCAAATCTCAACTACTGTACATGAGGGTCAATTTTGCAAACAAATATTGAAATTGAATTTCTAAAAAAATTTCAAAGGACCAGGTCACCATAAATCAATCACAAGAAGATATATCAGACTTTTTGAAAAATAATTATTTATGTATGCCACTGAATCTGACCTTCTCACAACATCATTATAGAAAATATGGGCCCTATGGAGGGCCGTTAAGGTTTTGACAAATGTGCAAATACAGTGAAAAAACTATTATTATTGTTGTTGTTATTATTATTATTATTATTGTTGTTGTTGTTGTTGTTATTATTATTGTTATTATTATTTTTATTATTATTTTTATTTTTATTTTTATTATCTAATATTTTTCATTATTATAAATATGTTTTTAATATGTTTTAATCGAAAAATCCAACGGGGCACACCGGCTAACTACTCATCTTACATATTTCCAGACGGCTTTTTGGGTTGATATTTTTTCTTAATGCACATTTTCATGCATCCTAGCAACCCCGTGGCCTGAAATTTTCTGTAATGTATGCAAGAATGTCCATTTTAGACTGAATGTATGGCCTACTTTGTACTCATTCTTAGAATTACACTATAGAGAAGAATCTACAATTGATTTTCCAACAAATTTACAATTAGACATACAAACTAAGAAAATTTAAGAAAATGTATAAAAGTCCTACATTTAGGAACAACAAATGTACATTTGTAGTTTATATTGCCGGCGTTGGATGTAATGTTAATTTTAGACAAACTTTCCTTCATTCCTCTAAGAAATTGAAGGTGTGCGTGTAATTGTTCAGAAATTAGTTAGAAATCTTATAAATCAATTGCAATTTCATGGAATTTCAAGTCAATCTTCAGGTAAATCCATTGCTATACAAATTTGACAAGAGTTTGTACATGTTGACAAATTCAACTTGAATGCTAAGCAAGTTTGAAGTATCAATGTGTTTTGCAAAATAGATGGAGAATTAGTGGGCAGGATGTACGTGTACTATCAAAGCAAGATTTCTCTTGTATATGACAATTGTCACCTTTTTGAGGCATAATTGGAAATCAGTGTAGGTTTCTACAAAATTAGTTTTGAATGGATCTTTTCAAAAGTCATACTCAAGGATAGAAAATGCACCTACTTTGAGGAAAAATTATTATTTTCATCATTAGATGTCCGAGTCAAAAAGATGTATTGCTTGAAATTAGAAAGCAATTTTGGGACAAAGAGGACAACTTTTGTTAAAGCCTTCTTACTATTGCTTTTAAAATTTAGTAAGTATGTAATTAACACAATAATAGTATGCCACTCTAAAAGATCAATATCCATTGGGAGTCAAGAAGGGATTTGAGATTCTCTTTGTACAAAAAATTTTGGACAATGTATGAATAAACTTAAAAAATCCAAAGAATCCAAAATAATTGTTCTCAAAATTATCCTAGTCCTTTATGTTAAAAGATGTTTATAGACAAAAATGTAGATGAGATAGTTTTATAAATAGGTCACAATTAGGTGTAGTTATTTTATAGTGATCAAATCATTACAAAAAATACGGAGGCTGCTCTAGAGGATTGCTCCACAGTCCTCCGAGGATCCTACAAATTGGGGATTTTTTGAGACAAATTCCCCCCCCCCCCCCCCCCCCCCCCCCCCCCCTTTGTTCCTGCCCACCAAAACTTCCAATGTCAGATGCTTGTCAGCGGATCGAAAATCAATTTTAAAGAGTTAAGGCTCTATAATGCATCTTAACCCTAATTTTTAATTAATTTAAGTTAGTATTAAAAAAATTAAGCCTATTGAGGTGGCTTTTGAAGCTAGTTTTCTTAGGCAACTAGCTTCAAAAGCCATTTCATTATTTGGTGACTTAATGTGACTTCATTTGTTCAATTGGCACTTGCTTAATTTAGTGTATTACAACATGTGGAGAGAAGCTCTTTATACTAGTGGGATAAGAGTAGGGGAGACAATGCATATGGGATATATGAATTAGGAAGAAAAGGAGCTTGTTCGCTCATTTTGAAGTAGAATCCAAAAATGATGTAAAACTAGACTACTATGTGCAACTTTTCCAATTATTTTTATTAAAAATAGATACTGTATGAGGAAGAAACAAACCACCAAAGTTCACTGTAACGCAAAAATGTTCAGATTTTGAACTTTGAATGGCTCCCAAACATTCTAAATTGATATGAAAATTTGACATGAAAGTTTTTACTACAATAATTAGACTTCAAGGAGAATCTACCCCAACAAATTTGATTGAAAATGAACATTGTATGAAGGAAATACTAGCCCCCGAAGTTGCAGCCATCAAAATGCAATTTGGTGAATTCAAATTGGACCCTTGAACTTTGAATGGCTCCCAAAAAATTGGTACATTTTAAATTGATCTGAAATTTTTACCACACAAATTAGAAGAAAGAACACAAAGTTGCCCAACAAGTTTAATTGAATTTGGACATTTGATGCAAAAGTTACAACACTTTGAATTGGAGTTCCAAACTTTGTAGGGACACTTTTGGTCACCTAGGATGTTTAGGAGTCAATTAGTATTTAGGAAAAAGTCTACGCAAATGAAAAATGGAAGTCCGCGAGAGTCTAGTGTTTTTTTTTGAAAATACACCTAAAGACAATATTTTGAAAATTCATAACTCATTCTTACAATGTCCAAATAATGCATACTAATGTGTTGGAATTTGCCAACAAGGCCTAATAAAATTAATTTATGTTTAATACTAGTAACTAAAATAGTAATTATGCTCAATTGTAATTAGGCCGGGTCGAACCATTTAGGTCAGTGTGGATGAAAACTGGAAATCCTTCATCCCCACCCCGGAACTGCCGCTCGCTGACATTAGGGCTTCGATGTCCCAATGGGTTCGTTACAATTCTTGATGCTTTGCAAGTTGCAACTCCCAAATTCGCAAGCACAGGAAGTTACCCGTTTCGCAGATTTCGACCCAAAACCCTAATCCCAACCCAAGCCCCACCCACCTTAATTTCTGCTGCTAAATTTTTCAGTGAAAAGTGATCTTGCCCAATGTTTTTTTGACGGTTCCAAGCAACATCATTAACCTTGGAAAGATTCAGCATCCCGCGTCGCCGCTCAAATTGCGGAGATGCGAGAGCTTCTGGGGTCCCGGAGTTCGAAGAAAATCGCCTGCATTGGAGCAGGTTGGGAGCCAAATGCTTTGAGGGAGGTGGAGGTTATTAGTTCTTCGGATTTGCAATTGGTTCTTCTCTGTTTGCAGTGAATTCTTTTCGGACACATAGGTTTAGCAATTGTTTTAGATCTTTCGTACTGAATTTCTCGATGTGTAGGTGTGTACCAGACTGACAGTAGGGAAGCAGTAGGTTGTACCGAAGCAGGAAAGAATGTACAGAAGAAAACCGGGTCGGTTTTCGTTGGTTATATTGGAATATGTAGGTTTTGACATTTTTTTTCGATCTTTTGCACTGAAATTCTCGTTGTGCGGGGGTGCTTTCTGGTAAGAACATTCAACTTTGGGGAACAGGAAGTAAAACCAAAGTAGGAATGAGTGAATGAAGAGTAATGGGGTCGGTTTTCGTTGGTTAGAGCTAGGGTTACATGTTGGGTACGTATTTTTGCAATTGTTTTCGATTTTTTGCACTCAAATCCTCCATGTGCAGTTGCTGTTTTCTGGTAAGAACAACCAACATTAGAGAAGCAGTAACTAGCACCGAAGCCGGAATGAGTGCAAAAGAGAAATGGGGTCGTTTTTAAGTGAGTATATATGGGATACATAGGGCTTGCAATTGTCTTTCGAACTTTTGCACTGAAATCCTGGACATGCAGGTGCTTCTTTCTTTTAAGAACAATCAACATTCTTGAGAAGAAATGGGAAGTGCCGAAGGTGCAGGAGGGAAGAGTGCAGAAGAGAAATGGTGGGACTGGGTGAGTCCTTCCCGAGAGTCCTTCCCTGATGATGCGGCGGTAGACACGATGAAACCGTTTCTCAATGAGCTTGTAAAGCGGTGCGTGCTTGTGGAGTCGTTGTCCCCTTTGGTCACGCCCCAAATCCTGTTGGCGGCCATTGATCAATTCGCTGCCGTGATGGCTATCAAGATGCTGCGTCCTCCGCATATTGAGGCGAAGGTGACATTGGGGGTGTTGCCAAATTATTCAGGGTAAGCACAAAGTCATGTACTCTCAAGCCACTTCAATCTTAAGGTATGTGCATCGGAAATAGAGATTGTATACATGTCAAGTGGTGACTCTGGGAGCATATGCCTTACCATCTGGGTCCGAAATTTTCAATATGACATAACTGGAGTGTGTGATAAGTTTGTTGCACGCAACAGAAAATGTGTGCCGGATACTTTGGAATGTCGTTTTAGAGAAGGTCATGATAAAGCCGTTTTTGAGTGTGTACTAATGTAGTGGTTACTTTATATATCATTACATTTCTTGAATGGAAAATGTGTGCTGGGTGGATACTTTGGACTTTCATTTTAGAGAATGTCAAGATGAAGATGTTTGGGGTGTATAGTAATGTATTAGTTGCTGTGTATGTTATCACCTTTCTTTTTTTGACTAGAAAGTATGTGCTGGGTACTTTGGAATGTCATTTTAGAGAAGGTCATGATTGAAATTATTTGTGTGTATACTACTGTATTGGTTGCTGTTTATATCGTGGCATTTCCTTAAAATGTGTGCTGGATACTCTGGAATGTCGTTTTAGAGAAGGTCATCATAAGGAGGTTCGAGTACTCGTCAATCTATTGGTTGCTGTGTATTTTCATGACATTTCTTTTGCTGAATAGACTACGTGGAGTTTCTGTTCAGGATGGCAATAATGGAGATGGAGCATCCGCAGAAAGCCGACGTGGTGGTAGCGCAACTGCAAAACTACATGTTGATGGTGGGCGGTATGCCAAGGCCCGCGCGAGCTCAGCTTGCCAAGTCCATCATGATGGTGGATCACCCTTGCACCCGGAAACATGTTCCCATTCCCATCAAAATTGTGCAAGCGACTGACGACAACGTAGAGATGTACGCAGTCAAGCGACGGAAGCTTGTGGAGCATCTGAAGGCGGCGAAGTATCTCCGTGAGGTAAAATTTAAAAAAAAAAAAAAAAAAAAAGCTTTGAAACAGTCATATCTCAAATCTTTTCCTTTCTGTGATGGGACAACATCATTGTTTTATTGGTTGTTTTTGTGGTGCTCAGTTGCAGGAAAGGGAAGAAGAGGACCTTCACAACAAGCAAGAGAAGAGTTACCGAGATTTAAGAGACAAGTACAACCGCATCAAGACGAACCCGGATCTGAAGGAACTTCGGAAACAGTACAACATCATGCCTCGAAGATGACTTGTACAGATCCTGTGCTGTAAGTGCGTCTAATCTGGTCTTAATCAGCATTGACGGTTCAGAATCCGGAAGCCCTAGAAAGGTCGAACATAATTGTTCAAGTTTTGGTCGTACTTGTGAAAGTCTAGGCTTTTGATGCAACTGATTTTGTCAATCAATAGTGGTAGCTACAAAATATTTTTGAGTAGGCAAGAGGACAAGATTACATTCGCTATTTTTATGCCCTCTTACAATTAAGGGAACAGTCACCAACTTTGTAGCGGAAAAATCATTTGTCGAAGACAACATGGTTTCCTCGTCTGCTTTCTCATTTTATAACTAGCAGACTAGCAGATGATGTAATGTATTCACCTTTCGAACTTCATATTTTTTTGTACCGCAATGATTCTCTTCTTATGTTCGAAGTGGACGTGGTATAAGATTCACATACGTATTGCCCAGATCGGCGTCATATTTTTTTTTTCCGCTGGAGTGGCTCGTATGGAGACTTGTTTTGTTCAATTTTATTTGTTTTGAACTAACATATGCAATGTTCTTCATTGATTTTGGTGACATGCACTTTAGGACCATCAGCATTATGTTTTTCATAATATCGTCCATCAGATTAGTCGATTTTAAATCATGTAATCTCTGTTTTCAAAATTAAGAACGCGTCAATGAGTTTAGGTGATCATTGCAGAAGATTCAGAGTGTTGCAATGCAGATTCGTGTGCATCCAGAGTCAGTTACTGAATTTGCCAACTCCCAAGCTTGAGTAAAATATGTTTCTCAGAATGAAGTAATTGAGATCTGTTTACAGTACCGGTAGTAACCTACTCTAAGATTCAGCCTTCAGGGTAGGGCACTTGCTATTTTAACCCCTCAAGGACGGAGACTATGATAACTTGCTATAAAAAAATCAATTTTAGGAATTTTTCTATATTTTTTATATTTTCAAATCAAATAGAAAGTGCTCTTCATTATCTTCATTTCATTGGTTGAACTCAATGGTTTTTAAAGGGGGGGCTAAAATTCAAGTCTACAATATGAAAGTACTATTTGCCAAAATACACTAAAAAAACATTGTTTGTAATGTTGTTTAGTGTCCTATGTTGTAGAAAAGTCAATAATACCTCACTCAAGTGATTCTACCAACATCTAATGCAAATATTGTCAAATAACTCTTGAAAAAGGGAGCATATTGAGTACAAGCTATTCAAGTTCAACTTCATGGTTATAGGTTCATTGTTTATTGGTTAACCCTACAAGAACATAGTCTTATTACCAAAGCATAGTAAAAACTGAACATAGATAACTTTATAAGTAGTACTATTTGTAAATATTCTTACAAATGTGTCATAAAAATTCAATTTCCTACTATTGGTAGTATTTGCAATATTGGTAGAAAAATATTACTTAGCTAGCTTATTCAATATTTGACAATTATATTGATATGCAATACTTGACATTCATATTGACATACAATACTTGACAATAGAAAATAAAATTTTCGATTTGTTTAGCCAAAAATTATCTAAGATTCCATAATGTATAGGTTCATTCTTCATTTTCGTAGCTTCTTTGAAAGTTATTCTTGGAAAGTACACTTACAATGTTTTTCTGAACCCATGTATGTTCAAAAGGTATAATTTAGAGAGGAGTATCAAAATAATAGAGTTGAAGACAAAAAGATCCATTTCTAATTGGGACTCTTCTCTCCATAGTCAATTCTTCATCAAATTTTAATGCTAATTATATATTTTGAAAGCTATTAAAGAAAGACAAAGGGTGTTAAATTTTGAGGTGTAATATACAAAGAAAATAGTAGTATATAAATTTAGAAACTATATATCAATATCTTGGTTAGAAGACTCTAAATTTTGTTTTAAATCTACCATCAATTAAATATTCACAAATTAACTAGTCTATTCTCAATCCACAAGACATTCATTTGATTGAAGTACTTTTGAGGTTCTAAGAAGTAGTGTAGAGCCAAAACAATGTTGGTGGATGTTGATGAGAATGGTACATTCCTTGATAATTTTAGATACAAACTGTGCTTGGTGGGGATTAATGGGATAGTGGAGCAATTGTCTATTCTTCAAATTTTAATTCAATTTGTTTCCCTTTCTCAACTTTTAGAATATATAGTCATTTTCAAATTTGATGGACTTTGTGGGAAAGGTCCAAGTGAGGAATGGACTTCTTTGTCCACAACTCTACCAAACTTTCAAAAATATTCTATAAATTTTGGATATTTATTGAATTTTTTAAAGATATTTCACGAGTGTTTTTTCTAATATTCACTAAATATAATTTGTAAGGACTATTTTGGAACTATTAGTCTTTGAATATGTAGTTTATATATTTATACATTTTGGAATTAACAAACCCCTATCTTTATACTATGTGATTTTTACGACTTTCATATGATTCCCTCGACTTTCATTTATAGTCCTTGGGTTTCTTACAAGGTCAAATAGTCATTTTATACACATCCTTCTTAGTGTGTTTTTTGAATAATATTTTGCTTTAAAGCAATACAAATTTTTTTCGATGGAATATTTGACAATGTTTTCCTAATTTCTTAGAGGATGAAATTATTGAATTGGTACAAACTTATAGGACAATATTGTTCTTTGCAAGATACACTTTGAAATAAATCTTTAAATTTCATCCATATTTTGCATATGTTGTTTATAAATTAGAAACACCTAATTGTAAAATCTTTTGTTCTTTGCTATATAAGAATAGCTAGACGTCAATGAATACATCCATGACTCAAAATCACTACAATTTTTCAAAGAAACCAATGAGAGGTTGAGAGATTTCCTACTTCAAAAGTGTTCATTCAAGGTGAGTTTAGTATTATATAAGGCTACCCTATATTCTCAAGTCTAACTCAAAAGTGCAAAATATAAATACAATGTCAAAAAATTACAAAAATTATTTAATGATCTGCATTTTTCTTGAGTTTGATAGTAACCTCATCAATTTTTTTGGTCATTTGACCTTTGAAGATAGTGGTGGCCTTTTATGTGTTGTTCCTTTATAGATGTAAGTATTGTACAATATCTTCATCACTCCACCAAAAACTATTTTCTTCACCACCTTATATATCCAGATCTCCCCTTGCTCTTAGCTTGCCAACAATGTTTTGTTATTTTCATTATTTTGGGTAGCGCACAAAGCCATCTCCAATGGAATAATGAAGCTATTTACATTCATGAGAACATACATATTGGCATCATGAAACATATAAAACATGGATGAAAACACACATATTCATCCAAGAGTATATAAATCCATCCATAACAAAGCATTATAATTGTTTCTATTCTCTACACTAAATGGTGAAATTGACTTGCCTTAGCAATTAGGTTGCCTTATTGAGAGAAGTTATCTCCTGATTCGCTGCTCGTCCAAATGGAGGTACATGCCATTCTCTAAACCAGAGCCATGAACCAATGCACCAATCCATGCAACAAACATGGTTCCTACATTACTGCATCCTTGTACAATAACTATACATATTTATATAGTGTAGAATGTTGAGAAATTAGTATGGGACAACCTAATTTCACTTTTTAGTGTAGATTTTGTAGCAATTGAACAATTCCAAAATTCAACATCTACGTTGTTGCAGTTGCAAAAAAAGACCAACGACACGCAGATTCCACGAGTCAAGTCTATTGTAGTGCAATGAGCCTCTTGTAGAAATAAAGTCCAGGACGAAAGTAAAAAAAAGACCCCCTAATTTATGCCGTCTTTGTTCAATTGTTAACACCTCTCCTAACTAATTTGGAGCCTCTTATAACATTCAAGAGCCTTCAGGGAGGTTGCCTTTCCCTCCCTGGAGACCACATCTACGAATTCATCAATGGGAGCTGTCCATGTACTGACACTCGTTCTTTAACTAAATATGGTGTGAAATATTCCACACCATTTCGTTAGGGGAAAGCAGACCTTCTCTCTGCTCATGAATGTTATGCTGATTTCAAATATGAACTCAAAATTAGCAAATTTTACCATGCGTAGCAAATAAACCGTTCCTGCGTTTTCCCCAGGGGTAAAACGGGGGGCAAAACGACCTCCGCAAGAGGCTCGTTGAACTACTATTCAGTTCAGACTCGACCGATTCAGTTCCAACGAAGCCGAGGACACGCAGTTTCCACGAAGACGAAGACGAAGACGACGACGACGACGACGAGACCAAATGTTGAATCCCCTTCTGAGTAGTTGACCGCATGTGCCCTTCCCATTGGCAAACCTTCTAAAAGCTCACCACGTTTGCCACATTCTAGAAGCTCGAACTCGCTTTGTCGAATTCAATTCAGTCGTCGAAGCAATTGAACGTTCAGCCAGTCAGCCAGCCATTCATGGCGTCACCACTATTACTGATGCTCTCCTTGAGTGGACCGATCCCATATTGTGTCATCACTTAATTCTCTCCATTGTTTCATCAAGCCAGTCTGAGGAGGGAGCGCGGTCGGATTCCTCCGAATTTTGACTACTTTGGATTGTGATTTGGGTGTTCGGGGGGATTCCAGCCATAGCCGGATTTGGGGTTTCGTCGAAAGGACGTAGGTATGTCGCTTCTTCATTGCTGGATCTGTAATTCTTTGTGGGTGTGTAGCTAGCTAGTCGGCGATCGCATTCAATTTTGGAATTTGTCCGAATTTTGAAGCCTTTGGATTGTGATTTTAGGGTCATTTCCGCAATAGCCGGGCTTTGGGTGTCGTCGAGAGGACGTGGGTATGTCGCTAATTCATTGCTTGATCTGTAATTCTCTGTGCGCGTGTAGCTAGTCGGCGACGGCGTTCAATTTTCGAATTTGTCCGAATTTTGACGCCATTGGATTGTTATTTTAGGGTGTTTTGGGGGTGATTTCCGCAAAAGCCGGGCTTTGGGTGTCGTCTAGAGGACGTAGATATGTCGCTTCTTCATTGCTTGATCTGTAATTCTCTGTGAGTGTGTAGCTAGTCGTGTTCAGCTTCGATCGTGATTTTAGGGTGGTTTGGGGTGATGTTCGCCATAGCCGGGCCATCTTTGGGTTTCGTCGAGAGGACGTAGGTATGTCGCTTCTTCATTGCTGGACCTGTAATTCTCTGTGAGCGTTTACCTGGTCTCAATATTCGAATTCACCGGATTTTGGACGACTTTTTATTTTAATTTTAGGATGGTTGGGGGTTGATTTCGGCCACGGCTGAGCTTTGGGTTTTGTCGAGAGAACGTAGAGATGTCGCTGTTTCATTGATTGAGCTTGCCATTAGCAGCGAGCGTATATACGTTGTTCTCAGCTTTGATCACATTCAGTACTCGTATTCGTCCGATTTTCCGACTTCTGATTGTGATCTTAGGGTGTTTGTGGTGATGTTAACCATAGCCGGACTTGGATTTCGTCGAGAGGACTTCGATATGTCACTGTTTCATTGCTTGAGCTTGCCATTGGCAGTGAGCATGCAGTCGTTCTCCGCTTCGATCACGCACGCCGTTCGAATTCCTCCGATTTCCCGTCTTTTGATTGTGATTTTACGATGCTTGTGACAAATTTCAGCCATAGCCCTGGGCTTTGAATTTCGCGGGAAGGACATAGAAACCTTTTTCGCTTCTAAGTAGTTTAATCCCCCTCTATTCAGTGATCCTGTTCTCACCAATCGCTCACAACCTCCGATTCCCCGTGTTTTGATTCCGCTTATCCGTTTCTTCTGACAAATGTGCGCTTCAGGTTCTCTCAACAGGGGATAGGAAGATTCAGACGCCCACAATGGCGACCCAGGGCCGCGCCCGTATCGAAGTCGGCGGCCACGTCTTCGTCACCACAATGCAAACCTTAGAAAAGGCCGGCAAAGATTCCCACCTATACCAAACCGTCAGCCCCACGGGCCAAGCCTGGTTCGACCGCGACCCAGACTTCTTCTCCCCCTTACTCAACGTCCTCCGCACAGGCCGCCTCTACCCCAAACCTGAAACCCCTGCCGCCTTCGACCGCTTAATTGAGGAGGCTCTCTTCTACGGCGTCGAACACTCCCTTCGAGCTGCGCAGGGCAGGGCTCCGCTGAACGGAGTCGACTTGGAGAAGGTGAAACCCATTATTCCTAGTGGAGTGGATGTGCCCCGAGCGCTTGCTGCTGGGGAAGATGGATCCGTTTGGGTAGGGCATGGATGTAAAGTCACGGTGTATGACTGGGCGATGAGGAAAAGGAGGACGACGGTGACGGAACTGGGAGCGGTGGAGGTGATGCATCGGCTGGATGAGCGGTTGGTTGCGTGCGGGGCGTCGGATTTGCCAGGGTTGCATGTTTACGACGTTGTGCAGGTAAGGTTTGGGAGGTTCGTTTTGCCTGTTTGGCTTCGAATTCTGGCAAATTGCTTGATTACGATTTTGCTTAACAATGAGGTAGTTTGGGAACTCCAGCAGATAGTCTATCAACTGGCAACAAATTCACAACGAATTCACAAACTAATTGGAGACGAATTTACAAAAATACACAACGAATTGTCGTTTTTCTACTTCAATTTCGTGTAAGCACCTCTACGCGTCGTGCTGGTAGGGTTTTGTCAATTCGTTTTTCCTGTTTGGCTACAAACTGTGGTGAATTTGGTTATGATTTTGGTTAAGAATGAGGTACTTTGATAGCTCCAGCAGAAAGTCTATCAATTGGCAGCAAATTCACAATGAATTTACATCAAATGCACAACAAACTCGTAACGAAATTACTACCTAATTTGCGTTTTTCTACTTCAATTTCGTCCTTTACGACGTCGCGCAGGTAGGGTTCTGTCGCTTCGTTTTCCTGTTTGGCTACCAATTCTGGCGAATTTGGCTTACAATTCTGTTAGTTTGGTAGCTCCAACACAAATTATATGAATTCGCAACGAATTCGCAACGAATTCGCAACTTTAACGAATTTTCAGCGAATTTTCTTTTTCCTTCTTCAATTTCGTGTACGCTTGCTACTAGACCCAGAATTTTTTGGAGATTTGGTGATGAATTGAACCATTGTGAGCGCAGGGTCTTCATACAAAGACGACGATGTGGACCGATGCGAACGACCCTAGGGTATACAACGCCGTCGTGCAGGCCATCGCGTCCAACCATGAAACTGTGTTTGCGAGTTTCGAGAGCGGCCAGCAGCTGGACAACAGCGTGCTCATGGTGGACAAGACGACGTCACAGGTCAGTGATTTTTAATATTGAATTTTCTCTTAACGTTCAATATTGACGAAAGTGTTACATTCAATGTAGAGAGCATGAGAATATTTTTTCTTCTTTTCATTTCTAATTCTCTTCATAACTTTCACGAGCACTTGTGAGACTCCGCCAATCAAAAATAGACGAAAGCTTGACATTCAATGTGGGGAGAGCACTAGTGCGAATCTCAAGGAGCCACGGGATTGCTGTAGTAGTGTCTTGTGTCTCAAGATGGACGCGACTAATATCGAAACTTCTGTACTAAAAATTGCCACAAATATATTTTCTCCTCCTTATTATGACTTCACTAAATGGCATCCTAGAATATATGTCACCTTTGTCACACCATCACTACCATTGAGTGCAGTACACTTATCACATGCAGAATTTTATTGGAGATTGCTATTGTAGTGCACTGTACTAGCTATCTCCAAACTTTTATGGGGCCTTGAGGTTCATGAGGGAGAGGTTATGAACATCTTTGTGGAAATAATTTTGGACAATCTTCTGTGCAATATGATGTGTTTGAACGTGCGGTTCACCCTGAAAACTCTGGGTGGAGAGCAAAATCTCTCCTACTTGACTCCAAGAAATAGGTTGAGGCCATCAATTCTCGCAAAATTTGCATAACCTTTTTGTTTTTCGGTAGCTACAATGCAATTCGTGACCTTTCACAAAACATCCTCGCCTTCTTATCCTTCAATTTAAAACCAGCTTCTAGCTAACTTCAAACCAACCTTGAAAATTTTCGTTTCTATTTCTTGGTAGCTACAATCCAGTTTCTGCAATTCACGAAACATCTTCACCTTCTTCTCCTCTTGAACAATTCGTTGAAAGTCCGTTTCGAATTTATTGTGAATTTGTTACGAACTTGTCATCTTCGCAGGTGGTCAGTGAGATCTGTCGCCAGAACGGCCAAGCCGCCCATACGAAGTCTGCCACGAAGCTCCAATGGCTCCCTTCCAAGAATCTCCTCTTCGTGGGCTCCGTGCAAGGCGGCTCCTTCGGCTTCAGCGGCTACATGCGTCTCTGGGACCTCCGCTCCAACAAGACCGTATGGGACTGGAAGGAGCCCAACTTCCAGAAAGTGACGCGAAGCGGCGAGCAGGACTGCTTCGCAGACATGACCGTGGACGAAGAGCTGGGCGTGGTGTTCAAAGTCGGAGTGAAGTCGGGGGCGCTTTCTTTAGCGGATTTGAGGAACCTGGATGTGGCGGATCCGTGGCTGGAGCTCATGGACACGGGGGTGCCGGAGAAGGGGGAGGGGAGCGGGGGAAATAAAAAGCTGATCGCGTATAACCAGCAGGTGTGATAGGAGCATCATGTGCACTTCTTCTTTTTCTGTGTTTTTGGTTTTCATCGCATTCCATCTACGCAATCTGCAAGCTTACATTTATTGTGCAACCACTCTCAAGAGCTTTGATGATATGTTTTGTTCAAGAATGGCTTGTTCGCTTCTTCTTTCTGCCTTCTTAGTCATAGCTTTCCATCTACATAGCCTCCAACCTTATTTATGTATAGCGCGACCCCTTCTCTCTCAAGATCTTTGATGGTATTTCTTCTTCAAGAGTTCCTTGGTTCAAGAATTCGCTGAACGTGGAGTTCTCATATCTCATATGCGTTTTTAACCAAGCTCGGTCTGTCCAGGTGTTCTTGTCGCGAGGGGCGGATGTGGAGGCCTGGTCGGAGGTCCCGTTGGCCGAGAGCTTTCGACAGAAGGAGGAGAAGGAGTTTTGGGAGACCTCGTTTCGAAGAAACGCTTTGGAGTATCGTCGCCATCTCGGCCAGGAGGTGACGCAGATGGTGGCGGGAGGCGACCGACTCTTCATTGCTCGCAAGGATTTCCAGGGCATCGAGGTCTGGGAAACTCGTCAATGCTGATCACAATCTGGAAGATGATGCTATTCGAAGTATCAGTCACACACTTCTTTCAAACCTTTGTGACTCGCAAATCTGCTCACAACAATCTGCACAGAAGCTGCCCATAAGCTGCACACAAGCTTCACACAACAACACACAAGCTGCAATCACGAGGATCAGCAATTCCTTCGTGCCACGTTTTTGAGAATTGCGAGCACGGCGTCGTTCCGGGACGAGCTATGGCGTGGTCTCTCTCGCGTCGGCTGTGAAAGTGATGGAGTGTAGTGCATGCTTTAGGTGAAATGTATAATATCGTGACGCAATTTTATTTTACATTGTTTACTTGTAGTTCAGGTATTGTTTGATGTGATTATGGTCGACATTTATTTTGTTGCAGAGTGCATTTGTAGTTAGGACGCGTGTAGGAAAAAACAACAAGGACAGAAAGGGAAATTTAAAAAAAAAATTGTTATTATTGCACTGGGGTGTTCAAAAATGCAATTGGCAATGGTAGTCATGAAGATTTCTAAAGATTTCTAAAGATTTCCAAATTAGTGGGAAAGAGGGGTCTTCTTTGGGTCCAACTCTAACTCAGAGGCCAATGTTTGTGACAAGTAGAAAGTGTAGATTTCAAAAGATCTTGACATATTTATGCTTCAAAGTTAATTGCTAAAGGCTTTGTAAATCACATTACACTCTTCTCAAGGTCCTTATAATTTTTTGTTGGTGCTACTAAAACACAAGTGGGGCTTAGAATATGCAAATTTTTATGACATTTTACACATATGTACTAAGTAGAGTTCAAAGATTCTTAAAGATTCTAGAAGATTTCTAAAATATTTTTCAAAGATTCCAAAAGATTCTATTTCAATTCTAAAAGGATTCTAGATTCTTTAAAGTTTTATTGATTTGGTCATTGTGTTGTTCAAATCAATAGAAAGTAGGCAACCATTTTGTTGTTTTCATAGAAAGATAAAAAATCAGTGAAAATGCTCATTACGGCTCCCTAAACAGTAGAAATTAGTTGATTTTTTGTTGATTTGGTTAGGATTTTTCTAAGTGCAGTCTGTTCTAATCCTCTCCTTTCCCGCTATGCTCTACTGAATTCCATTGCACCAATTTCTTCAATTGTAATTCACTTCCATTCTCCAAGTCTTTGTGGACTACCAAAAAATTTGAATCAAGTTCCAAGCTATTAATTGGGTGCCCTAGGTATCTGAGATACAACTAGAGCTTCAATTATCTTTGTAGTATTAGAAAAACCTAGGCAACCTGCTCGATTCTAAGATCTGTAAAAATATGTGGTCTGCATAAAAATCATTGTAATGTTTGTAAGTGTCTAGTTGAGGATTTGGGGCTTTGTAGTACGGTATATATAAGCTCCAAAAGTCATTTTCCTGGAAATACTTCATCCTGAGGAATGAGGACATGGAATACAAACACATCAAGATCATCTAATAATGGCTCCTCTAGGAAGTACTCAAAATGGATCAAAATCTTGAGAAAACCACGGGAAGCTTCGAATATCAAGCTCATTGATGATGGCGGATGTGATGCACAAATGACTTGAAGATTTGCTTGCCCTCTCAACCTCATGGTCAATCATTCTAATCTTTTGCTCCATAAATGATATTGTTGTATTTTCTTTTCCTATGAGATCTCTTACATGTCTAGTTTGAATTTGTATGGTTACAATTCAAAAAAAATTGATACAATTTATCAAAATGTTGGCATTTTGTTCAAGCTAGAGCAAATTCCAAGAAACTCAAAACAAGCATTGGGCATTTAGGGGTTAATGCAACAAAATCTTAACTCTAGTCTTCATAGATTGGTTCAAAATTTAATGTGGTCAATATCCATGTTCTTTATTTGTTTTAATATTTCATATGGCTACATAGCATCCATGTGCAACTGTTGAAATTAAAGTACTTAAGACTTCAACAAGTTCAATCTGAAACAATGATTTAAGTTTTGATTCCATTCAAGATTGTCAAATGGAATGGTATTCAATTCACTATTAAAGAATACTTACTATCCTATTTAGGACACATTTTTTTTAATATTTTTTGTCAAAGTGGTTAAAAAATTAAGGTATTTTCACAAAATTCATACCAATTGAAATTATATTTTTTCAACAAAATACAAACGAAGTTGTTATAATTATTTGTTGTGAGTTACCTTAATATCCATAAGAGCTGCTAGGTCACTCCATGACCAATACAGTGTGCATCAATATATAAATCATCTTAATTATGTACTAAAATGGCCTAAAAAAGATAAATACTTTATTTTTGGAAGATTCTCAAAGGCATATATGTACCATTAGGAAAAATTTTAGCCCTCCAGAAGGCTATTAAGGAATTGATTTTTGGGACCTTGCAATGCAATTTTAGAATGAATAAAAAAACTAAAAAAATTTAAAATATTTTATTGGAAAAAATTAAAAATTAAAAATTAAAAAATTAGAAAAAAATCTGACTTGGCACCCAATTTAAAAAAAATTAAAAAACAAAAAAGTATTATTTTGATTTTTTCCCATAATTGCACCAAGTGGGTGCAAAACTCGCGGCCTTCTAGAGGGCTTAAATTTTTTCTAATGCATTAGTGGAAGAATAAAGCTTACCAATTTCACTTGATTTTAGATCTAAAATATTATACTTATACATTTGCTTTGAAAATGGTCCCAATGGAACAAGTAAAGTATTTTCATGATTTTGCGATTTCTATATATATAAAAATTTGCATTTCAACAATTGCAAAGCGGATAGTGTAATGAATTTGATAGTTCTTCATTTAAACTTAAGGTTTTTGAAAGTACATTTTAGTGTTCTAACACAATTTCTAGTTGTTCATATTACCTCCAATTCTAAAGAACTTCTTATATGCAAATTTCTCCAAAATTGTGAGGAAGGACAACATACTAAAAATAGGACATGCACAATTTTCTTCTTATAATCACACAATTAGTATGCAATTTCAGACTCAAAACCAGAATTTAGACTAATAAGCTATGGTTAGATTTTGGAAAAAAAAAATTCCTTCATTGGAGATAACTATATGCCCACACTCATTTTCATAGGAAAAAAACACTTGGAAAGGCTTAGGCACTCAGGGGTTAAGTAATCTCACGTATTATGTGAAGATGATGCTTTTGACCCTGGGATACGTGGGGAAGGAAGTACGTTGGTCATTTGGCTAGTATACCAAGCCCATGTTCCACAATGTGAGTTGATACATGTGAACCCCAATCAATAAAATTGAAATGAGAAATAGAATAATCAGGATTTGTTCAGGAATATTTAACACTGAAAGAGAACCTCCAATAGATGATATCAAGTCAAAGTGGAAAAAGAATTTTACGCTAGTAGATGAAAAAGTCAAAGTTATCTAGTAATAATAAACCTTCCTATACAATATCTAAATAATTACAAGAAAATTTAGCATTACTAGTTCTAATAATAGAGAAGAATCCCTTTAACATACGCTGGTCGATCAATATCCAAGCAGATTGCAAAGCCCAAAAAAAAACACTATTTCAATCAGACAGGACTACAAAAACAATGACAATGAGGTTCCACAGTTGCCGCAAACTCAGTTTGTGCTGAGTACACCTCCATAAGACAATATTATTTATTATCCTTCAACAAAACCTTGAATAAATATCCTCAAGTCAAAGATGTAAAACCAAGGCGTAACCAAAAGAACACGTTCGTGAACAAATCAACGACAGTATTCATTGACACACCTAGAATAAATTGTTGAGATGATGTGTATTAGTAACACATGTGCACCTCATTCAAGGCTTGTGAAGAGCCCAACTATCACACCTGAACCTGTTTATGAAGACGGCTGCCTTACAGCCCCTCCAATCTCCACTTACTCTACATACAAGTCTTCCAGTGCAAAACAGAACCCTCGGGAGTGTTTTCAGTGTCTGCAAAAGTCAGCACTCACAAACAAAAGGGCCACTCAGAACCAAGGGAGTAGCATTACCCCGACAATCTCGAGTCATCCGTGCTATGGCTTGTAAACATTGGATCTCTCACTTCTTCTGGTTCATCAACCGAGCAATCAATTCATCCTGCAAAGACATCACACGGACCAGAGTCAAGAACAAAAACAACGACAGCAATATGGGACGGTTCCCTCTATTCAAGGTCATTTTCTAACCTAAAACTATGGGATATGTTAAGATGTTCAACGATATGCTCAAGTATATCTCAACCATAGAATATGTCCGAACTTATTGGTCATTCTACATAACATAGGATATATAGGGACTTACTAGGTTTATTGTGCATGTACTAAGGTTTAGCCATTTGGTCTTACAGTTAGCTTAGTCTTATCATACGTCTACCGCTGGCCTGACAATAACGGTATTCAGAATACAATACCTTGATGCCCTTCAAGGGAAGACCTTTCTCTTTAAGCATGGCCTTCAGCTTTTGCACCGTCAGAATTTGAAGGTCCTTTTCCACAAGCCGACTAGATCCACCCTCTGTGCCAACAGACAATCACAACGAACGGTGAGCACAATTACAGGCAGTGGCCCAAAATACTAAAAACCGTTTGGAACCCGATCCCATCTCCCATACTGACCTCCGTTCCAGACAGCAGCTCAGCTATTCATGCACTTGGTTGGGCTTCAATTAAGAAGCGCTGTGAGTATGACTTGGCTAAATGTCAATGGTCCCTAATCTTCGAATGAAAAAAGAGTTGTCATTTATAGTGGTCCACAACCCCATTTGAAATTGTAAAAGAAATTCAAACGTGGTGATAAACATTTGATCCCAAGAGAATCTGCGTCTCGTACCCAAAGTGATGTCTCCATATCTCCAAAGTGATCTCCCAAAATCAACCCCCCAAAATTAAAATGCTTGAAGTCACAGAAATAGTATCCACTACCTCATCCCATATGACTTAAATTCTGCCGTCCATGCCTAACTCACCTGCTGTGCTGCCGCTGCCAGTATTCGCCCTCTTCGCAACTGGTTTATCTTCAGAGACCCGCTCTGCTGGCCTACACCACACAAACATCAGGTCATTAAGTATAATCTTAAGCACAGACACATAATTTAGTAAAGCAATCCCATACGCGTTACAGAGCATTTCGTGAGTATCGTTGAAAGGCAGAAGGAGAGAGCACCTTTTTCCTTTGCTTTCCTCAGCTGCAGGTACCTTGCCCTTGTTATCTTTTGCTGCTGACTTCGGTTCAACCTTCCCTTTCTTCTTATTAAGCGTAAGAGCACGAATCAGAATGTTCGTAGAGTCGGTCTTGATTAACTGTTCCTCTGATCAAAAGCACATGTGCCGAATTCGCACCATCCAATCCATTTAAAAAAAAAGCACTCAAAAAGAAGACACGACCTAAGGTAGAGGTTGCTAGACCCGCCATCCCGTCTCCTATACTATCCCCTGGTACGAAAGCAACTCATCTACTCATCAACTTGTTAATCTTCAATCGGCAATTGGTCATTCTCATAACTTGGCTGAATCTCTCTAATCACTAATCTATAAGTAAACATAACTTTTTCTATTATCCCTTCAATTAGTTCAATAGTGGTCTATACCCTCCTACTTTGAAAGATTGCATAAGAAACTCATCCATAGTAATGAAATTTACTTGGCTCTTAAACCCGAAGCAATCTCACAATGAAAACACACTCCCACATATTGGTTAAGTGACGGAAAGACTCTCTCAACACCTAACAGCGACACTTGACCTACTACAACATAAAATCCTCAAACACACACACTTCGACTTCGTGCGGATTCAAACCCACGAGAAATTCGAACTCACCAGGAGGCGCCGTGTCATGTTGGCACACATAAACCGTCAACTGACCCTGCCAACACCACCCACCATTCACAAAACCCAATTACAAACATTCTACATTACAAATATCTCACATTGTTTGCTACGAGAATGAAAAATCCAATATACAGTCACCCTCGCAGCTCCAATTCCCGTAAACCTAAAATTTAAAAAAAAAGTTCGAAACCTAATTTTTGTCCAGAAAAGAAAAGAGAGAGAAACGCACCGACGTCGACGTTGCAGGTTGCGAAAAGCAACCCCTGGACGGCAAATTGCTCAGGAACGGAGCTGCGCCTGCCATCGCCACCGCCTTCGAAGACCGAGATCCTTCCACCTCGTACTCCCAATTTCCCACTTAAAAAATGGATTCTCCTGCTTGCAAATCCTTTAAAGTCCCAGATTGCGTGCAAGAAAGACTCCCAAAGTTCATTTCAAATTGGTGTCCGTGAGTGAGGAGCTTCCGTCCCTGGAATGAAAATCTGCACAAGAGAGAGAGATGGCGCAGATGGAAACTTCAGTAGCAATTGAGCAACGCAAGCTCGTGCCTAATGTGCTGGCATTCGCTTCGGAACTGCGAGAGACAATGGCTTTGGGTTGGGGGTGACAAGGGGACATATACTGTATCTATCTTGTGATACCCGAACGGGGGCTGGAGTGTGCGGTTATCAATTTCAAAACCACTCTCTAATACCCTACGTGAAGGTTAGACTCAGACATAAATTAAGAATTTTTTGGAATGTCCAAATGTTTGGAATATTACAAGTGAAATGTCCAAAATCTTGCAGAATTTTTTCATCCATACTATCTAAAATTTTCGAATATTTCTATCATGCTTTAAATCTACATGACAGTTTTTTTTCCAAAACAAGAAAACTTAGAAGTTGTCGAATACAAAAAAATTTGAGCGCCAAAAAACACTAACACTAA
Organism: Neckera pumila; assembly: GCA_963969595.1. Classification (NCBI taxonomy): domain Eukaryota; kingdom Viridiplantae; phylum Streptophyta; class Bryopsida; order Hypnales; family Neckeraceae; genus Neckera; species Neckera pumila. Next base: position 4,506,688 of record OZ018415.1, on the reverse strand, counting down.
TGGTTCTTGTTGTCAAAATTGTTGACACGTGAAAAAGAAAGTATTTCGGCATTCAAATGCCAAATCAGACCTTCACATACAATAGGAAGCTCATAGGAAGCTCCTTCGTAACTTGTTGAAAGAATGCACTTGGAAGAAGATGAGTGGAAAACTAAAAAGGCTTCAATGAACTCTATGAAGAATCTTGTATTTTATGGAGGGGATAAGTATTTCAATAGCTTTATTGACTTCAATGAGTTTTCCCTTTGGAAATGTTTGGAATCGTTTCAACTCATTGAAATCAATGAAGCTTAACTAAGTAATTCTTTGGCATGTAAATTTAAGTTTTTTAACTCTAGAAGGATATTGCAAACCTAAAAGGTCTAATGGTGACTTCATTGTTAATTGTAGAAACAAAAAATGCACCTGTTGGTCCAATAATAAAAGTATTTTGGGTGACTACTTAAGAATAGAGATAGGAACAATGTTTTGGATGTTTTCACCTTAACTAAGGTAGTCACCTAAAATACTTTCATTATTGGACACCGTGGGGTTTGTTTCCTTCCAAGATTAACCCTATAAACATAGTGTGTACAGTAAGTGTCCTATATATGATAGAGAATCCTTCTATGTAAGACAAAATGCATATGTTCATCCTTGGAATTTGTGCGAAACTGAAGGGGAGGTCTTGTACAGAAGTTTGACCTCTAATCAATGTTGTTGTGTGTAATTTTTAAGCAAATGATGTGCACTGTACCAAAAAGGATGATTTCCACCCGTCTTTATATGGTTAATGCATTACGTAGTACAATGGTCTGCTCCGGAAAACCAGGACATTGCACCTATTGGAAAAATCGGTAAAAAATAAATTAAAATTTGGTTCTTATGCAGTAAAAATTTTGTGGGAAAAAAATTAGTGAAATTTCAAACAAGGCCAAACTGATTTGCTGCCCCACTAAGAGCTAAGAGCACAGGATAGGCTTGGACTAGGCAGTGGGTGCTTAAAGGGAGGAGAGATTTTTTCGATGTGGATGTCTTTTGGGTGGGCGTCCTGTTAAGGTAGTTTGCTCTATGAGCAACCTTCTAAGAGTTAATTGCATTTGGGGAAGCTAAACTCCTTGAAACAATTTTCAGTAAATTTTCATAGGAAGAAAAACGGAACTGGCATCCAACCCAAGTTGTTTCATATTTTGTGGACCTTCGTGGAATGAGTTACAAATTATTGAAGTTGAAATGCAATGGTCCTTAAAAGCGACCACCTCCTGAAATGTACACTATTGGTACATTGAAGAAAGCCAAATGTACCTCTATGTTGGTGTCACTTTTAGAACAGCTTTTAGAGCACTAGCTATCTTAGAAGAATGTATCTCGCCTACACGCTCATGAGAAGGAGAAACCTACAATATGTATGCTTAACCCCTAAAGGTCGGAGACTAAGTTTTCACCAAAAGCACTCCAAAACTGCCATTTCTAATATAAGTATCAAATTTCAGAAAAAAAACATTTTTAGACACACGTAACCGTAAGATCTTGTAGTAAACTTGTTTGAGAATATGTAGAAAAAATTTCAGAATTTTTCACCGTGTAGATTGCAAGATATTAGCATTTGAATTGACAAAACCCCTTTTTTTGGCCCTGCGGAAATCCGGGCAGCTGCACTTCACAAGGTCACATTTAAATGAAAAAATGTCCAAAATGGTGGTTACTCCTTGGATTCACTCTTCAAAGCAAGTTGGCTACATGCTTGAAAAAATTCAAATCATTTGGAATTGTATAACATATAGGAAAAAAATAAGTTGTAGAAAGAAGTAGAGAATGATTCAAAACACAAAATTGTTAAGAATTTAATTATGGAATAAAAAAATGTCCATCCCCATGGTTTGTAATGTTGCAATAAACAACATACATCCTATACTTTTATTTTTTTCAAAAAATATTAAAAATTGAATTAAATAAAGGACTTCTAAGTTTATTTTAGAGTAGGGAATCTATAACTGCCCACAAACTAGAACACCTCATAATTTTGATCTCATAAACAAAAATGGAATAACCCAAAGCTTTATGCGTATATATAAACCTAAAGAACCAATTTTAAATTTTTATTCTTTTAAAAAGTGATTCTTCAGGATTTTTTTGAGCTGCCCGCCGACCACTGAAAATGACATATCATCCAATAACTTTTTAACCATGTAATCAAAAGTTTTGAAAATTGTTGGGCCTTAAAGCTACTCTTTGGGCACACTTTGTGTGAAATTTTCAAAGAAAAAAAATAAAATTTCCATTTGTAGTGAGCTGCCCAAAATTGCTATGTTGCCAAAAAAACGCTGTTTGGTCCTTTAGGGGTTAAGCCATTGAATGCAATGCAAAAGTTGTATATAAAGTGGGCACCCTCAAATTACACCTTGTCTAAAATCTACCATCATCACTTTGTGTACATTTCTAGAATAAATACGTACCTATGTCGGAAAGAAACGGTTTCATAACATTAAAAAATGAAAACTTTTATCCATCATAAATTTTGCATATGGTATCCAAATGTTGCAGTCATTGGTGCGTTAAAACCTCCTTTCACTTGCAAACAAGCAAATATGAAAATTTGACTAGTCTAATAATAGCAATTATGTATAGTATGGTAGTAGCAAGAAGTGGTTTGGAGGTGCCCACCTTAAACCCTAAGTAAGATTCTAAAGATGGTGTTGTTCATCTTGCTTTATAAATTTGCATGATGTTAAAGAAGAAATTGACATTTAACATTGTGACAAAAAGATATATACACTTCCTATTCCTGCAATTTTTTTCCCTCCCTTGGTGAAAAAACCATAGCTATTGATCTTCTTACGAAAAAAAATGTCTTCTCCCCTCTACTATAGTCAATTAAATGATGAGATGAAAAAAAAGTAGCTGTTGATTGCTGATCTTGGCCCTCAAACAATTAGGGTTTGGCATGCTAGAATATAAAATACATAAGGATACAGAATACCAATTTGGATATGGATACGGAAATAGAATATAGAATACAAAATATATACAAAATATATACAGAATACATATAGAATATATACAAAACACATATATATATATATATATATATACACATAATGCAGATGCAAATCATAAAAGATATATACAATAAGGAGATATGGGGTTGGGGTGGGTATTCAAAACACAATTCATGAATTACTTAATCGCTAAAGCACTAAACATGCTTTTTTGAGAACATAGCATTTTTGGGCAGCTCACTATGAGTGGAGTTTTTATTTTTTTTACTTTGAAATTTTCACACAACATTTTCCCGAGGATTAGCTTTAAGGCCCAACAATTTTCAAAACTTTTGACTACATGGTTAAAAAGTTATTGTATGATATGTGATTTTCAATGCTTGGCGGGAAGCTAAAAAAATTCTTAAAAAGTCACTTTTTAAAAAAATAAAAATTTGAAATTGGTTCTCTAGATTTATATATACATGGAATGCTTTGAATCATTCCATTTTGATTTATGAGATGAAAATTATGAGGTGTTCTAGTTTGCGGGCAGTTATAGATTCCCTATTCTAAAATAAACTTTGAAGTCGTTTATTTAACTCAATTTTCATTATTTTTGAAAAGAAAAAAAATAATTGAATGTAGATAGGTTATTACAACATTACCACCATTGGGATTGGCATTTCTCAATTTTATAATTAAATTCTTAACAATTTAGTGTTTTGAATCTTTCTCTACTTCTTTCTATTTACTATTTTTTCCTATATGTTGTACAGTTCCAAATGATCTGAAATTTTTCAAGCATATAGCCAACTTGACCTCAAAAATGAATCTGAAGAGTAACCATCATTTTGGACATTTTTTCGTACAAATGTGACCTTGTGAAGTGCAGCGGCCCGGTTTTCCATAGGGACAAAAAAAGGATTTTTCTCAATGCAAACATTAATATCTTGCAATCTACATGGTAGAAAATTCTGAAATTTTTTCCACATATTCTCAAATCAGTGCACTACAAGATCTTATGGTTACATGTGTCCAGACTTTTTTTTTTCTTAAAGTTTGGTACTTGTATTAGAAATGGCAATTTTGGAGCATTTTTGGTGAAAACATAGTAAAAAGCCTTTAGGGGTTAATTCATTTTACAAGTGTTTATCACAATGTGCTCAAAAGACACTTACATTAATAAATTATATAGTGAAAAAACTGGATTGTATGACATCAGTTACAATGTAGTTGTATTCTACAATGATTGACTCTTAAGTTTCAATGTTGGTATTAATATTGAGAATGTATTTCAAATTTTGACAATTTCTACATTTGATCATATTTTACACTTAAGGCTATGCAAGCTATCTTCAATGGCTTAGTCTATTTTCTCCATTGGAATATTGCCTTCTTCAAGGCCTTCATTTTCTCTCCTTTGAGATTCTTGTCTTGCCTCCTTACAAATGGTCACATATGTTGAGTGATATTCCCTTGGCATATCAAACCTCAAGGTTTGGAAAGCACAAGGCCAGTGATCCCAAAATTGACTTAATTTCGCTCGGTCTCTACTTAATTTTTCCATGCTCTCAGTGTAAATTCAAAGAAATCTTCCAAAAATGAACATTTGGCTAAAACTCCTGAATCCATTTTGAGATAGATAACATTGCACTTATCTTCATCTTTTGTAAGATTGGAAAGAAGCTTGTACATCACATGCATGCATAAATGAGGCGTGCAATGAATGAGGCTCCTTCCTTGAACAACTCATTGCTTCATCAAGTGTTGAAGTGCTTGTAGGTCCTTTTAAAGGATGGCTGTCATTAGATGGTTGGATTAGAACTTCCAAAGCAAGGTCACTAATATGTGGAGTCCTTTGATGTCGGATTTTTATATAAATATATGATTGAGGGTGGACTTGTTGGTTTTGTGGTGAATATTTATAGAGGTGCAATTAGTCTATGAGAATAGCGGCTAAACATTACATTAAATTTTAAGCATACTCTTTAACCCTTAAATGTCAACACGGACATTTGGCGTCCGATGGATGACAAGGAATTTGTCTAGCAGGACAGAAGTTCAACTATTCATCCTCAAGATTTTGTTGTGAAAAGGGGTTGACTTCCAATGAGTACTTTTGCAATTTTTTAAGCCAATGATTCACACAATAATGAAAAAGGACAATTTCCATTCTAGGATCACCCATTCATCGTCTAACCCTTAAACAACAAGGAGGCCATTTTGTGGCCGATGGATGATAGAGAATCAAACCATATAGGACAGAAGTTCAATTATTCATCCTTTTTCATTACCGTGTGTGAAAACAAAAGTTTGAAAAACAAGCGATGGCTTTTTGAATACCGGTAACTCTTTTGACTACAAAAGAGATAACGTTTCATCCTTGTATGCCAAAATAATTTGCCGCAATATGAAGTGAATTTTACTTCTGATGGTAAATACAATCAGCAACCCCCAGCACTCGGAATGGCTTATGGTAAACCTGATCAAAACTCTTCGAACATGACTAACCAGTCACCTCCCGCAACTCTAATGTGAGATTGGAGAGGGAGAAAAAATGCAAAAGAGAAACTAAGTTATAGCTGGAGCTCTTCTTCAGTGTCTGATATAATAGCTTCAGAGGAACTGTATGTGTCGCTAGGGTGCACGACTGAGGCCGAGCCTCTGTCGTGATACACGAAAGAAACGACTCCAGACTTGATCGCACTTTGAAGCGCAGGATCATCAACATCTTTGGAGTGATCCATCCAGGTCTTGCCGGGAGCTGTTTTTGTCCGAGAAATAAGGTCGAAGGTGTCACAGTTCGTCTCCTACATTGACATTCAAACAAAACATAAAGACATGCCTGAGAACTCACTATCATTTTACAATGCACGCTTTGCTAATTAAGTGCCCGAATGGACGAAAGTGGCCATTTCCATATCTATGGTAGTTGATATAAACTATTTAAGAGGCTTTATTTAAGGTAACAAAATGGCCCAATAGAAAAGAAATAATCATACTCAACATTTTTTGAATAATAGAAACATGATTTTAATGTCGCTATAGTTGAGTGTAAGCTTCCAAAGTGAACTCTATATTTTTACTTCGGCCACTATGGAGTTAATTTCACTACAAAGGGCAATTGTTTTAGTATTAGTATCCACCACTCACTAGATATAATGTGAAAAGCTCTCGAAGCTCCTCCTTGGAGAAGTGGCGACCTATGCTGCTCTTTTTGGTTTGGCCATCTACATCTCCTTCCACAGCTGCAGACATTCCTCCTTTCATAATCTGACGCTGGTATATTTTTTCTTCAATGCTGTTAAACCTCACAAAAATAGGGGAGTGAGCAATTCAAATAAAAAAATTGTAATGAATGTACATCAGTCCGAGTGACTGTCGTCCAAATATTCGTAGGATTTAACCGTCAGGTTGTACTGTCAATTTCACAACAGCAGAGAAACAATTTGACATGAGCTTTGTCTTTCAAAGAAAGGATCTGTACTCAAACCTGCCCGTAGAGAGAAGCCTATAAATCATAACCGGTTTCAGCTGCCCCTCTCTCCACACGCGCGCAATCGCCTGACAGAACGCGAGAGATCAGCAAAAGAGGAAGTCTGACTGGGTGCAAAACTAATTTAAAATAGTTTCGGAACAACAAAACTATGACACACAACAATAATCTTAAACAATAGGGATTCGTCAAAGCATCTTGCTTTCTGAAATAAACTGCGGCAGAGTTGAAGCTTTAGGCTAAGGCCCTATAAAATAAATTCGAGCATCAAATAACGAATGACAAGTTGACCGTACCTGAGAATCGGTGGCTGGATTCCAGTCAGGATCAAACAGTACAAGTCTGCAGAAAGTACCGAAGAGGACAGGTTAAGGACATGCATTTTAGTGTTTTCATGTTTTCTCGAATATAGGAACGTCCTGAGAAGGCAAAGGCGCTGTGTATCACAATGCACTCATAACCACAGGCAAGACGCCTTAAGCCTCACCTATTGGCTCCGATGAGATTGAGACCAGTTCCACCTGCCTTCGATGATAAGAGGAAAATAAACACCTCTCCGAACCCACTATTTAATTGATCAACGAGTGGTTGTCGTTTTGAAGACTCTGTTGAACCGTCCAATCGTAACCACTTCCAACCCTGACTTGTGCACATATCCTGGAAGCAGAGTAATGGATCAAGTGTCAGAATACGAATCTGCCACAAACAAGCTGAAGCCACAGGTTATACTGGTCACGAAATGAATGATAAAAGCTGTGCACAGGTACGCTATATGCTTCCCCAAAACATGTTGTCAAGGTCGACATCACCACCTGAATTAAGTCCAGTGTCCGAGTGAAATTGGAAACAACGACCACCCTGTCCTTACATCCAGTTGAAGAGTCTGTATCAATTGTCTGGAGAAGCCAGTACAAACATAACATTTTTCCCGACAAATTCCATCCCTCATTCGATAATGTAGCCCTGCCTCCATCCACCGACATCAAACTGAGAATCTCAGATACAAATACCGCTGGGTAATGTTGAGCAAAACTGGACATTTGTAGACTATTGCATCACACAGGGCCGACGCCCGTAAAGCAAGAAGAGACATCACAGCATCTAGCTAGTCCTTACCTTGATTGGAGGACCTCACCAAATCTGCTCCATTCAAGAGCATTAATCTGAGACTTCAATTCCGGTCCCAAGTTTTTTTCTTCCGCAATATCTTTGTAACTAAGTTGAGGGTGACTACACAACTTCCGTAAAGAGGTTATTGAGGACAAGATCGTAGCTGACGCATTCTCGCAAAATAATAATGATCTTAATGCCTGCAAATAACCATCGTTGAATCCCCCTCTGATCATTATTTTCCAAAGGTGAAAGGTCTACATGCTTTAACTCCAAGATCAGAAATTTGTTACCAGTCTACAAAAGCGAAATAGAAATACAAAACGGAGAGAATTAAGACTAACTTTGGCAGTGATGATTCCATAAAGAGAGATCTGAAGCGGTTGTAATCTGCAGAATACAAAAAGCCTGCCCCAGCGGATATCAAGCGAGTCAACTCAATATTTAGAAATCAGTAAACGTAGTCGTCAAATTATCGTCATGCTCCATTTAGCACAGAACGTATTTCTGTATGTCCATAGAGAGAAACTTAACAATACAGAGCTATGGCAATCACAGTATCAGGTGTACAAGCAAGACAAAATTTCAATCTGAGAACCTTACAATTGCAAAATCCTACTCCTTCGAAGACTTTAATTCTAATATTCTATTGCTTGACCACCACCGACCAAACTACCTGCAGCAATTTCCAATTTGCGCAACGACTGCAAGGAACTCAGCTTTTAGGTCCTTCTCATGAAATACTCATTCTACCACACAAAAGATTTCCTTGCCCCTTGGTCCTGGCTAGATGAAATGTGAAGAATTCACTTACTCTGCTTTGGTTGGTAAATATTGTTTGTTGATATCTGCTGTCCTCCGAAGAATGCAGAATTCGGTCCTCGACTGTAGTTCAAGAGACCTGGCTTTTCCTAACCTCTGCTCCTCTAAACTGTAAAGAAAATTCGAGTCAAGGATGTCGCTGACAAAAATAAGAAACAACTTTAAAAACGAACGTCATGCAGAACAAATCGATCCAAGTGCATGATGCAGGGACAGTCACGGCCCACCTTGCAGTGCGATCCTGACTGAATTCAATAGGCTCTGCAAAAATCCGCTTGAATGCAGACAGCGGGCCTAAAAGTCCAGGATTGGCAAAATCAATCATAGCATAAAACTCGTTCAGATCATTCTGCACCGGGGTTCCAGTCTGTAAAAACGATGCACGAATCAACGTCCAAGTTTGAGCTGGGACAAGGCTGCACTACAATTACCAAGCATTTACGGAAGAAAAAATCAATAACCGCATGCAACAATCTTGCACGAAGTGGCCAATTAAAACTCTTCCTAGCAGATATAATCACACTCGGCCCTCCGAGCTACTCACCAAAAGTATTTTACGAGGACACTGAAGCTGAACGAGAGCATCGATGGTCTTGTTACCAGCACTGCGAAGAGAAGAGTCAATTTAGTTAGTGGATCAAGGGCAGGTTGAGCAAGAGGAAAATGAAGAGCTCAGAAGGTAGACTTCGACTACATTCGACCTTACACCAAAGAGAGGGATAATGAGAATGGTCTCCCTTATATTCAAGCGGATGCAGATGATGGGATTCGCAAGGAAAATTACCAATTCTTGAGGCGATGAGCCTCATCACAAACCAGCAGTCCTGGTTTCGCGGATGCAATTATGTCGACGTGCTTGCGCATAATTTCATAGGATGTTATCAAAAGCGGATTAACTTGTCCAGTTTTGAAATTTGCAAACTTCTGGACTGCCTGTTTATGTGCAATTAAGTTAAAAGAGAAGCTGAAAAGTGAGACATAACTTGAAGAGTGCTCAAAGGTACTCATAGTAATCAAGTTCCACGAACAAACATCGTAAGGTCTCACCTCTCTGTGCGAAGTTCCTGCATGCACCATCATAAACCTTAGCCTCGTCCTCCCAAGCCACTTGTGCACCTGCATCAGAGGCATTTTACTTTATATGAGTTCAATTCAATTTTCAGAATAGCAGAAGAAAAGGGAACTTTTCTGAAATGCAAGTATCCAAGACTGTGCATCTTACCTCGTTGCCCCAGTTTTGCACCAGTGAAGACGGGCAAACCACCAAGACGCGCTTGACACTTGGAAAACCAGCAGTGCCCTGTGGATGGCAAAGTGCACCACAATTTTAAAAATAGCTTAGAGATCATCATTGACTACATTGTTTGATAATTGGCTGACCGAACTTGTACCGAAATTCACGAAGTGATGTGCGACTAAGAATTAGAATTACATCGCATACTTGAAGTGCTCATACCAGCTTCACAATCGTCCATATTAAGGTGATTACTTGCAGAGTCTTGCCGAGGCCTGGAATTATAAGAGCATTCTGTTAATAAGCCAGAATTTTCTGACAACTCACAAGAAGATTCGTTGTTATTGCAAGGGGAAGATGCAGATCCTAAAAATGATAAAAGAGATCATGTGGACTTATGATTGCATGAACGGATGTCAGTGATTCAGAAATCAGTATTTGAGCAAAATCAGAATCTTGAGAGTAATTTGAAAAGCACTAACCCATACTAAAAAATTGCTCAAAGAAAAGCCGTATTAATAAGGAGCATTGATACCCATTTCATCAGCTAGCAAACAGCCGCGGTAGGACTTCGATCTCATCCCCATGATACACTCGTACATGAACTTCACTCCATCTTTTTGATGTGGCCTCAATTTTGAAGCAATAAACTGCAGAACTCAGGGATGGTTCAAAATAAGGGCAGCACGAGCAACTTCATTCAAACATTGCTTACTACCAATATTGCTGTCCTCTTGTTGTACCGGGTATCACAATCTAAGCATAGGAAAATGCTCGCACTCTCAATGACAACTCCAGTAACTCTCAAAAAGGCAGGCAAGTACACCAACCGGGTCTACGACGACGGAAACCTCTGTAGCTGAGTCTCCATCGAGCTTCATAGCCTCCTTCAAGGAAATAAAAAAACACCAGGTTATGTTCAACACAATCGCGTCCAGGCAGCCTACACTGATCGTTCAGCAAAATGTAAGAAAAATGTTACACTAACTGACAGACATGATATGAAACCAAGTCAATGCGCTGAAAAGTAATGCTTATTTGATTGAGAACCAATTATGCCGTCACTCGTCACTACTAGTTAAAAGTCTGTAACTATTGACCAACCGAATACTATGGAAGAAAACGATATGGAAATATATAAGTACCATTTGTGTAATAAATGGTCCCTTGTCCCTGCGGTTTAATCAAACAAATGGATAATACAGTTAGAGTCATCTATTAACCCTCGAAAATCATATCTCAATTACCGCCAGGTACCTTAACCCCAAAACCGGCCTGGCAACGACCATTGCGTTCAGAGTTGCTATGTAAAGTCAAAATCATGTCAGTGATATCCAAAAAAGTAACGATAAATCCTCAGGGTCCACCAACATGTGTTTGCAAAATCCCGTGTATGAATAACATGATCGAGTACGGACTGCAATTGGCAAATGAACTTTGCACTGATGTTGCAGTCTTTCATGATCAGACATCTTTGGCAGTGCAGCCGACTCCATAAAAATAAAGCAGACAGTAAGGGAAGCAACACGAAGGTGCACATGTTACAGGAAGCTACTTCACCTGGACTGTTGCAGCTTGAAACTCTTGAACGCCAGTTTCTTCGTTGTCGGAGCCTGAAGTTCCTTCGGAATTGGCTGAGGAGCCTTGTCCACTAGATACAATGTACCACTGAGAACCTCTTCACTTGAAGCTTTTCTCATTACTTCTATCTCAAATTTGCCCACCTGCACACAACGAGATTTGCTTAATTCGACACAGAATGAAGGGATCTCACAATCTGCCTTAGTTTCCCACGAATCGAAACTTCCATGGCTAACCTATGAGGAGTATCAATGCATCATCGTAACAATGAAGTAATTTAAATCTGAACTCATTTCGATAGCTTGAAGAGTTCAGACATCTTCAAGGCTCGAGAAGATACAGACTGTCACACTTGACACGAACATGTTTCTCAGAATTGAACCTCGCGTTTATTATCACTCTGAAGTCTCATTAACTTGCACTGGAAGTGCACTCAAGTTGAGGAAAAGAGTTCGAAAGGTCAATACGTCACCTCGAGGGTCGCTCCTTCTGGCATATCCTTCAGTCCTTGAACAATAGACTTAGTAACAGCCTTCCCATCCAAATCCTGAAGTGTACAGGATCGCCCTTGACAAACAATGAAGCCATCGGACCAAGGACCCTTTCGCTTGGTATTCGGTTTCCGCGGGCAGTACATAACTGAGTAGTACTCTGCTGAAGCCATCTCTTGACAGGGTTTCGATGCCACTTTCGAATTTATCTTATGAAGTGATGGACGTTGGCATTGAGAACCATGCAATACAGTTCCCGACTTCTTAGGCTCAGAGATTACTCCATTATCGTGTTCTTCTTTAACATGGCAATGCGACACCCCCTTCAATTCGCTGCTTGTAGACTCCAACCTTCCGCACAGGTCATCCGTATCTGGTCTCACATTCAAATGGTCGATATCTGGTTCTCCATTAATGATTCTCTCTTTTGAGATTGCTGGTACCTCCTCAACGCAAACATTTTTCCTGTCTAGCGGAGACTCACCCTGTTCCTTCGCTAAATAGTCCTTGCTCGTGACATCCCCGTTCCTGTTCTCCACTCCGCCGTCTTCAGAACAGCTCCGTTTGGCACCAAACGAAGATGAACTTTCGGACAACATTCCATTAAGGTCATCTCTCTCTGAGCGACTGCAAGGCACGTTCAAGTGTAGGCTTTCTAGCTCTCCAGTATCGATTGTCTCTTTCGAGATTGCTGGTACTTCCTCAATGCATATGCGTTTCGCTTCTAGCAGAGACTCTCCCTCTGAGTGATGCATCTTCCTCGTAATATCCAGGTTTTGGTTCCCCAATCCGCCGTCTTCAGGAAAGCTCCGTTTAACACCGACTGTAGATGAACTTTCAGACAAAGATGAATTGAATTTGAGATTTGCCACAGAAGACGATTCCAAATTCTCTTCTTCGCACTTGCTCTTTGCTTTGCAATCAGGTATGGAATCGAGACCAGAATGAGGAATAGAACTCGCGAATCGATTAACAACATTGTCAGAAGCATTCGTGGCCTTGTGGCCCTCCGCCCCTACTCTTCCCGAGTTGATCAGCTTAAGCACCTGCGATGAATTCCTTCCCACAAAAGGAGCATCCTCCACCACAAATCCTTCCGATCTGCAGCTTCCTAATTCACCTTCGCAGCACCCCGTCACTGCAGACGGATCCACTTCCAGTCCTATTGAATTAGCCACGGGCGACTTGAATTTTTTCCTGCCGATCGAGACCTTCCCACACACATTCGATTTCGACTCCGCAACGTTCTCTTTCCCCTGATCCTGACGCTTCTTCGCTATCACGCTCGGAGCCGCCGACCTCCTCATCGCAACGACGTATCCCGAAATCGACACCCAGGCACATCACCAAAATCTTCGCCCTAGACCATCAACTAACTTAACTCTGCCAAAACACCAACAAAGCTCAATCACTAAACTACGAAGCCGAATACGCACTCACTCAACGTACGAGAAACCTCTTCACTCCATTATTGAATTGCGGTTTTGATTGCCTCAGACTGCGGTTTCTTCGATTCAGTCCTCAAATACTCTGTTCTTAAGCTTGAAGGCAATATTTCAAGATTGAAAAACGTTTAAAAATGGCCAACTTCTTAGCGGTTTCATTCCGTTCTCCCTCAACCCTGGTTACTCTCTTCCATAGTGAAAACCCTCGCGCAAGGAAGCATTACGTAACAAAGATCTCCCATTCATAAAATATGCAATCCCCTGCGTCTTAAGCCAATAACCTCATAGGAAAAAGGAACAAAAGTAAAGAAGGCATACCGAGGTAGACGTCGAGAAGGAAACCCTAGGCAGCAAATTGCACCACATCCCAAAGGCGCGTCCTCCATCGACAGCCTTAACATCACCCCGAACATTTTGCTGCCGGCATTGAATTCTACATCCTTACCAACTGCGACTACAAGTCGAATTCTTCCCGCAGTGCTGAAAGATGTGATGAAGCGTTCCTCTGTTGGAATGAATCAATGCGTCGCCACTACGGGCAAGATTTCATATAAATGGTTCCGCGGGAATTTGCTTCTAGGAATTCAAAATTTCGACTCCTGATGCTCATTGAATGTTCGAAGCTGGCTTCACGGTGAAGGCTCCGAAATCCGAATAGAGGCCTACGTATTAGTTCGCTTATACGATGGCGTCAAGGTACGATTTTTACTACATACGGTACTGGGGCTTCAGTATACGTATTCAGCCTCAGCTCGGGCATACGAAGGCACGGACAATCGGCATTTGGTGGGTCCTACAACTCTGTAATGTTGTAGGGAAAATTAGTATCGCTTGTAAAAATTTTGTGGAAATTGGTACAATAGTGTGATATTTCAACTTGCACTAATCTAAAATAGAGTAAACTTGGTAACTGGATAAATCAATTATAGGGAATTTTGTTAACATGGCATTATTTGATATGCCATTTTCAGACTATGCGGTCTAAATTGTAAAAGTGTCATCTAGGACAAACATAGATTTCTGATTGCACAGACTGAATTGTAAAAGTTTCATCTATGACAAATATAGATTTCAAATTGTATGGTCTGAACCTTAAAAGTGCCAAAGTTGCGGAATGGTGCCATTTTAACAAATTCATCCATTCAATGCAGTATAAAGCTCAACTTAAATGCGTTATATTTTCTATTTCATCAATTGTTTTTGATGGAATTTAGATTGGGAGAAGCTTAAACTGTATCTATATTGACCTACTAACATCAAAGGACTTTAGAAGTAACCAATGAAAATTAGAGAGTTTTTGGGTCGCAAACAATGGTTGTTGAAGTATTTCTTCCTTAAAATAAATTGTATATTCTACTTTTCTAGAATATTTATAATTTATTCGTGTGTGATATATAAAATTTCAAAAGTCTTTTTGCTTTGATTGGCTTATCATCCTTCACGTTTTATTTTGTTCTTAATCCCTAAATGCCCAAATACTATTTTTTGGCAACATAGTGATTTTGGGCAGCTCACTACCCACAGTACCCAGTGAAAAGATGCAACATACTTGCTAGTTCAATTACCCACTTCCACCCTTACTTTAAAAAAAATGAAAGTCGTTGATCTTAAAAGAAAAATTTCCCCTTCTCCCCTCCAACACCGTTGATTTGGATACGGGATACAGTATACATATGGGATATAAACATCTTGAGGTATGATACAGATACAGATATATACAAGAAGTACAGATATAAAACACACAAATTCATTAACCCATATTGTGTGCCATGATACAGGTTGGTTTGGAAAACATAAGTATGGTTGGAGGGAGGTGTAATTATAACAAAATTAAATACATTTTGAATTTAAATCACAATCCAACCCCAAAAAATATTTTAATAAAAAAATAATTTGATGGGGAGTAATGAGAATTATTTTTTAAATTGGGGAAGGTATGGGGAGGATAATGCATCCTCTGAGTGACTATATGTTCAAAACATAGGTACACTATGAATAGAGTTTTGTTTTTGTTTCTCTTTGAAATTTTCACATAACATTTTCACAAAGAGAAGCTTTAATGCCCAACAATTTTCATAACTTTTGATTGTATGGTTAAAAAGTTATTATATGATATGTGATTTTCAATGCTTGGCAGGCAGCTAAATAAATTCTTAAAAAATCACTTCTTAAAAAATCACTTTTTAAAAAAATAAAAATTTGAAATTGGTTTCCTAAACTTATATATACATGGAAAGCTTTGAATAATTTCATTTTGATTAGCGAGATGAAAATTATGTAGAGTTTTAATTTGCGGGTAGTTTTAGAATCTCTACTCTAAAATAAACTTTGAAGTCCTTTATTTAAATCAATTTCCAATATTTTTGAAAAAAAATAAAATTGTTGGATGTAGATGGTTTATTACAACATTACAACCATTGGAATTGGCATGTTTCAATTCCATAATTAAATTCTTTACAATTTAGCATTTTAAATTGTTCTCTCTTTTTTTCCTACTTACTAATTTTTTTCTATATATTGTACAAATTTTAATTGATTTGAATTTTTTCAAGCATGTATCCAGACTTGGCTAGGAAAATGCATTAAAAGAGATTTGAGGGCATTAGAGGGCTGTTTCAGGCCCGTTCCCAATGCTGTCCCGATTCCGTGAATAGCCGGAACAAGCTGTTAGAATTTTTTTTCTCAAAAAAAAAAAAAAAATCTGCCCAAAATATCATTCTAAGCAAAAAAAAAAATTCTTTTTTTGAAAATGACGTGGCATTCTCTTGACCTCGTCAGTCCAACAGCTTTCCTACGTTCCACAGCGTGGAAACACTGCGGAAACGCAAGATAACTCGCGGGCTCTTGGAGGCCTCAAATCTCTTCTAATGTTTTGGACATCTTTTTATACAAATGTGACCTTGTGAAGGGCAGCTGCTCGTTTTTTGGCAAGGAAAAAAAAAGGTTTTTTCTCAATTCAAACACTAATATCTTGCAGTTTGCACGATGGAAAATTCTAAATTTTTTTCCACATCTTCTCAAACCGGCGCACTACAAGATCTATTGTTATATGTGTCCAAAATTTTTATTTTTCTAAAACTTGGTACTTGTATTAGAAATCGCAATTTTGGAGCATTTTTGGTGAAAATATAGGGGTTAATTTCATCTTTGGGATTTGTACACTTCTAAAGATCCTTGAAGTATTTAGTAATTTTTTTAAATGAGATGAAACAATGTATTATTAAATGCAACTTAGAAGAATAATGTTATGATGATTTTCAATCACTAAGAATGGCAACATTTAGGGGTAGATGATAAACATTTCAATAATATACTATTGCATTTATATAGAAAATGCACAAAGTACATCTAAGTATGTTAAAAAAATAAATGTTTACCTATTCTTCAGTAATCTGACTAGCTTGCTAATTCAATGATCCATTTTTCTACAAGGTCTTTAATCAGCTCACATCAAGGCGGAAATAAAAGTAAAACTACAATGATAAATATTTTTATTGCTAAATTGTTATCTTGCTATAAATCACTTGGCCTCAAAGGTTAGGACTCTTACTATCTACTACAAATGATCAAATTTGAAATTTTGTTGTTGTTGTTGAGTCAACTAACCAAGATTACTTAAAAAAGTCAAAAAATGCAAATTCACCAACCTACAAAATTAGGGGCACTTTTTTACACTTGTTTCTAAGCTTTGGAATTTTACACTTTAAAATGTCTCTCTCCTTGGTATCCAAGCTTTAGAATATACTCTTTTAGATGTTCCCTTCCTTGAAATATTATGTTTGCAATACTACTATAAGAGTATAAAGTAAAGGGTTGAAAAACAAGTAAGACTCTATGCAATAAAAAGTTTAGTTCTGAATAAAATGACCTCCTTGAAAGCAGTAGGTATTTAAAATGGAGATAGAAAATAAAGACATATTTTAAAAGTGCTTTGTCAAATTAATGCATTTGAAAGAATATTCTCAAAAAAACTTGAAATTGATATCAATATAAGAAATTTAAGGGCTATATTGGAACTATTTGTCTTTTAAAGTAATTGGTTAATTTCATTAATTTTTGAAATAAAAAGACCTTATTTTGTTTTCAAAAAGCTTTTCATAGTTGATAATATTCCGTAGCAAAGCAACTAATTGCCTTTCTTTCAACAGAGTGGTGTGGAATATTTCACATCCATCAGTATTATAAGGCCACTTGTCAAAATTTGTCAAAGTGAAAGAAAGAATGCAATTGGGGCGGATAATGAGGATCATTAACTTAATACTCGTATTCCAGTTAGTGGCAGACTACTAATAGTTAAAAATGTGTGCTAGTGAGCAATGATTAATTATTAATGAATCAATCGGCAATTATGAATATTCCTTGTCATCAGTTAAATGATTGCCACTAACCATTCATTAAACTTGCGGGAAATTGATGTGAATTAGGACAATTAGGCTCCCACCTTTGACAAGGGAGAAATAAGGTAGGAGGCTCAAAAATAGTTTAGGCATATTGAACCAAACATAATAAAGGGGTACATTTTGTTTTTTCCAATTAATCAAAATGTACAAACAATGTACATTCTAGGAGGGGGCCGCTTTTGGAGCCATATAGCATTTCAACTTCAAAATTTCATAACTAATTCTATAAAGCTCTTAACTAAATATGAAACAACTTGGGCCACATGCCATTTTGTCTTGTCTATCAAGGAAAATTTACTGAAAAACATTTCAAGATGTTTTACCACTCCAAAATTCATTTTTGCTTTATGGACCTCCTACCTTATATTAGTGGACAACTCAAAATGGATTGGTTTGTGGCTCTGTGCATATGCTTTTCAGATATGCACATACTTTCTCAAAAGTAGACCCATGTCTGCCTAAACTATTTTATCTTCCAAGAATAAATCCCAATATGAGCCCCATTTTGAAACCTTGGGATGAATTTTGAAAATGACAATTGATGAGAAGAAAAGATAGCCCATATGAAGGCCACTGAGTCTTATGTTCTGCATATGTAGTGACTTTACAACTTCACATCGTGCAAATTACATTTTCATGGATATAAAAAGCTTAATTCACTCCATTTGGATTTGTTATGGAAATAATAAAGAAAACCATACGGACAAGGCAATTCGAGCATATTATTGATATTTTCAATTGTAGGATTCATTTCTATAAAGATTCAATTTTCATAATTCTTAAGAAAAATCAATCTCATCAACTTTTGAATTTGGCATATATATAATTAATAAAGTATAGCATACAATTTCTCAAAACAAAAGAATAATAATGCAATTTTTCAAATTGCATTTTCACACAAGTCAAACTTTGTTAGCTATATCCAAGAGGTTTCAAGAAAAAACATATTCTTTGAACTTCAAGCCCTATTATCATGCAATCTATAAGGTCCAAGTTCTTAAGACATTTCCCACTTATTCAACTATGCTCTTGAAAACTTTCCCAACATATTCTATAGGGATTTTGAACATCATGAGTCATTTGTAGATGGACATTTTTTTGAAAATGTCTAAATTTCTACAACCTTAGATTAGAACCATTACAAGATTCCAAACTTCTAAACTCACAAAGGATAATCTATGAAGAATTGATTTAATGAATCATGGCTTTGGAGGAAGTTGGAATAAAATTGTTTGCCTATTTGTGCAATACATTAAAATACAAATGATGTTTAAAAACCCGACTTCTCATCTCATTTGCTCCAAAATTTGATATAACCTTCTCATTGTAGAATGTAGAAGCCGCCTTCACTCCCAAAGCAAATCAACCTTTGGCAATAAGAGATAGGACTTTTAGTCCCAATTTAGAAGGGTTGTGATGCATTTTGCAAGTTGTCTTGTTTCAAACCAACCAACAAAATGGTTGTTGACCAAAACGATTTACAACATATCCTCATCAATGATATAGCACAGTTTGGGGGAGCTTTGGCAACACTTAAACTAGCTACTCATAAGCTAGACGCCGACAAATTGGGAGGTGGCAATTGGTTGCATGACTTTATCTACCCATTTGCCTAGCTAATCTCCTTGCTTACAACGCTTTATTGTACTCACTTGCATCAATCTCTTCCACTTCAGATTAGCTGTCAAAGTCTCCACCGGATGGGGTTGCTTCTATTTGCATCAATGAAGCACTAGGACGGGGAGGTGTCGAATCGTTGCTTGATTTGGAACTTGATCCCCCTTGGCATCCATAAACGGGAATGATGCTACTACTTTCCACCATGAGTTTGCACATTGGGCACGGCTTCTTTTTGTTTTGTAGCCATTTATAAAGACATGACCAACAAAACAAGTGGCTGCATGTAGTGAGGACTGAATCCGTGGGGTGTTCCTTGCAAATGCTACAACAAAATCTATGTTGCTTGTCCATTGCTTGGGCAACATTCATGAGTTCCTCCTCATCGTCTGAGCTCATGAAAAGCATGAGCTTGCACACCGGGCACGGCTTGGCCTTGTTAGTTTCTAGCCATTGGTGAATGCATGACCAACAAAACACGTGGCCGCAACCGGTGAAGATTGCATCAATGGGGTGTTCCATGCAAATGTTGCAATGGAACACATCTTGTTCTGCAGTTGCTTGGCCACCAACAATACCCTTCTCCTTGTCCGAGCTCACGGAAATCATTGGGTTGCTTTCCTCCATGGGTGCCAATCTTACAACGGATCTAAAATGAAGTACTCAAGGAACACCACAAGCCCTTTTGTAGTGCAAACTTGCAACCAATGTCAATAATCAAAACACCTAATTATAGGCATTGCCTTTAATGACTAATACCTCCCTTATCACACCCCTTGGAGTTGGACTTGAACTACCCCAAGCCCACACTAAGTACTTGCACCTCTACTTCTTCCAAATGGTCACACACTCACAGTCTTTTCACACGCTTATGAATGGGAGAACTCACTATCTCCTTGTGGAAGCAAGGAATCGTGACCCAAGAAGTTGCAAATGGTCCTATTTATGTTTGAGAAGGATGGGGCCTCGTTAGAAGGATGCACGCTAGCAAATCACATTCACTAGGATCCATGCCTCGAGCATCAAACACAAATATCAAAGCCTCGTTGGTTGTGGAGGTCAAGGAATACAAGGCCGTGGTTATAATCGGAGTGTCTCATCAATAGGCACATAATTTCTCAACCTCTCTACTTCTCCATTTGAGACTAATAGCCAATTTAGAATAATTCTAAAATGCAAAAAATAGTAACCCCTAAGCATTTAATTCTTTGAATCAAGAATTCATGAATCAAGTTGGAGTTCAAGGGTTTGCTAATTGGTAGAATAAGTACTATAGAATTTGTACACCTTAAAATCTTCAAACTTCTTGTTTTTGTTCTAACCTCCAATGTCTCATAGTCCTTTTCCTAGCTCTATTAACTCTTGAAAGCCCAAGGAATTTTTCGGACAAATTACAAACGTGTTATAAAATATAAATTGTAAAACTCTTTTGAAGTTTGCATCAAAGAAGACAATGTGAAGCTTGAAAAATAGAAAGCATCCGTACTGTCAAAATTATAAAATTATTTTTAGATTTTTTAAAAATGAATTTTGAAGATATAACTTTGGAAATTCATCAAAAATACAATTTCTATTTTTAGCATTTAATCTTTTTTTTGATTGGTCAAAATTGTGGTTTCTATTGATTTATGAACAAATGCATGAGATCTAGTAATGAGAACACCAATACTTTCCCCATATATTATAAGTTTTTCAACACTAGGCAAATCTAGACACTTTGTGCTATTTCTCTTATAGTTTTTGTTTGACCGTAGTGATCTGAGTTTTGAGTATAAATATTGATAGACAATTGAATCTTTTGGAATTTTTTTTTTTTTCTGCCCAAAAATTTTGCCCGAAGTCGGGCAGCGACCATAAAATGGTTGCTTGAGCACTTAGGGGTTAACAATGTCCGAAGAATTTGAACATGTCAAAATAAGTGTTTAGAGTTCAATCTTTTTACTCCTAAAGACCAATTGCCTATTGAATGTATAGATAAGAATCCATGTAGGTTCCAATGAAGTTTATTTTGATTAGATGCTCACATAATCTTGACAAAATACACAAACATGACAAAAAAATTTTACTTTATGAAATGTAGTGCAGAAAACCTACACAAATGGCTATCAAAGTCATTTGAAATTGCAAGCTATAGTTCAAAAAACTTTTTTTTTTCCAACTTTGAATGCTAGTATCTTCCAATCGGTACAGTCAAACATTTTGAAATTTTACCACATGATTTGAGACAAGTGAAGTACAAGATTTTATGATTAGATTCTTAAAAAAAGTTTTTTTGTTTTTTTGAGTGATCGCAACGGAAATGGCAGTTTTCACTAGTTTTGGAGTAAGAAAATGCCTTGGTATTTTAGGGGTTAATGTAGAATATTCTTATAGCCTTTTCAATGAGGAATCCAAAAATAGAATTATATGCACAAAATGAACATTTTTTGAGGACAATAATAGCATTAAATACCTAATTATATGAATTTTTTGAATACATGTCTCATGGGACAAGCTACCCAACTTTTGGAGATTTTTAATTAAAAAATTTAATATTTTTCATTATAAATAAAACACTATGAATGAATTTTAATTTTAATTGGATAAAACTTCTTGTGTGGATTTTTAAAAATTATGCATAAATGTTTCAGTTCTTCATATATATTGTAAAGTTTCATTTAAATAAATTCGCAACTCTACATTTTTTATATCTCATTTTATTTAATTTGATCTTCAGCTAACTTTTTGGTCTTTTTAATTTGATATAGTTTTAATAAAAGCTGTCCTCTAAGCCGCCTTAATGTCGATGATCCCAACCTACATATAATATAAGAGTTGCGTATCTGGGGTGGAAAGTTATAAGAGAGCCAAATGTTGGCTAGTTGGAAAGGTGCCATGTTGGGTGGCTCTCACTTACTGAGCAAGCATAAAGGACCCATGTAGCAGTGGTTTATCCTATAAAAGACGCCGTGACCATTTTTTGTCTGATGAATGACAGAGAGTCCTTCTATATAGGACAAAAGTGCAATTATTCATCCTCAGAATTTTGTATGTAAAGGGGAGATCTTCTATAGCTGTTTGACTTTCTAAGGACTTGTGCTTGTGCAATTTTTTAAGCCAATGATTCATATAGTACTAAATGACGTGGCAGACATTTTGGCATCCAATGAATGACAGAGAATCCTTGCATGGAGACAGAAGTGCAACTATTCATTTTTGGAATTTGTTGTGAAAAGGAAAGGTCTTGTATAGTAGTTTGACTTCCAAGGAGTGCTTTTGCAATTTTTTAAGGCAGTGATTCACACGGTACCAATAGAGATGATTTCTATAGTCACTAGCACATTCCATAACCCTGCAACAAAGCCATGGGCGCCATTCCGTGGCATTCTGCATTAAAAAAAAAGTGAACCCTCCGGAGGGCTGCTCTGGAGTGACAAACCAAGCTATTAAAAGCTTGGTCTATCACTGCAAGCTGATTGTTGTGGTGAGCAGTCAGCTTTCATGAATTTTTATTTTTTTTCATAATTTTTGTAAGTTAAAAAAATAAAATTATTATTATTATTTTTTTAGTCGTAAATTTTGGTTCCTGCAGTTTTAGCAAGACAAAAATAGGGGAAAAATGAGTTTTTTAGCAAAAAAAAAACAAATTTCAGGATACCTTGAAGGGCCATGGAGCAGCCCTTTGGAGGCCTGAAATTTCCTCTAATGGATGACAACAATGTAGGATAGAAAGACTTCAAAAGCATTTTTTCATCTATATTTTTCTTGTTGACCTTTCATGGTGGGTTCTGAAGAGTATTCAGTTGAATTCGTAATCTTGCAAGTACTTACCTTCACGTAAATGAGAAGTTAGTATAAAAATGGATCGTGGAATATGCTATTTTTAGTGTATTTTGGGAAGATGTTGCTCCTTCTTTTGAATCTAAAATTTCTCCACAAAAATGATTTTTTTTGAGTTTGAGCCCAACTTAAAAAAACAAAGGTCATCTATTCTAGTTTCTACTCCAATTCGAATCTTGAAAAAATTCCAAAATATTGAATATTTATTGCAACTTGAACTTTGGGTATTTCAATGTCTATTATTTTTCTAATTACATAATGACATGGAAATTGAGTTTACACCATGATGTTTGTCATTGTAAAATACACACATGGTGAAATTTTCAGATTTTTGGAAATAATTTTCTATTTGATGTGATTTTTCTTCACTTTTTCTTCAAAAACTCTCAAAAAAAACAATTTTTCCACAAAAAAATCTAAATTTTTTGGAATATATAGAATCATGCAATTTCATCTCTGATAAATAAATATGAATTTTGTTTATACATATCTTGTTGCAAAATGGTAGCAAATTGAGTGATGGCAGTGAGGTTTGAAATCAGTGGTACATGGGTCCGTGGCATTTAGGAGTTAAGGGTTGACAATGTTATGTTCACTCTCCTGTAGAAGCTCTCAACTTTTTACCTACTGTACTTTTAAACAAGGCTTTTTTTTTTTGGTTTTCTGGTGCCAGATTGCACATTAAAAAATAATCTAGCTAAAAAATGGTAAAAAAAATGGCAACAAACTTGGATGAAACTGCCAAAAAAATTTCAAAGTAAAAAACAAACTAAAATGAATTTGCCAGATTGTGCATGAAAACCTAATTATAGACATGTGATATGTATATATTTTCTATCTGATATGGATGAATGTTGAAATTTAAAGCCCCACTGCAAAATATTATATTGCCACTATAGCACTTCTTCAAAAATGAAAAAAAAAAGCCCTGCTCTCAACTTGGAAGCCTCAAGTCAATGTGCTACAGTCTATTGAGGAATAGCCCGACCGTTGGACCGGTCCTACCCGGATTCATGAGTGTCCTTGTAGCAATCGAGAACAGATACAGGGATTCGTTGTTTCTATCTTAACTTGGAAGCCACTCAAGCCAGTGTAGAATTACTGCAATATATTGAAGGAGAAGCTCGTCGCTGCACCTGCGATCTACGAGGGGGTTCTTGCAGACACTCTTTGGCGTGTTCGATCACTTCAATCGATCTCACTCACCACCTGTTGTTTTTCAGTTGTCGGTAAGTACTTCACACGCTGGAAAACGAAACCACCGATTTCAGGGTTGAGGCTTGAAGAGTTCCATGATTCCGAACGTGTTTTGCATTGAAGCAAACTAGCTAGCCGATGCTCGAATTTCTGATACCAACAATTCTGAGCGGAAAGCTAGACAGGATTCAGCTGCAGCGTTGCTATAACGTATGAATCGTAGAACTGGATGCTTGTAAAACTAGTTAGTGATTTATCAAACTTGAAAGTTAAGTTAAGTTAGAGTGTTCTCAATCCTTTCCTACCCTAAAATATGCATTCAACTGCTTGACAGCGAAAAAAGCAACTTCAGTAACAACCCTTGTGTGTTCGATTATCTAGGGAGTACATGTTTTGAACAAGGACCATCAATTATATATTAGAACATCCTTAAACTATGTACTCCTCAAACCAACACTTTATTGTACATAACGATGCTGAGCATAGTATTTCTTTTCACAGTAGTCAAATTCTTATATCTTCCTGCTAGGAAATCAAGGAGGATTCCAATGCACTGAAGAAAACATCATGCAAAATTATTACGGTTCAGAGTCTTGTTGCTGGGGGACCTAAAATTGATTGTAGATCATATGTCTAGGTGTTGTGCATCATCCTACTGAACATATACCGGTTATCTAAGATTTTAGGTGGTTGGTTTTGCGTATACATATCTGAATGATCCTTCACATTGTTGTGTTGTAGGAGGTCCATTTGTGACATTTTTCACATTGCCAGACTTGTCGGTGATTGTCAAGGGAGTTATGGCCTCCTTGATGGTGATGCTGAGTGCAACAACAACAGATGCGCTCTACTGGTTTGTTAATATACTTTAAAATCGGTAGGCCACGACGATCCTCCAAGTTGGGACTCGCAAGGCCACCAGCCCATTTGGGTTTCCCATTTGCCTTGAAAGTCATGCTTTGGAGAAGGGAAGTTGGGGACGGTCGGGTGGGGAAGTGAGTGAGTCCTGCGGACTTTGCATTTGTCAGATTGATAGGTTCAGTTTTCGAGGGATTGAGTGTCCGTTCTAGTCCGTTTTTCGTTCCACCGTAAATTGTTATTCAGTAGCTTTCAGATTGCCATGGAAAACATAGAGCAGTAGCAGTACCAACCACTTCCTCAACCAACCTCGTTACGGCTCCTACGGCTTCATCCCGGTGCTGGGCCGTCAAAGATCTCTTGCAGTCTTGTAGTTGCGGACGTTTCAGATCCACTGGAATATGCGGCGCTGTCCTATGTGTGGGGCAATCAAAAAGTTCCTGTCCTCTGTGATGGGAAGATTGTAGAAGTGCCATTGAATCTCCGGGTCGTGCTTGAGAGGTTCCGAGACACGTCAAAGCTGGGCTACCTCCTCTGGGCTGATGCTTTGTGCATAGACCAGAAGAATATTCCGGAGCGGAACCAGTAGGTGAAGGTGATGGCTGATATATACAAGAAAGAAACCATGGTCAGCGTATGGCTAGGGCCCAATGAAAAAGGCTATGCAAAGCTTGTATTCGAGGATATGATGGCGCTGTTTGAGTGCTTGGCAAAGGTACTCAACTCGAGTGGAACATTTAGGCACGTCGATGACGAGACTGGGGGACCTCTATTGGGTCCATGGTGATGGGAGACAATTTGTAACAGCTCTTCCTCCTGCATTCGTTGACCCAGGCGAAGAGGAACTGGCCCGCCTAAAGTGGTTCTTTTGTCTGCCATGGTTCTCCCGCACATGGGTTTTGCAAGAGGTCGGGCTTGCTTCGATCGCCATCTTGATGTTGGGCGGAACCGGTACAGAATGGCATGCCATTGGTGTAATCGCCTTGTTCTTGATGCAGCATTGCAGAGCACTCATGGAACGGCTTGGCCTTGCAGCGGAGGTGAACAAAGTACGGCATCTCTTTACCGCCTTCTCGCCCTTCATACCCACTAGCATGTTTCTCCATGTTCTAGATAATGCAAGGCGTTTTGAGGCGACGGATCCACGGGATAAGATCTTTGCACTACTCTCACATCCTACCTCCCGAACCATGAGCATGTTGGGTAACGTAATGCAAGAGAATGCGGCTAGTTTTGAACCATATCGAAATTTGGCCAGCCATTTCTTGCCTGACTTTGGGACACAATATTTGGTGCGGACTTCAAGCAGATTCCCTTCACCTCTAGCAGGGCAACTCCAGGCACCGCTCTTCAAAGCAGACTACGGCAGCCCCGTTGATGAAGTCTACCGCTCCTTCACCCTCGACCACATCAGGCGCACCTCGTCTCTTGAGATTTTGACCACCGTCCAACACAACCCTACATCCGTTTCTCTCACCAATTCCTCATTCTCTACTTGGGTCCCACGTTGGGACCAATTTCACGACATACCGGTCTTAGGTCTCTACACCTCCAACCACATTGCCTCTGCCAACAAAGATGCCATCTTGGACTCAAGCCCCTCATCCCCCTCCATCGTCACCATCCGCGGCATCTTGCTTGACACCATTCCTTGCCACACGCATGTCCTGCATACCAGTGACTTTGACCTTCCGCTCCCTACTACCAGTACCCCGCTAATGCCGGACTCTGAACCCGTCCTCCATAATCGGAAATCCTGCCCCATCGCAGGAGTCTGGGTCTTGTCTGGAGCCGCGACGGCAGAGCCGAACAGCTATCCTCAGATTGGTTGGCCGCGCTATGGAGGCAATGTTTTTGCCGCCTATCGCTCCGCGTGGGTAGTGGATAAGAATTTGGGCCAAGTTGATAACTTTAACATCGAGGCTGATTTCCAGGCTTACTGGGATCAGCTGTTTTGGGGGACCCGAAAAGTGAAGGGCAAGAATGGCAGTTGGCGTCGCTACCGCGACTCTGCAGCGTACGTGTGCAACAAGCCCAAGTTCTTCATCACATCGATGAAGTTTTTCGGCATTGGGCCTCGCGCGTTGTTGGAAGGGGATATCGTGGCGGTGTTGTTGGGGCGGACGTGCCGTTTGTGTTAAGGAGGGTTTTGGCCGAAGAAGGCACAGCGCAGGATGATGGCGAGGAGGGGCAAAAGTATATGTTGGTGGGGGAATGCTGCGTGCGTGGGGTGATGGGGGCCAAGCGATGAGAGCGGGCTTGGAACACAGGGATTTCGTCCTAATTTGATCCAAGCTGCCAAAGCACGGTGCTTATCAAAAACTCCTCCATTCCCTTACCTTCCATAGATCATCTACGCATTTCAACAGAAGTTCTCTCTCATCTTTGAGCACTCTAATGATTCACAGGTTGTGAGCCATTTGTACTTTTTTCAAATTAGCTATGTTGTTCAAATTGAAGTCTTTGACAAC
The DNA here is from genome assembly GCA_963969595.1 of Neckera pumila. Classification (NCBI taxonomy): domain Eukaryota; kingdom Viridiplantae; phylum Streptophyta; class Bryopsida; order Hypnales; family Neckeraceae; genus Neckera; species Neckera pumila. The sequence goes on along the minus strand of OZ018415.1, from coordinate 4,479,187 downwards.
CTTAAATTTGGATGGTTTGCTCAAATGTGCTGGAGTTTCAGAGTGTGATTGATGACTTGATGGCTTTTATGACCTTGCATGTGGCTCATTGTTCAAGCTTGATACATTTGCCAAGTGAGATTGGTAAACTGACTACTTTGACAAGTTTAACTTCGGACTATCGTTCAAGGTTGGAGCAGTTGCCGTCTAAGATCTAATCTCACTACCGGAATGGAGTTCAAATAAGAAACTGCTACTTACAATGAACCCAACTGGGGCAGATGTTTTGAGATTCCTTGTATAGTCTTGCACCCGAGAATCCAGTCTCCTGGGTGCATCCCGCATCAAGTCATGGCTTCCCTCGTGTAATCTGCCACAACTAGGGCTTCATTTAGCACACCTTGGATGAGCTAATTAACAAAAACAACTTCATTCACTATATAGAAAAAAGGCTCCTTTTAAACGTAGTAAAGTGTGAGTGCAGATCTAGGATAGAGGTGTGTATGCTACATGAATTATCTTACAATGGCAGAACTATAGGTGTGACTCTGCCTTTGGTCATGGTGAGCTCGTCCAAATACGGCCCCAACTTCAAAACCATCTGCACTGAGGAAATTCTAAATTTTAAAACACTGGTAGTGCATGAATTGATTCACTATGGACAAGGTAACTACTCTAATTTTCATATTGGAGGAGGCACAAAATTCGTCATTCACTATAACAATACAAAATATGCTCTTTGTGGAAGTTGGTTCACACTGAATGGAGATTCCATTTTATCGAATTTAAATGTTTTCGACCAACATATGGAATGCTTTCCTTGGTTCTATTGGTTGAACATAAATCCTTATTTAAATCCATAATCTGATGAACAATTGAATTGATGATTTTTAACCATGAGCCCTTGCTGCTCCAGTGGTTAAAAAGTTCGGGGCTACTTGTCTGCTTCCTTGCTTATTACCCATACCGTCAAACATTTTGACCGTATAGTTCCCGACATCCAAAAAAGGCAACAAATGGACCAAAAGATACGAAGACGTTCCAAGTGGAAAAAGCTAAGAAGTTCTCAAAGTCTCGTGAATGAAAGCATGCTACAATCACTAAATTATGACGTCTCTACACAGAAGCATAATGACGAAGTAGCCGAGGAATACCTGATGCAGGTCAGCAGGAAATGGCAAACGCTCAGTAGTAAAGTCATTCAAATCCATGTAGTGATAGCCCATCGACGACAACACTGAGTATACGCACCGTCCTAGTGCCTGCTGACACCTCCATGTCATTCACACAGAAGAATCAATCCGATAATTGTTAAAATTCAGCATAGAATTGAAGAGGGCCGAATGTATCCATCTCTGTGCACTTGAATGAAACTCAAATCGACACCAGTCTTAGTTTTCTAATGAACGACTGCTGGCGCATCTCAGCTTAGGACAATTGGGAAACTGCCATTTATGGAATCTGAAAATGGAATCCGTATCTCCATCTATGGAATCCGAAAATGGAGAGATGGACTTAAGGGATTAGCAAATCAGTTGATATCAATTAATAGAACCTTAAAGGCTTCTATGTCTAACCATTTGTGTTCCTGAATTGGACCATGCCAGCGCCTGGTAACTTCCTCTCCCAAGTAGTTGCAAGCACGTTGACATCCCACTCACACAGCAGACTGGCGCCCAATAATGCTGGTGTTGCCGAGGACCATCAAAAATGAAATAATCGTGGTCAATTTTCTCACCTCTGAGTTATGGATTCATATATGATTGTAATGATTTAACATAGAGTTAAGGCGTGCAAGAAAATGAGAAATGCAACATGATATAGACCTACAATCACAAAATATCCATAGCACTAATAACCAGTCCTAGAGGAGTTACTTTGCCGCCTACGATAAAGAAAATATGCTACTGAAAGCTCAATGTACTCTTAAATGTCAAAGTATCAATACTGCGTGATATCCCTGTATCAGTCTGCTGTGTTCATCCTAACATGTCCAAAGTTCATCCGAACATGTTTAAAGTTTCTCAATGGTTCTGGCCTTCTTTTTGGGTTAGGAGCATCCTCTGGATGCAGCAAGACGAGGTGAAAAATCAACAGAGAAGTGGTAAAGAGTTTCACCTTCACGTCATTCGCACAATCCAGACGTTCTGTCAAACTTCCAGCCACCAAATAGAATGCAACTGGACTGAATTCCTTCACTCCAGCCTCCTCGAACTCCACAAACTTTCTGCTTCCACATTTGAATACCACTCCCTCTGCGACCTAGTTTACAAACACATCCACTTCTATATATCCTAAGCACCAAACACCATCTATTGCCACCAAAAATTCCCAAAGAATGATGTAAACACAGGTCACATTCGTGAACGTGGCTTCTTTCAAAGCACCTAAATTGTGCCATTCGAGTGCACAAAGATCTAGAAACTAGGATTGATATAGATCAGAGGTTCCAGGCAGACGTGCCAACTCCTTCAAATTTTGGAAGTCTAACAAATATGGCAGTAACGTCGATAAATTACATCAATTCTCTCTGATTAATGACAAATGAAAGGCTCACTGGAAATCTAACAGAGGAAAGGATTAAACTCCTCTTCTACAATGATTTTAGCGCAATTCCGAAGAGCAGGTGTTTGCATGGTTCAAGATTTGGACTTACATCAATTTCAGAATTGGACACAAAGAAGTCTCGGTCTCTAAATGTGCACATTCACTTACAGGTGGGATGCAGCCTTCGAACTCTTTATGGCGTTGATTCACTTCGACATACCCCCGCAATGTCTTTGCCCTCCGAACGTAAGCAGCCGAGCCACCAGGATACCAAGAACTAAACCTCTCGATCTACAAATGTCATCAGCTCAACCTAAACTCTCAGACTGCATAATCTTTGCATCAAGCATAGAGCACAACACATTCTGCACACAGTGGGAGAGCAGAGTCAACACAAGCCCAGAAAATGTGAAACATTGCTGAAATATTCGTTGGCCTACAATTGAACAAACCCTAATTCAGCTCGTAACAAGTGCTACAAATGCTACAAATTCTTTATTTTTCCTTCAGTTTGCATTCGAAGATTTAGTTCAAACAAAGTGAATTTCTTTACCTGCTCTAAGAACCGGAGCTTGTCACCATCTCCCTCACCCGAGCGCGGCCAACCCTCAAACAAATGACTCTGCTCTTCTTGTAGTAGCGTTCCGCGCGGAACGTCTCAGTAGAGCTGTAAACAAATTGAAAAAACAGTAAACAATCTACCCTCTCTAATTGCCAATTTTTTTCAGACAATTTTATGTCATATTTTATTAGTTACATACATGCCAATTTCAGAAGGTCATGAGTATGTATTCTGATTAGGATACCCAATAAGAAAAAAAATTAGATTTCTAGTAATGGGGTACATGTTCACACCTTTTGTCAAGATTTTGTGAACATCCAACCTAAATTGACTTCATAGAAATCTACCTTGATTTCCAATTAATCATTCAATGGATAATTGGCCTTTAGGGGTTAAAAGACATAACTATGAACAACTTTTCCAACATATTCAAGGCTTTTGCAGTTTAATACAATTCATGATCCCTTGACTCCTAGATTTGTAAAATGAAAATTGCAACTTTTCTCAATTCAAAGGAATTTAGTTTGTTTACTTACATTTTTATCAACCAAGGATTAGAAAATCTTAATGTATGGATATTTAGTACGTTCTCAAACTTTTAAATTCACAAATGGTAATCTATGAAGAAATGATTTAGTGAATTATGGCTTTAGAGAAGTTGGAGTAGAACTACTTGTACATTTGTACATTAAAATACAAATGATGCATAAAAAACTTGGCTTCTCATCTCATTCACTCCAAAATTTTATTTGACCTTCTCATTGTAGAAGCCACATTCACTCCTACAACAAATAAACCTTTGGCAATAAGAAATGGCTCTTTTAGTCCAAAATTAGAAGAATTGTCATGCATTTTGCAAGTTGTTGGATATTTCCGACCAACCAACAAAATGGTTGTTGTTACCACAAAACAATTCACAACATATCCTCATAAATGATATACTATAGTTCTTGCACAAAGCATCTATATAGTTTTGGAGAGCTTTGACAACACACAACTAGCTAATAAGGTTAATGTTGGCAAGTTTGGAGGTGACAAATTGTTGCACACCTTTATCTACCCATTTGCAAGCCTAATATTATCCTCTCTTTACAATGCTCTCACTATACTCCCTTGCATCAATCTCTTCCACTTCTGATTCACTTTCAAAGTCTCCACTAGATGGGATTGTTTCTATATGCATCAAAGGAGCACTAGGACGGGGAGGTGTAGAACCGTTGTTTAATTTGGAACTTAATTCTCCTTGGCATCCATAAATGGGAATGGTGCTACAACTTTCTACCATGAGTTTGCACATTGGGCATGGCTTCTTCTTGTTTTGTAGCCATTTGTAAAAGCATGACCAACAAAACAAGTGGTTAAATGTTGTGAGGACTAAATCTATGGGGTTTTCCATGCAAATGTTGCAACTGAATCCCTGTTGCTTGTCCATTGCTTGTGCAACATTTATAATCCTCTTAGCGTTCAAGCTCATAAAAATCATGACCTTGCACATTGGGTACAGCTTCACCTTGTCAGTTCTTAGCCATTGTTGAATGCATGACCAACAAAACAAGTGGCCACATTTGGTGAAGATTGCATTGGTGGGGTGTCCATGGAAATGTTGCAAAGGAACACAACTTGCTTGTCAATTGCTAGGGCACCAACAATAACCTTCTCATAGTTAGAGCTCAGGGAAATCATTGGGTTGCTTTCCTCCATGGGTGACAATCTCGCAACAGATCAAAATTTAAGTACTCAATGCACATTGCAAGGCCCTTTTTTGGTGCAAAATTGCAATTGGTATCAACAATTGGAACACTGAATAGGCGTTACCTTGAATGACTAATACCTCTTGTACCTCTCTTATCATCAAGTCCTACTTGAACTACCTGAAGCCCACACAAAGTACCTGCACCCCCACTTCTTCCAAATGGTCACACATTCAACACTCTTTTTACACGTTCATGGAAGAATCACTATCTCTTTATAGGAGCAAATAATTGTGACCAAAGATGTTGCAAGCAGTCCTATTTATTGCTTGAGAAGGAAGAAGATGCCTTGTTGGAAGGATGCAAGGTTGCAAGTCACATTCACTAGGATCCATGCCTTGAGCACCAAACACAAACATCAAAGCCTCATTGTTGTGGAGGTGAAGAAAGACAACGCCGTGGTTATTGTGGGAGCATCTTGTTAGTGAGCACATCTTTTGATCTTTCAATTTCTCAATTTAGAACTAATAGCCAATTTAGAAGAATTCTAAAATTCAAAGAAATGGAACTCTTAAATATATAATCTTTTAAATCAAGAATGATTCAAGTTGGAGTTCAAGGATTTGCAAATTGATAAAATTGGTAGAATAAGATTCTAGATTTACAAACCTTAAAAAATCTACAAACTTCTTGCTTTATTATTTTTTGTTCTAACCCTGAGCCAAATGAATACTCACTCTACATTTTCTATGCTCTCTTTCTAGCTTTATAAGCCACCACCACGCTCAAATTAAATAAGCTTGTAAATATTTAGTATTCAGTTTGTAGACTATCAAATCTTCTACTTTTTTAGTTTGTAAAGTTTTGGTTCAAACCTTAGAGACTCATTCCATACCTAGTTGACATTGTCTACCTTTTCAAGCCACAACCACCCTTAAACTACGAAGCTTGTAAATTTGTAAAACATGTATCATTATGTTTGCACAATTTTCAATTTTTTGTTTCCCAAAGTGAATCAAACTTTGGCAATAAGAGACAGGGCTTATTTAGCTCAATAAATTAATATTATTGTTGTCTAGAATGATTTCATCACATGTAAAGTGCTCATGTATTATAGGTAAGCTTAGAGGCGGGCTTGGAGGGAAGCTTGGAAGATAGAAAAAAACATTTCATCATGCTCATCATTTTGAAATTTGGTAGTTGCTTGAAATCATTTAGATTGAAGGTAGTTGACTTTTTCCACCATGAGAGAATTTTTGGCTTTTTCATATAAGAAAAAATGCAAATATGTGGATTACCGTGTATTGTGTTTTGGCAACTTATTTTTTTCTTTTTTGATTTGAATTGTAGTCATGAAAATAATCTTTAAAGAATTAGAGTCCAACAAAAGAAATGGAGCTCATTACTTGAGAGTAGTCTACAATCTTAGTTGAAAGTTCAAAAGATTCCAAGTTTTGATTATTTTATTGTGATTTGAACTTTGGCCCAGTTCACCACTTTATCAAGAAGTGTTGTTCTCTAACTTTAGAATGACACAATAAAATAATTTGCACCATGATGTTTTCCATTGTAGCATACATCTAAGTATGGAGTTATTTACAAAGTTTTTTAGCGTACTTTGTCATTTTACATGATTTTCTATTATTTTTAATTCAGAATCACAATTAGTGTCTTCAAAGTTTTATTAATTCTGTGAAGTCAATTTTGGTCCGATGTTTATGAAATTTTGCTACAAGTTGTGAACATGTATTCCCTTAGTGGGAATGTAAATTTTTTCCAGTCACAGGCCCTAATAAAAAGTTTCACTCTTTAAAACTTTTTGGCAACTCAGGCAATTAGGGCTTCTTTTGGGCATCTTTTGCAAAATTGTTCATCAACATTTGAAATTTGGCATGTATAACTAATAAAATATGGCATACAATTGTCTCAAATCTCATTCTAAGAGGAGTCAAGCTTTGTTAGCAATATCAAGGTGGGTTCAAAAAAAACATTTATCATTCAATTTGTGAAGTTAAAGTTCTTGAAATTATTTCCACATATTTCAAATCTTTATCTCTAACTTTTTGGTCCTTTGGAGTGCAAATAAAGTGTTTCCTCATTGCACAAGAAATCATAAAAAAATTGACTAGTATATTGCCAAATTATTTAACCTTCGTGCATTATAAGTAATTTAGAATAATCTAGATTTCATACTTGCTTCTAAAATTTTATATGGGTGAACCTAACATCATACACTTATGAATGGTGAAAATTCTCAATTTTGTATAGAGCAAAATTATACTCCAAGAGGGATCAAAGTTTGTTGACCTTATTTTGCAAATATGAAAACAAGTTTTTTTCCTCAGATCAAACATTGTAATTTTTCAATCCACGTGGTGAAATGGTTTGAAGTTATTCCACATATTGCCTTCCTTGTTTAATACACTTTTGTACATTTGGACTTCAAAAAAAGTTTTAAGGTGTAACTGTAGAATAAAGATTTTGATTTTTAGGTTTCTTTTTAGTTTTTATTGGAAAAGTGTGTTGAAAGTAGTATAAAAAGTAGGAAAAATAGCTTAAAAGTAGGCTAAAAACACTAAAAAGCAAAAAGTAGCTAAAAGTAATCCAAAAAGCAATTTTCAAACTTTATGCAATGTGAATAGGGCAATGTGGATGGATGAAATTTGAAAATCAGATGAAAAACTGAAAATAGATGAATGGGTTGCATAGGGGATGAATGGGACATTAATTTTGGATGAAAAATTAGAAAGTGGATGAATGGGGTACCACCACCATCTTTCTTCTTTTTTTTAAACTAAAAAATTGAAAAATAAAAAAACAGTGTATTCAGAGAGAAACACTCGTCATTGTAATTCTTCTCGCAATTTTTAATTAAAGTTTTATTTCTGTGCAATTTGTGTGACTACTGCGCGTGTGATTTGTGAATCTGTAAGTGCTCGGTGGCGTGTGTGAATTTGTGTGCGTGTTTTGGTGCGTTTAGAGTTGTAATTTGTGATATTAAAAATTGAACTTGCGGTTGGAGTGATTTGATCAATTTATGAATAAGAGTTGTTCGGAAGCTTACCCGTGGCGAACCGGCAATTAGAGTGTGAGAGAACGGAGTGTCGGAGTTTTTTTCTTAGACATGATCAACATGTGCAGTAAAAGTGGAGCAGCAATATTTGGCTGGGAAATTCTTGCAACGATCAGAAGTGAATTATTGAGATTGCAGGAGAATCATACAAGACTGAATTCGGAGATCAAAACGTGACAAAGAGGCGCAGATGGGGTTTCAAATTATTGCAAATCGATTTGTCAGTATCATCAAGACTGAGTGATCGGATTGAGAGCAAGGTGATTTGATTTTTGCTGTTGATCAGACTGCGATCGGTGGAGCAACATTGGTGCCGGGAATCGTGAAATTTCAGACTGAGAGAAGCGTTCGGAGCCAATAGCTGAACCTACAAGTCCCTAAGGACGGAGGCGCGCTGATACTGCAATCGACAACAGATTGATCAAGCATTGTGAGAAGTTCAAATAAAAAGGGTTGGAACCCCAAGGATCGGACGACGAAGGGATTGATCAACCTACAATTGGCGGAGGAGGAGCCCAGAAGATTCTAGGGTGCTGAACTTGCGATCAGTTCACGGTGTGGTTGAGATTAAAGGTTTGATTTGTTCAGATTGGTGGATACATAAGGCGATTGCGCAAAGATCAATGAGTTCGGTGTGAGCGGAGTGAATTTGACGCAGAGCTTCAACGAGTCGCGAATCGACGAAGAAATTAGGGATTTGCAAAAAAATCCCAGACTTGTTGCCTTCAGACCCATTCAGATGTGTTGCCACGGTCTTGGGTCACAACCCACGGTTATAGGGTCCGAGATTATGGACTTGAATCTATTTGTCCTTGATTAAAATAAAATAAAATAAAAGTCTAAATTTTTCGAACGGCCTTTAGGCCGTGATCCTAGTTTAAGCCAAGTTACGGGACTGTGAGTGATTATAGATCCTACAGTTCATAAATTAAACTGAAATTTTGGATTTCAAATTTGTATGCATGGATTAGTATTTGAATGTATATTTGTACGTGTTTTAGGAACGACTTACCTTGTGGTTTTGGACTTGTTGCCCTGAGATTTGTTGCCCAATCTTAAGAAAAAGGAAAAAGCTCAAAGACCAATAATCTGGTACTTTGTCCTAAACATTACATACTTTGCATACTAAACATGTTGCCTACTGAGACTGCCACGTGTAGTCATTCTGCACATAAATTCGAAAAGCTCTTAAAGAGCAATTACTGGCCCTATTGCCCAACACATAAAAAGGTGTTAAATAACGAATTATTTGTATACTTTAAAAATATTATCTTGTATATATATATGATTAGGTTATAGGCTGCATCCATGTATAAGACGCGTTGCCCAGCCTGACGTGTTGCCAAAGATGTGTTGCCCACCCTAGAATACTATATAGGACATAGAGCATTGTGTCGGCATTAGTGGTAATGGACTGTCCACCAAATTGAGAGAACCTGGGAATAAGGGAAGGAAAAGAAAGAAAGAAAGAAAGAAAAAAAGAATAAAAATATAAGAATAAAGTTTCCAGGTACGTTCCACAAAGTTAGTTTACACATAACCTAAATTTACTTTAAAAGTGACATTAGACGCACTAACAATAGACTACGTTGGCTTATCCACGGATGAACCCCTATACTATTGGTACTTGACAAAAAGTAAAAGTTAGTGAAAAAGTACCTCACAGTAACGTGTAAGGTATAAGACTTAAGTTTGAATAGAAGTTTGTGAAGCATAGGAGATGAAAGGTATAAAAATTAAAGTGTACAAGATAGGTGAAATGTGTGAGAAGTATAAGATGTAAGGTGTAAACGGTGAAATTATTGCCAAAGTCAAGATACAATCTTGAGGTTAAAGTCAAAATGAAAGGAGCTTGTGGAGGCAAACAAATGGATCTTGCAACACATAAAGGAGCAAATAAAGCAACATCTCAACATTTGCGTCTTCAACATTCTCTTCATTTGGCTCATGCCTTCTTATCATCACTCTCTAAGCTACTTCTTTAGTTTTTGTACTTGATAGTTTAGAAGAAGATAATTCCTTTCTTCTATCCTATTTTTGTGAGCTTGTAGTTTTCCAAAAATATTTTGTTAGATGTTAAAAAATTTTATTGAAATTTTCTTATTGTTAGCTTTTAAAAAGGATAAGATTCACTCAATTTGAACTTTATATGTAGATTTTTACTTTACTGAGTGGAAAAAAGTTACTAATTGTTGAATACTTGGGGCTACGAATTTAGAAGCTCATAGCATATAAATACAAAGTTAGTATAATTTGAAACTTGGTAGATGTTTTTTTGTATAATATAGCTTTTCAAAAAGCAATCATTTGATTTGAATTTGAAGAAGAGCTTTAACATTTAGGCTAGTGACTCATTGTTAAGCTACCATTTAGAAGTTTAAGCCCAATTTTGGTGAAGCATAGCACTGATAGTTCTTCTTCAAGTGATGTGAAAATTTTGGTGGTAGTGGATGATGATGGTGTTAGCTTTCCAACAACATCAAGAACAGCACCTTCTTCTAAGCTTTGATGTGGCCAGTGCATCCATTTGAGTGAGTAAAGGTCAAGCCTTGGTACTTTGAATGTATAAATTGTCATTTCTCCATAGTATATTTGGACTTCTTTTGTTCAAACATCTTTATTTATGTTTTCATCATAATCAAATCTTTTTTTCTTTACTCTCTAATGAATGAAAACTTCTTAAAAAAATGAAAACTATTAGTTTTCAAAGTATTGGTAGAAGTTTAGTATATCTATTTTTTCTTGGAAGGCATTACAATGCAATCATATTTTTTTATAAGAAAAAAAACAATAACGTCAAACAAAAGAAAGAAAGAATTTTCTGCTCTCTTCTTTCATCATCATTACGAGAGGCCTTTAGATTGACAAATTTGGTGCGTCCATTGAGAGTGGAGGCATTTCTAACAAGGTTTTATTGTTGTTGCTATTGTACTAAGCTAAGTTCATTTTTGTATCTTAAATATTTATTGTGAATATATATGGAGAATGTTGACATACATTCCAAGATTAATGTGAAGATTTATAATCCACCCCAATTGACACGTCCTTGACAATATACAAACTACAAAGCACACCAATCCATCCGTCAGTTCTAGAAGTCTCAGCAACATTTGTTTGATCAAACATTCACCACACTTGACACATCCATGGTAGCATGAAATGCCCTTCAAAACACGTTCTAAGGTAGTTTGCTCTTGAAGTGACCTTGCTCTAAAAACATCTTCTAATAGATTTAATCATAAAATATGTGCAATACAAGGCCATGGGTTGGAGTTTGGGAAAAACGCAGGATGCAACTCCTTGGAGCACAAAACTTAGAGTCCCATGGAGTTTGATGTGGTGTTTCAAATCTTTTGTACTATTTTTAGTTAAACCTTCCTTTGACACCTGTTTAAAAATACAAGTCAAACTTCAAGATTAACTCTACTGTAGAGGTAAATTTTGCTTTCTTCAATGCACCAATAGTGAACATTTCAAGAGGGGAACACACTTCCAGGTCTCATTTGTCTTTCAGGGTCCCACATATCGATAGGAATATTCTTCTCCAAGTTGATGGACGTACTTCAATTTCTACCAAAAGTCCACATCTACAGTAGGGCCAAGGTGAAATGCTCGCTCATCCATCAAGGAAAATCTTGAAATTTTTTATTTGCCACACATAATAAAATTTGCAAATCTTGAATTCATAATTGCAATCAGAGGCCCCAATTTAGCTACACTAAATAGTGCAATTGGGTTGCCTTGACAATTAGGTTGCCTTATCCTAGAGAAGTAACCTCATGTTACCTTATGACTCATGACTTGTCCAGATGGAGGCACAAGCCACTCTCTAATCCCAAGCCACGAATCAGGTGTAGCACGCATGTTTCCCCACATCACTTCACCCTTCTACAATAACTCTGATATGGATATAGTGTGAATGTCAAGATATTAGTCTGGGCCAACCTGATTGCACTATTTAGTGTAGGAGAGGTGAAGAACATAAATTTAACACAAAATAGGGGGCTTTTTAGAGCCAGTTGCCATTAGGGAGCTGGAGGGGTCTAGGCCTGGACCTCCGGCCTCCAGATCTATAAAATTAGAAAACAGGACTGGACCTTCCGGAGCCTCCGTCGAACCTTGCTTTGTGAACTGTACATGAGGGGGAGACTTCAGATTTTTTTGCATGCTCTGCCCGTGGTCAAGCTGGACGGGCCTCCAGTTCCTGCTTCCAATGGCAACAGGCTCTTATTACATGCACCCCCTGGAATTGCTTGGGCGGGCCGAGCGAGGGGGTCAATTCACCCCGACCTACAGTAGCGACTCAAAATACAGGTCATAAGTTACCAGTTTACGGACCTGCGAGTACAACTCCAAGTCGTTCACCTCTGGGAATCTAAAATGGATCAACTCCTTATTGACCACCTTGTGAAATTAATTTTGAATTCTGGGGAAGCTTGAATTCATATATTTCTATCTGGACTCAACTGAAAGACCAGAGATCAGCTCGGAATGGAAAGCAAAATTATCCACACAGGAAGAACGGGGAGGCGTTACCCTCCCCGGTGTTTATTTGCACAGTGAAGCTTCACCCCCCCTTGACTTTCTATAAACGAAAAGTCAAGGGGGGGTGAAGCTTCACTGTGCAAATAAACACCGGGGAGGGTAACGCCTCCCCGTTCTCCCTGTGCCAACCATGCATGAAAATGGTAGCTGCATTGTTTTACATGTTTTTAAAAATACACATGCAACGCAAAGAATTTGGAGAACTTTTGTGAACCCTACATTTCAACTTCAGAACTTCGTAACTGATTCCACAAAGGTCCAGAAAATATGAAACGACTTGGGCTCGATTTCAATCCCATTTTTCTTCCTTGGAAAATTTACAAAACATTGAATCAAGGAGTCTAGCTTCCCCCAAAAATGCAATCAACTTCTAAAAGGTCGCTAGACTACCTCAGAGGTGTCCACGGCATTCGTCTCCTGTTCTAATTTTGTGTCACACTGCACGCCAATGTTAACGTTTGCATTTAATGTTAGCGGCACTATCGGTCAATCAGTTCTCATTTTCAAGCATCATGGTGATCTGAACCGCTTACTACGTAACTTAGAACCTCTGGTCTAATTTTCACCTAAACCGTCACCAACTGACCCAAAGAATTCACTCAAACTCGTATTTGCACTTCAGCAATTTCAGTTCTCCATTGTGTGGAGCTTGATCTCCTCTGTGTTTCTTCTTCTTACCTGAATGGCGATTCAAATACACTAAAGCTTCACAACTCAAGCATACGCAAAAACAAAAAGAAATTTGGACGCTCTAACTTACGAGAGCAAGAGACGCACGGGTGAATGACACCCTAAACCTTAGATTGTGATCAGACTCAAGCCTCCTAATAACAACAAGAGGAATTCTGGAGAAATGCGTCGTCTGCGATCTGCGTTTAGGACGGATGAACGAAGGAGGGGAGGCCGACGAGGACGGGGCTAGCTGGACACCGACGGAGACCCTGCCACCTGGTCCCGCAAATAGTTCGGGGAGGAGTTTAACGTCTCGCATTTTGCGATGCGAAAAATCGGTAGACCACGACGATCCTCCAGGTTGGGTACTATGCGTGCTTTGGCGATGGGAAGTCGGGGACGGTCGGGTGGAGAAGTGAGTGAGTCCTGCGGACTTTGGTACTGTTAGATTGATAGGTTCAGTTTTTGAGTGATTGAGTGGCCGTTCTAGTCCGTTTTTCATTACACCGTAAATTGTTGTTCAGTAGCTTTCAAATTGCCATGGAAAACATAGAGCAGTATCAGTACCAACCACTCCCTCAACCAACCTCGATACGGCTCCTACGGCTTCATCCCGGTGCTGGGCCGTCAAAGATCTCTTGCAGTCTTGTAGTTGCGGATGTTTCAGATCCGCCGGAATATGCGGCGCTGTCCTATGGGTGGGGCGATCAAAAAGTTGCTATCCTCTGTGACGGGAAGATTGTGGAAGTGCCATTGAATCTCCGGGTCGCGCTTGAGAGGTTCCGAGACACGTCAAAGCTGGGCTACCTCCTCTGGGCTGATGCTTTGTGCATAGACCAGAAGAACATTCCAGAGCGGAACCAGCAGGTGAAGGTGATGGCTGATATATACAAGAAAGCAACCATGGTCAGCATATGGCTAGGGCTCAATGAAAAAGGCTACGCAAAGCTTGTATTCAAGGATGCAATGTTGCTGATGGCGTGCCTGGACGAGATACAAATTTTGGGTGGAACATTTAGGCACTTTGATGAGAAGACCGGGGACCTCCATTGGGTCCATGGTGATGGGAGACAGCTTGTATCAGCTCTTCTTTGTGCGTTTGTTGACCCAGGCAAAGAGGAACTGGCCTGCCTAAAGTGGTTCTTTTGTCTTCCATGGTTCACCCGCACATGGGTTTTGCAAGAGGTCGGGCTTGCTTCTCTCGCCATCTTGATGTGTGGCAATCTTTGTATAGATTGGAATGCCATCGGTATAATCGCCTTGTTTTTGATGCGGCATTATAGACCAATCATGGAACGGCTTGCCCTTGCAGCGGAGGTGAACAAAATATACCATCTCTATACTACCTTCTCGCCCTTTATACCCACAAGCAAGTTTCTCCATGTTCTAGAGAACGCAAGGCGTTTTGAGGCGACGGATCTGCGGGATAAGATCTTTGCACTACTCTCGCATCCTACCTCCTGGACCATAAGCATATCTGAAGTACAGCTAGAGATTTTGGCTAGATTTGAACCACTTCTAGAGTTGGTCATCCATTTCCTGCTCGACTTTGGGACACAATATGCGGTGCGGACTTCAAGCAGATTTCCTTCACCTCCAGCACGGCAACTCCAGGCACCTCTCTTCGAAGCAGACTACAGCAACCCCGTTGAAGAAGTCTATTGCTCCTTCACCCTCGCCCACATCAGGTGCACTGCGTCTTTCAAGATTCTGACCGCCGTCCAACACAACCCCACATCCACCTCTCTCACCAATTCCTCATTCCCTACTTGGGTCCCACGTTGGGACCAATTTCACGGCACTCCAATCTTAGGTCTCTACAACTCCCAACACATCACCGCTACTAACAGAGATGCCATCTTCAACTCAAGCCCCTCGTCCCCCTTGACCCTGACCGTCCGCGTCATCCTGCTTGACCCCATTTGTTACCGCACGCCGGTCCTGCATGCCAGCGACTTCGACCTCTCACTCCCTACTACCAGCACCCCGCTGACGCCTGATTCCGAAGTCGTCCAACGCCGTTGGACATCCTGCCCCATTGCCAGAGTCTGGCTCATAGTGGTGACGGAGGACCCAAACAGCTATCCTCAACTCGGCTGGCCGCGCACAAGCAGCAATCCTATTTCCGCCTACTGCGCCACATGGGTAGCGGATAATAATTCGGGCCAAGTTGATAAGTTTAACCTCGAGGCTGATTTCCGGGCTTACTAGAATCGTTTGTTTCCGGCGAGGATGACCGGAAGTAATCGGCAGCAGAGGCCGGAAGACGAGGACGTGGATGGGAATGGGGACGATGGACAGTTTGAAGGAGATGTGGAAGACTTGGAAGGTGAGAACGGCAGTTGGCGTCGCTACCGCGACTCTGCAGCGTACGTGTGCAACAAGCGCAAGTTCTTCATCATGTCAATGGGATTTTTCAGCATTGGGCCTGGTGCATTGTTGGAAGGGGATATCGTGGCGGTGTTGTTGGGGGCAGACGTGCCGTTTGTGTTAAGGAGGGTTCCAGCCGAAGAAGGCACAGCGCAGGATGATGGCGAGGAGGGGCAAAAGTATGCATTGGTAAGGGAATGCTGCGTGCGTGGACTGATGCAGGGGCAGGCGATGAGAGCGGGCTTGGAAGATAGGGATTTCGTCCTAATTTGATCCAAGCTGCCAAAGCACGGTGCTTACCAAAAACTCCTCCTCCATTCCCTTACCTTCCATACATCTTCCTTGCACCTCGATAAAAGCTTTCTCTCTCATCTTTGAGCACCCTAATAAATACACAGGTTATGAGCCACTAGCACTTTTTTCAAATTAGCCATTTTGTATAAATTGAAGACTTTGACAGCCTTCAATTTGGATGGTTTGCTCAAGTGTGCTGGAGTTTCAAAGTGAGATTGATGACTTGATGGCTTTCAAGGCCTTGCATGTGGCTTGCCAAGTGAAATTGGTAAACTGACTACTTTGACAAGTTTAACTTCGGACTATCGTTCAAGGTTGGAGCAGTTGCCGTCTAAGATCTAATCTCACTACCGGAATGGAGTTCAAATAAGAAACTGCTACTTACAATGAACCCAACTGGGGCAGATGTTTTGAGATTCCTTGTATAGTCTTGCACCCGAGAATCCAGTCTCCTGGGTGCATCCCGCATCAAGTCATGGCTTCCCTCGTGTAATCTGCCACAACTAGGGCTTCATTTAGCACACCTTGGATGAGCTAATTAACAAAACCAACTTCATTCACTATTTAGAAAAAAGGCTCCTTTTAAACGTAGTAAAGTGTGAGTGCAGATCTAGGATAGAGGTGTGTCTGCTATATGAATTATCTTACAATGGCAGAACTACAGGTGTGACTCTGCCTTTGGTTATGGTGAGCTCGTCCAAATACGGCCCCAGCTTCAAAACCATCTGCACTGAGGAAATTCTAAATTTTAAAACACTGGTAGTGCATGAATTGATTCACTATGGACAAGGTAACTACTCTGATTTTCGTATTGGAGGGGGCGCAAAATTCATCACTCACTATAACAGTACAAAATATGTTCTTTGTGGAAGTTGGTTCAACACTGAATGGAGATTCCATTTTGTCAGATTTTAAATGTTTTCAACCAACACATGGAATACTTTCCTTGGTTCTAGTGATAGAACATAAATCCTCATTTAAATCGATATTCTGATGAACAAGTCCTTGCTGCTCCAGTGGTTAAAAAGTTCAGGGCTACCTGTCTGCTTGGATGCAATTATTGCCCATACCGTCAAACATTTTGACCGTATAGTTCCCGACATCCATAAAAGGCAACAAATGCACCAAAAGATACGAAGACATTCCAAGTGGAAAAAGCTAAGAAGTTCTCAAAGTCTCATGAATGAAAACACGCTACCATCACCAAATTATGATGTCCCTACAGAAGCATAATGACGAAGCAGCCAAGAAATACTTGATGCAGGCCAACAGGAAATGGCGTATGCTCAGTACTGTAGTAATGTCTTTCAAATCCATGTAGTGATAGCCCATTGACAACAACACTAAATATATGCAGTCAACACTTGCCACCATCCGAGTGCCTGCTGACACCACCATGTCATTCATACAGAAGAATCAATCAATGAATTGTTAATATTCAGCACAAAATTGAAGAGGGCCAGATGCATCCAGCTCTGTACACTTGAATGAAACTCAAATCCATATCAGTCCTAGTTTTCTAAGGAACGACTGCTGGCGCATCTCAGCTTAGGACAATTGGGAAACTGCCATTCAAATGAATACTCCGCATCTCCATCTATGGAATCTGAAAATGGAGAGACGGATTTAAGGGATTAGCAAATCAGTTGATATCAATTAATTGAACCTTAAAAGGCTTCTATGTCTAACCATTTATGTTCCTGAATTGGACTATCCCAGCACCTGGTGACTTCCTCTCCCAAGCAGTTGCAAGCTCGTTGACATCCCACTCACACAGCAGACTGGCGTCCAACAATGCTGGTGTTGCCGAGGACCATCAAAAATGAAATAATCGTGGTCAATTTTCTCACCTCTGAGTTATGGATTCATATATGATCTTAATGATTTAACATAGAGTTAAGGCGTGCAAGAAAATGAGAGATGCAACATGATACAGACCTACAATCACAAAATATCCATAGCACTAATAACCAGTTCTAGAGGAGTTACTTTGCCGCCTACGATAAAGAAAATATGCTACTGAAAGCTCAATGTACTCTTAAATGTCAAAGTATCAATACTGCGTGATATCCCTGTATCAGTCTGCTGTTTCATCCTAACATATTTAAAGTTTCTCGATGGTCCTGTTCTTCTTTTGGGGTTAGGAGCATCCACTGGAATGCAGCAATAAGTGGTGCAAAAACAACAGAGAAGTGGTAACGAGTTTCACCTTCACGTCATTCGCACAATCCAGACGTTCTGTCAAACTTCCAGCCACCAAAAAGAATGCAACTGGACTGAATTCCTTCACTCCAGCGTCCTCGAACTCCACAAACTTTCTGCTTCCACATTTGAATACCACTCCCTCTGCGACCTAGTTTACAAATACACCCACTTCTGCATATCCTAAGCACCAAACACCATCTATTGCCACTAAAAATTCCCAGAGAATGATGTAAAACACAGGTCACATTTGTGAACGTGGCTTCTTTCAAAGCACCTAAATTGTGCCATTCGAGTGCACAAAGGTCTAGAAACTCGGATTGATTCAGATCAGAGGTTCCAGGCAGACGTGCCAAATCCTTCAAATTTGGAAGTCTAACAAATATGGCAAAAACATCGATAAATTACATCAGTTCTTTCTGATTAATGACAAATGAAAGGCTCACTGGAAATCTAACAGAGGAAAGGATTAAACTCCTCTTGTACCATGATTTTCGTGCGATTCCAAAGAGCAGGTGTTTGCATGGTTCAAGATTTGGACTTACATCAATTTCAGAATCGGGCAAAAAGAAGTCTTAGTCTATAAATTTGCACATTGACTTACAATCGGGATGCAGCCTTCAAACTCTTTATGGTGTTGATTCACTTCGACATACCCAGGCAATGTCTTTGCCCTCCGAACTTAAGCGGCCAAGCCACCAGGATACCAAGAGCTGAACAGCTCCACCTAAACCCACAGACTGCATAATCTTTGCATCAAGCATAGGGCACAACAAATCTGCACACAGAGTCTACACAAGCCCAAAAATGTGAAACATTATTGAAATATTCGTTGGCCTAAGACTGAAAAAACCCTAATCCAGTTCGTAACAAGTGCTACAAATTTCTTTATTTCCTCTTTAGTTTGCATTCAAAGATTAAGTTCAAACAAAGGGAATCTCTTTACCATGCTCTGAGAACCGGAGCTTGTCATCATCTCTCTCACCCGGAGGCGGTCAATGCTCAAAAAAATGACTTTGCCCTTCTAGTAGCAGCGTCTGCAAGGAACGTCTCTATACATGGAGACTCAAATCCCACGTACAAAAAATGCTGTTACAAATAGCTGCAATTCCTGCAAACAAACGAGAAAAAACAGTAAATAGTCGACCTTCTCTAATAGCAATGCTTTAAATATTAACATAACTGGGCTTGTAAATGCACTCTCATATGTGTTCACAACTTGGAATGTGGAATTCGTCCAACATGTGCACACAACATGATACCTTCTGAAGATCTTGAGCAAATGAGCAGATGCAGAGTTTTTCCATGTGAGTGTCAAGAATTTCTTTCTCATTCCTAACAAAACCAAAGGTAAACACATAAGCAACAATCTCTTGAGTCTACAGAACATTATTATGAAGTGAAGACGTTCCCCATAGTCAAGTGCTAGAGGAAAGTATTTTGAGTAGATCAGAGGACTTTCTCTCTCTTTCAATTTTGTTGATCTCTTGACCAAAAGATACACTGTTCTTCATTGATTCTGATGATGTACGTTTTCCAAATACCTATCATTGTGTTTGGAACTTATAATTTCCTATGCTTTTGTTGGTTAACCCCCGGAGTCCTAAGGCCTTATTTCCATCAACAAACACTCAAAACTGCCGTTTCTATTGCAGAGTGCAAAAAATATCAAAAATTTGTTTTTTTTTGGCATATCTAACCATAGGATCTTGCACTAGATTTGGTATAAAAACGTGTGGAAGAAATTTTAGAAACTTTGAATGCATAGATTGCAAGACATATGCATTTAAAAGTGATTAAAAAAAATTTGTTTTGCACCTTGTTCAACTAGATTTTTTGACTTCTAATCAACCTAATACTTTTGTAATACTGATTTTGAAGTTTCAATTTTTTATATTGAAGAATTGAGTTCAACAAGATGCTCTGATTGTCCAAAAAATAAGATTTTCCATAACTATAATATTACAAATCCAAATGGAATGAATCAAAGCTTTCCATGTAGATTGCAATCTATAATTAATAAATTTTATAGATACTTCTTTTTAAAATTGTGAGGGGAGGTTCTACTCTCCGCAACTAAAAAAAGGACTTTGTATGCCATAATCTATGGTTCAGTAAATCAAATGAAATAAAAATTATACTCCCGGAAAGCTAATGTATTTCAAAAAAATTGATGAACATTGAGAGCATAGGAGCCAGCCCAAAATCTATTTTGTTGAGGGGATTATGGGACTTTAGGGGTTAATTTTTGAGTTAAAATCAACATAAAAAAATTCTTATTAGAATTGACCTCCAATGCAATAACTAAGTCTTTCCTCTTTAGTTGCGGCCTAGCTTTAAGAGACATTGTGAATAAATATTTTTTCCAATATATTCAAAAAATTGTGGTCTAGTAAAATTCACAATCCCTTGACTCCAAAATTTTGTAAATTGAAAATTGCAACAATTTTCAATTCAAAAGTTTCTATTTTATTTTACCTACAGTTTTCATTAGTAGAAAATTTAGTTTCTCTGTTGATTTAATTACTTTCCAAATCAATAGAAAAGTGACCCAAATCAATGCAACCAAATCAATAGAAAAACTAAATTTTCTACTAGTGTTTGTACCAAAGATTGGAAGAGTTTTAGTTTGTGGATATGTACATTATTTAAATATCTATCATTGTATTTGCAAACTTATAATCATCTAAGCTCTTGGTTGGTTACCTCCTAAAGGTCAGAGACTATATTTTCACCAAAAACACTCCAAAATTGCCATTTCTATTTCAAGTATTAAATTTTAGGACAAAAACATTTTTGGACACTTGTAACCATAAGATCTTGTAGTAAGCTTGTTTGAGAATATATAGAAAAAATTTCAGAATTTTCCACCTTGTAGACTGCAAGATATTAGCATTTGAATTGACCCAAAACCTTTTTTTGACTCTACGAAAAATCGGGCAGCTGCACTTCACAAGGTCACATTTAAATGAAAAAATGTCCAAAATGGTGGTTACTCCTTGGATTCATTCTTCAAAGCAAGTTGGCTACATGCTTAGAAAAATTCAGATCATTTGGAATTGTACAATATATAGGAAAAAAATAGGTTGTAAAAAGAAGTAGAGAATGATTCAAAATACAAAATTGTTAAGAATTTATTTATAGAATTGAAAAATGTCAATCCCAACGGTTGTAATATTGCAATAAACAATATACATCTTAAGCTTTTATTTTTTTTGAAAAATATTAAAAATCGAGTTAAATAAAGGGCTTCAAAGTTTATTTTTGAGTATAGAATCCATAACTACCCGCAAACTAGAACACCTCATAATTTTCATCTCATAAATAAAAATGGAGTAATTCAAAGCTTTCCACATGTATATAAATTTAAAGAACCAATTTCAAAATTTTATTTTTTTTAAAAGTGATTTTTTAGAAATTTTTTGAGCTGCCCGCCGACCATTGAAAATGACATATTATCCAATAACTTTTTAACCATGTAGTCAAAAGTTTTGAAAATTGTTGGACCTTAAAGCTTCTCCTTGGGTACATGTTCTGTGAAATTTTCAAAGAAAAAAAATAAAATTTCCATTTGTAGTGAGCTACCCAAAATTGTTGTGTTGCCAAAAAATGCCGTTTGGTCCTTTAGGGGTTAAAATGCATTTCAAAATGTTAAGTTGAAATAAGATTTTAAGTAATTCAAAGACTCCATACCTACCCACAGACTGAAATTCTTAATAACCCTCATCTCATTTAACAAAATGGAGTGATTCAAACTTTTCCACTCTTAAATGTTTCCTTAGAACCACTTCCAACATTTTCATTTTTCAAAAAAGTGATTTTTGAAGGAGTTTTTTGAGCTGCCCAGGCTGCCCACCGAACGCAAAAAATTACATATCATGCAATAACTTTTTAACCGTGTAGTCAAAAGTTATGAAAATTGTTGGACCTTAAAGCTACTCCTTGGGCACATGTTTTGTGAAGTTTTCAAAGAAAAAAAATAAAAAACTTTGTTCATAGTGAGCCGCCAAAAATTGCTATGTTGCCAAAAAACGGTGTTTGGTCCTTTAGGGGTTAAATCACGTCAGATTGGCAATTTCAAAAAAGAATTATTGTTCTTTTTGAAAAAAAATTTAATTATTTTTAATTCCCTCTGTATTTGCATGCGCAATCAAAAGTGAAACGGCCCTTTTATTAGTAGAAAATTGTGCTGCAGTCAATGAAAGCTTGCCGACAATTTTTGATTTTGTGTTGATTGCAATATAATTTTCAGAAAATGTCAGCTAATTTTTGATGACAGCAACAAAATGTTTTCAAGGTTTTGGTTTGTCCTAATGCTTTGTTGCTCCATAATTGCTATAGTTGTTCTTTTGGAATACAAATAACAAAGTTAGTGAAGTATGATTTCTACTCCAATTTGAAAATTTGAAAATTTTATTGCTATTTGAACCTTCGATGCTATCACCACAATCAGTCTTGGTTTACTAATTATAATAAAGACTGCATCCCTAATATTAGGTCACTCCGCATCATCACTCAACATCACTAATAGCAAGTCTTGTAAACTATAGGGACTAAAACACACACATGTGTCCAAAAGCAAATCCAAACTACAATAAGGCATGAATGAACAATCATCCAATAATAAACTTTTCTAAATATCCTAGATTGCTATTATTTTGTCTCAATTGGATTAGTTTTGCAACACGCTTTGAATAAGGAAGTAACACCTAGTAAAGATTGGCAAAACATCAACCATCATTTACACAACACGCTATAACTCCTATCATTCAAAACCACTAACATTTGCAAGAATTGAAGAGAATGAAAAAACAAAAAAGGTGGCCTAAAGTTACAGCCACCCAAAGGTGCCCCAAAATGACTCCATTCACACTTTTCATAGTTCCAAACATTAGTTTAGCCCTCCAATGACCAATGCATGGCCATTTGGGCTATACTAAATCTACAACCAACCTAATTTATGTCCTACAAATCCTAGTAGCTACTCATCATCGAATAACATGACATTATAAATATTTTTTACTCCCTAATATTTTACAGTATCATATACATCCATTGAAAATTTTCAAATTTTTTGAGATAATTTTGTAATTGATATGAATTTTCTTCTTGTTTTCTTTAAGAATCCCACAGTAATCCCAAATTTTCACAAAAAATCTTAATCTCTTATATTCTGTAGAAGACATGTGATCTCAATTTATCTCCAGCTAGGAAAAGGCATTAGTAAATATTAGAGAAGAGCAACCAAACACATTATTCAAAAAGTGGATAAGATAGAAATACGAAAAAGAAAAAAAAATAAGTGAAAATAGAAGATTAACTTATTTAGCACATTAAAAAAATATTAATGATTGTCTAAAGTGATCTTATCACATGTGAAGTACTTGTATATTGGAGAGAAGCTTGGAGGATGTAAAATTAGAGTTCATCATCTTCATCAATTTGGAAAAATATAATTGTTTGAAATCATTTAGATTGAAGGTAGTTGGATTTTTCCACTCCACGAGACATTTTTTACTTTTCACATAAGAAAGAGGGCATTTGATGCGTGGATCACTGTGTATTGTATTTTGGCAACTTATGTTTCTTTTATTTATTTGAATTATAGTCATGAAAATGATCTTAAAAAAATTAAAGTCCAACCAAAGAAATGGAGTTCATTACTTGAGAGTATTGTAGCCTACAATTTTAGTTGAAGGTTCAAAAAGTTCCTAGTTTTGAATATTTTATTCTACCTTGAACTTTAGCTTTCTAATTTTGCAATGACAAAGTACAAAAATTGAACCATGATGTTCTTCAAGGTGATACAAGCCTAATTATGGAGATGTTTACAAAATATTTTAGTGTACTTTGTATTTTACATAATTTTCTATTACTTTTAATTCAAAATCAAGGCCAGTGTCTTTAAAGTTTCATTACGTCTTCCAATATTTTAACAACTTATTGAAGACATGTGATTCATCTCTAAACAATTGATACACAAATTTTCGTTCATGTGTACTTTCCAAAATAGGAGATTCTATAGAGAGGAACTTTAAGTCTGAAAATTCACTTTTAGTTCATTTTTTTAATCCATAGAGTCCAATTGTTTGTTGAACAATAATTGAAAAGATGGATATATTCCTATAAAGTCAATTTGGGACTGACATTCATGAAATTTTGATACAAGGTGGAACTATGTACCCCCTTAGTGGAAATATAACTTTTATCCGATTAGATGCCCAAATCAAAAGTTTTGTTGCCCTAATTTTTTTTGGCAGCTCAAGTAGTTTGGGCATCTTTGAGGCATCTTTTGAAAAATGCAAATCAACTTTTGAAACTTGGCATGTATGAAATAAATAAAATATGCCATGCTATTGTTTAAACAAAAACAAATTTTAATTTTCAATCTCATTTGAAGAGGAGTCAAACTTTGTTAGCTATATCAAGACGCGTGGTTTCAAAAAAAACATTTTCTTCTAATGTGAAGCCCTATTATCACACAATTTATGAAGTTAAATTTCTTGAAATTTTTCCCACATATTTCAAATTTTTATCTCTAACTTTTCATAGTTTGAATTTCAAATAAAAACTTTCCTCATTGCACAAGAAATCATCAAATAGTGACTAGTATATTGCCAATTTACTTAACTTCCGTTCATTGTAGGTGATTTAGAATAAGCTAGATTCCATATTTGCTTCTAAGTTTTTTAATGAATGAACCTAACGTCATACACTATGAATGGTGAAAAATCTCAGTTTTATGTAGAGAAAACTTTGTACACCAAATGAGGTCAAAGTGTATTGATCCTATTTTGCAAGAATGAAAACAAGTTTTTATCCTCACTTCAAAGATTATAATTTTTCAATCCATGTGGTCAAATGGTTTGAAGTCATTCCACACATTGCTTTACTTATTCAATACACTTAAATTGTACATTTGAAATTCAAATAGAAAGTTTTAAGGTGTAACATGTAAGGTGTAAGACTTGAGTTTGAATAGAAGTTTGTGAAGTGTATGGGATGAAGACATAAAATTTAAGGTATGTAAGGAAGGTGAAATGTGACAAGAAGGTGTAAGAAGTGAAAAATGTAAGGTGTAAACGGTGAAATTATTGCCAAAGTCAAGATACCTTAAGATGTTAAAGTCAAACTTGAAACAAGATGTCAAGGCAGACAAGTGGATCTTGCAACATATAAAGGAGATAAACAA
This sequence comes from Neckera pumila, assembly GCA_963969595.1. Classification (NCBI taxonomy): domain Eukaryota; kingdom Viridiplantae; phylum Streptophyta; class Bryopsida; order Hypnales; family Neckeraceae; genus Neckera; species Neckera pumila. The sequence goes on along the minus strand of OZ018415.1, from coordinate 4,454,060 downwards.
AGCAACATCTCAACATTCTCTTCTTCAACATTCTCATTCCCTTCTATCATCACTTTCCAGGCTACTTCCTAATACTTGTATTTGATAGTTTAGAAGAAGACAATTTTTCTTGAGCTCTCTTCCATTTTGTTTTCTTAAGCTTGTAGTTTTCAAAGTACTTTTTGTTAGATGTTGAAACTTTTTTTTTGACCTTTTTTTTGTTGTCAGCTTTTTAAAAAGATAAGATTTGCCCAGCTTGAACTTTGTATGTAGATTTTTACTTTGATGAATGGAGAAGAGTTAGCTATTGTTGAATACCTAGGGCTATGAATTTAGAAGCTCATAGCATATTTATACAAAGTTAATATATAAATTGAAACTTGGTGGGTGTCTTTTTGTGTTAATTAGCTTTTCAAAAAGCTATCACAAGTTGAATTTGAATTGAAGTAGAGCTTGAACACTTTGGTCGGTGATTCATTGTCAAACTACCATTTAGAAGTTAACCCCTAAAGGACCAAGGCATTTTCTGGCTCCGAAACCACTGAAAACTGCCATTTCTGCTGCAATCACTCAAGAAACCAAAAAAAACTTTTTTTTAGAATCTAACTGTAGGGTCTTGTACTTCACTTGTTTTAGATTGTGTTGTAAAAATTTCATAAAGTTTGACCATACAGACTGGAAGATATTAGCATTTGAAGTTGGAAAAAGAAGTTTTTTGAACTGTCGCCTGCAATTTCAGATGACTTTGACAGCCATTTTGGATTTTTTTTGCACTACACACAATAAAGTTAAAATTTTTTATGTTGAAAATTTGAGTTGAGAGTTGGGGAAAAAATTTCAGAATGTCAAACCTTGATTTTCACAAACCAAAAAATTGTTAAGTAGAAGTAGGTTCAAAATTGAAGAAAACACTAAATTGTTAATAGCTCTTAGGTGGAATTAAAACAACGTAATCCCAAAGGTGAGATTGTTCTTGCATACAAACTTGACCTTGTCAAAAAGAAAACTTGAAAAAAGTTAAAAATTGCATTCAAATATGAATTCTATAAGTTGTTTTTTGATGAAGATGCTTAAATTGCCCGAAAAACAAGATTGTCTATAACTTTCTCATTTTTAGTCCAAATAGAATGAATCAAAGCTTCAAATGTACAAAAAAACATGATCTTTGAGAAAAAAAATTTAAAAACAACAACATTTTTCTGTTTGTTTTTTTTTGCCCAACGAACTGCTTTAATGCTTTAGGATGCCATAACTTTTGCTCCCAAGCACCGATTGAAAAAAAAAGTTATATTTTTAGAAAGCTACTGTGATTTTCTGTCTTCCATAAAAGTTTCAAAAAATCAGGTCAAAATTTGAGGCCACACGGGCCTACCCAAAATCCCAAGTGTCCCTTGAGGGGACATTGGTCCTTTAGGGGTTAAAATCCAATTTTGGTGAAGCATAGCACAAACAATTTTCCTTCAAGTAATGTAAGAATTTGAATTGATGTTGATGTTAGCTTTCCAATGACATTATGAACACCTTCTTCTGAGCTTTGATGTGACTTTAGCATCCATTTAAATGAGTAGTGGTCAAGCCTGGGTACTTTAAGTGTATAAATTGTTATTTTTCTATAGTGTATTTTGACTTCTCTTGTTCAAGCGTCTTTCTTTTTTGTTTATTTTATCATAATCAAGTCTTTTTTTTTAAAAATTTTCTATTGAAAGAAAAAAAATTTAATAGATGAAAACTTTTTTTGTTTTTAAAGTTTTGATAGAAATTCAATATAACTAAGAAAAGAATCCTCTCCTCTCTTTTTTCATCACCATCACACCTATATCATAGCCTTCCACTTTAGAGCCTACACATGTAATCTAAATCCGCATTGGTTGAAAGAAAATAGAGAGGATTTTGGATTGACATATTTGGTGCATTTGTGTCACAATGACAATGAGCTTTAAAAAAATTAAATTAAATCAAAGTTTTTCCACCCCCCGGTAAGCTCAAATTGAATTCAATTAATTTTTTTTTACCCCCTATCCCACCCCTTTGTAATTTTCAGGTGGGGGTGGAGGTGGCATTTGATATGGGATATATCCCATATCCATATCCCATATCTTGTACTCATCCCATATATGTACCCGTGTTGTACATGTATTGTACTATATTTATACATGTATCATATTTGTATTTGTATAGTATACAGATCCAAGGTTGTTTTTCAAGATCAACGGCATTGGGGAGGGTGATTAAAAAAATCAACAACTCTCAATTTTTCAAGAGGAGAGGAGGAAATGGAGGAACAGGAAGGTGGTTCGCCACTTTTCAGTACATTGTCAGGAGTGGAGGTATTTCTAACAAGGTTTGTTGGTATTGTTGTGGTAAGCTAAGTTCATTTTTGTATCTAATATTTGTTATAAATACGTGTAGAGAATGTCCACGTTCTGTTTTTAATATTGCAACATTCTCATATTATTGTGTGGATTCATAATAATCAATAGAGAAATTCTCAACCTTCTAGAGGGCCGCTTCAGAGTAATCAAACCAGTCTATTAATTGTCTGAGAATTAGTAGGGGCATATAGCCACAATGCATTGTCAGAGTGTGTGAATTTTGCAAAAGACGTTAGGACTTCAATAATGAGGATGCAGTAGAAGTTTGTTTAATAACCATCTGCATGAACATACAGGGTGAATAATTGGCAAATTAATCAATTTCAATGAAATTAAGCAAGATGAAGTGGATTTTCAAGCTAGTTGTTAAAAAACATTAGAGAACTCTTACATTTTCCAATTAGCCACTTAGTTTAGGGCATTTGAAGATGAGAAGAGAAGTTATTTATACAAGTAAAATAGTAGTAGGTAAAACAATGCATGTGAGATATGTAAATTAGGATTAATAAGAGCACAACCGCCCATAGTTAAGTCAAAAGCAAAAATTGTATTCAAAGTCAAATTTCAGACACCATTTAGGCATGGTAGAATTATTTTTTTCAAATCTTTTGAAGAAAGAAAAGTTGGAAAATCAAGCTAGTTTTCATCTAAAAAAATGAGCTTGAGGTTGAGAAGGTTCAATAAAAAGTTGTGGACAAAATTTGGAGAGTGTGTTTGAAAATGTCAAAGAAAATCTCCTTTTCAACACCTTTTAGAATTTTGTCCATAACTTTTTATTACAGGCTCTAAACCTCAAATGGATTTTTGGAGATGAAAACTAGCTTAATTCTCCAATTTTTCTTAGTTTAAACTTTTTTGAAAAAAAATCATTCTACTATGTCTAAATGGGTGATTCGACGTTGAACACAATTCCTACATATGACAATGAGTGATCTATCTTTGAAATATCCCATATCTTTTGAAGATTCACTATGGACAATTGATTTATCTATAAAAATAACCTCATCATCCTTTATTTTTACCAATTTTCAATAAACTAAGTCTATCATAATGCCACTAAAAAACTCTTGATGGCCGGTAAACGTCATTGGACTATTTTCGACATTTGCTTTTTTTTTTATAACTTGGTTAGAAAATAAGGTATGCAATAATCAAGATTAAGGTGCATTACAATACCTAAACCCTGATTATTTAACTACTTGTACTTGGATTTCAAACCACGGACAATCATCAGACATTGTGACTTCATGTGATCAACTCTAGGGGGGGGGGGGGGGGGGGGGGGGCACTCCCATTTTATGTAGAAGGGATGTGCGATCAAACAAAGGGTCCTTTTAATTACCTTGGTCCTAAATTTTAGAATTTTTTCGAAAGACATTAGCATCACGAAAATGGAAGTTAGGCCCTTATAAATTCATAAGGGTAGGGGATATTACCAAAAAATTTCCAATTGTTTTTTCTACAGTGGCTTGTCCAAAATAACCTCCCAAAAATTTTAACTTTTAGGATCTACATTCTACAAGGTGGTTGAGGGTGAAGCATCCAATGTAGTTTAACTTCTCTGTGGAACACAAGGAACTGCTAGCACATACATATTGGGAGCGGATGATCTTTTGTTCACTTTGGGGCAGGGAGGGTGGAATTTCAAATTGTCTAAGTCCTAGGGTTGCACGTGGTGTACGCAGCAAGCACTATGGTGCATTTTGTGTGCTGTGTTTTTTGAATGCGAGGAACATATTTAGGTCAACTTATCAAAAAGAAATTTGTGGATGTTGGAAGTATGCGATACTTGCGGTTTTAGGTGTTTTGACTGTGAGTTAGGATTGGCTCTATTATGAGTTTAGGGTCACTCCTCTGTGAGTTCCTATTGCAACAACATTGAGTGCTGGATATGCTTCAATTCTCATGGTTTGGGTAGCCATGAATGGCCTATTTTCTTTTGAGGTCTGTGCATAAGTTTTTGGCAATCCACAATTTTGCTATTTTATATTTTAAAATCTATGTATAAATGGCAGACCTGGATTGTGGGCAGGATAGCTGCAATTCTCTTAATTGAGTGATGCTCTGGACACTAGAGACAGAAGATAGAGATGCAGACTACATTGGAAGGTGGACGTGGCAAGCGCTTTTACATTGGATGCGCTGCGATTCACCTTGGAATCAAATGATATTCTGGATTGGAAGTTCATCTTTTGGGAAGTCAAAGACAAGCAACGCAATCTAGAGTAAAAGTAGCATGGATTCAATGTTGCCAGAGTAAATTCAAGGGCGGGCTCGGACTTGTTAACTCAATAGATGCCCTCATAGCACTAATGGTGAAATGGATAGTGAAGGTTTGCGAGCCGAATCAATCCAACCTTCATGCACTACTTTGTTTCAGACTCTCCAGCTTCCAGCCTTACAACGGTGGGAGGTGGCAACGGAGTTTGGAGTTTTTCACCATTAGTCGGTTTCAAATCCGTCAGGGGTCCAAAATATGGAACAAGGTTGGTGAGGCGTGGCGGAAGATGGTAGGAAACATTGAGATGGAGCCTCCAACCATCCTCGAGAACTCTTAACTGAGTCTTTTTGGTGGTCAAAATTCTCCAGCCAAATTGGCCCGTGCTTCTCAAGAATCCGTGCCTCACAACTCTATAAGGCTAGGCTCCGCACAGTTGGAGATATTTGGATTGGTGACTGTCTCTTCTCCTGGACAGAGGCTTCTGCTTCGTTTGGACTTTGAGAAGAAGAAATCAGAGCCTGGGATGCAACTATCCAGTCAATCAGTAACATTTGGGGAACCTTATTGTCCCCAAATCGTACCCCACTAGGCCCCAATGAATGGGTGGGATGCTTCAGACCTGACTCTACAGGCCAAGATCTTGCAGCTCAGCCCACATTTGTCTTCCAACCGAAACTAACAACACACATAGCCATTGGCAAGCCGGATAGAAGTTGGATCATACTACAAACCGCCATGCTAATGGAGGTACGGCTGGCATTTGGCACATTATCAACCTAGAAATCGGCATCCAATACATTGACAGAGGATGGTAATAGCTTCCAAGTTGAGGGTAGCTTTCACCGAGTCCAAGTTGTAAGCATCCATCGTGGACAAAGGCGAGCCGAATCACTCTTATATTACGAAGGGGTCGACCGCCTCATTTGGGACCCAAAGAGAGTACATTGGCAAGGTGAACATGGCCCGATTCTTTTTATGGAGTACAACACCAAATTTGGAAGGGAGCTATTGAGAGATAAACATGTTGTCCCTAATGTTGTGGAACAAAAGTGGCAAGGGATTCTTTCTATCTCACACCGCTTGAGATGGAACATAGTATGGGCAAAAGTTCGCACTCCTGAAGAACCTGGTTTGCTCTAGCTGGTGTGGCATCGAGCTATGGTGGTTTAACCCCTAAAGGACCAAGGCCATTTTCTACCAAAAAACACTCAAAACTGCCATTTCTATAGCAAAGAGTAAAAAAAATTGAAAATTGTTTTTTAAGAAAAATCTAACCGTAGGATCTTATATCCAACTAGTATGACAATGTGCCAAAAAAATTTCAGAATTTTTGACCGCACAAATTGCAAGATATCTGCATTTAAAGTGAAAAAAACAAGTTTTCAGCACATTGTGGGACTAGATTTTATGACTTTGAACATTTTTAACTTAAATTTTTTGCTCTACAAAGTTTTGAGCTTTTAATCTTTAAAGTGGAGAATTGAATTGAGAGTCTAGGAAAAAAAAAGAAATCCAAAAAAACTTAAGTTTCATTATTAAAAAAATTGTTAAGTAGAAGTAGGTACGAGATAGAAGGAAAATCTAAAATATTAATATCTTTTATATGGAATTAAAAAACACTAATCCCAATGGTGGGATTGTTCTAGAAAAAAAACTAGACCTTGTGGAACTTTTTGTTTTGAAAAATTGTAAAAATTGCATTCAGAAATGAAACCTATAAGTTATTTTTTTCAGAAAGATGTCCTAAGTGCCCGAAAAACAAGATTGTCTATAACTTTCTCATAACAAATCCAAAAGAAATGAATAAAAGCGTCCCAGATAGACAAAAATATAATCTATAAGAAAAAAAATTTAAAAAAATTTAAAAAATAGATTGCAATTTTTTTGGCTGCCCAATGTCCCCTATTTTGAGCTTATTTGGGCATAAATTTTTTTCCCGGGCACTGATTGAAAAAGAATTATATTCCCATGAAGCTTAGCAGTTTTTCTATCTTCAAAAAAAGTTTCTAAAAATCACAACAAAAATTCAGCTCGTAGGATCCTGCCCAAAATCCCATTTGTCCCTTGAAGGGACAATGGTCTTTTAGGGGTTAACGCATGGAGGGGGAGAATTAACCATACAATAGATACTAGCTGTCTACTCTGTCCCTGCAAATCTCATGAGACTGTCCTTCACCGATTTTGGGAATGTAGTTCGGTACAAAGGGCATGGCAATGGGGCATCCACATCATGAATGTTCTCATTACACATAAGGAGGCCAAAGGCCCGTGGCGGCCACTCACCTGGAAACAAGGTATTTTCTTTGATTGTATCCCTCAAAAGTTTGCTGGGGTGAGCAGTGTTTGGAGAGTTTTACGAACGGTTATCCTTTGGACCCTTTGGATTGAACAAAATCATGCAGCATTCAATTATATCCGATGGCGCCCGGCAAAACTCCAACAACGTATTTGGTTAGGGTTGATTGACTATGGTAGAGTAGAGTGGGAGGCTGCATGCAGCTTAGATAGAAAGCACCTTGAGCGTGGCACTGCGGCAAAATTGAGGTTCGAGGTTAGATGGGCGCGCAGTGACCTGTTTGCTACCATGACTGATGGCTCGCCTTGTTGGGCTCTTTCCAATCTGTGGGCCGGCTTTGTGTTTTGACCTCCTCAGGCGCTCCGCGCCTTAAAGGAGGGGCGGAAACCGCCCCTCTGCTGGCGCTCAGTTGTACTTTATTGTTTTTGTCTCTTTATTGTATCTCTTACTTGCCTTCCCAGGCCGCTTGCAGCTGGGCTTTTGTTCTTATTTTTTTCTTGTAGTAAAGTTTATCTTTGCTTGTGTCAAAAAAAGAAAAAAAAGACAAAGAATGCGTGAGGAAAAAATTGGAGCAGGTGAACAAGAGTTCAAGGCGGTTGTGCATGTCATTCGTGCTGCAGACGTGGAGACGGATGCGCACAAACGTCTGAGAATTGAAGATGTGGTTTTCTATATAGATAATGCGGAGGTTATTGCGGAGGTTGATGTATTGGTCGAACTCAATGTGCAATTTGTGGAAGTCAACGGGAAGTTCCAGAAGCGTTGCCAGTCGGCAAATCCAGGGTGAGCGACAATTTTGGCAACCTTGAGAAGAATTGGCTGTAATCTAAGCTAATACCAAATGAAGTGATGGACCAGTATTTGGAGAGAGCAAAGAAATTGCAGGCAAAATTGAAGCGCGTTGCTCTGGAAGACCACAGTTTGGAAGAAACTTCTCATTTTGCAGATATTACTCAATCAGTCAGCCCAAATCTTTGCTTGTAAATATTTCAATGTGCCACTTTCTTACTTGGGCGTCGTAGTGTGTGTCTGTGTGTTGTTTTGCAAGTCTATTGCCAGTACTGCAAAACTATTTTAATGAAGGATACAATTGTATATGATTTCTCCATTTTTGAATATGGACAGTTTCTAACGTTGTGAAGTTGGCTAGTTTACAATGATTTAAACGTGGAGAGTTTTTTACTTGATTGTTGAAGTGTGTTTTGTATTTTGTAGATCCAATAGTTTGCACAACAAGAGTATTTTTTTCATGTATAAAATTGTCAATGGTTTTCTTTTTAGTTTACCTTTGGTCAAGCATTGTCCATGTATATCATCACGTTGCTAATACTTGGACACAAGCTTGATCATGGTATAGGATTATGTGGTGGAAAAACTACCAAGACAAATTAAAAAGTTCAAGAATTTTTAATCAAAATGATCCAAAACACGGCTAAGACCTTTAAAATTTAAAGAATTTGAATTCTCAAAGTATCTTGAAACCAAGTAGGTTTTTTTCACTTAGCCTCTCTACCAAGTTTTCAAACTCCAACTTCAAAGGAAGTTGTTGAATTCTCAAAGTATCTTGACGCTAAGTAAGTACTAGTCACTTAACGTCTCAACCGAGATTTCAACCCTTAAAGTTCCAAAAAAACGGTTGAATTCTCAAAATATCTTGGTACCAAGTAAGTATTAGTCACTTGATGTTTCCACCGAGATTTCAATCCTTAGAAGGAATTGAGGATTGTAGAAAAATGTGCTTCCTTTATAGTCTAGGAGGACAAGTTGTAGTATCAATGAGTATGGGATAAACTAAACTTCTCCACTTGAACAATGTGCAACCCGATCCTAGACGCTTTTTGGAACAACAACTTTTGTTTTAGAACTACGAGTTGTAGCACTGGCAAGTTTGAATGTTGAATGTTTAGCAATTTTTGTATGGTACAAGAGTATGTTATAATGTTTCCCTTTTGAAGTCCTCTGTTTCTGAGTGTGCTAATAGTTTTGCAGCTAACTTTATTTGCAAGTAGTTGTATATGATTTCTTCATTGTTTGCAAATAGGATTGTTTGTAAGTGTTTGTATGTGTTTATATGTGCACTTTGAAATTTTTATTACAATGTTTAATAGAATTTCAATATGACCCCTCAATTTAAGATTACATAGTCAAATAATTTGGTAATTTGATGTACTTTCATGAACCTAGAATATCCATAATTCTCCAAGAAAAAAAATTTAAATGACATATAGGGTTCTAGAAATCAAATGAATTTAGGTACCTCATTGTACATACTTCATTAAATTTTAGTATAGGTAGCCCTTTAAAACCCAAAATATAAACCTATATAGCCCCTTGAATGTAATAGGGGCTTGAACACACGTTACCAATGAATATAGTATATAGTGCCCCCCTCCCGAGGATTGACTATAGGAAAAAACAAATCATTAAGGAAAGTAAAATGTAATCGTGGGGTCCTTCAACTGCTCTGGAGCAGCCCTGTGGAAGGCTGAGGATTTCTCTAATGCCATTGCATTTGACATATTCCTGACAATATACCAATTACAAAGTTCACAAATCCATCCGTTGATTCTAGAAGTCTTGACTACATTAGACTTTGATCTGAATCATCCATCACAATTGACATGTCCAGGCAGTTTGAAATGCCCTTCAAACTACATTCTAAGGTAGTTTGCTCTTAAAGCAATCTTGCTCTAAAAGCACTCTCTAATGGAGTTAATTATAAAGTATTTACAATGAGATACCAAGAGCTAGAGTTTGGAAAAACACAGGACAAAATTCCTTGGAGCACCAAAAAATTGGGGGTTGATAGAATTTGGTGCTATGGGGTGACTGCATAAAACAACTGTACTAATTGTTGCGTACTTGCATTTTGCAACAACGATCATGATTTTTTCTGGAGTATTTTAAAATTAGGAAACTAATTTAATTTTTTTTAAATATATGGCCAATGTATGCACCTTTAAGAGAATGGTAACCACCAAAGGAAATCATTAAAAATTTCTCTAAGTAGGAGAACTAGAAAAGTGCCAAATCTCAAGAAAATAGAAACTTCATTGTTTTATTTAATAAAAAATAGAAAAAAAATTAAATTAAAAAAATTAAATTTGGCCATTTGTAGAAATTCTACGGACACGGTCATTCACCAAAAAAACCACCAAAATATTTTTTTGCATGTTTCAAAATGCAGGTAAAAAGAGGCTGACTTTGCGGACTTATACATGAATTATTAATTATTTTTAGAAATCCTTTGAATAGTAGCTAAATGCGTACTACAAGATTATCCCCTCTAAATTTCAGCTCCAAGTTTGTTTCTTTGGGTACTACTCTATTAAAAACGAAAAACATTGGCAAGTGAAACATAAAATCAAGGGCTACTATTACATAATAAAAAAATAATATTTAAAACTTCAAAAATTAGACAAGGTGTATAATAGTCATAAGTATCTTGTTTATGAATTTGGAGTCATTTGGAGTCAAATTGCAAAAGTTATGGCCAAAAAAATAATCAACATCCAATGTGTGACAAAATCATGTTTCTTTTATACTATGGCTTAGTTAAACATTCCTGGGACACCTGTTTACAAACACAGGACAAACTTTACAATTAACTCTAAAGTAAGGATCCCATACCCGATCACTTAAGGGATTTTGGAACAGATGATGAGCGACATGAGTGACAAAAAATTTTCCCCAAGTAGGAAGGTTAGAAATATTGGGAATGAAAATTTTTCGTAATTTTATTCCCCAAATTGGAGTTACTATGAATTTTGGGAGCCAAAAAGTGTTCCAAATGCAAAGCCGATCACTAGAGTCTTCCAATTCTGATCACTCAAAAACTAGCTTCATACTTCTTTTTTTCTTGATACATTTTGCATACTTCAGGACATATGTCATGATCTTATTGGTCCCAACCTAAAAAAGAAGTAAAAAACATGTTCTGAGCTGTGATTACAAATAGGGGTACCTCTAGGTCGGGAATTGATTCCTGGTTGGGAACAGGTGATTCTACCTTAGTGCAGAGGTAAATTTTTTTTTCTTCAATGCAGCAACTGAATAGCGTCCTTTTCAAGTCTGCGACACTCCCAGGTCTTGTTGGTCTTAATTTGTCCCCACGTATCGATAAGAATCTTCTTCCCCAAGTTGACGTCGACTTCAGCTGCGGCCGGGTGCTCAGGACACTGGTCATGAGTTACCAGTTACTGACAACTCCGAATCTTTCAACTTTGGTGTCTAAATAGTTGCATCAACTTCTTATTGACCACCTTGTGAATTCTGATTTCTGGGAAACTTGAATTCTTATGTCTCTATCAGGACTCAAAGATCAGAGATTAGCTTGGAATCCAATGAATATCTAAGGAAAGCAAAATTAACCAACCATGCATGTAAATGGTGCATTGTTTTACCTTTTTTCAAAAATGCACAAGCAAGGTGAAGAATTTGGAGTTTTTTGACCTCTGCGTTTCAGCTTCAAAAATTCGTAAGTAATTCCTCGAAGGTCGATGCCTATTCCATTTTTCTTCCTACCCGAATTTACTGAATATTGTTACAAGGAGTTAAGCTTCCCCCCAAATGCAATCAGCTCTTAAAAGATCGCTTTTAGAGCAGACTTCCTTACTACGCTTAGTACAGGAGGTGCCGTGTCCACGGCATTCGTCTCGTGTTCTAATTTTGTCACACCGCACGCCAATGTTGACGTTGTGCATTTAATGTTAGCGGCACTGTCGGTTTCATTTTCTAGTATCACGGTGCCATGATCTGATCAGCTTACTAACTTTAGGAGCTCTGGTTTTTACCTACTCTCACACCCTGACTTTTTTCTTACCTTAAATTGTCCAGAAACCACTCAAGCCAATGTAACTTATTTGCAGCATACTGAGGTTCATTCCAGAAACCACGTAGGAAATATTCGGCCAAATCTCTTAAAAGATGTCATGGATATTTTTTTTAATCGGTAGACCACGACGATCCTCCAGCTTGGGTGCTATGCAATTCCACCACATCGTGCTTTGGAGAAGGGAAGTTGGGGACGATGGGGAAGCGAGTGAGTCCTGCGGACTTTGCCTCTGCCAGATTGATAGGTTCAGTTTCCTAGTGGCCGTTCTAGTCCATTTCCCGTTCCAACGTCAGTTGTTATTATTCAGTAGCTTTCAGATTGCCATGGAAAACAGAGAGCAGTATGAGTACCAACCACTCCCTCAACCAACCTCGATACGGCTCCTACGGCTTCATCCTGGTGCCGGGCCGTCAGAGTTCTCTTGCAGTTTTGTAGTTATGGACGTTTCAGATCTGCCGAAATATATGGCGCTGTCCTATGTGTGGGGCAATCAAAAAGTGCCGATCCTCTGTGACGGGAAGATTATAGAAGTGCCATTCAATCTCCGGGTCGCGCTTGAGAGGTCCCAAGAGGTGTCGACCTTCCTCTGGGCTGATGCTTTGTGCATAGACCAGAAGAATAATCCGGAGAAGAACCAGCAGGTGAAGCTGATGGCTGATATATACAAAAAAGCAACCATGGTCAGCGTATGGCTAGGACTCGATGACAAAGGCTACGCAAAGCTTGTATTCGAGGATATAATGGCGCTGTTTTTGGACCTGGAAATTGTGCACAACTTGGGTGGAACATTTGGGCACTTCGATGAGGAGACCGGGAACCTCCATTGGGTACTTGGCGATGGGATACAGTGTGTATCAGTCCTTCCTTCTGCGTTCGTGGACCCAGGCGAAGAGGAACTGGCCCGTCTAAAGTGGTTCTTTGGTCTGCCATGGTTCTCCCGCACGTGGGTTCTGCAAGAGGTCGGGCTTGCTTCACGCGCCATCTTGTTGTGTGGTGATTTCATTATAGAATGGCATCCCATCGGCATAATCGCCTTGTTCCTGATGCGGCATTGCAGAGCACTCTTGGAACGGATGGGACTTGCAACGAAGGTGAACAAAGTATGTCATCTCTATACCGCCTTCTCGCCCTTCATACCCACAGCGACGTTTCTCCATGTTCTAGATAATGCAAGGCGTTTTGAGGCGACGAACCCGCGGGATAAAATCTTTGCACTACTCTCACATCCTACCTCCCGAACCATAAGCATGTCGGCTAACGTAACGCAAGAGAATGTGGCTAGTTTTGAACCGTATCGAAAGTTGGCTAGCCATTTCCTGCCCGATTTTGGGACACAATATGTGGTGATGAATCCAAGCACACTCCCTTCAACCTCATGGCAACTCCAAGCACCGCTCTTCGAAGCAGATTATGACAGCCCCGTTGAGGAAGTCTACCGCTCCTTTGCCTTCGACCACATCAGGCGCACCTTGTCTCTCGAGATTCTGACTGCTGTCCAACACAACCCCACATCCATCTCTCTCACCAATTCCTTATGCCCTACTTGGGTCCCACGTTGGGACCAATTTCGCGACACACCGATCTTAGGTCTCTACAACTCCAAACACATCGCCTCTGCCAACAGAGACGCCATCTTCAACTCAAGCCCCTCATCCCCCTCCACCCTCACCGTCTGCGGCATCCTGCTTGACACCATTCCCTACCACTCGTTGGTCCTGCATGCCAACGACTTTGACCTCCCGCTCCCTACTACCACCACCCCGCTGACGCCTGACTCCGAACCCGTCCAACACCTTTGGAGAACCTGCCCCATCGCCAGATTCTGGCTCTTGAGTGGAGCCGCAGCGGCGGACCCGAATAGCTATCCTCAGCTCGGCTGGCCGCCCACGGGAAGCAATCCTCTTGACGCGTATCGCTTCACGTGCGTAGCGGATACGAATTTGGGCCAAGTTGATAACTTTAACCTCCAGGCTGATTTCCAAGCTTACTGGGATCGGCTGTTTTATGGGACCCAAAGAGCGAGGATGAGCGGAAGTAATCGACAACAGACGCCGGAAGTCGAGGACGGCAGTTGGCAGCGCTACCGCGACTCTGCAGCGTACGTGTGCAACAAGCGCAAGTTCTTCATCACGTCAAGGGGGTTTTTCGGCATTGGGCCTGGTGCATTGTTGAAAGGGGACATCGTGGTGGTGTTGTTGGGGGCGGACGTGCCGTTTGTGTTAAGGAGGGTTCCGGCTCAAGAAGGCAAAGCGCAGGATGATGGGGAGGAGGGGCAAAAATATGCGTTGGTGGGGGAGTGCTGCGTGCGTGGGCTGATGCAGGGGCAAGCGATGAGAGCGGGCTTGCAACATAGGGATTTCGTCCTAATTTGATCCTAATTTAAAACTTTGGTAGTTTGCATAGAAAATGACAGTTTTCAGCGTTTTCAGTGCTTTCAGACCCCAGAAATGTTCTTCGTGAGACGAAGTTTTCTGTCCGGTGGACTTGTTTTTCAGCACTGAATTAATCAAACTCATTCATTAACTGAGTAAAAATCAAATTTTGTCCAATTTGAGCATGGGTGGCAGAATTCACCGTTGCTGCATACACTGCGCTGTTTTTCAGTGGAACATATGTGAGCCAGGCGTCCATGGTCTACATTTCGAAATTGTCTCTTCAGCTGACTGTCCACCTTGCTCATTTTACACATCAGGTCTCTAGTGTAATTTTGGATCTTATCAGTAGGTCCAAATAAAACTCAGAAAATTAGTTGTAGATGACAATCTCAAGAACCTTTATTATAGAGCCAAAATTCATTTCGTGATTGTTACTATGCTCACACTTTTAGATGAAATGTTTGAAGTTGTTCATAGAGTAGGTTTAGATTAGAGTCAAAATGAGGTCTATAATGTTCCCACAACTCCATCAAGTGACTTGTCTTATGCACTCAGGAAATTACACAAAATTTCTGCTCAAGTCATGGCGTACACGAGTTTCGACTACATTCAATGGCTTACATTCCAGTTCACATTATATCACTTCTGTGAGAGTGCAGTTATTCTGCGTCACTCAAAACACAGAGGCACGATTCCAAGAGTTCTTTACGTTTGCACATGTGAAACATCTATAATCTCACCATGGGAATGGAGTTCAAATAAGAAACTGCTACTTACAGTGACCCAACTGGAGCAGATGTTTTGAGATTCCTTGTATAGACTTGCATCCGAGATTCCAATCTCATGGGTGTAATCTGCCACAAACCAGGGCTTCGTTTAGCACACACTGGATGAGCCGATTAACAAAAACAATTTTATTTACAATTTAAAAAAAAGGCTCCTTTTGATCGTAGTAAGGTGTGAATTAATTAGTGCAGATCTAGGATACTAGAGGTGTGTAAGCTACATGAATAATCTTACAATGGCAGAACTGTAGCTGTGACTCTGCCTTTGGTTATGGTGACCTCGTCCACATATGGCGCCAGCTTCAAAACCATCTGCACTGAGGAAATTATAATAAAACTCTTACTAACACTGGGAGTGCATGAATTGATTCACTATCGACAAAGGTAACTACCTGCTTTCTTGTATTGGAGTGGACGCGAAATTAGTCACTCTAACAATACAAAATATGTTCGTTGTGGAAGTTGGTTCAACACTGAATGGGGATTCCATTTTGTCCAATATTAGTTGTTTTTGACCACCACATGGAATGCTTTCCTTGGTTCTAGTGATAGAACATATATCCCCATGTGAATTATGAAATTCACAATCTGATGAACAATTGAATTCATCATTTAAAAAACCATGAGCCCTTACTGCTCCAGTGGTTAATAAGTCCAATATAAAGTCAATATTTCCCCTTGAGAAATGCATATGGAATCAAGATCTAACTTATATTACATGGTGCAATATTGAATTTGCAATTATCGGCAAACAATTGATGCAATGAAGTAGGATTTAATAATAGTGAACTCATATCTCTTTGAAGATGGATTTGAATGCCAATTTCAATATTGTCTCAAGATCTCCTCTTGTGTAGTTCATATCAAGTCAACATTGAAACAAGATGAACTCAAGTACAGGGGACTTTCCTGAATGAGTAATAGAAAAAAGTCACCAGGCGAGTACATACTGTTCTGAAACTTACTGCAAGGGTTGACACAAGAATGAAAGGGGTTGAGCAATTAAGCACCTTTGAAAGTTAGACCATTTTCTTCTTGCCGACCTTCCACAGGCCTGCTTCCACCCTTGAAAAACAACATGATCACTTGCATGGCCAAAATCAACAGCATTGACGGAAAGTGAACTGATCCAGTGGCCAGAAACTGGTTGTAGAGTATTAGCAGTTTGAGAAAACTGCTAACCATATCTGAAGCAGGCCGCTAGAATAGAGCACTGCGTGCACATCACGATTGCCACCTGGCATTGTCTGCACAAACATCTTTGCTTAATCTATTAGTGCCCACACCAAAATTACAAAGTCCACTTTAGAAGCTCATATTCAATCTCATAACTTCCAATGCATGATTTTAGCATTAGATCTGTAAGACATGGACTCTACTCTACTGCTGGAGACACTCAGTAATGACACTTCTAAATGACACTAATTAATTCCCACAAGTAGAAGCAAGAGCAATGTTAGCGCAGAATTTTCTGTGGAAGTATTAGGTGCAAACACCATTCAGGAAACAGGGTGCAGAAAATACAGTGAAAATAATTCCAAGTGCAAAGCAAGTACCTTAATAAGACAGGGATCTGATGAATAAACCAAGAGGTTGGCTGTTTTGCGATTTGAACATGGTGTACAGTATTATCCTGCACAGAAGGGCCTCTAAGTACTATAAGTTTCAAAAAATTCTCTTGAATGTAGTGCTGCTATTCTTACCTCCAAGAATAATGGACTCCAAATCATTGAGTCCCTCTGACCAGACACAATTCTGAATGGATTAGAGTATTGCCGTGAGAATTAAACTACAGGATAGTACCAACAGTTGAGGACCAACAGCAACTTCTCTCTTCCAATTAGTTGGTTAGTCTTCTATTAGTAAATTGGGTGTAAGCGTGGCTTTGCTAAATGTCTACGGCCAGTGATTTTTGAATGCTGTCCCTTCTTAGCGAAAAATTGCACAAGAGATTCATAATAGTGATCAAGAATTTGATCCAAAGAACTTAGACTCTCGTACCCAAACTAAGTGCTTCCTCTATAGTTACGCTCCTATATATTGGTTAAAATGTTTAACGTGACGTAATTGGGATGAGAATCTTAGCGGGAGCGTTACGAAGAAGGCATCGTAAGGAAAATATTCATCCACCAACCTGCTTTAAAAGATGGATTTGATCAGGGCACATACAGAAATAAATATGCGACGTCAGCAACTCTTGGATCCTCAAGTGGGTATAGTCGGAGCTCATAATCACAAACGGGAGTTTTGCTTCTTTGGAGCCAGAGCATTCGTTTTCTCTTTCCTGAAAGGCTACAAGATACAAATAACAGATTCCCGTTGTGGACTCAGTCAAGCTGCCCAGTTCACACAAATCAATAGATTCCATCAGAAACTTTGCAGACTTGGTCCCTCAGTTCTACATAACCTTTCGAACAGACTTCCCATTTACAGCCAATTTCACGAATCTTCATCCAATCTTCAAGTCAACGTCCAAGGGGCAGCATAAAATTCGTTGTGATCTTCAATACAACCATCTCCGGGCATCCAAGGGTGAGATATTTTTGTTGGCGGTGTTTTCAAAAGGAAGCTTTCTAAGCTGTTCAATAATGCTATGCATCTAAGAAGTTGACCAAGCATGTATCAGAATGTCATACACTTCTCTATGTTTGTGCCAACATATTTTTGTCATCTGTCATCACTCAAAACCAAAGTCCTTTCCCGAGTTGTGTAATAGTGAATGCAGGGAATCAAGAGTCTTGGGGACCATATGACCACGAAATTTCTTCTTATGTTCCTCCTAACATGTCCAAAGTTCATCCTACCATGTTTACAGTTCCTCGATGGTTCTGTCCTTATTGGATTAGGAGCATCCACTGGGATGCAGCAAGAAGTGGTGCAAAAACAACAGAGAAGTGGTAAAGAGTTTCACCTTCATATCATTCACACAATCCAGACGTTCTGCCAAACCTCCATCCACCAAAATGAATGCAACTGGACTGAATTCCTTCACTCCAGCTAGACTCCTTAAACTCCACATTCTTTCTGCTTCCATATTTCAATACCACTCCCTCTGCGACCTAGTTTACAAATACACCCACTTCTGCATATTCTAAGCACCAAACACCATCTATTGCCACCAAAAATTCCCAAAGAATGATGTAAAACACAGGTCACATTTGTGATAACATCTTTGAAGTCTTCTCTCATTTCCTAAAAGTCAGAAGTGATTTCCCTACCTAGCCCCTATATTCACAAATGTGACCTGTGTTTTACATGTTCCATCCACAGGCATGGGTTACCTACAATACAACAATATTAATTCTGTGAAATCAAACAATGCACCCTGTGTATCCTGTGACAAACTGGGAGGCTAGGTGAGGTATATGCACCTAGAGTCCCCGCTTAAAATGTACACAAAGTATTCATTTCAAGGCATGCTTCTAGGTGCCATTACCTTAAATAAAATAGGCTCTAAAACAGAAGGTGAGGGTTTGTGAGGTGTAGAAGCTGTTACTACTTACTACTTCACCTTTGAATCGATGCAACATTCGGGATGACAGGATGAAATATTCGGGATGAAAACGTGACCATATTTGTGACAACGGGTCGTGACAGATTGCGTGACAGCTTCTACACCTCACAAATTGCTCCTATCGATCAATGAAGTTGTGTACATGTATCGAAGTTGCTTACTTGTAATGTCAATGTATCTCCGCAAACGACGCATATATAATGCTTGCCACCGATCGATAACTACACTCACATGATCCACAGAGTTTTCAGCAGCAACACGTTTGCCCAATCTTGCTCTCTTAGCAACCTTGACATAATCGATCTCACAATTATCGATCTACAACAACAAGGTCTGAATCCTGAGATGAGATGCCACCGGCCGCATGCAGTCCATGCTGAGATCGAAAGAAGGAAGTGATCAAAAAAGATGAATTCACAAACGGCAATTAGATCAGAAGAAACAGAATTAATCCACAATGCTCTCTTTAATTTTAGCAACCGACGTCGAGTCATTGTCGCGAGCAAGAATGTAGACCGTTGTGCAACTTTATAATATCAGCTAGCGGCGTTCCTTGCCATTGCAAAAACACGAAACTAATGCATCAAATTTGTAGCGAAAATTAATACATGGCAATAGCATCAAACAAAACATAATCTACTAATTGGATTCTGCAAGGCTTTGGAAATGGGCTTCCAGATCCAAATCTTGTCCACATTTCTGCAAAGGTAGGTGTTTGGTTCAAACATGGTAAGTTTTTTGTGGAGATGCAATTTTACTATTGACATGGAGATTGGGAAATTTGTAAGTTTGCTCAATTGATTGTTGATTTGGATTTTGCCCTTTGATTGTTGAACCCCTGCAGTCCTAAGGCCTTTTGGAGTGGATTTTCCCATTAGAGGAAATTTCAGGCCTCTAGAGGGCTGCTCCACGGCCCCCCAAGGTACCCTGAAATTTGGATTTTTTTGCTGAAAAACTCGTTTTTCCCTTATTTCCGCCCTGCTGAAACTGTAGCAGCAGTGGCGCAAGAACAAAAAATTCCGAATAAGAAAAAAAAATAAAAAATAATTAATCTTAAAAAGAAAAACATTTCTGGTACATCCCTTTTATCTGGGCACTTATCAGATCCCTTTGCAGTTCAATATTTCACTTGACAAGAATAGCATTAGAGCCCTGTGTGGTTCTTAGTACTATCAATGCAAAGCCAGTCTAATCCAAGTTTATATTATTTGTTTCA
This sequence comes from Neckera pumila, assembly GCA_963969595.1. Lineage (NCBI taxonomy): Eukaryota > Viridiplantae > Streptophyta > Bryopsida > Hypnales > Neckeraceae > Neckera > Neckera pumila. The sequence goes on along the minus strand of OZ018415.1, from coordinate 4,434,468 downwards.
TATTTTTTCTCAAGTGTGTGTAAATCACATGTCTATATAAACCAATTTTTGTGAAGCTAAGTGTAACCAAATGTTCACCAAGTGTGTCAAATTGTAAAGACAATCAAAGACAACTTTGAACCTTTTTTGTCTATTTTGTGGAAACACCTGTAGACAAGATTCATAACTTATGTCTATTTGTTAGGACAAATATAGACCACCTTCATCACAACTTATGTCTACTTTCAGAAGACAAATATAGACCATCATCATCAATATGTCTACTTTGTGAAGACAAATCTAGACAACACTTATCTAATTTTTTGACAAGCATTAGCTTTGCTCTAAGTGTGAAGGCAACTATAGACACCAATTTACCATCTTTCTCTCACTTCACAAGAATGTGTCATTCTAAATCTGTACTTTGTCCATGTACAAGTAATAACATGTTCAATCATAAACTTCTAATCAATCAAAGTGGCATAAGCTCATGTATTAGAAATGTTTACAAGCAAAGAGCATTTTAAAGTTTCTAAAGTAAGTAGCAAAAATTGATGTAAGTTGAGGAAGAAAATCTGCAACTTGTGATGAATCTTTCTCCAAGAGGTTTGGAGCCTCACCTGTGCCCGTCCCAAAAACCACACAAGATTGCAAGGTTAGTGAGGATACAACAGGTTTCTTAAGCCCAACAAACACGTGATATAGTTTTCACAAGGAAAATCACACAACAACAAGTATGCAAAGAATCACAAAAGGTAGAAAAACCTGAGTAGCATTGGTCTGTATAGAAGCCATTCCATTTGCTCAAATGTCAACAAACTTCACGGTAGTTGATAGAGCTCAGCATCCACTCCAGGTATTGCAGCTCCACTTTCAACAACTAGCTTAGCACTGAGTTCAGCAACTAACTTAGCTTTGAAACAAACTATTCTCAAACAAGTAATTGAAAACAGTCGTCACTCAGTTTGTCAAGCCAAATGCAATCTTGGCTTAAAATTATCACAAGTCTAAAGTAACCCAATGTGAACATTCATGGTGTTAAATGACTGATTTAATTCAGGTATGCTCATGTAGCCACCATGTCATACCTAGATGGCCCAAGTGTACCAACTAATGAGGGTTCAACAACTTTGATTGATTGTATCAAGATCCAAACTCAGAGCCTCAAAGTAATTGGTATGAACGTTTTAATTGCTAATTAGGTAGTAAGAACTTAATTAGCTCTGTAAGTGACTCACTAGATTTACTGGCCAAGTCCATTAATAATCCAAGTGGTTTTTGTGGTTCAATAGCATGATTGGATATATATCACCCTCCATTTTTTCAGTTTTGAATTTAAGGGCATAGATTAGCACCAAATAATTCTACTGTGCGAAAATCAATAGAACAGTCTGTTCGTATTCTCATAAAGTATTCACTGTGATCAAAGGGTCAGCAAGAACCCAGAGATATAACATTAATATCAACTACCATAATTTTCCTAAGCGCAACGTACATATTAATGAAAAAAATGGTAGTAGAAACAATCTTAGCATTTTCTTATAAAATGCTAATTAGGGAAGATGTATGCACAATATCTTTAATGAGAAAGTTAGGAAGTAGAAAAGACTTAGCATTTCTCTTTTGAAAAAACTAATTTATAGGAAAGTATTTTTAGAGCAAGATTTCAAGGTTTTAATACCATCGTTTGGTAGTTTGGGGATATTAGAATCCTAGACCTTAAATTGTCACAAAGCTTGTGTAATTTTCTACATTTGTATATTGTGACAAATGCTTGAAATAAAGAGCTAGAAAAAAAAAAAAAAAAAAAAAAATCGCGAAAGCTGACTGCCGCGGGGAGCAGTCAGGTTGGTGTGACAAACCAAGTTTTTAATAGCTTGGTTTGTCACATTCTAGTAGCCCTCTGGAGGGTTCAGTTTTTCTCAAATGCCTTCCAAACCATGGTTGTCATATCGGACAGAATTTTATTGTTCACGGACGAATCGGACGAATCTGCGGTGACTAGCTACAAACTTTGGAGGCCAATAACTTTTGGAAAAATTGTCCAAATTAGGCATGTGATATGTTTTACGGCATCTACAATTTTCTGTAGATGCCAAAAAACATATCACATGCCCAATTTGGACAATTTTTCCAAAAGTTATTGGCCTCCAAAGTTTGCAGCTAGTCACCGCAGATTCGTCCGATTCGTCCGTGAACAATAAAATTCTGTCCGATATGACAACCATGTTCCAAACCACTCCAAAAACTGCAATTTTTATACCAAAGAGCAGAAAATGTAAATCCCCCCCCCCCCCCCCTATCTAACCATAGGATCTTATACTAGACTAGGTTAAGAATGTGTGGGAGAAATTTGTGATTGTGTAGATTGCAAGATGTTTGCATTTAAAGTGAACAAAACCATTGATTATGCACCTTGCTCAACTACATTTTTTGGATTTGAAGCCTCTTAACTAAAAGTTTTTGATCTATTGATTTTGAATTTCTAATTTTATATGATGAGGAATTGAATTGAAAGTCTAGGGAATAAAATTCAAGAAACACTCACTTAGTTTTCACTCATTAAAAAATGATTAAGTAGAAGTAGATTCAAGATTGAAGGAAAAACTAAACTGTTAATAGCTTTAAGATGGAATTGAAACACACTAATCTCAACGGTCATATTGCTTTAGCAAGAGATCCTAACCTTGTGAAACTTATTTGGAAAAATTGTAAAAATTGAGCTCAAAACAAATCCTGCAAGTTACTTTTTTAAGAAGATGCTTGAATTGCCCCCATAACAAAATTGTCTATAATATTCATATAACAAATCCAAATGGAATAAAGCAAAGCTTTTCATTTTGAGAATTCATATTAAGTGTACTTAAAGCTTTCCATGACAGCAACAACGTGTTCAAGCAATTAGTCCGCGAGTCCATTTCATTAAGTTGGCATAATTTTGGCGCCAAAAAATATAATACCTATGTACATTTAAAACTTTAAAACCTAGAATTGTATCTCATAATTTTATAGAGTAAATTATAAAGTTGGATTTGTATTGCAAGATTTATTATTATAATAATCTTTGCTTATAAGGTAATGAATAAATATATAAAGTTCTAGATTTAACCAAAAAAAAATTGTACCTCATAATTTAATAGAGTTAATTGTAAAGTTGTCTTCTGTTGTGGATCTGTGTCAAAGAGAGGTTTAACTAAGAATTGGACAAATCAAACACGGTGCCAAACTTAATTAGACATGAGTTTGGGTGCTCCAAGGATTTTTGATTATATGTACGTTTTCAATCCAAACTCCGGATATTGGTCCCAGCTTGCACACACTTTACGATTAACTTTAATGAGCTAAAATTTTCAATAAAAACTTTGAATTCTAAAATTGAGTTGAACACTTGAATTGTGATATTCATATTGCTTTGTCCCTTAATTAAAGACCACAAAGGTAGTCCAAATTTTCAAAAATGTGAAGATGTAATAAAAAAAATACAACTTAGAAGAATATGTTACTAAAGACTTAGTTTCAGACAAAAGTTGTAAAACATGATCTATAGATCATATTTTTTACCCTTATGATAGGATTATTTTGCTACTTGTACTACACTATTCTATTGAACATTTATAATCTTTTCATTTTTAGTTTTTTAAGTTAAATTTAAAACTTGAGGCTCTAATTAAGGTCATTTTTGAATATTTGCTTTTTGCTTTTTTAATACAATCATTTTTGAAGTTTAATTTTTAGATGGCAATAACATATATAAGCCCTAGATAATCACGTACAAAATTATATATTGAAGAAAGTTAGATCTTTTATAAAGATTTGTATTTTTTATTAATAGTCTTTATCTCTAAATCATTGAAAATAACTAGACAAGGGCAACAATGTAGACTATCTTTAGACTATTTGTAATGAATGCTTAATGTCTATATTTTTGGGGCAAGGTGGAATCTCTACAATGTCTTTTTGCCCGTCTTCTTGTAGGTAGCTTGAAGTTGAAATACAGTGGGTTGTCTCTAATATAGGTTTAGTAGTAGAATCCTTCATTTTTTGAATTATTATTGTATGTGTTTAAAGGATAGATTCTTCCAATCACCAATGTGTCAGTTGAATATTTTATAAAATAGAATGCTGCAAAAATTAGAATTTTAAAGGGAGTCAACCCTAAGTGCCCAAGCTTTTCCAAATGTGTTTTTCCTATGAAAAAAGAATATGGGCATATAGTTGTCTCCAATGAAGAAGAATGTTTTTTTCAATATCTAACTATACAGATGGTTAAGGAGCTTGCTTGTTAATTTATACAAATTACAAGTGTAAAATTGCATAGGAGTCGTGAGATTATAACAAGAGAAATGTACATGTCTTATTTTTAATATGTTACTTCTCCCCACAATGTTTGAGAAATTTGCATATAATAATTTTTGGAGATTGAAGCTGACACAAACAACTAGAAATTGTGGTAGCACTCTAAATTTCCTTCCAAAAACCTTAAGTTCAAATGAAGAGCTATCAAACTCCGATTACACGATCCACTTTGCAATTATTGAAATGCAATTTTTTTTTACTAGTATAAATTGCAAATAACTCCAAATCAACACTTGCATGCTTAAATTTTCAATGGAGAAAATCATGAAAACACTTTATTCTTTCTATTGGGACCATTTTCAAAGCAAGTGGATAAGTACATTTTTTAATATCTTAAATCAAATAAAATTGGCGAACTTTGTTCAAAGTCAAGAAATGAAGTAAAACTAGCAAGCTTTATTCTTCTGCTAATGGTACATATATGCCTTTGAATACCTCTCAGAAATAAAATATTAACCTTTTTCAGTGAAAAATAAAAGTTTCAATAGTTAACCTTCAAAACTGCCCGTAAAAATTTATAAATGGTAAAAGGAATTCAACTATCAAAACAAAAATAAGCTAAAGTTTCAAATTCACTATATATGGTTGATCAGAAATTTAGGGGTAATATGAGCATAACTAGGAAATGGTATTCATATGGCATTATAAAACCAATTCAAGGAAGGTACCGGTTTCAATTAAAATTTATAATTCCTTTCAAGCATTATTAAGGACAAAGCCTGTTGACTAAACTCATGCTTACATTAAAATTTATAAGTTCTAATTACATGTTGCCATGTAAGGGACCGGCATGTTGTTAGTTGAAAGAAGTAGATTCAATCCACAAATATTCCAATCACTAGCTATGAGCTAAAATCTTGAATTTTTCACATTGTAGATAGAACCTCAATTGTATGTGTTGACCCCTAAAGCCAAAGTCCAAAAGTTCCTAAGGGAGATTCTTGAGATTTAGGATAGGCTTGTGTGATCTTAATTCTTGACATGATTTTTTGAAAAATTTTTGGAGATAGAAAATCAAATTAGCTTTTAAGGAATAGAATTCTTATTTCAATCATTGCCTAGAAAAAAAAGTTATGCTATTCTAAGTCCAAAATGTAATTTTAGGGGCAACACCAAAAAAATTACAAAAAATTAAATTTTAAATTTTTTTAAATATTTTTCTCAAAGATCATATTTTTGTCTACATGTAAAGCTTTAGTTCATTCTATTTGGACTAGTGTAAGTTGGAAAAATAAGGGACAATTTTATTTTTTGGGCAATCAAATCATCTTCTTGAAAAAATAACTTATACAATTCATTTTTGAAAAATTATTAGACAGGGTTAAGTTTGCTTGCCTGAACAATCTCACTATTAGGATAATTGTATTTCAATTGCATTCTAGAGACACTAACAATTTAGTTTCTTGTTCAATCTTGAACCTAAGTTTACTTAACAAATTTTAATGAGTGAGAATTAAGTGTTTTTTCTTGGAAATTTTTATCCTTGATTTTCAACTCAATTGTTCAACATAAAAAATTAGAAATTCAAAATCAATAGTGAAAAAAATTCAAGTTAAAAAATTCAAAGTCAAAGAATCTAATCAAGGCAAGTAACAAAAAACTTGCTTTCTTCATTGTAAATGCAAATATCTTTCAATCTATATAATCATTGTTTTTGAAATTTCTTCCTTATTTTTATACTAGTCTAGTGCAAGATTCTATAGTTAGTAATGGAAAAAAAATCAAATATTTTTTTTTTTTTCAAAATAGAAATGGCAATTTTGAGTGCTTAAAAAAAAAAGGCCTTAGGGCTTTAGAGGTTAAGCCACCACTACAAATGTATAGAATTTACAATATTTTAATTTTAAATCAATGTCACAAATACTACATGATTAGGATGAATCTTGCAAATTGCAAATAATAATAAAAAACAATATAAATCTCTATCTTTTATTTTAATTTAAATATCAGTATGACAAGTGATACATGATTAGGATGAGTCTTTGAGATTCGCAAAAAAATTAAACAAAGATCAAAGCTTTTATTCAAATCTCTATTTTATATTGTTTATTTGTAAAACCAAAGTGAGAATTCTCATTGTTAGAAAGACTTTTGGAGTATTGTCAATATAAATAGGATAATTGCCTTATATGTCCACCTTTTTTTTAAAACATTTAGATCAAAGTGAAATTAATGTAAAAGTAGGAGATCAATACCTTAAATGAGGCTATTTGTTTGTTTGTTTTGTTTTGTTTTGTTTTGTTTGTAGCGTGGACAACTTCCTGACCGTGCGTCCCCCGGCCGCGTGCTTGGTACCGTCGGAAAGCTCTCGCCGAGGAGGGGTGCACCGGCTTGGTTTCGTGGCGTTTGGAGCGGTGGTGCAAAAGTTATTGAATTTCAAAGTATTTATTGATTAAAAAATTAGAAAATTACTTTTACTTTGATTTTGGTGGCGTTCTTGGTACTGGGAGTGGAATCGGGAGTAGAACTGGGAGTAGAATCGGAAGTAGAACCAGGAGTAGAACCGAGAGTAGATGAAAATTGGGCCAACGGCACAGGGCCACACTGGTTTCTTTGAAAGTTGCAAAAATAAATTTTAAAAAAAGCTCTTAGTCAAATCTCTATCCTTTATGTTTTATTTACAATATCAAAGTGAAATAATTTATAGTTAAAAAGCAATGCAAAAAATAAACAGGGAAGTTCTTACCTAAATATCCACGCTTTATTTTTTACTTAAGAACAACATAACTAGAAAAATATGAATAGGATGATCCACATAATATTCAATAGCCTTCATTACCACTAATTTTATTTTATGCATTCTACTCATCACATTGAGCCTCTACTTGTCCACTTAGCTATAATGGGTGTGATATATTCTATACCATCTATTGTAATGCCAAAGCAATGTCAGTGCATACTACTAAATGTTGTGCTTAAGATTTGCAAAGATTTGCAGTAACTAAATGGACACAAGCTTTATACTTAAATCTCCACCCTTTATTTTTTATTTTTAAATTGATGTGACAAATAATCCAAATTTAGGAGGGTTTTTTGAGGATTAAAAAATATACTTGAGTTTAATGAATTTTTGGAAGTCATTCAAATCTTATAGGTTCAAATTGAGTTCACCAAATTGCATTTAGATGGTTGCAACTTGAGGGCTTATATCTCTTCATCCAATATTTGGTGTTTATAAGATTTGTTGACTTATATTCCCCTTGAATTCTAATTATTGTGGTAAGACTTTCATGTCAATCCCAAGTTGTTTTGAATGTTTGGAAACAATTCAAAAATCAAAATTTGAACATTTTTGGATTATCTAGTGAACTTTGGAAGCTTGTTTTTTCTTCATACAATGTCCATTTTCAATAATTTTGTTTGGAAAAGCTGCTGATATTAGTCTAGTGTACGTGGTTAAAATTCCATTTTAATTTAAAAAGTTGCAAAGACTGAGAAGCATTTTAGTGGAAGGAGGTTCAACCTTAGATGTGTTTTTTTACAACTTCTTTTACTGAATTTTTACATTTTGAAGCCATTTTGCAGACACAATGAGTCAATTGAATGATATTTTTTTCACCAATGTATTTGTATACTAATTTTGAAGCATTTTCTAGTTAAAGTTTTTTCATTTGATTAGATATCAAATTTAACTCCAAATGTATTGCTAGGAAATTTTAGCATCCCTTTTCAACACTAAAATAGTACAACCTTGCAATCTATGCGACCGAATGACTCCAAATTTGATTCACGTCATCTACAATATGTACACTGCAAGATTGTATAATTAAGATTTCTATACCCAGTGACATTTAGACTTGTAATGTTTCAAAAGCAATGATGTTTAAACCCAAAAAGGCCTTGGGCCTTTAAAGCTTAATATATGTTTTAATGTCATTTGACTACACAATTTTTGCAATTTTGAACCATTGTGCTCCATTGCTATAATTGTCCTAATGGATAGAGATGACAAAGTTAATGAAGTGTGGTTTCTACTCCAACTTGAAAATTTGAAACTTTGCTTGCAATTTGAATTTGGATCCTATAGCTAAAATCTCTTTATTCTTTATTTATAGAAAAGACACAATAAAAATTATCTTGGTCCCTAATATTCTACATTATCATATACATCCATGGAAATATTTTAATTTTTTGAGCTAATTTTGTGGTTGGTGCAAATTTTGTGGTTGGTGCAAATTTTCTACTCTTTTTTTTACAAAAAAGAACCACAATAATCTCAAATTTTTGCAAAAATATCTAAATTTCTTATAACCTATAGAAGACATATGATCTCATTTTGTCTCCAATAAGGAAAATACATCTAAGAATATTGCAAAAGAGCAATGGAACACAATATTCAATATGTGGATAAGACAAAAACTATAGAAAAGAAAATTATTATTAAGATAAAAACAAAGACTTAGCTTATTGGGCACATTCAAATAATACTAATGTTTGTCCAAAGTGATCTCATCACATGTGAAGTACTCATATATTGGAGGGAAGCTTGGAGGATGGAAAACAACATTTCATCATCCCTATCCTTTGGACTTAGAAGATAGTTGTTTGAAATCATTCAGGTTGAAGGTTGTCAAGAGACATTTTCTTTACTTTCTTATATAGGGAAAAGGACATTTAATGTATGGATCACCGTGTATCATATTTTGGCAATTTTTACACCTTTCTTTTTAATAAGTATGAATTCTAGTCATGAAAATGATCTTAAAAGAATTTGATCCTAAACAAAGAAATAGAGCTCAACATTTAAGAGTATTCAACAATCTTATATTGAGAGTTCAAGAAATTCCTAATTTTTGAACCTTTTATTGCACTTTGAACTTTGAACCAGTTTCCACTTCACCATCAAGTGCTGATTTTCTAATTGTAAAATGACACAATAAAAAAATTTGCACCATGATGTCCACCACTGTTACATACACCTATAGAGATGTTGGCAAAGTTTTTCAGCATAATTACTTTGTATTTTGTACATGATTTTTCATTATTTTTTATTCAAAAGCATGGCGTCTACAAAGATTTATCAACATCTCCTGAAATTTTAACGACTTGTGTTAGAATACAGCGATTCCATCCTTAAACAACAAATTCCATAGACTAAATTCCATTCATGTGTACGGCACTTGCAAAATAGGAGAGACTTTAAAGGAGAGGGATTTTGAAGTCCAAAAAAGCGCTCATAGTCATAGTCATAGTTTGGTCTTCAAAGATGCAAGCTCTCTTAACCCCTAAAGTTTCATGACTATGTAATCACCAAAAACGCTCCAAAACTGCCATTTCTAATACAACTACCAAATTTTTGGAAAAAAACAACTTTTGACAAATGTAACTGTAGGATCTTGTAGTATGATATTTTGAAAACATGTGGTAAAAATTTCAAAAAATTCCACCGTGTGGATCATAAGATATAAGCATTCAAAGTCTTGAAAACCATTTTTTCAATCGTGCGAAAAAACGGGCAGCTGCACTTTGCAAGCTCACTTTTCAATGAAAAAATGCTAATAAAGGTGGTGATTCTTTGAATTCAGTTTTCTAAACAAGTTGTCTATATGCTTGAAAAATTTCACATCATTTGGAATTGTACAACATATAGGAAAAAAAAAGTAAGTAGAGAGAAGTAGAAAATGATTCAAAATACTAAATTGTTAAAAATTTAACCATGGAATTTAAAAATCCCAACTGTTGTAATGTTGTAATAATCAATCTACATCCTAGAATTTTATTTTTTTCCAAAAATATTGAAAATTGAGTTAAATAAACGACTTGTTTGTTTTTTTCAGAGTAGAGAATCCATAACTGCCTGCAATTCAAAACCCCTCATAACTTTTGACTCATTGATTGAAATGGAATGACTCAAAGTTTTTTAAGCATATATAAATGTAGAGAACCAATTTCAAAAAAAATATTCTGGAAAAAATGATTTTTTCTGATCTTCCCAAACTGCACAGTTACAAAAAAAAGTAACATATTAGGTCACAACTTTTGACTTGTATTTCGAAATGTCATGACAATTAAAAAAAATTTACACATGAAAAAACTTTGTACACATGAAGATATTCCTCGCCCCCACCTTCTATTAAAATTTCAACCTCAAATATGGATATCTCTAATCACATGTACCTGACCAAAATTTATATACGGACAAAAAACGCATATTGGTCCTTTAGGGGTTAAGGTAGAAGCACCAGTTGTCAATCGCGCCCAATATCCAACTTGTAGATTGTCCTATTTTCAAGGTTGGGACTAATAAAGTTGGGACTAATAAGGTCAAGACATATGTATAAAAATAGTGAGCATTCTTGAACGATCAGAATTGAAAGACTCTAAACATTGGCTACTAGTGAGATGCACTTTTTGGCTTCCAAAATTCACAGTATTTTCAATTTCAAGAATAAAATTCTGAAAACTTTGCAATCTCCATATTTCCTATCTCCCTACATGGTAAAAATTCCCACCACTTCATACTGTGCAAAATCTGCTCCAAAATTGCTTGAATGATCGCCTACTAGTGCTTCTACCTTAGTTAGGGGCCTTATGTATGAAATATTTTTAGCAGGCATTGGATTTTTGGGCTTAAAATACTATGCAATTACATTTTATCATTTGATTTTCTGAAATTCAAGGTGTAAGACTGGTGATTGCGACCATCGAAATTGCAGATCACAAGCGCCCAGTTGTGTATAGTTTGTCCTTGCATGTTTCAACTTGGGCGTGCAATTTGGAAATATCATAGGGAGACCGCTAGGGCAATACCCGGGGGGTCTTATATTCAGTATGTAACTTTACCCTCACCAACCCCAAATCTTACTTAAAACAGGAATTCCAGGGGGAGTGAAGTTACATGTTGAAAATTATACCCCTGGGTATCACCCTCCCGTTCTTCCTATGTATGAGGGTCTGCCTTCCCATGTTTAGTTGACATGTGAAAAGGACACACTAGTTCAAATGGTGTTTACATTCCAAAGTAAACAAAGCTTGGAAAAATGAGGTGCTCAAAATAAAAATGGGCATGTGGGTTGCATATGCTATTTCCCTCATTTATTCAAAATTTATTCATCTTTCAAAGGAAAAATACTCATAAGGTAGTCTACTCTAAAAGTGCTTGTCTTTTTCAAATTGCCCCTATAATTAGCTCTAGAATGGATAGGAGATGGGTCTTAAATGGACCTCTTTAGCCATTGAGTAGATTAAGGAAAAAGTGTTATTTATTAGCAAAGCCAATCATTTTTTATGGTTTCCTCACATCTCTTTATAAATTACAAGTGGACAGATTTTAGGAGACTTACAGTCACAAATAGGTCCATGCAGCACAAATCTTTGAAAATTTATAAGAAATTCAATAATGCTTTACAAAATATGAAACCAATTATAGTATGTTTTGCATCCATTTTTCTTTCTTTGAAAAATGAGCTAAAAAAATTTTGTTCAAAGAAACCCATGAAAAAAGGCAAACCAACCCTTAAATGGTTGCTTTTAGAGTACCTTAATTGTTGTGGTACGTGCAAGCTTCATTTGAAGGATCATTCAAATGGTATTCAAATGAGTTTGCGGTATGTTGAACATATTAATGAAATAACATTATTAGACAAAATTCCTAACAATTTGGCTCCATTTTCTAATTCAAGATATAATAAAGATGAATAAGAAGCTCTAATTTTCTAACATTTTTTTTCTTTTACACACATTGTTTTTTCTCCATTTCAAGAATATTAAGAAATGAATCCTTGCAAAGAATCACTTCAATAGCTACTTCATAATAGCTTTTAGATTAAAATTTTAGGCAATAGTTCCTACATTGACATTTGTGAATTTGCAATTAACATAACAAAGCACACTACTTCAACCATTCTCAACAAATCAATGCCTTATTTTTCATAATTTTTGAAAAAATTCCTATAATTTTTTTGTATATTGTAAGATAATTAGCAAGACCAATCTTTTCAAATAGTTTTAAATTTTTATGGACTTTTTTATGTAAAAATTGTCTCCTTAATCCCTTATGGCTCGATTTTTATTTTCTAAGTAATGAGGTTATGAAGAAAGACGCAAGGAATCTGTAGAACACCTTTATATTTTCACTTTGCAATAAAAGGGCTCTCAACCCATTGTAGTCGTGGGTTTTTTGTGTTAGTTTGTTACCACATGTGTCTAAGATGTATTTAAATTAGGGGATTTTGGTAACATACTTGAAATGGTTTTTTCCAAAATGTAAGTGAAATATTTAGAAAATAGTCTTGCATGTGATTTTTTGAAATCTCTACTTCATTTTTTAAGTTTTTTTGCCAAATAAGAATGACCTAGTAAGTTTTGATTTGCCTACCTTTTTAGATTGATGTTAGTGACTTTTCTTGAAATTCATAATAATTTAAGAAAATCTCCCGGCCACCTCAAAAAAATTCCATGTTCATGTGATAAGAAAAAATTACTTGAAAGAGGTACGTATCCATATTTCTAATACCTTGACATGGAATTAGAAATGTTGATTCCAATTGTGAAAATCTTTATGTAAATAACAAGTATCCTATAGTTTTGTTTATATTCCAAAAATTTGGAAATTGAGCTTTGAAAGAACTTTATATGTTATTTTTGAAAGTACTAACAACAAAACAAAGTCCTTTACAACTTTCCTCTTATTAATTGCAATACAATGATTCAAAAGTTTATATATAGATATCAAGCTATGCATCCTTAATATCCAATTCAATAATTAAAATTTAAAAGGTAGGTATTTATAGCATTCAATTGAGATTTATAGCATTAAGTTTTAAAAAGATCTTTTTGTTGCACTTACAAAATGGTATGAAATAAAGCTTCACATGTGGAAGATTTTTATTAGAAGCTACTTGAAAATTTCATGCGATGACCCAGAGTAATTTGAAGTCACAAAAGTTTGTCTGAATTTGCAAAAAGTCCAAAATGGGCCGAATACAAATCTAAAAGGAATAGAAGGATTAAAAAATCCAGAAGAAATAGAGCTCAATATGCTTTATCTATCTCTTGGCATACTAATTACCAAAAACACTCCATTTGCATGGATAGATAACATTATAAGTTGGACAATTACTCAATCATTTTTTTATTGAAAAATTTGCTCAAAAAATATATAAACAATAAAAGGAATATATCCTTCTTATTTATTGGATGAAATCACTAAATTGACAATGTAATTGAGTTATATAATTCAGTTTGACACAAGATGATTCATGTGAATATGATATGTATGCTCTACTAATTAACCCCTAAAGGACCAACATATGTTTTTTGGCCGTATATAATTTTTGAGCAAGTACGTACGACTAGAGATTTCCATATTTTTGGATGAAATTTTAATAGAAGGTGGGAGCAAGGAATATCTTTCATATGCACCAAATCTCATGACATTTGGAAATACGAGTCAAAAGTTATGGCCTAATATGTTATTTTTTTTCGTAATTGGGCAGTTTGGGCAGATCAGAAAAAAACACTTTTTTCAAAAACAAAAATTTGAAATTGATTTTTTAGAATTATATATACGTTAAAAGCTTTGAATCATCCCATTTTGATCAATGAGTCAAAAGTTATGAATATTTTAAGTTTGTGGGCAATTATGGATTCTCTACTCTAAAATAAACTTTGAAATCCTTTATCTTACTCAATTTTCAATATTTTGAAAAAAATAAAATCCTAGGACGTACATTATTTATTACAACATTGCCACCATTGGGATTAGCAATTTTCAGTTCCATAATTAAATTCTTGACAATTTTGTATTTTGAATCATTCTCTATTACTATCTACTTACTATTTTTTTCCTATATGTTGTACAACTCCAAATGAAGTGAAAATTTTCAAGCATGTAGCCAACTTGTTTAGAAAAAAGAATCCAAAGAAGCACCATTTTGGACATTTTTTCATTGAAAAGTGAGCTTGTGAAGTGCTGCTGCCTAGTTTTCCGCAGGGCCAAAAAAATGGTTTTAGTGAATTTGAATGCTTATATCTTGCAATCCACATTGTGGAAATTCTTGAAATTTTTATCATATATTTTCAAGTCAGCATACTACAAGACCCTACGGTTACATGTGTCAAAAAAAGTTCTTTTTCAAAAATTGGGTACATGTACTAAAAATGGCAATTTTCAAGCGTTTTCGGTGAGAACATAGTCATGGAACTTTAGGGGTTAAATACAACAAAAAGAATAGAGACAAAGGCAAGGCAATCCTCTTAAAGGTATTTAGTTTGGTTAACTTTGGTGCCGTTGAAATGTTTTGTTGCTATATATGTTCTTTTTTTGTTGCCTTGAAAAGAAACTAATTGTCCCTATTATGACCACCAATCTCAATATGCTTCTTTGAGATCCAAATTGATCCTTGTTTGATTTTTTATGTAGTCTAATTATGGATTACATATCTTTCAAAGAATAATGAAAATAGCTAATTTACTACAAAACTATATGTGGGATGAATGTACAAGTTTTTGAATAAACAATTGAAATATCCTCCCTTGTAGTAGTGAATGCCTGTACTCTTCATTTTTGAAAGAGGGTACTTATGCAATGCAAATTCTTGAGTCAGTGATTGTTTTTAAGACAAAAAGACAAGCTCATCTGTAATGGAAGTCCAAATTATTAATTTGAGCGTTGAAGCGCATATATAATTTGGATGCAATTTGAAGTGCATTGTAGAATGGAAGCAATTTTTTCAACATTTGCTACACTAATTGTATAAATGTGATTATGTAAATCAAAATTGAACTGTTCAACTTTTCAAAAAAATTTAACACATAACATGAAGCAAATTCTAGTAACTGAAGTAGTTGCAGCTAAGTTATTTATTTATTTATTTTGAAATAAGACACAGCTAAATTATAGTATGTATCATCTCAAAGTTAAGTTGCTGCTTCTGGCATGCCTCAAGAAGGACATCCATTACTAGGGATAGTGCAAAATCACAATCTGCAACACTCCACTGAATATTCTATAGCCCGATATGATATCGCTGCCCGATATTCATATACATTTGTAACGAGCTTATAAACAGTGCTCAAGGTACTTGGTCTAGGAGAAACAGCAATGCAGGAATTCAATCCCTATAAGCCAAAAAAACGATATTCACAACCTCAAAATCAAATTTGCCCGCACCTCAAAATGCAAAACACCTGATGTGCAAAAAACATTCCATACTTGAGAGCTTTTCTTTGAAATGAAGCAAATATTTTGAAACCCCGGCCAAGAAAAATAGAATGACAAAAAAAATGTTAGCTGTGCCATAAGCATGCCAAATGTAATAATATTGTATTACCTCCATTTTTAAAAAAGACCTATGTTTTCTTTGTAAAACACAGAGGAAATATGGATCTTTTTCAGAAACAAAGGCAATAGATTTCTAAGAAAATATTGTAATTGCTTGTTTTAAAAGCATTTCTTATATTTTGAAACCAATGTAAAATACCTATGCCAAAGAAACAATTTTAGATCATCTAGTCCAAATAGAAATGGTATCCAGCCCAAGTTGTTTCATATTTTTGGAGCTTTGTAGAACTAATTATGCATTTTTGAAGTGAGAAATGGCGTAGGGCTTTAAAATTGCCCAACTTTTCAAATGTACATTGTTTGTATATTGTTGTTACAACCAAAAAGCAAAATTTACAAATAGGACTTGTACATTTGAGGAGGTGGACAATTTTAGAGCATAAAAGCTTTAAGAACCTCCTACCTAACTTATTTGTACGTATTGCCAATTCAATAGATTTAATGAAAGTTTAATGCCTTTTGTTCTTTGATCCAATCAACTTCATATTGTTATAAGAAAATTATTCAATTTTTGGAACTTTTTTTATTTGTAAAGTGGATGATACATTAGACTTCTTGCACTTCATTTCATTTGTTAACTCAAAAAAATAAAATACATCTTCAACCCTAAAATCATGTCGAAAATAAAAAAGACAAGGAATTTGGGACAAATGTGAAAAAATAGAAAGGACAAGTGTTATGGGACAGAGGGAGTAATTTTTTAATATACATGCTCTCTAGATCCATGCAAGGTGAACCAACCTATTACCGCCACCCATCTCAATCCCGTCCTCATGTATCTATGGAGTACATTTTAGAGGGAAAATGTATACAACATGTATATGAGGGTGGCATTGAGAGGGCGGTAGTAATGGGTTGGTTCACCTTAAATGATGAAATGGGAATGGAATCGATGTACAATCAAATACAATTATATACAAGCTGCCAGTTTGAGCCATTCAAAGCATTTTGTACAATGTGGATTATAATTGGTATATTTTGGTAAGCATAATTATCATTACATCCTTATGCCATTGCAATCAAAAATATCAAATTTTGATTTCAAAATCCAAAATTTGATTTTGGATGAGTTTTACATGATAATTCATTGAAAAACATTGGTGATGAATTTTTAAACTTGGATTGTGAAGACGTGTAGGAAACGTCCACATGCACACATTAGAGGAAACCAAGCCCTGCGGAGGGCTGTTTGACTTTTGGCAGATGTGCAAATCCAGAGTTGAAAAAATCTTTTTTTTTCAAATTTTAAATAAAATAAAAAATAAAATAGAATTTAGTTCCAATCTTGCGTGGCACACACTATGATCACATTTTTTTTTTAAATATTAATTTTTTTTGTAATTTTGTAATTTTTTTTGTAATTGCACATTTTACTGTAGTTCCAACGGCCCTCTACAGAGTCCAGATTTCCTCTAATGTCTTTCCTTCAAGGTGCATCTCCAAAAAAATGTCTTAAAATTCCTTCTATGGAGATTTCAATGTTGGTGTACAAATGCCTAAATTTTGTACAATAGATGCCCTTTTAATATAGTTAGATTTTCTATTTGCTCCTCACGTGATAATTAATTTTGTACATTTGAGCATAACAGAACAATTTCTTTGCCTAAATTTAGTTAACTAATATACAGATATTTGGTTTTATTACAAAATTTAGTCATACCAAGCCTCACATTGAACTTTCTATATTTCATGTTTTTATAATTTAATAGGTGTTTTTTAATCCCTAAAGGACCAAGGCCATTTTTTTATGAAAAAACATTCAAAACTGCCATTTTTGTTGTATTCATCCAAGAACGCAAAAAAAATATTTTTTCTTAGTATTGAACCAAAAGATCTTGTACTTTATTTATTTAGGATCATGTAGTAAGAATTTCATAAAGTTTGACCATATAGATTGGAACATATTAGCATTCAAAGTTGGAAAAAATAAATATTTTTGGACAATGTCTTGCAATTTCAGACCTCTACTTGTGAATTTGTTTTTGCACTATAAACATTGAGTTAGAATTTTTTTTGTTGACAAACTAAGTTGAAAGTCTAGGAAAAAAATTCCAAAAAGATCTAGCTTGATTTTTGTTCTTTAAAAAATTGTTAAGTTGAAGTAGGTTCAAGATTGAATGAAAAAATAAATCATTGGTAGCTCTAAGATGGAACTAAAATACAATAAATCCAATGGTGAGATTGTTTTAATGGTGGTTTGCTTTGGTGACAAGCAAACTAAACCTTGTCAAACATTTTTTCTTGAAAAATTGTGAAAATTGCATTAAAAAATGGATCCAATGAATCATTTTTTCAAAAAGATGCTTAGATTGCCCATAAAATATGATTTTCCTTTACTTCTCATTACTAGTCCAAATAGAATGATTCAAAGCTATATATATAGGCAAAAATATAAAATTTCAGAAAAAAATTTCAATCTCAATTTTGATTTTTTGCAATTTTTTTGTGATACCTGCTTAATTATGCTCTATGTTTTTTGTGGTATAGCTTTTGCTTCCAAGTACCAATTGTACTAAAAATTATATTTCCACAAAGCTAATCAATTTTTTTTACTTTATAAACAAATTTAAAAAAGTTTCACCAAAATTTGAGGTCATAAGATCCTACCTAAAATCTATTTTGTCCAAAAATCTTTGAACTTTGAAAAAAACATTAGATGTTTTTGGGGGGTTGAAAGGGCCTTTTTAGCCCTATTCCCCTATTGTAATGAATAGTGCCGCTGTCAAAATATTTAAATCATTAAAAAAAAATTATAATTTAGACTCCTCCGTCAGACTGCTGTTAGGGTGCAATTCCCACATTCCCAACAACCCAAGAACTCGCAACCCTTTATAAGTCTCAAATCTCACCTAATGCGGGTAGTTTGTAAGGTTATTATACCTAACTATTTATCCCATTCCATTACCTGCTGCCTTTGTTTTGAGTCCTTGAAACAAACAACCAAAATATTGTTAAAAGCATGTAATTGGTAAACACTTAGAATATTTTTAAGTAGAATGATTATATCAAAATAAAATTATTTATTATGTGGTTCTCCTTTCATTTTCAAAACGTTTTCTTCTTTTTGTTTAAAAGTAAATCCTTCTAAAACTTGAATATTTTTTTCTCACTTTAAAGTTGCTCTCATTGAAAGCTTCTATTTTACAAGTATATGTGAATGAAATTTTTGTATTCATTGTTTAGAGATGTAATCACATGTCTTCTACAAGTCACAATAACTTAAAGAGGTGTTATTGAATCTTTGAGATGACACTTTTTCAATAAAAAAAAGAATAAAAGAAAACATGAACTACAAAAAGATTGGACAGAAAATTTGAGTTATTTAATTTAGTTTAATTTAATTTTTTTCCCTCCTTCTTTGATGTCTCTTTTTTTGTAGGCTTTAGTTTAGTGTCAATTAGAAAAGTTTAAATAATAATAATAAAGTCTAAAAACATTGATGTTTTGTAGAACACAATCATTGATGGTTGTACATACAATGTGAAGCTCTAGTTAGTAGTATAGTCAAATTATGTATTTAGATTTGCAAATGTTAGCTTATTCATCGATTTTGAAGTAACGGCAATACATACAAAAGAAATAATGTTACTATATTATATCATTGTTTAGCTTAAAAGTCTTTGTAATGTGATTGAGAAGGATTATAAGTTTGTTCCGTGTAAATGAAAAAGGGTGAATGATTGAGCGCTTGTATTTACAAAGAGTTAACGTCCCCTAAGCAAAAGGGTGAGCAAAAGGGATTTAAATGGATGTTTTAATATTACAAGCTTCCTATTTTCTAACAAAGGTGAGTAAAGGTGAGGGAGAGGTTGCTTCTACTTTGAAATGGTAGCGGAGACAAATAAAAAGGTGAACAAAGATGAGTGAGAACAATATAGGTGCTTAGCTAATTTTCATCAAAAAAATTTGGGCCTTTAAGTTTATCACCTTTACATAGATGATGAGGGCTCTAGATATAGCATAAGTGTCTATGTCTCTAATGGTTACAATAAATGGTTAGAAATGATACAAATATTCATAAATAATAACTAATTGCTTACTTGATTAATTTTCCAATGTAAGTCATATCATTTTTATTTTCAAATAAGAATGGTACATTTCATTAATTAATGAAAAATAATATTACTAAAGATTAAATATTTAAAACCCCTAAATTTTTATTGTAAAATCATTCTTTTAGTAACATTATATTGCCATATGCCTATGTTAGCATAACGAAGTTCTTATAATTACATACATTGTAGTTGCCTATGACTTGATAGTTAAAGCATCTAATTGTATATAAGTAAACAAAGCATTTTTTTTACTCTTTAAATTTCTTTCAGATAAGCACAATAGAAATAGAATGCTTCAATTATTACTTAAAATTTTGTAATAAAATATATTATAATAATTAATCCTCAACGCTCAAGTTCTTTGAATTTAATGAAGTGGGTGCCTCATACACAATTTAGCCATTGTGATGAATAAAAATTATTTAAAATAATTTTTATAAACATAAAAAACTTCCTTAGAATTTTGCATGAATTGATGAAAACATGTTATATATGTTTATAAATGCAAACCATCTTCAAAAATCATAGATTTCTCAATAAAAGTTTACATTACAGTGAAAATTTGTGCAATTTATTCTTCTTATGAAGTTCAATCTTACATTTGGATGTTTTATAGGTAAACATGCTATATGTTATAATTGGATCACTTACTCATAGAGCATGCAGTACATTAGAAAAAATTTCAAGCCTCCAAAGGGCTGCTCCACAACACTCCAAAGTACCCTAAAACTTTGTTTTTTGAGGCTGAAAATTTCTACTTATCTAATTTTTCTGCAATTGAAACTGCTGTGATAGTAGTGCAAGAACCAAGTTTTACAAGTAAGAAATTAATAAATAAATGAATCTAATCTTAAAAATAATATTATAAATAAATAAATAAATAAAATTGCAAAATCTGACTGTTTTGGTGAGCAGTCATACACTCTAACTGTTCATCATGGGTACTTTAGATGGACAGGTCAAGCTTGAAATAGCTTGGCATAGCTTGGCATGTCAATTTGGAGCAGGAGGGCTGATTTTTTTTCTAATGCCAATAAAATTCTCAACGTTTTGAATTTTTTAAGATTTGGAGAGCAATGCAAATACTAGATTTAATGATCTTTGTTGTTATTAATTAGACAAGGTGACTGTAGAAATCATTTTTATGCTCAAAATTGGATTTGACCATTAAGCATTTAAGCTTCTATTATATAGATGCTTAATTCTTTAAGAACTATGAAAAGTGTCATTAAATTCTTTAGCAAAAAACTATATTAAATTTTGCTACAAAAAATCAATTAAAACTAAGGTTCTATTTAATCCTAAAGTTCCTTGACTATGTTTTCAGCAAAAATGCTCAAAAATTGCCTTTTAGAACAAGTACCAAATTTTTGAAAAAGACTTTTTTTGACACAAATAACCTAAGGATCTTGTAGTATGCTGATTTGAGAACATGAAGTAAAAATTTCAGGAATCTCCACTATGTGGATTGCAAAATATAAGCATTCAAATTCATTGAAATCATTTTTTTGGCCGTGCAAAAAATAGGGCAACTGCACTTCATAAGCTCACTTTTTTATGAAAAAATGTCCAAAATGGTGGTGCTTCTATGAATTATTTTTCCTGGACAAATTGGTTGAAAAGTTATTTCACATCATTTGGAATTGTACAACATATAGGAAAAAAATAGTAAGTAGATAGTAGTAGAGAATGATTCAAAACACTAAATTGTTAAGAATTTAATAATGGAATTGAATAATGCCAATCTCGATGGTTGCAATGTTGTAATAAACAATTTTTATCCTATGATTTTATTCTTTTCAAGAAATATTGAAAACTAAGTAAGATAAAGGGCTTCAAAGTTTATTTTAGAGTAGAGAATCCATAACCGCCCACAAACAAAAACTCCTCATATTTTTTGACTCATCAATCAAAATGGAATGACTCAAAGCTTTCCACTTATATATATATAACTCTAAAAAATCAATTTCAAATTTTACAGCAATTAAAAAGTGGTATATCTTTGAAAAAAGTGATTTTTTTTGTCTGCCCGGATTGCCCGAGTTGAGAAACAAACTACATAACATGCAATAATTTTTTACTCATCTTTCCAAATGTCATGAAATTTAGTGCATGTGAAAGATATTCCTTGTCCCCACCTTCTATTTAAATTTGGGCCAAAAATATAGTCACACCTACTTGCCCAAAATTTCTATGTAGACAAAAACTGCATGATGGTCCTTTAGGGGTTAATATTAAATTTTTACTGGGATGAGGTTAAAGTATTGTGAATGTTTTAACACTCCTCCAATTATTCTTGTTTCATGAATAGCCTAAATTCATTGAAATTGCAATTGTATGCTTGCTTGATCATTTTGAGATGGTAGTGCAAAATAAATTAAGTTAATACATAACACCACCACTTACCTTCATCCTAGATTGATCTGAAGGCCCTCTAAGCCGTATGTGAGCCTTTTTCACATATTATTGAGTACGAAGCTGGTATCAGGGTTGGGAGCAAACAACAAAGTTGACCGTGCTAAAAATGTGCATTGAATGCTGTGTTGCAATTTTACAAATTCAAGGTAGAACTACGGCTAGAGAAAAGAATATGCACAATGTGCTATGGTACGGCGGCGATTTTATAAAAAATTTAACATCTCCACACAAGACATTAAATTATTGTTGGCTATGCAAATTCTAAATTTTTTGCTCACTTTAGCAATGCAGAGCCTTGTGAAAAAATGTCTGTGACTTGAAGCATACCCGTACCAAAATTGTCAAAACGGCTCAAAATTCACATGAATGAGCCATAAGAAAACATTATAGAAAATTTCAGCCTTCTATAGGGCTGCTAGAATGCATGAAAACGTGCATTTAGGAAAAATATCAGCCCAAATAACCAAACTGGCTATCAAGCGATATGTAAGTGAGCAGTTAGCCAAGGTGCCCCGTCAAAATTTTGATAAAAGATTTATTTTTACTTATTATTTAATTTAATTTTTTTATATAAATATAATTATTTCACTGTAATTGAACATTTGCCGAAACCCTAATGGTCCTGTACATGGTTCTTTGTAACGATTTAGATTTGAATGTATATGATGAATCCAATGATGTAGAGTACGTGAAGAGCCCAAGGGGCATTCAAGAGTTAAAGTCCAAGAGAGGGGATTTGGGGGCCTTAGAGGGCCGTTTTAGGCTCTTTCTCCTATCTGGCCAGATTTAGTAAACGGCGGTACAAGTGTGTTAGAATTTTATTTTATTTAAAATAAAAATATTTTTTTTTTGCTTAACCCCTAAAGGACCAATATGCGTTTTTTGGCAACACATGAATTTTGGGCAGGTATGTGTGACTGGAGGTTTGCATATTTTGGGCTGAAATTTTTATAGAAGGTGAAGACAAGGAATATCTTTCATATGCACCAAATTTCATGACATTTGGAAATACGAGTCAAAAGTTAGGGCCTAATATATTACTTTTTTTTTAATCGGGCAGTTCGAGCAGATAAAAAAAAATCACTTTTTTCAAAAATAAAAATTTGAAATTGGTTTATTAGATTTATGTATACATCAACAGCTTTGAATCATTCCATTTTGATCAATGAATCAAACATTACAAGGAATTTTAGTTTGGATTATCTACTCTAAAATAAACTTTGAAGTTGTTTATTTCACTCAATTTTCAATATTTTTCAAAAAAATAAGATTGTAGGATGTAGATTGTTTATTACAACATTGCAACCATTGGGATTAGCATTTTTCAATTCCATAATTAACTTCTTAACAATTTAGTGTTTTCAACCATTCTCTACTTCTTTCTACTTACTATTTTTTTCCTATATGTTGTACAGTTTCAAATAATTTGAAAATTTTCAAGCATGTAGCCAACTTGCCTTGAAGAATGAATCCAAAGAGGCACAACCATTTTAAGATTTTTTTCATAATAATTTGACCTTGTGAAGTGTAGTTGCCCGATTTTTTGCCACTTCAAACACTAATATCTTCCAATCTGCACGATGGAAATTTCTGAAATTTTTTTCACACATTCTCAAACCATGACTACAAGATCCTATGGTTCCATGTGTCCAAAAATGATATTTTTCAAAAATTTGGTACTTGGTCTAGAAATGGCAATTTTGGAGCATTTTTGGTGAGAACATAGTCAAAGAACTTTAGGGATGAAAATGATATTTTGGTATTAAGAAAAAATCAAAAAATGATGTGGCAGTTGCTGTGCCATGTCAGCTAGCTGCTGTAGCTACATTCACGCAGTCTGAGAATTCAGGGGAACTCGCAGATCTCCAAGACCTCCAAATCCCTTTTAATGCCATAAAACTATGAGTGAGAATGATTGTCCAATGCAAATGTAAGAGAATGTGCAAGCATTACCAAAAAAAAACAAATTAATACTCCCTCCATCCCGAAATAAATCTGGGTTTCTTAGAAATGACCAAATTAACCCCTAAAGGCCCATTGTTAATTCGGGAGACAAATGGGATTTTGGGTAGGTACCTAGAAGCTGAATTTTTGCTGTGATTTTTTGAACTCTTTTGGAAGATAGAAAAATTGCTAAGCTTTGTGGAAACATGTATTTTTTTTCAAATGGTGCGCAAGAACAAAAGTCATGCCCAAATAAGCTCAAAAAAGGGGAGAAGGGTCAGCAAAAAGAAATTTGCAAAAATTTTAATTTTAATTTTTTCTTTCTTGTAGATTAAATTTTTGCCTATTTGGGAAGCTTTGATTCATTTCAATTGGATTTTTTCTAAGAAAGTTATAGACAATCTTGTTTTTTGGGCAATTAGAGCATCTTCTTGAAGAAATAAGTTGTAGGATTCATTTTGGAATGCAATTCTTGCAAATTTTCAAAACAAAATGTTTCGCATGGTTTAGTTTGCTTGCTAAAACAACCCCGTCATTGTAATTAGTGCATTTTAATTCCATATAAAAGATATTAATATTTTAGATTTTTCTTCTATCTCATACCTACTTCTACTTAGCAATTTTTTTAAGAATGAATATCAAGTTTTTTTTGAATTTTTTTCCCCTAGACTCTCAACTCAATTCTCCACTTTAAATATTTAAAGCTCAAAACTTTTGTTGTGCAAACACTAAAGTTAAAAATGTTCAAAGTCATAAAATCTAGTCCCGCAATGTGCTGAAAAACTTGTTTCACTTTAAACATAGATATCTTGCAATCTGTGCGGTGAATTTTTTTGAAATTTTTTCCGCACATTCACATACTAGTTAGATATAAGGTCCTATGGTTAGATGTGCAGGAAAAATATTTTTCAGTTTTTTTTACTCTTTGCTACTAAAATGGTTGTATTGGGTGTTTTTGGCCAAAAAAAGGCCTTGGGTCTTTAGGAGTTAAGGCGTGAGTTGCTCCTATTTCAAGGAGTTGTATAGTTATTGTAGTTTCTACTAAAGCCCACTAGGTGTGAAAGAATGGAAGTCAACAATGAAGTGATGCATGATGACAAAAGTAAATTTTCTTTGCCCTTTTGGGAATTGCTCCAGTGGTATTAATTTTGATCATTTTATAAGCAACATTGATGCAATGACGTCCTATGTATTCAATTTTGACAATGTTTTGTGATTCAACACATAGAAGTTTTCAACAAGAGATTTGTTAGTAGTGGTTTTTGTATAGTTTTGGGATGAATTCTTCACCTTTAATTGGTTAGATGTTGTCTTTTGATTCAGGATGTTTGACCTAGCTTCAATTGTTGTCCATCAAGTTGTAGAGAGCCAATGTCAAATTTGATCTGGAACAAGTATAGTTAGAAATTTGGGATTTATTTTCAGGACAAAGGGAGTATATACACTTTTGCTTATTATTTGTAAACAAGCCTTCACTTGAAAATAGTTGCTTACAAGCAACCACCCTTGAAGTCTTGAACTAACGGAGATGAGACAACAATTTTGCTCCCATCCCAAGTTTCCCAACTCATTACAAGTCAAAGATTGTTAGTTAGTTAGTTTGGAGCTATCTTTTGAGTGGATAGTGAGGCTAAGGTGCATTCCAATTATTAATCCCTTTCCCTTGAGTATGCAACTTTTATATTATACGGCTCTTGTTATAATCAATTTATAATGTATTTTCGTCTAATCTCAAGGAATATAATTTGATCTTGTAAAAAATTCTTGTATCCCTTTTAACAAGGAATCCAAAATAGAAATTATATACATGAAATGAATATTCTTTGAAGACAATAATAGCATTTAAAAACTAATTATATGAGTTCTTTTTATACATGTATCATGGGACAAGCTACCCAACTTTTGGGGCTTTTTAATAAATAAATTATGTGGTTGGAGGGAACTTTTTGTATGGAACTTTAAATATTATGCATAATTGTTTCAATTCTTCATATGTATTGTGAGTTTTTTCTAATATATATGCAATCCAACATTTTTGACATTAAATGCGGGTGGAATTGGTGTATGGTTGTAAATCTACCATGGTCCAAAAATGGTTCAAATGCGCCTATGGTGATCATTTCTGTCCAAATCATGTCTATAGTATACATCTTAAGTCATCTTTTAGTAAAGGTTATAAGTGTAAAATGGACATGAATTTACTTCTTTCATCCTAAAGTCCCAAGGCTTTTTTTCCATCAAAAAACACTCCAACCTGCAATTTATATTGCAAAGACAAAGAAAACTTTATAAAAATAAATCTCTGCATGCGAAACCACATTATCTCTAATACCTTTTTCTTATAAGAGACCCAACGTGTGAACGTGATCACATGTCTTTGATAGGGTATAATAAATTTAGTTTTTCTGAAAAGTTTGAGATAATTGGGAAAAAAAAAGTGTGGAAAATCATATGAACTACAAAAATTAGCTCCAAAATTTTAAAAACTTCTATGGATGTACATGATAACGTAGAATAACATCAGATTAAAACATTTCTTGCATCCTTATAATAATTAGAAAATCAAAAGAATGTGGTAATAGGACCAAAATTCAAATTGCAATCAAATTTCTAAATTTCCAAGTTAAAGTAGAAACTACACTTCATTGACTTTATCATCTCTATCCAAAAAGACAACAATAGCAATGGAAGACAATGGTCCAAAATTGCAAAAGCTGTATTGGCAAATGACAGTAAAACATGTGTTGAAAAGCAAAGTGACATATTGAGGCCCATCATCCTTAAGAGTTCATTACCTATGTTTAATGGAATTGTGACATGTAGATACTTGGAAGTAGTGGCATTCTAAGATTGTCACATAGAAATGCTTATATAATAATCAAATTGAGGATTGTGCTAAAGATTATATGAAAAGACACGTACAAGAATATCATATATTTTGTGAGTAGAGATACTTACAAATTGCTAGTAGTTTCATTAATTGCACCTAAATTCAAAAAATATCATTTTTATGGTTCTCATTTACACATTGAGAGCAAGGAGCTCGAAGTTGCCATAACACACTATACAACTATCCATGGATTGAGCATCTTCTCATCTACAAAAGTCAAAATGTACCATTCTAAGAGCATACCAAATTCTATATTTACTTTGACAATGACAAAGAAATGTAAAGGAAAAAATTGAGGTTAGAATGAATAACTTACAAAAAAAGTCAAAATTAAAAGATTGAAAAGTGCACAAACATAATAATCCATGTTTTGCAGATTTACAAGTTTAGTTATTTTAAAGGTGGTTGTAACTTGAGAAGGTAGACAATGTCAACAAGGCATAGGATGAGTGTTGGAATGAGTCTCTTAGGTTTGAACCAAAACTTCACAAACAAAAAAAGGTAGAGGATTTTAAAGTCTACAAACCTAATACTAAACATGGACAAGCTTACTTATTTTGAGAGTGGTGGTCATTTATAAAACTAGAAAAAGATTGTAACTCCATAAGAGACATAGAATGAGTGTTGAAGGTTAGAATAAAAATGTAGTAAAAAAAGAAGTTTGTAGATGATAAGGTTTGCAAAGTCTATAATGTTTGTTCTACCAATTTGCAAATCCTTGAAAAAACTCCAAACTTGATTCTTTCTTGATTCAAAGGATTATGCATTTAGGAATTACATTTCTTTTAGAATTCTTCTAGATTGGCTACTAGTCTTCAATTGAGAAGTAGAGAAATGTGCTTACTAACGAGACGCTCCCACAATAACCACGAGGTTGTATTTCTTGACCTCCACAACCAACGAGGCTTTGATATTTGTGTTTGATGCTCGAGGCATGGATCCTTGTGAATGTGATTCGCCACCATGCATCCTTCTAACGAGGCCCCATCCTTCTCAAGCATAAATTGGACCATTTGCAATCTCTTGGGTCACAATTCCTTGCTTCTACAAAGAGATAGTGAGTTCTCCCATTCATAAGCGTGCGAAAAGACTATGAGTGTGTGACCATTTGGAAGAAGTAGGGTGCAAGTACTTAGTGTGGGCTTGGGGTAGTTCAAGTCCGACTTCAAGAGGTGTGATAAGGGAGGTATTAGTCATTAAAGGCAACGCCTACAATTTAGTGATTCAATTATTGACACTGGTTGCAAGTTTGCACTACAAAAGGGCTTGTGGTGTTCCTTCATTTTAGATCCGTTGTGAGATTGGCACCCATGGAGGAAAGCAACTTGATGATTTCCATGAGCTCAAACAAGGAGAAGGTTGTTGTTGGTGCCCACGCAACTGACAAGCAAGATGTGTTCCATTGCAACATTTGCATGGAGCACCCCACAAGTCCATTCCTCACCCAATGCGGCCACTTGTTTTGTTGGTCATGCATTCACCAATGGCTAGAAACGGACAAGGCAAAGCCATGCCCGGTGTGCAAGTTCATGATTTTTATGAACTCAAACAATCAAGAGGTTATGAATGCTACCCAAGCAAAGGACAAGCAACATGTGTTCCGCTGCAACATATGTATGGAAAGCCCCACGGATTCAGTCCTCACTACATGCAGCCACTTGTTTTGTTGGTCATGTCTTTACAAATGGCTACAAAACAACAAGTTGTGCCCGGTGTGCAAGCTCATGGTGAAAAGGTGCAACATCATTCCTGTTTATGGATGCCAAAGAGGATCAAGTTCCAAATCAAGTGACGGTTCTACACCTCCCCGCCCTAGTGCTTCATTGGTGCATGTAGAAGCAACCTCCTCCGGTGGAGATTTTGATAGTGAATCCGAAGTGGAAGAAATTGATGCAAGTGAGTACAATAGAGCGTTGCAAGCAAGGAGATTAGCTAGGCAAATGGGTAGATAAGGTTGTGCAACCAATCGCCACCTCCCGATTGTTGGCGCCTACCTTTAGTTAGTTTGAATGGTGCTAGAGGTCCCCAAATTATGTAGATGCTTTGTGCAAAAACTATGCTATATTGTTGATGAGGATATGTTGTGAATGGTTTGTGGGCAACAACCGTCTTGTTGGTTCTTTGGAAATAGACAACTTGCAAAATGCATGACAACCTTTCTAAATTGGGACTAAAAGTCCCATCTTTTATTGCCAAAGTTTGATTTGCTTTAGGGCTTCTACAATGGCAATCTAGTCAAATTACATTTTGGAATGAATGAGATGAGATGCCAAGTTCTTGGTACGTCATTTATTTTTTTAATGTGCAAATGTGCAAATAATTTTATTCCAACTTCTCGAACCATATTTCACAAAATCATTTGTTCATACATTCCCATTTGTGAATTTAGAACTTGAAATCCTATAATGGTTCCAATCTATGATTTAGAAACTAGAGCGTTTTTGAAACAAGTGTCCATCTACAATGGATCAAGATGTTCTAAATCCCTAGAGAATGTTGGATTTATAAGGAATTTTTGTAAAATATCCAAATCTCAATTGTATTTAAGACTAATCTGATGTACTTGAAATTGAGGATGTGCAATGTATTGAAAAGATCAAATCATTGCAAATAAACTTTTTTTTTAGTTGGAGTCGGAATATATCAGTGGAATGTTTATATGTTTACTACTTATCAGTTGCTAAAGTGCAATTTCATTTATTTGCAATATCCCTTGAAGCTAGACCACAATTAAAGAAATATAGATTAAGTACTGGATAAAAATTTTAACAAGATACTATTGAGGTTGATTCTAATCCATAATTTAACTACCCATAACTTAACCAACCAAAAGAATAGAGATGATTATAAACTTTTGAACACAATGATGATAAACGAAAAACATACACATCCATAATTAAAAATTTCCAATGCTTTGGTTTACAAATTCTAAGTAAATGAACTAGGATCCTATCAATCAAAAAATCTTGCCATGTTCAGTTTACAAATCTAGGAAGCAAGAGATTGTTAATGGAACTCACTCATCAAACTTATAATATACTAGAATTTCTTTCTTTGTAGTTTTTACCTCTAATTCCTAAAAAAACAATTTCCAAATAAAAAGACAAAAAAATTCAGGCCTCTGAAGGGCTCCACATATTTCTGTCAACTACCTTGAAATTTTGTTTTTCGAGGCTGAAATTTTTTTTTCCCCTATTTTCACGCAGCTGAAATTGCAATGATAATGGCGCAAGAACCCAATTTTACAAGTGAAAAATCAATATTTTTTTCCTAATCTTCAAAATAAAAAGTAAAAATAAAAAAAAATAATAAAGTAAGAAATCTGACTGTTTCAGCAAGATGACAGCTCCTCCGGGGACTTTTTGAGATTGATAGGCCAAGCTTGAAATAGCTTGGCATGTCAATCCAAAAAAACACTCTGAAGGGCTGCTTTTTTTCTAATGCCAGGTTCTCATTGTAGAAGCCCTAAAGCAAATCAAACTTTGGCAATAAAAGATGGGACTTTTAGTCCCAATTTAGAAAGGTTGTCATGCATTTTGCAAGTTGTCTATTTCCAAAGAACCAACAAGACGGTTGTTGCCCACAAACCATTCACAACATATCCTCATCAACAATATAGCATAGTTTTTGCACAAAGCATCTACATAATTTGGGGACCTCTAGCACCATTCAAACTAACTAAAGGTAGGCGCCAACAATCGGGAGGTGGCGATTGGTTGCACAACCTTATCTACCCATTTGCCTAGCTAATCTCCTTGCTTGCAACGCTCTATTGTACTCACTTGCATCAATTTCTTCCACTTCGGATTCACTATCAAAATCTCCACCGGAGGAGGTTGCTTCTACATGCACCAATGAAGCACTAGGGCGGGGAGGTGTAGAACCGTCACTTGATTTGGAACTTGATCCTCTTTGGCATCCATAAACAGGAATGATGTTGCACCTTTTCACCATGAGCTTGCACACCGGGCACAACTTGTTGTTTTGTAGCCATTTGTAAAGACATGACCAACAAAACAAGTGGCTGCATGTAGTGAGGACTGAATCCGTGGGGCTTTCCATACATATGTTGCAGCGGAACACATGTTGCTTGTCCTTTGCTTGGGTAGCATTCATAACCTCTTGATTGTTTGAGTTCATAAAAATCATGAACTTGCACACCGGGCATGGCTTTGCCTTGTCCGTTTCTAGCCATTGGTGAATGCATGACCAACAAAACAAGTGGCCGCATTGGGTGAGGAATGGACTTGTGGGGTGCTCCATGCAAATGTTGCAATGGAACACATCTTGCTTGTCAGTTGCGTGGGCACCAACAACAACCTTCTCCTTGTTTGAGCTCATGGAAATCATCAAGTTGCTTTCCTCCATGGGTGCCAATCTCACAACGGATCTAAAATGAAGGAACACCACAAGCCCTTTTGTAGTGCAAACTTGCAACCAGTGTCAATAATTGAATCACTAAATTGTAGGCGTTGCCTTTAATGACTAATACCTCCCTTATCACACCTCTTGAAGTCGGACTTGAACTACCCCAAGCCCACACTAAGTACTTGCACCCTACTTCTTCCAAATGGTCACACACTCATAGTCTTTTCGCACGCTTATGAATGGGAGAACTCACTATCTCTTTGTAGAAGCAAGGAATTGTGACCCAAGAGATTGCAAATGGTCCAATTTATGCTTGAGAAGGATGGGGCCTCGTTAGAAGGATGCATGGTGGCGAATCACATTCACAAGGATCCATGCCTCGAGCATCAAACACAAATATCAAAGCCTCGTTGGTTGTGGAGGTCAAGAAATACAACCTCGTGGTTATTGTGGGAGCGTCTCGTTAGTAAGCACATTTCTCTACTTCTCAATTGAAGACTAGTAGCCAATCTAGAAGAATTCTAAAAGAAATGTAATTCCTAAATGCATAATCCTTTGAATCAAGAAAGAATCAAGTTTGGAGTTTTTTCAAGGATTTGCAAATTGGTAGAACAAACATTATAGACTTTGCAAACCTTATCATCTACAAACTTCTTTTTTTACTACATTTTTATTCTAACCTTCAACACTCATTCTATGTCTCTTATGGAGTTACAATCTTTTTCTAGTTTTATAAATGACCACCACTCTCAAAATAAGTAAGCTTGTCCATGTTTAGTATTAGGTTTGTAGACTTTAAAATCCTCTACCTTTTTTTGTTTGTGAAGTTTTGGTTCAAACCTAAGAGACTCATTCCAACACTCATCCTATGCCTTGTTGACATTGTCTACCTTCTCAAGTTACAACCACCTTTAAAATAACTAAACTTGTAAATCTGCAAAACATGGATTATTATGTTTGTGCACTTTTCAATCTTTTAATTTTGACTTTTTTTGTAAGTTATTCATTCTAACCTCAATTTTTTCCTTTACATTTCTTTGTCATTGTCAAAGTAAATATAGAATTTGGTATGCTCTTAGAATGGTACATTTTGACTTTTGTAGATGAGAAGATGCTCAATCCATGGATAGTTGTATAGTGTGTTATGGCAACTTCGAGCTCCTTGCTCTCAATGTGTAAATGAGAACCATAAAAATGATATTTTTTGAATTTAGGTGCAATTAATGAAACTACTAGCAATTTGTAAGTATCTCTACTCACAAAATATATGATATTCTTGTACGTGTCTTTTCATATAATCTTTAGCACAATCCTCAATTTGATTATTATATAAGCATTTCTATGTGACAATCTTAGAATGCCACTACTTCCAAGTATCTACATGTCACAATTCCATTAAACATAGGTAATGAACTCTTAAGGATGATGGGCCTCAATATGTCACTTTGCTTTTCAACACATGTTTTACTGTCATTTGCCAATACAGCTTTTGCAATTTTGGACCATTGTCTTCCATTGCTATTGTTGTCTTTTTGGATAGAGATGATAAAGTCAATGAAGTGTAGTTTCTACTTTAACTTGGAAATTTAGAAATTTGATTGCAATTTGAATTTTGGTCCTATTACCACATTCTTTTGATTTTCTAATTATTATAAGGATGCAAGAAATGTTTTAATCTGATGTTATTCTACGTTATCATGTACATCCATAGAAGTTTTTAAAATTTTGGAGCTAATTTTTGTAGTTCATATGATTTTCCACACTTTTTTTTTCCCAATTATCTCAAACTTTTCAGAAAAACTAAATTTATTATACCCTATCAAAGACATGTGATCACGTTCACACGTTGGGTCTCTTATAAGAAAAAGGTATTAGAGATAATGTGGTTTCGCATGCAGAGATTTATTTTTATAAAGTTTTCTTTGTCTTTGCAATATAAATTGCAGGTTGGAGTGTTTTTTGATGGAAAAAAAGCCTTGGGACTTTAGGATGAAAGAAGTAAATTCATGTCCATTTTACACTTATAACCTTTACTAAAAGATGACTTAAGATGTATACTATAGACATGATTTGGACAGAAATGATCACCATAGGCGCATTTGAACCATTTTTGGACCATGGTAGATTTACAACCATACACCAATTCCACCCGCATTTAATGTCAAAAATGTTGGATTGCATATATATTAGAAAAAACTCACAATACATATGAAGAATTGAAACAATTATGCATAATATTTAAAGTTCCATACAAAAAGTTCCCTCCAACCACATAATTTATTTATTAAAAAGCCCCAAAAGTTGGGTAGCTTGTCCCATGATACATGTATAAAAAGAACTCATATAATTAGTTTTTAAATGCTATTATTGTCTTCAAAGAATATTCATTTCATGTATATAATTTCTATTTTGGATTCCTTGTTAAAAGGGATACAAGAATTTTTTACAAGATCAAATTATATTCCTTGAGATTAGACGAAAATACATTATAAATTGATTATAACAAGAGCCGTATAATATAAAAGTTGCGTACTCAAGGGAAAGGGATTAATAATTGGAATGCACCTTAGCCTCACTATCCACTCAAAAGATAGCTCCAAACTAACTAACTAACAATCTTTGACTTGTAATGAGTTGGGAAACTTGGGATGGGAGCAAAATTGTTATCTCATGATATTCTTGTACGTGTCTTTTCATATAATCTTTAGCACAATCCTCAATTTGATTATTATATAAGCATTTCTATGTGACAATCTTAGAATGCCACTACTTCCAAGTATCTACATGTCACAATTCCATTAAACATAGGTAATGAACTCTTAAGGATGATGGGCCTCAATATGTCACTTTGCTTTTCAACACATGTTTTACTGTCATTTGCCAATACAGCTTTTGCAATTTTGGACCATTATGCTCCATGATACTCTACAGTATAATATAAATTGATGGAAATTTTGAAACATTTGAACTGATTTTCAAAAAGCCTTCCACCTGAAGAAATGGACGTGATAGAGAAAACATCAATAACAAGATCATAACACTCTTTTCACACCCTAAAACAGATACACAAAATGCATCAACAACCAAACACAACCCTCTTTGGTAACCCTAAGAACAAGCATACAACAAAAGCACCAATAACCAAATTATAAACCTCCTCTCGAACCCTAAGACTGATCCAAAAGCACTCACCAATAATAAAACCAACACCCTTCTGTCAAATCCTAAACAGATACAAAACAAACCACCAATACCAAAAGCCCAATCTTCCTCTCAAAACCTAGAAAGAGACACGAAATTCATCAGCAATTGGAAAATCATTTCTCTCCTTTCAAACCCTAAAATAGACCATAAAAAAAGCATGACGTTCTTCTTGACCCCCCAAAATAGATTTTCTCTTACAGTATCCAACAAACTTCTTCTCAAGCACTAAGGTTGGACCACACATTTCCAACCAAGGACCAATGCCCAATTGGTAGTGCCCCAATTTCCAGTCAAGGCTTGTAATGTGTTATTTACTCGATCTTTTATAAGGTCGGAACTAGTAAGATCATGGTACATGTCCTAAAGTATGCAGAAAGTATTAAGAAAGTAGAAAGTAGGAAACTAGTTCTTGAGTGATCGAAATTGGAAGACTCTAGAGATTGGGAATTGATTTGGAACACATTTTGGCTCCCGAAATTCACCGAAATTTCAGTTTTGCAAAAACAATTTGAAATTTTTGCAATCTCAATATTTTCTATCTCCCTACATCAGGAAAATCTCCATTACAATCAGTTGCTCACCATCTATGCCAGAGTTGCTTAAATGATTAGGTATAGGTGGTTTGACCTTAGAACAGATTCAATACCAAATCACCAACAGCAAAAGCATAATACTCTCTCAGACCCTGAACAGATTCTTCCTACAAGCATGAAGAAACCCCAAGCCCTAAAACCAATTATCAATATTGCATCTTCTTCAGGGCAAAGTCTTCATTTGCTTTATGCCAATAAGACCATTGGCTTACTCAATCAAAAGTTATGAACAAATTTCAGAGAACATGTTGGAAGGGACATTTCTTTGCCATTTTCAAACATCTTCTATGAAATTTGTCCATAACTTTTGATTGGAGTCTTGAAATCTCAAACGGATTTTTGCATATGAAACTCAACTTGATTTACCAACATTTTCTAGTTCAAAGTTTTTTTGAAAAAATTTATTTTACCATGCCTAAATGGCCGCCAAAGTCTGCTGAGTTAGAAAACACAGAATTCTAAATGCATAAGTATGAAAAAATTATATACATGTCACATGTGATTTCAAGTGTGGTGTGTTGGTTAGAGCCTTTGGTTACTAAGCCAAAGGTCTTGGGTTCAAATCCCATGGACAACCGGTGATTGCTAGGGCTGCCCAAAATTTCCGAAGAGCATTTAAAAAAAAAACTTTGTTGCCCGGAAATTTTGGGCAGCAATTTTTTTTAAATTAAATTAAATTAAATTTTTTTTTTATCCCCTTGGAATTGACCAAATCAATAGAAATAATCAACAAATTTCAATTGATGATCAATGTGACAAAATCAACAAAAAAAAACAATACTTTTCTGTTGATTTGGACATTGAGTTTTCTACTAGTGCTAGCCTTGATGTAAACCAGCCCTGTAGATACATATAGATACATATTGATTTTGTATATTTACATAGCAATGATGGCGGGTTTAGATAGAGCGCAATTTGTAATGAACCCACTTCACTGAAATGTTGAAAATCCACCATTGGACACTCATAATCCTTTCCTAAGGTACAACGTTACAGGGTTAAGCTGGAGGGTCCCTTCTTCAAACGTAGATGTAAACTTTAAGACTGTTGGTATGCAAGAGCTTTGATTAATACATCATAATTAACAGAAAAAGGTGTTTCTTGGATCAAATCACAATCAAATGGACCATTGGGATTACTTTGCTAGGACACCACTCAAGTCCTTATGGCTAGTTGCATGCTACAGAATATAATGCCCTTTAATTTTTGGTATATTTTGGAATTATTTAGTTCACGCAGGACGGGGCTTGTCAGGCTTTCTAGTGGAACAATTTGAAATCTATTTGAGGATTTAGGGTTGCATGTGCCACTGTTAGGCTTTCGGACCGCATCTGTTTTGGGCTTGCGATTTAGACTATGTTTGGATTTTGATGAGCGTGAAGCTTATTTTGGGTTTGCGGATAGTCTATGTTTGGATTTCGGTGAGTGCAAAGCTAATCTATAATGTTTTCATCACAACTCCAAATTGAATGAATTAAAGTTTTACACGTAAATCAAAATATAATATTTTAGGAAAAAAAATTAAAAGAATATATTTGGACTTTTTGTGATTCTTTTGTACTCCTCACTAATCTCCACTT
Source organism: Neckera pumila (assembly GCA_963969595.1). NCBI lineage: Eukaryota > Viridiplantae > Streptophyta > Bryopsida > Hypnales > Neckeraceae > Neckera > Neckera pumila. The sequence continues at coordinate 4,397,797 of OZ018415.1, read as the reverse complement.
TTGGCTTATTGTGCCATAAATTTTGCTCTCAGACACCGATTGAAATAAATATTACATATCCATAAAGCTCCGACAAAACTACACAATTTCAAAAAAATTCAAAAAAATTCACTAAATATTGAGACAATAGGAACCAACCCAAACCCAAATTGTCCTTCAAGGGGACAAACAGTCCTTAAGGGATTAAGAGCTATTATAGGATCAATTTGAAGGAGACAATTGCTTTTAGAAAAGACTACCTTCACTTATCTTCATTCAATTAGGAACAATTCTTGTAATGACCCTCTTTTTTCTTGCATACATATTATCCATAGAAACTCCCAAAATCTAATTTATTTGAAGATTCAACTTTTTGTAAAACTACCGCTTATTGCATTTGAGCCTTTTTTATCAAAAGATGTACAAGTGCTCTTATGTAGTGCCTTAGTTACTCTATGCAGGATGGAAGGATCCTAATGATCAATAGTATAAACTTGAATATAAACTTATAGTCCATAACTATCATTGGACTTCTAAAAGAATTGGTCTTTACGTAGATCTCATATTCTAAAATAGCATACTTGAAGGTCAAATTTAGCAAAAGGTGCAGAAATAGAATTTCTACATCAACTTTTGACAAGTCCATTTTACCTTGCATCGATCACTAAATGCCATGTGGCACTTTTTTATATAAACAGCTTAATTTATATTGAATTTGACCTTCTTGTAGAGTAGTCTTTAGTTATCAATATCCTCTTGAGGCAGGCATAATTAAATAACACGAATTTGCTTATTGATAGGAAAGGAGGAAGTAGCATCATCCAGATTGGAAACAAAGTCACCAAAAAAATTCATTTTTGTGGAATTGAAACAAAAAACTAGTATTTCAAAATGCACTAATTCAAAATAGCTTGACTTTGATCAAATTTGCTTTCACATATATTATTAGGACAAATGAGTGTATCTTCAAAGCACTTTTCATTCACAATGAACTCCGCATCAGTATTAAAATATTTATTGTTATTATTATTTTGGAAAAAAAAGACTTTAAGAATTTATAATAAATTTATAATTTATCACAAAACTATGATTCCATTATCTATTACTTTCTATGATATTCTCCAAACTTATGACTAAAAAAGTTCAATTCTAGATTTTTTAATTAATTTCCATTAATCTTAATGGCTAGATATGGTAATGGTTGGTGAGTGTACAGCCAAAAGTTTCTTTTCTATCCATCCTTGGTTATAGCACTCATTGTCTCTTTGTACTATCACATTCCATAATTGTATTGTATATCCTAGCCTATTTGTCCCTTTAATCCAAAAGCGACGCCAACACTGTTCCATAGAGTTTAAATGACAATCCAATGAATCAAGAAAGTCAGAAAGAGTTTGAAAGCATTTATTCATCCTTACTTTTTCATGTTGACCTTTCATGTAAGGTTATGAAGAGTATCCAATTATTTGTCGTCTTGCTAGTGTATCTCCTTATGTAAATGAGAAGTTAGTAAAAAAAACGGATCACAAAATATGCTATTTTAGTGTATTTTGAGAAGTTGTTGCTACTTGCTCTAAATCTGAAATTTCTCTAGAAAAATGAATTTTTTAATTTGAAACCAACTAACAAAATGAAGGCCATCTACTCTAGTTTCTACTCTCATTTGAATTTTGAAAAACATCCTAATATTATATATTTTATTGCAAGTTGAACTTTGAATGTATTTTCAATGTCTATTATTTTCTAATTAGAAAATGACATGGAAATTGAAATTTACACCAATGATGTTTGTCATTGTAATGTTCACACATGGTGAAGTTTTCAGATTTTTTTAAATAATTTTCTATTTGATGTGATTTTTCTTCACTTTTTCTTCAAAAATTCTCAAAAATAACTAAAAAATCTACAGCCACCACGTCATCAAAAGTCAAATTGAGCTATCTCTCATCATCAAAGCCTTTGAGAATTTGAGTGATTTTGGCATGACCGGCATTTGTATTTCACAAGCCTGTTTTCATTTTTCAAATACCGAAACTCCTTGCAGTTGCATTGTTCACAAATTTTTGAGGTTTGAATGTTGCGCTTTGTTGATGAGCTTGTAGATCAGGCTATCGTGTTTGTTACCAATGCTTTTTTCTCTGATACTTTTCTTTTACTACCTTGAAGAAAATTAAATTTATTACAAGTGTTCAGTCGATTGCGCTCCTTCTTGAATATTGTTGATGGAAGGAATTTCTATATGAATTGCATTTGAGGCTCACTATTTTAATTAAGCTAGAGCAAATTCTTGAAATACTGTATGGGTTGCAATTTGATTGCATGGGGGGTGCAGATCAAGGAAACGGCAAAGATTACAAGGCATGCAAGTATTGGCTTGGGAGAATGGCGTTGAGGAGGTTTTGTTGGGGGTGACAATGGCAAATACAACCATATTGCACTTGAAATATACTACTTCTGAAAATACTATAAAAACAAAGGACTGAAAATCATTCCACATTCAGGATTTAGGGTTCTAGAGATCAGCACAAGTAACGGTGCCAACATGATTGCATCCAACAGCGGGATTCTTAGGACTAGCGCGAGTGAAGTCCAGAGAAGCAACTCAATTATAATAGGTAGGGTTATGCAACATAATAAGTCAATGTCCATTTGTTTATTCATTTATAAGAACTAATAATGAATGAAGGTTCTTATTATGCCCTTATCATTGTTGTCACATTGGGGTCATTGGATGTCATGGATGAGCAGATACATCGGACAAGTTAGACTGATTGGACGGACAATGTAACCACTTTAAAGTAGTCACATTAGGCAAGTTAGGGTCACTGGACATCCCAAATGGGCAAGCAAATCAGACAGTTTGGACGGACAATCCATCCAATGTGACAACTATGGCCTTTATTATATAAAGAATTTGTAATAAGTTCTAAAATTCAAGGACCTTCTTTGTCCTCACATCCTTGCATAATAAAATGCCTTGTTTTTCACTTAGTATGTATTTTATTTAATTATAATTATACATTTTTTACATCCCAAATACATATTCTAAAAGCTCTCAATGTCTCCTTTCCAATGAAATATATATCATTATAGTCATAAGTGATTAAGTCATAGTATTTTGTAAAATAAGACATACTAAATTTCTATATAATAAATGGGAGTCGCCCCTTTGGGGAGTGAAGGCACCAACACATCCAGCAATGGGATATTAGGGACTAGCGCAAATAAAGGCAACAATGGGATTCCAGAGGTGACACCGAGATACACAGTCAAATTGCGCATCCGGCCTCAACTTGTGCCTATAGGCCAGAACCATACCTTCCAAGTATCGTAGGCAAATTCAACAATTGGTGATCAAACTACACTTTCCTCCAATGGAGATGTTCTAGCAATTCTGCGTGGATGACAAGACTTCTTGTTTGGTCCTCCTATGACCTTTTGATATATTTGAGTGCTACTGAGATGAGTTGTTGTACTATGACTTGAAATTCATGGGCTATTGCAAACCTTTATAAAGTTGTGCTAAAGTTGTGGGCATGGAATAAAATCATATTTAAGGTTCAATTGTTGCAAAAAACTAGTAAAATCTCTAATAGTTGCAATTACTTTGATCTTCAATTTCATTAAATTGAAGCAATTCTAGAAAATAGTTCCCCTGTGCAAAACTCACTTCAAATTATGCTTCTCAATACAGCAAGTTTATGTTGAGAATGCGTCACTAAGTTGAGGGGGCCAACTCAAGGGTCTATTAACCCCTAAAGGACCAAGTGTCCGTTCAATGGACAAGTGGGATTTTAAGCAGGTACCTACGGGCTACATTTGTCTTTGCTATTTTAGTTAAGCTAGAATACACTCATGAAATACCATGTGGATTGAGGTGTAGATGGCGGAGATTACAAGGCAAGAGAATGCAGGCAAGGAAAATGGCATTGAAGAGCAAATAGAACGGGAATGGGATTCTCAAAACATACTACTTCTAGAGGTATTACAAAAGGAAAGGACCAAACTCCTTCCGCATTCTGGATTCCAAATTCTAGGGACTAGAGGGATCAAGACTCTTGGGAGCACCGCAAGCGAAGACTCCAGCACATCCGGCAATAAGATTTCGAGGACCACCACAAGCAAAGGAGATGGCGGCATTCTACAGGCGACACCAAGATCCATGGCCAAATTGCGCGTCCAACCTCAATTCTTCCACCACCTCCAAACTAGAGCCATAGACTCCAAATATCAAACACTATAAGAAAATCGTGTTTTTTCTGATGTCGGAGCAAAAACATGTGATGTCCAAGGCCGAACATACTATGTCCGCGGAGACATCAAGATATTAAAGAGAGAGATTGCAATTTCAGGAGATTTCCGAGGATGTTCCAGATGACTGCGGTAGATTTGAATGAAAACAAGTTGGTGTTACCATTGACATTGGGATTTTTGATGACATTTTTGAGGCTCAGTGATGTCCGGCCAACTGTTCGCAAAAACATGGACTGCCACGTCAGCTTTGGGAAAAAAAATTCACGGAGGATAAATTTGTGGAAAATACTTTTTTGGGGGGTAAAAGTCTGACCGAGGTTAAATTAAAGGGATCGGGCAACCACCAGGCAGCTTTAGGAGAAAATAAGATGACGTAGCATATGACATGGCATGCCACATGTAAAATAATTGACGTGGCATAAAATTATGCTGATGTGGCATGCCACATCAGCATACCAAGGCTATCTCTTGACGTTTTCTACACTTATATTGAAGATGTCTAAATAGACGTAGAGACATCACTAGAGACATCTTATAAAACATTGAGATGTTTTGGTGGACGTTTTTTTAGACTTGTAGATGTTTTAAGAAACATCGTCACAGCCAGTATAATGTCTACGGAGACGTCATCAGAGCGGCCTATAAGAAAACCATGTTTTTTCTTATGTCCGACCAAAGACGTAGCATGTTTAAGTTGGAAATGATATGTTGAAGAGAATGTTGAGATGTCTAATAGACAAAAGCTGCAAAATTGTAAATTTTTGTGGATGGTGTGGAAAATAGAAGAAAATTACCGTCACAACAATTAGATGATACCAAAAACAACCATGTTTTTGAAGACATTATTGCAGACATAAATATATTTTAAAAATCATCCGAAAAAACAGTCATAGCCATGTCAGCATCCCTAGTCAATTTAATTCCGGATAAGTCATTGGAAGTTACTACAGTCTAGAATAAATTGGTTGCCCTAGGTGAAAAAAAAGAGGAAAGGCAGGTGGGTAGAAAAAAAAAGGTTGATGTAGCACCTGATGTCTCAAGTGACGTGGAAATTCAGTGACATGGAAATTCAGTGACATGGACATAAAAAAAGCTTACGTGGCACTTGACATGGAAATTTAGCGACAAGGACACCAAAAAGCTGATGTGGCATGACACGTCAGCGTAGGGGGTCCACCTACATCACATTCATGGATGTTCTTGTAGACATTATTTTGGACATATAGATGATTTTGTAGACATTACTTTCAACAGCATTGTCAAAAGCTGCCTGCGACTGGGACGTCCTAACTTATGAAAATACTTACAAGACAGTTATTTGAAACTTGCACGGAAGATCTCCAAAGCCGGTGATTCTATGTGTCACCTGCAGCATTGTTGTGCATAATTTGAAGGGTGAAATGCAAGCTCATCAATGTCACAAAGAATAGCAGATTCTCCAATAGGGCACGCTATGCTGCAGTCTATTGAAACAAAGTCATGTCCTTCACGACATTGGCATGCACCTATCATTTCTAAAAAGATAACTCAAATGCTAACATCTATTACCTCCTCCCCCTTCTATCATAACCTCTCTACACCTATAACCATCATTGTACTATATGACTTACTTGTTGCATCAGAATGTGATAGTCGTAGAACGGCAAAGTGCTGGATTCAATGTTAGCATTGCATGCATATAAGACGTAGCCTAAGACATAGTCTGAGATTTTATGACATGTTCGGAGATGTAGTATGAAACGTTAGGACATTTGTGGAGACATCTATGGAGACTTCAAGATGTTTTAACCCCTAAAGGACCAAGGCCTTTTTTCTGCCAAAAAACTCTCAAAACTGCCATTTCTAGAGCAAAGAGTAAAAAAAACTGAAAATTGTTTTTTTTGCACATCTAATCATAGGATCTTATACCTAACTAGTATGACAATGGGTGGAAAAAATTTCAGAATTTTTGACTGCACAAATTGCAAGATATGTGCGTTTGAAGTGAAAAAAACAAGATTTTCTACACATTGCGGGACTAGATTTTTTGACTTTGAACATTTTTTACTTAAATTTTTTGCGCTACAGAGTTTTGAGCTTTAAATATTTATAGTGGAGAATTGATTTGAGAGTCTAGGGAAAAAAATTAAATTAAAAAAAACTTAATTTCATTCTTAAAAAAATTGTTAAGTAGAAGATAGTATAAGATAGAAGGAAAATCTAAACTATTAATATCTTTTAGATGGAATTAAAATGCACTAATCCCAATGGTGAGATTGTTTTAGCAAAAAAACTAAACCATATGGACCTTTTTTTTTTTGAAAAATTGCGAAAGTTATATTCCAAAATGAATCTTGTAAGTTATTTTTTCAAGAAGATGCTCTAATTGCCCCCAAAACAAGATTGTCCATAACTTTCTCATAAAAAATCCAAATGAAATGAATAAAAGCTTCCCAAATAGGAAAAGATATAATCTACAAGGAAAAAAGATTTATTTTCTTAAAATAAATTCTTTGCAAAAAAATTTTGGTTGTCCCCTCTCTCCTATTTTGAGCTTATTTGGGCATAACTTTTGTTCCTAGCCTCTGATTGAAAAAAAATTATATTCCCACGAAGCTTATCAAAATTCTATCTTCAAAAAAAATTTCAAAAAATCACGACAAAAATTCAACTTGTAGGGGCCTGCCCAAAATCCCATTTGCTCCCCAAAGAGACAATGGTCCTTTAGGGGTTAAGAAACATAACTAGGAGTAAAATTGTCTTCATCTCCATTCAAATGCAAACTTGTATTTTATATGCTTCGACATGCGTTTCCTTACATTCACTAGAAGTTAAGATGGTTAGTGAATAATGCAAGACGTATTCTTACATGTCTAGCAACCTAGTATATGACTTCATGCCATATTTACAAAGACATCAATGTCCACCACTTACAACTTTTGTATTACGTCATACATGGTGACAAATACTATAGATGTACATAATCACTACCATTCTTTTTTTCAATCTAAGCAGATGACATCTCCCTATGGATTTTGGAGAATAAACATGGATGTGGAATGACACATGAACAAGGCAATAGAAGAAAGGTTCAAACAAGGTAGTTATTGCATTCTCTAGAAATAAACAATATAATAATTTATCTTTTAAATACTAATAAGAAAGCTCTAGACATGGCAATTCAATAGGCAATTCAAAAGACTGTGCATGCATTTTTCATAAGCAATCCTAAACATGGCAATGATGTCAAGCTCAGCATCAAGAACCACTACCTTTATCCCCTGATGAATGTCTAAAAGACACCGGTACTCTTCAAGGAGACATAGTGGTAGACAACCTACTCTATCCTCCTGACATCTTTCGATATGTCTACGTGCTATCTCACTGAAACATGATTTTTGAGTTTTAATTATCCCATATGGTTTGTCTCCTTCCTACCGCTCAATTTGTATAAAGAGCTGGTCTTCTCTTCTCTATATTATTACATCAAGTGACTTTTCAAGCCATGTGACATAATTGTCAAATGTTGTATATTTTGTATGGCATATATGTATGGTGTATGGTATATTATGTATAGCATATTGTGTATGGTATATTATGTATGGCATATTGTGTATTATGTACTGTGTACAGTGTATGGCATGTTGTATTGGACATTACGAAATGTACATGCGCATTATATAGGATACATGTGACTGTCCATACTAACATCATACTAAAGGTTGCAAGAGGTATTTATGATAAATGCAAATGTCTACATTAACGTCGCAAGACATATAGACGTTGAAGTTGACGTCTCAAAAAATAGCTAGACATCTGAGAAGACATCTCAAAATACATCTCAGAAAACGTCTGGACGTCTGATTGAAAACTATGAAATTTGGGCGTCTTTAAGAACATCTTTGGCTGCAACTCAGAAGTTACGTCTATGTTGACTTTGTCACGTCGAGGTAGACATCTCTAATGACGGTGTATGTTATTATACGCACGTCTAAGTGAACGCCACATGCACGGAGGTGAGCATCATGAAAAACATGATGTATCTTCCTTGACGTTTTTTAAGACCTTCAGATGTCTATGCTAATGTCGTACATAACATCATTGAAATTCTTTGATGACGCAAGAGACTGCTTTGAAAATGCCCCGTCAGCAGCTCTGGGTGCCACGTCACCCTATTTTGGCCTCTACGTCAGATGACACGTCATTGCCACGTCAGAGGACACATCATCAATGGGTAATGGATGAAAAATTTGCCAAGCTGGCTTCCTGCGCTTACATGGCGACGAGGTGGCAGCCACATGGCAGCTTTTGAGGATCCCGTTGACCCATGTTTTTTGTGATGTCTGGTGGAAAACATGCGATGTCAGCCTAGATTTTCGATGTTTTTGGCACATCTCACTAAACATAATTTTTTGGACGTCTACGTTAACGTAGGAAAACGTCAGATGTGACATGCCAATGTCAAAATCTTGATGTCCAGAAAAACACGGTTTTCTTATAGTGGAAGGAGGGTGCAACAGTTGGGAATGAGATTACGCATACCTCCAATGGAGATTTTTGAGCAATTCTGCAAGGATGAAAAAGCTTTTTGTTTAGTCCTCTTATAAGATTAGTTGTTTGAAATCATAGCCTATTGCAAACCTTTCTACATAATCAATGCAATGCTTTGTAACTTTTAGCACGGAATCAATGCATATCTAGTACGTGTTTATTACTTCATGCTGTTGCAAATCCATTACAACTTTTTTACAAATTCGTCATAAATTGTTGTTCATAAACCATCATGTAGGTATACTTCAAGTACATTAACAATGATGTACACCACTCCTGTCTGACTAGTATGAAATTTCATAAACTTAAACTAAGATTAGCATTTCGTTTGTATCAAATATGAACTCCAAAATTACCTTGATCATGAGACCTTCTACCCACCACTTGGATTTCCATTTGATCGGGGACCTGCCCGTGTAACCAACACAAAATTAGGCACTCACATGGGCAGCTTGCACAAATGGAGTGTAATGAACTAATGATTCTCTTTTATTTTTTAATTTTTTTAATTTTTCATTTGCAAGAGACAATGGAGATGGTGGTTGATTGCATTTTGTGCAATGTAGAATCAATTTTAGCTATAATGTTACAACAAAGTGTTTGTTTTGGGGGATTTTGTTAGAGGTTAGAAATAATGACATGCCCTTCAAATGGATCATGTCATCTTCAGATCACTTGATCAAATTCTTTCTCCACAATTCTTAGTGGAATCTCTTTGTTATATTTTGAGGTTCTTGAGAGACTCTCCAATTCTATGTCATTCATGTTCAGTAATATGAATAATTGTTGTTTGAGCAGTCTATTTGAAGTAAGACATGTTTTGAATTGAATTGTTATTAATGAATTCAATCATTTATAATGGACACATTATGAATTTCTCCACTATGTCAATGATGTGCAAATCTTTTTTAATTCTCTAAATGGAGTTCACCAAGGTATTCTCCTTCACAAGCAAGAAGATTGTTCTCTTACACCTATCAAATTTCCTTCCAATCAATTGCATGTGTGCACTTCAACCATTCATTTGTGTTGACGAGTGTGTGTAGATGGTTATCAATTTACAATATTTGATGGTAATATTTGACTTCTTGAGAAATAAAGATCAGAAACTTCCTTACAAAAATTATATTTTCATGAAATTTATGTGATCTTACTATTTGAAAATGCAATATAATTTAGCTTTTAATTCATATGTTCTAAAAATTGAAGTATATCATCAAATTAAATATAAATTATTTAATCCCTAAAGTCCCATTGGTCCTACAGGAGCCAAAATGCAACTTTGGATAGGCTCATACAGTCTCAAGATTCATCATAATTCAACGACGCTAGAGTGTGAGTGGAGAGCGACAAGCGTTGAGCGTTGAGCGATGAGCAATTAGGTTTGAGCACTCAACACAAGGATTTTTACTAAAAATAGATATGTCAGAGTAATAAATGATATTGTCAAATCCAAAAAAAACAATATCAAAAACCTAAGATAGAAAAAATTACCCCCCAAAAAAGCAAATTTTTTTATTTAAAATAATCAATGTTGCAATTAAATGTTGCATTAAGGGACATCCATTCATCCATGTACAAATGAACTTCATCCATGTCATCCATTCATCATCCATCCAAGAAAGGCTTCATTTGCATATTATAGTAAATGTCCTAGAAAATGGAGTGTAATTTTTTTTTTGAAGTTCCAAAAATAAAAATTTACAAAAATCATTAAGATTTTATATTATTGACCACAACTCTATTAACTATTTTGAGACTAGCTTAGTGTTCCTCGAAACCAAATAGCACCTTTAAGATTCATTTGGAGAAATGTAATAACTAATCCTACATTGTAGTTTGGCTGCAATCTAGAGCTCCTTGGAACTAGAGAACACCAATAAGGTTTATCTAGAGAAATGTAATAATCAATTCTACATTGATTTATTAATTTCTTTTTGTGATTTCAAATCCTTTCATCTAAGAACATTGACTTTAAAGACCAATTTGTTTTCACCCTCTTCATAAGTCTCTTTGGTATCAAAGAGGCTTCCCTTCATATATTATGTCCAAGCTTTTTTTGGCTTACAATGAGTCTTTTTGAAACTTGACTTTTGCTTTGTTGAAGATGTAGGTTTGTTAATTATTCTGAAAATATGTACATCCTTGGACAATGATGCTATAGTGTGGGCAGGGAATAATAAGCAATGAGCATTGAGCAACAATCATTTAAATTTGAGCACTTATTAAGATTTTTTTACTAGAAATAGACATGCCAAAGTCATAAATAGTGGTATCAAATCTAAAATAGTAATGTCAAAATTATAAGAATAGAAATGATTAAAAATAAAATTTTAAAAAGTCAATTTATTGTTAAACTTTTATTTATTTAAAATTGTTGATTTAACATTTAAATGTTGCAAGTAGGGCCAAGAATGATAGCCTAGCCACTTCTACAACAAAAAAGGTACTACCATAGAGATGATGTGCAAATGAATTTCATCCATGTCATCCATCCAGAGAAGGCCGTATTTACACATTATAATACATGTTCTACAGACCTATAGATCTCTCCATCCACTTTTTTATGACTTTCTTGCAAGTGAAATGCACAAACTTTGATACCAAATGTATATTTATTGAAAATTAGACACTTCATTCATTGTATTGTTCATTAATCCTTGAAGTCCCATTGTCCTCATGGGAGAGAATATACATTCTTAGTAGAAATATAAATATTTTTTCAATCAGGTGCCTAGAAAAAAGTTATGTTGTCCTAAACTCTTTTGGCAGCTCGGGCAATTTGGACATGACTTGCTAAAACCCTCATTGATTTTTGAAACTTGGTATGTATGTAATTAATACAATATCTTATGCAATTGTTCCTAAAAAAAATTTAGTTCTCAAATCACATGTCTAACTTTGTTAGCTATGTTGGAGTGGTTTCAAGAAAAGTATTTTCTTTTTACTTCAAGCCCTATTATCTTGCAATTTTTAAAGTCAAAGTTTATGAAAAATTTTCCACATATTCTAATTGTTTGTCTCTAACTTTTTTCTAATTGGATTTTGAGTAAAAAAATTCTTGATTGCACAAGAAATCATCAAGAAATTACTAGTATATTGCCAATTCACTTAATCTTCTTGCATTGCAAGGTGATTTAGAGTAAGCTAGACTCTATATTTGCTTTTGAATTTTTTCATGAATGAATCTAACATCATATAATTATAAATGGTGAAAATCTTCATTTTTGACTTTGAGTAAAGAAAATTTTTTACTCCAAGGGGGCTTAAAGTCTACAGCCCTTGTCTTGTAGGATTTAAAATTCTATTTGTACTTCAAACATTATAATTTTTTACTCCAAGGGGGCTCAAAGTCTACAGCCCTTGTCCTGTAGGATTTAAAATTTTATTTGTACTTCAAACATTATAATCTTTTAATCCAAATGGTCAAATGGACTGAAATCTTTTTTACACATTGCTTTGTATATTTAATGTAATTTTGAACAGTTGGAATTAAAAAAAAAAAAAATAGTTTTTGATTTTGGACAATGCATCAAAAATTGGTAGTTTTGGACTTTTTCACTTGCAAAACATCCTCTAGCCTTTAGAAATTAAATAAAATTCATCTCCAACTAGATTTTCTTTTGTCCGTGAAAGATTTGTAATTTCTATAATAAAAAATAGGATCTAATTCAATGGAAGTTCCAAGGAAGATACTATAGATTACTTTTTCATATTAATTATCCAAAAGGTGTCTCGAGGTTCTGAGGGACCTTAGAGTGTTTTTGGAGCCCTCGAAGACTTTTGCCAAAATGTGGCTACTATTTATAATACTTCAAAATTCTATAATCTCCAACCCAAGAGCAAGTTCTCATTTTTTTCTATTCATTGATCCACAAAGTGTTTGGAATTGTTTCCTAAATTTTGGAGGGGCTTTTGATAAGAATTTTTGTTGACATGGTTTTCTTTAGTTGGTCTTGTATTATTTAAATTAAATTGAAGAATCTACATTAATTTTTAATTCCTAAAATCCCAAGACCATTTTTCTTGTACATTCTGTTAAAATTTCATGAATATTTGACCAAAATTGACTTCATAGGAACCTACTCGGATTTTCAAATGTCCTTCAATGGACAGTTGTCCTTTAGGAATTAAATTACCAAAAAAATGGAAAAAATTAGCAAAACTTTCATGAACATCTCATAAATAATTGAAGGATTCTTTTTGTATTTTTTTAAATGGAAATTTCCTAAAATTATTAGAAATTTGCATTTTTGCCCTCAAAACTTTATTTAGTCTTCCAAGGCTAAAAGGTCCCTCAAAGCCTAAGAACACTTTTAAGGTAACTTTGTAGAAATTAGACTCTAGTTGATTTTACAATGTTGTTTAGCTAAATTAGGCCTTTTTGTATGTACATTTTTTACATTTATAATTTTACAAATGATTTGACTCATCCTTTTGGTGCCAAATACTATTTTCACCATAGTCCAGTAAGGCATATATTACTTATTCCAATTAATTGTTATTTAACCACCTCTAAATACATGTGTTTTAACTATCAATTGCTTGAAGATTAGGGAAAGAATGGAGCCTGGATAGGACTGCTAGATCTAGACCACCACTATACATCTCAGATGTAAGGAGCCATTTCTTGGTACCACATGACCCTCCCTCTATTAGTTTAAGCGGTTAACAAAAGTCCAATTAGATTATTTTCTTATTTGATAAACAACTCTTCAATCTGCTCATCAAATCCAAAGAGCCATTTTTGGGTGAAATGACCCTCATTCTATTAATTTGGAGGATTATTCAACTCTAAATTAATTTTTTCTTCCAAAATTTAAAAAAAAAATATTCTTCTTCATCAAATGACTTTTCAGATTTTAGAGTCTTGTAGCATCAAAATTCTTCTTCATCAAATTGGCGAGTTATTTGGATAGTTTTTTTTAATTCAAAATTTTTTTTCAAATTTTTTTCAAATTTTTAAGTGCAACATATAGCTCCTCGGAATCTCGGATCCAAGGAGTCATTTTTTGATGCCAATAGATCCTCCCTCTATTAACTTGAGGGGATTTATTTGAAGATCTTTGATTCATTGTGAGGATTCCCCCAAGTCAAAGGAAGGCTCTTCGGAACTTAAGGAAGAAGGGGTCTTTGACAAGGAAGAAGGGGTCTTTGACATTGAAAAGCCCTTTTATACTGCCGAAGGGCTTTCTCAGTAAAAATAATTTGGTATAGTATCAGATAGGTTCTTAATGCCATAGAAGGCTCCTCGTATCTGAAGAGCTATTTTTTAGTACTAAAAGACTCTTCCTTAATTTATTTTGGTATATCATTATATGGACTCTCATTGACCCATTGACTTTTGTAGAAGCCTCTTCACGCCAAAGCTATAGCTCTTTTAAGTTTGATTTTGAAAAATCATCATGGCAAAACTTTGACTTTGTGGGAAATATTCCCTAGATGGCTCATTTAAGCCCAAATTTTTTGTAGATTTTTTCTTCTTTTATTCCATGCACGTGTTTGAATTATTTTGCTTCCATTCATTGTTTTAGTTGATTTTTATATCGGAAACCATAAAAATTAGCTTTGATAGTTTTTGTTTCTTTGACCCCTAAAGTTTCTTGACTATGTTCTCACAAAAAATGCTCTAAAACTACCATTTCTAGTACAAGTACCAAATTTTTGAAAAATGTCATTTTTGAACAAATGTAACCGTAGGATCTTGTAGTACTCTAGTTTGAGAATATGTAGAAAAAATTTCAAAAATTTCCAGATATTGGCAAGTTGGCTATATGCTTCAAAAAATTTCAGATCATTTGGAATTGTACAACATACAAGAAAAAAGTAGTAAGTAGAAAGAAATAAAGAATGGTTCAAAACACTAAATTGTTAATTAAGAAGTTAATTATAAAATTGAAAAATGTTAATCCCAGTGGTTGCAATGTTGTAATAAACAATTTACACCCTACACTTTTATTTTTTTGAAAAATATTGAAAATTGAGTGAAATAAACGACTTCAAAGTTTTATTTTTATGTAGACAATCCATAACTACCCACAAACTAAAAATCCTCATAACATTTGACTCCTTGATCAAAACGGAATGATTCAAAGATTTCTACTTACATATAAATCTAATGAACCAATTCCAAATTTTTATTTTTGAAAAAAATGATTTTTTCTGATCTGCCCAGACCGCCCAAGTTGAGAAACAAACTACATATCATGTAGTAACTTTTGACTTGTATTTCCAAATGTCATGAAATTTTGTGCATGTGAAAGATATTCCTTGTTTCCACCTTCTATAAAAATTTCAGCCCAAAATATGCAAATCTCCAATCACACGTACCTGCCCAAAATTTCCATGTTGCCAAAAACCGCATGTTGGTCCTTAGGGGTTAACTTTAGCTTCACTATGGTATTTTCATTTTTATTTTAAAAAACCCCAAAATCATTAGTTTTCTAGTGATGCAAATAGAATCCACCTTCACTTCTTCAATTGTTGATTGCACTTCAAGACCTCGCCATCAATTCAGAGGTTAGATATACTTTTCTATAAACTAAACCTAATGTCTTTGTCACTTGAAATCATATCCTATAAATAATACAATTACAAATTCTCAAAAAAGATTTAGAAAATTTTTTAGTCTTTTGACCTACAATGAAAATTATAATTTAGCGAGCATACCTAAAACATGTTCAACTGGACGGTTTAAAACAGCCTGCCAGGCCGGCCAAGCAATTTTACACTAGCTAATCAGCTTGACAAACCACTCTAGCCAGAAAAGCTAGCTCAACTAGGAAGGCAAGCCAACCCACCCAGCCAAGTACTTTTACACTGGCTAATCAGCTTGGCAAACCACCCTCGCCAAAAAAATTGGTTCAACTAGGAAGGCAAGCCATTAACAAATTGTTAACTTGGGTGCATCTGGGTGCACTCCGTCTCACGACTTGGCTCGTGTGCAGTCGGGTGCAATTGGTAATATTGCTATCTTCAAATTATTTTCAAATTGTTTCTTTCAACCTTTAAAGGGAAAAATTACTATGATTGATTGTCACAATATTATTGAAAAGACATTTGAGTTTTTGAATAAAAAGTTTATTCTTTTAATTTTTAAAGGAAAAAAAATTTAGAATTGATGATGACAATCTTATAAAAGAGACATTGGAGTTTGTTTTTTTCCTGTTGTTTAGATGTCAACTTGGGCAGGTCCAGCAGCTCTAGAAAAATGTCTTTTTTCAGAAGTTAAAGTTTGAAATTGGTTTATTATCAAATGATTATCTAAATGATTGTTTCAATAGAGGGATGGAAAATAAAAATTGCGTCAGAAGAGAAATCAAGAACACATGTTTATAAAAACATAATGATTGAAAAATAAATAAATAATGGAGTATAAATCAATTATTTTTCATGAGAGGATACACAATTTTCAACAATTTTCAGCACCTAAAGTTTCTCTCTTTTGCCTTCTTATTTTACATTCAATTTAGGCCTTAGTTTACAATCTTTATGTGTTTATTGAAAAAAACCCACAAAGATTAGTATTTATTTTTTTGAAATAATAGTAAAGGTTATTATTACTACTATCCTATTATTATTTGCTGTTTATCATTTTAGTTATTTGTTTAATATGGCTTGATAAAATATATATCTAGAGTTGAAAGATTCTTGCTTTATATTAACAATTGGTCTTTCAGAAGTTAATTAACCCATGAAGGACTGATTGACCACTTTTGAATTGAAATTGATAATTTTTTTATTAATAATTAGAGTTTATGAATGAATTTGGATCCAAATAGAAGAAGACGGGTGTGAAAAATTGATAACTAAATTCATAGGAAAAAGAATCAAAGCAACTTGTGCTCGCATGTATTTTGGAGTTTGAAAAACAAACAAAACATGCGGTGAAAGTTTTTGAAATTTTTTTCACACATTTCTATAGTAGTCTAGTACAAATTTGTATGATTGAATTTTGAAAATAAGACTTTTTTTCATTTTTTTCCTCATTGCCCCCCAAAGTGGCATTTTTTTTCAAATTGTGCCCAAAAATGTGCCTCGGTCTTTTTGGGGTTAAACAAGATTACATTACATGACATTACATGAAATTACATTTATAATTACATGAGTTTAAATTAATGGTTTAAATTTTAACAGTGGGTGTAGTTTTGAGTTGGTACTACACCCGACTGCACCTAGTCCCGTCAGGAAATTAATTTCTTGCAAGTAATGCACTTACTTAGTTTTTAAAATTTTTGATCATGTGGACTTTTTTGTAGACATGACCGCAAGCAAATAATGAATTTGATTGAATTGGATGTGATGAGTTGGTGAACTTGCTGTGATGAGTCATTTAACTTGATGTGCTGAGTAGAAAATTCGTTAATATATAAAATGTAGTGGCCTTTAAAGAAATAATCGTGTTTTAAATTACTGTACCCAGATTTCATTGAAATGTGAAAGAAAATGGATGAAATGCATGGACGAAAATGTAATGCTTTTTTTATTGAAAATTGAAAAAGGTGAAAAAAAAAGTTTCTACCCGTACTCAAACTTTGACTATAAGCATAAATATTAGTGTAGCTTCTGCAATTCAAGCATTTCTATTTTCATTTCAAAGTTTCAAGGTTTAGGGATTGCCAACTGTAGCCCGCAAGCACAATTGCAACCGCTCTTGAGCTTTGCATTTTTTTGCTTGTGTATACCATATTGCTCGCGATTGTGCAGGAATTAGTTGGATTAGGGATCCACAGGATTTTGACGTTGTGAGTGGATACTTTGCTTCGTCGTTCGGTGCTTTGTTTTTAGTTCTGCTTCTTTGTCAGATTTGTTTACGAGCGATCTCCATGTAGGTACTCCAAAGGGAGTTTAGAATATTCGTCAATTTTGAATAGCATTGAAATCCAGCCCGCTATCCCATTACTGCATTGCTCCGCTGAATTGTATCAATGATTGAATTTGCTGGTGCCGACACATGAAGAAGTCGAAGTGTTTACTTTGAGTTCATTTGGTTATATGTATTTATTGATTGGTAATATTTTCAAATCTTGGTTTTGATTTTTTCATATACTGTGTGACATATTAAATCTCAACCTTCAAAATAAAATAATGTAACTTATCTCAAACATGCACTTTTCATCAGATACCTTTTTATCAAAGTGTGTTTCTTGATTCTTCAAGATGATCATCACAAAGTTCCTTTATCACGAAGTGTCAATAGTAATCATATGATTATCGTCGAGCACTGCTTTCATGTTATATTCATTCATTTAAAAATACTATTTCAACACGAACATTTTCAAACATTCTCTCTGAATTTTGTCCATAACTTTTGATTAGAGGCTTTAATTCTTAAACGGGTTTTTAAAGATGAAATCTCAAACGGATTTTTGGAGATGAATTATATATTAATTTACTATCTTTTCTTTGTTCAAAGTTTTTTGGAAAAAATTATTCTACTATGCCTAATTCTCCTTTTAGGTATTTCTAGGGACAGTTTGCATGTTATGGGCTGGTTTACCTTAGTTTAAGTTAAAATGTCATGTACACACATTATCAAGTTACCAAGCATTTTTGGTGAGAACATAGTCAAGGAACTTTAGGGATTAAAGAAAATAACTAGGACATTTTTTTAAAAGATTTTTTATTAAATTAAATGATTAAGCTGAGGCAACAAGCAAATGACCATAGAGAATTACAAAATGACATGAAAAAACATCACAATTTTGGAGTCATCCTAAAAAGTCCTTTGTCAATCTTCAATTTTTTTTTTTTTAGTCCATTTGATGTTGTAGTGTAAAAAGAACTATTAATTTGACTCGTTTACATTTCCAAGTCAATTAGCTTTGTAATATTCATTGTAGACCAAAAGGGTGAGATAAAAAAATTTAGAAAGGGTCAATTTGTATAGATTTGTAAAGAGTCAAATGGACGTGGTGACTCTTCTCATAAAGAGTTGTCTTCAATTTTGGGACTATATGTTCAGATGTCTATTCTCTCTTTTCTCAGTTCTTACCAGTCCTATAAGACTCATTCTATCCTAGCGCTCAATTTGTAATTCAAGCTTGCAGCATTTCTATTCGCAAAATTGTCTATTTCGCTATATGTTTGTATGGTGTTTGAAGCTTTTAAGGTTTGGACAGGTGGTCTAGTTGCGGGAAGTGTACCTAGTCGAGTAGACTGCTGGAAATTGTTGCACAAAAGTAGTGCAGTCTAATTGCCTGATTCTGTATTTCACTAGAACTGGTTGTGTGAAGTTTTTGGTCAAGTTGACAGTGGAGTTGGCTTGCTTAATTGATTTAAGTTGTCGTTTAATTGCATGTATTGTTAAAGTGTAAATTGAGCATGGGTGTAATTGATTGTGTATGAGAAATAAAGTCCATTAGCTTGGAAATCTTGTGAATATTGGAGTAGGTTGAATTAGTCCAATCGACAAGCATTGTTGTGTATTTGGTTATTGTGTGAGTAGTCTTGGTCGAGTTTGACTGTAGAGATTACTCTGAATTAAGATGAATTGTCTGTTTAATTGCTTACAGTGTTAAGTGGGATTGTGAAATATCTGTGGTCAATGGACTGTGTATGAATATGATGTTTGACTGAATTGAAGTTCATCAAATTGTCTGTGAATGCGTATTGGTTGTGTGATTGATAAGGTCTAATTGCTTTTCTTATGAATGTGAATTGTATCTAGTTGATAAGCCTTGGTGTGAAAACATTCTTGTAATTGAATCACAAGTTGTGTATACGCTGGTCTGAGTGAAACATCAGAGTCGTTCTACTTGACGGTGTGGAAGCCGAGGAGTCTCCAGTTACTGTAAAATTTACAGACATAACAAGAATTTTGAGTTTGGTCAATTCATCTGTGGAAGAAAAGTTGTGCTCCCAATTTGTTGAACCAAGTCCTGCGGAATGCGAACCGAGTGGTGTACGGAGACTTTAAGTGGTCGAATCGACAGATGCTGCAATCGCAGATAAGTTGATTCTTTTAATAAGTGAACTTAAATTATTTCTATGTTAAGTGGTTAACGATTTGATCTCACTGGTTGTACTAGATGCTTGTGTAAAGGGATCTATGGATCTTGTTGGGAGTGTATGATGAATTATCAAATCCGTAACAGAGTGGGCGAGTAATCAGTATCTGTACTAAAGTCCAATTGACAAAAATTGTGTTCTTGTCCACCAATTGTGAATTTATCACTGAGATAAATTATGTCGGTCAGACTTGTGATCCAGTAATATCTAGAGGGAGTTAAGTTTAATTGACATTCAAATTGGAAGGAAGTAGAGCATGTCATTTGAATTGTTTTGTAAGTTGTGAGTCAATCTTGAATTCAGTCAAGTAGACTGAGTAAGCTAGATCAATTTGAGGATTTGAAATTAAAGAGACCGAAATGGCAACCACTGTGTTAATTTGACTGTGTGCACTAGTATATAAATCAAATTATATATAAATTTGTGTTTATTGCTGTGGAATTGATTCACTATGTGTAAATGCTCATTGTAATATGTGTGATTCTACATGTACGTGGTTAAATTGTTAATCCTTGTGTATCTGTATGTGTAATGTGTGTAATTGACTGCGTCTAATTCCTATACAACATCCCATCTAAAAATTTCTTACTATTAGATTTAATTATAGTTTAGGTAGGGATCTCATAGATTTATAGAAGACATACTGCTTAAGTCTATTCAACATTCGGTGAGGCTAGTTTCATTTTGGTTTAGTTGCAGCAAAATTAGCAGTTAAAGAGAAATGATTGACAGCTTACATTGTGAAATTTAAATTGCTCCCATGCATATACAAACAATTGTTGAACCCATACATATGTTCAAGAGGTGGTGAGATTATCAAATTGACCATAAAACATATCAGGTTGTTGGGGATTGTTTGGGTTTTTACCAGCATAGTTTAATTGCCTGGCTTGTAGAAGATGTCAAGTCGATTGTGTACCTAAGTTTGGTAGCAATTGGATTGTTTTGTTATAAGTCGACTTGCAGTTTAGTCTTAGGTCTTGTTAGTTGGTACCAAGGCAAATTTACCCAACTATCGAGGCTGTTAAAGTGTAAAGAAAAATTGACCTTGTAAAAGATGGAGCATAATGGCTGACGTAAAGACTCAATTAAAATTCAAGAATTTTTTTTATTAAAATAAATAAAATAAAATTGAATAAGAGATAAAGAATTAATTCACATAAAGAGAATTGACCAATAAGAGAATAAATAAAGTAATGTGAATAAGAGAGAAAGAAAAGAGGAATATATTACTTAAAGAATTGTATTTCAAAGTTTACTTGTATTTTAAAATATGCATACAAAGTGGCTAGAGCATGCATAACAAATTGATCACCCCAACGAATTGATCAAGATATTTGACATGAGCCAAATACTAGGCAGGACTAGGACGCATACATTGAGTCTATAATAAACATTATATTTTGGACTGAGAAAATTGACCTTAGTAATTGACCTTATAATTGACCTTAGTAATTGACCTTAGTAATTATCCTTAGGGTTTTCTTTTATTGAAAATGAATTATCAGACATAGAAATAAATATTCAAAACTCGAAATAAAGTGACCTTAGTTACACATACATAAGACTATTTGACCTTGCCTTGGAAATAAATCCTCCTATACTAGTTTTCTCTGGGTTTTGTAAATAGACAAAATCTACATTACATCATTGTTCATTGATTTGTTATAGCTTCCATTCAGTTTTTGACTTGTATTTGCTTGATTGATATTTTTTATAATTCAAGTTTATTTTTCTCAAAATTTAATTGAAACTTTTGCCTTCTCAATGGTGGTTGTATAACAATGCTACGCTTTTTTATAAGAAATCTACAATCATTGCAATCTAATTGAAATCTGTAAAAGTAATACACTTCTTAATAGATGAAAATAAAGAAATACAATAAATCTAAAAAATTTGGATACATTGCACAATGAAGAAGACTATAGGAATCAATGTTGGTTAAAGTTAGAAAAATCTTGCTTCTTGAAAAAATTCTTTTTATTCTTAAATTTAAATCAAAAGACATACTAAAAGTGCAAGAACACTCTCTTTTTGTTTCTCCTCCAATTAAAATTTTGGAAAAATTCGTAAAATTGAATACTTTATTAATTTTTGAATTCTAATTCCTAGAAGTAGGTGTATACGCTAGTTGAGTTTACACAAAGATATTTGTCACTACAATTTACGTACATTGTGAAATTTTTAGATTTTTTGTGATAATCTTTTTATTTTCCACAATTACTTTTTCTTCAAAAGTTCTCATAAAAATTAATATTCTTCAAAAAAATCTAAAATTTCTATGAGGTATAGAAGACATATATTTTCATCAGTTTTCAATAGTGTATTAGGTAATTGTAAAGAGTAGCGGTGCACTCGCTTGTTAGAGCGGTCTTAAAGAGAGATTTAGGATTTTCAATGAGTCATGACAGGAAGCCAACGTGACAACCGGCCATTCTCCATGAAAATATAAGGGAGAGTAACGTGTGTTGGGATAGAATCGAAAGCAAGTTATGGTGGTGCAAGATCAACTCATGCAATTCATGTTACAAGAGAAAAGAACGCTTTGTACATTACAGAGGAGAAGTTCACTAATTCACGATTTATCAGGCAAACATTCCTGACCAGCGGTTTATAGATCAAGGTGAGTTTCTGTTTATAATATTAGTGGTATTGTACCATAGGTACACTCTGCATGCAGCTAGTGGTAGGTGCAGTGCTTTACGCTTTTCTGGTTGCCTTTTTTGTTACCTCTTTTTTAAATGATCTTCTTCTAGATGATGTTCAAGAGATGAAAAAGGTTGCAAATTTTTTTGTGAATTCAACAAATCGGAAGAGACTTCGAACGCCTGAGCTTGTTAACAATTTTAGGTTAAATGGATCCAATTATGTCAGAAAATGTAGTCAATTTGAGGACTTTGACTTTGACGCTTTTAATAGTATGTTTTTTTATGGATGCGAGAATAAATTATTCAATGCCTACCCTTCAATGGGCTTTGAGTTGGTTGCAATGAGATTCTTGAAAGAGCGCCAGGAACATTTAAATGCTGAGCCTCCCGTTGCTGTCTGGGACGATTCCGGATTGGATACAGTGCTATATAATCCAGCTCAACATTTGATAAGTACTTCACTAAGTTATTTTCCTTTGCACTGAGCTTGCATGATTTTTGAGTTGTCAATTTTGTATATTAATTTTGCATTATCGTTTTGTTTTTTCAGAGCCCAAAACAGCGGACAGAAGATGCATGAGCTGAATTTGATACGGTGGTAGAGTGTGAAGTCACCATAGTAGATATAATTGATTCCCTCCCTGAAGAGAATTATGACATTGATGGTGCACTTTGGGATAACGTATTGCAAACTTTGGTAAGTAAGCCTATTATCAAATCAATTCTTCAAATTACGATCTTTCTTACAGCTTTAAGGGAATTTTAACAGATTTGAGGGGCTTTCTTCAAAGGCTTAGTCTAAGAACTTTAGAGGTGTTAAATTGTGATGTAAAGAGTGAATCAGTAAAGTCTGAGAAACAAATGAAAGTAGGTCAATTGAATCATTGATGTAGAGTCTTTGGATTTACAAGAATCAAACTTTAGATTTAAGAAAATTCAATATTTGATTTCAGGATAGCATTTGGCTAAATGAGTTATCTAGGGTGACAAATGATGATTTAAGAAAAGAATCAGGCTTCTTGTTGCAATATTTGAAAGAAATAAACCTTGTGTCAAAACTAAATGCAGTCGGGTGCAATATTGACTCAGAACTGCATCCACTATTGGATACAATAGTGACTGTGGACTGCACAAATTAGGTTATTTAAAATAAATTAAAATAATCCACATTCAAATTTCAAAAAAATCTTGCTTAATAATAAAAATATAAGAAAATAAAAAATAAAATAAAATTTGCCATATCTTATATTTATAAATCAAATTTAAACCTTGATTTAAGAATTTGTTGAAATAAAGTCTTTATTTAAGTTATTTTACCTTTATTAAGACAACATTAACATCTATAATTTATTAAAGAAATTTTAAATTTTAAAAATGACAAATAAAATAAATACAATATTAAATAAAATCACAAGACTTAGTCTTGTGAATGCACAAAATTGAGCGAGAATATTATTTTCCACATTTCTTTATAAAAAGCGGATTTTATCAATGAAAATCTAAAAAAATATCTTTTAAAAATAATAATTTGTATTTAATTTAATATTAATTATATTTTTAACACACATTCTGTTTGGATTTGTGAATGAATGCAATCACACTCAATTTTATAGAAAGATTTTTCATTTTAAATTGTGCAATAAGGAGAGCTTTTCTAATCAACGTTTTTCCGCAATTGTCAATGGTGTACATCCATTTCGAGTCCTTATCCTGGGATCAGTGCAAGCTTTTTTGACCAATGCTCTTCCGCAACCGTCAATGGTGCACATCTATTTTGAATCCTCATTCTAGAATCAATGCGGATGGCTTTAGTCCAGATTATTGTTATTTGTATCACTGCAGTTGATATAGCATCATCAATGTAAATTCTAACTCCTGAACGATGGCTAGTGTGTCCTCATTTCTCCGCAATTTATAATCTTAAATGATAAGATTACCTTATAGGAGTTGAGGGGTGTGAGGCCTTTGAAAAAGCATTTAAAAGCTTTAATATGAAATTCATTTAATTCTTTTCGTGATTTGTGGTTTTCAAGTTATAGGATTTTAGGCTCTTATATTTGTAGATAGGAATTAATCACATTTTTATTCAAGACTGTCGTAAATCATACTGCATAATTAAAAGTATTAATGGTGAAACTGACTTGGCAATTTAACTAATTTTTCAAAAAATTATTCATTGAATTTGAAAGTTGCATTCCTCTAGTATTACATCATTTGAATTAAGTTTTTTTCTTCTGCTTGTTCAAGGAATCACCTCATAAGACATACTTTCATTTTTTATAATCAGTTTTTTTGACTTTCAAATTGTATTGTCAAAATTAGGAAGCACCACTTGTTAAATCTTTTACTATAGATTTTAAATGTTGAAAAAAATTCCATTTACAAGATCGTTGGGGAAGTGAAGAAATACAAAAATACACGGCACAAAATAAGGAGGATTTTTTATATGTACCTCTAGTCAAGGCAATGAAGAAATCAATTTTTCCTGAATTTGACAGGCTGGTCATTGTGAAAAATAACGGGTAAACAAAAAGCCTTGAATTCAAGTTTTGCTATTCACTTTTATATTGCAATTTGTCAAGCAGTTAAAATACCTTCATCATGTAGTATGACAAATATTATCACTTTATAGAATATTTTTCTGAAAGTTTAAGCAAGCATTTCAAAAACATATGACATAAATTTTTAACATTATATATATTTATAGCTTTGAGTAATTATTAAGTCATATTGTATAATTGACACAAAAAAAACTAATAAGTAACATGGCAATCTGCTATTTTAAGCGAGAATCTGGATCAAAGTAATCCGCATTAGTTGCGGGATGAAGATTCAAAGTAAATGTGTATTATTGTTTTTTGAGGACGTTACTATCTTCTTTGAAAGACTATGTTGAAATCAAACTATAACATTGCAATTTTCTAAAATTCAATTCATCGCAAATGAAGAGCCCCTCAAAAGTGTAATGATATTTAGTTTATTTTTTTATGTGAATTATAAATTTGTTATGTTATGTTGACTAATTACATAATATAACTTGTTATGTGTTTTTATTTGAAATGCATATAACTTACATTGTTGATCACAAAATAAAAATCTTTTTTAACAATATTAAGATTTTTTTGTAACATTGTATACTTGTGTTAATTTACAAACTAAAATTAAAATCTTATGTCTTGTTTACAATTTATCACAATGTCAGATATCAGAAGACATGTTGTGATTATGCAGATAGAAACAAATTACAATTTATTTGAAAGAGTTTTATTATCACTATTAAGTTTCTTCAACTATATAAAAAAAAATGTATGCATTGCAATAGAGACTACCCCATTTGTTACTACAATTTTAGTACTATCAAATTTTCACAACGTATTGCAGGTTGTGGATTTTCTAGCGGCTCACTAAAAGCCTAATTTTTTTTTCATACAACATTGTTCTAAACTCATGAGGCACATAAAAATGGCATTGATATTTGACTTTGTCTACAGTTGATTATCGACATAACAAAAAAGACTTTAGAAGTATTTGATTTATCTTTTAAGCTCTTGTAATTGTATATATTTAGGTCTAATATACAAAGAACTTGTAAAAAAATTAATTTTTTAACAACAAAGATTCAAACTTATATAAATAATTTTTCTTTATTCAAATAGTTTTTTTTATAATTGTTCCGTTTTCTCAAAGAAGGCTCCTTAGATTCAAGGAGCCCTCCCTTGGCACTAAAGAATTTATTTTAAGAAAGCTCCTCATACTCAAAAAAAGTTATTAGGATTTAAAAAGCCCTTCTTTGGTGCCAAAGAGCTCTTTTTTAATTTTTTTTGGTATATCATTAGATAGACCATTGATACTATAAAAGGCTCCTTGAATCCAAACAGTCATTTTTTGGTGACAATGAAGCCAATGTATATTTTTTATAAGGTCATTTCAAGGTCTCTTGTTATTTATAAAGGTCTCTTTAAGTCATTAAAAGACTTGTTGGAGCCCAAAGAAGGTTCCTTGGAGCCCAAGAAAGGCTTCTTAGAACGCAAAAAAGAGTTCTTGGATCCAAAAAAAGTTTCTGGAGTCCAAGAAAGTCTCCACGGAATTCAAGGAGCCCTTCCATGGTGCCAAAAGGCTCTTCCAAGAAAAACTCTTGGAACCCCAAAAAAGCTCTTCATATCCAAACAACCCTTCCATGATGCCACATGGATCTTCCAAGAAAGACTCTTTGAAACCTGAAAAAAGTTCTTCAAATCCGAAGAGCTCTCTTTCGGTGCCAAATGACTCTTTCAAGAAAGGCTCCTTGAAATCCAAGAAAAGCTCCTTGAAATCCAAAGAAGGTTCTTCGGAATCTAATGAAGGTTTCTTGGATTTCAGAAAGCCCTTCTATGATGCTAAAGAGCTCTTCCAAAAAGGAGTTCTTGGAACTCAAGAAGCCTCCTTAGATCCAAGGAACCTTTCCATGATGCTAAAGGGCTCTTTCAATAGACTCTTTGAAATCCAAATAAAGCTCCTTGAAATCCAATGAATGCTCTTTGGAATTTCATAAAGGATCTTTGGATTTCGAAAAGCCCTTCCATGATGCTAAAGGACTGTCCCAAAAAAAAAATTTGGGAACTGAAGAAGGCTCCTTGGATTCGATGAGCCTTTCTATGGTGCTAAAGAGCTCTTATAAAAGACTCTTAGAAACCTAAAGAAGGCTCTTCAAATTTGAGGAGCTCTTTTTTGGTGCCAAATGACTCTCTCAAAAAAGGCTCTTTCAAATCCAAAGAAGGCTCCTCAGATTCCGAAGAGCCCTTATATAATGCCAAAGGGTTCTCACAAACAAGACCTCTTGGAATTAAGAAGGCTCTTCGGATCCAAGGAGCCTTTCCGTGGTACTAAAAAGTTCTTCCAAGAGACTCTTTGAAACCCAAGGAAGGCTCCTCAAATTGGAAGAGCTCTTTTTTGGTGCCAAATGACTCTCCCTAAAAAGGCTTTTTGAAATCCAAAAAAGGCTCCTCGTAATCTAAAAAAGACTCCTCAGATTTTGAAGAGCCCTTAAATGATGCCAAAGGGTTCTCACAAACAAGACTTCTTAGAATTCAAGAAAGCTCCTCGGATCCGAGAAGCCTTTCCATGGTGTTAAAGAGCTCTTCCAAGAGACTTTTTAGAACCCAAAGAAGGCTCCTCAAATTGGAGGAGCTCTTTTTTGGTGCCAAATGGCTCTTCCAAAGAAGACTCTTTGAAATCCAATGAAAGCTCTTGGAATCTAAAGAAGGCTCCTTGGAATTTGAAGAGCCTTTCTTAATATTAAAGGGTTCTTTCAAAAAGAAGTTCTTGAAACTCAAAAAGGCTCCTCGAATCCGAGGAGCTTTTCCATGGTGCTAAAGGAATCTTCCAAGAGACTCTTTGGAACCCAAAGAAGGCTCCTTGAGTTCGAGAAGCTCTTTTTTGATAGCAAATGACTCTCTCAAAGAAGGCTCCTCGAAATCCAATGAAGGCTCCTCGAAATCTAATGAAGGCTCCTCGAAATCCAATGAAGGCTCCTCGAAATCCAATGAAGGCTCTTTAGATTCTGATGAGCCCTTGCATGATGCCAAAGGGTTCTCTCAAACAAGACCTCTTAGAACTCAAAAAGGCTTCTCGGATTCGAAGAGCCTTTCCATGGTACTAAAGAGCTTTTCAAAGAAGGCTTCTTAGAACCCATGGAAGGCTCTTCGGATCTAGGGAGCTCTTTTTTGTTGCCAAAATGATCTCTTTAATTTTTTTGATATGTCATTACATATATTTTTTGATGCCATAGAAGGTTCTATACCTCAAAACCAATGAATCATTTTTCAATACAAGTGACTCTTTCTTCATTTTTTGGATATTGTATTAGATAGACTCTAGTGCCATAAAGGCTCTTCGGATTTAGAGAGCCATTTTTTTGTACTAAAGGATTATGCTTTCATTTTTTTGGTATGTCGTTAGATAAATTCTTGGTGCTATAAAAGGCTTCAAGCCTTGAATCCAAAGAGCCATTTCTTATACAAGTGATTCTTCCTTCATTTTGTGGGTATGATATTAGATAGACTCATGTGTTACAAAAGGCTCCTTGGATCAAAGAGCCATTGTTTAGTACCAAAGGACTTTGCCTTCATTTTTCTTGGTATGTCATTAAATAGACTTTTAGTAAATAGAAGACTTTTTGGATCCAAGGAATCATTTCTTAGTGTCAATAGACACTACCTTATTTTTTTGTTATATCATTTGATAGACTTTTGGTGCAGTAAATGGCTCCTCAAATGTGTGGAGCCATATATTGGTGCCAAAATATTCTCCTTTAATTTTTTGGAGTGCCATTTGAAAGACTTTGAGTTGTTTGTTAAAGTCTTTTAATGTTATAGAAAGATATGTTGGATCCTTGAAACCTTACTATGACCGTTTCAAGAAACTCTCCCTTAATTCTTTTATGTTTGTCATTAGGTGAACTTCTGGATCTTTGTGAAGGTCTTTGGAAGCCAAAAGAAAGCTTTTCGGATCAAAAGAGCCATTTTTTAGTGCCAAGGCACTTTTCCTTTATTTTTTTTGGATGTCATTTAAAAGACTCTTAGTAGTTCTTTGTTAAGGTCTTTTGGTGCCATGGGAGGGTCTCTTTGATCTTAGAAACCTCTCTTGATGCTTAGAAAATCTCTCTATAAACTTTTCAACTGTTCTTTGTAAAGGGTTCTTGGTACTATAGGAGGGGCTCTTAGAGCCTAGAACCTATCTTTGGTGCCAAAAGACCTTCTTTAAAAAAAAATGGATGTCATTAATGCATTTTTGAATTTCAAACAAAACAATTTGTAGGAAAAAATATATTTGTGATACAAAATTAACATAGAGTGTGCATTTTAACCAATGCCCTTGATTTTTATAAAGATAAAGAAGAAGACAATGAAGTTTTGATTGAAGCAAAAAATGAGGAAGAAGTATGAAAAGAAATTTGAAGGCATGTACAAAAAGAGCAAAATGAGAGATTGGATTACATCATGTAACCTTGTTGCATAAATATGCTATTCCTTCAAGGAGTCAAGGATCCTTGAATCTTTATTTTTTTTATAAAAAAATATCTTTTTTTAATAAAGAAATTGCTCTATCATTCATCTTCCTATATTCTTTTGAAAAGATTATTTGAATGTTGGATTTGTATATGAAGTAAAATTTATACATTCGTAGTGGTGGCTTAACCTCTAAAGTCCCAAAGCCTTTTTTTCTTAAACACTCAAAATTGCCATTTCTATTTTGAAGAGAATAAAAACATTTGATTTTTTTTCCATTACTAACTATAGGATCTTGCACTAGACTATTATAAAAATATGGAAGAAATTTCAAAAGCAATGATTAGATAGATTGAAAGATATTTGCATTTACAATGAAGAAAGCAAGTTTTTTGTTACCTAGCTCAATTAGATTCTTTGACTTTGAATTTCTTAACTTAAATTTTTTGCACTACTGATTTTGAATTTCTAATTTTTTATATTGAAGAATTGAGTTGAAAATCAAGGATAAAAATTTCCAAGAAAAAACACTTAATTCTCACTCATTAAAATTTATTAAGTAAACTTAGGTTCAAGATTGAACAAGAAACTAAATTGTTAGTGTCTCTAGAATGCAATTGAAATACGATTATCCTAATAGTGAGATTGTTCTAGCAAGCAAACTTAACCATGTCTAATAATTTTTCAAAAATGAATTGTATAAGTTATTTTTTCAAGAAGATGATTTGATTGCCCAAAAAATAAGATTATTCCTTATTTCTCCAACTTACACTAGTCCAAATAGAATGAACTAAAGCCTTACATGTAGACAAAAATATAATCTTTGAGAAAAAATTTAAAAAAAATTTAAAATTTAATTTTTTGTAATTTTTTTGGTGTTGCCCTTAAAATTACATTTTGGACTTAGAGTAGCATAACTTTTTTTCCTAGGCAATGACTGAAATAAGTATTATTTTCCTTAAAAGTTAATTTGATTTTCTATCTCCAAAAAAAATTTCAAAAAATCATGTCAAGAATTAGGGTCACACAAGCCTATCCTAAATCTCAAGAATCCCCCTTAGGAACTTTTGGACTTTGGCTTTAGGGGTCAACACATACAATTGAGGTTCCATCTACAATGTGAAAAATTCAAGATTTTAGCTCATAGCTAGTGATTGGAATATTTGTGGATTGAATCTACTTCTGTCAACTAACAACATGCCAGTCCTTTACATGGCAACATGTAATTAGAACTTATAAATTTTAATGTTAGCATGAGTTTAGTCAACAGGCTTTGTCCTTAATAATGCTTGAAAGGAATTATAAATTTTAATTGAAAATTGTACCTTCCTTGAATTGGTTTTATAATGCCATATGAATACCATTTCCTAGTTTTCTAAAGTCTGTCTACCTTCAATTTAAGGTACTTGAATGTCAGCCTTTATCTTAAATAATTGAATTTTTAGTCCCATTTGACAGTCATCCATCATCTAATGCAATGAAAAACAAATGTATTTCATCCAACAAAGTCAACTACAAAAATTCATCCTAGTTTGTTCATTTCCATTAATCCTTTTTAGACTCATTTAAATTTATAGCCATATATTTTATCCTAAACCGTGGATATAGGCATCATTCTTATATTGAAAAATTTTAAATTTTTTGCAAATTTTTCTAGAAATGCTTAGCATTCACCACTCGTTGCTCAATGTTTGGTGCTCTTTGCTCATACTTTAACCCCTAAAGGTTTTTGACTATGTTTTCACCAAAACCACTCCAAAACTGCCATTTCTAATACAAGTATCAAATTTTAGAAAAAAAACATTTTTGAACACATATAACCATAGGATCTTGTAATACACTTGTTTAAGAAGATGTGGAAAAAATTTCAGAATTTTCTACCATGTAGATTGCATGATAATAGCGTTTGGGTTGACAAAAATCCTTTTTTAATCACTACAAAAATCTGGGCAGCTGCCCTTCACAAGGTCACATTTGTATGAAAAAATGTCCAAAATGGTGGTTACTCTTTTGGATTCATTCTTCAAGGCAAGTTGGCTACATCCATGAAAACTTTCAGATGATTTGAAGCTGTACAACATATAGGAAAAAAATAGTAAGTAGGAAGAGATAAAGAATGACTCAAAATACAAAATTGTCAAGAATTTAATTATGAAATTGAAAAATGCCAATTCCAGCAGTTGTACTGTTGTAATAAACGATATACACCCAAAGTTTTTTGTTTTATTCAAAAATATTGAAAATTGAGTTAAATAAAGGACTTCAAAGTTTATTTTAGAGTTGAGATTCCATAACTCTACCCTCCAACTAAGAATCCTCATAACTTTTGACTTGTTAATCCAAATGGAATGATTCAAAGCTTCTCGCATACATGTAAATCTAAAGAACCAGTTTCAAATTTTTATTTTCTTAAAAAGTGATTTTTAAAGAAGTTTTTTTTGCTGCCCGGGCTACTCGCCGACTGCGAAAAATTACATATCATGCAATAACTTTTTAATCATGTAGTCAAAAGTTATGAAAATGTTGGGCCTTAAAGCTACTCCTTGGAAAAATGTTGTGTGAAAATATCAAAGAAAAAAATTAAAAACTCTACTCGTAGTGAGCTGCCCCAAAACGCTATGTTCTGAAAAAAGCATGTTCGGGGCTTTAGGGGTTAACAACATTTCATCTTTGGATCCAATGATGGATGAAGGACCATATTTTATTGTCTTTCAAGATGTGTTCTTCCTTTTGAGCCTCCCCTAAACTAAGCACAATCTTTAATTTTCAAATTACTAAAATTTTTGCAACTCAGTATAAGCCTCTTTGGAATAGAGGAGGCTTTTAGGGACCCCTTGTGAATGTGGTATGTAAGTTGATTTTACTACCCAATTGACTTCTAGGAGTGTTAGGGAGTAGTGTTTGAGAGGGCTTTGCTAATCCAAAAAAAATGCATGTGAGCTCAAGATTTTACCAATCTATGTCAAGCCATCTATGCTTATGATTATTATTTGCCTAAGAGCCTCCTCAAAACCAAAGCATCTCTTAAGACCCCACAGAAGTCTAGTATGTGCACATTACAATACAAACAATTTAGATCACTTGCATCCATATTGAATGAATGTTCCTTAGACATCTTTAAATTAGATGCTTTATGATGCCAGGAACTTCAATTAATATGAAAAATTTAGGTTCGGATTTTTTTCATCCACCAACTTTCATCTACATTCATTTGTCATCATCTTCATCCATCCAAAGCAATGGATGAAATAAGTGACCTACATCCAAAAATAATTTTTTTCTAAAACTTCATTTCTAAATGTAGAATTAATGGTAATTATGAAACCTTAAAAATACATTAAATAAAAATTTTATTGCTCAAATGCAACTGCTCATTGCTCATTGCTCCCTGCTCACACTATAGCAACCTTGATCATAGTTTTCTACTTTTTCTTTTGGAAAGATAAAAAAGTATATAAACTTTTTGGAAATAAAATTTGTATTTCAATTGGTACCCACAAGCAAAAGTTATGGTAAAAAAGCCAAAGCAGATAATCTAAAAAATATAAAAAAAGTGAAAAAAAAATTTCAAAAATATTACATTATTATCTACAAGTGAAATTGGACTCATCATATTTGGACTAATGATGAAAAAGTAATAGACAATCTTGTTTTTTGACCATCTAAGAATTTTTTTGAAAAAAGCTTTTTGTCCGATTTTGAATGCTAATATCTTCCAACCCACATGGTCAATTTTGATGAAACTCTTACCACATGATCTTAGATAAGATCCTTACATACGGTTAGGTTCAAAAATATTTTTTTTTTTTTGCTTTTTTGGGTGAATGCATTAGAATTGGAAGTTTTGAGTGGTTTTGACAAAAACAATGGCCTTAGGACTTTAGGGGTTCACTCCTAAAGGACCAGACAACGTTTTTTGGCAACATAGCGATTTTGGGCAACTCACTACAAATGGATATTTTATTTTTTTTCTTTGAAAATTTCACACAATGTGTGCCCAAGGAGTAGCTTTAAGGCCCGACAATTTTCAAAACTTTTGACGACATGATCAAAAAGTTATTGGATGATATGTCATTTTCAATGGTTGGCGGGCAGCTCAAAAAAATTCTGAAATCACTTTTTAATAAAATAAAAATTTAAAATTGGTTCTTTAGATTTATATATAAGCATAAAGCTTTGAATCATTCCATTTTGATTTATGAGATAAAAATTATAAGGTGGTTCTAGTTTGCAGGCAGTTATGGATTCCCAACTCTAAAATAAACTTAGAAGTCCTTTATTTAATTCAATTTTTTAATCTTTTTTGAAAAAAATAAAAGCATAGGATGTATATTGTTTACTACAACATTATAACTGTTGGGATTGACATTTTTTTATTCCATAATTAAATTCTTAACAATCTCATGTTTTGAATCATTCTCTATTTCTTTCTACAACCTATTTTTTTCCTATATGTTGTACCATTCCAAATGATCTAAATTTTTTCAAGCATGTAGCCAACTTGCTTTGAAGATTGAATCTAAGGAGTAACCACCATTTTGGACAATTTTTCATTTAAACGTGACCTTGTGAAGTGCAATTGCCCGGGTTTCCGCAGGGCCCAAAAAAGGATTTTTGTCAATTCAAATGCTAATATCTTGCAATCTACAAGGTGGAAAATTCTGAAATTTTTTCTGCATATTCTCAAACAAGTTTACTACAAGATCCTACGGTTACATGTGTCTAAAAATGTTTTTTTTCTGAAATTTGATACTTGTATTAGAAATGGCAGTTTTTGAGTGCTTTTGGTGAAAACATGGTCTCCAACCTTTAGGGGTTAAACAAATTTGTACAGCTTTTTATTAATTCCTATCATGGCAGTCAAAGATCAAGTTGAGGCTTACAACTCACGTATAGAGGTTACTCCAAGCAATACTCTTGAATGCTATGTCTGTACAAATGTCTTGGCAACCCGCCTGGAACCTATGTAGACATAATACTATTACATATGCAACATCAACAGGTCTATGGGATCATGGACAATGTTATTGGCATTATAGCACTCTTAGGAGCGGTTGAAAATGAACCAATAAATAGGCCCATTATTGTCACCTATACCATCAATTTAAAGAAAAAATGTTAGTCAATTAGATTCTCTGACTAATTCTAGAAGCTTGACTTTTGATTTTAAAAGTCTATATAATTTCTTGCTTTCAATGGCGTTATGCTCATATTAACCCCTAAACTCCCAATCAACCATATTTAGTGAATTTGAAACTTTAGCTTATTTTTGTTTTGATAGATGAATTCCTTTTACCATTTATAAATTTTTACGGGCAGTTTTGAAGGTTAACTATTGAAACTTTTGTTTTTCACTGAAAAAGGTTAATATTTTATTTCTGAGAGGTATTCAAAGGCATATATGTACCATTAGCAGAAGAATAAAGCTTGCTAGTTTTACTTCATTTCTCAACTTTGAACAAAGTTCGCCAATTTTACTTGATTTAAGATATTAAAAAATGTATTTATCCATTTGCTTTGAAAATGGTCCCAATAGAAAGAATAAAGTGTTTTCATGATTTTCTCCATTGAAAATTTAAGCATGCAAGTGTTGATTTGGAGTTATTTGCAATTTATACTAGTAAAAAAAAAATTGCATTTCAACAATTGCAGAGTGGATCGTGTAATTGGAGTTTGATAGCTCTTCATTTGAACTTAAGGTTTTTGGAAGGAAATTTAGAGTGCTACCACAATTTCTAGTTGTTTGTGTCATCTCCAATCTCCAAAAATTATTATATGCAAATTTTTCAAACATTGTGGGGAGAAGTAACATATTAAAAATAAAAAATGTACATTTCTCTTGTTATAATCTCACGACTCCTATGCAATTTTACACTTGTAATTTGTATAAATTAACAAGCAAGTTCCTTAACCATCTGTATAATTAGATTTTGAAAAAAACATTCTTCTTCATTGGAGACAACTATAAGCCCATATTCTTTTTTCATAGGAAAAACACATTTGGAAAAGCTTGGGCACTTAGGGTTGACTCCCTTTAAAATTCTAATTTTTGCAGCATTCTATTTTATAAAATATTCAACTTATACATTGGTGATTGGAAGAATCTATCCTTTGAACACATACAATTATAATTCAAAAAATGAAAGATTCTACAACTAAACCTATATTAGAGACGACCCACTGTATTTCAACTTCAAGCTACCTACAAGAAGATGGGCAAAAAGACATTGTAGAGATTCCGCCTTGCCCCAAAAATATAGACATTAAGCATTCATTACAAATAGTCTAAAGATAGTCTACATTGTTGCCCTTGTCTAGTTATTTTCAATGATATAGAGATAAAGACTATTAATAAAAAATATAAATCTTTATAAAAGATCTAACTTTCTTCAATATATAATTTTGTACGTGATTATCTAGGGCTTATATATGTTATTGCCATCTTAAAATTAAACTTCAAAAATGATTGTATTAAAAAAGAAAAAAGCAAGTATTCAAAAATGACCTTAATTAGAGCCTCAAGTTTTAAATTTAACTTAAAAAACTAAAAATGAGAAGATTACAAATGTTCAATAGAATAGTGTAGTACAAATAGCAAAATAATCCTATCTTAAGGGTAAGAAATATGATCAATAGATCATGTTTTACAACTTTTGTTTGAAACTAAGTCTTTAGTAACATATTCTTCTAAGTTGTATTTTTTTTATTACATCTTCACATTTTTGAAAATTTGGACTACTTTTGTGGTCTTTAATTAAGGGACAAAGCAATATGAATATCACAATTCAAGTGTTCAACTCAATTTTAGAATTCAAAGTTTTTATTGAAAATTTTAGCTCATTAAAGTTAATCGTAAAGTGTATGCAAGCTGAGACCGATAGCCGGAGTTTGGACTGAAAACGTATACATAATCAAAAATCCCTGGAGCACCCAAACTCATGTCTAATTGAATTTGGCACCGTGTTTGATTTGTCCTATTCTTAATTAAACCTTCCTTTGCCACAGATCCACAACATAAGACAACTTTACAATTAACTCTATTAAATTATGAGGTACAATTTTTTTTTTGGTTAAATCTAGAACTTTATATATTTATTCATTACCTTATAAGCAAAGATTATTATAATAATAAATCCTACAATACAAATCCAACTTTATAATTAACTCTATTAAATTATGAGATACAAGTCTAGGTTTTAAATTTTTAAATGTACATAGGTATTATATTTTTTGGCGCCAAAATTATGCCAACTTAATGAAATGGACTAGCAGACTAATTGCTTGAAGCCTTGAACACGTTGTTGCTATCATGGAAAGCTTTAAGTACACTTAACATGAATTCTCAAAATGAAAAGCTTTGCTTTATTCCATTTGGATTTGTTATATGAATTTTATAGACAATTTTGTTATGGGGGCAATTCAAGCATCTTCTTAAAAAAGTAACTTGCAGGATTTGTTTCTGAGCTCAATTTCTACAATTTCTCCAAATAAGTTTCACAAGGTTAGGATCTCTTGCTAAAGCAATATGACCGTTGAGATTAGTGTGTTTAAATTCCATCTTAAAGCTATTAATAGTTTAGTTTTTCCTTCAATCTTGAATCTACTTCTACTTAATAATTTTTTAATGAGTGAAAACTAAGTGAGTGTTTCTTGAATTTTTTCCCTAGACTCTCAATTCAATTCCTCATCATATAAAATTAGAAATTCAAAATCAATAGATCAAAAAATCCAAAAAAATGTAGTTGAGCAAGGTGCATAATCAATGGTTTTGTTCACTTTAAATGCAAAAATCTTGCAATCTACACAATCACAAATTTCTCCCACACATTCTTAACCTAGTCTAGTACAAGATCCTATGGTTAGATAGGGGGGGGGGGGGGATTTACATTTTCTGCTCTTCGGTATAGAAATTGCGGTTTTTGGAGTGGTTTGGAAGGCATTAGAGAAAAACTGAACCCTCCAGAGGGCTGCTAGAATGTGACAAAGCAAGCTATTAAAAACTTGGTCTATCACACCAAGCTGACTGCTTCACGCAGTAGTCAGCTTTCGCGATTTTTTTTTTTAATTTTTTTTTCTCTTATCTAGCTCTTTATTTCAAGCATTTGTCACAAGATACAAATGTAGAAATTACACGAGCTTTGTGACAATTTAAGGTTTGGGATTCTAATATCCCAAAACTACCAAACAATGGTATTAAAACCTTGAAATCTTGCTCTAAAAATACTTCACCGTTAATTAGTTTTTTCAAAAGAGAAATGCTAAGCCTTTTCTACTTCCTATCTTTCTCATTAAAGATGTTGCGCATACATCTTCCCTGATTAGCAGTTTATAAGAAAATGCTAAGATTGTTTCTATTACCATTTTTTCATTAATATGTATGTTGCGCTTAGGAAGATTATGGTAGTTGATATTAATGTTATGTCTCTGGATTCTTGTTGATCCTTTGATCACAGTGAATACCTTATGAGAATACAAATAGACTGTTCTATTGATTTTTGCACAGTAGAATTATTTGGTGCTAATCTATGCCCTTAAATTCAAAACTGGAAAAATGGAAGGTGATACATATCTAATCATGCTACTGAACCACGAAAACCACGTGGATTATTAATGGACTTGGCCAATAAATCTAGTGAGTCACTTACACAGCTAATTAAGTTTTTACTACTTAATTAGCAATTAAAATGTTCATACCAATTACTTTGAGGCTCTGAGTTTGGATCTTGATACAATCAATCAAAGTTGTTGAACCCTCATTAATTGGTACACTTGGGCCATCTGGGTATGACATGGTGGCTACATGATATACCTGAATTAAATCAGTCATTTAACACCATGAACATTCACACTGGGTTACTTTAGACTTGTGGTAATTTTAAGCCAAGACTGCATTTGGCTTGAGAAACTGAGTGACGACTATTTCCAGTTACTTGTTTGAGAATAGTCTGTTACTCAGTGCTAAGCTAGTTACTGAAAGTGGAGCTGCAATACCTGGAGTGGATGTTGAGCTCTACTAGCTACCGTGAAGTTTGGTGACATTTGAGCAAATGGAATGGCTTCTATACAGACCAATGCTACTCAGGTTTTTCTACCTTTTGTGATTCTTTGCATATTTGTTGTTGTGTGATTTTCCTTGTGAAAACTATAGCACATGTTTGTTGGGCTTAAGACACCTGTTGTATCCTCACTAACCTTGCAATCTTGTGTGGTTTTTGGGACAGGCACAAGTGAGGCCCCAAACCTCTTGGAGAAAGATTCATCACAAGTTGCAGGTTTTCTTCCTCAACTTACATCAATTTTTGCTATTTACTTTAGAAACTTTACAATGCTCCTTGCTTGTAAACATTTCTAATACATGAGCTTATACCACTTTGATTGAATAGAAGTCTCTGATTGAACATGTTAGTATTTGTACATAGACAAAGTACAGATTTAGAATGACACATTCTTGTGAAGTGAGAGAAAGATGGTAAATTGGTGTCTATAGTTGCCTTCACACTTAGAGCAAAGCTAATGCTTGTCTAAAATTAGATAAGTGTTGTCTAGATTTGTCTTCAAAAAGTAGACATATTGATGATGATGATGGTCTATATTTGTCTTCTCAAAGTAGACATAAGTTGTGATAAAGGTGGTCTATATTTGTCCTAACAAAATAGACATAAGTTATGAATCTTGTCTATAGGTGTTTCCACAAAATAGACAAAAAAGGTTCAAAATTGTCTTTGATTGTCTTTACAATTTGACACACTTGGTGAACATTTGGTTACACTTAGCTTCACAAAAATTGGTTTATATAGACATGCGATTTACACACTTGAGATAAAATATGAAACAAATAATACCAACTTGGATTAGACTGGCTTTGCATTGATAGTACTAAGAACCATTCAGGACTCTAATACTGTTCCTGTCAAGTGAAATATTGAACTGCAAAGGGATCTGATAAGTGCCCAGATAAAAGGGATGTACCAGAAATGTTGTTCTTTTAAGATTAAATTTATTTATTTATTTATTTTTTTAATAATTTTTTATTCATAATTTTTGGTTCCTGTGCCACTGCTGCTGTAGTTTCAGCAAGGCGGAAATAGGGGAAAAACGAGTTTTTCACCAAAAAAACAACAAATTTTAGGGTACCTCGGGGGACTGTGGAGCAACCCTTTGTAGGCCTGAAATTTCCTCTAATGGAAAAATTCACTCCGAAAGGCCTTAGGACTGCAAGGGTTCAACAATCAAAGGACAAAATCCAAATCAACAATCAATTGAACAAACTTACAAATTTCCCAATCTCCATGTCAATAGTAAAATTGCATCTCCACAGAAAACTTACCATGTTTGAACCAAACACCTACCTTTGCAGAAATGTAGACAAGATTTGAATCTGGAAGCCCATTTCCAAAGCCTTGCAGAATCCAATTAGTAGATTATGTTTTGTCTGATGCTATTGCCATGTATTTTCGCTACAAATTTGATGCATTAGTTTCATGTTTTTGCAATGGCAAGGAACGCCGGTAGCTGATATTATAAAGTTGCGCAACGGTACCCACTACTAGAATAAGGGGGGTAATGAACATTTGAACAACGTTTCTCCAGTGAGCAACGTTTGAGGGAATAGTGAGCAATGTTTGCATTGATGGAGGCGAAAAGCAACGTTGAGGTATCAAAATGTTGCTTGAATGTTCCCAATGTTGTTCCCATCTTCATTCTTTGTTGGAGACATTATCCCATAAGTATTGACCTTGGTGAAACTCCCATAAAGTACAATAGGCAAGTTCTCTCACCTACTCCCACAATACATATTTGCCTATTATACTTCATGGTATAGTACAAATATATTGTACAATATTATATGATATACTATAGAGTATATAATATGATATAGTATATTTTATACAATACAGCATAGTATACTTTATACAAAACAATTCTATACAATGATATTTTATTAGTCCAAATTATTAAAATATTAAATATCTACCCTCCTACAATTAAATAAATGAGTGGGAACAAATGTTCACAAAGAAGGGAACAAAAAATTTAGTTGTTCCCATACCTTGAGCAAACGTTGCTACAAGCATGACCAAAACGTTGCTTCACTTGAGCAATGTTTTTGGTCAAGCTTATGACAATGTTTGAAGGTCCCTCCTTGATTACTTCCCTAGTGTATAGAGCAACGTTTTTGGTCATGCTAAACCCCCTTATTCTAGTAGTGGGTCTACATTCCTGCTCGCAACAATGACTCAATGTCGGTTGCTGAAATTAAAGAGATGCATTGTGGATTAATTCTGTTTCTTCTGATTAATTGTTTGTGAATTCATCTTTTTTGATCACTTCCTTCTTTCGATCTTAGCATGGACTGCATGTGGCCAGTGGCATCTCATCTCAGGATTCAGACCTTGTTGTTGTAGATCGATCGATAATTGTGAGATCGATTATGTCAAGGTTGCTAAGAGA
The DNA here is from genome assembly GCA_963969595.1 of Neckera pumila. Lineage (NCBI taxonomy): Eukaryota > Viridiplantae > Streptophyta > Bryopsida > Hypnales > Neckeraceae > Neckera > Neckera pumila. Next base: position 4,356,939 of record OZ018415.1, on the reverse strand, counting down.
GCAAGATTGGGCAAACGTGTTGCTGCTGAAAACTCTATGGATCATGTGAGTGTAGTTATCGATCGGTGGCAAGCATTATATATGCGTCGTTTGCGGAGATACATTGACGTTACATGTAAGCAACTTCAATACATGTACACAACTTCATTGATCAATAGGAGCAAGTTGTACAACAGTATAGGGGCTAAAATTAATCACTCCTGTGATTCATAGTTGTGTGTCAATTGTGGAGCATTTGCAAACTGATGTTGAGGACACTTCGATCAGTTCAAGTGTGTGTCAACAATGTTTGTATTTGATGAAAATGCCAATAAGACCATTGGCTAACTCAATTTCTTATAAGACCATTTGGCTTACTCAATGTGCAGACTATCAAGTAGTAAGACAAGCGTCGCTTGTCTGGATTTAGGGTTAATTGTCTTAGAGTGGCTCTGACTTGTTAAGAAAGCGGCGATGCCCCCCATTAATATCTGTGGAAAAAATTGCTCCCTTGGGTGGTTACAAACACCTCACTGTCAATGGCTGCTAACCGTGATGAAAAGCCCTGCACACAAGCATACAAAGAAAAAAGGTTTCAGTCCATGTACCAGAATCCTTTCCAGGGCCCTTATTAGAAGGCTTATCAGAAGGCTTATCAGGAAATCAGGGAAATCCTTAAATATTTTAGGTAGGGAACTCATTGACGTGGGATCTTTTTTCCCGTGTCCTCAAAAGCCAACCTCTTATGATGCAGGTGGTATCCAAACACTTCCGACTTTTAGGAAATGAGAGAAGACTTCAAAGATGTTATTACAGTCGAAGATGCGTCCATGAGGTACCTTGTACATACAATTGCTTATGGTTAATGGTTTTTTAGGGCTTAGGATTTTATGAGTAATCTACTGACTCCTACTCCAAAAGTTTCATAACTTATTCATACGAAATCCTACATGATTGTTCCATGGGCAAAGGTTCCCTACATTACACCAATAAGACTCTTGTGCATGCATGTTGCATCCACAGGCATGGGTTACCTACAATACAACAATATTAATTTTGTGAAATCAAACAATGCACCCTGTGTATCCTGTGACAAACTGGGAGGCTAGCTGAGGTATGTACACCCAGAATCCCCGCTTAAAATGTACACAAAGTATTCATTTCAAGGCGTGCTTCTAGGTGCCATTACCTTAAATAAAATAGGCTCCAAAACAAAAGGTGAGGGTTTGTGAGGTGTAGAAGCTGTTACTACTTACTACTTCATCTTTGAATCGATGCTACATTGGGGATGACAAGATGAAATATTCGGGATGAAAACGTGACCATATTTGTGATAACAAATCGTGACAGATTGGGTGACAGTGCGTATTTAATATAATAAATAGAAGATAGATGGCAAAAAGTTGTCGGAAATATAAAATTGCGTGTTAGAGAGGGTAGACTGTTTACTGTTTTTTCTTGTTTGTTTGCAGCTTTCTGGACCAGCATTTCTTGTACGTGGGATTTGAGTCTCCATGTACAAGACGTTGCTGCTAAAAGGGCAGAGTCATTTGAGCATTGGCCGCCTCCGGGTGAGAGAGATGGTGACAAGCTTCGGTTCTCAGAGCAGGTAAAGAAATACACTGTGCTTAACTTAATCTTCGAATGCAAACTAAAGGGAAATAAAGACTTTTGTAGCCCTTATAGCTTTTGTTACGAACTGGATTAGAGTTTTTTCAGTTTTAGGCCAACGAATATTTTAGGAATGTTTCACATTTTTTGGGGGCTTGTGTACACTCTGCTCTCCCACTGTTTGCAGAACGTGTTGTGCCCTGTGCTTGATGCAGGCTGAGACTTTAGGTTGAGCTGATGGCATTTGTAGATCGAGAGGTTTAGTTCTTGGTATCCTGGTGGCTTAGCCGCTTACGTTCAGAGGGCAAAGACATGGCTGGGGCATGTCGAAGAGAATCAACGCCATAAAGATTTTGAAGGCTGCATACCGAGTGTAAGTGAATGTGCACATTTAGAGACCGAGACTTCTTTGTGTCCAATTCTGAAATTGATGTAAGTCCCAACTTTGAACCATGCAAACACCTGCTCTTCGGAATCGCGCTAAAATCATTGTAGAAGAGGAGTTTAATCCTTTCCTCTGTTAGGTTTCCAGTGAGCCTTTCATTTGTCATTAATCAGAGAACGGATGTAATTATCGATGTTTTTGCCATATTTGTTAGACTTCCAAAATTTGAAGGAGTTGGCCCGTCTGCCTGGAACCTCTGATCTGAATCAACCCGAGTTTCTAGATATTTGTGCACTCAAATGGCACGATTTAGGTGCTTTGAAACAAGCCACGTTCACGAATGTTACCTGTGTTTTACATCATTCTCTGGGAATTTTTGGTGGCAATAGATGTTGTTTGGTGCTTAGGATATGCAGAAGTGGGTGTATTTGTAAACTAGGTCGCAGAGGGAGTGGTATTGAAATATGGAAGCAGAAAATATGTGGAGTTCGAGTAGGTTAGCTAGAGTGAAGACATTCAGTCCAGTTGCATTCGTTCTGGGGGCTGAAGGTTTCGGAGAACGTCTGGATTGTGCGGTGAAACTCTATACCACTTCTCTGTTGTTTTTCACCATGTCTTGCTGCATCCCAGTGGATGCTCCTAACCCGAAAAGAAGGACAGAAACATCGAGGAACTTTAAACATGTTCGGATGAACACAGTAGACTAATACAGGGATATCACGTAGTATTGATACTTTGACATTTAAGAGTATGTTGCGCTTTCAGTAGCATATTATCTTTATCGTAGGCGGCAAAGTAACTCCTTTAGAACTGGTTATTAGTGATATGGATTTTTTGTGATTGTAGGACTGGTCCATATCTTGTTGCATTTCTCATTTTCTTGCATGCCTTAACTCTATGTTAAATCATTAAGATCATATATGAATCCATAACTCAGAGGTGAGAAAATTGACCTCAATTAATTCCTTTTTGATGGTCCTCGGCCACACCAACATTGTTGGGCGCCAGTCTGCTGTGTGACTGGGATGTCAACGTGCTTGCAACTGTTTGGGAGAGGATGTCACCAGGCGTTGGCATAGTCCAATTCAGGAACACAAATGGTTAGACATGGAAGTCTTTAAGGTTCAATTAATTGATATCAACTGATTAGCTAGTCCTTTAAATCCGTCTCTCCATTTTTTAGATTCCATAGATGGAGATCTGGAGTATTCATTAGGATGGCAGTTTCCCAATTGGCCTAAACTGAGATGCGCGCAAGTAGTTGTTCCTTGGAAAACTAGGATTGGTGTGGATTTGAGTTTCATTCAAGTGTACAGAGCTGGATGCATCCGACCCTCTTCAATTTTGTGCTGATTTTTATCAATTCATCGATTGATTTTTCTGTGAGAATGACATGGGATGGTGGCAAATGTTGACTACGTATATTCAATGTTGTCGTCGATGGGATATCACTACGTGGATTTGAAAGACTTTACTACTGAGCATTCGCCATTTCCTGCTGGCCTGCATCAGGTATTCCTCGGCTACTTTGTCATTATGCTTCTGTGTGGGACGTCCTAATTTGGTGATGGTAGCGTGTTTTGATTCACAAGACTTTGAGAACTTCTTAGCTTTTTTCACTTGGAATATCTTTGTATATTTTGGTGCACTGGTTGCCATTTTTGGATGTCGGAAACTATACGGTCAAAATGTTTGACGGTATAGGCAATAAGCAAGGAAGCAGACAGGTTGCCCCAAACTTTTTAACCACTGGAGCAGCAAGGGCTCATGGTTTAAAAATCATCAATTCCATTGTTCATCAGATTATGGATTTAAATGGGGATTTATGTTCGACCACTAGAACCAAGGAAAGCATTCCATGTGTTGGTCGAAAACATTTAAATTTGACAAAATGGAATCTCCATTCAGTGTGAACCAACTTCCACAAAGAGCATATTTTGTATTGTTATAGTGAGTGACGAATTTTGTGCCCCCTCCAATACAAAAATCAGAGTAGTTACGTTGTCCATAGAGAATCAATTCATGCACTACTAGTGTTTTAAAATTTAGAATTTCCTTATTGCAGATGGTTTTGAAGCTGGGGCCGTATTTGGACGAGCTCACCATGACCAAAGGCAGAGTCACACCTACAGTTCTGCCATTGTAAGATAATTCATGTAGCATACACACCTCTATCCTAGATCTGCACTCACACCTTACTACGTTTAAAAGGAGCCTTTTTTCTAAATAGTGAATGAAGTTGTTTTTGTTAATCAGCTCATCCAAGGTGTGCTAAAGGAAGCCCTGGTTGTGGCAGATAACACGAGGGAGGCCATGACTTGATGTTGGATGCACCCAGGAGACTGGAATTTCGGGTGCAAGATTATATAAGGAATCTCAAAACATCTGCCCTAGTTGGGTTCATTGTAAGTAGCAATTTTTTATTTGAACTCCATTCCCATTGTGAAATTAAATCTCAGATGGCAACTGCTCCAACCTTGAACGATAGTCCGAAGTTAAACTTGTCAAAGTAGTCAGTTTACCAATCTCACTTGGCAAATGTATCAAGCTTGAACAATGAGCCACATGCAAGGTCATAAAAGCCATCAAGTCATCAATCACACTTTGAAACTCTAGCACATTTGAGCAAACCATTCAAATTTAAGGTTGTCAAAGACTTCAATTTGAACAACATAGCTAATTTGAAAAAAGTACCAATGGCTCACAACCTGTGAATCATTAGGGTGCTCAAAGATGAGAGAGAGAACTTTTGTTGAAATGCGTGGATGATCTATGGAAGGTAAGGGAATGGAGGAGGAGTTTTTGATAAGCACCGTACTTTGGCAGCTTGGATCAAATTAGGACGAAATCCTTGTGTTCCAAGCCCGCTCTCATCGCCTGGCCCCCCATCACCCCACGCACGCAGCATTCCTCCACCAACATATACTTTTGCCCCTCCTCACCATCATCCTGCGTTGTGCCTTCTTCGGCTAGAACCCTCTTTAACACAAATGGCACGTTCGCCCCCAACAACACCGCCATGATATCCCCTTCCAACAATGCGCCAGGCCCACTGCCAAAAAACTTCATCAATGTGATGAAGAACTTGCCCTTGTTGCACATGTACGCTACAGAGTCGCGGTAGCGACGCCAATTGACATTCTCGCCCTTCGCTTTTCGGGTCCCAAAAAACAGCCGATCCCAGTAAGCCTGGAAATCAGCCTCGATGTTAAAGTTATCGACTTGGCCTAAATTCTTATCCGCTACCCACGCGGAGCGATAGGCGGCAAAAACATTGCCGCCATAGCGCTGCCAGCCGATCTGAGGATAGCTGTTCGGCTCTGTCGTCGCGGCTCCAGACAAGACCCAGACTCCCGCGATGGGGCAGGATTTCCGATTATGGAGGACGGGTTCGAAGTCCGGCGTTAGCGGGGTACTGGTAGTAGGGAGCGGAAGGTCAAACTCGCTGGTATGCAGGACGTGCGTGTGGCAGGGAATGGTGTCAAGCAGGATGCCGCGGACGGTGACGGTGGAGGGGGATGAGGGACTTGAGTTGAAGATGGCATCTTTGTTGGCAGAGGCAATGTGGTTGGAGGTGTAGAGACCTAAGACCAGTATGTCGTGAAATTGGTCCTAACGTGGGACCCAAGTAGGGAATGAGGAATTGGTGAGAGAGATGGATGTAGGGTTGTGTTGGACGGCGGTCAAAATCTCGAGAGACAAGGTGTGCCTGATGTGGTCGAGGGTGAAGGAGCGGTAGACTTCATCAACGGGGCTACCGTAGTCTGCTTTGAAGAGCGGTGCCTGGAGTTGCCCTGCTGGAGGTGAAGGGAATCTGCTTGAAGTCCGCACCAGATATTGTGTCCCAAAGTCAGGCAGGAAATGGCTGGCCAAATTTCGATATGGTTCAAAACTAGCCGCATTCTCTTCCATTACGTTACTCGACATGCTCATGGTTCGGGAGGTAGGATGTGAGAGTAGTGCAAAGATCTTATCCCGTGGATCCGTCGCCTCAAAACGCCTTGCATTATCTAGAACATGGAGAAACATGCTAGTGGGTATGAAGGGCGAGAAGGCGGTAAAGAGATGCCGTACTTTGTTCACCTCCGCTGCAAGGCCAAGCCGTTCCATGAGTGCTCTGCAATGCCGCATTAGGAACAAGGCGATTACACCAATGGCATGCCATTCTGTACCGGTTCCGCCCAACATCAAGATGGCGATCGAAACAAGCTCGACCTCTTGCAAAACCCATGTGCGGGAGAACCATGGCAGACAAAAGAACCACTTTAGGCGGGCTAGTTCCTCTTCGCCTGGGTCAACGAACGCAGGAGGAAGAGCTGTTACAAATTGTCTCCCATCACCATGGACCCAATAGAGGTCCCCAGTCTCGTCATCGACGTGCCTAAATGTTCCACTCGAGTTGAGTACCTTTGCCAAGCACTCAAACAGCGCCATCATATCCTCGAATACAAGCTTTGCGTAGCCTTTTTCATCGGGCCCTAGCCATACGCTAACCATGGTTGCTTTCTTGTATATATCAGCCATCACCTTCACTTGTTGGTTCCGCTCCGGAATATTCTTCTGGTCTATGCACAAAGCATCAACCCAGAGGAGGTAGCCCGGCTTCGACATGTCTCGGAACCTCTCAAGCGCGACCCGGAGATTCAATGGCACTTCCACAATCTTCTCGTCACAAAGGATAGCAACTTTTTGATCGCCCCACACATAGGACAGCGCCGCATATTCCGACGGATCTGAAACGTCCGCAACTACAAGACTGCAAGAGATCTCTGACGGCCTGACACCGGGATGAAGCCGTAGGAGCCGTATCGAGGTTGGTTGAGGGAGTGATTGGTACTGATACTGCTCTATGTTTTCCATGGCAATCTGAAAGCTACTGAATAACAATTTACGGTGTAATAAAAAACGAACTAGAACGGCCACTCAATCCCTTGAAAACTGAACCTATCAATCTGACGAATGCAAAGTCCACAAGACTCACTCACTTCCCCACCATCCCCAACTTCCCTTCTCCAAAGCACGACTTTCAAGGCAAATGGGAAACCCAAATGGGCTGGTGGCCTTGTGTGTCCCAACTTGGAGGATCGTTGAGGCCTACCAATTTTAAAGAATACTAACAAACTAGTGGAGCGCACCTGTTGTTGTGGCACTCAGCATCACCATCAAAGAGGCCGTAACTCCCTTGACAATCACCGACAAGTCTGGCGATGTGAAAAATGTCACAAATGGACCCCCTACAACACAACAATGTGAAGGATCATTCAGATATGTATACGCAAAACCAACCACCTAAAATCTTAGATAACCAATACATGTTCAGTAGGATGATGCACAACACCTAGACATATGATCTACAGTCTATTTTAGGTCCCCCAGCAACAAGACTCTGAACCGTAATAATTTTGCATGATGTTTTCTTCAGTGCATTGGAATCCTCCTCGATTTCCTAGCAGGAAGATACAAGAATTTGACTACTGCGAAAATAAATACTATGCTCAGCATCGTTATGTACAATAAAAGTGTTGGTTTGAAGAGTACATAGTTTAAGGATGTTCTAATATATAATTGATGGTCCTTGTTCAAAACATGTACTCCCTAGATAATCGAACACACAAGGGTTAATACTGAAGTTGTTTTTTTCGCTGTCAAGCAGTTGAATGCATATTTTAGGGTAGGAAATGATTGAGAACACTCTAACTTAACTTAACTTTCAAGTTTGATAAATCACTAACTAGTTTTACAAGCATCCAGTTCTACGATTCATACGTTATAGCAACGCTGCAGCTGAGTCCTGTCTAGCTTTTCCGCTCAGAATTGTTGGGATCAGAAATTCGAGCATCGGCTAGCTAGTTTGCTTCAATGCAAAACATGTTCGGAACCATGGAACCCTTCAAGCCTCAACCCTGAAACGGTGATTTCGTTTTCCAACGAGTGAAGTACTTACTGACAATTGAAAACAACAGGTGGTGAGTGAGATCGATCAAGGTGATTGAACATGCCGAAGAGTGTCTGCAAGAACCCCCTCATAGATCACAGGTGCAGCGACGAGCTTCTCCCTCAATATATTGCAATAATTCTACACTGGCTTGAGTGGCTTCCAAGTTAAGATAGAAACAACGGATCCCTGTATCTGTTCTTGATTGCTACAAGGACACTCCTGAATCCGGGCAGGACCGGTCCAACGGTCGGGCTATTCCTCAATAGACTGTGGCACATTGACTTGACTTGACTAGAGCAGGGCTTTTTTTTTGTTCATTTTTGAAGAAGTGCTATAGTGGCAATATAAAATTTTGCAGTGGGGCTTTAAATTTCAACATTCATCCATATCAGATAGAAAATATACATATCACATGTCTATAATTAGATTTTCATGCACAATCTGGCAAATTCATTTTAGTTTGTTTTTTACTTTGAAATTTTTTTGGCAGTTTCATCCAAGTTTGTTGCCACTTTTTTTACCATTTTTTAGCTAGATTATTTTTTCATGTGCAATTTGGCACCAGAAAGCCAAAAGAAAAAAGCCCTGGTTGAGAGTATAGTAGGTAAAAAGTTGAGAGCTTCTATAGGAGAGTGAATATAACATTGTCAACCCTTAACCCCTAAATGCCACTGACCTATGTACCACTGATTTTAAACCTCACTGCCATCACTCAATTTGCTACCATTTTGCAACAAGATATGTATAGAAAAAATTTATATTTATTTATCAGAGATGAAATTGCATGATTCTATATATTCCAAAAAATTTAGATTTTTTTGTGGAAAAATTGTTTTTTTGAGAGTTTTTGAAGAAAAAGTAAAGAAAAATCACATCAAATAGAAAATTATTTCCAAAAATCTGAAAATTTCACCATGTGTGTATTTTACAATGACAAACATCATGGTATAAACTCAATTTCCGTGTCATTATGTAATTAGAAAAATAATAGACATTGAAATACCCAAAGTTCAAGTTGCAATGAAATATTCAATATTTTGGAATTTTTTCAAGATTCAAATTGGAGTAGAAACTAGCGTAGATGACCTTTGTTTTTTAAGTTGGACTCAAACTCAAAAAAAATCATTTTTGTGGAGAAGTTTTAGATTTAGAAGAAGGAGCAATATCTTTCCAAGTTACACTAAAAATAGCATATTCTACGATCCATTTTTATACTAACTTCTCATTTACGTGAAGACAAATACTTGCAAGATTACAAATTCAACTGAATACTCTTCAGAATCCACCATGAAAGGTCAATAAGAAAAATATAGATGAAAAAATGCTTTTGAAGTCTTTCTATCCTACATTGTTATCATCCATTAGAGGAAATTTCTGGCCTCCGGAGGACTGCTCTACGGCCCTCCAAAGTACCTTGAAATTTTCTTTTTTTTGGTTGAAAAATTCGTTTTTTCCCTATTTCCGTCCTGCTGAAACTGCAGGAGTAGTGGTGCAGGAACAAAAATTTACGACTAAAAAAATAATAATAATAATTTATTTTTTTAATCTTACAAAAATTATTAAAAAAAAATAAAAATTTGTGAAAGTTGATTGTTCACCACAGTAATCAGCTTGGAGTGACAGACCAAGCTTTTAATAGCTTGGTTTGTCACTCTAGGCAGCCCTCCCCGGAGGGTTCGCTTTTTTTCTAATGCAGAATGCCATGGAATGGCGCCCATAGTGTTGCAAGGTTATGGAATGTGCTAGTGACTATAGAAATCATCTCTATTGGTACCGTGTGAATCATTGCCTAAAAATATTGCAAAAGCACTCCTTGGAAGTCAAACTACTATACAAGCCCTTTCCTTTTCACAACAAAATTCCAAAGATGAATAGTTGCACTTCTGTCTCCATGCAAAGATTTTCTGTCATTCATTGGATGCCAAAATGTCCGCCATGTCATTAAGTACCATATAAATCATTAGCTTAAAAAATTGCACAAGCACAAGCCGTTAGAAAGTCAAACGGCTATAGAAGATCTTCCCTTTACATATAAAATTCCAAAGATGAATAATTGCACTTTTGTCCTATATAGAAGGACTCTCTGTCATTCATTAGACAAAAATGGTCATGGCGTCTTTTATAGGGTAAACCAATGCTACATGGGTCTTTTATGCTTGCTCAGTAAGTGAGAGCTACCCAACATGGCACCTTTCCAACTAGCCAACATTTGGCTCTCTTGTAACTTTCCACCCCAGATACACAACTCTTATATTATATACAGGTTGGGGTCATCGGAATTAAAGCGGCTTAGAGGACGGCTTTTATTAAAACTATATCAAATTAAAAAGACCAAAAAGTTAGGTGAAGATCAAGTCAAATAAAATGAGATATAAAAAATGTAGAGTTGCAAATTTATTTGAATGAAACTTCACAATATATATGAAGAACTGAAACATTTATGCATAATTTTAAAAAATCTCCACAAGAAGTTTTATCCAATTAAAATTAAAATTCATTCATAGTGTTTTATTTATAATGAAAAATATTAAAATTTTTAATTAAAAATCCCCAAAAGTTGGGTAGCTTGTCCCATGAGACATGTATTCAAAAAATTCATATAATTAGGTATTTAATGCTATTATTGTCCTCAAAAAATGTTCATTTTGTGCATATAATTCTATTTTTTGCTTCCTCATTGAAAAGGCTATAAGAATATTCTACATTAATTCCTAAAATACCAAGTCATTTTCTTACTCCAAAACCAGTGAAAACTACCATTTCTGTTGCGATCACTCAAAAAAACAAAAAAACTCTTTTTAAGAATCTAATCGTAAAATCTTGTACTTCTGCCATTGTCTCAAATCATGTGGTAAAATTTCAAAATGTTTGATTGTACCGATTGGAAGATACTAGCATTCAAAGTTGGAAAAAAAAAGTTTTTTTGAACTATAGCTTGCAATTTCAAATGACTTTGATAGCCATTTGTGGGGGTAATCTGCACTACATTTCATAAAGTTAAAATTTTTTTACGCTGAACATTTGAGTTCAGAGTCGAGGAGAAGAATTTCAGGATGTCAAAACTTGATTTTTACATATACAAAAATTATTAAGTAGAAGTGGGTCCAAAATTGAAGAAAACACTAAATCGCTAATAGCTCTTAGATGTAATTAAAATACCATAATCCTAACGGTGGGATTGTTCTTGCAAATAAACCTAATCTTGTCAAAAAAAAAATTTGAATTTTTTTGAAAATTGTATTCAAAAATTAATTCTATAAGTTATTTTTTGAAAAAGATGCTTAGATTGCCCGAAAAACAAGATAGTCCATAACTTTCTCATTATTAGTCCAAATACAATGAATCAAAGACTTCAGATGTAGACAAAAACATGATCTCTGAGAAAATAATTAAAAATTAGAAAACTCATTTTTTTTTTTTTTTTTTTTTTTTGTTTGGGGAATTGTTTTTTGACTTTGAGTGGCATAACCTTTGCTCTTGGGCACTGATTGAAAAAAAAAGTGTATTTTTAGAAAGCTAATGTGACTCCCTATCTTCAAAAAAAGTTTCAAAAAATCAGGTCAAAATTTGAGGTCACACAAGCTTGCCTAGAATCCCAAGTGTCCCCCGAGGGGACTTTGGTTCTTTAGGGGTTAAAATAGATTATATAACTTGAGATTGGACTAAAATGCATTATAGGTGATTATACAATGGGCCATATAAAATGGGGGTTGCCCACCCAGGCTTTTTATTCATCCAATGAAACTAGCATTGCAACTTCCAGGCCATCCAGTCATACTACATAGATTATATCTGAATTCTTTCCTATGCATTCAAAAAGGATTTAGGGTACTCTAGGCTGATTAACAATGTTATAAGTGGCTTAGATGACTGTGATACTTGAAATGAGAATCAATAGTGCTACTAACCTCAGTTGATTAGCATGCGGTGTGACACAAAATTAGAACACAAGACAAATGATGTGGATCCCTCAATTTGCTTAAGTAGTCTGTTCTTAAAGCAACCTTTGTAGTCTGCATTTGGAGGGGAGCTAAAGTCCTTGAAACAATTTTCAATTACTTTTCATAGGAAAAAAATGGAATTAGCATCTGATCCAAGTCATTTCATATTTTGGAGAGATAAATGTTACATTAGACATCATTATTGACATAGAAACACAAGTAGTTTTATTGGACGTCCACAAGAATCTGTTCCCTAAAATCATGAAAACGTCACACAGAACACGGATTTCTTATAGTGTGCATTCTACTGCAACATTTGCATGGACCATCCAATATATTCAATCCTCAGTAGATTTCACTTTAAATGCATTCAAGGTTGTTCCCCAAGAAAAAATTGATTGTTTTTCTCATCCAATAGCCACTTGAAATGTCCTCTCAAGCATTTTAAGGTTAAGATTGGTGATTTACTAGGGTTGTCAAACACCCTAAAATCAAGATTGAAGGTCTCTATCTTAGTGCATGGTGTTGAGACTATTCACTAAGAGAAATTTATGCATTCAAAGAGGTGTAACAATGTCCACCTAACTAATGTCGGCTCTAACTACACTACTTCTCAAAAAAAGTGCTTCAAATTGTGCCCACCTACTAACTGCAGAATTGTCAATCATGCACTAAGAGAAGATTCCTAGTGTTAGTGCACGAGTTCTATTGTATGCTGGATTTCCTCCAGATCCTCCTTAGTACAAACTAGGCCAAAAGCTATGAATTTTTGGGCCAAGCAGCTCAAAAATAAGCTTCACAAACCCAAGTGCATTCCTTCATGGAATTTATCAACCAAGGAGTTAAAACTTCAGGGCATGCAACAACTGCATAACAGACAACACAAGGAGGATCCAAACCACAAACCACAATCATATAAGGAAAATACACCTAAAATCATCACCGACCAGAAACGGTCACGTCAAGATTCTTGCCTAGCATGAAGATATCAATTCTGCAGATGCACACTGCTTGAACACCAGAGCGTAGTGACAATTTATAGTTCATCTATGTTAAGCACTTCAAAAATTATTCATCCAAGGTCTAAATAACGCATGCTAAAGAGCGTTGGAATCCTCTTCACTTGCCAATAAGAAACAATAAAAAAATAAAAAATTTGTCACAAATAAGAGCAAATGCACAAAACAGAATTCCAAGCACAGATGGGATTACTGTTCAGAAAGTACAATGGTCCCGCAGAACTTGGCGAGCCAGATCCGGAGCCCCACTTTTCTTGTAGATGAGGTGCAGATTGTGAGCAGCCTCTCTCCGCAGATCACAGTGACCAACATGCGCAAGTGTTTCATCACTTTCCACGGGTAGAAACCCGGTGCCCTCGTTGGGAAGAAGCATCAGGGGACAGTCCTTCTGCCTCATCACCAACACTTTCTCGTAGAAATTAACGGCTAATTGGACGAGCCCCACATGGTGAAATGCCCGAGCCAAGTTGTAATGGGATTCCTGCACCCAAATCCAACCATTTACTGTTATACCTCCTTAATCGTGATCGTCGGGATTGAAAATAGTGGGCGTCAGAGGTGAGATGGTTATCAAACTTGGTGTGACAAGAGAGAAAACCAAGAAAGCAACTTTGACTCCCATTTGTTGCATGAGAAAAACTAGGAGGGAACAAGGAGTCGCAAGGAGAGAGAGCAACGAAAAGAGATTCTCAAATTCTGAAGATTATAAAAAATGCAGCCGCTTCCCCTTCCCCCTCCCCTTGCATTTTGAGAAAACCAAAATCGTCACCATTTGTGATGTCTTGGGTGGTTAGCCTCAAATGTAGGCCAAAAAAAAAAAGAAAAACTGCTCCAGTATGCAGCTCTGACGTTCCCCTAATGCGACACTCCATTATATGCCAAATGATTATGGCACCTTTACGCTAGGGTTTCTCAAACATGTCGTACATGTCATATTAGAGAGGAAAGAATGTATTTGATTTGATCTCTTCACGACAATCAATATCATTTCATTAAGATAACGCATCGCTTTACATCCCCTTATCCACATATACATGTCTTCATTTGCATGACACGGACATCAGTCTTTGTACCCTTTGAGAACTTGGAAAATCCTCAGGTAGAAAAATTCTTTGGAAATTAATAAACGAAGTTAATCGGGATATGAATGAATGCAGCCTTTGTAAGAAAATAAATTTTGTTTTGTAGAAATTGTGAAGAAAATTAGTGTAAGCAACTGTATCATTTAGGGGAGGTCAGAGTTAGAGAAAATGTTTGCTACGTCTCACATAAAAAAGACCAACAATTTCTACTCTTAACTAATATAACATCTTGTACTAATGTAACATCTTGTGGATGACAATTCCAAGAATCCTTGTATAGAATAATTGAGGTACTAGGTAAAATCTGCATATTTGTAAGACTAATTTCTAGGTAAATTATAAATTTTAAACATCATACTCGACTCCAAATTTTAATGATAGTGTCATAATTACTGGAACTTTTTATACTAACAGCAAAAATGAGCTTTGAATTGATAAAAATGGGTTGTTCATTTAAAAATGTTTGTTTCGATAGGAAGACTAACGGCACGCGACTGAACGTTATCAGCGGACGAGAAAAAACATACCTGATTGAACTTGCAAAATCGCTGGTAATTGTATAGAAATGCAAATCCTTGCAGAATGGTCTGGTTACGGTTGCTTAAGCGGAAGCCAAGAGATAGATTGATAAAAGAAACACCTGGCATAGATCAACAACAGCAATTGGTGAAATCTAAACTGCCTCAAGATAAAGCACACAAACAATTTTCAAATATCATAATAAAAAACATATAGTTGCGGGGAGCAGTTTCAGGTGCAATCTGTAACTGTTGCACACAAAAAGGTGAAGCTGATCTGATAAAACATGCAAAGTAAACCATATTATTATCAAGACAGGAAGCGTCCAGTAAAGTCTGGTAGCTAAAGTGACACAGATTCAAGCATAGCATGCATCCGAAAAATATGCATTATAGATTCCAGAATCCTATAGAAGCAAAGACTGAATACAGAGGGAAGTAAAAAGCAATACCAATGCAGAGATTAATGAAAGGATCTTCTGGCTGAACTCGATACGCTTGTAAATACTCTCGAAGAGCACCTTGAGGCTGGCTTATCATAGCATACTGATGTCCACATATAACCATCGCAGGTACGCAATTTGGATATTTTCCTCGCACAGAAAGCATGTACTTGCTGTGCTTTGGTAACCTTACTTCCGACCTACAAAAAACATTAAAAACATTGCAAATTGAATCATTTTTAATAAAACATTGTCTTTCTACGCACAAAATTAATATATCACATATGCAAAACTTTAGGGCTTCGGATTGGGAGCCAATACTAGTAATACTAGTAAAATTCACTCGAGGCATTGTAGAAAATCTAGACACATTACAACTGGCAGAGATTATATTGAAAACTGCCGCATGTTGTGCTACACGGGGCAAGTTTTTCGTGGCTAGGTTTTCTAGAATACCTCTTGGGGGAGAATAGGAGATAGTTTTAGTAGTTTTAGTAGTAGCAGAAAATATGCAATATTTTCGAAGATTCTAAAATCGTTGCTCAATCTCTTGCCTGCTTCTAGATATTGCAGCTTGGTTTCATTGTCGACAATTACAATGTCAACCAAGTTACATTCTCTATCGGTCTTACGGGAACTGCTACGTCACTCCGAGGAAGGCAAAATAGTGGCAACTTACCTTGAAACCACTTGATAATAGGCGTTCCACATACTGAAGCTGAAAGGCCGTTGTTGTACCATATATCGCACACAATCATATCCGTACTTGACATCCTTGGTCTTGTATGCTATCTCTGTCAACACCAAGAACGGATATTAGAAGTGCTGAGAGACTGATATCAATGAATCCTGATAAGAATATACAGCGAGATTCAAAAGGTTTTGGACTTGCAAAAGGCAGCTGGCATAAACATATTACCCACATGTGGGACACGAGATGGAAGAACAGGAGGTGATTCGACATAGAATGGCACACACACACACAGGAGCTCAATAAAACATACCCTTCACGTCCAGTTAATAGGGAAATCGAATATATACGCAAACAAATAGAACATAGGAAGGCATTACTAAGTGAGAGGAAAAGGGTGGAGATTGTCTGAGCACATATACAAGGAAATAACCATTACCAAATATACACTATCTGAAACAATAACAGTAATTTTGCCATATCGATACGAGGTTAACGAAGATAAACATACGTGCTCCAAGGGCTCGAAGCTCATCACATTTCACCTTTCCAAGGTGGCTGCCAATTCGTAAAACATGATGAACTACTTCCAGCGCTTCCCAAAATCTCTTTAGTAAAAGAAGTGCCTTACAAATCTATTAGATTGTTTCCCAACCCACAAGAAAACATTTTGATTAGAAACTGTGCAAAGGCATCTTATTTAAGTTTTCCTAAACGTGATCAGTCCTAAGAAGACAATGCCCGGTGTCAAACCTAGTAGAACCTTCTCAAATCACGGACTTTAGACCACCGGTTCTCAATTCGCTAGTGAAATTTGTTCCATGAAAAAAACTCGGAAAGAAAAACGATTTATATCCGAGGATAAGGTGTATACCTGTAGTATAAGCTGGTAGTGCTCTTCATCTTTGAGCAGATTTGGAAGAGGTGACACCTTGCTTTCCACCTCCTACTTTCAAAAAACAACGATTCTAATGAACATTCAAATGAATCCAAAACGAAGCTATTGTATTGTTCCAACCAGTGCATCTGAAACACCTTCAACAAGATCAAGCAACTTCAGATCACCTCTACAGGTTCTGACTCTTCATGTTCTTCAGCATCGCTATCCCACTCTAAACCAGCAGCCAGAGCAGCAGCTTTCTTTTCCTCCTTCTCAGCAGCCCATTTAGCAAGCATCCTCCTTGCTCTAGATGCTTTCGTCCTTCACATAAACACCGCCTTAGAAATTTAATACCATAGTTCAACAACCTCTCGCAGCCAAGTCCTTTATCCCCTAATGCCTTTACGATCAAAAGTGTTAAACAATAACAATAAGATTCGGAGGTTACTATAATTGAATTGGAGCTTCCGAAGTGGACTTTAGGTTTTTAATTCAAGCATTAAGAGGTAAAGAGTAGTATTTAAGAATACAAATGAAATTAAACAACAGCTGTAGACACATACATATCATTCCGTGATAAGACAGGTCGGAAACCCTGAAATACTTGTTCATCAAGCTGCTGCTCCAACCATTGCACTCTCTCGACCAGAATGGTTTTATTCAACCGAAATTTTTTACTCTTTCCCTGCAATCGTAATTTAAGTAAGATCTTTATCAAATCAGATGAAAACAAAGTATCAACTAGCTCCAATTCTAGCATATCGCAGGCTCACCAGATCCATGTACTTAAACTGCAGGGAGACAGGTTGTTAAGAATTGACTGTTGTTCATACCTTCTGAAACACCTTCTGATTAAGAGACTCCACATACAGAGACTCATGTATTGTAGGCAAGACCGTCTCCACAAAGTCCTTGAGGCGACTCTGAGACAAGTATATGCTGGCCAATTTCGTTACCACCTGGCCATGTTTCCACCAGGGCTGCTGCTGGTCCTTTGTTTGTGTATCAGAAGCATTTGTAATGTCCTCTGTCGCATCTACAATCATCCAAGCCAACAAAACATCACGCACTATACTAAACATGAATAACAAGCAAAAGCGCTCCTAAAGATGATTCAGAAGCACATTGCTGGTTTGCGTATTGGAAGTGTCCCCTTCCCAATAAGGCGCCAGAATAATGCATCAAGGTAAGCAACCCATGGTGCAACTCTTATACGCTTAATTTCAGTCCAAAAGTACGTTACTGACGTATTTGAAGCATTTCCGTCTCGGGAAATCTAAGTCATATTCATGCAGCAAAACTTAAGGAAGTTCTCAACGAACCTGAATCGGGAGGAATAAGCAAGGCTATTGCATCATTCAGCTTTCCACTATCACAGAGTAATGAAGCAAGTTTCAGTCGTGTGTCTACGTTCTGGGGCATCTCCTTTATAACTGTTAACCCAAAAACCCATGCCAGAAGCGTCATACATTCAGATGCTTCAAAAAAATCAAGGCTGGCATGATGATACAAATTCAAACTCAAAGAAAACACAACAAACACAGCTTCTGAAGGCTGCTCAGACATGCTAGACATACCTTTCTGGTAGACACGGATTGCATCAACATTCGATTCGACGGCTGTATGGCACTGAGCCAATTTAAGCCACAAAACAACCTGTTCCAAAATAGAACCAAAAATCAATGCCTTGCAGTTTTCATAATAACAAAGACTTCCAAATATTAGAGAGGACTAAATTCTGCACAAGAGGTCAGGACAGTATTGCCAAATCCACAGCTAGAATAATGATCCTGTCGTGACTCCATTCATTAGGTAATTATGCTCATATGCCCTCTAGATTACAAATACATCAGTGCTAAATCAAGGAGTAGACTCACAGAGGAAACAAAAGTTATCATACTAAGCTCACGAAGTAGACGAGTTCCAGCTTTGAAAATATATCTATGATGAGGAATTATTCTACCACATTTTCTCAACCTCAAAAGGCATCTCCAGCATCATTATCACGCACAGATAGGAACGGGGTAAGATAAACAATAAAAATAAAATCCTTGAATGAGATTTACAAATAGGACTTGCAGGACAAACCGCACATTATCGAAGGCGCTGTTGCCATCAAGCAAGTCATAGTAGCGCAGAGCACAACGGTGTTCACCAAGGGCCAAATACGCATCCCCAACTTCCAAGATCAAATCGGCACAATCGTCTACCCGCTCTGTCCTCAAGCCTTTAAAATCACTCTACAAAATGCGCCATGCACTAAATTGTCAGGAGAAGTATAAACCCCAGCGTTGAGAATGTAGTAACAAGTCACAAACCACCATACACCTGAAATATACTGAAAGTCACACGACTACTGGAAAGAAAATAACATAAATATGCCTACCTCCGCGGCTTCTAAATCCCCCAAGTAGGCATGGCAGATTCCAGCTTTGACAGAAAGATCTAGAGGGAGAGGTTGATCAGGCGAATACAGGTCACGGGCTTGATCAACCCAAGAAATGGTTGTAGCAAAAGCACCGTTCGCCATGTGTAATTCAGCTAACAAATTCACAGCCGACAAATCTGCTTCATGTGGATACTCCTCAATTAACTTCTCTAACACCTGTGTAGCTTGTTCAGGCTGCCCATTTTTTTGTCTCATCTGTCATACCAAGCACAAATTGGCATCGCATGATGAGTGCAAGGTTGGGTAATGAATAAAAAAGACGTCGATGACGGCGTTCATAAAAAGCCTGTCAAATAGAACAATATAAAGAGAGCTCAAATTCAACAAACACGTCCGCTGGAAAATAGGAAGCACGTTTGACCCTGCCAACTCTCCACACCGTCAAGACCGGTCCAGACAAGATGCAGACGAACCTTAGCAACCATTTTGCAGACTTCGACATCACTTGGACGCACAGCAAGAAGCTGTTCCAAACAATCTATAGCTTTTTGGAAGTCATTTAGCTCTGCGTAAATGGACGCACAGTCCCATTTGGCATCGACATCCGTAGGATCTGCTCTCATTGCCTTCTGCAGACAATAGATAACTTGACCTGAATTTCCGAGCTCCCTAGAGAAAAGAGCTCCCTAGGGAAAAATCTCCGTGAGTAATGTCCGCGCTCCATTGGCAAAGTAAAACTATCTCTCAAACGATGACCAGCAACACAAACGAAACACTTTGACATCCCTCGTTAATTTGTACAACTTGAAATTTGTTTAACAAAATCAGCAATCACAAAGACAAGCAACCTCAAAAGGACATGCCATCAACCAATTTGGAAATCCTGAGGACCCAATTCAACAAGAAAATGCAGTTTTGTTCCCAAACATCATCGAAGAGAAATACAACTGACAAATTAACTAGAGGACTTTCCTTCCCTAATACACTCAATGAAACCGAAAACCCCCACAGATTTGAGATAACAGAGTAAAAGGTTCCAATAAATGCAGGAATTGAAGTGGAAGGATTGCGTACATTGACCACGATGCCAGTCGCTTCCATAGAACAATATCTTTGGGAGTCAGATGGGCAGCAATCATGTAGAAGTTCAATGCCCTTCTCCGATCACCTTTGGCATCATAAAGAAGACCCAGAGTGTGATACGAATCTGCAACATTGGGTGCGATCCGGACAACCTCCTTGAGTATCTCCACTGCCTGTGAGTTGCCAAAAGTGATGAAAGATCAAATCAAGAGGTCGAACAAGCAGCCTCCACATTACTGGACATCGAACTTCCACTATATCAATCAACGATTGAAGTAGAGGATATAATAACATGTAGGGACACGATCCTGTCTCCTATAATGAACCAACTGCAACTAATCTATTCATACACTTGATTGAACTTATCAGCAAGTACTGTAGTGTAAGCGTGACTTAGATAAATGGCTATGGAAACTGATCTTCGAATGGAAAATAGGGTTGACACTTCTAGTGGTCTCCAACCTTCCACTTTGAAATTTCATAAGAAATACATACACTGGGTTCAAAATTTGATCTCAAAAGATTTCATTCAAGTACCTAAAGATCTCCTCTTAGCTCTGAACATCTCCCCAAACCACACTACTTCATATACTGCAACGCATAAAGTGATGCAAACAATATCCTCTGCCTTACCTTGTCAAACTGACCAGAGGCATAAAGAAGATTAGCTTCTCCAAGCTTCTTGTTGATCTCTGGAGTGAGTCCTCCCGGTGCCTTCTTCCTTCGGCCCTTCTTCTTAGGCTGCAAACCACATTGCTGCCATTAGACTTCACATACTCCGTCTCGGGACCTGTCCGTCGATCCCAACCAGTTCTCCAATAGCAATCACTAAACTCGACCCGGTTTATAACGCTGGATTCGCGGACAACCTAACCTCTCTAAGTTTACGCTCAACGTCTCAAGTAATTGCAACCTGTATCCACTTTACATACCCCTTTTCGACGTCGTCGGCCAGGTGCTCCAAACCCTGCAGCATCCCAAATTTCATCGACACTCGCACCAAATATATCTTGTGGCTTCGTTATCTTTGCCTGTGCAGTCTCTGTCCTGATAAAAACAAAAAGACCAAAAAGCATTTAAATGTTACCAAAGAGAGAATCACCAAAGAGAATAGGAAAACTAAAACACAAACTTACCGTCTTATAGCTAGAGTTTTCCGCTTGCGTGCAGCAAGAGCTTCATATTCGAGTCGCTGGAATTGCTCGTAAGGCAGTTTCCCATTCTCGTCCTCCTCTGCAAACCTCAATGGATCCATCTCCCCTTCAAACAGAAGACTGTATTCGTCCTCGTCTTCTGCCTCTCCTTCAACTTCCGCTTCCGCTTCTCCTCCCACCTCCAGTAATTGCAGCCCTTGCTCGTCTTCCTCCTCCCTCTCGCTGACTCCTAAATTCTCTCCGTCCCCGTCCTCTAACTCCTGCATTCCTACCTCGTATTCTTCGTCGTGATCCATATCATCACTGCACATATTGAAATTAGGTGACAATCGTGAACCTAAAAACTACATGATTCTTAGTAAAATTCTGTGAATTATCTGACATTTAATAAAAGTGCACAAGGCATGCGTACTTCATTCTACCTTATTATCCCATTCCACCTATGCAAACTTCAGAATTACATCCTTGTGCTTCCAACATAGTAATTAAAGCTAGGCGGGTAGATAGCCATCCGACCCCTTTCGCAACATCTTTGATAAATATTTTTGAGCAAAAATCACTTGATAAGAATTTCACTTAATGCGCACTTCTAAAAAGTCGAGCACTTTTCATAACAGGGATTTAGCGACATAGCCAAGACATGACAATTTCAAGGACACTAAAGTTGGCACATACACTGCACCCATCTCGTCAAGGTCGGCAGAGTCCAGGCCATCTCTCTGGTTGTCCATCATGAGCATCTGTACGAAGCTGCGCTTGCGATGCGGCAAATTGCGCTCGGCGGGACTGGTATCGAGAGCCATCGGAGAAGACGATCCTTCTCCAAGGTACACGCTTATAGGAAGTGCCTCGTCCATACTGAAGCAACAATGTGTTCCTCACCAAGTGCAAAATCTGCACGTTCAAAAAATTCAATATAAAAATACAGTACGTAATAGAGGTCAATTGCAAACGTCAGTATCCAAAGCAACCGCAAAGACGACAACGAACAACGAACAGCTACCTTGAATAATTCCAACAACCTTTCACAATGCTATAACATTCGTTCACAATCTTTACTCTAAATCTCCTGAGTGTCGTGATTCAATGCTCCCTGCTAACAGAGCTGGAGAAACGCCCTGAAACCCTTAAACCCTAAAACCCCGAATCTCACTACACCAGGGTATTGTGACCGAGAATTCATAAGCCTTGCAATTTCGCAAAACCGACGTCGATTCTAACGCTGCGCTGCCTTAAGCGTTACGGCAATTGGTCTCCATCCACGATGGGAAACCAAATGCAAAAAACCTAAAAGTTAAATTTCACTACTCCAGGGTTTTGCTTACTAATACTTACTCATAGAACGCTTACTCATGCAATTTCAAGACATCGGCGTCCGTCCTGACGCTGCACTCCCTTCAGCAAATACGGCAATTGCTCTCTACACACCCTGGAAAGCCAATTTTAAGTACCCTGAAACCCGAATTTTAATACACCAGGGTTTTGCTCACTAATGCCCGCTCATACAATGCTTACTCATGCAATTTCAAGACATCTGCGCCCATCCTGATCCTGCGCTGATCTCCATCCACGCTGGGAAACCGAATTGAAGCACCGGTGGAACCGAGCGATTGCACGGACTTTTCAGTTTCTAAGTAAAAAGCTTTCACAAGACTGAGATTCCTGCAACCAGAGTGAGATTGCTGTGTGCCTTGTGAGTGAGAAATTCTTCAGCAATTCTGTAATCCAGCAATTGCGTAACAGCGGCAAGCACCGGTGGACACAGTCGTGCTCAAATTCTTAGTGAATTCCGAAGGCCGGATTGCAAGACCGTGGATCAAGAGTACCGTTAAAGGACGTAATACTGACGTAATTAGCATTGAGTAACTACCCCTGGCTATTCGTTTCATATAACACTAATTTAACCCCTAAAGGCCCAAGGCCTTTTTTCTGCCAAAAACACCCAAAACTGCCATTTTTATAGCAAAGAATAAAAAAATTTGAAAAACGCTTTTTTTTTAACATCTAACTACACAATCTTACACCTAACTAGTATGAGAATGTAGAAAAAATTTCTGAATTTTTGACTGCATAGATTGCAAGATATTTGCGTTTAAAGTGGAAAAACCAAGTTTTTCAATACATTGCAGGACTAGATTTTATGACTTTGAACATTTTTGACTTTAATTTTTTGCAATATAGAGTTTTAAGCTTCAAATCTTTATAATGGAGAATTAAGTCAAGAGTCTAGGGAAAAAAAAAAGCCAAAATATTTAATTTTCATTATTAAAAAAAATTGTTAAGTAGAAGTAGGTACGAGATAGAAGGAAAATCTAAAATATTTCAGAGTAATAACTTTTATATGGAATTAAAAAGAACTAATCCCAATGGTGAGATTGTTCTAGCTAAAAAACTAAACCTTGTGGAAATTTTTTTTTGAAAAATTGTCAAAATTGCATTTAGAAATAAATCCTACAAGTTATTTTTTTCAGGAAGATGCTCTAATTGTCCAAAAAACAAGATTGTCCATAATTTTCTTATAAAAAATCCAAATGAAATGAATCAATGCTTTTTAGATAGACAAATATATAATCTATAAAGAAAAAAAATTTAATAAAAAAAAAAAAAAAAATTCAAAATTTTTTTGGCTATCCCTCTAATCTTGTTTTGAGCTTATTTAGGCATAACTTTTTTTCCAAGCATCGATTGAAAAAAAATTATGTGCCCACAAAACTTAGTAGTTTTTCTATCTTCAAAAAAAGTTTTGGAAAATCACAACAAAAATTCAGCTCGTAGGTACCTGCCCAAAATCCCATTTGTCCCTAGAAGACAATGGGCTGTTAGGGGTTAATTGTTTATTAGAGTTGTGCTATTTTAAACTATTCTAAATTATCCTTTGTAAGGTTGGATACGACATAAATTTGTCAAAAAACAAGTGTCACATGTCATCTTGTGATTGGTTAATATTTAAAAATCTGTGTAAATATGGAAATTCAATTTCGGCATGTCTTTGTCAAATGTGACTTTTATAAATAGTAGGTTGAAATGTTATTGTATTATACTCCGTACCAATTATCACAAAAGTCATTATTTTTTATTTTATTAATTTAGCAGGTGACATTGATTAAGCACCATCTCTAGATTGAAGAAACCTTGATTGGTTTTAGAATCTATCATGCTTGAAGAAGTTGCATTGACTATCATTTTAGTGAAGGTGCAAAATTATTGTCACAAAAAATTAGTGTACCTAACAATATTTTGTAGAGATAAGTATAATGCATTAGAATATTATCAATGCATCTTGGCAAATGGGACATTTTTTTTTTAAAATCATGAATAATTGATATAGAATTTGAATTTGAGAGTACTATCATTGGAAGCACACCAAAAGTTTGTTTAATAAGGCTTAAAAAAATGTACATATGGCATGACAAATCTTGTAACTATATTCTGATATTTACTTCAATAAGTGGTTTGAAAACATACCTCACAACATACTTCACTATGCACCAAAAAGATGCACATAATGTTTTCCAATTCAATCAACACACACGTTTTGGCAAAAAAACTAGAGCTGTTGATCTCTTGCCCCCCCCCCCCCCCCCCCCCCCTTTTTGATCGATCACCGTTGATCTCTAATTTAAAAAGTGAAAAAACACTGTTGATCGCCATCACAAGACATAATCTTGGACATTGCTCCAGAATATGGGTATGAATACAAATACAAACTCAAATATATGTACATTATATAAATATATGTATATTATGTAAACATATATGAAAATTGATACACATACATTACACAGATATAAATATAGACAAGTAATAAAGAATATGGATACGGATACAACAATATATACCATATTGATTGCATCTGAAGTTGTAGTCTGAAATTACAAATGGGGGGAAGTGGATAATTTATCACAAACAAACAATAAATTCTTTGATTGCATTAGATGACATTTGAGGGCATTAGAGGGCCGTGTCAGGCCCGTTCCCAAATCTGGCCCAATTTTGTGAATACCCGGTAGGGATTGTCAATATTTTTTTTTTTCCCAAATATCATTTTAAGCAATTTTTTTTATTTTTTATTTTTGAAAATGATGTGGCACAAACTCAGCCACATCAACCAGCATTTATCATGCATTTCCATAGTCTAGGAATGCAAGATAACTCGCAATCTTCCAAAGGCCTCAAATGTCATCTAATGATTAATACTGAATGGACTTGATTAATCAGACTTTTCAAAAAATTTAATTACCAATCAAAAGACGACATATGTGCCCCTCATTTTTTTAATATATACTTTTTAAGAAAAGTCACCTTTGTCACTATATACCCAAACAATGCAAGTTTGCATCTTCTAGATATTAATTCTAAGCATGAAACTAGGTACTGTACTAAGAACATTGCTTCACAATGACAATGAACCCCACTACAAACCACACAAGGCTTGTATTTAGGCATAAAAGATCAAGATTGAATGAGAGAATTCTTGCAATTAATGCTAATAGATCACTACACACTAACCAAACAAAAAATGAAACTCATATTGGAAGAGTCAAGCAATATGTAAGACAAAAAGAAGCAATGGTAGTGAATACGGAGTATATATGAAAGGATAATTTGACTTGAAAAGCATTGGATAGGTATTAAAAACTATTCATTTGTTGAGCACTTGCAAAGCTTGCACTGTACAATGTGTCCACATTCTTATATCCACACTTTAGTGGATATAATCCAATAAACATCTACTTATTCTTCTAAATGTTTAATGCTTGCTTATTTAGATTTATATATCCTCACTTTGGATATAATACAACAAGCATCTACTTATTTTCTAAAGTGCTTTTTGAAACATATTTGAAATTAGGTGATCCTATTTTAACCCCTAAGTGCTTGACCTAAAAACAATAAAATGTTGTTTTTGAAAAATAGTGTTAAATCCTTGAAATTCCTCCAACATGTTTATATCCTTGATTCATATAGAGCATTCTTTCTCCACTTTCCATTGAACATATTAAGATAACTACACCAAATTTCAATCACTTTCTAAAACCGCATAGTCTAGATTCTTATTTAAAATGTACTTCCACTATTTATGAGAGACTATTGTTGGTTGTCCTAAGTCCTATTTTTAGTACTTTGAAAACTCGTAGTTTATTTACATGGTGTTCAAAAAATGCATTCTAAGAGAATTTAGAATCTCCTTTTGACTACCAACAAGATTCCACAAAAAGTTTTGCAATATAATAATGGAAACTATGCTCAATTGAAAGCCACGGACGCCATTCCGTGGCGTTCCAATGACAATACTGTCGAGCTAGGAAGAGTTCAAAAGCATTTTTCATCCTCCTTTTCCTTGTTGACCTTTCACATTGGGTTATGAAGAGTATCCAATTGAATTTGTACTCTTTCCAATTTTTGTCTTCACGGATATGAGAAGCTACTAAAAAAAACAGATCACAAAATATGCTATTTTAGAGTATTTTGGGAAGTTGTTGCTCCTTGCTTTAAATCTAAAATTTCTCCACAAAAATGATATTTTTTGAATTTGAGTCAAACTAACAAAATGAAGGTCATCTACTCTAGTTTCTACTCCAATTTGAATTTTGAAAAAATTCCTAATATTGCATATTTTATTGCAATTTGAACATTAGGTGTATTTTCAATGTCTTATTTTCTAATTATAGAATGACACGGAAATTCAATTTACACCATTAAGTTTGTCATTGTACACTTATGGTGAAATTTTCAGATTTTTTTAAATATTTTTCTATTTAATATGATTTTTCTTGACTTTTCCTTCAAAAATTCTTAAAAAATTTAATATTCCATAAAATATCCTAAATTTTTTCTGAAATAAAGAAGATATGTACTTTCATCTCTGGAAAATAAATATAAAATTTTTCATACATATCTAGTTGCAAAATGGTAGCAAATTGAGTGATGGATAGTGAGGTTTGAAATCAATAGTCATGGGTCCGTCATTTAGGGGTTAACTATGCAATTTTAGGTGTAGTTACCTTACATGAATTTTCTTGAACGAAAGCATACTCAATGTATACTAATTGGATGAAGTTCAGTTTTCCGTCACAACTGAACATTTATCAGCCATTCATCCATCCATCCATCATGTTGCGGATTTCTGGTTATCAAGCTTCTGGCGTGTGACCTCGCCATGCTTGCGCACAGCTGAAGCTCATTGCTTCGATTTGGCAGCTATGGCGTCTTTGCCATTTTCCATCCCCCACGCCTTCACGTTGCCCAGCAATCCCAAGTCGCAATCCTCTTCCACCATCTCCAAGAATAATGTCTTGCTGCTGCAGAAGCTCGCCACCTTTCCCAGGCTCAACTTTTATCGACAATTCTTCACAAGCAAAGCACCGCGGATTGCACTTCGCTGCGCTTCAATTCCACCCGATAACCACCCGTTTCAATTAGGTAATGTATTTTTCTGTTAGCACGAAATTTCCTCTGGCTGAGCTTGAATTTGCTTTGAAAGGCAGCATTGATGGAAAGTCTTTGCGGTTTTTTACGAATTAGAAGTGATTTTAGGAGATGAATTCCTCTGTGAAGGGCTAGAATCTCCGGTGTGTTATTGAAAATTTTGAAATTACAGTTTGTATCAAGAAAATGGAAGAGGAAAGCTGTTTCCAGAGGAATTTGGATGTAGGAATTCGAAGATTTTGAGTTTTTAGGTCAAATCCTAATTAACTACAAAAAGTGAGGTAGAAATGAACAAGTGCCGTTGGATTGCACCTCGCTGCGCTTCAATTCCACCCGTTACAGTCTTTTCTATTGGACCCAAATTTTCTCTGAGCTTGAATTAGCATTGGAAGGCACCATCGATTGGAAGTCTTTGCGGATTATTACCAATTGGAAGTGATTTAGGAGATCAGTATGAAGGGCTATAAGCTATGGCATTTTATTGAAAATATTGAAATTGCTCTTTGTATTCAGAAAATGGAAAAGGAATGAGTGGAAAAAGTGTTTCCAGAGGAATTTGGATGTAGTAGATCGAAGGGCTTTAAGTTTCCAGCGTGAATCCTTGTTGATATTTGAAAATTTTCAGATACCAGTATGGCAATTAATAAGTGCCAGACGTCATAAGCCTGCATTTACGGTATGTTAACCAAAATTGGATTCTGCCATTCTTTTTTCATTTTTCGTTTCTCGCTGGGGTGGTCCAAGAATTCGGTTGAGGTTACGAATTCCGAAGAAATTTGCATGGCGTTTTCATATTTCGGCAGCTACAATACAATTTTAGACGATTCACAACAACTGTTTTATAATTCTTGCTGAATTATCACATTTTCTTCCTAAATGTCCTATTGTAATGAGCTAGAACCCCAAATTGTGGAAATCTGGCGATATTTAGCCCAAGAAGAATGACTGATATTTGGAAAAGTGTCTCTCTCTATTCAATGTTGGCAGCGGAGCAGTCATGGAGGAGTCAGTCACTGTGCAAGTGCTGCACCCGGCGAACCTTGCTCACTTCCTTCGGAGGTGCGTTAATCGCAAATGTGCCGGCTGAGAACATCTCGCAAGCTGTCGAGGGTTTCCGCTCGAGTGCTGATGTAAGGGTCGGGCATAATGTCAATGTCCATGGCGTGTTTAATCTGCAACTAAAATCTGATGCTCCCAAATTCATTTTTGGTACTTAGCTGTAGGACTTCCAAAACCACAAATTGTGTTTGTCCTGCCTCCAAATTTTCAGCTGCTAAGAGATCGCAGTACCGATAGTCAAAGTTTTAGGCTTCACAATTCTTGAGGATTAGATTGCAGTGCTATTTAGAAGGATTTTCATTAAGAGTTCTAATCCTACTTCTCTAAAGCATTGAGGTTTTAACATATCAGCTTCATTGTCATTATGGTTTGATTACTGTAAGCTCTGTATCCGTGGTGGTGTTAATTTGCACAAAACCCTTCCACATTCTACAGATGATACGGGAAGCAGTGCATCCGGCACGCCCAGGATGGTATGAAGAACTTTATGCAACAGTCATGAACACCACGATGCGCTCATACGAGACTGAGGTGAGTGCAAATTTTTCTACTTCGCTGAAGCTAATTCTCTCAGATAATCGCATCTAAATGTGACAATTTATGCTCTGTGCAATTCGGGTTGAATTTACTTGAATGTGAATTGACAATTCATTAACGAATTGAGTCTTGGATTAAAATCAGTTGATTTTGATCCATGTTGATTGAATTATTCACAATCAAAGTGTTTTGTCTGGAGACGCCTACTTTGGCCACTTAGCTAGATGATCCAAAAATTAGCAATAGAAAACCGCAAACACGAGTACTATTCTAGCAATGCAGTTCATTAAATGAAACAAGCACTATCTCCAAAATTACTCATAAATGGACAATTGTTCATTAATGAATAGAGTCGCCTGTAAATGCCACTTAATGTAATGTTAAGATTATCCAAAGTCAACATAGCATTTAGCTTACTGCAACTTTCTTTACACCCTTTCATCGAAGCTGCTGACTTTGCGACCGTGAATGCTCGGCGTGTTACTGTTGCTGGAGCATCTCTTATTGGACCGCATGTGATCGGGTCGGCCTGCGTTGCCTGAGGGATTTCTGGCTATTGGGAGAATCATAGGTTACGTAGATTGTACTGTACTCCGTAATGAAATAAAAATGTATATAAATAAACAACATTGGAGAATTTCGAGCGAGTTTCGTGAGAATCATATGGCAGTGACGGAGTGACTTCCGTGACTCGTCCAACACTAAAACTGTAGAGCACGCCACGAGGACCACTTGTTCTGAGCTTTAACATAAAATATTATAAGAATTACTTGAGGGTATGTTTCAGTGGGCCAGGGGGGATTGACCCCTCTATATTGCCCCAAGTTTTACCCTTGCAGAAAACACTGAAATTCTTTATTTGCCACATTTGATGAAATTTGCAATTTCTGAATTCATATTTGCAATCAGAGGCCCCGAATTAGTTAGGAGACATGAAGAAATATAAAATTTGAGTGGCACAAAATAGGGGGCAATTTTTACATTTACCCTTCCGATGAGGCAATAGAAGGGTCAGTCCTCCCTGGCCATGTTTTAGTGGTACCGATTTACCCAAGTTTCCTATACTGTACAGTATATTTTAGGGATATACTGTACAGTACAATGGGGGGACAAAAGTATTGTTGCCCCCTTTTATTCCCACATAGATGCCTCCATTTTCAAACACTATTTTTCACAATTTTTATGCAATTCTTTGCATCATTTGCATCCTATGCAGTCCCAATGATTCATATCAAATTTCAACTTCAAAAAATTCAAAACTCCATTTTTGATGAATTTTTAAAGTCAATTTTCATGATTTTACATAATGTTTTATTGAACACAATTCATGATGAATTTTTTAAATTCCGTTGTGGATGTATGTAGGGAACATCTATACATACATCTTTCCTTCAACAAGCATCTCCAAAAAAGTTCCACAATTCCCCCCATGAAGAGGAAATAGATATCTTTATATTTTAAGTTTTTTTTTTTCTATTTAACCCTCACATTGTAACTAATTTTGTACACTTGAGCATGATGGTACAATTGCATTAGATGAGATTCCGGGGTCTTGGAGGGCTCCGAGTTCCCCTGCTATTTGCTGCATTCCCAGATTGCGAGAACGCAGCAGCAGCAGTTGGTTGACGTGGTCAAGCGACTGCCACGTCATTTTTTGAAAAAATAAAAATAATTTTTTTTTTGCTTAAAATGATATTTTGGTAAAAAAAAATTTCTAACACACCCGTACCCGTGTTCACTGAATTTGGGCAGATTAGGGAATAGGCCTGAAACGGCCCTCTAAGACCCCCAAATATCATCTAATGCCTTGCCAAACTCTAATTACAATAAAAAAAATATCTATTTTCCAAAATTAGGACATTGTCACCCCAACATTGAATTCTTCATAGAGGGAATTGTGAAACTTTTTTGGAGATGCTCATTGAAAGAAAGATGTGGGTATGGATGTTTCCTACATATCTCCATAATCAAATTTAAAAAATTCATTAACAATGTTTTTCAACGAATTATCATGTAAAACCATGAAAATTGACTTTAAAAATTCACCAAAAATGAAGTTTTGCTATTTTGAAGTTGAAATTTTGTATGTATGATTGAGACTTCATAGGAATGCAATGATGCAAGAATTGCATAAAAATAGTAGAAAATAATGTTTGAAAATGGAGGAGTTTGTGTGGGAACAAAAGGAAGTGATAATACTTTGTTTCTACATTGTAAAATATTATATTCCTTGTTGCTAATGTGGCACCACATAACTGGACTCAATTAGAGCATTCTCGCCTCTGTCAGGCTGCTGTGGACACTAAGTGTCAAGAATTAAGTTCCCTTTCAAATTCTACTAAACCTCATCTTTTAGGAAGACACTAAATCCTCCATTCAAAGTAGGCCTTGTTAATCCTTGAGAAAATGTCAAATTAATCCTTAGGAAAACACAAGAATTTTATATTTTCCACCAAAAAAATTTGGAAATTCTAAATTCATATTTACAACATTAGAGTAGTACAAGTCTTGTCATCTTTTGGGAAGTGACTTCAACCTTTCCACTATCATGTACATGATGTAGAAACGGTACCCAACCTCAAGTCACTTCAAATATGTATTCAGCCACTAGGATGAAGGAGAGAGAGCATGACTACTCAAGCACCTTCACATCCTTATTTGACCACATCATATTGGGCTATGACTATGTCTTCTCTCTTCCATGTTGCAACAAGCTTCTAAAAACAAGTCCCAATCAAGTTTGCAAGAACAAAGCTAGGGAAGTAATAAAGCTAGAAGAAATGTTCAAGCTCAAGTTTGGATAGCCTTCAAATTTTTGCACAAGCTTGGTTAGTGTAAGAAGGTGGGCTTATAATAAGGTGCATAGCTTATAAACTACAAAATTATCGAAGAAGGTTCCTTCAAATACTCTTATATATCACACATTTTCTTGTTTTTTAATATATTCCACCCTCGATTCCACCTCATGAATAGGGACGCTTTCTTGTGATCACTATGTATGAGCAATGTGTTTAAATTTACAGGATTCTTACATTCCTTTCCAAAATATGTAATCTACAACTAGTCAACAATATCAATGAAAAAGAAGGTATTTCTCTCTAAAATTGACTTACTTAACTATTATATACTCATTCCACATCTAACAGGTGATCAATGTCTAAAATTCATTAGAAAGTTTAAGCATAAAGAACACTATGTTTTGTGTTAAATCCAAAGTATATATTCCTTAGACCAAATAAGGCTATATCAGCTATTGGTATATTTAGCAGTTCTATTTAGTTCCTCAAACCATGGACATCCTTTTAATAATGTATTAAACATTCAATGATGAATTTCTATGGAAACTTGGGTTTGATCCATTATATTATAAATATTCATTTGATTGTAGTATAGATTCCATTCTCAATCATCTTGAGTCTTCTAACTTTCAATTGCCTTACTAATATGTAAACACGTTTTGCTTCTTCAAAGAATATTAAGGCCTTAAGCTTTCAAAGTCTAAATCATAAGGATGATTCCTCATTTGATAATTGCTAACTTGAGGAATCATAAAGATGAAAGGTGCCAATAATCAATCACTGTATCTACGGGCACAATAACTTTGGGGATTCCAAGCCATGTTTGTCTTTTTGCACACTAATTAATAGGGATTTCAAGCCACTCCATAACATTTCATAACCAAGTGATGGTCCTCCTCCATGCTAGGAAGGTATTATACCTCTCTGAGATATCAGGAGGGACTTTCCAAATAATGCAAGGATTGGAGTGGGTTGAGGAGCCATCAATAAGACAATTTTGTTCACTGTAGGGGATCCTCTTTTCAAGGATGCCAAAGGGGCCCCTAGTTCCTCCTTGGTAAACAATATTATGTCTTGAAAACTTGCAATTGCAAGTGGCACCTAATACTAGGGTTTGTAAAACTCAAAATGACACCATCCCCAAACAAAAATTGAAAAGATATATGTATAGTAGAAGATTTCGATGCATCCATCCTAGTTTTTCCACCCAAATAAACTTGCACCATTCCCAATTGCCTTTTGCATTCCATTTGTCACCCAAACATAAAATATTCTTCTTCCATTAGTCACCCAAACATAAAATATTCTTCTTCCATTAGTCACCCAAACATACATATACTGCATCCCCCATTGCTACCCCTGCACATACCCATTCCATATTGAAACTTGAAAGAGTGCATCAATGCACCAATTCTCGAAAAAAAATCATGTGAAGTCACCACCCTAGTATTCCAAATTTATGCCGAATATAGCACAATTCCATGCCACTTCTGCAATGAACACCAAGGTGACAAAAAAACTCTTCAAAAATACCCTCAAATACAAGGGAATGCTTCTCCAAAAAAAAATCATGTGAAGTCACCATCCAAGTGTTCCAAAATTATGCCAAAATTACGCCAAAATTACGCCAAAATTACGCCAAAATTACGCCAGGTACAGCACAATCCCATGCCACTTCTGCAATGCACATCAAGGTGACAAAAAACTCTTTCAAAAATATCCTCAAATACAAGCAAATGTTTTGCAAAACCAAACTAAGGTAGGTCATAATAACAATTACAAATAACACTGTCCTTACAGACACATTATCACTAAAAATGGACATGACGGTCGATTATATCATCACCTTGAATCTCCCATTGAAATCCATTTACAATCCTTGGAACCTGATTCAACTAACCTCTCGAAGCTCAATCTCAAGTGTAAAACCCAAAACCCAAAACCCAAAGCCACCAATTGACCTAAATGACTACTAATTAAAATCATGCCACATGATTTCGCATCACCCCTGTACCTTACTGTTGATGTTTCTGGAGCCATTGAATGAACCCAAAACACTGCAAGTTTGGCCCAGAATGGTCTGAACGAGGAAGGCTTAGTATTAGTCAGCCTAGGTAGAGAGTTGGGGCAGGGTAGCAAGAGCTAATTAATAACCAGACTTTGTGAAAACAATAATAAGGGACCATATTATATCACCAGCTTGCCGCTTTCGCTTTTTAAGAAGTCACCTATTCAAACTTCTTCCTCACATTCAACTCAGATGCTACAATGTAGCGGGTTTCGTGGTCTACCCCTTCCATTGGCTTCGGTGTTGTCGGTCTTGAACCAATGGAGCATCTCAAACCTTGGTTAAAAACACCATCCCCTATCATAAAATAGCCACTCCATTGTAGGGGTTGTAATTGGGAATAGAATGGAATTTCCAAAGGCCCTACACCATCCCAAAATATCTGAAATATAGGGGCACCGACCTTTTCCACGGCATTGCACACCCACAATTATATCCCCCCATAATACCAAGTCCAATGTCCCAAACAAACCATGCCACTGTCTCATTGATTGGCTAGTGAGAAGAAGAAGAAGATGTAAACCATAATCCTCCTCCAATGTCACATTATGTACACCGCTTGATAATGATTTCAACTCTTCATTTCATCCCTGACAACCCGGTCATAAAGCTCCTTGTGCCACTTTTGATGTTCAGCATATGCTTCACTCCTTTGGAGAGCTTGGGAGTATGCTTTGCTATCTCCTTCTTTTG
Source organism: Neckera pumila (assembly GCA_963969595.1). Lineage (NCBI taxonomy): Eukaryota > Viridiplantae > Streptophyta > Bryopsida > Hypnales > Neckeraceae > Neckera > Neckera pumila. The sequence goes on along the minus strand of OZ018415.1, from coordinate 4,322,242 downwards.
TGACCATAAGTAATTGTTGAACCGGGGGTTGATCAGATATGATCCCACACATGCCGGGGTCGTCACTCTGCATCAATCAATCCCATCATCCACAATTAGAAAAAATACCTACATAATGACAAGTCAATGTAGATGGGTCAAGTATTCTTCGGTCAAGAGAGAGGGGAGAGTGATAATTGCTCAATGAAGTAGGACCACTCGACATTGAGCATGTTCTCAAAACGTGTCTAAGAATCTAGATATTAAATAGATGCTTCTTGCACAATGTTCAACATGAGGATGATGAAATCAAGGCACAATTTTTGAAAATCAAATATCCTAAACCGCAAACCATGAATTCTTAGAAATTCTACATATTATGTTCAAATGTCATTCTTGGACTTCACCTAACTTTAGTTGCAATTTGTTTTAAAGCGACTTAAATGAGATCTACAATCACTCAATAACAATTGTTCAAAATTATATGGGTTATACTACCTTATACCACCTTTAGTTAGTGGGTTTCACATTTAGTTGCACATGGCTTGATGAATGACTTAATAAAGCCTACAAACATTCACTATAGAAGACCCAAGGAAGTATGGTTTTTAAAATGGACAATTTGCTTGACCATATTGCAAACAAATATACATATGGGGTAGAATTCTGTACAAAGAATTTATGGAGAAAGTCTCATGTTTTGGTAAAAAATTAGATAAAATTGAAACAAAATTTTCCTTATATGACCTTGAAATTGCTTAAAAGCCATTAGGCATAATTTGGACTTTTAAGTTGTATAGGAATTAAAAGAAACCACACTTATAAGGTAACAATTTTTCAATTCATTTTAAACCTAATTTCATAAAATTCTAAACAAGATTGTGTCAAAAAAAACATAGAAACAACATGTAGCAAGGGAGGTCTTCATTAATGAAAGTTGGAAAAGAAACCCTAAAACAAGGAGATGAGACTATATCTTCTCAATCAAGAATCACAAACCACTTGTTGCTAGTAGTCATTAGTATATGAAAATGTGACCAATAGCATAAGATGTTCATCTGAAAAAGCTAGAAAACCATTCACCAACACTTAACTCACACATGAATTCTTTGACAAACCAAAATGTATTCACTTAGATACTCGTGATTCAAGAATATAACTTAGCATTATGTCCAATACCTTCTTGAACCTCCTACCCCTCAAGTCTAGTGTATAGATCAATTGCTATATTACAAAGCCAACTTCATCATTTCAAACTAAATAACCTTCAAAAAGTAGGAGACTCAAGGAAGTTACTACATCATCAAATTGAATTAAGAACATCCAATTTTGTACCCTTTAATTGATATGATCATGGGGGATTAAACACAATAACCTTCTTTATTGCAAAGAAATATGAGTGGAAATAATTTCCTTAAAACTAGACTTGATATTAAGATTATAGAAAGAATTTAACATTGAAAGAATGTATACTAGATTAATCACAATATAGAAATCAAAGTGGATCAAAGTAGGAATGAAATTATTAACAAACTAATGAGTAATTTTAAAAAGAAACAAAAAACAAAGAATTTGGTGGTACCTTAAAAGCAGTGCGTGCTGCAAATCCACACAAGTGAGGTCCATAAACATCTGTTGATTGAGAGACGATCCATGGCCTGCATACAATCAACAATATACCTTAGCAAACCTCATTGAATCATGGTTTATATTGATATTCATTATTAATTGATTATAAATTTTTAAACAAAGCCAAAATATTGAAAAACTCCAATCTACTAGCAACAAATTTTGAATCTAATCCAAAAATGAAATGTCATCCAAATCCATTAACTATTAATTGAGCTTATCCAATTTGTTTGATTCAAGCTTCATATTCAACTTTAATCTAAAATTTGAAGAAAATTTATTGAAATATTTGAAGCCAACTTTACAAACTTAACACCTAAAATAACTTGATGGACTCCATTCTAATGCTCTTTGGTGGCAATCAAGCACTAAAATGATTTAACACAAAATGCACACTTATTCTCTATAATCTTGTTCTTATAAGCTTCATGATGTCCTTTTGAGATTTTTGATTTAGTACAATTGCACAAGGTCCAACTATCAATGTTATGTTCAATAACAAGCCTCATTATCAGATCCCTCAGTGCTCTCATGCTTTCCACATTATTTTTTTAATATCAAAGTTTTACTTTCCCATAACCTAATCACCTAATCCATAATGCTAGATGACAAGTTCACCAAATATAAGCATACTCTCAATAGCTGATTCATCAATCAAAACACCATGTAAAAATAGTCATTCATGAACAAGATGAAAGTTTTCATTCATGACTAAGTAGACTATGCTCGTCATTGCCTTTTAGAAGGATGATTGAACTCCCCATTGCACAACTCGTTCATCCCTTCCACAACATAGGATATAGTGTAGTTCATGTATGATGCAGACAAGAGATGTAAAAACTTTTAATCTCCGCCCAACCTCCAAAAAGAGTTTGGAGATTCTTCTCTCAATGACATAGAATAGCCCATTCATTGACAAGTCCATTGCACACACTTCAAAAGAAGAAAGTTGAGTACAATGGGCTTGCCCAAATTGATCCCCGGAATAGTGTCTGCTACCTAGTTCACAGACAATGCTTGGTTACTATACAAGTAAGAGACCCTATTTGTGCCATGTAACTATTTGTACCATTTTGCAACCACTATGTATCAATGAAGTACATTTGAAAAATTGAAAAAAAAAAATATTGATACATAGTGATACATAGTGGCACAAATCAAGTGGATTCTCAATTATGACATAGATAGGATCTCTTCCCATATTAAAAAGGGGCTCCACATTCCATATAAAATTGCACTTGTGGCTTTAGAAGGTTATTAAAGTTGCAGCAGCGAAGCAAGAAAACTCCATACCTTCCATTGTTCATATTCCATAGAGATTGCGCTTGTGGTTTTAGGCGGATTTTAGGGTTGCAGAGGCGAAGTAAGAAAACTCCATACCTTCCATTGGGAGAGACGACGAATCGAGCCGGCGAAGTGAGATGTTCAAACGCCTTGAGCGCCGATTCATTATCTCTATACAAAGCATATCCAACCGCTGCGCTTTGCAACTCGCCCACGGGCAACACATGCACCGCGCAAACGCCCTCCGTGTGCTCCTGCAGCAGCTGCATCGCATCATGCGCGGAGACGTTCGTTTCCATATTACTAACCAACAACAACCTGCTGGTGGTGGCCTTCTTCCCGCCGTCCTGGACCACGACTTCTTCGTCCAACGCCGAAGTGGAGGTTGTCTTCGGATCATTGCAGTCGTCTTGGCCATTCGCGGAGCTGTCCACACTCCCGTGAAGATGCTCCTTCCCGTTCTTGCTTTTCTTAGCAACAGCTTCGACCTGGTCTTCTTCGTCTTCCTCATCATCGGTCACCACCACATGCCTTCGGCGTCGCTTTCCATTTCCGTTCACTTCTGTTGCTGGAGTTTCTGCTTTTCGCAAATCAGAAATACGAACGGTTTCTTGAACTTGGTTCGAAGCTCTAGGAGGCGATCCGGTGAGCTCCTCGGATGATCCAGGCGTCATGGCTTCTATAGCTTCCGGGGCTTTCGCAACGCTAGGCTCTTGTAATTGCGGACGATATTTCTCCACAACGCCGTTGTATGAATCAGCTAAGGATTTCTTTCCTATCCTTTCGCTATTGGCGACAACGTGTGGAGATGAAGGAGTATGATCTTCGTCACCGATATGCGATTTCGTGGTTTTATCGCAGTCGATTTGAGGGGATTGCCGCGGTCGTCTGGTCTTCTTGACGAGCGGAGTGTGATCTTCGTCATCATCTGTGGCCTTGTCAGAAAGAGCGCCGTCGTTTTGAGGTTGTTGTCGCTCACGCTCCGTCGTTCCTCTTGTTTTTCTGTCGCTGTTATGAGCTTGCGTCGTGATGGGCTGCGGCTGGTCCCGAGTCTCGTCCTCTTCTTGTGTGGATTTATCGGAGCCGATGTCGTCTGCGTCAGGCGTGGCTGTCAGTGGCTCTTCCCGTGGTCGCTTCGACTTGGTTGTTTTCTTGTTCGCGGGATCGGATGTCTGCTTCTCGACAATGGCAGCGTCGATAATCTCTTCTTGTTGTGAACTCTGCCGCTGTCCTTTAGTCAATCCTAGGACAGTCTGCTTCTTCGATGCGAGGCTCTCTGATACAGGTTCGGGGATAGGATGCTTCCTTAGTCTACCTGACTTTCGCTTCTGCTGTTCCTTTGGCACTGGCGCTGCGCCATCGTTTGACCTTGATGGAGCGTCCGGCCTTGTTGCCTCATCGGGATTTGAGCGCAAGCGAGATTCAAGTTGCACCTGCTTCTGCATTTGTTTCCCAATGATTTGCATTCCAACTTTCTCCAGACTAATCTTGTGAGCAGCTTTTCTTCTTTTCTGTGGACTAACCTCTGGCTTCTTCTGCGGAGTGACTTCTGGCTTCTTCGGCGGAGTAACGTCGGCCTTCTTCTGCGGAGAAACCTCTGGCTTCTTCTGCGGAGTAGCCTCGGACTTCTTCTGCGGACTAACCTCCGCCTTCTTCTGCGGAGTAACCTCGGGCTTTTTCTTCTTTTGAGTAACCTCAGACTTCTTCGATGGACTAGCCTCCACGGACTTGGACTTCTCCAATGACTTCAATTTCACCCGCTCCCCTAACGTAAGTGAGACGGTCTCATCACGAACAGTAGGGACGTTGGGAGTTGCCTTCTTCGTTGTGCGTGACTTCTCCCCCTCTTTGAAGCTGGAACGCGGGACGTCATCCTCTCTGACAGCAGCAGCCTCTTTAGGAGCGGCAGCGACATTTGGATTCGCCTTCTTCCCCGATGTGCTGAATTTCACCCGCATTTTGATAGGACGTCGCATGGCCTCGTCATCCTCTCCGGCTGCAGGAGCCTCGCCATCCTCTCCAACTGCAGGAGCCTCGTCAGGAGGAGCGGTGACTTCGGGGGTTGTCGGCTTCTTTGGGTTTGATTTCGCGCGCTTTTTGACGGGACGTCGGATGTCATCCTCCTCTCTAATTGCAGTAGCCTCGTCACGAGCAGCACTGTCTTCTGTTGCCGCCTTCTTTGCGTTTAATTTCACCTTCTCTTTGAAGGACAACGACTTTTCGATCGCTCTGACTGGAGCCTCCTCCTCAAGAGGAACAACCTCGGGAGCGGGGGCTACTACTGCCTTCGAAGATTTCGCTCTGACGAGTCTTCTTCTTCCAACTGACCCTTTCATAGTACTCTCACCTCCACCGCCACTCCGTTCTGCATCACCGCTTTCATTGCCATGGCCTGGAGCATCTTCGGAGCCTTCGCGACTACGGTCTTTAGGGGTATTAGTTGGCCTGGCATCCACATCCAAATTGTTCAAAGCATCGTTGTCACTAGCAAGGTCTGGTTGCTCCATTATCTTCGCTTGCATGATTCGCTTCTTCTTCGAACCTTGAGACTTGGCACTCGCTTGCTGCCCGACCTGCACCCTATGATTCGGCAAAGTTGATGGGGAATGATCTTTGGAGCTGGGTTGCTTCTTCAGAGGAGTGGGCTCCGGGCTTGATGGGGAAGGTTCCTTGGAGGTTTGTTTCTTCGACGGAGGGTGCTCAAGGCTTAGCGGGGAAGGTTCCTTTGAGGCTTGTTTCTTCGACGGAGGGTGCTCAAGGCTTGGCGATGAAGGTTCCTTTAAGGTTTCTTTCTTCGACGGAGCGACGTCGAGGGTCGGTGAGGGAGCACTTGGCCTCGGCGACGGAAGATCTTTGGTCGGAAGACGCTTGGGCGCTGCTAATTTCCGCCGCTGCTCCCCACTCCCTGGCAATTTCTTAATCAAATTCTTCACGATTGGATCCTCTTCAGGATTATCATTCGACAGGAAGCAGACCTCCGGACATCCGACTAGGGTTTGCTTCCCTTTCTTCGGTCCATCATTCCAGAGAAGCTTGAAATCGCACTTACACTCCTCATTCTCGTCACTGAACGCGTGTCTTTTCTTAACAATCTAGTCGCACACACCACACAAAACGTTACCCCAAGTCGCGGAATGTGACTAGAAAGACTAGATAAACTCAACACTTAGATCTTGAGGTGACAAAACCCTTACCGAAACAACCTTTGCGTCGTAATATTTGCGGTCCTCGCCATCGTCGAGGCAGCCACATATCAGTTGACCCTCATTAACGAGTTTGCACTGACAATCCTGCAGTTGCTCCGACCTCACCCGCACGCGCGCTCTGAGTTTCTTCGGGTCCAGCAAGTCCGAAATGGGAAACCTCTCGTCTTCGTCCTTGCCGAAATCATTGAAGTGTACAACGATGACGTCTTTCGAATCCGGCGCAAAACTCAACGACCCGTCGTACCAAGCTTCGTCCGCACTACATCGCATCTCCAGGTTACTTTCCGAAGCACCGCCCATGTTGACCTCCTCCACTCGGAAGCTGAAAAACTCGCACGAACTCCACTAAGTAAATTTCCACTACTTTGTCACTTGAATCATTCAGAGCTGGCTTACCCTTCGTTCACAACTGCTCTCTAGCCTCACCAGTTCATGGTTTCTAGTCACATAACGGCGACAACCAACTAACCACCATACCCGCTTTGCAGACGAATATTCTATCTATCACAGCTCCTAGTAAAAAAAAAAGACCACTGCCACATAAACGACTGCAAACTTTGTATCAACTCACAGCCATTTTCAACCCCACAAAACAAAGACAAAGACAAACGTTCAAGCTGCAGCCCTGCAACATCAAAACCACGATTGAACCCGGAGAAGAATCTTTACCGACAATTGCGTTCACAACAAATCCGAGTCGACCCCACCGATCGAAATCACCACCCGGGGGACTAGAGAGCGTGGGCCTCACATCCTACACACAAGAAGCGGCAGCATACGCGATTCGAGCGACTCTCGGTATAGATCGACTTGCGCAAGCTAGACTCCAAGAGGAGTGCGCAGCAACGAGAAGAAGCCGACCGCGGATGAGTGCACGAAACTGGGGAGCAAAACCCAGTGGATGGGCACCCAGGGGAAAGAAGAAGGTAGTGCTGGAAGCCGCGTGGGACTGACAAAGTCTTTACAGACAACTGGGAACCCGAAGCCCGATAAAAGACCACCAGCCGCCAGCGAGCAAGTGGCTTGTCAGTTCCTATTGTATAATTTACCACGCTCTGCAGTGGCTGGGTATTCACTTATCGTAAGACCATCTGCAATGCTGTCACGGTACATGGCCCAGTATCGGTATAGCTAACTTTTGAATGCTAGACAATTAGAATTTGAAAATTGTTTTATTGGAAGTGCAACGGAAAGAACATGGAGAAGGAACAAAAAAATTTCAAACTAGACATTGGACAAGTACTTCAAAAGCAAGGTACAAATCTGAGATTATAGAGGTATTAGCAAATCACGGTTACCAAAGCAACATTTGGCCATTGACCCTCTAAAAATCGTCAAATGTGGAGGGTCAGTGGCCAAATGTTGCTTTGGTAACCGTGATTTGCTAATACCTCTATAATTTCAGATTTGTACCTTGCTTTTGAAGTACTTGTCCAATGTCTAGTTTGAAATTTTTTGTTCCTCCTCCAAGTTCTTTCCGATGCGCTTCTAATAAGACAATTTTCAAATTCTAATTGTTTAGCATTCAAAAGTTAGCTATACCGATACTGGGCCATGTACCGTGACTGCATTGCAGATGGTCTAAGTTCGTTCACCCCTCGCTCAGCCCCTCCGTCGGGAAAACGCTGAAATTTTTTATTTTCCACGCATGATAAAATTTGCAAATTTTGAATTCACATTGGCAATCGGAGGCCCATAATTAACTACACTGAATTGTGCAATTAGGTTGCCCCACACTAATTTCTCATATCTAATACTTTCAGATATGGTCAACTATAGTTTGGGGCAAACCTAATTGTACAATTCAGTGTAGGGAAGGTAGGCATACAAGGTAATTTAATCATGCACAATTAAAAAATTAATTAGGGGGATTTTTACTTTACTTGAATGAAGGATCAAGAAGGAGGCTAGTTCACCCCCAACCCTCTGTCTGTGCTTGTCTTTGATTTTGTACTTGTCCCTGATTTTATCCGCGCAAAAAATATGCAAAATATGCAAAATAGTACAGAGTATCTTCTTCATTATACCTCTTTACAATAGAAATAGCCATATTAGAAGGTTTTTTGGTGAAACATAGTCATGACTACCTTTAGGGGTTAATTACTTTTTAAAGTGTCAAACCTAGTCAAAACTAGTAGAAACTTCTCAAATCAATGAAATCATGGACTCTACACCTCCAATATTTCATGCAATTATCTATCAAAATTTGTTTTGTGATAAAAATTTTGAAAAAAAAAAAAGTGACCATTCGACATACATAAGATCTCAAGTAGTTATGCTTGAAGTCTTTTTGGTTGGATATTTACAAAATTTTGTCACAAGGTGTAAATGGGTACCCTCTTAGTGGGAAAATAGTTCTTTTTTTAATCAAGTGCCTAGAATAAAAGTTAATTCACCCTAAATTTTCAGGGAGCCTTGACAACTTTGGATAGCATGTGCAAAATTCCTCCTCTATTTCTGAAATTTGGTAGGTATATAACTTACATAATACTAGATGCAAGTGTAAGTGACAAAAAAATAACGTATGTAGTATAAAAATCTCACTTTAGGAGTTAAAGTCTACTAGTCCTATTAGGCAAGGTCGGAAAAAAAAATTCGTTTATCTTCAAATGTCATAATCTTTCAATCCGTATAGTTAAAGTTTCTGAAATTTTTCCATATATTTTCATAGTAGTCTAGGACAAACTTATATGGTTGAATTTGAAAAAAATCTTTCATTTTTTCGTTTTTTTCTCACAACCCTAAAATGTGAGAATTTTTTACAATTTTTGCTTGAAATTTGCCTCAGTCCCTAGGAGTTAATAAAATTGGCCAATAATATAGTAAGTTGTATACCTGTAATCTAAGATTGTAGTATTTTTCATCTTTCTCATTCATTTGAAATTTTGCAAGGGATCACTATTTACTCACTTTATAAGGAAGTGAATTAATAATATTTTTTCATTAGTATTTATATACATAGTTTTCTAAACATACTAGATTGCAACTGACATGGGATTAATCCCCAAAGGACTAAGAGGGACTCTTAAATGTTTAGAAGCAAGTTCCTATGATCTCAATTTTTGGCATGATTTTTTGAAACCTTTTTTTAAAGATTGAAGAATTCATTAGCTTTATGGGAATATAATTCTATTTCAATTGGTACTTAGGAGAAAAATTATGCTACTTAAAGCTCAAAATGGAAATTGCCGGGTTGCACAAAAAAAACTACAAAAATTCAAAATAAATAATAATTTTTTGGTAAGGAAAATACCTTTGTCTTTGTGAAAAGCTTTGATTCATTTTATTTGGATCAATGATGAGAAAGTTATAAAAATATTTTTTGGGCTACTATAAATCTTCTTCAAAAAAACTACTTATAGGATCCATTTTTGAACTCAATTAGGATCATTACAAGAAAGGGTGAATGTTTTTTGCACTATTTTCAATACTAATCTTTGTCTAACGCTATAACTTCTGAGTTATGAGCCCAATGCCAAAACCAAAAAAAAGAATTTTTAGAGTTTTTGATTGTAATTGGATCCCATATTTTTCAAAAAAATTTAAAAATCATTTTATATTTATTAGTTAATTTTGTTAATTTGTTACAATATTGAAATTTGGGATTTTTTGTTTGAGAAAGTAGTCTAATTTAATAATTCTTGGTTGAAGATTTTGTGGTATATTTTTATAGTAGGCATACATGTTCCCACCAAAAACTCAAAGAAAACACCTTATTTCCATCCTCCACATTTGTGCAAATAGGCCTCTCTAGCACAAGCATTTCTGAACATTAAAATTGTTATTTTTTCTTTTTTTTTGGTCAAATCTCATTACCACTAAGTCTTCCCAAATAACCAGTTTTTGGTTTCCTCAAAATTTATTTTTCCTGTTTATTACAAATAAAAATGTCCAAGGATGTATTTTTGGGACATATTTTTTGACATAGAATCTAATGAAGAAAATACATCTTTGGACGTTTTAATTTGTAATAAATAGGAAAATAAAATTTTCACAAAACAAAAAATTGTCCATTTGAAAACACTTAGTGGTAATGAGATTTGACTAAAAAAAAAGGAAAAAAGTATTTTTAATGTTAAAAAATGCGTACGCCAAGGAGGCCTATTTGCACAAATGTGGAAGACAAAAAATAAGGTATTCTCTTTGAATTTTTGGACATGTATGCCTACTATACAAATATACTACAAAAACTTCAACCAAAAATCATAAAGTTAGACTACTTTTTTGAAATTTTAATTTGTCAATATTATAACAAATTAAAATTTCAAAATTGACTTTTAAATCTTAGGGAGGTCACTCCCGGTTTTTTAGAAACTAGGTGAGATAAAAAGTGAGGTCAGTTTTAGTCTTTGGAGAGAAAATTTATATTTTATTTTATCTACCATAGCATGTAAAAAAGACCCGTGCACAAATATATATAAAATAGGGTATAGGATAATGCCTTCATTTTTTTCCTTAGTAGAAAGAAAATAGGATATTAAACTTAGGATTCCCTAAAACCTCTATAGTAGGCTCAGTTGGAATAGTAAAGGTTGGATTGATTTGGTCACCAATCCTATACTATTTGGTGTAGTTTTGGACGGTGGAGGGAATTTTCTTGCAGATTTTTGGCGGTTTGGGGTTTGGGATGAGCTGGCACTATAATGGCTTAACAACAACTTACAACTTTAGAGCTAGGGTCAAGGTTTGTATTAGTAGTTATGTAAATGTCTTCTTTTGTGGATTACAAATTTTGTTATTTGCTTTATTGTGGCTAATTCAATGCATTGCAAGGCTTGCTACTTACACATTTTATTTCACAATGGAAACATAATATTCTCATAATTGCATGCTTCTACAAAGTTAAAAAAAAATAGGGTGCCAAAAAATAGTACCACTATCCATTTAAAAAAAAATAGGGTGCTAAAATATACTCCTCAGTAGCTTTTTTTCTACAAATAGGGAAGGAAAAAAAAATTGCAAGTAGATATATACCCCCCCATAAAATATCCCATTATTGCACGTGGTTACAAAACATAAGGAGGAGTGACCTCCCTGAGTTTTAAATATGAAATGATTTATAATTTTTTTGAAAAATAAGGAATATAATTACAATAAAAAATCTCTAAAAACAAATATTTTGGTTTTGGCACTAGGTTTATAATTCAAAAGTTATAGCATTTTGTATAGACCAATTTTAAAAACGCTGTGTTTTTTGCACACCCTCTATTGCAATGATCCATTATCACAACTTTTCAAACCAAAAGTTCCTTGTGGTTTAGTTTTCTTAATAGAACAATCTCACCATTAAAAATTTTGTGCCTCAATTCTATCTTAGAGCTAGTTGAATGATGTATTCTTTCCTTCTATGTTTTAGCTACTTTTACTTAACATTTTTTCTTATGAATGAAAATCAAATTTTTTCTTGTCAATTTTTTTCACAAAGATTTCCAACTCAACTCTTCAATATATAAAAAATTTAGTTCAAAATCTATTTCTTCACTTTAAATACAAGTATCTTGAAATCTACAAGATGAATGTTTGTGAAATTTCTTCTACACAATCTCATACTGGTTTGGTGCAAGATCCTATGGTTAGGTATGCAAAAACAAATTTTTTATAAGTTTTGCACTTTGCAATAGAAATGGCAAGTTTGAGTGTTTTGTGACAAAAAAAAAAGCCTTGGTCCTTTAGGAGTTAACTAGCGGTTGGCGCTTCCTATGCTATGCATTCATCATTAGAATTTCATTAGAATTTTTATGTATTAGATCAAATGCAGAACAAAAATTTCAATAAATCTTCAAATAAAAATTACTAAAATCTTTGTATAATTTTGTTTATAAGTAAGCATATATTGAAATGTACAATAGAAATTTATTGAATGATGAATGAAATATATACAATGGTGAATACTGTTAAAGATACACATTTATTGTAATGCATTCAAAAGTTGACTCAATTGTTACAAACAATGGCAACCCAAAAACTTGGTGAATTGAAAAGAAAAACTTGTAAATTTCAAAAACTTCATGAACATCTTAATTGTTGTGAAATCCAAAATCACTTCAAGTGAATAAACTTCTCAAATCATTTGGTAGTAGCAATAGAATCATAAAAGCTGTAAAAGTGATATTACAAAGGTGATTGCAAGCTACTACTCTGTTTTTGTAATATAACATTGTGTGAAAATATTATTTTTATGTATGCATGATTGAAAACATATTTACATAATATATTAAAATTAATTATTTCAGAGACTTATTGAAATCATTATCTATGCATTCTATTCAAATATATCAAAATTTTAATAATATGTGATACAATGAATGCGTAGCATAGCAAGCATGAGCCCCTATTACTAATGGTAGCATTTGTGATATTACAGAGGGAGTTATGATTTTAGTAGTATGATGATAACCATATCATGTATCCCATATCCCAAGCATGTATCTAAATGCCATACCGCATAAATAATCCATATAGTACATTTGTATTCCATATATCATATCCGTATGTATTTTATATATTGTACCCAAATAAAAAGATTGGTTTTGTTTTTTGGGGGTAGGTGGGCAAATCAGATTATTATTTATTTATTTTTGATTTGCAAGGTGGTTAATCAACCAATAAAATCTACATATGTCTCTTTTAAAAAAATAGTGCTCTTCATCTTTGAGCAAAGTTGAAAAAGAAGACACCTTGAAAAAACAACAATTCTAAAAATAATCCAACGTAACTACTAAAGGATTATTAGAAGAAACCTGCATTTTAGGTGACATTTTGTAATTTTGTAACATCGGAACGTAATTTTTGGAAAAAAAATACAAGGCTTTTTTGTAACGTCACCTAAAATCCATTTGACAAAACTACAAAACGTCACCTAAAACGCGCGTTTCTTCTAGTAAATATTAGCATTGCTCATACAATGCAAATATAATTACAACTTCTATCTACAAAGTCCTTCAATTTGCAGTAAAAATTGTTTTTTTTACTGCCTTTTTTTTTGAGAGATTGCCTAGGAATGCACCCTTGCTTAGTGATTTTTGGAAGATTTCTTATAATATAATTGTGCGAGAAAAAAATCTTGTATACAAGGACTATAAATTCCAATTTTGACACCAACCACCCAAAGGAATTAATTTCAAAAGTTAGTCCAAATAAAGTTCTAATTGATAAGTTATTTGATTATTCCCAACAGTGCATATGAAACACCTCTAACATGATAACCAACATCAAATCACCTCTAAGATGGGTACTCCCAAATAGTCATTTTTTGCTATTGTGCCTAATACTAATATTAAATTGGTCAATTTTTCATATTTTCTTATTAGCAAGTGAAAGGAGGTTCTAATGCATCTAAAAATGCAACATTTGGACATTGTATGCAAAAGTTAAGAAGGATCAAAGTTTTTTGGGAAGATACTTTGAAATTGTTTCTTCAACATACGTACAAATTGATTTTGGAGATGTATATAGAGTGATAATGGTGATTTTAGGCAAGGTACAATTTTAGGTATAACCACCTTACATGTTTAGCTCTTCATGTTCTTTAGCATCATTATCCTACCCTTTTCCACCTTCACATTGAGGCAAGCATCCTCCTCAAGTGCTCTAGATGCTTTAATTTGTCCTTCACATAAACCCCGCCTTATAACTAAATATCATAATTCAACAACCTTTCAAAGCCAAATATTGTAATCCCCAAATGCCTAAATGGTCGAAATTGGCTATTACCATATCTATAAAAGTTGAAATGAATCATTCAAGGCAATTGAAAAATGACAAAGGAGAAAGAATGGCCTACATTCTTTAACCAAAAAATAAGATTTTCGAGTCTATATAATTGAAGTGGAACTTTTGAAGTGGAATGTAGGTTTTTAATTCAAGCACTAAGAGGTAAAGAAATAGTGTCCTTTAGAATACAACTGAAAGAACAAAACAATTATAGACACATACATATCATTTTGTGATTGAACAAGTGAAATACTTTAATAACAATACTTGTTCATCAAGCTATTGCTCTACCAATTGCTATGACATTCTTGAACATAAAGGTAGAGTGTCCTTGCTTTCCATGAATCAAGGCTCTTTTCACTTGTAGAACATCTTGGATACAAGTATGCCCATGTATTGTAGGCCACTCTAGTACTCTTCAAGGTTTCCTCTTTATCTATTCATCTCCTTCTACGTGCATTTTTCCAACAAGTTGGAGGAATGAGGGCTCCCTACTATGACTCCATCTATTGAGTACTATACAAATTTTTCCAAATACTATGTGTGACACTAACTCAGCAAAGTCATGCTATTTTAAATTACCTTAAATAAAGGTCAAACTTGACATAAATTAAGTCAATTTTGACAAAAGGTGTTACATGCCATCTTGTGATTGATTTAAGGTGTCATTGAACTACCAAAGTTTGTGTAGAAGTAGAAATTCAATTCAAACAACACTTCCTAAATAGATGTGACCTTCATGTATGGTAGTGTAGAATTGAAATGTTACTATTAATATTGTACCAATTTTTACAAAAATATATATTTTTTGTAACAATAATTTTGTAGATGACAATAATTTTGCTCCCCCACTAATAGAACAAATCCAAGCAATATAGTATAAGTATGAGAACATATTAATTGGCTTTTTGAATCCATCATAATTGAAGAAATTGCATTGATTGTCTTGTTAGTGAGGATGCAAAATTAGTGTAACTACATTTTTGGGGAAGATTAGTACAACACATTAGAATTTTACCAATGCATCACAACAAACAAGTTGGAAAAATAAATAACCATTAAGTGATTGAAGTATAGAATTGCAACTTGAGAATACTGTTGCAATATTTCAATAGTAGAAAAAACACAACAACAATGACTGAAAAACTATCCACAATGACTCAGTTTTAGTCATTTGTAGACAAAGTCTATAATCATTGAGAAGATGCTTTTCTATTGGTTTTTGAAACACATCAATAATTTACATAGATAGATTAAAAAATTTGGATTTGAATTTGGACAACCAATATAGATTCCATTGAAGGCAAGTTAAAAGACAAAAGTTATAGACCATTAAGACAAAAATGTTAGAGAATGAAAATAGTGCAAATTGCATAGGAGATCTTGCAAATGTATCTTGCATGCCACACGCTTTCAAATGCTTTTAGAGCATGCCTTGCAACTTGCTTCATAATGAGCACTACAATAGGCCATATAGAGGCCATAGAATTAGGCTAGCAGGATATTGCATGAGAAAATCCTTGTGGTTTAGGATTTTGAAGGCTACTACACTTTAGCCAAAAGCAAGATGAAGTTTATACTAGGAGAGTTAGAAATACACAAGACTAAGGGAAGCAATGGAGGTCATTATAAAAGGACAAATTATAGGCATTGAACATTATTCATTTGCCAAGCACTTTCAGAGCTCTACATCATAGAATTCAAGTCTTAAGGTACAGATTTCAAATTGCCAAAGCCACAAGAGTGTTGTGGAGATTGGTAGAGCACAAGGCAATGAAATAAACTCCAATGTTGTCAGGGTTGTCAATTTGATCTTTGTAAGGGGTATTTTTGAGGGTTGTAGGGTTGTAGAGTTGTAGGGCACCATTAAAGTATCCTTGTGACCCCACCTTTACACTGTTAAGGTTAGACACACAATCTAGGTGGATGAAAAGGCTTTGAGCCTCTCCAAATATTCTCCAAATATCCCATTCTACTTTAGGCTCACCAAATTTATGTCTAGTAAGCTATTTTTTACAATCCACTCATCAATTCACTACATAAAATAGTGAAATTTAGGCTGCCCACACTAATTTCTAAACAGTCCACACTATATACGTACTCATATACATATTTGTTGCTGTTGTACAATGATGCATTCAATCCAGAGTCATGTATATGGCATGGATTAGTGCAACAATTTAAGGCCTGATTCAGAGAGTTGCCTGCGCCTCCATGTAGACAAGCATTGATCCATGAGGTAATTTATCTGGGATAAGGCAACCTAATTGACAAGGCAACCTAATTGACAAAGCAACCTAATTGCACTATTTTGTGTACTTATGGGACACGTTTGGTGCTTCCAGGTGGGGGACAAGATGATGGAGGGTTTTCCATGAGAGCATTGTTTTGTAAGTAGGTACTGAAAACTGTGTAAAAAAGGGATGCCTAGGGTCAAACTGCTTCCTTTCCTAACTAGTTTTGATATCCTTATCCTCGATTGCCATTACATTTTGAAAGATTTGGGACGTAAAACACATTGTACACTCCTTGAAAAAAGAATCTCCATGGATTCCCATGTTTCTGTTCCTATTGATGATCTATATTCCGATAAATTACTTGTACCAAAATCCAATGAGCACCAGCCAGAGTGAGTTGCATCAAGCGATCGAACCTGATGTGGCTGGAAGGTCAGATTTCTCGAGAGATTTCTCCAAAGAGCCGACCAAATTTCCTCCACACGACTTTACGAAAACTAGATTCTTGCTTAAGAATGGACAGCTAGCAAGTTCTATGATCACTCTCACCAGCAAGATGAGTTACCCATGGAACTCAATATTTGACAAATCTGAATATGGGTCTTAAGGTAATAACTACTCTTAGAGTCCAAACAAGCATCTGAACATGATCACTAGCATTAGACTAAATTGATTCTCCTTGTGTGTTACAGTCAGGAATTGAAAGAGAATTCTATTGAACTTAGCATGGTTGTGGACAATGAAGAAGTGAATTAAGAATTTTCAGTATGGATGTAACTAAAATGGACACTGTAGTCTCGTATTCAAGACTAGGGGTTACTTTGGGCACGAGTCACAATTGATGGTACTTACCTTATTTCAAATTTACTGTTTTCTTAATACCTGTTCTGATTGTCTCTGCAATCGGACTTAGAGGTCCTTTGATTTGGATTACTCACTAACTTGCTGGCTGCAAGCATGTATTTGCTTGAACAATCACTTCAGTATGTGCTCCCCATGTAAGAAAATGAGAGCTAAGTATGTAGCGATCGAAAGGTAAACTACACATTCTATGAAGAGGGATCGATTCGTGTTGCATTCGTCTGTGAATGACTAAATGTATTTCAAATCATCCTTCGGAAAGAGTCTCACTGGCGGAATTTATCATTTAAAAATCCTGGAAATTCAATTGGATGGGGTCGATCTTTTAAAAACTTGAACTCACATCTTTCGGTGAGGTTCTTTATGGTGATCCAAGACAGCCTCGCTACGCGCCCACAATGAGGCCGATTTCCGCATTTGCTGAAGGGAGGCGACACAATATTCACAGAGTACCTCCGGGTCAGGAACAATATCTTCAGCTGCCATGACAACCAGCGTTGCCTTCCCCATGTAACTCTGGAGGAATATGCTTACTGCCTGAACCTCAATGACAAAGTAGATATTAGACGATTGAGCTTCTACGAAGGGATCAAAAGTCAGTATGGAATTTCCTAAATTCAGTTCGTAATTAAGTCTCGTAATTTAGCCTAGTAATTAAGTCTTCTTTTGCAACAATTTGAGATCGAACTTTCAATTACTTGTTAAGTTGGATTTCGTCGTGAAAGTAATCAACATACTAATAAACTCCCCCGAACTTTCACAGGAAGCGATGAAGCTTAAATTCGTACTATTTTAAAACGTAGTAGTTCTCGAAAATCCGCTTCAAGAATTGAGACGAACCATAATTTTCTGGTCGGTTAAATGCTACTGAAATAAAGCCTTATCAACTTCTACATTACTCTAAACAGTTCCCGGTTTGGTGCCAGGGTGAGATGAACTGGAAATAAATCCGGTATTAAAACTGGAAATGAAACCGGGAATAAAACACGTACTACGAGAACAAGGGATTGGAATTTCACCTGCGGAATTTTAGTGACAATGGGGATCATTTGCACAATGGGATTCCCACTAAATGTGACGGCCTCAGTTGGGCCTGGCATGTTTGAAATCGTCAATGTGGTTTGCAGTACTACTCTGCGAGTGAGCTTTGCTGATAGCTTCGCACACCACACCATACATTTGTCGTTGTCAGCAATTGCTCTAAGGAGTGGGTGTCGACATAGACTCGATAATTTGCTGAAATAATCACAATGAATTCTTTCTCTTGCAAATTATGTGCTGCTCGGACCAAAAGTTTCCTAATCAATATCGTGATAGACTGCATTGCACGCACAACAGTTTGTAATACACTCGTACCTTCGGGCCAGCAAGATACGTGAGGATTGATGCAGCCCAATATGTGAAGTATGCCTCGAGGGACAGTTTCTTCTTGTCGCTGATTGTCTTAGCTGCCCTTACGTGATCAAGGGGATCTAGAAAGTAGTTCAGAGGAATCGGAAAAAGCACATAACCAACATTATTTCCCCATCGATTTTGCGAGCCTCCCTTCAACATCGATGTGAGCTCCTGCATTACAAGATAATACAACTAATTTTAGAATCAGTTGCAACAGAATCTTACTAATGTGCTTATTAAACTTGTCAAACCTCTCGACTAACTAATGCTGGAAAAATCCAGTTTTTAGCACGAATTTATGTTTGTATACGAAGAGGCGAATTTTGTTCCGTTCAGAATATTAGTCCACAGAATAAGCTTGCAAACTATCAAGAGAACCCTGAAACCAAATGACTGTGGTCTGAACTGGTACCTGGAGACCTGGCGATCCTCTTGTATTCACAAGGGCCGCTGCCCGTACTCGTAGGGTTGACATAGTAGGAACCCTCTTACCCTTCAGCTTTTTAGGGTCGAACGTGCTGTTCAGAATCCCACCTTCGAAATGGCCTCCACAACAAGACCGAGTAAGTTCAATGCATTCAAACTAGAGCCTTCAAATAATGATAAACTGAAAAAATTCTATCGACACCTGCAAAAATCCGTGTGTAGAAAACTGAAGCAAGATATACGCTCATGTTTAGCGGTAAATCTTGAAAATTCGTGGTAAGCGTATGCCTCCTCACTCACAAAAATTATGTAAATACCGTCTCTCCAAATACTTTTGAAGGCCTGCTGCTACCATGCCCATGAGCACATCGTTAACCGTCTGCCATAAACACAATCAATGCTTCATGACTCAGTTACTCAAACTCGATTTGATCAGCTACACCTTCTTTCTAGACGCCACTACTTTTTAATCGATTAACTTGTTTCAATGTAATTGTCATGGTGCCAAGAGCGTAGCCGACAGATTTCCAGTGTCATCAGATATTTCCATTAATTCTTACTGAGATCGATGATCTCAATTGCAACCATTAATAACTGTATACTCAGAAGTCACGCTCTGGAAGTGCAAGTAATCAAGTTAGGACTTACCCCCTTCACCACATCTTTCACGACAATCATGTCCTCGATGTCAATGACTGAATACACAATCCTCTTCTTTGCATTTTCAACACCACCATGGCCTTTGATGGGACTATCACTGTCCCTATACCACAACATAGTATAGACGAAATGTAGAACACCTATGACTGTGTTCCATAGGAGGAGGACTGGAGACAAGAACCACCGAGAAAAAAGGGATTCTTCTTTTCTTTTCCTTGAAGCAACTGGGATCGAGGGAAGCTGGTCAGGGCTGCCCAGACGTCTGGTACATGCCAACAGTAGCGACATTAGAGATGTCCCGTCTCCAAAAGCATGATGTACGCGGATAACCATGTGCGAAGCAGCAATTCCAGATGTCCCGTTCAGGATGTGACAGTGCCATAGCGGACGTGATGAATCCATGGGTGGAGAATTTTGGAGATGGCTAACGTAGCTCTCGATAAAATGTGGAGCAGCTTTTTCTGTGTCAGTGAATTCAGTCGATTCGGAGACATGGGCGTCTATGTCAACCTGAACTGGAGCCCAGATGTCCCTGCCTCTTTTGTTCTTTTTCTACACGCCAATAAATCATATTTGAGTCAGACAGACATGCAAATCATGGCAAATCTTTGAAAATAGGCGCCCAGACCAAGCTAGCCTCAGCTGAATGACTTGAGAGCATACCACGCATCTTTCATCAATTAGTTTGGTAGTTAGAGAAGAGTCATCACTGCTCAACATCTTACAAGTAAAGTTCAAAATCGACCTGAAGAGTGAGTGAAAACTCTAGCACCGTGCAAAGATGAAATGCGCGTCCAGTTTCAGTTACTTAAGCCTTCAGAATCAAGCAATTGTTTAAGATAGTACGAAGTCACAATTTACCAGAACACTGTGAAAGCGTTTGTGATTGACCAGTGTTTCTGACAAAGTCTTCTTAAATTCAGCAACGTTGATTAGTTTCTGAAATCCGAAGGTGCATATGATGTAGCAGTTAAGATCCGGTTGCATGAACACTCTGCCCGCAGGAGTGACCGGCTCCTCCTCAACCTGTATTGCTGCAGGTGTTGTGTTTCTGCGTGTGGTCTTGATTTTTCGCACTCTATGACGAGGTTCGTCCGAGTCGAATGCATCTAAGTCCGGTTTCCCCATCGAGCGCTGAATCTGTTTACAAATGCTCACATCCAATGACTCATGCTACTCAGCTGATGAAAGAGAGTAGACGGACGAATAGAAATGATACTTGTATTGCTGCACCTTACCAAGAAAGTATTTCTTTTTCGTGCTAGACTCGTTTTTGTCTTCAGAAAGTCGTCCGCCCCTTGCAATCTGTAATTAATGAACCACCTCTGAATGGTGTCAGTCGATATTGGAGCAAGTCATCGCAGCGCTCGAGGAGAAAGTTTCAAATGGTTTGAAATTTCTCCGACTTCCCTAGTGCACAAGAAGTCGAGACAACTCGCTAGTGAGATGGAAAATCAAGAAGCACCAATATTATTTTTTCTGTCTCTCTTTAACACCTAAATCCTGATGTGCACCTAAAATCATTACATCTTTCTTACTCAGCAACTAAATTAAGTTGCACAATGAAAAACAATTCCTCAATACCGTTTCATGCATGAAAACGCAAAGCTTACTCACCTTCTTGCAAGACACACTAATCACAAAGCAGGAACACTCTATACATTACTCTTCTCCAATTAGCACGGCATCTTAATTAATCCCTTTATTCTTATGCAGCAGCGACACTCACACACAGAAACAGCTAGAGCACATGTAATTCCTTCATAAAGTACTGATCCTATTGCTCTGCCTCCCCTTCGCATCCCCGTTCGCACCTAACTCCCTAGCTCGCACCTACTTAATTGGCGGTTAAAAGAGAAATGCATCATAACACAGCACTACATGCAGCTCAGCAAATTTCCTTGCGGAATGAACTTAAGATCTCTAGCTCAACATCGTCAAGCAATTCCTTTTTGTGATTCAAACGCAAAAGTCGCTCACCTTCTTGCAATAAACTCGATCAAATCAGGAACCATCGATTCATTGCATTTCTCCAATCAACAAGGCATCCTAAATTACTTAATTAGTACACGATTACTAGATCAATGCAATGCAAGTCACAGCATCTTTGCAGAATTTCTTTGTAGAATGAAACTAAAATTGCATAACGTACACCACGCAAGTATATCCTTTAATTTTCATGGAACGGCACTGCTACTTACCTTCTTGCAATACGCACGGATCGCAAATTAAAGCAAGAATCATCGCTTCATTGAAGCTCGATCTCATCCCAGCACTGCACGGGGCGCCGCATCCTAATTAATTATCTATCCCCTGCTTAATTGCTTCTCATGCAATTGCGACTCCTTCACACACAATCAGCTACTGTAGAGTATTGGAAATGCTTACCTCTTCGTGCACATCAATTCTTACAAGCCTTGTCAAGTATTGGCAGGCAATGGAGCAAGAATGCAGCGCCGGCGGCCATTCGATGAAGTGCGCACGCTAGCGGCAAAAGGAATGACTATTAAGTAGTTACTGGTCACATGGAGGACCCCCCCACTTCGGAGTACCGCCGAAACTGAAGTGACTCGGGACGTTAACCCCTAAACGTCTCAATGAATTTTTGCACATTTTTGTTTATATCTTTGTACAGGAACATTATTTACCGGAATTTTCATGAAGTTGATCATTAAAGAAGGTTGTCTTTTCTAGATTCAAGTATTATATTGGATAAATGAGAACTTAGTTGGATGAAATAGTGCCTTAAAGCCCTCTATTCATCGTCTAAAATATGGACGTTGAAGCCCTTTCATTTTCATCAAGGTTAAATCCGTCAAATGATGTGGTATCAATAGGATAAATTTTGTGTTCTTTGGGATAAAAGTAAAAAGAAAAAAACTATTTTGTGCCATGTTTAGGGTATATTGTAGACCTCTCCTAGCTAATTTTGATTGCAAATATGAATTCAAACTTTTGCAAATTTTTTCATATGTGGCAAATAAAAATTCTTGTATTTTCCCCAGAGTAAACTCGCCCTGCTAGTCCTACTTCGTGGGATAGGTTTAACATCCCTTGAAAGAAACACCCTAATAAGCTTCATTTTTCTTCAAAAATGGTAAGGCAATCTGCTCTAAAAGCGACCATGCTCTAAAAGCAATTATAACACAGAGGTACATTTTGTTTTTAGAGATACTACATTTCAAAATTCTTAACTAATTCTAAAAATGTCCAAAAAATATAAAAACAACTTGGGTACATCAATGCTGATTCCATTTTTCTTTGTACAAAAATTTACTAAAAATTGTTTGAAGGAATTTAGCCTCCCCGAAAAGGCAATCATTTCTTAAATGGTTGCATTTAGAGCACACTACCTTACACCATTTTAAACCTTTAAAGGTCTTGGAAGCCCAATTCTCAATGCGGCATGGTATTTTTTGTGTACTATATGTCTTGACATAGAATGTGAATTAATTGAAGAATATACATGCTAATCGCAAAAGTTTGTATTCGTCTTGAAATGGATTTGAAGACACATGACACTCCTAATTTGAAGCATTATTGCATCTCCTACATATCTTAGAAGCTTCAAAATGGTCAAAATTCTACTGTGATGCCGTATATAAGCATGATAAGGTTTAGATGCTAAAATGACATCTAAGTGAAAGTTGATACTTGTTGAATTGTCCACCCCATGGTGCATGTATGTCTTTGTCACATTTTGTATTCAAAGAATCAAATATGATACTATATGTATATTAGATCACAGACCTCTATAGTTGAACTTATTTTGTGATTTTTTTTAAGGATAAAAAGTGAAAGTAAAATAATGTATTAGATTTTTGGAAATATAATTTGTAGAAAAAATATTAAGCTTTCCTAACTTCCGAGTACATAATGCTTTAATTCAAATAGAAAAAAAGAAAACCAAAAATTTGAAATTATTTTTAATATTTTCATAGAATATATTTATATCTATATTTATTCACAGTTGAATTAGTAATATGAAAGTCATAAAGAATCTTGTTTTGTGGGCAATAAAGACATATATTTGGAAAAACAATATATTAAGATTTGTTTTTTAATTTAATTTGTAAATTTAAAAAAAAAAGGAGGTGTTCATATAAATATCAAAATCTATATTTTTCACAAGCGCATAAAGGTCTTATCCTTTGTACATGTGTAGGGATTATAAACACAATTTATTAAGATTTAATATGAATTGACTAGAGGGCCCCTAATTCCTAAAGGATTGAGGCACATTTGGGATACAAAACTAAAAAAACTACCACTTTTCAGGGCAGTGACAATTAAATTAACAAAAATGTTTTCTTTAAAAAGTCAACCATAAAAACTTGGATAAGACTACTATGAGAATGTGTAAAAAAAAATTCAAAAACTTTGATCCTATAAATTGAAAGATTATAACATTTGATTTTGCCTAACAAGGCCAACAAACTTTAATTCTTCTTCAAGTGAGATTTTTAAAATATATACGTTTTTTAATTAGGGCACTCAATCGGAAAAAATTATATTCTCAGTAAAGGATTACATATTTACACTTTGTATCAAAATTTGAAACATCCATTAAAAAATGGCTTCATACGCACCTACCCAAGATCACATGTATATAGTAATTTGGTCCTTTAGGAGTTAAGTCAGAAACAATGACTGCTTTATCTGTTTTTGAATATTTTTTAATATATTCTAATACCATAAACATAAAAAATATATTTTCTAGAAATTTCTACATATTTGTTTTGTCTATAATTATTAGAGATTTCTTTCTTTGAAATTTTGAAGATTTATTGTTTTTAGTGGCTTACCACATTTACATTTTTATTTTATTTAAAAAAAATTTAGACTTCATTTCACTCCCAATACTACCTCCAAGTGCAACAAAATTAGATGGTATTGTTTACAATCATTTCCCCAAAATACTTATATTCAGAATTCAACTATAGGATTCAATTAGATGAATGTAGCTTGATAAAATACCCATTAATAGTGACCACATAAATTGCAAGATTATAGCATTTGAATTGAAAAAAAGAAATAGTTCAATATTTTATTTTTGAAAATGATAAAAAATTAAATTAAATAAAAAACACCATATACTATATTTTAAAAGTACCATATAACGTCCAAAGAAAAGTCTTTGTATTACACTTTACTATTCAACATTGAATGAAGCAAATTTCCTCTTTATTTATTTAATAGTTTACCTTATTACTATACATCCCTAAAAAACTACTTCATTCTTTTAAATTTCAAAAAAAAATTCAAAAAAATCACTATAAAAACTAACATCATGCATGGGGACTTGCTCAATAACCCGCTACAAGATTGTGAACCTTTACTTAAGCTTAAGACCACATGTGTATAGCGGCCCAAGCATGTACAGCCACCCATAATTGACCAAATAAGGAATTCCAACATGATCTAGAGTAGTGAAGGCAAAACAAATATTTTTCAGAGGTACATCGATAGAAATGACAAGGATTGCAAAAAATTTGGTAATTTTATCACTTGAACTAAAATTACTATGAGTTTTGAAAGGCAAAAATTGCGCCGGACCCATAACCAACGTTTAGACTCTTCCAATTCCAATCATTCAATAACTTTTTTCTTAATCATTATTTCCTACTTTCTTTCTCACAACTTGGGACATGTGTCATGTACTTTTTACTTCCAACCTTGAAAAGGAAAAAAAAAAACATTCTAAGCTTGGTAAAAAATATGTGCACCTATAGATCGGAAATGGGTCATTGGTTGGGAATGGGTCGCTCTACCTTAGGTTGCAAACTCCTCAAAGATGAAATAGGATGTTAATAAATACTTCATAATAATGTAAAATTTATGTCCATGACTACAATTGATGAATTGCACAACAAGCACAAACAAGTCTATAACTAGAATTATAAGTGTTTTATCTTCCCTAAAAAGGTGACAATATTAAATATCATCATCTTTGTCTTTCAGCATTGCCTTTATTTTTAAAACTTTAATTACATTATGATTATTTTTATAAATAATATGTCTAAAAAGGATATAGACAAAACTTTCTTATTTATTTTTTAATTTGCATGAAAGAGAGGAAAGAATGGGAAAGAAATTCTTTTACATGCATTAGCCTCCGTCATTGCGTACTTATGGAGAATTAAGAGTAGTTTCCAAATTATTTTTTTAGTAAATATACTTTCTTAAAAAATTCTTTAATTTTTTTTCTTAGAGCTAATTTGAGTAGATAAATAACAATTTTTTTTTATTCATTGTGATTATTCTTATTATTTATTCATTCATTCATTCATATTGTATCTTTAATTTGATGTAGAAATAGAGCACAGATTACAAATTAGCAATAGTAGAGCTCTTCCTTCATGAATACTACATCTCATGGCTAGAGCCGTCAAATAATGTTTTTGAAAATCAATGAATATTTTGAAAATTGCTTTATAAATTTTTTATAGGAAACCAATGAACAAACTTTTCTATCTTTAAACACTTGCTAGATCACATTTACCAACTTTAATTAATTATTAGGCTTGATGCCAACTTTGATCACCTATCAAAGCATTGTTTTTTGTTCATAGAATATCTTTTTTACAATTGTTCCTCTTTATAGTAAGGAAATAGTTTGCACAATTTGGTTCCAACTCCAATTCAAATTCTTAGACCCAATTCAAATTCTTAGACCCAATTCAAATTCTTCAACTCCAATGTAACAATAGAATTTTTCACCATATGGCTATGACAGAGGTAAATCAAACTAGTATGAAATACCTTATTTGGAAGTCGGTGGAATTTTTTTAAGCATTCATGATGGAAGATGGTATTCATTTTATTTTGGAGACAAAAAAATGGAGCATTTCAAGGGAAGGTGCGTAATACTTTCAATTTTATATTTGTAATAGAAATGACAAAAGTGTTTTGTTGAACAAATGAGTTTTACAAATTACAAATTGTATAGGCTGGACTATTTAAAGTAATGGCATCCATAGAGAGTAAAGTTGTTCCTTTTAAAGGGATAGGACTAGTGATTCATTGGCCAAAATTTTGGAAAAACATAATCAAATAATTCTTAAAAGTATACATTATATATTTTCATACATTAAAGAATATATTTAAAACAGACTCGTAAAAGGATTCATTTGTCATTTTTTTTCAAAAAACTTCAAATTTTTGTTTACACAAAAATGCCATAAGTATATCAAAACTAAAGTACAAAAACTGTTGGCTAAATTATGGTCACCATAAACCATAAGAATATACATTGGCCTTATTGTGATTTCAAGACCATTGTCTACATTGATACTGAACAACTCTACATTAGCTATACTTACAATCCTAACTGCCATCAATAACAATGACATTGCTCTACTCTAGCCTCAAGATTCTAGAATATTTTATACAATCAATAACTCCTATTCCATGTGTACCTTCTTATGGCTCATCCAAATCTATTTCAAGGTTCTATTGATCTAAATTTGCAAGGTGAGAACCTAGATTTGTGAGTTCAAAAACATTTGAATCACATGCATCATCCATGTCAATGACATCTAGAAGTCATCATGCATTTTCACAACATTGAGGCCCTGTTGTATTCCATCTTCACATTTGACACACTAGCAAAATCCAAGAAGCAAAGGGGATATATTGTCCAAATCTTAACATCAGCAAGCTAGATGGTGCCGTAAAAATTCTTTCCCAGTTGTTTCTTCATCTTGTATCTTTAGAATGGCAAATCCCTTGTAATTAACCCCTAAAGGACCATTGTCCATATGAGGGACAAATGGAATTTTGGGCAGGTACCTATGGGCTGAATTTTTGTTGTGATTTCCTAAAACTTTTTTTGAAGATAGAAAAATTGATAAGCTTTGTGGAAATATAATTTCTTTTTCGTGGGAATATAATTTCTTTTTCAATCGGTGCTCAAGAACAAAAGTTATGCCCAAATAAGCTCAAAATAGGGGAGAATGGGCAGCAAAAATAATTTGCAAAAAATTAAATTCTTTTTTTAATTTTTTTCCTTATAGATTATATTTTTGCCTATTTGGGAAGCTTTTATTCATTTCATTTGGATATTTTATGAGAAAGTTATGGACAATCTTGATTTTCAAGCAATTAGAGCATCTTCTTGAAAAAAATAACTTGTAGGATTCATTTTGGAATGCAATTTTTGCAATCTTAAAAATAAAAAATTTCCATATGGTTTAGTTTTCTTGCTAGAACAATCTGACCATTGGAATTAGTGCATTATAATTCCATCTAAAAGATATTAATATTTTAGATTTTCCTTTTGTCTTGTACTATTGTCTACTTAATAATTTTTTTAAGAATGAAAATTAAGTTTTTTTTAACTTCTTTTTTTTCCTAGACTCTCAATTCAATTCTCTACTATAAAAATTTAAAGCTCAAAAATCTGTAGTGCAAAAATTTAAGTTAAAAATGTTCAAAGTCAAAAATTCTAGTCCCGCAATGCAGCAGTGCTAGTTTGTGAGCCTGTGAGCGTGAGCAGTGAGCGAGGATTATGTGAACAGTGACCTCCAAATTTAAAAATAATAATATAAAATTCAATAATATCAGGAAAAAGGCATTAGATGAGATTTGGGGGTATTGGAGGGCTCTGAGTTCCCTTGCTGTCTGCTGCGTTTCCAGACTGCAGGAACGCAGTAGCAGTAGCTGGCTGACGTGGTCGAGCGACTGCCACGTAATTTCTTGGAAAAAAAAATATATATTTTTTTTTTTGCTTAAAATGATATTTTGGTAAGAAATTTTTATTTTTATTTTTATTTTTTTCGAAATTTTTTTTTCTGACACACCCGTACCGGCGTTCACTGAATCTGGGCAGATCAGGGAATAGGCCTGAAACAGCCCTCCAAGACCCCCAAATATCATCTAATGGATAGTTACCAAAAAAAATTGTCAATATTTTTTGTTTCTTATAATTTTAGGACCTATATCTATGGACCTATTATTGTGGATCTATTACCGTGGACCTATTACCATGGATATATACTACTTGTATTACAATTGTTATTTTTTATATTGCCTATAATATTGGAAATATATATTGTGAAGATGAAAAAGATTTAGGTGTGAAAAATAAACAAGGATGGAAAGAAGGTTGTATAGAATATTCCATCAAATAATTACAAGATTTGTTCAAAGAGAAATTGACACTTTTGCAGCTACATGTGTAACTTTAGTCAAAATTATTTCAAGCTCAAATCACAAGCATTCATAGTTTTGTAGACTTCTACGTATATCAAAGACCTTCATTTGGAGACCCTCATTAATGGCCATTTGTATAGGCCAAATGTCTAGTACTTTAGGCTAGTCAACTATCCAAGCACAGTTAGAGCCTTGAATACATTAGTGAATATTATTTGGGCAAAACCAAAAATTTGTTATAGTATCCTTATTTCCGCTATACTATTTCTTTCTACCCATGGTATATTGGTGCTAGAGTGTCTTTGATCCTTTTGTGATGTTTGATCTTTGCTGTTGGGCGTGACATTTGCAATTCAACATGTAGGACAATCTCGCAATATGCTATTGTAAAATGTCACCATTGCTCCCTAATGTGGTAGTGACATGTAGTACTTGTTCAAAGTTAGCCACCTTCTTTACTTCCTCACATAACTTTGTAGGTGTGCATATGAACCAAGTCAATACTCTTGGCTAAGAAAAATTCGTTTTATCCAGTCAATGGGAGTCACCATCCAAACAAATAGGGAGGTCAAGTTTGAGCTTATTACTGCCAAAATACTTCTTCATCCGGCAAGTGTGGAATACGCGTTGCAACATTAGATGCTCCAAAAAGGACATTTGATGCCTTTACGATCTTCTTCAAATACCATTGCATCTAGCGCCTCTTAACTTCAACTCTTCCTCAGATGGATCTGATCCTAATGTTCTGCCATTGAAGAATGTTTAATAATTTGCCATCTATATGAAGGTTCAAATGCAATCATCACAAGTGGCGGCAAACAAATCATTATGTCAAACACCCAATTACTACAACCATTTGTAGGATCTACTTTGGATTGATTGCATGATGGCATGTCTTCCATTTCTTCAGTATTCAATCCTTGCAAGAGAAACAATGTGATGAGGCCTACAACAAAATTTCTAAAAATCCTACAAGTGACATTTCTTTGGATATTGCACGGTGCTACAAATTTTGATCCCTTTAGTAGGCTAAAAAGGCACCTCTCGGCCCTCCAAAGTAAATTATCCCCTCCCCATTTTGATTCAAAAATGTCAATAAGCTTCACATAGTGCTGCAGTTTTGGATCTTGTCAACAAGCGGTCGAGTTACCTCTTGACCTTAAAAGATAAATGACTCTACTCTTGGTTTGATCTTGCAATCTCTTTGTAGAAATAATTGCTAGATAAAAAAAGCCATTTCAAATTGAAAGGCATTCAAAATAAAAGAAATAAATCCAAAAAAATGGAATAAAAGCTACTATATTTAAGAATGGTCTTGAGCCAGCTAAGCTTATGCATGGGTTGGGTTATATTTCTTAATCACTTGCTAGCTTGTGAGGGGGACTTCTTGGTGCCAATAGGAGTCTCTAGCCCCACAACCAATCATGGTTGAGGAAAACAAATTGTATTCTAATTCAATCATGACATTCTACAAACCCTATTCCATTTTTAAAAATTTGAAAAATAAAAAATTAACCTTGTATTTAAAATGTGTTCTAGCTATGCTTGTGCAAAGGTGAAGTGTTTTTTGGATCACTTGCTAGGGGGTGAGGGGGCCCCCTTGGCGCCAAAGGGAGCCCCCAACCTTCCAACTAGTGATCAAGATTCAAGATATAATAAATTTGTACTCTAGCTCAATTAAGATGATGTGTCGGATTTGTGCTTTTGTGAAAGCCAAGTTTTAGGATTCATGATCACTTGCTAAGGTGTGCCAAGGATTCCTCGGCGCCGAGGGGAGCTACCTTGTCCTCAAAAAAAATATATATATTTTTTGTTTATTTTTAGTATTCTTCCATCCGCGACGTGGGGCTCCCCTCGGCGCTGAGGGGAACCCGTCACATCCTAATAAGTAATCAAGAAAAAACAAGATTTGTATTCTAGAGTACAATTTTATTCTGTCTTGATCATTGGTTGGGAGGTTGAGGACTCCCCTTGGCATCGAGGGGTCTCCTTCACACCCTAGCAAGTGATCCAAAATAAACACTTGACCCTTGTACAAGCACAATTTGAGCATGTTTAGATGTAAGGCTAAGTTTATTCTCAAATTTCTTAAAAAAACAAAACTAAAATACAAATTTTGTTTTTTCTTGATCACTTACTAGGATGTGACAGGTTCCCCTCGGTGCCAAGGAGAGCCCCCGCGTCGCAAGAATTTTTTTTTTTTTTTTTTTTTTTTTTTTTTTTAATTTTAATTTTTAGGACAAGGTAGCTCCCCTCGGCACCAAGGAGAACCCCGCACACTGTAGCAAGTGATCATGAATCCTAAAACCTGGCCTTCACAAAAGCACAAATCCTACACATCATCTTAATTGAGCTAGAGTATAAATTTGTTATGTCTTGAATCTTGATCACTAGCTGGGAGGTCGGGGGCTCCCTTCAGCGCCAAGGGGTCCCCCTCACACTCTAATAAATGATTAAAATAAACACTCAATGCTTGCACAAACATAGCTAGAGCTCATTTTAAATACAAGGTTTATTTTTATTTTTTCAGATTTTTCAAATTGGAATAGGGTTTGTAGATTGTCATGATTGAATTAGAATACAATTTGTTTTCTTCAACCATTGGTTGCGGGGCTATAGACTCCTATTGGCGCCAAGAAGTCCCCCTCACAAGCTAGCAAGTGATTAAAAAATGTAACCCGACCCATGCATAAGCATAGCTAGCTCAAAACCAATCTATAAGTGTCAAATGTCTTTTCTTCACTAGGATTTGAAGGGAACCTTGCGATGCCAATGGAAACACCTAGCTCTACAGTCACTACACAAAATAGTGAAATTAGATTGCTCCACACTAATTTCTCAACAGTCCACACTATAGAAATATTCACTGCTTTTGTACGATGAAGCAATCAATTCAAAGCCATGTTTATATCTTAGACTTGTGCACTAGTTCAAGATTTGGTTCAAAGAGTGGCATGCACCTCCATGTGGAACAAGCATTGATCTATGATGTAGTTTATCTCAGGTAAGGCAACCTAATTGACAAGGCAACCTAATTTCACTATTTTGTGTAGACAATGATCATGAAGAAAAAATTGTATTCTAACTTAGCTATAATGATTGTAGGACTTGAGCTTCTACAAAGGTGGTGTGTTTATCCTTGATCACTTGCTAGGATGTGAGGGGTACCTCTTGACGCCAAAAGGAGATTTCTAGGGGTTCTACTCGGCGCCAAAGGGAGACTCTTAAACGCAATTTTTTTATTTTTTTATTTTTGTTTTTATTTATTTTTATTTTTTCTCCTTGTCGAGAAGTATTCTTCACACCCTAGCAAGTGATCAAGAGAAAATAAAATCTATATGCAATCTATTTCATCTAGATGTTGAGGTACTCTTCATATACACAAGATTCTTAAATTAAAAAAAATTGGCTTAAAGCTTGTGTTCAATTTGCTTTTGCTCGTGCAAAGGTTGGTTTAATCTTTAAATCACATATTGGATTGTTTAGAGGAATTCTTGGTGCCAATGGGAGTCCTCAGCTCAAAAGCCAATGGCAAAGAAAAAAAATTAATTTATTCTAGCTTGAATAAAATGATTTGTAAGATTTGTACATCTATAAGGATTGGGTGTTTTTTCTTGATCACTTGCTAAGATGTGAGCGGACTTTTTGGCACCTACAAGAGGTTTTTCATTGCAAACAAAAAGTAACTATTATTATTGTCTTTTAATTCCGCCAGACCGCCACCAAAGAGCTACCAATAGTGTCAAGAGCTATCTTCACATCCTAACAAGTGATTAAGAAAAAACCAAATTTATATTCTAGCTCATTCATTTAGCTATCAAGGACTTGTTCATGTATATAACATTTTTGAATAATAAAATTAGCTTGAAGCTTGGGTTTGATCAAATTGTGTTTGTGCAAGAGTCGGTTATTTCTTTGGGGCACATATTAGATCATTTGGAAGAGCTCTTGGCACCAATGGAAGTCCACATTCCAATAAATATGATCAAGAAATAAAAAAATTGTAATTTTGTTTAATCATGATGATTTTGAAGACTTATTTGTGTATTCAAGATTTTCTATATATTAAAAGTTTAGACTTGCAACTTGATTGTACTCTAGCTATTCTTGTGCAATAAGGCCCATAATTACAATCTAGTGTGGAACTCGCGTTAAATAATTCTAACCTTATTGATAATCATACATTTGCATGTTATATAGTAAGCAAATGTTATTAAATGCATCAACCACTTGGACCTTAATTGTTTTTCTTATTTTTTCAAATTTGATCTAAATCAATTTTTCTACAAGTTTTTTTGTGAAATTTAAGTCCCATGCCACTAAACAACTGCTCTATGGTAGAAATGAAAATACTGAGGGAGATAGTTCAGACAACAATGTTGATGAGCCTATCACAACTGTGCCATTGAAATATCCTTTAGAGATTGCAAAAAATTAGCTTTGTAGCTTCTATTGCTAGTCTTCTAAACAACCTATTGCGGTCTCTTCTATGGTAAATGAAGGCTCCTAACTATAAACATTGGTTTCCAAAAGCATCAAGCGTGGTTTGGAAGAATGTTGGTAGTTGAAGACATCTGTAGTTTCCAATTATTGACAAAATGAGTAGATTACTTCAATCTTTCAATTCTAAATCTTGAATGATATAATGTCCACGGTCATAGGTTCCACCATAGATTTTTTTCTAAAAAACTGTATGCTCACAGGCTCATAGGCTCACAGGCTCATGCTTGCACGCTCACAGAATAGCAACCCTATCCCGAAATGTGTTGAAAATCTTGTTTTTTTTACTTTAAACGCAGATATCTTGCAATCTATGCGGTCAAAAATTCTGAATTTTTTCCGCACATTGTCATACTAGTTAGGTATAAGATCTTACCGTTGGATGTGCAAAAAAAACAATTTTCAGTTTTTTTTACTCTTTGCACTAGAAATGGCAATTTTGAGAGTTTTTTGGCAAAAAAATGGCCTTGGTCCTTTAGAGATTAAGTCGATCTCAATCAAGTTCTTGTGAATCAAAATGATTATGTTCTTTGCAAACAAAATACTGTGCTTCACATATTTGCCAATTCTATCGGCTATCTGCTCTAGGGTCACATTCCTAGCCACACACTCAAAGTGTTTTTCACCTTGTCTTTTATTGAATACCCCAATAATCCAATGTATGTGCGCAAGCTAGTGTTGTAGAGTGTCTTTGTCAAAATATGGTGCCCAAGTGGAGCATTTTGACCTTTGTTCCATCCAAAATACATTCGGATACATTTGCTCACCATGCATGCTAAAGATGTCCAAATGAGGCACACCATTTGCAGGTAAAGCCTAGAAAGAACTCTCCAAATAAACATTCTTTCTTGATGAATTTTATTTTATTTTATTGCTGAGTTCTTCTATTTCTTAGGAAGTTCAATAGAAATGTTAGAGCTCCACACATCAAGAGTTACACTGACATCTAATTCTTTAGGTTCCACTAGAGCTATTTTCCTTGGTTTTTTTTTTATCAATTTTTTTACTTGCTAATTCTTTTACTTTTGTTTGCTTTTCTACAATCTTTTTTATTACTACAACATGATCAACAACAATAATTTTTTTTGCAAGTCTTGCATCAAATTTGAATTACGTAACAATGATGGCCAAATTTGAATCCCCTTCTTTTCCTTTGTGGATTGTTGCTACTACTTCTTTCCTTCACATATTGTTGCTTTTACCATCTAAGACATGATCAATGTTACTTCTTAGAGATGTTGAGTATGCACAATCAATTCATGATCAAAATTTAGCATTGACAAATAGGTTAGCATTTTCATCTTAACCACTTGAATCCTTCCAACCACAAGTAATATAGTCAATGTTGCCTTTCAACATGGATGATTCTTACAAAAAGAAACATAGAGCAAAAGCATAGCAATACCTATTGATGCTCTTGCTATTGCAAAAATGTAAAAAACAAGACTCAATGCTGCAAAAAACAAGAAAAATATCAATAAAAAAATTAATCTATTTGCATGATCATCCATTCAAACCTCAAGAATTCACCTCTTGATTTGTGTTGAAACGGAGGAATTCAGAATTTTGCATTATGAAGGGAGAACTCAACAGAATTCACCCCATACTCTTTGTTGAATACAACGCAGACTTGACAAGTAAAACGCAGTTTTTGACAAGTTAAATGTAGTTTTCTTCTAGTGAATGTCAACATGAGGTAATGTATCAACCCTTGATTGGTGGAATCATAAGTGCTAATAGACACATAGAAAGGCGGTTATGGATTGTTGATAGGGCGTTATGTCTCCACTCTATGCACAGGTTTGTAATTTCAGGCTGATTACTTCAAAAATTCATAGAAATTATAATTTTGATTGAAAAATTATAATTTCACTTGGGTTTGATTTGTGAAACAAGCACACACCTCTGAAAAATATGCAACCCTTTTGGAGTTGATTCGAAAATAGTTAGATTGTTGTTCTACCTTACAGCACAATTTTTTTTTTTAAACCCCTAAAGGACCAAACACCGTTTTTTGGCAACATAGCAATTTTGGGAAGCTCACTATGAATGGAGTTTTTGTTTTTCTTTGAAAATTTCACAAAACATGTGCCCAAGGAGTAGCTTTAAGGCCCAACAATTTTCATAACTTTTGACTATACGGTTAAAAAGTTATTGCATGATATGTAATTTTCATTGGTCGGCGGGCAGCCCGGGCAGCTCAAAAATCTTCTTTGAAAATGAATTAAAGAAAATTTAAAAATCTGAAATTGGTTCTTTAGATTTATATAGAAATGTGAAGCTTTGAATCATTCAATTTGGATCTATGAGTCAAAAGTTATGAGGATTTTTAAGTTTGTGGGTAGGTATGGTTTTGAAAGACTCCAAACCTACCCACAAACTTAAAATCCTCATAACTTTTGACTCATAGATCCAAATTGAATGATTCAAAGCTTCACACTTCTATATAAATCTAAAGAACCAATTTCAGATTTTAAATTTTTTTTTAAGTCATTTTTAAAGAAGTTTTTTGAGTTGCCCGGGCTGCCCGCCGACCAATGAAAATCACATATCATGCAATAACTTTTTAACCGTATAGTCAAAAGTTATGAAAATTGTTGAGCCTTAAAGCTACTCCTCGGGCACATGTTTTGTGAAATTTCCAAAGAAAAAAAATAAAAATTCAGTTCATAGTGAGCTACCAAAATCGCTATGTTGCCAAAAAATGGTGTTTGGTCCTTTAGGGGTTAAATGTTATTTTTAGTCGTAATCCAGAATCTTTTGTCCAATATGAAAATTACTTTGAGACAGAGGTAGTACTGTACATGTAGGGCAGTTTTGGCACTGTCCTGCCGAAATAGTTTAGTTTTCCTAATTTGACAATTCGGCAGGGAGATAGGATTTTGTTTTTGTTTTTGGCACTTTATGAGGACGCTCCTAATTTTGGATTGATTCTTTCTATTCATGCATAAATGTGTTGCTTTTTCTAATTTTTTTTCAAAAACAATTATTTCAAATTTTTAGAAATAGTTGTAAATAACTTTTTAAATTTCAACATTTTCCAAACTTTCCCGAGTTATTTACGAAACTGACCTACATGTATGGTACTACCAAGATTTCTTTGGGACGGAGGTAACATTAAAAGTAAAAAGAAAAAGAAAATAGCCAGAAGATGCTAAAGAGAGCACCTAAGACGCCACGTACCCCGGTGATGAGAAAGCCTGGCCCCCAAGGTTCGGTTTGGGGGCCCTCCAAATATCCCATCTGGCAAAGCAACCCTTTCCAGCATTCAAGCATCGCTACAGTAAATTCCGTCGCCCTCTGTCCCGCGAAGGCGTTTCCTTCTCCGTCCAAGGCAACTTGCAGCAAACCCTGAGGAGTAGTTGCGCTCCTGCGCCATAGCCAGAGCCCCGAGCTTCGTCCCCGCCAGAGCTTTCCTCTACCAACTCTTTCGCACCAGATCGGCGTCGTCGTCACCCGCATTTGTCACCATGCCGGCCATTGCTGGAGAGCGTCTCGTCACCTTCGAGGAGGGCGAGGCGGAGAACGAGTATGGCTACATCCGCAAGGTATCTTCCTTCTGCTTCCGCTCGGATCGGTGGCCTGCCTGGATGTTTGGAATGTCTCGGGATGCACGGAGTAGTTAGATAGATCGGCGGTTTGTTCTCTTAGAAGGATGGAGTGGCTTTTGTTTCGGTGTGAGGATGGGCTGGGAGCGGCGTGTTTGTTGTTTTGTTTTACTTTGGTGTATAGTTTGTGGTGAGATCTTTGGATGCGCGCGGAAATTGATGTGAGAGTGCGGTGGATCAAGGTAGTGTAGTGATGGCTAGGGTGAATTTTGTTTAGCTGACCGTTTTCAACTATGTTTTGCACTTGAATCGGAGGCCTATGGATTATGGATATGGTCGTTTGTTCTGAAATTGTGTGTACGGAGGTATGGAATTTAGGGATTTTTTGCCACAGTTCGAGCCTTAGATTTTTGCGGAGGAGTCGTTTGATCGATAGTTTGAAAGGGCGAGGTGTTTCTATATATAGCAATAGATGGACGGCAGTGTGGCGGGTCACGGAATTGTAGGAATTTTGTTTTAGCTGACCTTTTTCAGGGATGCATTGCATTTAGATCGGAGGTCTCTGTATCGAGGATTTGTACTTTTGTTCGGTGATTTTCAGAGCGGAGGTATTGAATTGCGTGATTTGGCCACCTTAGGTTTTTAGTTGAGGACTCGTTTGATCGACAGTTCGTAAGTTGAGATATTGAAAGTTTTGAGTGTAAAAATTAGGGTAGATGGATCGAGTATAAAATGTAATTTTCCAGTAGAATTCTCGAGAGGAAATTAGGTCTGAAGAGGTTAACAATTGTTCTTGCTCGCATCTTATGCATTTTATCTCGGGAGCTGCTGAGATCCTATTATTATGGTAGTTTTTAAGTGTGCTTTGCTGTTTGTGTCATTAGTTCATTGGAGTCAGCTCTCTTTTTAATCAGGATTGTCCGAGATTTAGCATCCAACTGCACCTTTTCCCAGCTCTCTGTTTCTAATTAGTGAAAGGTGCATGAGCACCAGCTGGATACCTGTGGACGCACTTATTCCAACTGAATAATGATTGGTTATCTGAGCGTTACCACAGTATTCCTAGAATCCATGGTGCTGCAAAGTTTTTTTAATTACGCATTCCGGGGTACCACTGAGGGTGCTAGAATTTGATTGAACGTTGACGTGTAGTTGTTCTAATAGATAATCCCTCACAGTGCACATCCCTTTCATAGTTGGAAACAACAAATGCTGTTGCCTGGAGTTGCGTGGGGTATGCCGGATTGTAGATCCCCTTCATAAATGTATTTCATTCTCGCTGAGTTTGTCTTCTCCTTATGAGCTTCATGTACTCTCCAATGTGCAAGCAGGATCTGTACTTCGTGGTCAGGATGTCAACTTTTAGTCTTGGTTACATACGGCGGTTAGTCATTTGAGAGTAGATGATGTCGCCTTGGAGATTTGAAGTTTGAATATATTTGACGAATTCCGAATTTACTTGTGAATCGAATTGTGCTGAAGGCAGAAGCTCGGGATGAATTTTATTACTGAACTTGCTGATATTTCAATTCTGGTTTGGGCCACTTTCGGTTAGGAACAGGATGACGATCCACTCGATGATGCATAGCATAATGCGGCCAGCCTCCTCGAAAGATTTGTCGGAATATTTGGGCTGCATTGAACAGTTCATCTGAGCATTTAAGTTCTTTGTGGAAGTTGCTCCGATGGGTTCGACTTTCCAGGTTGATTCTGACTGTCGTATTCAATGGTGTCAGGTGTCCGGGCCAGTGGTGATTGCTGATGGAATGGGAGGAGCAGCCATGTACGAGTTGGTCCGTGTGGGACATGATAAGTTGATAGGAGAGATTATTCGTCTTGAGGGTGATTCGGCTACTATTCAAGGTACGGAAATATGACCATAGGATTTGATGCCGCCCTGTCGGTTCATGGAATGTTGGGAATGAGTGGGTGAGTTTATTTCGGCTCTTTTAGTTTTTGCAAGAGTTTTAAAGCTTTCAATCTGAACTAGTTGTACAGATCTGGATATTGACAAGGCCATTTTAATGTATAGGCTTGAATAGTGCACGCTGAGAGTTACCTACGCAGCTGTATTTTTTGCCAGGACTGATGAATAATGAAATTTTGATGCAGTCTACGAAGAGACAGCTGGATTGATGGTCAATGACCCAGTTTTGAGGACACACAAGGTATTGAATGTCTTTATTCATCTTTATTCATCATTGTAGGCTTGGTAGACGAGTAAGATCTATGATTTCTACACTTACGTTCTGGAGGTCAATGTTTCACCCGTCATACCCAGTATTGTAAAAGAGTTTTGCTATTGACATGGACGCATCGTGCCCCGACGCAAAATGATCCTTACAGATTTTGTTGAATGTCGCAGCCTCTCTCTGTTGAGCTAGGTCCTGGTATTTTGGAGAATATCTTTGATGGAATTCAGGTATGGCTTACACTCCATTTGGTAGTTACTTGGTTTGCTGTTGTCTATCAATTGCACTAAATTTTTGGAAAGAATAACATTGTGACTGTTGATCGAGTTTCTCATCAATATTAAGGTCTTGTGTAAATTTTAGCGTTTTTGTGATTCTTTTCTCGTCAATAATAAATCAATTTGCTCATAGTTGAATCTAGTGTGGATTTCTCAAAACTAGAAGTAAGTCATGATGAAGGGACATCTGAATCCTTTGGGTATGCAATGTTTGTTCGAGTTTTTGTCCTTAGCAATTCCGGAATGGAATCCCGTCTCTAACTTGGTTTCTTTGTGTGGGATCTTCAGCGACCTTTGAAAGCTATTGCACTTCAGTGTCAGGATGTGTACATCCCCCGTGGAGTTGCTGTGCCTGCTCTTGATAGAAAGAGAGGATGGGAATTTAAACCTAAGGGCTTAAGTGAGTTCCGTACTTTGATTTTCCTTTTGTTGACTGGGTTTGTTATCGGTGTTTGTTCACTGTACTCTAGTCCTTGAGTTCTACACAGACATGCTGCATTTAAGGGGGAAGGTTCCTTTACTGTCACGGTTTTACAATACTGGCAATGCACTAGTGAAATGCACGTATCAATTTATTCTGACGATGTTGAAACTATTATTTTAAGTCCGTTTCAAGCCTTGTGTTACCCGTGCTTTTCTTTAATCCTTCCTCTATCTCTTTCCCATCGTGCCAGGTATTGGTGATGCTATTACGGGAGGTGATTTGTATGGGGTGAGTTTTATTACTTTACGCGCTAGATGCTGCTAGTGTTAGCGACCACAGCTTTGAAGCTCCAGGCTCGAAGAATTACTTTGTTTCAAATTTGAGACGACTCTCGTTTTAATCTTGAAAATTAGTTACTGAAATTTGACAGTCTGTCGATTTTTCCACTTGTGAGGAGTAAAGTGTGATATGTTACAGTGGGTGACAATCTGACTTCATCTGAATTGGATTTGCAGACCGTTTATGAGAACAGTTTGATTGAGCACCATCTCGGATTGCCACCTGGAGCCATGGGGAAAGTCACATACATTGCCCCTGAGGGAGAATATTCGATAGAGGTTTGTCTTTTGTGATTTTGTTCAACATAGTTTGTAAGTGTCTAATATGCCGGCTTTGAGTTCTAAGAATAGTGGCTTTGGTTTGAAAAGTTCAAAAGATATCTCGTTTGTGAAATCGTTTTTTCCAAAGAATGCTTTGCGTAGTCTTTTTTCAATTTAACGCTGGGTCCTGTCGAGATGTCTTGAGACTAAACCGGCAATACTGATATTTGAAAAGGATGAAGTTATCGAACTGGAGTTTCAAGGACAGAAGAAAAAGTTTACCATGCTTCAGGTAAAGCTTTGTAGAACTTATTTAAGCTCTTGTTCTATATACTGCTTTTGAAGAAACCAGGTCAAAGTATCCAATTCTGGATTGACCACAAGTAACATGGCTCTGGGATTATTGTCTGTATGTTCAATGTCAGTGAGGTACTGGTGATTATTTCGATGATTGAGTATATCAAACTTCTTTGTGTGTCTTATTTTAATCTATTATCGTAGCATTATGTGTGCTGGACGCAGTACAATCCGTGACATACTTCATTTCCATACTTGAAGATAGATTCTTCTGGCTTTAATTGCTAAATGCTTATTGAAAGCCAGTATCTTCCAATTTTTTGCCATGTTCCACTAGGAGAATGCCTAGTGGAACATTTTGTTTGATTATTTACTAGTCACTTGGTGATTGTGGTTCATCTGCTCTGCGTTTAGGCATGGCCTGTCCGTACACCGAGACCTGTTGCCGAGAAGCTTGCAGCTGACACTCCTCTACTCACTGGCCAGGTTTGTCCAATCTGACACAAGCTAATCTTGGTCATGTTCTAGTATTCTCGCAGATAGTATAAAGCTTTACCTCGTATCCTTCACAGGTTATCAATCTGTTTTTCAAATTTTTAATTGCGA
Organism: Neckera pumila; assembly: GCA_963969595.1. NCBI lineage: Eukaryota > Viridiplantae > Streptophyta > Bryopsida > Hypnales > Neckeraceae > Neckera > Neckera pumila. The sequence goes on along the minus strand of OZ018415.1, from coordinate 4,281,255 downwards.
GTAGGTGATTAACAATCTTTCTATATGTTTACTCATCATTATGGTCTAATCGTTTTTCTTTTTTGATTTCGCTTTGTAGCGTATTCTGGATGCTCTTTTTCCTTCTGTTCTTGGAGGCACCTGCGCAATTCCTGGTGCTTTTGGTTGCGGAAAGACTGTCATTAGTCAGGCTCTTTCAAAGGTGATTATCTCCGCTTTATTCCTTTGTTCTAATCGGTTTCCTGGAATGTTGTGACGATTAGTTGCTATGGTTCTGATTTTTCATGAAATTTGGATTTTCCCTCATCTTGTATAGTTTTTATGTGCAGTATTCCAACTCCAATGCTGTTGTCTACGTTGGTTGTGGAGAGCGCGGGAATGAAATGGCTGAGGTATGACCTTGCCACTTATCTCTCCCTGATGAGTATTAAAGTGTTTTTCATTTTTGAGGTTCGTAAAATTGTATGCATTTCTATTGTTTGCAATTGCATTTCTAAAGAAAGTAAAAACGGTTGTGCGGATGCAACTGCTTAATTCGAGCTGTGGTGCTTGTAGGTGCTGATGGATTTCCCACAATTGACAATGACCTTACCTGATGGTCGGGAGGAATCTGTTATGAAGCGTACCACTCTCGTGGCTAATACCTCAAACATGCCGGTGGCTGCTCGTGAAGCATCCATCTACACAGGTTACTATCCCTTCATTGTTCTAGAGCCGTACTATCTTATTTAGTGGATTTTCTAGCATTATTGTCCTCTCTGTCGGTTTTTATCTTTTTCATGTTAACTTACATTCTTCTCCATCTGTTCTTATATTTGTCTTCTTGTGCAGGAATCACTTTGGCAGAGTATTTCAGAGATATGGGATACAATGTCAGTATGATGGCAGACTCTACATCCCGCTGGGCAGAGGCCCTTCGTGAAATTTCTGGACGACTTGTATGTCCTCAAGCCCAACTAATTATGTTCTCCTCCGAACCTTTGTTCAGAATTTTAACCAGCTACAGTATTTGATCGCCTTCAAGAATGTCAAAAAATCATTGATCTACTTTTATTTAGAGCACCTCGTTAAAACATCTGTTCATATTGTTTTTTCTGAGATCGGTCATCTGTGGGGCTGTAGGCCGAGATGCCTGCTGACAGTGGTTACCCAGCTTACCTTGCCGCAAGACTAGCCTCTTTCTACGAAAGAGCTGGGAAAGTGAAGTGTCTGGGAAGCCCGAACCGTACTGGAAGCGTTACTATTGTTGGAGCAGTTTCTCCTCCTGGTGGAGACTTCTCAGATCCTGTAACGGCAGCTACTCTTAGTATTGTTCAGGTTAGAATTCGTAAACCCATTTATTGGATACTTGTGTTTTTTTCTCATCCATTTATATCATTATTTAGTTTCTAATTTAATGGAAGAAGCAATTGATGCTGCCTTAGTGTGTTTGCTTAAGTTTGGACTGTAAAATGCTTGTGGTGCAGGTCTTTTGGGGACTCGACAAGAAGCTTGCTCAACGAAAACATTTTCCTGCTGTGAATTGGCTTATTTCTTACTCGAAGTACGCCCAGGTGTGATGCTCTTTTGAACAAGCTGAGCTCTGCCTGTCACGTTAATTTACCTACTGGTTTTGCAAATAGTAACATGAAAATGGTCATATTTATTTATTTTAATCGTTATCCGAACGTATTTGGTAGCGCTGCAATTCGTTCATTTTTCTACATAATTTTAATATTTCTCGTATCCTTTCAGGCACTTGAGGGTTTCTATGAAAATTTTGATTCCGATTTTATTGGGATCAGAACGAAGGCTCGTGAGGTCTTGCAGCGAGAGGACGATCTGAATGAGATTGTGCAGGTAAGGCATTTTGTTGGTATGCTTTGCTAGATCTACAATGCTTTGTGTCGGGGATGATCGTATTGTGTTCTTATATCTTATTTAGGTCCTTTGCACTATATATCGGATCAGTCGTTGACCGTTTGGTGCCTCCCATCGTGACTAATTCATGAATATTCTCCGTGAGTTGCAGCTTGTTGGAAAGGATGCTTTGGCAGAAACTGATAAGATTACGTTGGAAGTTGCAAAGCTTTTGCGTGAGGACTATTTGGCACAGAATGCTTTTAGCAGGTAAAGCTTCAATGATACTATTTTGGCTCTTTCCTGTAATTTAGTACGTCTTGATTGGGTAGGTCTTCCTTGCTTGTCAGATATGCTCTGGTGTCAAGAAAGTTCATATGAAGATTGAATATTTCGAGGTATTAGTCCTTATGTTTTGGTCGTGTTTTTTCCATAAAGCATTAGGACTTGGTCGCAAGTTCGGAATTTGTCAGCCAATGCTCTAGAGTCACTTGGGATATTAAACTTAGTACATTTTTATAGAATTGACAAGGCCTTCAATAATTTACAGTTAGCTCGCATTCCTGAACGTATATGTCTAGACATGGTCTTGTATACATAGGAGCTGACAGAGTTGGTACGCGTGATCAATGATTGATGGTTTGTCTATTACACCTAATGTGTGCGTCTCATTTGGTGGCAGTTATGATAAGTTCTGCCCGTTTTACAAGTCTGTGTGGATGATGCGCAATATAATCCACTTCAGCACTCTTGCCAATCAGGTTTGCTTCAATTAGAACATCATTCTTCCTATTTGACACAAGAAACTCAATCCTTTGAAATGATGGCCTCCAACATGCTCCTATTGCTTTTTTCACATCTCATCGTGCACCAGAACGTTTTACATTTTGAATTCATTGCTTAGTCTCTCCCCTTCATTGATGAAACCGTGTCTGCAGGCTGTTGAGCGAGCTGCTGGTTCAGAGGGGCAGAAGATCACCTACAACATCATCAAGCAGCGTTTGAGCGATATCATCTATCGCCTTGTGTATGTCTCTTACCCTCTATAATTCATAGTTTGACTACATAGACAGAATGCAATCATCCTTACCACTGCTGTTGTGACAATTTGGTGGGTTACCGAATATTCTTTAGTGGTGAACATTTACACCACTGTTGCCTATTACATGGCTTTTTTTTCTACAACAACTCAGCTAGATATGGTATTGCTATGCTGACACAATTTATTTTGGGTGCTCAGGTCGATGAAGTTTGAGGACCCTTCGGACGGTGAGGACGAGTTGATTGCGAGGTTCAAGAAGCTGTATGATGAGTTGTCGGCCAGCTTCAGGAACCTTGAGGACGAGTACCGCTAAGCGTGGCACTTGTAATCTCTGTTAGGGACAGGTAGACGAGTCTTCCTATTTCTGTCCTGTAAATCGAACCCCCTTGTAATGGCGTGCATTATTTGAATATTATTTCTGCTGCTCCGAACAGCCTGGGTTACCCTTTGCGGGCGGCCACCAGGTTCTGCTGTTTTCTTGTATATTGCTCGTTATATCTAATGGTTCAGATTTTTGATTCACTGGTCTCTTTGCCCTTTACATCGCTGCGCTTTGGTCCGGTTGCGGTGTTTTGCATGGATGTCTATCTGGGGATCCTTAGTGATGGAATTCCAACTGTACCAACACCTGAGCACAGCTTGTGAACGTACTGAACGTTTGAGCAAAACTTCAGAGCACGTCCTGGAATTTTATGAGCTTATGATGTGTTCTTATGTAAAGTGTCGTCCACTAGAATCTGTCCATGCAATGCAGCATAACGATGGTTGGGGAGGGTGTGCACCGCATTAGTTGGTCCTTTGATGCAACTACAAAAGTGGGGGGAAAGTGTTTTTGCTAATTTAGCAACATTACAAAAAAAAAATTGGGATTATAGTGCCTATCTTTGGATGCAACTACACAACAAGGGGCAGTGTGTTTACCACTAACCAGCATTTTTCATAAAAATATTTGGGACTATGGAGCACATTTTATGGCACCTTTAGTGACCATAATTTGATATTGTTATGCATGTAGTGCACAAAGAAGAATGTTTGATCTGAAGGTTGGATCATGTAAAGCCCAGAGACATTGCATGTGTAGAGAGTGCGTAGCTATGAACAATAAATTAGCAAACTCCCCTTGTTTACTTGTCTTACTAAGTTCGCTCTCATTTATTTTAATGCTAACATACTCGGTTACCCATGCCTGTATCCTAATATTTCAAGCAAGAATGTATACATTGCCCTGTCAGGAACAAAATAGAGGATTAACTGTAGCTGGTTAATGACGGACCCATGACCATTGATTTCAAGCCTCACTGCCCATTACTCAATTTGCTGCCGTTTTGCAACTAGATACGTATGAAAATTTTTATATGTATTTTTCAAAGATGAAATTACATGTCTTCTTTACATTACAAAAGTTTTAGATATTTTTTGTGGAAAATTGATTTTTCTGAGAATTTTTGAAGAAAAAGTGAAGAAAAATCACATCAAATAGAAAGGTGTTTCAAAAAATCTGAAAATTTCACCATGTGTGTTTATTACAATGACAAACATCACGGTTTAAACTCAATTTCCGTATCATTCTATAATTAGACAATAATCAATACCTTAAATCAGGCTGTTTGTTTGTTTGTTTTGTTTGTTTGTTTTGTTTGTTACGTTGAGATCTCCCAGACCGTGCATCCCCCGGCCGCGTGCTTGGTACCGTCGAAAAGGGCTCGCCGAGGAGGGGTGTACCGACTTGGTTTCGTGGCGTTTGGAGCGGTGGTGCAAAAGTTATTGAATTTCAAAGTATTTATTGATTAAAAAATTAGAAAATTACTTTTACTTTGATTTTGGTGGAGTTCTTGGTACTGGGAGTAGAATTGGGAGTAGAACTGGGAGTAGAATTGGAAGTAGAACCAGGAGTGGAACCAAGAGTAGATGAAAATTGGGCCAACGGCACAGGGCCACACTAGTAGACATTGAAAATACACCCAAAGTTCAAATTGCCATAAAATATTCAATATTAGGAATTTTTTCAAAATTTAAATTGGAGTAGAAACTAGAGTAGATGACCTTCATTTTGTTAGTTGGGCTCAAATTCAAAAAACATCATTTTTGTGGAGAAATTTCAGATTTAGAGCAAGGAACAACAACTTCCCAAAATACACTAGAATGACATGTTTTGTGAATCGTTTTTCTTAAAAACTTCTCATTTATGTGAAGACAACCACAAGTAAGACTATAAACTCAATTGGATACTCTTCATAGTCTAACTTGAAAAGTCAAGAATGCAAAAGGGGGATGAAAAGTGCTTCCAATGGCTTTATAGCTCATTGGATTGTCATCCAAAAGCCACAAAATGGCGTTTCAGGCGTTCTAGGGTTAAGCATGAAGGTTGGGGTGCCAAAGAAGGTGACTATGTTGACTAGTGTATTTGAATTTGGTCTAAACTATGAAACTATAGATCAACTATGATAAAAGTTTGTAAATTTATCACATAATTTAGGAGTATGCATCTAAGAATTACACCTCTCCAAATTATTACATTTTATTTTGTACTTAAGGTGCATTTGTATAAAATATGCAATGAGAGGACATGGATTTGTATACGTATTTATTTAGAATATTGTTGTACTCGATGTCTTTCAAGTGTGGAGATGAAGAATGTGGAATGTTGTCATATTCCAAAACTTCTTCAAACATGTTGAAATGAAGAATCAATGTGGAATGTTGTAAGACTTGGTAGAAATGTTTGTTAAGTTGACCAAAAGGTGCAAGAGGAAGATACAATCTTTATTATGATACAAGATAAGTTCTTTCATATCATACATCATATATATATACTTTAGCTTTCCAATTTTTGAATTATATTCTAATTCTTGTTGACAATATTATTTTCTCCTTAGAAAACATCCTTATTGAAAAACAAAATTTCTAAACTAGAGAATTATTATTTTTCTAGTATAATTGTCAACTTTTTTTTATAGAAGTTGCTCTTGATACTATTCCTTGTATCTAAGCTTTTCACAATAGTTGTAGGTTGTTCTTCATATTAGACACCTGCATTAGGTGAAATCTTTGGTTCTATAGACTTTAAAGTTTTTATTATTGTAGCATTGGCTCCTTCACGAGAAGCGTAATTAAAATAAACAAAAGCCACCATTTAACCCCTAAAGTCCCAAGGCCATTTGTTTTTGTCAAAAATCACTCAAAATTGCTACTTTTGTTGCACTCATCCAAGAAATTAGAAAAAACACTTTTTTAGAATCTAACCATAGAATCTTATACTACACTTTCTTTTCTGAGATCATGTGGTAAAAATTTCATGATGTTTGACCATATAGATTGAAAGATATCAACATTCAAAGTGAAAGAAAAAGTTTTTTTCAATAAAATGCTTTGATTGCCCGCAAAACAAGAAACTCTATAACTTTCACATCACTAATCCAAATGGAATGAATCAAAGCTTCTTATTTAGACAAAAATATAATCTATTAGAAAAAAATAAGTAAAAAAATTTATTTCAATTTTTTATGGATTTTTTTTGCTGCCCAGTCTCCCCCATTTTGAAGTTATTGTAGCATAACTTTTGCTCCGAGGCATCGATTGAAATAAAAATTACATTTCCAGAAAGCTAATAAGTTTTTCTATCTTATGGGAAAGTTTTAGGAAGTTTCACCAAAAATTGAGCTCATAGGAACCTGCTCAAAATCCATTTTGTCCCCCGTAGGGACAACGAGACTTTAGGGATTAAATAGTAAGTATTGAAGTATAACTATTCGTCACTTTTATTTATACATAAAATTAAGTAGAGCAATACATTTGAAGATGCAATGTTTGTACTAGAATGGTTGTTTTTACTTGTAGAATATATGAAAATGAATAGGTTTAAATTTATAAAAAAAAATTCAAATTTTCTATTTTTGCATAAATTCCTACATTTACTAAAAAATTCTCTTAGTAATTTCAATTTTTCTGGATCAAATTTTGATAAGAGATTTGACGTGTTTCATTCAAAAAAAAATTAATTGTTCAATCGTTTGACACATTTAATGCCAAATTCTTTAGTACTATTATTATTTTACACATTAGTAAAAAAATATTAGATTCTTTTAGTCGACTATTGAAAGTTTGCTTGAACTCTTTCAACAATTTTTGATTCACTTTTTTTCGGCTTTTCTCAACATCACATTGATAATCTTTCAACACTCTTTGCAAGACATTTGTATTGAGAAAAAAAATGACACTCTTTTCAACACTTTAGTATCAAAAACAATGTCACAATGTTTTAAGATGTCAAAAAGAATATTGAATAAAAAGTGTTAAGAAAAGTGTCAACACATCATTCTTACTTGGTATTGAAATAAATTCTACATATTTTAGAATATAAATAAAATATTGTTCTTTAGTTGAATTAGATCAAAATGGATGACAAATGGATAAATGGATGAAATTTTAGCGATAAGAAATCACAATTTTATTGCAAATTTAAAAAAAATTAAAAAAAATTACCTCTCAAAATTCTCTTTAACACCTAGCCAAAAAGGTTTTTTTACAAGTATACATCATGAAATACAAAATTTCAACATCTCCTTCGGAAACCATCATAGATACTGATTTGTATATAAAAATTAAAATAGACAATTACACAATCAATGACCAAGAGAACAACATAGGGTGGAAGAGGAGCTGCAATTAGAATCAAGAAGCTACAAAAAATCCTTGTAGGGAAAGCTTAATCAGGGGGAAATTTATTCTCATAGCCATGCCCCAAAACAAACAAAGATGAAGAGAGGATGAGAAGGAAAAAGGAAAGACCTAGTGTAAAGAAAAGAGAGGTGCCACCAAGGGAAGAGAGGATTGTGGTGCTGACAAGGAAAAGAGACATGGAAGGAAGACCACTTGGAGGAATGTAGTGCCAATGCATGTTGTTGGACTTGGAGTAGAAGTCATCCAACATCCAAACCGTCTTGAATGAGGAAATCAAAGTGTCTAACTTGATGGTAGGGTGATTGTGCTTGAAGATTGAACACTAAGCTCCATCACCAAATCAAATGTTACAATGGAGCATAGATTACAATGGAGCCTTCAAAAGTTGTAGAATAGCCAAAAGTTTATTTTACACCATGCCACCCAATTGAACCAAAGAAAGCCAACATCTCAATCACATTGTTTCATTTGTCAATAAGAAGACAATTATAACCAATAATCCTTCTCCATTTGAACCCTTCAATCAACCCATAATCCTTCTCCTCATTCTAAGCTCTTATATGAAACAAAAAGTACAAATATGAACACAGAAAGACTTGGCTTTATGTCTGATAACACTCTCAAGCCTCCAAGCTCTCAAGCAGAATTTACTCACTTCTATCTGCAACAGTGCTTTCTGAAAGCTATGCTGATTGCACCCTAGAATCAACTCCAACCTCACTGCCAAGAACCTCACTGGACAACTAGCTTGACATTTACCAACGAGGTGTTTATCGTGTCAGCTTACGGTCTTTTGTTCAAAGCAAGCCATTTGAGACTTGCCACACAATTCAAATATGGATTCAAGAGTGCAGAGAGCCTACTATTCTTGAAAGAAGCAGCGACCGCCTTGGACCCAACTGCTAATCCAAGAGTATCCAAGATGCTCCAATTCTCTGACATCTTCTTTATCCAGCACGAGAAAGAAGAACCTCTCCCGTCATGAGTTCGAGAATAAAAGAGTTCTTCCTCCGCTAGCTAACTACTATAGGGAAGTGTAGTTACTGTCAACCACTCAAAGTGCAGCAACAGCGAAAGAGTGGGTGGGCAACACTGCTCTAGAGTGTTATATGTGTCTTACACTGTCATCTTTGCTTCGTAACCTCATCTCCTTTCATTTCTGTTGTACGTCATGTGTCAAAACCACCTTCAATTTTGGCAGATTTCATTCGAGAGCAGGGCTGCCATATCAGTCTGGGACAGCGCACTGCGGCGAATATGGAAAAAAACCTGTCCAAGATATTCATAGCCAGCATTCTCGGCACCAAATTCTTGATGAAAACAGTTGATTGCTAAACCCTAAATTAACTCACGGCACCAGAACTGAAACTACGAAAGATGTAGAAATGATGCTGTTGATAGACATACCCTGTTAAGATATCCTCCGCCTTGAAATTGCATCACAGCGAATCCACATGGACTTCAACGACTAGGTGGAGAATCTCTGGCAAAATAGTGAGATAGAGGCTTTTGGTACTGTAGAGAAGTTGGATTTCTGCCCATATACGACACTTGGGGTCCAGGCGGAGGTCGCTTCGACTTAAACCTGGGGGACATCTCTTGAGGAGTCGAGGGAGCAGTCCCTCGAGGAGTTCTGGGAACACTGCCAAATGCAGGCAAGCTTCGTTCTATGCGTTCTGGCTTTATCTCAAGGGCAGGTATGTCTCTCTCAAGATAAGCACAATAGCTTTCGAACACACTGATCGTGACACACAACTTGAAATCCAGCCGGAACAAGAATTCGAGCTCCAGGCGATTCAACTCGATCACACTCACCCCGCCAACTCTTGCAAAGAATGCGTTGTTGAAGTGCCTGCAGACAAGAAATTGCCAAGTCAAGATCGAGGCTGTTAACGTAAGAGCTCGAAAGTAGATTCCACAAATTCGACTACCAGAAATACAAACACAAGAAGCATTTTATATTACAGCAACCATGAAAACAAGAACATACAGCAATGTTCACAAGCACAAAACTATGATAAAATACTAGCTTAATTACTGCACTTGGAATCTATAATTTATAAGGTAGAAGATTCCAAAACTGCAAGGAACCTGATCCTGTCTCCTGCACTGATCGAACCCTATTACCAACAAGAACTCAATTCATGCACTAGGTAAGCCTTCCATTAGCAAGTGGAGAAAGCATGATTGGCCAGATGTCTACGACCACTTATCTTTGAATGGAAATGGAATTTATCTACTATCCGTTCAAGAGTAATCTACAACCTCCCCACAGAGATCTATCCATAGTGATAAAAATTTGATCCAAAGAGAATTTGGCTATTGTGCCCAAAGTGATATCTCCACAGCTCTAAAGTGATCTCCCAATGACAGCACACTCCTACATATTGGTTTAAATGCCTAAAGTGACGCAAACAGTATCGTGTACCTTCCCGAGCAGAACTATAACTTCAGAAAGATCAAGAGAATTTCTACACTATTAAGAGTACCGATTGTTCTGATCTGTTAAATAAAGAAGAATGGGATCCTCATTAAAATATGGACTTCTGTTCTCCCAACAAATACGACCAGCAAGGCTGACGCAGAATCTCGAAAGGACGTCATCATTCTAGAATTCATTTACCAGATCGTATTAATTCTTAAAAGTGACAATGAGCTGGAGCTACGGCCTCAAATTCGGAACAGTGCCCCATGCACGTATAATAGGTCCCATCAACCACAATACCAATGATGTCCATCCAAGAAGATATGTAAAGGACAGCTGATTGCTGTAACTACATTTCTCACGCACTCTCAGGAACCTATATTCTACACACGACTCGTCTTGAAAATCTACCTAACACCCTTGCAAAAATTATCTTTTTGCGCAGCATCTCAAGCTCAAGATGGAAAGCATGGCCGGTATCTCCACTTTTATTACTCGATTCAGCCTTGTTTACCCATGCATTCTACAGTGTCTGTCAAGGTCTGGTCTATGCACAAAAAAAAATACTTGATTCCGAGAAGCCTTAGAAATGCGCGACTTCCCCACTGCTATGCTCTAAAATGTAACCTCTTCTCAACCCCGGGATTTAAGGAAGAATAAAGAAGAATACAATATATGGAAAAGCCCAATTAAATCCGTCACTGCAATGGCTCCACTCTGGATAGTATGGACTTACACATCATCAAGCATTTTGGTGGCCACGAGGACGCTTGTCACCAGCAGCCTGTGCACGTTGAGAGAAGTGACGAGCAAATCGGGCTGGCGATGGATGAGGCGATCAAGGAAAACGTACCCCACGACAAAGCATGACGGACTGCAACTAGTGTACTTAAAAATCCGCTCCAAATATTTCGCAATACTAATATTAGGAGCCCTCAATCCATGAAATATCGTCAGCTTCTTCCCCCGCTGCGACGGCGCGCTGGACAATTGCTCGTTCCTGGCGACAAGGCGGTCCAGCACAGCCGCCAGTACACTCAAAACCTTGGGAGTCTCTCTCTCCAAAGATACTTCGTCGGGGGCTTCGAAGGACGAGCCCTCAGAGCTCTTCACAGTGCTCACAATCAACTGCATCCGCAAGGCCTCTACATCATCGTCCTCATGTGCTGTTGTCTTTCCGTTGTACCCCAGCGTTCTGCCCTCGGGCGGCATCCTCCTTGACTTGTACGCCCTCTCACCCTGTTTCCAGTCTCCGTCCAGGGTGCTCTAGTCCTACCCTGCTTAGGAGTCCTCATACTCTGCTCATGATCACGCACGGTACCTGTCCATCATGCTCCATGATCCTCAATGCGCGAAGATTTCCAATTTCATTACCTCGCCAACTCCACCAAGCTCGCTTAACCATGCGACAAATCGGCATCCTCATAACCACACCATATAATCATTCTTACCCCTATTCAGAATATGAAAGACGAAGACGAAGACGCACTCAGCAGCAGCCAGTTCCGAGCATCCGCCCCAAACCGGTTCGAGAACACACACGGAATTGCGCGCTGGAAACGCGAAAAAGTAGGTCACTGAAGCCAATTTTTTTGAAACAATGAGATAGAGGGAGGCGGACTAGTAGGTGTGACAAAAGTGAGAGCTGACGGACGACAACTAACAGAGAATGCTAGAGTTGTTGTCTTGTCATCCAGAAAGTGAAACATGGAAGCCAAAGGAAACTGGTTAGTGGTTACTACTGTAAAGCTAGTCAGCTGGTGCCTGGCGTAGCAGAGCACTGGCAGAACTGCAACAGTAAAGATATCAGGATGGACAGCCTAAAAGCCAAAGATCGCATAAAAATTAAGTTAAAACATTCAAGCAGGCGACGGGCGAAGATCACAGCCCTTCCGCAAGGTCCGCCTTTTACCGCCCGCCTTGCGATCAGGATAACGATCTGCCCTCCCGCCTTCGCTGGAAAAGCACAGCGCATTCGATGGAATCCAAGCAATTTATGGCGCTGATGACGGGCTGCATAGGGCGTAGCTCTTGACCCCGAATTCCAGCCTCGGAGGTTGAGTAATTTGAGTTGTTGGCGAATACGCATCTGTAGGTCAGAGCAGATTTCCACGTCGTCCCTATGCCTTCAAATTTTAATTGCACAAAAAAGAGAAATTAAACCACAGAGAAGCAAACAATGGCACCCATCATCCCCAAGGCACCCGAATCTCGAGGACGATTCGGATGCCTTAGGGAGGACAATCGCATCATCCCTAAGGCACCCGAATCGTCCTCCCTTAAGGCACCCAAATCGTTCTCCCTAAGGCACCCGAATCGTCCTCGAGAAAGCTGACAGACGCCGGCAGAGGACAATAATAGAAAGTGAAATTAAATACAACGTGAAAGTTGCTGCAACGAGGAAAGATCACTGGCTGAAATCCTTCCACACGGGTAAACTGTGGACTTGGCAACAAGCGAAAAGCAAGGCCCTGCGAGTTGCAGCGTTGCAGAAACGTTACGATGAGCACTTTTTGCAAAGAAAGCCTCTTCCATTCGCGGAGAATTCTTTTTGACATTAAAAAATCAGAAAATATTGTGATGCAACTTGTTCCAGTATAACCTACGTTATTTTCTTGATGTTAAAAGCTTTGAGCAAACATCCCCATCACCACAGCGTACAGTGTGTGATGTCCATTCATGTCTGACAAGAAAGGTTCAATAATGCAGTGCAAGCGATGACGCTGGAGTTTAGTGAGGACTAACAGGCACGAAATGAAGTTGAAGCTCATTAAAATGACAGCGAATTATTCAATGAGTTCCAAAATTATCCAATTCAATGCCACGAATTGTCCAACCGGACGTCGCAACACAAATTCTATCAAACGCGAACACTCCAGAAAATGACGGAGGCAACGGAAATTACGAGATGTAATGCAGTGCAAGTGATGAGGCTGGAGCTTAGTAGGAATTAACACAAGATATTCAAGTCGAATCTCGTTGAAATGCAAATCAACTGTCCAATTTGTTCCAAAACAGTAAATGAAATGAAATTGAACAAATTAGACAATTGTTGCAACAGATAACTTATTGATCATCGCGAACACTCCAGAAACTGACGGAGGCACGTACGAAATGTAATGCAGCGCGGCTGGAGTTTAGTAACGATTAACACATAGATAATCAAATTGAAGCTCCTAAAACTGCAAATGAACTCACTGCTCAATGCGCTCCAAAAAAATTTAATCTATCTTAAAAGTCGAACGAATTAGCCAATTATTGCTACAGAAATTTTATCAAGCGCGAGAACACTCCAGAATTCAAACTGACAGAAATTACGAAAATCTTCCTCGGACTGGGAAAACGAACACAGTACAACACCTCACGACTCCGCTCGACCGGACCGGACAACAGAAATTTGAATAAAAATTGGAAAAATAGATGTCGGTCGATCGGGAGATCGAGCGCAAATGACAGATGAGCGCAACAATGATGGTGGCGATGGTGGCAGAGGCTTCTGTACGTAGCAACACTACTGACTGACGGCCAAGCCTCCCCTCCTCGGGCTTCTGAAGCCTCTGCTGGTCGCGGAGCACGCTGGCTTCATATAAGAGGACCCTAGGGTCTGCACCGCCAGAGCGGCCGGCTGGCTGCGACACTCTGCCCGAGAGAGCTTCGTCGCAACGCCACTGCTGCCGTCTCTTAGCCTGGGAAGCCCACTTTTGGTCGCAAACATGGTGTTTTTCGTGTCTTTGACGGAGAAGGTGCATGATGAATGGTAGTAAGGTAAACTAAGTTAGGAATGCCATAAACGGTTAAAATAAGCATTTCAGCCTGTAGGATATGGGAATTCCTTAAGAAATTGAGCTCAATATGTGCAAAAACAAGGATGAGGAAGAATGCAAAAAAAATGAATTTTCTCAAGAATGAATATTTTATTCAACATAAATGTGGATGATTTATATAGACCTGATTTTTGGTCTCATAGGTTCACCTAAAACAACTACATTTAGAACTTGCTCCTAATCAAGTGCGAACCAATCAAATGCAAGCAAATCAAATCTTTTTTAAAGCTAGCTATTGTTGGTTTTAGGACCCCCTACTTTGTCATTAGAAGGAGGTTTCTGTTATTGGTATTCCTACCTTACTCCATTCCAAGCCAAATGGGAGCAAGCCCATTGTAGGCAAACTTATATTAGCGGTGTACATTTCAAAACTTGAATGTGCACCACTGCCCATATTCCATTCGGTTTAGAATGGGGCAATTTACCTTATACAATATACTAGTCACAACTGCAATCATGTTGAATTGAATCCAATAATCCATGCCACGCACAAATTGGATCATTAACCCCTAGAGTTCTATGAGTATGTTCTCATCGAAAACGCTTGAAAACTGCCATTTTTAGTACAAGTATCCAATTTTTGAAAAAAAACATTTTTTGACACATATAACCGTAGGATCTTGTAGTATACTGACTTGAGAACATATTAAAAATTTCAGGAATTTCCACCACGTGGATTGCAAGATACAAGCATTAATATTTACTAAAACCATTTTTGGCCCTACAATAAACAGCGCAACAGCACTTCACAAGCTCACTTTTCGATGAAAAAATGTCCAAAATGATGGTGCTTCTTTGGATTCTTTTTCTTGGACAAGTTGCCTACATGTTTGAAAATTTTCACTTCATTTGGAATTGTACAACATATAGGAAAAAAATAGTAAGTAGATAGTAGTAGAAAATGATTCAAAATACAAAATTCTCAAGAATTTCATTATGGAATTGAAAAATGCTAATTATGGAATTGAAAAATCCCAATGGTGGCAATGTTGTAATAAATAATCTACATCCTAGAATTTTTTTTTTTAGAAAATATTGAAAATTGAGTAAGATAAAGGACTTCAAAGTTTATTTTAGAGTAGAGAATCCATAACTGCCCGCAAACTTAAAATCTTCATAACTTTTGACTCATTGATCAAAATGGGGTGATTAAAAGCTTTTTATCTATATATAGCTCTAGAAAATCAATTTCAAATTTATGTTTTCAAAAAAAGTAATTTTTTCTGATGTGCCCAGACTGCCCAGTTATAAAAAAAATCATAAGAGGGGATTCGGAGGCCTTGGAAGACTGTTTCAGGCCCGTTCCCCAGTCTACCCAAATTCAGTGAATGACGGTACTCGCAATCTCCCGACACTCCGAAATCTAATGGTAACATATTAGCCCATGACTTTTGACTCGTATTTCCAAATGTCATGAAGTTTGGTGCATATGAAAGATATTCCTCGCCCCTACCTTCAATTAAAATTTCAGCCAAAAATATGGAAATCTCTAGTTGTACGTACCTGCCTAAAAATTCTATACGGCAAAAAAAATCATGTTGGTCACCTTTAGGGGTTAATGAACCTCCTACAATTATGTTTCAAGAAGCTATAAAATGGTCTCATATTCTATGTATCATATGAATGTATCAAAATATTATTTTAATGGTCATGGTCATTTTTGCATTAATTTTAGTGCTCAAATTGTGTGAATGTAATGTACACTAAACCAATGTCATAACAATACTAATTTTTGTGCAATTTAGGCAAAATGACATAATGACTTTTTTAGTATGAGTCTAAAAAACAATGAAAAAAAATCACTATGATTAGAACTTAGCATTTTGAACTTATAGAATTTTTGGCTTATAAAAATCATAATTATTCAATCTACAATTGATTTTAGAAGGAATTTTCAATTTTTGGCTTCAAACTTTATATTGTAAAATATTGGTTTGCGTATTTTTCTATCTAACCTTATGGATGTGACTTATAAATCATATTTTTAAACTTTAGTTTGAAAGCACTACTAGAATGTCAAGTCCTATTCAGCTGAAGTCAAGCTTCCCTTTGCTAAATCGGACGTTATGTGGTAACCAAACGGCACCAAGTGCAATGGCCGGTTAGAAATCAGTACATACTGTTGACATTAGTTGATCACAGCTTCTTCCGTTTGGAAGTGTCCAACGTGGCATGGACCTAATTTTTTAACTTGTTACTCTTTTACTTGTTCACTGCCTTCGTCTGCCCATTATGGCTGCGGTTTAGGCTTTATTTGGTAATTACTTTGTCCTCCGATATATCTTTTGCATGGCAAAATCTTCAGCAAACTTTACCAAAATAAATATAGTACCTCCAGTTTCATCTTTTCAACATTTTAATATAAAATAAAATTGATTTTAAACTGCTTTCACCATTTTTGAAGTTCTCAGGACAAAATTACAGGCCACACCCACCTGACATTCAACTTTTCATCAAATTCTGCCGCATACACAGGCTTCATTACTGCTACTCAACCCAACCGTTTTATCGGCAATTATGTGGACTACCTATTGCATTCATACCCTGCCACTTCCCCAATGACAGTGGATCTAAAATTCTGTTATACACATGAAATCATTAAAAAATTGTATTACATACATTCACACTCTACAATTTTCCTACTTATTTCCCACCGGTCGAAGCTGCTGCTCATACAAACAGCCTGCTCACATACAAATTCATGCATATGTAGACCTCATACAACTCAATCCATTTCTACCAACTTCATTTACCAGGACATATGAAGTATTTCAGTCGATTGACACTCATAATAGCACTACATGATGTGACTCTAACATCCCACCTTCTTAATTACTAAAAACATGTGGCCTAAACAGCCTCAACCTAACTATTTTTCAAAGACACATACGGCATAGACAGTTGTAACCAGCCACACACAAACTTCGTCACCATGACCCTCGCTGCTTCCATTCCAGATAAGTCCTGTTGGCCTTGCATTACTGTCACTGTTCTTCATCGGAAGATGAACCTGACTCGCCTAAGTCTCGGTCTTCTAAATTCCAATCCTCTGGAAGCAACAGCGCCTCCTCCTCAAGTACGATTCTACTTGTCTCAGCTCTTCCCAGGTTCTCCTCTGCTACACGCTCCGGTGCACGGAGTTCCTCATGGTCGTCATCTTCTCCCATCTCAAAAAGTGGACCATCTAAAGCACCTAGGCTTCCATATACTTTGCGCCCTCTTACCTCCTTACGCAAAATAACCTTCCAACCTAGTTCATCTCAAGCATTTGCAAAATAAACCTGGTCAATGTGCATTGGAATTGCAAAAGATTCAGGACCAAATAGCTGGATGGAGTTAAAGTTTGCCAATGAGAAGCCCCATTTATCCTTCTTGACTGTGGCGTTGTTGCCTCCGTAGTTGGCCTTCATCCAATTGCATAGAAGTACAATTACGCAGAGACCATTGTAATTGACCTCCACGATCTCATGTAACTCTTCACTCTAGGTTTGCCATCACGAGATTTCTGTCTTGCAAACCAGACCTACACGGTTGGGTAAAAGTTGCTACCACTCCGGAATCGCATGTTTGAAGATTTTGCTCAACACTAGCAACACAAAGATGGTTGCGAAAGGCCCACATCAATTGATACTTTGTCACCACCTGCTTCAGAGGTCTATACAGACATTGAACATCGACCTCCACCTCACCAGCATTAGACTCTAACTTCTCTGAGACATATTTCTCCAGCCACTCATCAAACTTCATAGCCTCTTGCAGATTGGGAGGAAAGGGAAGAACTCTATGTCCCCTTCGACAAGGATTTCTTCTTCAAAATTCTAGACGTTCTCCTTCGATATGCTCATGATATTCCTGGTATCGCCTGCAACAACAACAATATTGTTTTCATTGTCAAATTCAAGGGCAAAATATGGAGCTCAAAGGAAACAAGACTACAAAGAAACCAATTTACCATAAGGCGTGCCTACTGTTTGACGGGAAGATTTAGGCAGACCTTTTACTTTTCTCACACCTCAATGAAGAAGACACTTGAAAAAATACCTTCCCTGCAATTAGTAAAGTGCCCTCCACCCCTTCCATTCATTAGCCATCACTTGTCATTACATAGAACCTCATCTAGTTCCTCTGGAAATCTAATATGTCGCCCCATCATCATTCATTCACACACATCTGGATACATGTCCTCACTTTCTCATTATGGACTAAATTTTTATGAATATCATGCTTACACTAAATAATCAATCAACTCCGTTTCTGCTCCTCGCCTAGAGAACTGAAAACCTAGTCCATCTTCATTCCTTCCCTTTTTCTTCCCTGTGATCTAATGTCTGCTTACATTCCCATCATTAAAATGCATTGAATTCATATTCATTGTTCTAATTCAGAGTAACATACCACCATTGGGCACTGTGATACATAAACAACTTTAAACAATCTCTGCTATCAACAAATCCCAGCCCGTAAACACACTCAAACTGATAGGACGGCCGCTACTACTGGAAAACTACAATGACAATTTCATTTTAACTTCATTCACCACCTGCATTCTTTGAAGTTGTTCGCCAGAAATATGTTCGTTCACGCTGCAAGGAATACCTTCAATTCTTATTGGGCCTGCCGTTCACTTCATATTCCTACCCCATACCACTATTCAGTTCACATCCACTAATTAAAATTATCACATAATAACAACTACTGACTTGACACATGCGGTACAGAATACGTACATGGACAAACATAATATGAGCTACCCTTAGGGTGATTGCAAGAAACACTTCACATTTTTGGCTCAAAACACAGTTTTTTGCCATAGGACTGGCAGTACTATGTAGTACTATGTAGTACTATGTAGTATTATGCTTCCGCAGCACCCCTGAAGATCTCAACTGTCGATTCAATACTATGTAGTACTATGCAGTACTATAGACTGCTGCAAAGTATTATAGAAGCCACTGGGAGTAGAAAATAGCAGAAAAGGGGTTTGTGCACCTTTTTTTTTTAATAATTAAAAAAAGGACTCAAATAATAAATAAAAAAAATCCATTTTGCTAGAGAAGATTGTGCTCACATTGCACCAAAAAATTAGTGTAGGAAAATTTTTCCCTTTTCGTAACCTTCGTGCAAAGGAAGATCACTTTGACCCCATGTGGACAACTGACATGTTATTTTCATAAAAATTCATCATCAATCCTTGTAATGTTAGTAGACGTCCAACATGTCCAATTTGTGGCTTCAAATTTGCATTTTTGAGTCAGAAATAGGACTAAAACCTTCCAAAATGGCCAAAATAGACACTCAATCGGGGGCAATTTAAAAATCGTAAACTAATTTCAAAAAATTTCAAAAAATTATTCAATGTCTGTAACTACCACTTGTACCTTTTTTCCAAATTTTAAGCCAAATGGACAAACCATGCAAAAGTTATGAGCAAAAAACCACCCATCTAAGGGCAAGGGGACAAAAAAAGGACAAGTGTTTCTTGCAATCACCCCTTACCAAAATTTACATAAAAAAAGACAAGAAATCCCAGTAACTTACTGACGATATGGTTCTAGCTGGATAGCATTATTGAGGACAAAGTCATAGATCCAATTCTGAAGCTGCTCTGACAGAATTCGGGGCTTCCTTTTGTCCTCTACTATCTCGTCCGTCATGGTCGGGTCTTCTTTGCTATCCCACACCCATCTGGAAGTTGGAGAATAGTTGGACATGTATTCGGTTACAAAGCCCAAAGCTTCTTCTACTTGGTATCCTTGTGCTATACTTCCTTCTGGTTTTGCCAAGTTTTTTACAAACACTTTCAAACCTTTGAAGTACCTCTTGTAGGGATACATCCACCTTGTGTGCACCGGGCCACAAATAAAAAGCTCTTCCACTAAATGAACGATAAGGTGCACCATGATGTCAAAAAAGGAAGGGAGTGATTCCTTCTCTAACATGGACAACGTCTCTGCTACATCTTCGATTTGCTGCAATTGTGTTTTGGGATTAATTACTTTGCCACATAGTCTCTGAAAGACCCGGCTGACTCTCATGACCGCATCCACAACTCTTTCGTTCCCAACATTCCTGAGGCACATAGGAAGTATTTGCTGAAGCAATACATGGTAATCATGGGACTTCAATCCCTTGAGCTTCCCCTCTATTATACGCTTGTGTAGTGTCGACACATATCTGGATGGAGTCTTGATACTCTTCAATGTCGAAAGGAATTCCTGCTTGTCCTTCTTCGACAAAACATAAGGGGCATCAAGTATCCACAAGCGGTCATTGTTCCTAGCCTTGTAAAACAACCACAATTGAGGACGGATTCCGCGTTGTTCCATGTCAACTTGTGTAGCTGCAGAATCCTTCTCTTCCATTAATGTTTTCACAATATTCTCGCAAGCATTTTTTTCACAATGTATGGGATTGAGCAAGTGCCGCAAAGGAAGATCCTGAATTGCCATTTTGTCCACAGAGAAGAATATCAATTTGCAGAAAACACTAATTCGTAAATTGACAGAGTGAAATTGAAGACTAATGCCCCAAATAATACTTCTCTCATTCTTTAGTTTAAATAACTCTTTACCATGCTCCTCCCCGTTCAAAATTGCACTGCCATATATTAAATATTGTTTATATACTATACCACACCACATGAACGTAAACTGCCTATTGGTATTTCTCTACGGATTACGCTACTTTTTTTGACATGGAGGAATAAGACACACGGTTGATTTCAATGACAACTTCAAAGATCACGTTGAACTTCATTACTTCACATGTCTCCATACTCTCCACAATACTAGTTCCTCATCTGCCACTGAGACCTACCTTACCAATTTGCAAGTGAAGTCAATGACTGTTCAACTTGTTCAACTTCTAAGACTTCCGCCATTCACATCACTGTTTAGTCACTTTGAAGACCAATAGACTCATATTGATTGAAGACATCAGGTGAGACTCAAATTCACAACTTCTAAAACGTCCTAGATAGGCAAATCACTTACCATCCAATATGGTAGTTGAAAGAGACAGCTCACATGCTTCACACCATGAGATTTCACTGGATTGTTTGGACTGTTCTTTTCTCCACCGTCATTGAGGTATGCCGCCCGCTCTTTGCCCATTCAAAGTATGTCCCTCCCAGATAGTCTTTCGGGTGGTGGACGCCACTCCTAATCGCCATCAAATGCCAATCTAGCCCTGCAAAAACAATGCTCTTCTGGGAGCCACCGACGTGCTCTTAGGTACACCATTTTCTTCAATGTTGCAGAGTAACCTGTTGTTGTCTCGGTCATGCACGAGGGGCACCCCTTGTACCCTATTGTTTGCTGGCTTGACATCAAACCATAGGCTAGAAAGTCGTTAATTAAGCACAGTAAAATGGCCCTCATCGTGAAGTTTCTTTGTCCCACAGGCCGTAAACAGTCCGGAGCTGGAACTCCCTGCCACAACTTCAGAAGATCGCGTACTAACGGACCCAAGAAGACGTCAAATCCCTTTGGACTGGGGGCCTTCTCTCCAGGTATAAGTAAAACCAACAAAATGAAAAACTTCCGTGTCAAAAGCCATAGTGGAAGGTTGAACAAAACCAACAACATTGGCCACATTGAATAATTCGTGCTCTAGTTCCCAAATGGATTCATGCCATCCGCCACCAGTCCCATGTACACATTTCGTTCCTCCCCTGTGAAACTGGGATCTATTGCATGCACTGCTGCCCATTGCGCATTGTTAATTACTGAGCGCATCATGCCATCATCAGACTTGTTTGTGGCATGCCATCTCATCAGTGTTGCAACTTCGGGACACCGATATAGATGTCTCAAGCGTGGGATGATGGGAAAATATTGTAGAACTTTCCGTGGGATACTGTCAAACCCATCTACATATCGAGACACTCCGCATTCTGGGCAGTGATCGACGTCCTCATTTTCCGGACCTTCATACAGGACATGACCAATTCCACAGCAATGGATCACTTCATGCTCTAGGTCCATCTTCATTACCATCCTCTTCATCTCATACGCGGTTTGTAGTAAGCTATTGGCCTGTGGAAGTACGTCTGCACTCAGGAAGCGAAGCAATTCATCGAGGAAGGTTTGCGACACCCCGTATAAATTTATCATGTTCATCATGACAATGCCCATTTGCAATCGATTTATGCCACAACCTTTGTACAACAATTGTGTTGACTCCTGTAGTAGCTCATCCATGTCAACTGGATCCTCTTCATGTGCAGGTTGGTTTTCTCTAGGAGACTAAGGTCCTCCCTGCACCTCGTCGTGGATGTCATCAGCACGAGTGAAGGTGTCTCAAACCATGTCGTCTACTTCCACTTGAGTGCGTTCGGGCCACACAAAACCAGGTTCCTGCTCCCCAGTTCTCCTCCAAGCGTAAGCTTCCTCCCCCGCTTCTGGCACGTCCACGGGTCCTCACATGTTTCTACCGTCAACTGTCTGCAATCTTTTTTTTGTAAACCACCAAATGAATAATTTAAAAAAAGTCTCTGAGCAACTAAATGACAAAGGTGCCGAGGCCTGAGGATTGGGCATTGCATACAATCTGTCACTCTTGAATTAGATGTGGAACCATCTCCCATATGACACAAAATAAGATGCAATGTACTTTGCATTATTGCAGTCATCCAACCTGACTCTCAGAGGGAGAATGCAAGAATCACATCTCTAAGAAGAAATGAAAGTACTGACTCCTATACAAACAATGAGCATCGCTTCCCATCACTGGATGAGGGAGGTAAGGATCCCTCTTGTAAATTCTGTGATGCCTTGCCACAAGTTGGGTGTTCCGAATCCTCCCTGTATGGCAGTATACGCATGCACAAGGATACTCTGGAAGCCCCAACTTGAACACTATTGCCCTTTCTATGTGGTAAGTAGCTCCCAAATGCCGCGGCCTCATTGTTTTTGAAGACTTGAGGAAGCACAAAAACTTACTGTAAAATCATACTAAAGTAGACGGTAGGTGGCCGTAATACCGCACAGGACTATCCTCAAAAAGCAGCCTGCATGAGTACAGAGGAGACAATGATTAAATTTCTGAATTCATTTTGCCGCACTGTCAATTACAAAAATATTTTATGAATTCAAGAGTACACATACGCCCATAGTCGGATCTCTCCTATTCAATGAGGGAACCGAAAAAGTACAATTTCTCATATCCTGCAAGGTTAATCTATGCCGACATTCTAGTCGGCAGCAATTGAAACATAGAAATCCACAAACATGACATGAAGAGTAGTCAAAGAAACTAAAAAACACAAAAACCAGATGAAGACAAGAGCATCATATAAATTACACATACAAAGTCTGTGGACTAGTTTCATAAACATCAAAGGTATTGAGAAATTGTCAACGCTGGAATACAATAGGAATGTCCATTGGTAGTGAACAGTGACTGATATAACATTAATTGCCTAGCATGGACAACAAACGGAATATGAAGACAGCAACCGACTTCAAGAGTACACAAATTTAATTTAAACGCCTATCTAGGAGGTCCGGCAGAGAGAAGTTCTTCTTCTCTGAATTGAATGTTTTTTCTTCCAAACACATGCCGTCTTCTCCACATTTGTAGGAGTCATTTTTCTTGGGTACAATTTCATATTGTCTACAAATTGTTGCATACTCTCGATCGAATTTCTCTACTAGTGGCCCGAAACTTATTGGTTTCCTACGTTTGCTACTAGCGTTTGGAATTGTCGAATTCTCTACAGTCTGTACGTGGCTTGTTCCCCCCGACTTGCCTTCTTGTATAGAGTCTGTAGACCCAATTGTTTTTGCCATGACGTCCTCGGCTTGAAGATGCGTGACGTCTTTGACATCGACATCTTTTGTGTTCCGAACAGTCGAAAGTGCACGTGCCTTTCAAACTCTTCTGCTCCTGAGTCTAGATCAAGACAGTAGTCTTTCCGGAACAGAGCATTATTCTCAAATGGCTATTGATCACCAACATCATTCCGAGAGTCTCTATCTCTCTTGCCCATTCCTATAGCTGGGCTTTTTTAATTTATTTCTCGAGGTATCAAAGACTGGAAATTATTACTTAGACTAATTTTGAGTGCAATGAACTCAGGCTAAGTCGCATATCCAAAGCAAGTAGACAGAAAACTAAGCGTAGGTTATTTTGTATCGAACAAAAAAATCTAACAATGGTTTTTAATTCTCCCAAGTACATGATAAATTACCATCACATGCTAGTAATCTTTTTATTCGGCTTCAATAAGGATATCTCTACCCGTACAATACAAGCTGTACATACTGTACTGCTTTTCGGGCCTAATTTATTTTTAAACTAAAATGAAGCATCTGTGAATGACTCTGGATGCCACGCATGATCCACAAAAAAATACAACATGTGTTCAAGGACGCATAATTGTAAGTTGTGGTCTACAATTATAAATTTAGAATTGCGCATCACAATTTTGCAAATCCAATTTCAGAAAGTTCAACAAAAATGGTAAATTAGACAATGACATAATAATATTCAGCCGTACTACATCCTATGAGTCTATGCCGAAAATCAAAGCGTTGCTAGCACGTGAGCGGGGAGCAGCGAGCGGCGATTGGGGAGCGGGGAGCATAGACTTTGAAAATTTTTGCAAAAAAATTGGACATGACAGATGGAAAATATTTAGATGAATGTAGAAATGTGGATGAATGTGGATGCCTAGAATGGATGAAAGTGGATGAATGTGGATAGCTGAAATGGATGAAAGTACATATAACAATGGATGAAAGTGGATGGACAAATGGATGAATTTGCAGATGAAAGTAGATAGAATAAATCCATGAAAATGTTGGTGACTGTGGATGATAGTGGATGACAGTGGATGAAAGTAGATGAAAGCTTCAATAATTGGATGAAAAATGTTGGTTTAGGGTGTAATGAACAATGTGGATGAAAAAGTTGGATGAGGATGAAGGAAATATGAATGCAAAGCTAATACGAGAAGAACATGTTAAGGAAATTAAGAGAATGAATATAAAAGAATGTCCAATATTTCTAGATTTGGTGACCTCTTTTTTTCAGAGCCTATGACCGCGGTTTTAGGGTGTCCTCAGATCATATAGGGTGGTTGTGCTTTCACATTGCATTACATGATTTAAGTCATAGGGTGTCATTTTGGAGTTCAAAGGCTTTAGGGTAAGCACCAAAATACTTGCGACTACAACAGTATGAAATGGAAAAGTTCAACACCACATGCCAGAAAATGGATCTCCTATATAGCAAAAGCTAGTACAAAGAAACTGTAAAAGCACAAAGTACTTTATAATCTTAGTGGTCAATTTGAAATGGTAGTAGTGGCCCTTTTAGTCTCACTATCACTTTAGTTTCGAATAAAGTAGATCACATGAAGAGGTGCTACATTGAAGAACCCACCTCTAGTTCAAATCTAAGTTATTTAGTATTCCACTGAGAAGCACTTGCTTGACTTCATTAAAGCTAAAACTCAAAGAATGAATGAAGACATCTTCTGTAGACTGGAGGTTGCAAATGACTGTGAAAACAAAATATAAATGCTTGCAATTCGCCCATTGTCCTCGCTTCTCCAATGCTTTTGTTGCCATTTCTTTGAAGTAAAGGCAACTGCAGTTTGAAAACAAAGAAATTGAAAGCATATATTGTTGAGTCTTTGGCTCCATCCCTAAATTCAAACAAACTACGCAGCCAAAACCAAGTGTGGTACCATGGTCACTTGATGAATGCGAGCATTTAGAGTCATGGCAGAAGCACAATTATTTGCTTGTTTTGTGGAAGGGGCTTTTGGATTCCAGCAAATCAATTTTCCTGCTCGAATTTTGGGGTGGTCATCTACAGAGGAGGGAATAGGGTAGGTAGAAACTAAATCTATACCTGCCTCTCCGCCAAATGGTCTCCGTGGTGAAATCAATTCTCGCTGTGGAAGTCAAAAGCCAGCAACTTCCAAAGCTAGAATTTCAACTTTGGACAGAGCAGTGCCCTTTTTTCACTGGCCAAATAGATGGAATGGGTGGACGGGACAACACCCATTTTCTTTTGGCTCCCTTCACATACCTTTCAATGTCGTCGTTGCAAAAGAAGAACTCCATCCTATCATTCTGGTTCTTTTTGTAATTGACCATCATACCTGTATAAGTGGTGCTGCTGTGGCAACGTTGTTCTGACCAATCTTGGCGATGCACTTCTTCTTGGATATTGCTTGTAGTGCAAAGCAAGCCTTTGCAGATGCTTTCGGAAGTCTTGCTATATGCCAATCCTTTTCGTCACAATCACTTTCTTCAATTGCTGTCGCATGTGAAGACCATTTGGTTCTCCCTTGTCCTAGATTCTCTTCAGTCTCCATCGCTTCCAAACATGATGTCTGCTTCTTCCCTGTGCGGCAAGTCCTTGGCAATTGTGTTTAAATGGAGAACACTTGAAGAGGCTCTACACAATCTTGTTTGGATGCAAGGATAGGAGAATTTAACCTTATCCGGTCTATGTGAACCATGCTCGCATCTCAATGGCATGTCCGCCTTCCTCTTTGGGGATCCAAATATTTCTTCACCTTCCAAATGAAGCTCTCTGTTCACAAATTCTTCAACACCTGAGACACTAGATATAGCTTGGCTGAGGACCTTTGGATTTCCGGTTTGCACAGCCGATCGTTGAGCGACTCGGAGTAATAGCTCTTCCTTCCCAGGTCCTGTCCCTGGTTCATTTCCTTTAAGATATTGGTAATACCTAACCATTTGCATGAAAGCTCTTATAGAGTCATCAACAGTGGCTATGTACAAGTTGTTACCATGATTACCAGATTGTTGTTACTTATTGTGTACCGTCTCTGCCAGGTTGCACAAAGGCATTTCTGCCAACTTGGTTTCACTGAGATTCTGCAAGAAGAAGGTAAAATTGCCATCAATCTTAGAAAAAAACATGCCAATAATAGTGCTAGAAAGAACTACAAAAAGGAATGCGGTTATTGGGTTTCTTGTATGGTGGTTTACTATGAACATCAACCCTTATATATGACCATTCCACACTACTTGCGTAGATAGTTCCAGAAAGAGGCCATGACAAAGCCAAACATTGCTATTTTATAGACCCGGATAGACCAATTGGAAGTCCACTTTCCAGGCATAAGTTCCACAATTGATGATCCAGTGCTCCCAACTATCATAATGCAGCATAACATGAAATTCATTCTGAAAGCCTCCGAAAAATGTGTCTTGGCCCTGAGATAATCCTTTTGCCTGGCAAACTAAGCATAGATTCCTAAACAAATGTTCTATCCTAGACACAAGTAATTCTGATGATTGGATCACGAAACTCTGCCTTGTCCATTATTTCAAGCACCAAGTCTTATGATTTTTCATAGATGCATTTTAAAGTGGCTAGTATAATGGTTTGAACCGACATTAGCATATTAGAAAATAGACCCCCAAATAATTTTAATCGATTATAAGTTTGAATGTGATTGAATAAGTCTAAGAGAAAAGAGACTTACAAGTTGTATGAAGCCGCCCCATTGCCGATATCGGAAATGCCAGAATGAGAGCCACAACTCCAATCAATGCAAGCCTTCTTCCGTTGTAGCACCCACCGATAGCTACCAAGCATTGATTGTCAAGTAACAAGTTTCAGATTCCTCCGGCAAAACAACGTTTTTGTATTGTTTGCAGAGGTGCCAATGTTGGTCTTGTAAGTCACCGCAAATATCAGCCTTTGTATGCTTCTCCATCAATTGAGTCCAATGAAAGAGGCAAGTTTTTTCCCGGTTGCCCATTGGCAAGCTAATGTCCCCCGATCCGTAAATCATCCTCACAGCATTCCAGTTAGCTTGAGCACTGTCGGCCATGAATCCCTTAAACTGCATCTTAGGTACATCGTGTCTTTGAAGAACGGAATTCAAATTTCGCCAGAATAGAATATGGGCTGCACAATCTTCAAATTGCATGTTGCATATAGCGATTGTCATAACTCGATAGTATAAAGAGTCATAGACATGGCACGCCATGGTAGTCTAGTCTTTAACACGTTTTACATGATCAAACATTATCTATGCATCTTGCAAGTCACCGCCCATTTGCATGCGCTTTACTAAGTCCACTCCACTTCCCGGACCTACTTCGGACATCTTCAACACAAATATTTTATCAGCTATTAGTCCCTTGACCGGGGAATTTGCTCTCCTAAATGAATGCCAAAGTACTCGAACCCCTCAATTTAGTAATGCTATTGATGACCCCATATCTCCTCAAATACTTAAAAAAAAGTTACCTCGTTTCGAATACTTGGAGAGCTGAAGTACTTGCACTTGTCTGGTACCGGTACTAGCTCAGCAAAGTCCATAGACTTTGGCAACATCCCATCAGAACGTAAGAGAAGGTCGCCAAGCAACTCTTTTGTAGCCTCTAGGACGATGGAAGAATTCGTCGCAATCGGTGTCTTCTCCATCTGCTGCCCAATAAGAGACCGAGTAAGGTCCTTCATGTCTTTCAGTTCTCCCTCCTTCACGGGATGCTCATAAGTGCCGAGATGTACAAATGCCCGGGTCATCTTGCTGTTGCCGACGACATAGTATACTCGCATAGCACAACTTGCAATACAACTCGGAGGTTCCTTACAGACTTTACAAACTAAGGAGGACCCTAGAGGGTGCAATTGCCCGACATCAAGCGCTGCTGGACAGAGTCCTTCCTATTCCAATTCATTCACAGTTTTGGTGCGGTGAACCCGACTGAGGAATTCGCAATTTTCATTCTTGCATCTAAGATGCTCTACACAAACGGAAGTACAAAACAACAATCCCAAACGATTAGTAATGTTTATCGTGACGGTTTTAGACCAAACATGCCCGTCATATCTTTTATCCATCTCAATCATTTGCCTCGCATGAGAGGGAGAGTATCCACTCTCTAGTGCCGGTAACTTGAATATGAGGTCGCCATTAAAACTTGGAGGCAAGTCGGTCACTCTCTAAATGCAAATCAGGTCATAGTCAAGTTTTGACAGCACATTCCTACAGCCCTTCAAGCCCCGTAAACCTCTCAAACAGTGAATGACCGACATTATAGATCTTGGGAGGTCATTCTCGATCTCAATTGCTGGTGACTTCTGACTACTAAGGGGAGGGAATGTTGTTACCGAAGAGATAGTCTCAGTACTCAAGAGAGGTTCAAGAGAGTTGGCATCTGAATCAAAACTAAGGACAATGACATTCATAGGACTTGGTTCTATCTTGATATGAATATGAGGAGGCGTCTTAAAGGACAATGAGGAAGACCGACGGGGTGTTAGTTCGTCTGTCGAAGTGTCATGCTCGTGTCTTGGGACCCCGTACGCCCTATACTTTCCTCGCTTCAATTTCCAACGAATGTCTTCGTCAACCAAAGCAGGTACCTGTCCTATAGTGTGCGTAAGTATCCCTAAGTTGCAATCAAATATGTCTTCGTCAATATGGCTCTAATTTGCTGTAAACTAAAATCTAAGACTCAAGCGAAATGCAGAGATACTTGCCAATCCATTTGTACCGACCTTAAAAATCAAGGGTAATCCTTTACCGTTTGCCCTGACAACAACCATGTCCTCAAAGTCCGCCATCCCAACTGGACCGGGACTGAATGGACCTTATGAATCAACAATATATGATTCAGAATGCTACAAGATAATAGACAAGAATATCACATCGTCACATCTTCCACAGACCCCTCTTGACAGGCAACCGAACCTACTGCAGTCATCATGAACCTCATTTCTGCAGAAGAGTAGACTACATGGAAATAAGATTTATATCAACAAGGGATAGTAGGAAAAAAAGAGGAGAACTGAATCAAAACTAGTTTATTCAGTGATGAAGGCTATAGTTTGATAAATTATGGTTCACTGACCATTGTCATATACATAATAACGGTGAAATAAATGCCAACCTTATTCAAATTTGAAATTACGCGTATAGAGCTTATACCAAGCCACCAGGAAATCAAGATTATTTGTTTCAATGACATCAATATCAATGGTGAATGGCTCATATATTTCGGTCTAACGCTGTAGCCATGTATCAAAAGGCAATGAATGTCAGGTTCTGGAAGAAATAATAATCTGTGACACCCGCCTGTAGTTTGTGGATGCGTAAATAAGTGCATTCAAACAAGATACATATACCCTAAATCCCGATAATGAAGATAAACACACCTATTGTGGTCAGATAACGCTGTCCGTGGTCACGTAATGACCACGGGACACTTTCTTGCCCCACAATAAATATCTACCATCACAGCAACGGAGTAACTACTGATGACATAAGGAATACCTGCATTGTCAAAGTAAGTCGTTGTGAGAAGCAAATGTCTATGGTCATTCCTCTAAGAAATTACTGTAACAGATCATTATGAAGTGAATATTTTAAAGCAATTTAGTTGGCTAGGGGTAGCTTACTGACTCTCTTGGAAGGATCACTTCTGAGAACTTAAACAAACTATACTTTCCTAGAATAATATAATTTTCACATATGGCACAAGGGTGCGCCAAAAACTTGACTACAATGGGATTGGGTTCCTTATCACTGGAAAGCCCATTCACTCATTTATCATTCCCAAGAAATTGTGGCAACATAGGCAAGCATTTCAAAATCTTATACCCATACAGAACCGCCCTGACCCAACCCTTCTAACCCATTCTCTTCACCCGGAAACACTCTATGCCTCTATCACCTCTTCCCACTATGAAGGTTTAAATTCTATTACAGTTACGGTGAAGCCAAAAAGAAGGAGATGTTTGGTTTATGACAAATAAGGTCATAGACATCCAAATTCAAAGGAATCAGTTTCATCCCATCATGGATGAGAATTTGAATGTAATTGGTTGGGCAGCCGGAATAGGAGGGACAGCTATCGAAAATGAGATCAACTATTACAAAAAAGAAGATAATGCCATAGGCAATTGTTAAGCCATTAGATGATATTTGGGGGTCGCGGAGGGCCGTTTCAGGCCTGTTCCCTGATCTGCCCAGATCTAGTGAACGCCGGTACGGGTGTGTCAGAATTTTTTTAAAAAAAAAAAAAAAAAAAAAATTTCTTACCAAAATATCATTTTAAGCAAAAAAAAAAAAAAAAAAAAAAAATTTTTTTTTTTTAAAAACTGATGTGGCAGTCGCTCGACCACGTCAGCCAGCTGCTGCTGCGCGTTCCCAGACTGCGGGAACGTAGCAAGCAGCAGGGGAACTCACAGTCTTCTAAGACCCCCGAATCTCATGTAATGACTAATTGGTTTATTTTTAAATAAAGGGCTATCCAAATTTACATAGAAGCTCTAGTAATTTTGATTGTACTCATGGAAATGGTAAAAATAACTACCAAAGTCGAGAACTGTTCCTGTAAATAAGCCACCTGCGCACACTTTCGGGGAAAGTGAATCGCTTTTCTTTTGTTGACAAAGCTAAAATGAGACAGTAGTGTTTACCATTGTGTCATTAAATGTTGTACAAGGTGGAAACACACCTGGCAGCGTCTTCGAAAGCCCAGGTCCATGTGGCACATACAAGCAAACTTTTGTTAAATCCGACCGAATCTAGTGGTCCTAATCAACCGACCATGTAGATAAAGAACTGTTGAAATACTATTGAATTAGACGCCGGATCTTCTAGTAGTGGAATCATTCTTAAAATATTGTTCTAAGTTGCATTTTATATTATATCTTCACAATTTTGGAAATTTTGGACAAACCCTTGGTCTTTTCATGGTTAAGGTTGCGACCTTATCACCAAGGTAGTCATCCAAAATTATCATATTTTTGAATGTGTAGATTCATTTGTTAAACATACACAAATTACACAATAAGAATTATGAAAATATTGAAGAAATGAGAGCTGAACTTGAATGATAACTAGACAAGATATAAGACCAGGTTACATTAAAGAATACTCCAAAACTTGTATTGGCAAGACTAAGGAGTCCCTTCACTCCCTTGTCTTGCTTCCTACTTATACTAGTAGTTAGAGACCTTAAGAAAGCTTCTAGAAGACTATGGAAGTCTCTAAAAGTCTCCAAAGTCATATGGAAGTCTAGGAAAGATTCTAGATTACTACAAAAGATTTTGCAAGGTACTAGAGGACTATTAATGTATTTGATAAGTCTTTGAATGTCCGGTACATCACCTCCTCTTCTAGCAACAAATTCTAAGAAGAGCATAAGTATCTCTTGTTTCACATTGTCAACAAATCAAGGATACAACGAACA
This sequence comes from Neckera pumila, assembly GCA_963969595.1. Taxonomy (NCBI): domain Eukaryota; kingdom Viridiplantae; phylum Streptophyta; class Bryopsida; order Hypnales; family Neckeraceae; genus Neckera; species Neckera pumila. The sequence continues at coordinate 4,249,263 of OZ018415.1, read as the reverse complement.
ATTTCTTGCAATGTAGACTTCCCATTGATCTCTTGATAAAGAATGTACATGGTCGCTCAACTAATGATTGTAACTATTCTCTTAAAAAACTACCAACCATAGCTTGTAGGAGTGATAGATTATTTTGAAGTATAGTAATAATGGTTTGATTGCTAGGGTTTAGAAGTTGAATATTCAATTTGATGAGACTTAATATAACAATCATATAAGTTAACTTATGCAATAATCTATAAAAAGTTACAACACAAATCACTTCCTCAAGCACAAGGTGCTTCACCTTCATTATACTTTATAGCCAAAGTACCTCTACCAAGGCAATTATTAGACCATCAAAGTTTAAAGCTTCAACATTAATTTTACAATAGATCTGTGCACAACTTTCACATCAATATAATGGCATAAAAATCAACAAATATACATAAGTTGCAATTGAAAAAAATTTGAAAAGATTTGTTTTCCACACGCAAGTGCTGTCTAAAATCAGGCACTGACCAAAAAGTGAGCGCTTGAGCTCTGTGGGATTAAAGAGATTTTCAATATAATTTTATTAGAAATTTATATATTTTTAAATATAATTTTATTGAAAATCTTTTTAAAGGTCATTACTTATAATCTTAATACTAGGACTTTACTTAAAACTCACTTAAAATGCCCCATCTTGTGGTAGTGGTAGTGTGACCGCAACTAATAACATGTAGTTAATATAATGGCAAGACTGATTTCTATAGCTACGATATGGAGATTTTGCTCACACTAAAAAAATTCTTCTATATAGTATAAACTTGAATATTATGGTGAAATTTTCAAAAAAATTAGAATATTTTGTATTTGATATGAATTGTTTTCACTTTTTCTACAAAAGATCATTGCATTTCAGATCATTATGAATAAATCTAAGAAAGTTATGATTTAGAGGTCACTTGTAATTTCATCTCTAAACCACAAAAAAAAAAACTTTCTCAAGTTCATATATAAACACACATTTGGAATTTTTGTACTTGGCCAATCAAGTATACTATATTTTGGAAAAATTGTACGCTAAAAATATTATTTGTTTTCTAAAAAATAGTACCTTTTATTTGTAAAGAAGGCATATCACAAGTTTGGTATCTATGCAGAAGTATTTGTTTAAAATTAACTGCTCTACTTTGAATTTTCAAATTTCATTCCTACTTTTGTATACTCATAATTTCCAAAATTTCATGACATGATTTTGATAAGACATCTAATTCTTTAACAACAATTTTTTGCAAATAATATTATACAAACAAAAATTGGTCCTCAAAACATTGCACACGACATTGCATTTGGCATTGTATAGTGATTAATTCAACATTTGCATATTTACACAATAGTGAAAGCTCAAAAGACTATACAACAGTCCAATTAAAGAGTTCATTCAAATATAATTAATGGCATTGAAAACTACTTGCATACCATATCTTCTAGCCTCTTTAATAACTAAAATGATGATTGAATTGTTCGCAATTCACTATGAATCAAGGAATCCATTTGTTTGCAATTCTTTTTAGAGGTTCATTGAAGGTAAGATTAACTATGGGCACAATAATTTTAGTGTTTATATTCTTTATCCAAACTTATTTTGGGGATTTTATTAATATTACTTAAATTACAGTCTATTTTAGTCCAAACTTGCTCTTCAAATAACGGCACCTTCAAGCTTCATCAAATTCATTGTAGAAGTGGCTTTTGTTGATACAAAATGTCTTCTGATCCCTTTTTGGTTTAAAGACAAAAATTTGTAGTAATATTTTTGGTTCATCCTAAAAATAATGTTGGAGTTCATGCAGGAAATGTCTATTGAAGAAGAAATTGAAACAAATGAGTCAATATCTATACTTCTCTATTCATAATTGATATCCTTTGATCTTGCTTTTGATTTCTTCATATATACTTTGAAATACTACTCAATAATATACATAAAGCTGTATTCATTTTTATTCAAACATTTAGAAATTGAATTTACATCAACTAATTAGTTGAAATAGGAAGAATGAGGGGAACTCTATCACCTTGAAAATTCGTTTCACCACAAAATTTTGTTTTTTTGGAATTCAATGTAGTTTTCTTCATTCATTGCAACATCAATTTTAGATTTTGGAGGAGGGGATGCACCTTGTAATGAAAACCATTGTGCAAATGTCCTTCCAATTTTAAAGAAAATGAATGACCATATAGGTTTAAAGTAGGAGGTCCATAAAAAGAGCATTTACTATCAGAAAGTGCATTAACTACTTGCACTTTTGAACAATTTCACTTCTTGAAACATTATTTTGTAAATTTTTCTTAAAAGGTAAACGAATTTGGCATTTGATCCAAGTTTTTTTTTATGGTTTTTGGAACTTTGTAAAATTAGTTATGAATTCTAAAGTTAGAATTACATTATGCCCTAAAGCGCCCATTCTTGATATGTTCATTATTGGTACACAAGCAAATGCTACTAGTAAATTAAAGAAAGCAATATGTACATCTCTTATAGATAATGCTTTAAGAGTCTAGTCACTTTATGGACCTCCTAACTTAGTATATCCCCAACTGAATCGTCACCAATCTCTATAAAGTATATATATAGGAATAGGGCCTACCTAATAGTTAAGAATCTACCCCACTCGATCTGCTACTGCCCCCTCTCTCCTTAACCCCTAAAGTCCCAAGGCCATTTTTTTGTCAAAAATCACTCAAAACTGCTACTTTTGTTGCGTTCATCTAAAAGATGAGAAAAATTATTTATTTTTAGAAAATAACCGTAGGATCTTATACTACACTTTTTACAGATCATGTAGTAAAAATTTTGTGATGTTTGACCGTACGGATTGAAAGATATCAGCATTCAAAGTGAAAGAAAAAGGTTTTTTCAAGAAGATGCTCTCATTGCCCGAAAAACAAGATTGTCCATAACTTTCTCATAAAAAGTCCAAATGAAATGAATCAAAGCTTCCCAAATAGGCAAAAATATAATCTATAAGGAAAAAAAATTAAAAAAATTAAATTAAATTTTTTGCAAAATTTTTTTGCTGCCCCTTCTCCCCTGTTTTGAGCTTATTTGGGCATAACTTTTGCTCCCGGGCACCGATTGAAATAAAAATTACATTCCCCAAAAGCTACTAAGTTTTTCTATCTTATGGGAAAGTTTCAGAAAGTTTCATTAAAAATTGAGCTCATAGGAACCTGCCCAAAATCCATTTTGTCCCCCGTAGGGACAATGGGACTTTAGGGGTTAAACATCTTTTCAACGATGAAAGTGCCTTTGCTATCTTTCATTTCTTTCAGACAATTGTCAAAAAAAATTAGCTAGCCTATAACTAATGCAAGACGTTAAAGTATTCATATAAAGTGGACCCTACAAGGAGAATTATGTGTTTTACTGGGTAATTGTAAAAACAAATTGTCCCCTATTTTGCCGCGTTAGTTCACTACATTATTCACCTCTCCATCCTAATTAAGGGCCTCTGGTTCCAAATATGATGAATTCAAAATTTCCAAATTTTTATCGTGGGTGACAAATAAAAAATTTCTTACATTTTTCCCAAAGATGAATTTACTTTGTACAATATGACCACTTCAATTTCGTGCCACATTAAATTCACTATGTTATTCACCTATCCATCCTAATTTAGGGCCTTTGGTTCCAAACTTATGATGAATTCAAAATTTCCAAATTTTTATCACGGGTGGTAAAATGAAAAAAAATTCTTGTGTTAGTTTCCTCAAGGATAAATTCACTTTGTGCCAAGGTTTTTTTTGAGGAGCAATTTGTTGTCATTTTGCACTAAAATAATGGACCATGCACCAAGCCTATAGAACAAAATAGTACAGAAAAGGCCACAAAATTGCTAGAAAACTTCATTTTCTAAAAAAAAAAAATTGAATGAAATCGCCAAATTGTGGATGAAAACTAAATTATGGATAGTATGTGATATGTGCTAAATAATGTGATCTTTTCCTATCCAATATGTAGTTGAATGTTGAAATTGGGAGCACTACTATAACATTCAATATCAACGCTTTGGCAATTCATAAAGAATAATAAATAAATAAAACTGCTTTGTGGATCCCACTTTGTACCGCATATGACTCCATGCTTTTGAAATTCCCTACCGTGCCTATACGTTAATAATAAGAGCATCTCCACTAGTCTGTTATGTATCCCTAAACTTGAAGTCTCAAAGCAATCAACCTTGACTTTATACAGATGAGATCTCGCAAGTTCTCTATATGAGTGAGTCTCTGGATATAGGATTTGGTGAGAGTTTAATTTACATATCTCTTTAAATTTTACAAATACAGGTTATAGAAGATTCAGTGAGAGTTTAACCCCTAAAGTTTCATGACTATGTAATCACCAAAAACGTTCCAAAACTGCCATTTCTAATACAACTACCAAATTTTTGGAAAAAAATAATTTTTAACACATGTAACCATAGGATCTTGTAGTATATTTTGAAAACATGTGGTAAAAATTTCAGAAAATTCCACTGTGTGGATCATAAGATATAAGCATTCAAAGTCTTGAAAACCATTTTTTCAATCCTGTGAAAAATCGGGCAGCTGCACTTTGCAAGCTCACTTTTCAATGAAAAATGCCAATAAAGTGGTGCTTCTTTGAATTCAGTTTCCTAAATAAGTTGTCTATATGCCTGAAAAATTTCACATCATTTGGAACTAGTGTGGCCCTGTGCCGTTGGCCCAATTTTCATCTACTCCCGGTTCCACTCCTGGTTCTATTTCCAATTCTACTCCCAGTTCTATTCTCGGTTCCACTCCCAGTAGCCCTGTGCCGTTGGCCCAATTTTCATCCACTCCCAGTTCCACTCCCGGTTCCACTCCCAATAGCAAGAACGCCACCAAAATCAAAGTAAAAGTAATTTTCTAATTTTTTAATCAATAAATACTTTGAAATTCAATAACTTTTGCACCACCGCTCCAAACGCCACGAAACCAAACCCGTGCACCCCTCCTCGCCGAGCCCTTTCCAATGGTACCAAGCACGTGACTGTGGGATGCACGGTCCAGGAGATCTCAACCTAACAAACAAAACAAACAAACAAAACAAACAAACAAACAAACAGCCAAATTTAAGGTATAGAATTGTACAACATATAGGAAAAAATAGTAAGTAGAAAGAAGTAGAAAATGATTCAAAATATTAAATTGTTAAAAATTTAATTATGGAATTTTAAAATGCCAATTTCAACAGTTGTAATGTTGTAATAATCAATCTACATCCTAGGATTTTTTTTCCAAAAATATCGAAAATTGAATTAAACAAACGACTTTAAAGTTTTTCTTAGAGTAGACAATCCATAACTGCCCGCAAACCAAAAACCTTCATAACTTTGACTCATTGATTGAAATGGAATGATTGAAAGCTTTTTAAGTATATATAAATGTAGAGAATCAATTTTTTTTTTTTTTAATTCTGGAAAAAATGATTTTTCTTGATCTGCCCAAATTGCCCAGTTATGAAAAAAAATAACATATTAGGTCACAACTTTTGACTCGTATTTCAAAATGTCATGAAACTTGGAAAGCATGAAGATATTCCTCGTCCCCACCTTCTATTAAAGTTTCAGCCTCAAATATGGAACGCATATCTGCCCAAAATTTCTATACGGCCAAAAAATGCATGTTGGTCCTTTAGGGGTTAATTTACATATCTCTTTAAATTTTACATATACAAGTTATAGAAAAAGGTTGGTACGGTGATGCTTCTGTACCTCCATCTGCATCTCAGGTCCTCGCTCTCCCTAAAATTTTAGGGGAACAGAACTCCCTCCTGAACGTAAACCACTCCTAGGATTCCTCCCGTTCATTTTGCGGGGTGGTCCTCGACTGCAATCCACGATTACTTGGATAAAACTGCGTAATCGAGCATTACGGGTTCTTCATCCGGTTCCAACTCTCTCATCCTCAGTTTCTCATCCTTTCCTGCTCGTGATTTACGTCGGACAACGCCTTCGTCGTCGGGGATTGCCGGAAAAAAAGCGCCTCCTCATCAAGCTCCACCCTCCTTGTCAACACTTTTTTTCCCGCAATCCCCTCCTCCTCGGGCATTGCCCTATACTGAGGGCCTCTTCACACTACGGCCGTCCAAGTCAAGAGTCCGTCGTTTCCACCAATCATATTGCAGGGTCCGTCGGTTCTACCAATCATATTGCAAAGTCCCACGGCCTCTCAACTTGGACGGCCACAATGTGAAGAGGCCCTGAAAGGTCGGTTCTCCACTTCTCCCCATACATTGGAACGGTGATGAGCCTACTCCCACTCAAATCATTCAGCTTGAGTGTCTCCTGCAAGTCCTGTCTCCCTCCTCCTGGCCCTTCCAATTCTGTCGTCAGTCCGTCCGTCCTTCCGTCCTTCCGTCCGTCCGTTTATTTTGTTTTTTTTGTTTCTCCACTTTTCAGAACCGAAACTCAGATTTTTCAGTTCCCACAGGCCTGGCGGACCAACCAATGTGGAAAGGCAAAAGGCAAAAAGGGGCCTTCTCTCTGTCACTTCGCCCGCAGTGAGTCTCAGGGTTTAAAGGTAAAAGTTAACTTTAAAGTCTGCCTTGCCAGACCCCCGAGCAGAGGGTGAGGTCCTGGAAAGCCAAGCCATGTTCATGTGAGTCTGTTCAGTTCAGCCCCTGCCACACACCAGGAGGGAGGGACAGTGAGGACGTGCCGGCAAATGGCTGCTTCCCAATTGGCAAACACGACGGGCACACTACTTTCTATAACTTTTTCAATTTTTTTCAATTTTTTTAATTTTTTTTAATTTTTTTTGGGGGAGGAGGGGGCAATAAACTACTGTACTGGAAAGTACTTATTTAGCCCTTAACCGTTATCAAAGGACGCTGAGGCAGAGAGATCATAGTTGACGGAGGATTTTTTTTTTTTTTTTTTTTTGACACAAATAAAGGTTCCCTTTACTGCAAGAAAAAATAAGCTCGAAGACCCAGCCGCAAGCGGCCTGGGACAAACAAAGACGCAACAACGACACACCAAAGTTGACAGAGGATTTCAGTCATGCCGGTCCACTGTAGAAACAACTGAAAGAATGCACCTACACAAAATAGTGAAATTAGGTTGCCCCAGACTATAGTTCACCATGTTTGAAAGTGTTAGATATGAGAAATTAGTGTGGGGCAACCTAATTTCACTTTTTTATGTATGTAATCTACAGGGTGTTTTTTTCTGGTAGTTTATTGCCACCTTGTGAGCCCTCTAAGCCACTACCATAACATTCAGTGGCATGTGTTGGTGTTGCCTTGGTTCTACAGTGATGGTGTGCCTCTATATCCTCCACCTGTCTAATTCATCAGTAACTACTGATGAAGCATTGTTGGGGTGTGGAATATACCACACCATCATTGTAGAGCTACTGAAGGTTATGACCCCCAGCTCCCTCCCAAAATTCAGTTTTGGTGGGAGGGCATGCAGGGCTTTACTGTAGATCTACAGTCCCTCCAAAAAAACCCTGCTAAATATTGGTTCAATAATCAAAGTAATTCTGGTGACTACCGACCTTGGTCATAGCAGAGGTTGAGCCCTTTACGCACTAGAGAACGCACCGGTGCAAGCGCATTCTGCACTGGAGCGAGCCTGAGGGCGAGCCTGGTAGGATGAGCTCTTGGGCGAGATCCAATGCAGAATGTGCCTGCACCAATGCGTTCTCTAACGTTAAGAGCAGGCTTCCTGACGATCCCAAGAAGTTTTTAAGAAGTTCTTGTACCATAATCCATCCCAATGCAAGAACCAACAACTATTGCCGATTCTGCAATTTAAAATTAATTTCAAAACGGCCGAATCGGCAGGGCATGCTCTTAGCGGTTAAATATTTGCATTTCATCCGTGTGGCGTACCTGGTTTGTTCTAGGCTCAGCGACTTGCTACAAAATGCTGGACTTGGTGAAAACTTATTAGCAAGGTAAGAACATAGTTTGGGGAAATCAACCGCCTTGGGAACTAATCTTAACCTAATCTTATAGATATTTAACATAACTTGTATTAGGGAATGAAAAAATGGGCTAAATATAGTTTTAAAAAGTTGGAAATTAACATATGAACGATCACCACGGTAAGGAAATTTACTACCCCTAGCCATGAAAGATGCAATTTTTCTTTAGAAAAATGGTGACAAGTTTAAATATCTCTACTCTGATTCAAAGAGATTTTTGACTTCAAGTTCGGATGATAGTTGTAGTGAAGTTTTGGGGGAAGATTCATGTACCAAATTTTGATCTCTTATATCTCTTTGATGTACTAACTAGACTCCAAAAATGTGTAGCCCCCCAAACTTGGGATCCTGAATTTTTTTAAGGCTAAATCCTTGGAAACAGGATGGCGGGGTTTGGACTTGGTTCAAATTTAGCCGAGGATCTTTGAGCATTAGAAGTCAACAATAAACTTAGCATCCTAGCATTTTTTGAAGGCTAAATCCTCAAAAGTACCCCCAAAAATTCTGATCTAAAATACTAAAAATTAGATTTCCACCAAACCAAATTTTCAATTAAATTTAAAATAATTAAGAGGTTATTGATCAACCAAAAGAGACATAAATAGGCTAAACCTAGTTAAAAATAAAAAAATAAAAAAAATGAACTCAAATAGAAGTGGAAGCCCGCCAAGTTCCATTAAAAACTCCCTAGACTATAGTGTATTTCCAAAGCTTGTGTGCCCAACAAAATCAAAAGATTAAATAGATGCTTCTTGGACAATGTTCAAAATGTCAACATTGAAATTTAGGCAAATTTGATCATAAGGAAACCACTTTTTGGATTGTGAGTTAAAAAATATAGAAAATGATATAAATCTATATCATCCATAAGCAAAATTTAAGCCGCATTTATACCTCTAGGAAGCAACCCCATCAAGGCATCACCATCCATCCCTCCATCATAACATTAATCAATAAGGTAGAAAGCTCTTCATAAATAAAAAAGGAAGCAAAATGTTGTACAATTGTTAAAGGTTGAAAATTCAACAAGTAAGTTATACGCACTTAAAACATATATTCCTTTTCAAGCCAACAATTCTGAACACAATTCATGGAAAATATCATATAATATCACAATGTTAGCAAATGAAAGCAAAAGTGAATGCAATTGGTTCAAGAATTTTTAGTGTATGAATATAATACAAATTCTTAAGTTGAGGTCATAGGAAGTTAGAAACACCTATTAATAACACTATATTACCTTTAGTATTGAATTTAAGCAAATGCTTTGTCATACATTACAAGAATAATGGGGCCTCAAAAAGACCACCAAGTTGAACTAGTAGTGATGTTACTTGTTGAATTTTCTTCTTCTTCTTTTTAAAAAAAAACAATTTTTTTGGAATAATCAAAGTCCCTATTGGCCAAAATTTGACCAGCTAGGACTGTAGTTTTTCCATTTTTTTAACCCCTAAATGTTCAAATAACATTTTTTTGGCAATATAACAATTTTGGGCAACTCACTACAAACAGAATTATTATTTTTTCACTTTGAAATTTTCACATAACATATGGGCAAAGAATAGCTTTAAGATGCAACACTTTCTTAAATTTATGATTACATGGTTTAAAAGTTATTGTGTGATATATAATTTTCATTGCTCCGTGGGCAGACCGGCAATTGAAAATAAATCACTTTAAGAAATAAAAATTTGTTCTAAATCTTTATATGTGGAAAGCTTTTAATCATGTCATTTTTTTTTAATGAAATGAAACTTATGAGGAGTTTTAGTTTTGGGCCGTTATGGAATCTCTACCCTAAAATATTTATTGAAGTCCTTTATTTAACTCAATTTTCAATATTTATGAAAAAAATAAGAATATTGGGTGTAAATTGTTTATTAAAACATTATAACCATTGGGATTGGCACTTTTCAATTCTATAACCAGATTCTTAACAATTTAGTATTTAAAATCATGCTTTACTTCCTTCTACTTATTATTTTTTTCAAGCATGAAGATGAATACTTTTTTTTGAAAATTTTATACGTATTCCCAACTTATTTCTTCAACATATTATGGAAAGTAACAAGTTGTTGGATCTATACATTTTCGTGTAAAAAGTTTGAAGATGAAATCTAACTATTTGGGACAAGTTGAAAATATTTTTTTTATTAAATTCGAGCTGGACTTGATTTTGCAATTTGTAAAGTTTCTTATTCTAAAATTTTAGGAGGGTGTACTCTAATAAGTTAACTAAAGGATTCTATGGTTGGATTTGAAAATGAATAAATATAGATGAAGACTTTAGCCTTGCTTGAGGTTTAAGTACTTTGAAGCAGTTTTTGGGCCAAAATTTATCAAATACATTTAGGAGTTAAATTATGCATCACCACTAGTCTAGATTTTGGGACCTTCTTCAGGCCTCATTCTTCTTGTAATGTTTGAGTCAATGAATGGCTGTGAAGAACTCTATTTAAGCTCGTGGCAAGCGGATGGTATTGCAAAAAGGGCAAAGATACCTTAGGGAAAATGAAAGAGGTACATGAAGATTGCATAGCCAAAAAGCATGTAAACAAGTCTCTATAGTAAATGAGCATAACATCATTGCAAATGATCCTTAGCCCCTCAAGGACTGGAGGGGTGTCCAGATTTCCAAAATTGTGAAGACCTATTATAAAATGCAAGTTAGAAGAATATTTTAATGATGACTCTCAAACAATAGTTGTAAAATACTATTTATAGATCACATCCATACAATTAGATCAACAAAAATACATACCAATATTTCTCAATAAAATTTGAAGCCAGAAATTGGAAATTCCTTCTAAAATCAATTGTAGATTGAATATTTATGATTTTTAAAAGATTTTTTTTCCTATAAGTTCAAAATATTGAGTTCTAGTTATAGTGATTTTTGAAGATCTTTATTTGATTTTTTGATTCAAGTCATTTTTGAAGGGTCATTTTTGAACCCAAAAAATTACTTTTTGAGGCTAAACCTCCGGATACCTTTTGAGTTATTGAATATTTCCAAAGCAAAATCTTCATAATTTGAACCATACAAATGTTAAAGAACTAACATAAGAGTCTTCAAACAAGATTGATGGATGAAAAAACGCATTTCAGTGAGTTTAGGATGTATTTCTGTTCATTCATTGTTCAAAATCTGCACTCATGGTCCTTTAGGAATTAGCACGTGTTATTTCCTCCATGATATCATAGAAACATCTTTCTCTGCATAAATTCCAAAAATTCACAACAACCATTGCAAACTCATGCTCCGAAACTACTTTGAGAATAAAATTGTTGTACTTTCATTTAAATGTTACATCATACATGAATACCATATCTGAAAGTTAGGTTCATCAATCTTTGTGGAGTATTTATTTACCCCCTCAAGTCTCAAGGCCTTTTTTTCATCAAAAACACTCAAAATTGTCATTTCTATTGCAAAGAGTTAAAAAGTTAAAAGAAAAATCTCCATTTCTAATTGTAGGATTTTGCACCGACTTTTATAAATTGTGCTAAAGAAATTCAAAAACCTTGACCTCGTAGATTGCAAGATATTTGTCGACTTAAATTGAAGAATATAAGTATTTTGCACCTTACTTGACAAATTCTTTTGGCTTTGAATCTTTCTAACTTAAAACTTTTGCACCATTGATTTTGTTTTTCTAATTTTTAATGTTGAAGAGTTGACTTGAGAGTTACGGAAAAAAATAAACAAAAAGCACACTTGAATTTCATTCTTAAGAAAATTGATAAGTAGGCATAGATACAAGATTAAATGAAAAACTAAATTATTAACAGCTCTAAGATGGAATTGAAAGATACTAATTTCAACAATAAGATTGTTTTAGCAAACAAATTTAACCATCTCTAATAGATTCTATGGAATTTTTTGAAAATTACATTCAAAAATGAATTCTACAAGATATTTTTTCAAGAAGGTCCTTAGATTGCTCAAAAAACAAGATTATCTATAACTTATACATTACTAGTTCAAAAAGAATGAATCAAATCTTCACATGTAGACAAAATATAATCTTTGTGGAAAATTTATAAAATGAAAGACGTTCCATTTTTTGTGATTTTTTTTGTGTTGCCCCTTGAGCGCTTTCTGGATTTAGGGTGGCATAACTTTTGCTCCCAGGCACCAATTCATATAAAAATTATATTGCCTAAAAGAGAATGTGATTTCCTATCTTCAAAATAGGTTTCAAAAAATCTTGTCAAAAATTGAGGCTACACAAGCCTACTTGAAATCCCAAGAGTCCCTCATATAAACTTTTGAACTTTAGGGGTTAACCCCTAAGTTTTTTGCACCTTCTTCAACAAGATTTTCTTAGATTTGAATCATCTTAACTTAACCCTCAAAGTCCCAAGGCCATTTTTCTATCAAAATCCACTCAAAACTGTCATTTTGTTGCGTTCACTCAAGAATACAAAAAAACCCATCTTTTTAGAATCTAACCATAGTTACTTGTACTTCACTTGTCAAAGGTCATGTGGTAAAAATTTCATGAAGTTTGACTGTATAGATTGGAAGATAGTAGCATTCAAAGTTGAAAAAGAAAGTTTTTTTGAACACTAGCCTGCAATTTTTGATGACTTTGATCGCCATTTATGGAAAAAATTTGCACTAAAGACTTTGAATTTAAATTTTTTTATGTTGAAGATGTGAGTTGAAAGTCTAGAAAAGAAATTCATAAAACACACTTGAATTTCATTCTTTAAAAAATTGTTAAGTAGAAATAGGTCCAAGATTGAAAAAACAACTAAATTCTAATAGCTCATAGATGGGATTGAAACACAATAATTTGAATGGTGAGATTGTTTAAGCAAGCAAATACAACATTCTCAAAAAAAGATTGTGAAAAATTGTAAAAATTGCATTCAGAAATGAATCCTACAATTTATTTTTTCAAGAAAAGGCTTAGATTGCCCAAAAAACAAGACTGTCCTTACCTTTCTCATTATTAGTCCAAATAAAATGAATCAAAGATTTACATGTAAACAAAAATATAAAATTTTAGAGAAAAATTAACATTTAATTTTACTTTTTGCAAATTTTTTTGTGATGCCCGCCGAGTTCAGTTTGAGGCTTTTTATGGTATAACTTTTTCTCCGGGCACCATTTGAAATAAAAATTATATTCCCACAAAGCTAATCAATATTTCTATCTTATTGAAAAGTTTCAAAAAGTTTCACTAAAAATTGAGGTCACAAGAACTGGCCCGCAATATTATTTGTCCCCCGTGGGGACAATGGGACTTTCAGGGTTAAAATTTTTGCACTAGTGATTTTGAATTTCTAATTTTTTTTCTTAAAGAATTGAGTTGAGAATCTAGGAATAAAAATTCAGAAAATACATACATAATTTCCACTTATTAAAAAATTGTTAAATAGAAGTAGGTTCAAGATTCAAGAAAAACTAAATTGTTAATAGCTCTAAGATGGAATTGGACCTCATGAATCTCAACAATGAGATTGTTCTAGCAAAAAACTTTAACTGTGTGAAAAGAAAAAATTCTCAAAAATTGTAGAAATTGAATTCAAAAATGAATCCTACAAGTTATTTTTTTTGTTTTAATTGCCCGAAAAAATAAGATTGTCTATAACTTTTGCATAACAAATCCAAACGGAATGAATCAAAGCTTCCCATGCAGATAAAACAAAATCTATGAGATTTTTTTTTTTTTTTTAAATTTGGAGGGGGAGAGGAATTCTGCCCACCAAACCTAAAAAAAGACTTTTGTGTCATAACTTTTGTTCCCGGTCATTGATTGAAATAAAAATTATATTTCCATAATTCTGATGTGTTTTTCTATCTTTTCAAAAAATTTAAATAATTGTGACAAATACTGAGATTGTAGGAGCCTACTTGAAATCCACTTTGTCCCCCAAAGGGACAATGGGACTTTAGAAATTCATCTACTAAAAACTAGGAATATTTTGTCAATATTCCTCAATATCCTTCAATATTCTTTCTTTCCTATACTATTTAATTTTTATTTGAAAAAGAAAACTTCAAATTATTTGGAAACCATTTTTAGATTTATTGTATGCTTACCCTAACCACTAAGCACAATACTTGATAATCTTCACCGTCTAACTTTATTGAGGGAGTAAAGTTACATATAACAAATCCATACATACAAAGGAATCTACAATATTAATTAAAGTAAGCTATCCCCTAAATTACCAATTAACTGTTGACCATATGCATGTGACCTGAGGTAGGTGCGTTTGATATCATTTTTGAAAGGATGCTCTTCAAATTTTGATGCAAGGTATGAGCATATACCTACTTAGTAGGAATATCATTTTTTTTGATTGAGTGCTTGGACCAAAAGTTTTGTTGCCAACTTGGGCAGCTTTGAGTAGCATGTACAAAACTTCTCATATAATTTTGAAATTTGGCAAGTATGTAACTTACATGATATATGATGCAAATATAAAAAAAAACCATGTATAGTGAAAAAATCTCTCTTTAGGAGTTAAAGTCTATTGGCCACATTCGACAAGCTCAAAGAAGAACTTTTCTTCTAACTTTAAATGTTATAATCTTTCAATTTGTACAAGTGAAGTTTTTGAAATTTTTTCCACATTCCCATGGTAGTCTGGTAAGAATTTGTGTGGTTGAATTTTGAAACAACAACATTTTTTTTGTTTTTCCCTTACTGCCTTGAAAAGTGGCATTCTTGCACGACTTTTGCCCTTGATGTGCCTCATCGTTTAGGGGATAACATGGCCAATAATGCTATTTAGGTTCCATCCAAATGTGAGCCTCACAAACACGTGCTTTGAATTAGAGATTTCAATTCTTGTTCCACTCTTTTTACTTTCTACAGGCCTATTCTATAGGCAGGTAATGTATAAATGCGAGCATATCTGCGGAGCTTTTGTTAAACATATATGAGGGTATAAGGTAAGCATACCCAATACGGACCCTGTTTCTCCCAATTACAATCCTAATCTGCGTTAGTCCAAAATTTCAACCCCTAATCTTGAATAGGTGTAGATAATAGGGGTAAACAAGGGACGCAATTCAGAGAGGGGCCATACCTCACGAGTACGTCTACGTTACTAGGGGTAATTGATGAACAGGTACCGGAACAGCAAAAGTTAGACAATAGCTCCACATGCACTCCCATTTACATATGCTTTCGTATTGCGCTTCACCTTGTCCTGTAGAGATTAGAGACAGATATGACTTCAATTAAACAACAGAAATGATAATCTGTTTCATTCTAATATCTGAAACTCAATCTGGACAGTACAGCATTTGCATATAACCAGTGCTCTCAATTCCCAAATTATCCGCCACAACTTTACATAACAATAAAACACAAAGACCGAACTCATGAGGCAGAGAAGATGTTAAGTTGCAAACAATCAGTTCGAAATACAATAAAACACAAATCTCAACTCTAAATACAGATACTTTTTGCAAGCGTTTAGTATCTACAATGTCAACAGTATACAGAATAGATGGATGCTTTCAATCTATACGTATGCAGGAGGGCCAGCATTCCGCAACTCTGTCGACAACACTGGCAGCAGAACTAAAACCCACTTCCCAATAGCTCTCTTAACTCCTAAACAACGATGCTTTCCAACTTGAGCCCCTTTGTCTCAAGCAGATAACAACCCTAGCAATAAGTTTAAGACTAGCATAAGTGATTAGTGATAAAAAAAGAAGGACCAGATCCTGCAGATCGACATTCCGTCCGTCTTCGTGCCACTAGAATCAATGGCCTTCAACTCCTGGAGAGGCAATTTTGCTGCAGTCTAGAGCACTGCAACGACTAACCAAAATTGTGTGCTGCTACATGTCGGTACTCCACGCGTTTAGAGGGTCAAACCAGTACTCACTGGCAGATGGTCAAAGCCAGTAAGGTCTCTCCGTCACAACCAACTTTGTTCTAAAATCTACTGCTGAAGCCGCCAGAGATTTAATGGAACCAAAAGACCTACCACCCCAAATTCAGTCTGGCTACATCCCGTATATCACGACATTAGTCGCAATTACATTACATGATCGGAAACTCAGTACTCCCACCTTGTCTCTTCTGTATGTAAAATCTGATGCTGGCAATCCACTATAGTTCACACTGAAAGAAATCAAGGACTTTCCGCTGATATTGATGAACAGGACCCGAAACCGTACCTTAGGCCACAAAAGAGGAATGGTGAGATAAGGTGCAGTCAAAGTTTATACTCAACTTGATCCAAATGCATCAGTTGGAGTTCGGAGGGCGGAAAGATTGAAAAGTTTATAGCAAGAGTCACCACTTTTGCAGATACCACACCATGTTGCACTTCCTGCACAAAAAGTGCTTGTAACTTCTTAAGCTCGATAACAAATGAAAAACACCAGATGCGGGCGTCGCCATCCCCTGAATTGTACACAACTGGAACATCCTCTTCATAGAACTTACGATAAGTGGCTCCTGAGCAGCACTCCAGCCCGGTTCGTCCTTTTACAAGAAACAGTCAGTTACAAAAACGTAGCTGCAGTATTCAGAAGTCACTATCGAGGAGTATCGGCTCCACCAAGCAGAGCTTTTCGACGCACCATGATCCCGCCACGTACTATTTCCCCCCCCAGTAAAACTAGATGAGAAAGACCGTATCAAAAACTTGGAGACGATGATTCCCTGTTGACAATCCTGGCAAGTGTTCGTTGGTATTCTGCATGAAGTTGCTCTTGATCTAGTGGCGTCCCTTGAGGTCTAGGAGATGCTCTATTCCAGAGGCTAGATGACTTCTCGACCGGGCTTGTGGAGGCACTACTACCGAATGCAGGGAGACTCCGTTCCGTCTTCTTCTCAGTAGTTACCGCCTCCTTTTCAAAGTAGGAGCAGTAGCTCTCAAAGACGCTGGTGGTCACAGTTAGCCTAAAGTCAAGGCGAAAGAGAAACTCAAGTTCTAGTCGATTCAACTCGAGCACACTGACACCTCCCACTCGAGCAAAAAAAGCATTGTTGAAGTGCCTGCAAAATGAGCGTACGAAAGAAAGTATCAGTAGTATCGTAGGTAGATATCAGCAAAGTCATCTACAGCGGTACAAGCTATGATCAACCCACTGGGCATCTGCAAAGTGTTCTCGCCAGGGCTTTTTTTTGGGCTTTCTGGTGCCAGATTACACCAAAAAAATTAATTTGGCTAAAAGATGGAAAAAACCCGTGAAGTTTTCACCAGAAAACTTCAAACTGAAAAAAGATCTTGCATGAAATCGCCAGATTGAGGATGAAAACAGAATTATAGACATATGATATGTGCTAATGTGATATTTTCTATCCAATACGTGGATGAATGCTGAAATTTGGAGCACTATTATAACATTTCATATAGCCACTCGGCACTTCATAAAAAATGAAAAAAAAGCCCTGGCTAAGTTAAAAAAAAGCCCTCGCTAAGTTAACAGAAGTGAGAAGATTTCAGTAATGAGGAAAAAGGGATCGGGCAGTTAGACAGTTCACCAACAAATGCCAGACAATTTTCAAGTACACTCAAACCTCATAAACCCGGCCACTGGGAGTCACAACTTTTCCAGTTTGACCCTGTACAAGTGTGCTACAGTTAATGACAGTGTGACATGTGAGCAGCATATTCAATAATGACATTCTAGACGTCATAATTAAGAGGATTGAATGTAACGTGAAACTTACACATCATCAAGAGTTTTGGTGGCCACCATAACACTTGAAATCAACAGGCGATGCACGTTGAGGGAAGTGACGAGCAAGTCCGGCTGCCGATGAATGAGACGATCGATGAAGATATATCCAACTACAAAGCATGACGGACTGCAACTCGTGTACTTGAAGATGCGTTCCAAGTATTTCACAATGCTGATATTCGGTGCACGCAGGCCGTG
Source organism: Neckera pumila (assembly GCA_963969595.1). NCBI lineage: Eukaryota > Viridiplantae > Streptophyta > Bryopsida > Hypnales > Neckeraceae > Neckera > Neckera pumila. The sequence goes on along the minus strand of OZ018415.1, from coordinate 4,231,436 downwards.
GAAGATCGTCAGCTTCTTCGGGTTGAAAACGGCAGCCTGGTTCACACACTGCTCGTTTCTGGCAACAAGACGATCCAGAACTGAAGCAAGAACAGGGACCACCTTGGGAATCTCTCGCTCCGGAGCTCCACTCGCCTCTTCGTCCACGTCGAAGGTTAGGGTCGAGGACTCTTTGGAAGAGGAGCCCTTACTCCTGCAATGCACCCGGAAGACCTTTAAGCTAGATGTCCTTAAACCATCTACAATGTCACTAAATGTCATTCAAATAGAAACCTTGAACCAATTTCATTAGTTGAAGCGCGCCTGTTTATACCTCCTCATAAAAATCTTCGAGTTAGGAACGTCAGAATAAGCATAGTTTACTACACAATCTTCAGAAACACACCATAGTGCCTTTGAAAACCGAGAAACCAACTATAGCATACTAAGGAACTCATTGGTGGACAGTGCATTGGTTTTAACATTCCCATGCAAAGCATGAAGGAGTTAGGAAAGTCAAAAAAGCATTGTCTACTGCATGACACCATACTGCCTTCGCAAATTCAATGCACCTCCAAAAATTACGAAACGATTTGTAGTCCATTCCATTTCCTCTTCGCGACAACCAAAATGTTTCAAAACCAATTCTCACCACGCGCACAGAGGTCAGATCCTTCGTACCTTACACCGAGCAATCGATCTTCCACAGTGCTTCCATGCTCCCCTAGAAGTCCCGGAGTGGAGCACGCGGGCGGCATCCTGTCCAGCTCTTATTAAGCCATTACGCTCCCATCCATTACAGCCCTTCCCCTCCCTCCTCCCTCCCTCACCCCGCCTCCGAGACTCTTTCCTACACTCCCATACTAGCTAGGGTTGCACTCCACACCTGCGAACTCTACGACTAATAAAAATCGCCAACACGCCTCATCTCTCTCCCCAAAGACTCCCTACACTCCACCACCACCACACACCAACCCCCTTTCTAACCCCGAACATCACATTCCCCGCCGCCACCATCCCACCAAAACAAGCTCTCAACGTCCTCATCCCAAACTTGAACCATAAAAATTCACACTCTCATCAAGCTTCATGCACAAAACACAGAATCGCGTCACATCATAGACACAGTAGTAAGTGCTCCTCTCCACTACAGTACCGAATCTCGAATATACCCTACCCTACTCTACCCTGCCCCCCTTCTTCAGCGCCGAAACACCTCCCATTCCGACAAAGCCAGAACAGGACTCTCGTCAACAGGAATCAATATTGTCAAAGTGAACAAAACGCAGAATCTCGCCGTATTAAGCTTAGGACCGAAATAGGAAAAGCGGGAGAGAGATGCTGATGTGAGTTCCCGTGATGATGCGATGATGATCATTCCGTCCACCCTAAGTAAGAAAAATCATTCCACAATAAGTTCGTTTTCAAAAAAAGGAAAAAAACAACAACGGTACCATCTCGGCTCTCCGTCAGGAAGTGTCAAGCAGTCAAGCACTCACCAGCTATAATGGGATTTTCTATAATCGAAAATTTCGACGCCGCCTTGTCCGCCATCGCCATTGCGATCGAAGCGCAGGCACTGCGAGGCCGGAAATCACGAGGCGCAGGGGAATGAATGCGGGGAGTTTCGGAGTGCTCCGGCGTCTCTCGAACTAAACTGGGCTTATCGTCTCTTGAGTTTGAATCAGTAGGGTTTTAGGTAAACGAGACTATGACAGGCAGAACGAGTCAGTGGTTTCAGCCCTGTTGCCATCAGAAAAAAAAATAAAAAAATAAAAAAAAATTATGCAATGACATATGAGAGAAATGAAGAGAGCAATTGATTTTTTTTTTAATTTTTTTCCGACAAAGTATGAATTTGTTATGAATTTTTTGAAGTGTGTTGCCCAATTGATCTAAAAGAGTCTCTAGATTACACCATAACTAGCAAAAAGTGTATCCATGGTGGGCATCTTACTACCTAAAGCAATCACAATATTTTCTAGCATGACCACAATATGAAGGAATACAAAAATCACTTCTTGTGATGAATCTACATTGAAAATTGGACAACACTTAAGCAATCACTAATAATTCCATCACCATCACCCAAGGCATTGATTTTGGCTACTAACCAATCTAATGTAGTCCTAATCTCATTTATTAAATTTTTTTTGTCATGGATTGATGTAAGACTCTAATGGGTCATTCCCAAGTGCCTACCATGGGTGGATTGTGGCTTGTCAAAGATTGGTTTAACATAGTTTATACGGTGGTTTTCATGTGAACTTGGATGCAGGCTTGGTTCACCACTTACTAATTTGTGCCATGTGATTCAAACATGTCATTTGTGGCACCTTAATCCCTCATGTACTAACAATGTACATTTCAAAATTTGAAGTGTATACTAGTGATACAAAGTGGTACAAATAGGCTAGCAACTAAATTGTGGTAGAAATAGGGTAGTATATCTTTACACTAAATAATTAGTTTATAATATTAATGCGTGTAGCCCATTAACTTACCAAAGTCATAGTATTTTAACTTAGTAGAGTATTGTATTAATTTCAACCAACAAGATAATAGTATCGTAGGTAGGCAATACAATGTGCAAAATATATTTTTTAACATAAATGCCTTAGAAGAAGGAGGAATTAGTTTATTTATTTTTTGTATTTATCAAATCTTTATTTTTCTAATAAAATAAATAATCACTACAAATGTATCAACCTTGTTGACATTAATTTTGCAAGTGAATGATATTGAACCCTCACTATTAGAACATTTCAACATAGCCATATTAAATCATAAGTCTCATAGAATATTACATGTCCCACAGAGTTGAAAAGTATAGGATACAATCATTTTACATTCATTTCAAGTGGTAATTTTGGTTGTATATTCCTTAATTTACATCAAATTTTGAGCCAATTGGAGAATAATCTTTTGAAACAATGTAATATTAATTAGATATGGAGCCAAAGTATCATTTGAGCCTGTTCCATTCAAAATAAATAAGAAGGCAAAAATTCAATATAATAAAATCCAATTATATTTTAGATATGTCAATATTATAAAATTTGTGAAGGCAAGACCTTGACATTGAATTACCTATAGATTTAAATTTTTCTTGATTACTTGGTATTTATTAACTCATTAAGTCCCTAGAGTCTCTTTAGGGGATTGTTGAGGATTTGGGTAGATATATGATGACCTCAATTTTTGGCAAGATTTTTTGAAACTTCTTTAAAAATTGGAAAATGGATTAGCTTTCCAAGAATATAATTTTTATTTCAATTGATACCCAAGAACAAAAGTTATGCCAAATTACGCCTAAAATAGGAGAATGCATACAACAACAAAAACTCCACAAAAATTTGAAATAATTTTATTTTGTTATTTTTATTATGTTCTATAGATTATATTTCTGTATTTTATTTTATTCATTGTACTTTAATAAGTAATGTGGAAGTTATAAAGCTTATTGTTTTGTGGGCAATCTTAGCAAATTCTTGAGAAAAGAATATATTGGATTTGTTTTTGAACCCAATATTAATAACTTCTATTAAAAAAAAGTTATACATGGTTTAATTTGCTTTTTTGAAAAATCTTAACATTGGAATTAGTGTATTTCAATTCCATCTGAGAACTATCAAAAATTTATTTTTTCCTTTTAGCTTGTCCTACTTCAACTTAACATCTTTTAATTGATAGGGTGTTTTTTTGAACTTTTTTTCTAAATTCTCAACTCAATTCTTCAAAATAAAAAAATAAAAATTTATAATCTATAATACACAAATTTTAAGTTAAAAGGATTCAAAGCTTTATAATCTAGTCAAGTTAAGAACAAAAAAATTTGTTTTCTATCACTTTCAATGATTACATCTTGCAATCAATGCAATCAAAGTCTTTGAAATTTCTTTGAAAGATTCTCATACTAGTCCAATGCAAGATCTTATAGTTAAATATGAAAATAAAAAAATGTATATATATATATATATATATATATATATATATATATGTGTGTGTGTGTGTGTGTGTGTGTATGTGTGTGTATATGTATATGTATATGTATATGTATATGTATGTGTATTAAAAACAAATCAAGGCTAATAAAAAATAAAAATATTCATGATCAACAAAACAAAAACAATAGTGGTAAAAAAAAATTAAAAAATGTGAAAGCAAAATTGTTGAAATTCTAAAATGTTTTTTTTTGTATTTCCCTAGATCCTTCAATATAGAAAAGTAAAGTATTTGAACAATGCCATGATCAATCCTTACGTAACAAAATAAACTTTTGGCCTGAAAGATCTCTCATCAATTAGAGAATGTGTGTACAATCATATCTTTATCGTTGAAGGATGATGTTTTGAGTTAAAAGGATGACAAAAAAGAAGAGTAGACTTATCAGTTCAAAAATAGGATCATTTTTGGTTGACTACTGTCTAAAGTGTTTGGTGATAAATCTTGTCCTTTTAAGGAGTAGTCTATTACTCCAACCTCTCAATGATAATTGTTTACATCTTGTTATACCACAATAATAACAATTGCATTTAATAGTGACAATAAAGTACTTGTGAATGAAGAACTTGATGTAATTTACACTAAAAGGACAACACCTAAGGTAGACATGTAGTTGTGTTTAATAATGATAATTAAGTACTTGTAAATCAAGAACTTAATGCAATTTTAATCCTGAAAGAACAAGAGCCGAGGTAGACAAGGTAGTTGCATTTAATAGTGACAATGAAGTATTTGTGAATGAAGAACTTGATGTAAATTAACCATGTAAAGACAACACCTGAGGTAGACAGGTAGACAAATCCATTTCTATTTGGCCCCAGTACCATCCAAAAAATCACCACATGACTTACATAGGACAATGGTTTATATTTGCGTAATGATTACAAAGATTTAGGCGGTTATTTTAGATAAATTAGATTTTGGGCTAATGACAACATTACATTTTGACGGGTTTTTTTTGGGAAGGGTGGGGTGCATGTTGGATATAGAATCATTTGCCTATTTAAGTTTTATAGTTAACATTCAAGTACCATTGGACACATGGGAGAGTGGTTAAGATTGGTTACAAGATGTTCATGACTCCATTCTATGAAAGGTTTCGTAATTTCATAGTAAACCGCTTCAAAAATTCACAAAAATTACATTTTTTATTAGAAAATTATAATTCCACTTCTATGAAACAAGCGTACACCTTTGAAAAAATAGGTGCCCCTTTAGTTGGCCCCAAAATTTTCAGATTGCTAGTTTGCATGGTAATAGGCTTATCTACCTTATTGCCAAAGTACTTTGTCAAAAATGACATGCATTCTTCATTTCTACAATAATTTAGAAAGTCATCCATTGGCCACTTTTGGGCCTCAGGATCCTTCCGGGGTTAATTCTGTTTTCCGTTCGATTAAATGCTGAAAAGTGCATTTGAGAGCTGGAAAATGCACGTAAATCCTGGAGAATGCTGCAAAGCACTGAAAGCCACTGCAATATACTGAAAAATAAGTTCAAAGTTCTTTGATAGAATTAAGATTGGGTTTTCTATATACTGAAATGATATCCTTCAATCACCCAACACGAAACTCTTGATATCAGACAACTGAGTGGCAGTTACATGAGCCACGCCCATTCTACTAAGCTTATCACAAATTCTCTCCATCTGCAACAATTCTGAACATGCAAAACTATCCGAGCCTTCGCCTAACATAAAATGCAACAACTTCTGGCCACAAACATGTGCTTCTACCAAGTGAATAGCAACACGTTCAGTATCATTCTTGTCAATTGACACATTCTGCTCCACTTCGACACTATCAGTAAGAGTATCCACCAACATTTGACCATTTTCCACCAAGTCAGCTATCTGTTGGGTTGAATAATCTGCCTCAACGTTGGCTTCATCAACCATACTAATATATTCTGAAGCTGAAAGTTTCTCAATGGGATCACCACCTGCTGTTTTGCCGAGATCCAAAGCTGCAATGAGTCTCTCAAGCTCTGCAATTTCTTCATCCGTTCGCCCTTCTGCACGTTCTTGAAGACCTATAATGTCTGTAATCCAGTCTCGCGGAAACATATCCGCTACTCTCCAGGCATTTCGGACGAACTCAGCATCAAGGTCATTCCAAGTTGCCACCAGCCAGATCATACATTGCAGCAAGTTCAAATCCAGAACATTCTCTGAAGCAACGCATTGAGCCAAAATCCAGGCAACCAATTTGCGCTTGTAACGCAATTTCAAAGAGGCAAAGACACCTTGATCCAAAGGTTGAACCACCAATGTCGCATTTGCAGGAAAGAATAAGAGGGTGATGTTTGACAGAACAAGGGCGTCAAATTCACCAATCTGAGTCTTCTGCATGCCCTCGATGTTATGGCTCGCAGCGTTGTCCAACAAGATTATAATTTTCCTCCCTTTCTCAGCCATCCTCTTGTTTTCACCTGTCACCCAATTTGTGAAAACATCTGCACTCATCCATGCATTGCTATTTGAATAATAATGCACAAAAATATTGGGATCGAAAGCTTCAGGAAAGCATTTTGGTCGGGCCGTTTTGTGGATAAAAATCATCTTCAGCCGCTCCTTCCCAGAGATGTTTGCACAGAGCCCCAAAGTAACGCGATCTTTCTCCATTTCCCTCGGTCCACCTACATTCAGAGATTTAGAAGGAGGTGCCCTGTAGTACAAGCCTGTCTCATCGAAATTGAAAACATCCTCAGGGTCGTACGTTGCGATGATTTCAAGCAATTTGGCATGAGCAACTCCCCCTTCATGAACATCTACATCAACGGATTCACCATGGAGGTTCTGACATGAAACTCCATGTCTGGACTTGAACTTCTCCAGCCAGCCATGAGAAAGCTTGAAGTCGTTCTTAGAGATGCCAAAAGCATCTCTGAATTCCGTTGCTTTTTCAACAAGCATTGCATCACTTATAACCCCCCGTCGTGCCTGAATTTGACCCACCCATAACATAAGAGCTTTGTCTACTTGCGGCCATTTTGCATCCCTCACCCTCCTGGTTTTCCCCTCGCGCACATTTGGTTGAACTTCAAGCCACCTTTCTGATTCCTCAAGAATCTTGGAGATGGTCGATCGGTTCACAAGTCTGAAACCATGATGTTCAACCATGTACTTGGCAAGTTCCGAATGCGTTAAAGTAGATTTCTGGTTCTGAACTTCACAAATTTTCCTCTTCTCATCCCAGGTGAGGTCTACACGTTGCCGTTTGGGTTTAGAAGGACTAGGCATCTTCCAAAAAATTCAGACTCCGTCCTGGAGAAAAAAAAGGATACAGTAATCATCAAGTGCATTAAACTACAAAAATTGGTTGCTAAAATTGCACTAGTATAAATTGTGCACAAATGCTCAGTCCATCTATGTCAGTCACATCCTCTCCAGGACTAGAGACAAATTGCACAACAGTTTTCCATGACAACTGGCATTAGACATATACCTGAAGCTTTGGCACCACGGATGATCCCTTCCAAATTGATCAATATGATGAACACCTGGTAGGGCGATCCTTTTACTGTCTGCCTGCATCTACAAGGACCAATCGACCAATTACTAATTGACACTTGCTATCAAAAGGACCAGATAGGACCATCCACCAAGCACACAATCTTATTCCAATTCACATGGGAACTGGAATCTGGCAACACTAAACAAACATCTATGAAGTGCAACAGAGGATGAGAATTCAGATACAAAGGAAGCAAACGTTCTCCTAACTCATACTGGAATCTAGCAACAAAACTCCTGGTGGAGTTGCTCTAAAGTATAGCAGAAGTGGTTCACACGCTGCAAATGGAAGTCGAGCTCCAGGTTGGAGGTCTAGATTCAATTAGATTTCTATAAAGCGCCAATTCCAAAGAAACTAAAGAACTAGTCTTAAAAATGAAAATCATTAGAGCCAGAGACATCACGTGCATTGAATTGGAGGTTCGCTTTAGAGCCCCACTGCATGAATGAGTATGAACGTTAACTATCAATATTTGGAGTTGACATCAAAAAAACATTTGTTAACAGCTTTCACTACACTTTTCACAACAAACCACATCCAGGGAACGCATTTCATGTTTTCAATCATAATGCTACGATTTCCAGTTACTACCAACTATAAATTGTATGCTTCGAGAGGACCCTCCCAAAAAACGAGTAAATTTGTCCATTAAGAATCAGTGAAACCCTTAGGGTTACCAACCAGATTGACTCGCGTGTTTCCGCTAAAGAAGTAACCAATCACAAGTGGTAGCATCTCTCCCATGATTTGTGAAAAACACACTACTCTAGTATGCTGATAAATTTCAGTATTCCTATGGTTCAGCTTAATAACTTCAGAAAAGATTGCCATTCTCAGCCCACAGTAGTGGAAATCTGAAGTAACCACAGACCAGAGGTAAGAAGTTATCTATGGGCTCAAGTCATCTATCAATACCACTCAGCTCCAAGCCCGTACAAGCCTTCCACAGTGTTGCAGTCAACAGAGACCTCATAAGCAGAACACTGTAGATGCATAATTTATTCCTATCCAAATTTTTGTAAGTTCAGTAACATGCATGAATGATAAACCTGAGCCCTCTAAAAAAATATTCAAGTAAAATCATCATTTATCATAGCACAGTACATTGTCTAGTCAGGCAGAATCCTTCAATTCTAAAATACAACATGTAGTTTTTAGGTCACAGTTGCATATTAGTATTAGGGTGGAATTCATGTAGAGTGCTACGCGGATTTGAATTAAACCCCTTAAGGACCAAGATTTCATGGTTTTTAAATGACCAGTTCGATTGATCATAATGTGAAAAATATACTTCAGATGGGGAAAACGTTTATATCACCAGAACATGGGCACGTGTTCGTTAAAGAATAACTAAAATCAAAGAAAAGAAAGTCGCCAATCATTTGACCCACTCATTAATGCAAAAAAATCACGAGGTCCAATTAGGCCTCTTGGTCTTCTACGGATTAGCACAGAGATGGCATTATATTGGATGATATCCACACAGTATCCTATGCATGGGCCATGCAACTAAAGAGTGGCAAGTAAGGAGTCTCTCATCTAACTGATTAAACTAAACTTCTAAACCAGAGTTTGCAGAGGAGGTTAATATCCCTCAAGAACCAAGTATCCACGGTATTGAAATGACCAATTCCATTGATCACATTGTGAAAATACTATCCATATGGGGCCAATTTCATGTATCCAGAATCAACGAAGAGTGGCAGTGTATACATTGGTCGAAAACTACTAAAACTAAACTACAAAAAGAAAATTTGACAATAGGAAGTCCCCATGAAAGAGCCATCCAAACAACGGGCTCGAAAGGAGGAGTGTAGAAAACAGGACATTGTGCTCGGGACATATAATCAAGGGGAGCAAGGGAAAGTTCCGACTCCATGAACACACAGACACCAAGAACCAACGTCCTCACAAACCCCCACTTACACTAATTATATTACTCAAAAGAATTTTTTTCTAAGCAACATTCACCTCAAAACTACTTATTTCCAAACCAACAGATTCGAATTTCACATAAACCTACGAGAATTAATCCAAACATTCCAAGGAAAAGTTCCGACTCCATGAACACACAGACACCAGGAACCAACGTCCTCACAACCCCCCCACCTACACTAATTATATTACTCAAAGAATTTTTTTCTAAGCAGCATTCACCTCAAAACTACGGAGTACTTCTTTCCAAACCAACAGATTCGAATTTCACATAAAACTACGAGAATGAATTCAAACGTTCCTCCAAGGTTTCAGGGTTTAGGGTTTCAGGGTTTCAGGGTTACCTGACAACACTGACCAAGCCAGCCAACGTCAGTCGCTTCGAAAGCAGATGAAGCTCTGGCCAAAACTGCAAGGTGCCGTCCCTCCTAAAGGAACTGAACTTCGTCTGACGCAAGGACGAACAAATTTGCACCGCGCAGAAAGAAGAGAAAGATCTCGAAGAAATTCTCCAAAAGTGCGCCAACATTGGCTCGTGAAGAAGGGATTTTCGTCACCGTCGTTGTTGAGTGGGGGGACGGTGATATAATTCGGAGCAGCCAGGAAGGAAAGGCCGGGCAATGCTCCGTGAAACAGGAGCGGCACGGATGTTGCGGACTTCCGAATGAAGGTGGGACGAAACCCTCGGTAGACCCTCGGTAGGGGTCAGGCCCTGGCAGGTCCTGGAAAACTGAAGAACCTGGGTCGCGCAAGGTGGTCGCAAACCCTTTTCACACTTGACGACCTTCTTATTATCGTACAAGTACAAGTACAAAAGAATCTTCCTAAGTCGATCCTCCATAAGTAAATAAACCTCCCTAATTGATCTTGTCTGAGACATACCAGTTTAGAGAGGTTCTATTGTATAAGTATGCAATTATTTCTAACAAAAATTCTATCCAATGCAGCGTTCGGGAAGATTTTGGAGTTCTACCAGTAGATATCCTCCTTCTACAATAATGGTCCAGTTTTTTTTAGAGGGCACCGGTTTCATCCTTTTAACTCTGAAATTTTCCGGTTTTTTGCCCCCCATATCAGTTTGTAACCGGCCTATTTCCTTCCAAGTGAAAATTTGAAAAGTGAAAATCCTCTAATGTCAAAAAATTGCCGGTGTACAATCTAAAAAAGACATTACATTCTTGGTAGGAATTGAATTTGGCATAGCCTTTCACCAATTGAAAGCCAAGAATCCTCCCAACCCATGCAATATGGAGTTAAGTATGGTCATTGAAAAGGTTGCAGAAATCAAAGTTTAGGGTTTAGAATTTTCACCTTCTTCAAACGGCCCTCCCACCCCTCTTCCTCGGGTGCTCCCCTACAGCGAGTTGGCCCTGTCCTCAGTTGGCCTTGTCCTCAGATGGTCCCACTGACCCCCTTATGCAATACCCGACCTATCTTAACCCCGGATATGTGCCACTTACGGTACATGTATAGCAGCTAAAATCCTCCTTTTTACAAAACAAACCGGTTAAAATCCACCCTATTATAAATTGAGGCGGGTAAATTAACCCCCAAATTTTTATGTACACCGGTTGATTGCCTATCTTATCAATTTTTCCTCCGGTTTTCCATCCTTCACTTTCAAAGCTCAACCGGTTTTTTGACCATTTCAACCGGCTAACTTTGTATTAGCCGCCGGTTCTTCCCGGACATTGATCCAATGTAACTAAGGTAATTATAGTACACCTAAAATCACACAAACAAATTCCGTGGCATAATAAATAGGCACTAGAGAATAAATAACAATTTTCACAAATTAATGAAGGACTATGAATAAAAATGCACAGGTTGCAAGATGTCTGCATTTAAAGTGAAAAAAACAAGTTTTTCAATACACTGTGGGACTAGATTTTTTGACTTTGAACATTTTTTAACTTTATATTTTAGCACTTCAAAGTTTTGCACTTTAAATCTTTATAGTGGAGAACTGAGCTGAAAGTTTAGCAAAAAAAAATCAAATAAAAAAAACTTAAATTGTATTATTAAAAAAATTATTAAGTAGAAATAGGTACAGAGTAGGTACGAGATAGAAGGAAAATCTAAATATTACTATCTTTTACATGGAATTAAAATGCATTCATTCCAATGGTAAGATTGGTCTAGCCAAAAATCTAAATCAAGTGGAGTTGTTTTTTTTAAATTGTAAAATTGCATTCAGAAATGAATCCTACAAGTTATTGTATTCAGAAAGATGCTCTAAGAGCCCAAAAAAATTAGATTGTCCATAACTTTCTCATAACAAATGGAATGAATCAAAGTTTTCCAAAGAGACAAAAATGTAATCTATTGGAAAAAAATTCAACTTTTTTTTGCAAATTTTTTTTGTTGCCCCCTCTCTCTTGTTTTGAGCTTATTAGGGCATAACTTTTGTTCCTAGGCACCAATTGGAAAAAAATTATATTCCCACGAAGCTTATTAGTTTTCAAAAAAAGTTTAAAAGAATTAGGACAAAAGTTCAGCCTGTAGGTACCTGCCTAAAATTCCAAATGTCCGCCAAACTGACAATTGTCCTTTAGGAGTTAAATCAACTACATGCAAGTGCACCACCTCTATAGTACTATAGTTTAGCTACTCACTACCCAATGCAAATATTTTAGATAATTGTGCATGTTCAAAATTTTATAAACATCTGATCCAAATTGACCATGCACAATTATCTAAAATATTTTACTTATGTTGAAGGTCATTTGGTTCTTTGGGAATTAAATCTTGGTGAAATTCAAAAGAGTCTCTTAAATTTTCTTTATACATACTTTTTAGGGATCATATGGTAAAACAATACATTTCTAAAGTTCTTAATACAGGTGTAGCTAAAAACAATCCTAAATTCTTACAAATAGAAGTAGTAAATTTTAGGCAAGAATCTATATTGATAGGTTTTAAACATTAGGGGGGATTTGAGGCCTCCGGAGGGCCGTTTCAGGCTTGTTCCCGCAATCTATTTCCTTGTTCTACACCAGCAATAATGTTGTCAGAACTTTTTTTCAAAAAAAAATTTTCTTCTCCAAATATCATTTTAAGCAATATATATATATATATATACATTAAATGACATGGCATGGTCTCGGCCACATCAGCCAGTAGTTATCCTACATTCCTACAGTCTGAGAACGCAGGATAATTTGCAGTCTTTTAGAGGCCTCAAATAACATCTAATGAAGGGGTGAAAAATGGATGTTGTTACCTTTGTAGTGCAACAATGGCAGCATTTGTAACAACACATCCCTTTTATGATAAGAAATACTTCCTCTGTCCCACTAAAAACCTCCAAATCAAGCACAATTTTTGTCCCACTAAAAAGCTCCGTTTTTAGATTTCGATTGTTGGGTAAGTGTTGGCCATGCTGAACGGCCTTGTGGGGGCAAGTCAAGTGATTAGGGAGCATTCTTTCCCAAAAAATTCTGGCCTTGCCCATATGAGACACCTTGGATTCGTTGTGCTTCCTTAGATAGTGGTATTGACAATGGATTTGGTGACCACTTTGACACTTCGAAGAGTTGTTCTAAGTGGTGTAGGGATCTTTGTTGTGGGTATTTAGGTTGTAGTAGATGTTTTTAGAATCCCAATGTTGCTACCAACATTTAAATCATCAAGAATGATGGAGCTGGCAGCATTTACAAATTTTGTCAAAAATGGTACTTTCTGCATGGATTTTGGGTGCCTAAACAATGGTGCCTAAGTTGGAGATTTTGCAAAGATCTAAAGGATGGGTTGCTAGTTTTTGAATGCATGTATCCCTATTAGAAAGACTAAAATTTTTAGTTAATCCTTCATGGGGAAGCTTTTTGGAGGTTTTTAGTGGGACACAGGGAGTATGAGAAATATAGTAAATTCTTTAGATTATCTAGGTTGGGTAATAAACACAACAATACTTTTAATTTTTGGATGAAATCTTATAGGAATGAATATGTGACTTTCTACATGGATGAAACTTGTGAGAGTGCGTACTAGTAGTGAAGGCCTTGGTTGGGTTTTTTTTCATTTATTTTGGACAGGGGGGTAATTGAAATGGATTGTAGTAATATTGATAATGATTTATTTTCAAATTTTTTTCCTGAACTTGAGACCAATATGTTTTTTTGGTATCTTATTATTGCCAAAAAGTATAGGAAATTTATGTATCTATTCAGTATATACAATTTATGTGTTTATGTTTGACTTTTGTACACACACACACACACACACACATATATATATATATATATATATATATATATATATATATATATATATATATATATATATATATATATATATATATATATATATATATATATATATATATATATATATATATATATATATATATATATATATATATATATATATATATATATATATATATATATGTATATATATTTTCAAGATTGTTTTTGAATATTTGGTTGAAAATAGGTGTTTATACCTAACTTGAAGTTATCATTTTCTTTCAGAAAAATCACTTCAAATTTTTATGAGTTTTTTTGATTGTATTATTTACCTCATTAAATCTATACTATAAAATTTGATGTTTTTATTTGCTTTTTTTTGTTTGTGGTGAACCACAGAAATCTACAACTCTTGGTGTAAGGGGGGTATTACTGTCATATAGTCCTTGAGCAAGGATTGCCTACAAAACAATTTCTACACCATCCTGACCCAAAAGTGTGACATTTCAAATTCCAAAGTTAAAAAAAATAGAATAATAGAAAATGAGATTTTTTTTCCAAATGTACATTTTTTTCCCTATCAATATGTTTTAGCCATTGATCTAAAACATTGGAATTGTGCAAATCTAGACCAGACTACACTAAATTTTTTTACTACTACTACTAATTAACTTTTCAAAATTTTCATTTGTTTTCTAAAATCACCTCCCGCTAATTGTTTTTCATTGTGAGATTTTTCCAGTTTTGTGAAATTTTCAATTTTCAAACTGCTAAACCACATGAGCACCCAAATCTTTGATCTTTGCTCTATTTCTATTGATAGCAACATCAATTTATCTTGCCATTGAAAGGATATATTATTCATTTACATTCAATTCATTTTGAAAATCCATAATTGATTCATATGATGTCCAAAATGCATAAGAAAGATTTTAAAAATCCTTATAACTTTCAATCCAAAAATAAGTGAATATAAAAAAAAAAATTACTCACTTGCTCATTTGGACAAAATTGGATGTGAGGGAGGCAATCCATTTCTGACCACTTAAGTAGTTCCATGTATCTAAAGGGTGGGTTTCCTTAGTGGGAAAATTATCCCATACACAGAAATAGAGTTTAAAAGGTTTCTGTAATTTTTTAGATTTTTATATTTCAAAACGTAATTAATATGAATTTTTTCTTTGAAGATTCTCTTTGACCCATACTAGACATATAGACCTTATTATTTTTTATCAAGTGCTGGTCGCAAAATCTACATAACATTATCACTACAAGAGAAAGGGGTGTTTTAAGTATAGTCCTAGTAGTATCGTCTTTTAAATGATGACTTTTAAATAAGATTTTCAATAAAATTTTACTGAAAAGATAGTGTATTAACTAGACCCAAGACGGGTCCTTTTTGCCTCTCCAGAAAGAGAGAGTCCCTTGCTTTGAAGGTTCTGAAAACTTGGCTGCAACATTGCACTTGGAGGAAGGGGATGGTCCAGTTGATGGGCCAACCAGTCAGAGTCTCAAAACACAACAATACTCAACCAATCATGTGTGTCATATTATAATTGAATTTCCCCCAAGGTATCTAGGGAGGAATTATACCTCTACACGGGGAGGGGGAGAAAGTCTCTGGGTTTAACAATATTATGCACCAAGGATTGGTTACAAGATTGGGAGTCTTGTAGCCTATCCTAATGCAACACAACTACATTCGAAATTGTGCTATAATTATTTATTGTTCATCTCCTCTGTATGGAAAGAGAATAGTCTACATTGCCAGAATGATGTGTATGCATGCTATCAAGAATGGGTTGTCTCCTACAGTTGCGGGACGTTAAAGTGTTCATTTGAAGTTTGCATCCTATGTCTGTCTTCCTTTAGTCATGGATAAATGTGAAAAATTACCTCAATTTTGTAGTTGCTTAACCCCTAAAGCCCTGAACATGCTTTTTTGAGAACATAGTGTTTTTGGGCAGCTCACTACGAGCGGAGATTTCAATTTTTTTCTTTGAAATTTTCACACAACATTTTCCCGAGGAGTAGCTTTAAGGCCCAACAATTTTCATAACTCTTGACTACATGATTAAACAGTTATTGCATGATATGTCATTTTCATTGCTTGGCGGGCAACCCGGGCAGCAAAAAAAACTTCTTTAAAAAATAATTTTTTGAAAATTTAAAACTTGAAATTGGTTCTTTAGATTTATATGTACGCGGGAAGCTTTGAATCTTTCCATTTGGATTAACGAGTCAAAAGTTATGAAGATTCTTAGTTTGAGGGTAGTTATGGAATCTCAACTCTAAAATAAACTTTGAAGTCCTTTTTCTAACTCAATTTTTAATATTTTTGAACAAAACAAAAAACATTGGGTGTATATTGTTTATTACAACATTACAACCGCTAGGATTGGAATTTTTCAATTCCATAATTAAATTCTAGACAATTTAGTATTTTGAGTCATTCTCTACCTCTTCCTACTTACTATTTTTTTCCTATATGTTGTACAATTCCAAATGATTTGAAAATTTTCAAGGATGTAGCCAACTTGCCTTGAAGAATGAATCCAAAGAGTTACCACCATTTTGGACATTTTTTCATACAAATGTGACCTTGTTAAAGGCAGCTGCCTGGATTTTTGCAGTGATTAAAAAAGGGTTTTTGTCAATTCAAACGCTATTATCTTGCAATCTACATGGTGGAAAATTCTGAAATTTTTTCCACATCTTCTTAAACCAGTATACTACAAGATCCTACAGTTATATGTGTTCAATTTTTTTTTTTCTTCTAAAATTTGATACTTGTAATAGAAAAGGCAGTTTTTGGAGCGGTTTTGGTGAAAACATAGTCAAATACCTTTAGGGGTTAATTAGTGCCCTGTGTTCTTCATCTTTCCTATTGTGTTTTTCACCTTTGCTAGCAACCTTTCGATAATTTGGAGCCTCTGATTCCAAATTTGAAAACAAAATTTCCTAGTTTTATCATAGGTGGGAAGTAAAAATTCCAGTGTTTTCCCAAGGGTAAAAACGCAGACTTCGAATGAACCACTTTAACGTCCTTTGTAGTTACCTTAGTCAAACTGCTGTTCAGCTTAGCAGGACAAAATTCCAGCCACTGAGTTGCACGCCACCGGCCACCCATTCCGGCCCCACCCGGATAACCTTCTCCCCGTTCCCGCGTGATGACGCATTCAGCTCACCTACTTAAACCGCGGTCTAACCCTATCTCCACCAAGTCGGGACCCCCCCCTACGACCATGCCATCCACGACCCACCTCTACGACCGTGCTTGTCCCCCCTACGACCGTGACGGCCCGCCCTCCCCTCCCCTCCCTTCCCTGCCCCCCGCAGGCTCTTGCTGGGCTTGCGCCCCTGTTGCTGCGAGTCTTGTGCTCCCTTCGTCCTCCACGATGCAAGCTTCGTAAGTTGCCCAAATTCCTCACCTAGGGTTTCCACAATCACGTCCTGTCGCTCGTGGTCACGCTCACCACGTAAACCCTCACACTTGCTGGAGCAGCAACCCACCTACCTCTTTGTTTGCTGGCGTCCCACAGGTTGCATCGTTAGGGTCTCGGGGAGAAAACGCGCCAGGGAGGGGAGCACAACAAGCTTGGAGAGAGCGAGCGCGCTCTTGCGTGTTGTTTTTTCTCCCTCTTGATTTTGGCACGAGGGTGCGGTTTTCTGGTAATGCGGGGAATTTGGAATTTGGGGTTGGTGAGGACGAGTTGTTAGGAGAGTTGTTAGGGTCAGGGAGAAGGTAGGGAGAGCGGAGAGGAAGAAGAGGAGGGAGCGTTGTGAATGCGGGACGGATAGGCTAGTGGTGACGATGATGACGGGTTTGAGTTTTAGGTTTTGAGTGTGAGTGTGAGAGAGTGTGTGTGAGAGTGTGTAATTTTGGGGCTATGAGTCAAGGAATGTGAAGGTCGCGGGTTGGTAGGGTTGGGAGTAAGAGAGAGATTGTGTGGACGAGTGCAGGGGTTGGGTGGTTGGAGGAGTCTGTATTGATATTGCAATGTGATGCTCGCCCCAACGGGAGATGGTGAGTTTATATTAGGGCGGGTGATAGTGCTAGGGTTTGTAAGGGGAGTGTTGGGAGAGGAGAGTTCGTTGTTAAGGGCAGCGGAATGGGTGACGCGGATGTAGGAGCGATGGACACGGGGGATGCGGCAGCGTCTCGAGCGCTGCAAATGGAAGGAGGGTCGCTTCCTCCGCGGAAGCGATTGCTGGCAGGGTTGAAGCTGAATGGGTTGCTGGCGACGTCGCCCCCCCCGGTGGTGTCTCCCACTGTGGAATCAGTAGTGCGCAAGGGCGAGGAGGGGTGCATGGGTTGTAATACCGTGGATAGCAACAGCTTGCGCAGAATCAAGCGAGGGGGCGTTTCCTTGCGTCTTTGCAGTGCCTGTACCCTACTTTACTCGAAGAGCATGTTCTGTCCTCATTGTTTAGTTATGTACCACGACGCGACTCTGTTAGGAGTCCCGTCGATGTGGCTGGTGTGCACGCGATGCAAGCGGTCAGTGCATCCTGAGTGCGAGCAGAAGCATTCGGGGAGCAAGCCGGACGCCGCGTCGTACATTTGCTTGGATTGTGTGAAACGGCCGAGAGAGGCCAATGGAGTGACTGGGATGCGGAGCAAATCCGGTTCGGGGAGGCCGAACGAGACAGGCTCCAGCCCTGTCGATTTCGTCAGCGCAGCTCTCAAGAAGCCGCGCATGCACAGAGAGCGCAGAGATCATCACGGAGACGGTTCAAGATTCGAGCGGCACAGGCCGAGTCCGGACGCAGCGGGCGTCGCGAAAGCTTCAAGCTTAGGGCCGCCAAGGAAGGTGGTGTCGTCACAAGCACCACCGTTGGGGGTTGCTGCAGGAGCAGGAGCAGCAGCAACAGCAACAGCATCGCCCCAAGAAGCAGCCGTGGCTGCGCGGAACGCCGCAACAGCTGCGGCGAAAGTAGCCGCGGCAGCGAAGGCGAACGCCGCTGTCAAGGCGGGTGCCGCCGTGAAAGCAGCTGCAGCGGCGAAGGCCGCTCTGGAAGCTGCGGCGCTGGCTTGCAAGGCAGAAGCTGCGTGTCGTCCTGAGCATAGAAGGAAACTCGGAAGCTCCGAGGCTAGGTTGGGTGCTCCCGTGAGGCTCCAAATCAACGTGCACTCGGAGCCGCGAAGAGAAAGGTCAGCCTCGATGAAACACGAGCGAGACGATGGGTATGGAGGAAGACGTCCATCGGTGGACGACGAGGAGCTCGCTCGACAGCTACACCGGGTGATCAACAGCTCCCCTCGAATCTCTCGAAGCATGACTCCGATGCGTCGGAAAAACCCGTCCGTGAAGCCCGGAACGCCGTCCAGCGGAGTGAGCAACAGCAGCGCTGAGACAGTTAGGGCTAGGCCTCGAAAAAACCCATCTCCAGTAGAACCCGAGGCCCCCCACGAGCCCGAGCAGCAGCACCATCAATTCAGGCATCAGCAGACAAGGCCGCGGTCGATAACTCACAAGGAATTTCGACGCATCGAGAGTAGGGTTTCCAGGCACGAGGTGAAAACGGCTGACGAGGGGAATGGGGAAGGCGTGTGCGGGCTGGAGCCTTCGAGTGAGCAGGAGGCTGCGTTGAGCCACATGGGTGAGGCTCAGCCAGCAGTGAAAAACGAGGCCATGGATGGCGTGATGTTCACCCCTGCGGGTGTGCACGACGACTCCAGCATCTTGTTCGACGCCTTGGTGGAGGTGGACGGCGAGGGCATGCATGCAACGGGTGGCGGCCAGGCGAGCCACGATCGACGGCCGGACTATTTGCAGGAGATTCTCGAGGCCGCAGTGCTGACGGACGCTGGTATGTTCAATGATGGCACAACCCACGCGGTCTCTGATCTGGACATCGTAAGGCCAGAGCCTGGAACTCCAGAGCAAGGGCAGGAGCCTCTTGAGACGTCCGGCTTGCAGAGCGAGGCTGTGACAAAGGACGCGGAGGGGGAGTCAGGGGATGCAATGAAAGAAATGGCCGGGGAGGTAACCGTTGCAGTGGCCGGCGACGCAGTGGCCACAGAGGCAGGTGATGCAATGGCTGGAGAGGCAACAGACATAATGACTGGGGAAGCGGCTGACTCAGTGGCTGGGGAGGCAGCTGTTACAATGGCTGCGGAGGTAGCTGACTCAAAGGCTGGGGAAGCAGCTGACACAACGACTGGGGAGGCAGCTGTTACAATGGCTGCGGAGATAGCTGACTCAATGGCTGGGGAAGCAGCTGTTACAACGGCTGCGGAGGTGATGCCTTCGGGGCAGAATGAAGGGAACGGTTCAGTTGTTGTACATGATGTAGAGATGCAAGAGGTAGGCAGTGTTGATGCAACCCAAATGGGTGAGGAAGATGGAGCTATGCCTGAACCGTTGAGTACAAGGGGAGCCAGGGTGGAGGAGAGCTCAGGTGGCGAAGCAGCAACGGAAGAAATGAGAATTGAAGCGGATGCGATCACGCCCAGTCCGGTGGGAGCTGGAGTGCCCTCGGAGGAGCTCAAGCCAGATGCGTCTGAAAGTGAAGCACGAGCAGCGTCAGGGGTGACGGCAACGGGGTCGGCATCTCAGCAGAGTAAGCTGAAGGGAATCCCTGGTTGTTTGCTAGTAACGAGGCTTTTGCAATGGGAACAAGTGTAAATGAAGGTTGCTAGATTGGTTACTTGGTTACCGAATGCTTTATATGTCGTCACTTTGTATAGGGGTCTCTCGTGAGTATTCTATGGCAGGTTTTGAATTTTTGGGATCAGCGTTTCGTGATTCTGTGTTTATGTGTGGATTTTGATCAATCTACTAGTGATCTGGTTTTGATCAGCTGATCAAATTGTTAGACGGCAATCTTGAAGGTTGGACCAAGTCAACCGGATTAGCAGTTGCAGTAGCTATGTCTAATTTTTGAGAAATTGATTTCTACGTGCTGGTGTGCAGGTGGTTGATCATGTTTTCTGTTTGAAGGATGGCTTTTTCCCTCTTCCGTCACGCACCGTTGTGCAATCTTCAAATCTCTTTCGAGATTATCCAGGAACCTGTCTTCGTTGGTAGCTGTCAAATCCGAAAAACAGTGTGCTTCAGCATGTGGTTCAATTTCCAGACTGGTCATTGTGTGGTTGCGGATGTTTAGTAGGGGTGCCTGGCATTGACGGGACAGAAGGTTTGCAAGTCGAGATCGCCTGTTGTGAAGAAGTCCCTTTGCCGGGTTTGACTGAATATTTGAGAACCAGCATCACTAGTAGGCCTCTTGAGGGTTTTACCCTTTCTTGGTTTACGTTTACGGAACAGCCTAGAAACTGGTCCAAAGTATTTCAGAGCTGCCTGCTGAGGAGAGATAGGATGGTCGTTCCTGATTAATTTGTATCTTACTGTGTAGAAACAGGCTCAAGCTATGTCAGGTTGTTGTTGACAGGTTAGGACAGATTTTTTTATCTGCTCTAGAGAATGGAAACAACGGACGGTGGATGTCGGGTGAGGCTGGAAAGAAACCTCAGAGCAAGTTTGCGTATAGATTTGTATATAACTACAGTAGTGTACCATGGGTCTGGCTGGCTAGCGCGCTGTGAGGACAACTCGACGAGGCGACTGGTTTAACATTTATTTCTGTTCTTTGCCACAAGTACTGCCCCACAGCAATTGTAGAGTGTGGAACGGTGTGTAAAATGGATATTGTCATGTTTCTGCTTATAAAAACTTGGGGTGGTTTCCATGCCTTTCAGGTTGACGCACTTTGTGAATTTTTTATGTTCTGTAAAATATCTTCCCTCTTGGAAGGTGTGATTTTCTTACCTATCTCATGTACAAGGGGAAGATGTTGATCAGTTTGTGTTGTGATGTTGTAATAACTGTTCAGCTTATGTGTTTATGTGTTTGTTTATTGGATCTTACCAAAAGAGGAGTAAGCTTTGCCAAAGCTCACGAGGGAAGTTTGAGTAGGACCGGACTCAAAAAGTGAGTTTTGGTATAAGGAGAAAGCCTCTTGCAGAATACTTGTTTGGTTGTTTCTGTTATAGGAAAGTGTGTCAAACTCGTGTATAGCCCTTTTTTTTTAAATTTATGAGAAAGTGCTAGGATGGTGATTACCTCAAATTTGGTGAAGCATTGTATTTAAATATTCATCCATCTTTTGGACCAACAAAACACTTTTCAATCATATTCACGCACTTTTTCATCTAAATTTGGCAACTTCATTGACATTTTTAATAGAAATGGAAAAGTTTTGATGAGAAAAGATTACTTTTATTTGGTAAAAAATAGACATTTATTTCAACATTGTTTTAGTAATAGTTTTGAAAATTTGTGTTATTTCCATCACAATTGTGTTAGATTAACCCCTAAGAGCCCAAGGCCTTTTCTACCTCAAAAATCACCCAAAACTGCCATTTCTAGAGTATTCATCAAAAAAGTTTGAAAAATTGATTTTTTGGGAATGTAACCATTGGATCTTGTAGTTAACTTGTGTGAGAACATGTGGTAAAAATTTCGTGAGGTTTGACCGTATAGATTGGGAGATATTTGCATTCAAAGTCTTTTTTTTTTTTTCTTTCCACTGTGCCCGAAAATTTCAGATGCCTTTGACCGTCATTTGCTGAATTTTTTCCCACTACAGACCTCCAATTTATAATTTTTTCTTATGGGGAAACATGTTAGGCATGTGCATACCAATTTACAAGGCAATCCAAGACAATCCCGATATTCAAAAAAATTAAAATTTGCCACTATGTCCCAAGAAATGACAATACAATAGGCCATTTTCAAAAAAAAAATCCCATCACACATTTTGTGACCTAGGAAATCTGAACGGTGGATTGAAAGATGCACTTGTATTTTAGAAGTAGAATTTTTTTTTTTTGAAAAATGTCAAAATCTCTAACATCTACAAGCTCTTAAAGCCTCATGTGACCTCCCAATAGGCACAACAATAGCCTCTCTTGCCACCTCTTGCCACCTCTCCTCTCTTGCCACCTCTTGTCTCTTGTCACCTCTGCTGCCCCCTTGGGAGTCAAAGTCAGATTCCTAAGGGGCAGTAGATTCCCGAACTGAAATTTTTATTCAATCCATCATAACTTTTGGAGGGTAAGTCGGAATTTGATGAAATTTATCTTCCCGCGAAGCTAATGAAATTTCCTATCTCCCAAAAAAGTTTCAAAAAATCATATGAAAAATTGAGGTCACATGAGCTTGCCCAAAGTACCAAATAACCCCCACACAGACACTTGAGCTTTTAGGGGTTAAAAAACCATCACTAAATTGGAATAATGTAGATTTCTTCTAGTATTTGAAATGGTGCAATTTAGTCCCATGTTGCCAAAAATAAAAGAGTTATGATGTCAGTTGAGGTTGATGTGAACCTAGGCAATGCATGGTGTTTAAATACAAAATAGGCCCTACATTATGTATAAGGTGAACCTACCTATTACCACCCAAAATCTAGTTCCACTTTTATGTATTTGTGGTGTACATTTTTGTTTTGAAATGTACTTTGGCTATATAAGGGTGGAATTGAGATGAAAGGTACACCTTAATTGACTTAAATATTGTTGAAGATGCAAAACGTCCTTTGGATGACTTCAACTAAGATTGTAGGATGGAAAAAAAATGTTTTTTCATCCATTTTTTCATTTGTTGTTATTTGAGTACATTTTCAGTGAATAGTATGCTAAATGAACCCATTATGGTATTATTGACTTTTTAAAAGAAGAAGGCGTTTAATCCGTGGATTGCCCTTGCAATGCATTTATTTTAGCCATTTCTTGCTTTTTTTCTCTTGATGTGAATTTCGGCCATAAAAGTGGTATTTTTTGAATTTGAGGCAACCTAATGAAATGAAGCTTATCAAGTGCATTTTCTATTCCAATTGAAATTTTGAAAAAACCATGAATTTCAGTATTTTATAGCAATATGAACTTTGGACCTATAACCATGGTTTGTTGATTCTTTAATTTTAGAGTACAATAGCTTTAGTTTGTTCTATAATGTTATATGCTATAACGTACAAATATGGTGAAAGTTTCACATTTATTGAGTATATTCTATATTTGATATGAATTTTCTTCATAAACTTTTTTTTGCAGTAGTTTCAAATTTTTTACGACTTACAAAAGACAAATGGTTTTGTCTTTGAAAAAATGAATGTAAATTAGCTGTTCATAGAATCGGGCCAAATTTGGGAACGGGCCTAAAATAGTCTTCTAATGGCTTCAAATTTCATCTAATGTTATGTTTTGTTTCCTCAGCAATGTTTATCAGGGTTGTAACATCGTCCCTTGGGGCTGCATATGGGCTGCACATTTTTTATTAATTTTTTATTCGCAAAATTGACTTCCTGCGCCACTGTCACAGCAGAAACGCTGCACGAAAATTGGGGAAATCAACATTTCTTTGCCTCGTATAACTAAATTTCAGGGTCCTCCAGAGGGCTCATTTTTTCTCTAATGTTAGTTGGTTGCTAGTTTGCATGGTGGCGTTTCAACCATCATGAATTTGAACAGCCTCTCAACGAGGGTCCCAATTTGCGAGTGCCGTTCTTCCGATGCTGTGACGCACCTGCGAGGTACCATTTGCACTTCTCTCTGTCTCTCTCCTTGTCTTTGCTTGTGCGTACGCGCCTTCCTTTCTCAGGATTTCCCGCAGTGGTCATCATCGGAATGAAAGCGCATTTCTTTAGTTGCAATACATGTACTGTAGTAGGATAAAGTACATGCAT
Source organism: Neckera pumila (assembly GCA_963969595.1). Lineage (NCBI taxonomy): Eukaryota > Viridiplantae > Streptophyta > Bryopsida > Hypnales > Neckeraceae > Neckera > Neckera pumila. The sequence continues at coordinate 4,207,126 of OZ018415.1, read as the reverse complement.
GTCTCCTCGCTGAGGATTATCTTCGGTGATTTTTTGCTTGAATATATTGCAGCTGTTAAGCTCATTTCGTGTGGCATTTTCTTGCACCTGGCCTACGCTTAATTAGTTCGCACCCGTGCTCTTTCGGTGGTGTAGACGTGTTTCGAAGTCGCTTGTATGTCGCAGAGTCTGTGCTGGTGGATACTGCTGAGGGGATCGCAATATGTGGCTATCCCTTGTCATTCATCTCATGTCCATCGATGCTACACCCGAGTTCTTTGGGTTTTATTTATTTTTTTGAATTGTAACAGAAGAGGAAGAGAAACGAGAATCCAGCGCTGTTAATCCGTTGCGACAGAGAGGGGGGGCGGGATGAAGAAACCCGCAGTTCCCTCCGACGATGGCGAGCGAGGTTGTCGGTTCAGCAGGTGTCCCGCCATCTCCATGACAGGTTGTGTGTAAATCTGGCTTCTGACACGCCGCGGTGGTGGATGGGTGCACATGGTTTGCGAATGCAGGTTATGATGCTTGTGCTCGAAGTGTGTGGCAAGCTGATTCTGGTGGATATGGCAAGCTCGTAGATCATTGAGCAAGTAGGCGTATGGAAAAATTTGAAAGAAGGTGGAGGCCATGACTTTGAACTTTGGTCGCGGTGGTGATCGACTTCCTAGACGCGGATGTGCTCTATAACAAACTGCTCTAATGATATCGTCTGAAATGGACAATTTTTCCCTCATTGAATTGAACAATCTTTTCCCTGTGATAATCTCAAGATCTGTCGGGGTCCTCCATCATCGGCACTCAGGACTTATTGGTCTCTTGTTTCTAATTCTTCCTCATATCCTATTAGAGCATCACCATCATCACCACCAGTCCGCAAAATTGGACCATGGCATGAAGAAGTGGCGAGGCACTTACTGCCTCATGACGTGTGACTCCGCACCAACAACCCCTTTACAGTCCTAGCTAAAGTTCTTCCCCCTCTTCTCACACCTCTCACTAGTCTCCATGTCTTCCATTAAAATCATAGTCAAAGTTGACCAAGTTGGCATGAGTGTAAAACTGCCCAAGCAAATGTAAAAATGACATGACAAGTTGTTGGTGTGGAGCCCTTTTTCTCATACTGAGCACAGCAAGCAAAAAGTGAGGTTGCAGAGGTTGAGTGGCGCGGCTGGTGGCGATGCTCTTACATTTTCAGAGTGTTAGTACACCTGCAAGAGCAAACATAACATTGGTTGGTGAATACGAAACCTCTTGATGTAGCTTTTGTGTAGTGACCTATTCACTTTTACAAGGAAAAGATGCTTCAGGTCAATGAGGGAGAAACTGCTTCAAGTCAAGAGAGGATGAGATTGTTTGATACTCATAAAAACTGCTCATATACTGTTGCCTGGATGGTTGGGAATCAGAAGTTTGCTCATCGTAAACCACTTGCGGGACTTCTCCCATTCATTCTGCAGGGAAGTTTCTGCGCCGTAATGCCCGATTACGTGGGCAAACCCGTGTAATCGGGGATTACAGATTTTTCATCCAGCTCCAATTTATCATCCCGATTTTCCTTGAATTTTGCTTGTGCTTTACATCGGGCAATACCCTTATTGTCGGGCATTGCGCCAAATAATCGGCCCTCCTCATTGGGCTCCGCCCTCCTCGTCGACCAATTATTTGGCGCAATGCCCTCCTCTGCAGGCATTGCCCTATACCAAATGTCCTTTTTTACGAATGTGTACCTACTTGTTCTGTTGAGCTAGTGGGCGTTGGAGCTCCACTTTGGACTCTTCAATCGTAGTATTTGATATGATCTCTTTGCCCCAACTTTCTCCGGTTCGTTTGAAACCCATTGGGAGGGTTGCTCGAGTGATGGAAAGTGGGTCTTCAAGATTGTTTGTAAATCTTATGGTCATGACTGAAATGAATGAGCTTGCAGTGCAGATCGTGTGGGTAAAGCTTGCAGCTTTCAAGCGGCTTAACCAAGTGCTCTCCAGATTCAATCCATTTTCTTCTCAACTAGATGCAACAAGGTCTTTGCAAATGAGTTCAGCTGTTGTCCGGTTCTTATTCCTGCAAATTTGCAACCTTTCCATGTTGCGTAACCTTTCCATGATGTTTAAGTTGATGCCTCAAAAAGCAAAATTAAAATTCTTAAATAGCATAAAAGTGTGCTGACTAGGCATGTCACGTCATCATCAATGGTTACCATGTCACTTTTCTTGCCACCACATTAGGTGCCATGTCAGCAACAAACCGGATGAAAAAATTCATATGTGGCACTGCCCGCCTATGGGGAGCTGATGTGGAGGTTACGTGTCTTCCATGTGCCACATTGTGGCTTGCTTGCAAACTATGATGTTTTTAAAAAATAAGCCTAATTTTAGCACATTTTTTACACAACATAGTGCATTTTTTGTGTGTCTGTTATAACAAATTTTAAGAGACATCAACGTAGACCAATTCTCTGTCAATGTGAATGCCATGACCCGTTTTTTTAGACGTAAAAAAAAAGGTCGTTTTTTTATAGTGTTTTGTTTTGTTTTGTTTGTTTGTTTGATATCTTGAAATCAAATAAACTATGAGTCCCCTGACTTTATTCTTGGTACTATTGGGAAATTCTTTGCAAGGAAGGGTGTAGAGACTTTGTTTTGTGGCATTTGGACCTATGGTGTGAAAGTTATCGATTTTTGAATTCTTTGAATTTAAAAAATTGAATTAAATTATCTTTTAAATTTAAAACATAACTTTGACATTGCATGTCCAAATACCACAAAACTAAGCCCTTGCACTCCTTCATGCATAAAACTTTCTATTTGTATCAAGTATGCAGCTTTTCAAACTGCAACAAAGCTCTTGCACTCTTTTGTGCATAAAGCTTTAGATTATGAAATTATTATTTTGGTCAGGGAAGTTAGTAAAGTTTTGACTGTAAGGTTTCAAAATTAAAAATAAATAAAAGTCTCTTGGTACTCGGTAATAGCTCACCGCCTCGCCCCTATCAGCACACAAGGGTAGGGGAACAAAAAATAAGGTCCGGAATCTATATCTACTAGTATAGGGGCATATATCAACTGTAATGTAAGGTAGGGGGCTGTAAAAGCGACCTGTCTCTAAAAGCGATTTGGTACATTTTGCCTCTAACATGTATCAAAAGTGTACATTTCAAGAGGCGGTCGCTTTTAAAAACCACTATGTTTTCAATTTCAAAAATTCATAACTAATTCCATGAAGGTCCAAAAAATATGAAACAACTTGGATTAGATGCCAATTCCATTTTTCTTACTACAAAAAATTACTGAAAATTATTTTAAGCAGTTTAGCTTGCCCAAAAATGCAAATCAACTCTTAAAGAGTTGCTTTTACAGCCCCCTACCTTACTGTCCAGTCCAGGACTTCCAACTAAGGAATGATTCTGCTAAAAACAGTCAACAAAATAAAGTGAGTCATTCAAAAAGTTGACTACGAGGTGAGGAAGCATCACCCGGCTTGCAAAATGCAGTGGATTTTGGCTTCGAAAGTGCGTTAGTCTAAACTCTTTCATGTAAAATTTCAATTGCATTTAGTCTCAAATGAGATTTTCCCAAATGTTATTTATAACGAAGTCTGTACCTAATTTACAGTTTATTTTATGTTCAAGTCTTCAACTCCTCTTCATTGAACCAACTGTACGGAAAAAAGAAGCATTCAAGTTTTGATCAACTCTTGACTGCAGTTTAACTTGGGTGACAGATTTAAACTGTTTGCATTAGAAAAAAAATTAGCCCTCCAAAGGGCTATTCCACGGACACTCTTATTGCTCACTGGGGGTACTTTTCCAGGTTGACAGGCCAAACTTGAAATAGCTTGGCATGTCAATTTGGAGGGCCCTCTGAAGGGCTGATTTTTTCTCTAATGGGTTCACTAGGGTATTCTAGACCCCCTCCCAGAGGCCCACCCACTAATTTTGTAAACAAAAATTGTGTAAAAAACAACTCCAACTACAAAAGTGCCACGGGAGGTCAAAAAAATTTGAACTCAGTAAGTCCGTAAAGTCGGGGAAAGTGCAAATCCTTTTGTCTGACATTGTTTTGCAGACTGTTTGCAAGCTGTCTCCTGGCCTGCAAAAACACCTTGTTTTGCCAGCCAAAGTCTGTTTTCAGGCGGACTCTCTTAACATGTCATCTGATATGCAAACCGGGTGGGACAATTTTGCCAACCTTTGTTAACAAGTCATCCATTATGCCAGACGGGTGGGCATGCTCCCTACTGAAATGGGTGCAAAAGGAGCAATAGTGAGAATTTTTTTCAAATTGAAGTAGTTTCTTCAACCCTCCTCACTGTCACTGTAAAAGGAACACAGCACCAACTAAACTGAACTACCGGTACGGCACACTTCACTAGTCAGTCAGTAATTCTTTCAACAAGTAGCGGCTGCAAGTTTAGGCTTACATTAATTTTAACTCATAAAATCCTGACTGTTAGACAGTGTGAACCTGTAACTTCTTAATCTCAAAACATTAACATTTCAACGAAGTGTCATGCCCCACATGTCACAAAAGTTTTCACGTTTTTTTGGTTTTGTTTTTGACACAAAATTTGTCACGTTTTCATTCCGGAGAAATATCATCCAATTTCGTTCAACGTTCATGATGAAAACAATTCAAATCAACAGAAAAGTGACCCCCCAATCAATGCAATCAAATCAATAGAAAATCTGAATTTTCTACTAGTGTGATAAAGGTATTTTGGAATGAATAGCAAAAAGTTATGACGGATGGGATATCCGTAATGCGCAATTATGTGGGTAGACTTGCGTAATGGTGATTGCGGAATATAACTCACTTAACAAATGAACGTGAGGTTTCTTGACTAGAATTTATGTTGATTTTAGTCTACTAGTCTACCTTGAATAGTGTGAATTTTCATATTAGCATGCCTTACAAATTCAATTAAATGGTTTAGCATGGTTACGAAGAAGACCATTCTTTTCAAACAGTGAGCTCAAAAAAAATTCATTTTTAGAAGTGCTTATCTTAGAATGTCTACAAAATCCGTTCTCACTAAGCACTATTGTAGTGTAAACATGGATAGTGTATATTAAGGAAATAACTACAAGAAGACCACATCTGTTCTAATTAGTTATGTGGGTCTTTTTGTAAGTTATTTTATAGTCTAAATTCCATAGTGATCGTTTTTCTACTACATTAATAAATATATATAGTATAGTTCACACTAAGTGTCAAGTATATTTATCAATTAGTTTTGATTAATATTTGTTACCGCTATTGCAAATACTGTCATTATCAAAGAACACTATCAGAAATGTTGTGACCAAAACAACTAAAATTCAACAAATAACTATTGATTTTTCAGTCATTTACAAGGCATTGTTTAGGACAAAATAGGTAATATGTTTTTTAATTTTTTAATTTTTAATTTTTTAAATAAAAAAAAATTGCTATCCAAAAAATTTGGGCAGCATGAATGTGGCCCTGCCACCTATGCGGGCAAGCCATTTAGGCAGCCCCACCACCTAGGCGGGCAGGCTACGCAGGCAGCCCCACTACCTAGACATGCCACCTTGGCAATACGCTACGTGGGCGGGTGTCGCCATAGAGGTTTGAACCTTGGACCTCATGGTTGAGGTCCAAGGTCCTCACCACTAGACCATGCATTATTACAAGTGTATATAAAGGTTGTGGAATTTTATGTATTTTGTTCCTGCAATTGTAACATCATTTGCTTTGTAAAATCAGTAGACTTTGGAGGCCATTTAGACATAGTCAAACAACTTTTTTCAAAAACTTTGAACTAAGCAAAGTTTGAGAATCAAGTTAACTTTCATTTCCAAAAATCCGTTTGAGATTTAGAGCCTCCAATCAAAAGTTTTGGACAAAATTCAGAGAGGATGTTTGAAAATGTCAAAAAAAATGTTCCTTCCAACCCGTCTCTAAGCTTTGCCCATAACTTTTGATTGGATGCTCCAAATGTAAAACGGGTTTCGGGAGATGAAATGTAACTTGTTTTTCTAACTTTTCTTTGTTCAAAGTGTTTTGAAAGAAGTGGAATTACTCTTCCAAAATGACCACCAAACTCTACTGACTTTGGATTGTGATTAATTAAGTTAAATAAAAAAAATCTAGAATGAACAATTGAACATACAATTCTGATGGATCTAGTTTTCAACAATCTTGCGAGCAATCTTGTTAAATTAAAGTGTGCATAAGGAACTCTACTAGATCTTTGGAACTTCTTTCAACAATCTCGTTGAAAAGTATGGATAAGAAATTTCAATCCCATTGAATCTAGCTAATTGTCATGGTTGCCTAGACTTGCTTGTTTATAAAAAAATGACTTTTTCAAACATAAAATTTTAATCACATCTTTATTTAAATTACTTTGAAATTTTTTAGGCATTGAGCTAGTATTGAAATACACTTTGGGAAAAGATATTATAAGATTTTATAAGATTCCAAAGGATTTCAAAGTTCTTAGAATTTTTTTATAAGAATCTTAGAAGATTCCACAAGATTCAAAAAATTCCAAAAAGATTCAAAAAGTAGATTCTAAAGAGATTCTTGATTCCTTAAAATTCTATTGATTTGGTCTTGATTTTCAAATAGTACTCACTGTATTATTCAAATTAATAGAAGAGTTACCACAATTTCACAGAAAGTTCAAAAATCAACAAAAAAGATCATTCCACTATTCCAATCAACAAAAATCTATTGATTTGGTCATGATTTTCTAATAGTGGAAGTAGATTGAAGTGACATTATTTGTAAAGATATTTATAATAGTGTCATTTAGAAAGTTATATACATGACACTCTTTACCCATGTATTATACTCATGATTGTCATATATACAAAGCCACGGTCCACTATCACATCCTCATCTAAACATATGTATGGACAAGTCTTCTTATTTATAAATTTTCATCCAAAAAATTTGTAAACTTCAAGGACGTAGCCCCCCATGGACCAAGGTAGTTGCGAAAATGTTGGACCAATTAGTCATTGCAGGAAATATGGGCCCCGTGGAGGGCCATTAGGATTTTGGTGAATGTGCAAATATAGTGAAAAAACTAAAAGATATTTTTTAATCAAAAATCTGATGGAGTATATTGATTGAGTACTCACCTTATAGATTCCTTGACGGCCTTTCTAGGTTGATATCTTTTCTTAATACACATTTTTATGCATCCTAGGAGCCCTACCGTGATAATGTGTATTTTTTGTTGTAAGAAATACCTGCTGGTTTTTGCTCAAAACGGCCTTAGTATTGGAGTATTTTGACTTTTGGAATTAAATTTTTTTTAAATAAAATAAAATATGTATAATTTATAAAGGACTCAAAATAGTATGCACGTGAAACTCAGACTTAAAAAAATTTATCTCTAAAAGTTATGCACACTCTAAGAGTGATGGAAAATGCAAGAAAATACATAGTTTGGGATTTTATTTTTAGAAAATAGTAAAAAAAATCAAAAAAATCAAAGAGAAAATCCATTTTGCTCCTCCTCAACCATTTTTTCTTTTGGGAAAAAAAATTGTATTCTTTGCATATGTGCAAAGGTAGCACACTTTGAGCATGTGTGGAAGGTGGACACTTTATTATTTTTGAAAAATTTTCTTTGTATGCTTGTGTAACTTTAGTAGAACTCCTTGCTTACCAATTTTCACCTTCAAATTTGCATTTTTGAGTTGGAAAGAGTAGACATCCAATCGGGGTTCATTTAAAAATAGTAAAATGTTAAAAAAAATTGGAAAAAATTATTCAATGTCTGAAACTACCACATGTACCTTCATTTCAAATTTCATGAGAATAGGACATAAGTTGCAAAAATTATGAGCAAGAATGTATGTGTCCAAGACCAAGGGGACACCAAAAAGGACAAGAGTGTTTCTTGCAACAACCCTTCTACAAACACTGAAAGAAGAAATGACTGAAGTCATTCATGAAATACTTTGGGTTCCCAATGTCCCTCAACGGTTAAATCTAAATCTAGCAAACTGCAAAATACTTTATTTTCATATGCAATCATAGAACATTGTAGCAAATGTTGCAACTATACATTGTACTACTAGTAATACACTAAATACAATTTCTTAGCACATATCAATACAATATGTGTGATCTGTACTCTTGTTGTGCATGCCAACACTCTGGATTGAACAGAACTTTCTAACTGAAATTCCATATCATTTTCAACCAGTTCAAGAACGTTCTCCACTACTGAATGTTCAAGAAAAAAGAGTCCACCTCTCGTCGTTTAGGCATCATCGGGAACAATATGAAGCTGAGCTTGCATTGTTCCAAAGTCTACAGAAGGAAAGCCTTTAGCATCCCTCAAAAATGTACCACTGACACTGACATTCCTGCAACTGAGATCACGCACTACTGTACTGCTTCAAATTGGAAGCCCGTCAAAGTAACTAGAAATCGGAACCGAGTCGAACCAAGTGCTTCAAGATTACAAGTAATATAGACTTCCAGTTGAGCTAATTCTTGTAAGTAAGGTAGACGTCCCACTGGTACACGTACAGAGGCGCCATCGACGCTTCCGCGAGAGGAGTCAGAAGCCCATAACCCGAGTACCCTCGGAACGCCCCTGTCCCCCCAGGAATGATACACTCATAAGGTGGAGGTGGAGTGGATGTCTGAATGGTCCCGGTCACAGTCAAGCTGCTGCCGTTGTACTTGGTTCCTTGCTTGAAGACGTGCTGCGTGTTTAACTGCGAGCCGCCCGCCATGCCGTCCTTGGTGGTCATAGTTGCGGTTCCCGTGATGGAACCCAGGAGGAGGCTGTCGGAGGTGCTGCCGGATTTCATGAAGTTGTCGACGGCGAGGATAGTGCCCCAACCCATGGCGCTCATGTTGCCTTGGCCGGTGCCTGCGGCGGGGAGGACCGTCGAGTTGTCGCCGCCGCGGATCTCGTGGGCGAAGTACGTGAGGTGCAGGGATTTCTTGCGAGATGACGTCGCTGCTGAAAACACAACAGGGAACACAACATGCATCAGCACCACAGTTTTACGAAGTTGAGAATTGATTGAAGTTAGGTTAGGTACGTTGTGACAAATTGCGTAATAAACTTGAGTACGATCAAGAGAATCAGATTTGACTCATTGACTGTATGAAAGGTGAACTACAGTAGCTCTAAGCACAGTACTAGAATTGAAGTTTCTTGTGGGGTATCTAGCTGCTGCAATGAACTCGATATTTGACAGAGGCGCTTTCAACTGCATGAGCATTGTGATCTACAACACAAGCTTGAAATCAAATGCAAGAGCTAATGAAACCATAGAATCTACCAACTGCATGAAATGACACAAACGTAAGATTAATTATTTCATTTCATGCTGGAGTTGCAATTAAGGGAAAGTCTCAGTACCAGTGACACCTCCGTGCAGGCTGCACAGGAGCATGCACAAGGTGAAACACGCCAGAACTCGTGCCGCCATAGTTGCCTGCCGCCTGCAAATCAAAAATGCCCCACGGTCCAAAGTTGGTGTGGGGATCTAAACTGCCTCACTTTAGACCCCAAGGTTTAAATAGAGGCTAAAGTCTAGTGGAATTTTTCACGTTTTGCACGGGGAAAGTTTGCACCTTCTGTCTGAGTGCTTTGTTCACAGGCTTTGAAAATCCAATATTTTATGTTGAAAATTGAATGCGAAGTCTAGTGAATATATATTTAAAAATAAGAAACTGAATACTATCTTTAAATAGCGATTAATAGGGGTCCCTTGTCAAAGTAAAAGTAAAAATAAAAGTAAAAATAAAAGTAAAAATAAGTTTCTATTTTTTAGTCATTAAAACTTTGAAATTCAACAACTTTTACACTATAGTGTGAGAGGTGAGAAGTTTTGTTCTTAGTATGAGTAGAAAACTTTATGCACAAAGGAGTGGGAGCACTTTGTATTGGCCATGCAATGTACGAGTTATGTTTTTTTTGAAATAAAAGATAATTTAATTTAATTATTTTATTTAGAAAAATTTATGAAATTCACATCCTAGGTCCAAATGCCACGAAATTGGCTGAAATAGGAAGTTCTCTGCACTAAGGAGTGCAAGGGCTTTGTTTCTTGGCATTTGGGCTCGTGAATTGTGATGTCAAAGTTATGTTTTTTTCAAAATAAAAGATAATTTAATTCAATGTTTATAGTGATAAAGTTTTTGAAATTCAGTAACTTTCATACCATAGGTCCAAATACCATAAAACAAAGTCCATGCACCCCTCCTTTTCAATACCTTTCAAACTGTATCAAGAATGCCATTAAACTCCTAACAATTTGTTAGATCCCCGTGTATCAAACAAACAAAACAAGATAAAGAACTTATACCTTTTAATTTAAGGTATAGATTAAATAGAAAGAAGTCAAAAATTGAACTAGAGACTAAATCATTAATTCTTCTAACAAAGATGAAGCTCATATACCTAAATCTTGTTTAGATCAGAAAACACTTATGGGCCCCTCACTAAGAATGGAATTTGTATTTTTTTTTTTAAAGTTTACACACAACATGTGATTGAGGAGTAGCTTAAAGGCACAACAATTTCTTTAACTTTTGAGAAGGTGGTAAAAGGCTTGTCTACTTTAAAGGCCATAGAGTTATATTATGTTATTGTAAGATATGTGTTTTTTCATCAAATCAAGCAATTCCAATGAACGACTTTTTTAAGTAATAAAAATTCCAAATGGGTTCCCCAAATTTAGAAGTACGTTGAGAGCTTTGAATCAATCTTATTTTAAAATTTGAAATGAAATCTATGAAGACTCCTAGTTTGAAGGCTATTATAGAATCTCTACTCTTAAATAACTTTGAAGTCTGATATCTTACTCAATTTTGAGTATTTTTGAAAAAAAAATTAAATCATTGGATTTTGACTATCTATTGCAACATGACAACCTTTGGGATTGCGTTTTCTAATTCCAAACTAAATTTTAATAACTTAGAATTTGGAACCATACTCTATTTCTTTTTACTTACTATTCTTTTCAAGCTTGAATATAAATATTTTTTTGGTTGAAATTTTCATGTGTCTTTCTAATGTATTTCTTGAACATATTGTAGAGAACAACAAGTTGCACGATGTACTCCTTTTTGTGTAAGAAGTTAAAAATATAACCTTCTGGGAAGAGTTGAAAGTACTTCTTTTTAAAATTAAAGCATCATGAGCATGCAATTGGACAATTAGTAAGATTTTACATTTAAAAAGGTCAGGGGAACACATTCTAACAAGTTCACTAAAGGTTCATACAATTGGATTTGTTAACCCCATACTGCTTGAGCGACCAAATATGGTCGCTCCAAAATTACAGGCTCGTTTTTTGGGCATGGGTAGTTAAATTCCTTTGACCGTTTAAAATTTTTTTACGTGCAATATTGAAGGTTAACTATTGGAAACTTTTATTTTTCACTAAAAAAGGTAAATATTTGATTTTTGAGAGGTCCTCATAGGCATATATGTATCATTAGTGGAAGAATAAAGCTTGCAAATTTTACTTGATTTCCCAGCTTTGAACAAAGCTTGCCAATTTCACTTGATTTGAGATCTAAAAAGTTGTACCTATCCATTTGCTTTGAAAATGGTCCCAATAGAAAGAGTAAAGTGTTTTCATGATTTTCATCATTGAAAATTTAAACATGCAAGTGTTGATTTGGAGTTATTTAAAATTTCTACTTATCAAATAAAATTGAGTTTCAACAACTACAAGGTGGATTGTGTAATGAGTTTGATAGCTCTTCATTTGAACTTAAGTTTTTTAGAAATGTATTTTAGTGTGCTAACGCAATTTCAAATTGTTTATGTCACATCCAACCCCAAAATACTCTTATATGCAAATTTCTCAAACATTGTGTGGAAGGGCAGCATACTAAAAATTGGACATTTACATTTCTCTTGTTATAATCTCACAACTCCTATGCAATTTTACACTCAAAATTAGTAAGCACACTAGTAAGCAAGCTCTCTAAACATCTATATGGTTGAATTTTGGAAAACAAACAATTTGCTTCATTGGAGATAACTATAAGCTCATGCTCTTTTTTCAAACACAAGAAGACCGGGAGGTTGATAACCCCCACCCCCACCCACCCCCCGGTATTTTTTCCTAGCTTGTTACTATACCTCCACCAAACTTTCTAAAAACAAAAAATTTGGTGGGGGTATAGTAACAGGCTAGGAAAAAATACCGGGGGGAGTATCGACCTCCTGGTCTCCCTGTGAAAGAAAAAACACATTTGGAAAGGCTTAGGCACTTAGGGATTAAAAAACTAAATATATGAAGATTTTAGCCTTGCTTTGTTTACTATTACTTTGAAGTAGTTTTGGGCCTCTTAATATTAAAGAACTTCAAAAATTCATTCCTATTGTAAAAATAAACTAGCAAACAAACTTTACCTTGTCAAAAAAAGGAAAAATTGTAAAAATTGCATTCACAAATGAATACTATAAGTTTTTCTATTTAAACATGCATACATCTCTTCATATTTAAAACTTGCCTTGACTTTTTCATTACAAGTCCAATTACAATTACTCTAAACTTTGCATAAAAGTAGAAACATAATATTTGAAAGAAAAACATTTCAATTTCAATTTTGATTTGTTGTGATTTATTTGAGTGTTTTTTTACCAAAGAGTGAGTTTCAAACGTATTCTAGTATAATTTTTTTGTTCTGGGGACGAATTGCAGTAAATATTATATTTCCAAAGTGCTAATAAAAAATTTTCTCTGATGGAAAGCACAATTGAAATGAACTTGAGTTAGACCTTAAATCTACTTGAACACATTTTAGATAGACTTGAAGTATACCTTAACTCCTAAAGGACCAAGCTGTGTTTTTTGGCAACATAGCAATTTGGAGCAGCTCACTACAAATGGAGTTTTTATTTATTTTTCTTTGAAAATTTTACACAACATGTGCCCAAGGAGTAGCTTTAAGGCCCAATAATTTTCATAACTTTTGACTGCATAGTTAAAAAGTTATTGCATGATATGTAATTTTCATTAGTTGGCGGGCAACCCGAGCAGCTCAAAAAACTTATTTAAAAATTACTTTATTTAAAAATAAGAATTTGAAATTGGTTCTTTAGATTTATATAGAAGTGTGAAGCTTTGAATTATTCTATTTGGATCTATGAGTCAAAAGTTATGAGGAGTTTTAGTTTGCAGGTAGGTATGGTTTTGAAAGACTCCATACCCTACCCACAAACTAAAACTCTTCATAACTTCTGACTCATAAATCCAAATTGAATGATTCAAAGCTTTACACTTCTATATAAATCTAAAAACACAATTTCAAATTTTAATTGTAAAAAAAAAAAAATTTTAAAGAAGTTTTTTGAGCTGCCCGGGCTGCCTGCCAACCAATGAAAATTACATATCATGCAATAACTTTTTAACTATGCAGTCAAAAGTTATGAAAATTGTTGGGCCTTAAAGCTACTCCTCTGGGCACATATTGTGTAGAATTTTCAAAGAAAAACAATAAAAACTCCATTCGTAGTGAATTGCCCTAAATTGTTATGTTGCCAAAAAACGCAGCTTGGTCTTTTAGGGGTTAAATTTACCTCAATACATTTGAGGTATACTTCACATTCACTTTAAACCAACTTCAACTTAGCTGAGGTAAATTTGAGATACACCACAAATCTCCCTCTATACATTGTGATTATACATATATATAATTATTTAATGTAAGCTGTTTCTGATAGGTTTATATCTTCTTGTAAGACTTTTTGTCCGTTCTTCTTGTTGTACATAACTACATTTTCATTTGCGTCAATCTTTGATTATTTTATAAGCAAAAATCAATTACTTCAAAATCTGCACTACAATTAATTGATAGCCATTGTTCTAAATACTAATGTTTCTATTGCATGGATACTTTTTAGAATTTGATTACGGAAGCTCAATATGTTGATCTCTAAAGGACTTGATCTTCTTAATCACATTTTCTATGGATATCAGCTGCTTTAACAATAATTTTGTCACCCTATACGTTCATTTAAGAATGAAATGCTATTTTCTTAAAATTGTACTACAAAATTCAATTATTGCATCTCATACAATGACATACTAAATACGAGTGCTAGTCGATTACACAATACACTATAGTTAGCCACTAAGTACTTAAATACCATAAACTTTGATGTAGGTTTTTCCTCTTTTCAATCTCATTATCAAAGTTCATTAGAAGGGATTTGGGGCCAAGAGGGCCGTTTAAGGCCCCTTCCCCAATCTATCCCCATGCTGTGAACAGTGGTATGGGCTGTCCAAAAAGTATATTTTCAAATTTTTTTTTTAATTTTTTTTTGCAAGTTTCATTTTATTATTATTATTATTATTATTATTATTATTATTATTATTATTATTATTATTATTATTATTATTATTATTATTATTATTATTATTATTATTATTATTATTATTATTATTATTATTATTATTATTATTATTTTTTCTTGAAAATCTGATGTGGCCAAAGTTTGGCCATATCACCCTATTGCAGTGGCGCAGTTTTAGTAGTCGAGGAATATTCAAAACTTGTGGAGAACTCATGGGAACTCTCGGCCTTTAAAAGGGCCCGAATTCTCTCTAATGCATATGCCATTTACTTCTTTGTGGAATGTTGTCCAAACATCTAGGCATCTAATGCATGCATATATTCAATATTAAAATATCCAAAATGCTTTTACTTTGGATATAGTATTCTAATGGAAAGTACTTTACTTTATGTTTATTTTCTATTGTTCTTTTATTTTTTTGTGCTATTTTACATTAAAATTTCAATACAAATATGTACCCATAAGTATCTATTTTATGTTTCATTTCTTTTTAACAAGACGTGTGGGACCTAGAGAATCACCTACAAAAATTACACTCCCTCTGTCCCAAAATGATCTTCCTGTTAGACCAAATGTTTTGGATTAAGCTCTTAAATAACAATTTTTAAATTTTGTTTTGATTTGTAAATAAACTTTGATGCAATCTTAATGTCATCAAAATATGAATTTTAAATTAAATTTTCATCAAAAGATATGGAGCTTTGAATGTGAGGACTTTTGGCCATTTTTGTAACGCACTGCTGGCTAATGGTTCGCTCAGTTCCCACGATATTTCAATTGGCTTTTGTATTCCGGCACTAGCCACCTGTAGATCCCGCGCCTGCTTTACCACGTTGGCTCTAGAGCATGACCCATGCCATTACTCTTGTCCGATTCTTTTGTAACCCACGAGTGTTGACTGCATACTTTAACCCCTAAAGTTCCTTGACTATGTTTTTATTAAAAACACTCCAAAACTGCCATGTTTAATACAAATATCAAGTTTTTGAAAAAAATCATTTTTGAATGCATTTAACGTAGTCTCTTGTAGTATAGTAGTTTAAGAAGATGTGGAAAAAATTTCAAAAGAATCCACAGTGTGGATTGCAAGATCTTATTGTTTGAACTTGCAAAAGTGCTATTTTTTGACCCTACTGAAATCCGAGCAGCTGTAGTTCAGTAGGTCAAATTTGCATGAAAAAAAAGACAAAATGATTGTAACTTTGAACTTTCTTTGATAATGACAAGTTGTCTACATTCTTGAAAATTTTCAAATCATTTGGAATTGTTTAACATATAGAAATAAATTAGTAAGTAGAATGAAGTAGGGAATTGTGCAAAGTACTAAATTATTAATTATTTATTTATAAAACTGAAAAACACCAATTCCAATGGTTGAAATGTTGAAATAAACAACCGACATTCTATCAAATTATTTGTTTCCAAAAATATTGAAAATTGAATTAAATATAGGACTTCAGAATTTATTTTAGAGTAGAAAGTCTAAAATTGCCCACAAACTAAAAATCCTCATAACTATTGACTCACTTACTGAAATGGAATGATTCAAAGCTTTTGCATACATATATAAATTTAATAAACCAATTTCAAATTTTAACTTTTGAAAAAAGTGATTTTTTTAGAGCTGCCCGAACTGCCCAAATTGACATGCAAACAACATATTGCTTAATAACTTTTTGACTCATATTTCCAAATGTCTTGAAATTTGACACACTCAAAGATACTCCCTGTCCACACCTTCTATTAAAATTTGGGCCAAAATAAACCAAATCTCCACTCACAAGTACCTGCCCCAAAAAACTGTAATGCCAAAAACAACAGTCTGGTCCTTTAGGGATTAAGGATTAGATCCTCTGCGCAAAACAAGAATTTTGCAAATTGTGCAGGCAGTGTCCATCTGCATTGCCCCTCTTCATCGCCTTCATTGCATTGCAGATACTCCAAACATAGCCGCCTTTGTATGTCCACATGCTTCCATTGAAACAAAAAAAGAAATTAGTCATATGAAACAAAACCAACACTCAAAACTGAAAACACGATATTTTACCTTTGAAAAAATCCATTCAAATTCAAGAAATATTCCTAGCAGAGGCCTAAATTGAATTGTTGTAAGCATAGAGAAACCTTAACATGATAAAATTGAACTCCAAGGAATTTGATTCAAATTCAAAAAATTGATATTGAATGAACTTTTGATATCTAAATATAATTCCAACAAGAAGCTAGAATGAGAATGGCCATGTTGAGCGCCTACACTTTCATGAAAAGTGTCCAACCCATTGTTCATTCTCCACCATCAAAAGTTCCAGTTGCTTTCGGAAACTATGCATATACTTGGACAATTGCCAACCATAAATGTGTTCCCTCTGTCCAAAAAAAGATGTTAATCAATAACTCGATGTATTCTCTTGCCGTTTGAGCAATTTGCCGACGGTCCCACGATGTTCAATTTGAGTAGCTGAAAATGCAAGTATTTGGATTAATGATTGCGTCAACTTCAAATAATTCCACTCCAATCAGTGTCGTGTCAATTTTAATTGGTGCCGCGTTAAGTTCCATTGATGCCGTGTTGATCTGGTTGGCAACGGAAAGCATTGATCATGCTTTCAACACCGGTGACCAATATCATACGTACTTTAAATTAGACTTTATTCTCTTCACATTGCGTAAATGAACGTTTTCATCAAGTCTCTGTTTGTTGTAAACATCACCGTAAACTAGAATGAGCAGCCATTGTAATCGGTGCCGCCTGATCACTGAGATTGATATTGCGTGATCTCACCATTTTTCAATTTTGATACTAGATAGATCATTGACTGCCGTTGCGCAACTACCTAGCACCGAAATTGACGCGGTAAGCAAAAACAATTTAAGTTACCCAAGAATCGTTAGTAGTTGCAAGCCACAAACAAGCAACCGTTACATAGTGTGAGTGTGCACACTTTCTTCTTTCAGCATTATTTTGTGGATTCATGTTTTGATTATGTCAAGAATGCTGGCCTCTCATTTCTGTTACTATGATGAAGTACTATAGAAAAACATGTTGATAGTTCTTCTATTGAAATTATTTTCTATCCTCCACTTCTGGTTTTGTTGCTGTCACAAAGTGGTTGCTTCGATTTTGTGCTTACTTTAATTTGGTTGCCTTCCTCCATGCACTGTGCCTCATTTATACATTTTCACTTTTTGGAATTAAAATGTTGAATGTGCAAATTCAAAATTGGAGCTTAGGGACGATCATCACTAGGATCTGAAAGAAAGGTTTCTTCCTCAAAGGTATTTTAGGAAGGATGCAACTTTAGGTGAACCTACCTTATAATCTTCTAGAAAATCGACCTCAACACCTTTGTAAAATGGTTTTAATTTATTCTTTTCCAAAACTACTACCTTCAATTTGAAATCTTTGCCCCTCTGAAGTATTTTAGTCAATTTATCCTTGCACTTGGCATGCTTATTATTTTTGGCAGTCAGCCTATTTCAATAAAAGACTAAGTTACTTCATCTATAAGCTTACAAATCTTGTTACCATAAATGATAGTTAGAATGAAAACTTAATTTTGTAATTTCAATTTAAAAATGTAATCTAAATAAAGAAAATTGAATGAAAAACACACAACATACTCTATTATTTGGATTTTAATACATAGAGCTTTCAATTGCAATAATTCTCAAAATTTCAAGATGAAATAGAACAATATCTTATCAAGTATGGTTTTCTTAGTTTAAATTAGTTTAAATCAAACACCAAAATTGATTAAATTGAAAGTTAAAAGTAAGGTTGACCAAACTTTTAAGGTTAGGTTTAGGGTTTACGGATTAACTTACCGTAGTTCCATTCATTCTTCGCCCTCCTGTATTTTTTGCTCTTTCTTTGGCAATTGCTGTTGCCGTAAAGCAACGTAATGTAAACCACACTCCTGTTGCAATCTTCCTCATTCAAGCATTGATCTTCAGTTTTGTTAATCTCTTGTCTTTGCATTAGGGTTTCCGTTTTAAAATCTCACACGGAGTCATCATTTTGCTCCAAAAACCAGCTGCTGTGATCGCTTCTCGCTTCAATTGCGCATACCCGCGCTCTTCTAAAGAAGAGTCGCCAGCTAGCCAATTTGAATTGGATGAGTGGAAGTTGCAATTGCATTGGGAGAGTGAGTCTTGTGAGTGTGGTGCGGGTGTATCAGTAAAACACAATTGTTGGTTACCTTGAATTGGAGAGATGGGAGGCCAAAGAGGGTCGAAGATAGAATGTTGAGCGTCCCGTAGACAGTGTGGTTTTGAGGGCTTCAATTGCATTGAAAGTTGCAGTGTGGTTTACAATTGTATTCAGCTCTTTCTTCTGTGTAGGCACCTTGGAGAAATGGGACTATAGGAGGCTAGAGCAAGGTGGTTGCATTGTAGGTTATAATTTTATATTTTGCTTTCTATTAAACAAAAAAATGAAAGGAAGCTTGCATGGTGCATCTGCATTGTTGGTGAAGTTAACTTTGCGTTCACTTGCGGGTCCTGGAACAACTAAATTGGTGTAGTGTGAGGGTGTTGTGTTTTTTTAAATTTTAGTGAGCCTTGTGCTTGTGTTCATAGGATTTTCTGCCTGTTAAATTTTGGATGTCCAAGTTTTAATGACAAATTGTCATGGTTGTGTGAATGCAGTGCCTAGGAGAAGAACTTGAATACTTGTCAATACGGAAGCTATGTTTTATGGCCTTCTCTAGATCTAGGAGTTGAAGATGGGAGTTCAATAAGATGGTCTGGCTAAACAGTTGCTGCGTATTGTATCAATGTGTTACCCTTCTGAGAGTCAACTGCAACTCCTTGAGAACATCGTCTTGTATGGCGGCAATTTTGCAATGACAAGTATGCCCACTTTTCTCTCATTTTATTATTATCCTTGGGAAGCACATGAGTTATTACGCTCCACCTGGCTTCAATGCTCTTAGAAGTTTTTGAAGTTCGTTAGTCCAGCATTTTACTTGATCAGAATCTGTGATGCCAGTTGACTCGGAATGTGATGGACTTTGCTAAGATGGAGTAATTTAGTGGCAAGACTGGAGGAATCTTGATTACTTGATTCTTGTCAATTTCTTTGAAGCTCATATATGGACCAAATGAACCTTGAATGATCCGCAGGCTTGGATGCACAATTCCAGAAGGAGTTCCGCTCCATTGGGAATCATACCAGTGCTCAAAAATCCGAAAAACCAACTTGCACCAACACCCCATCAACAACAGAGGACAAAATGGCATCCCACTAAACCCACTGCACATAGTCATCCATCATTACCGATTGCATTGTCACGTTGTCACACGCTAAAGAAGATGCCTATGCCGTCTCCGGCGTTCCCCATTGTTGGCATTTCCCATTGAGCGCCGACGTTTCCAATGTTGGGAACGTCTGCATTTCCAACGAGGCCCATAGAAATATTTTTTGTTTTCCATTCATTTTTATAATATACATTATTACTTATATTTGAGCTCATTTATATATAAAAATATTCTTCTGGAAAGTTGATTTCTTCTATAATGGCTCAAATTTGTACACGTCGCAATAAAAAAGTAAAGTGTAGATGTAGTAAATGTAAACTGAGCAATGAAGAAGTTGGATTCAAATTTGTGACTTGTAGGATTCAACAACGGCACCATAGAAGAGACATTGAAGTACAATTTCAAGGGGATGCTTCACCTATGCTAAATTTGCAAGATGAAACACAGTTTCCTAAACAAACTTTGCAAGATGAGGACACTCAACAATCACTAGGATAGTTGAGTGTTAATGTAATGGAGGATCGTGGGCCATATTTACAAATGAAGATGAAGAACTTCATTATTAAAATGCAAGCAGAGTGGGACAATAAAGGCATGCCCGTGGAATTACAAGATTGAACACTATGCCAACTTTTTGAAGGGCTAAAATATAAATGATGATTCTTCAAGCATCTTGATTGAAGACAGGCCTGCCTCTTTAATTAGGCTGATGTCTGAAAATTGGAATGGTAGCTTAGAGGGGCTTGCTTCCACCCCTTCATCTTTTACATCACTAATTTTTTTTATATAAAAGGTGGGGCTTTGTGCAGCCTAAAAGATGGAGGATGCGCCTAGGCACTAGAAACTATTCTCATGAGCCTTTCATTTTACCAGCACCTGAAGAAGATAGTTATGATGGCAGCATATACATAGCTTGTTTGTGTACTCCTCCCAACAACATACAAACATGTCCTAAGTGTACAAAACGTGCTCACATTGTAACAACTCAAGGTTCAAAATGATTCTTTTTGACTACCTTAGCATTGTAGATGAGCTTTCAAGTGCAATGGCTTCTAGAACACTGTGCTATGAAATGCTAACCATGTGGAGAGCTAATATAGAATGGTTGAATGTAAGTGAAGCTCCTCCATCCATTGTGAATGTTTGGCATGGTGAAAAAATAAGAGAATATCTAGACTTTTGGAACCTAGAGGTTGAGTGGAAACTCCCTATTTTATGTCCCAACACAAAGTGTCGAAGATCGTACTGTTCTTTTCCAAGTAGTAACTCATATCAACGAGCTTCAAATATAGTGTGGTCTAATTCAAGACATCTTATATTGGAGTTGGATGTTGTCCGCGCGCCTTTCATACTTATCCACAAAGGTTGTATGCTAAAAAAATATTATTCTGATGTTGGTGATGATGTAGTTGTGGAAAATGATGATATTACAGAAATTCTTTACAAAGCTAGAATTAAAGAAATTTTTAGCCATAAGCACAACATGCATATAGAAACCTACTTTTCAATGGAGTATCACCAGCATCAAATTTATTACAATAGAACCTCTCTAAACTAATAGAGTTGGGACCGGTCTGACACATCAAGTTAGAGAGGTTATTACATTAGAGAGGATCCTGATGTTTGTATGTGGTTCATATTGTTAAATTGGGATTGGCAATCAATATTTCCTGACAACACTTTATTAGTTTAGAGAAGATTAACTTTGGGAGGTTATACTGTGGGTCATTGCAAGAAACACTGGTACTGTTGAATTGTCACAAGGAGTTCGTGGAAGCTTCCTTTTGCAATAACTTTTGAAGCATAATTTTCATGAAGTTGAATTTTTTATTGGAGATGTCTAACTTGAGGTTAATTATATCTCATATTTTTCAGAAATTTTTAAAAATCATTTTATATTTAAATTTCAATTTAGCTAATTTGTCACGTTTTGCGATTTAGGGGTTTTGAGTAAAAAGGAGTACCCAAATTTAATGATTTAGAGCTGAAATTTCTATGGTCTATTTGCATAGTAGGAACTCATGTTTCTACCAAGGGGCATATAAAAATATTTTATTTTGTGTTGTCTACATCCATGCAAAGAGGGCTCTCTTGCGCGCGCAGTTCTAAACATTTTATATGACTTCAAGATCAATTTTTTAGTCAAATCTCTTCAGCATAAAGTCTTCCCAAATAGTCTTTTTTTACTTTCTTTGAAAATTATTTTTTCTATTTTTTACAAATTAAAATGTCAAAGTATGTATTTTCTTTAAAATTTCAGCTTGCTCTTTTTTGTGAATAACTTTTTACCTAGATTTTTTTTAGATCTGAAATTTTGGGGATATGCTACTTTTAGTCTTGTACTAATTGTCCTTATTTTGTATATTTTTAAAAAATTCATATGCAAAAGCTCATGAGTACTGGAGTACTGGCTGAAAACAAGCCAAAATGGACCAAAAGTGGACGGCGTTTCTTGCAACGACCCTGTACAAACATGACATGCGATTCAACATGTTAGATCCCATTACACATATGCATTTCATAAGAAAAGATAATTTTGTTCCATTTGATGATACCTGCATCGTCCTGTACGATGAATTAAACACAAGTTTATGTGTATTCAAAATCCACGGCAATGGAGAAACAAGTATTTAGCATATGAAACAGAGGACAATTAAATTTGCAATCAGATCATTGTTGCATAGATTACGATTGTAAAATTTAAATTAATTTTACCATGCATAGAGTTTTAATTATTCCTTTTTTTATATTGGAGATTGGGATTGTAGATTTGGTTTGTCAGCTTAGATGGTTTCTTTTCATTGTTTACACATTCAATTTGTAGAAACTTGAGCTCTTTGTCTACCTCCAGTTTAAAGTAGGTTGTTCCTTGTAAATGGATTGAGTGTCATTCAAATTATTGTAGTCTTCAACAAATCCAAATAATTGTTTCCCTACACTTCATATCGGATAAGAGATCCTCTGCTATAATGTGGCTACTTGTGCAACTTCATACTCACTATCTACACTTCAACCCCTAAAGGCCCAAGGCCTTCTTTTTGCCAAAAAACACCCAAAACTGCCATTTTTTAGCAAAGAGTGAAGAAAAAATTTAAAATGTTTTTTTTGCACATCTAACCATAGGATCTTACACCTAACTAGTACAAGAATGTGTGCAAAAAATTTCAGAATTTTTGACCGCATAGATTGCAAGATATCTACATTTAAAGTGAAAAAAACAAGGTTTTCAGCACATTGTGGGATTGGATTCTTTTGACTTTGAACATTTTTAGCTTAAAATTTTTGCACTACAGAATTTTGAGCTTTAAATGTTTATAGTGGAGAATTGAGTTGAAAATCTACCAAAAAAAGAAAAAATCCAAAAAAGCTTAATTTTCATTACTAAAAAAATTGTTAAATAGAATTAGGTACGAGATAGAAGGAAAATCTAAAATATTCATATATTTTAGGTGGAATTAAAATGCACTAATTCCAGTGGTGAGATTGTTCTAGCAAGTAAACTAAACCATGCCAAAAAAAAAATTTGAAAAATTTGAAAAATTTCTTAAAAAAATGAGTCCTACAAGTTATTTTTTTCAAAAAGATGCTCTAACTGCCCGAAAAACAAGAATGTCCATAACTTTCTTATAACAAATCCATATGAAATGAATCAAAGCTTTACAAATAGACAAAAATATAATCTATGGGAAAAAAAATTCAGAAAAAAAAAACCATATTTTTTGCAAAATATTTTTTGTTGCCCGCTCTCCCCTGTTTTGAGCTTATTTGGGCATAACTTTTTTCCCGGGCACCGATTGAAAAAAAAATTATACTCCCACAAAGCTTATCAATGTTTCTATCTTCCAAAAAAAGTTTCAAAAAATCAGGACAAAATTTCAGCCCGTAGGTACCTGCCCAAAATCCCACTTGTCCGTTGAACGGACACTTGGGCCTTTAGGGGTTAAATTAGGTTGTTTGCTCTATTTTGTTTGTTATACTTATATCTAACAACCATGAGGTGTCCAACGGCCTTCTTGTTATCGCTCAAGAACTCTTGACAAGGAGGAGTGTACGGACTTAGTTTCATGGCATTTGGACCTGTGGTTTGAAAGTTATTAAATTTCAAAAAATTTATATAAAAAAAAATTAACTAATATAATGATATCCTATTTTGAAAAAACTACAACTTTTACATTACATGTTCAAAACACCACAAAAAGCAAGCCCTTGCACTCTTTCATGTACAAAGATTTCTATTTGTGCAGAAAATTGAAGCTAAGGAGGTTCAAAGTCAAATACTCTAGTCTTGCAATGCTACAAAATTTGTTTTTTTCCACTTTTAACCTAGATATCTTGCATTCCATGTGGTCAAAAGTTCTGAAATTGTTTCTATACATTCTCATAGTAGTTAGATGTAAGATCCTACGGTTAGATATGAGGGAAAAGCAATTTTCACTCTTTTGCTATAGAAATGGCAGTTTTGAGTGTTATTTGGCAAAAAAAAGCCTTAATCCTTTAAGACCTAATGTTTAGATGATTTAACACCATGAAACAAAGCAATTTCATTTATTTGTGCATAGAAGATTCTATTTATGCTAGTTTTGTTGGTTTTGGACTTATAATGTAAAGTTGAAGGATTTGCTTAAATGAATAAATTAAAATAAATTCTCTTTCACTTTGGAAAAAATACAACTTTTGATATTTTATGGCTAAACGCCACAAACAAAGACAATGCACTCCTCTATGCATAAAGTTTTTTTATTTGTGCTAGTTTTGTGGCGTTTGGACCTATGATGTAAAGATTATGGATTTTACTAAAATTATAAAATTGAATAAAATTATTTAATATTTAAAAAAAAACATGACTTTCACATTGCATGTCTAAACGCCAAGAAACAAAGCCGTTGAATTCCTTTGTATATATAGCCTTTTTTTGTATCAACAATAGAATCTCTCATATCGCAACAAAGCCCTTGCATTTGTATGTGAATAAAATAGTGTAGTTTTTTCTAAAAGTGACTGGCTTCTAAAACCGATCATAGCGCACAGGTACATTTTTTTTCTTCAATGTACCATTTATATACATTTCAAGAGGTGGTCAATTTTTGTGTCCACTAAATTTCAACTACAAAAATTGTAACTAACTCCACGAAGCTTCCGTAAGTATGAAATGATTTTAATTAAATACCAATCCTATTTATCTTCCTACAAAAAGCCAAGGAGTTGAGGCAAACAACTCTTAAATGGTTGCTTTAAGAATAGACTAAGCTTACTTTATATTGAATATCAAAGTTTTTAAAAAGTTACTAAAAAGCAAGGTTGTCACATTGGGCGTTCTAGAGTCACCAGACGTCCCGAATAGATGGGCAAACCGGACCAGATGGACGGATGGTCCGGACGGGTTTGCACAGAAAGTAAAACCATGGAACTTTGAATTTTGCCAATTAAATAAAACATTACCATTAACTAGGCGGGGACTTAAGGAACTGGGCGGGGATTTAAGGGTGGGGACTTAAAGACGGGGCAAGGACTTAAGGTGCATCTAAGGTAACTCCACGTTGACTATTTTTTAACTTCACATAAAGTCAACTATATGTTGACGACATCGGGCGGGTGGAATTTCAACCAGATGGGCGAGCAGGCGGGCGGCTTGTCCAATATGATAATCCTGTTAGAAAGTTAAAAATTGAAAACTTCATTTTCATTTTTGTTTTGGTTGTGCAAACCACTTTGATGGTGGCATTATGGATGAATGCTTCTGTTTATCAAAATCATATTCTCATTGACTAGATGACATCGGTTACTTTGGTCTTCCGTCCATCTCGTTCTCCGAACATTAAATACTCTAGGGTTTGATGCGCCTATGGACAACTATTTTTTGCGGCAGTGATCTCGAGGAAGCCAAAAAAGAAGGTTGTCAGCAACCTATCAAGGCATTACGTATCAAGCCGTCAATAGTAGTAGGGCCTTGCACATGGGGGAGGGAGGTGCAGCCTGCATCCGAGCACCAATGGTGAAGGGTGGGCCCCCACTCCCATAGCCGCAGCATCCTTCTGGAGGGCTACGCCTACTCGGCTGGTAGTGCAAGTTTCATCTGTCCACTGCCAGGCAAGATGAAAGCCCTGAGGCAAGGTGAAACCCCCAAGGAAGTTAAGGTTATAAAGTTTGTTTTTTGAAAGATCTAGGAAATTTTTTTGCTTTGGAAGAGCTTTAGTTTTTTTGTTTTGTTTTCTTGTTTATGATTTTTTCATTGTTTTCAGACTGGAAGTGCTTGAATGCATGGGTTGTGGATAATTTAATTTTTATATTTTGGTTTTAGATTGGGAGTTGTATTTTAATTTTTAGTTTTATTTGTGTTTCTATTAATGATGACTTAAATTTTTAATTTTAACTATAACTAATGATTTTTCAAGCACTTTGCAGGATTTTTGAAGGTGAATATGGAGTCCACTATTTTTCTTCAACTTCTGCTGATGTGGATCAGGGTTATCATATCGGACAAGCCGCTCGCTTGTCCGCCAGTCCGGTTTGCCCGTCCAATTGAGATTCCACCCCTCCGATGTAGTCAACAAATAGTTGACTTTATATGAAGTTAAGAAAAATCAATGTAGAGTTACCTTGGACACACCTTAAGTCTCTGCCCTGTCTTTAAGTCCCCGCCCAGTTCTTTAAGTCTCCCCCTAGTCAATGGTAATTTTTTTTTACTTGGCAAAATTTGAAGCTCCATGGTTTCACTTTCTATGCAAACCCATCCGGACCGTCTGTCCGTCTAGTCCGGTTTGCCTGTCTATTTGGTAACCCTGGAATGCCCGATGTGACAACCCTGATATAGATGATATTTTGTATGCTTTTATGAAAATGATGGAGAAGTCCTTCATGTCAAAATCAAAGGCTTGGGCCATTTTGAATTTAGATATTGGGAATTCAATGAGCTTTCATTTTCTATCATTGTTGTTGTTGCTTGCTTCACGCAAGAAACCCTACCCTGCTTGCCTCTTCTGGGTAGAGCTTAAACATCAACACATTGGAACTATGTGAAAGGGGTAGTCTGGAGATTAACATATGCAATGCACCACAACAAACATATTCAATTCTATAGGATGAGTGCTGTTGCATATGAGAACCTACTCGTCTTGTTAACTCCTTTTTTACGAAGTAGGTGTGTGAA
The DNA here is from genome assembly GCA_963969595.1 of Neckera pumila. Lineage (NCBI taxonomy): Eukaryota > Viridiplantae > Streptophyta > Bryopsida > Hypnales > Neckeraceae > Neckera > Neckera pumila. The sequence continues at coordinate 4,180,419 of OZ018415.1, read as the reverse complement.
TCAAGTGAGGCCACAAATGGAAATTGATAAAATACTATCATGTGTGCTTCATAGGTTTGCCCATGGTCATAGTGCCAAACACATGGCAGATTGTGTCAAAATTGGAGCTTCAACCATTCAAAAATATTTGGATATTGTTATTAACATACTTACTGATGAAAACAAATTGTTTGCCACTGCATTTCTGCTCCTAGTGGAAACCACCTTCATGGCATTATCTCTAATTTTGAGGACATTACGGGTTTACCTAAAATATGTGAATCAATTGATGGTACACATATCCCGTTATCAGAGAGTCCAAAAAAGAGAGTCACATTAGCTGCTTCTGACTTTCACAATTAGAAAAAATTCAATTCCATTGTTTTGCAAGGAATTTGTGATTCACGGAAGATTTTTTAGAATGTGTGCGCGGGCCAACCTGGAGGAGTGCATGATGGCGAGCAATTCAAAGTCTCCAGCTTGTACAAAAGTTAAAAAAAAACTAGTGGTTGTAGTTGGAGATGTCCAATGCTCTCCTTACTTAATAGAAGATGCGGCTTATCCCATTTGCACCTACTTGATGAAGAATTGGAAGGCACCTAATGATTTGGAGAAGAAGAGGTTTGACAAATCCATGAATTCTGGAAGAGTTGTGATTGAACAAGCATTTGGCATGTTGAAGAACCGATGGAGAATTTTAAAGAGTTTTAACTCTAGGGTTGACAGAGCTGCTAGAGTCACGACAGCTTGTTGCTGGTTACACAACTATTGTGGGATGATGAACCAGCCAGAGCCTGGTGTACCTTGGCCACAAATGAGAGGGGATCCACATGTTGGATTTGGGAATGGAAGATTATATGTCCATAGAAAGAAAGAACAATTGAAACCTTGGCGGGAAGGCCATCAAAATCTAAGAAAACTACGTGAGATAAAATGTAGGTTCAATTTAATTCTTTGAAGGAAAAATGTATACCTTCATTAGATCTACCATAGCATAGATAATATGTACTAGGGTGATAATAAAAATATAGGATGTACTATAATTCTTCCATTTACTTGTACAGTAGAAAACAAATAGGATCCAGAACATGCACGGGGGGCTCACTCTATGTGGACCTTTGGATATCGCGTGCGGCCAAAGTTTTTTTAGGGGGGTATTTAGATATCCGGGCCAATTAAATGGTCCCTATTATTATCTAATTTTGAAATTCATAGTATTTTAGATCCATGTACCATTACTTTGAGTTTGCAAGGAAGGGCATTTTTTAATACCCTAACTTCATTATAAAGGAAAAAAGTAAAGTGAAAAAGGCAAATACCAAGATTAAAGATAGAAACAAATGACATGGAATAAAATTTGGAAGCCCAGAAATCGAAACTATCTAAAGCTACTAAAAAATGAGAAGGAAAAAAGTCCCAAAGTACCTTTGGGCCCCCAAAATAGGAAGGACCAAAAATCTTAAACTACCTTGAGCCAAAAAAAATGGAAAGGGGAAAAATTGTAAACTATCCTAAGTCCAAAAAAATGAGAAGGAAAAATAACCTTAAACTACGCTGAGCCCAAAAAAATGCAAGGGAAAAAAATAGTAAACTACCTTGAGCCTAAGAAAATGGGAAAGAAACAAAACCTTCAATTACCTTAAGCCAAAAAAAATGGGAAGGAAAAAATTACCTTAAACTACCTTGAGCCCTCCCAAATGGGAAGGTAATAAAATTGTAAACTACCTCAAGTTGAAAAATTCAAGGAAAGAGAATAAACCTTACCCTGCCTTGAGCCAAAAAAATTTGGTAAGGAAAAACAACCCAAAACTGCTTACATCCGCAAAAAATGTGAAGTAAAGGAACTATTTGAAACTGCTTTTAGTTGGAAATAAAATGAATTTAGGGTCAGGCTTCACAAATTTTGTACAATACATCACATACTATAATTCAAGAATGATAAGACATTAAGACATGTTTCAGACACACTTGCACTTTGTGAATAAGAACATTTGAAGTCACAAAACCAAAACAACTCCTTCCTGTCAAGCATGGATGACATAGAAGTCTCAAAATCACAATGTTCAGCAAGAAAAAATGGTTGAAATGCAAACACGGTTATGAATGGGAAAAGGCAAGCAAGAGTAGAACACAACAATCCTAGGACATGTGCATTGTTGAAACACATCACATTAATCCCTAAGGACCCAAGCGACCATTTTCTGGTCATTGCCCCTGTGTTTTGAGCTTCTTGTTCTCAGATTTTGAGTTTATTGAAAAATAAAATTTACATATACAAAATAGACTACAATACAAATCCATAGGCAATAGTTTCACCATATTCCAAGTTAAACTCCGCCTTGTGGAATTTTTTCAAAGTTAAGTGGTGTAATGTAGTTTATAGTTCATTTTTTTGTGTTTAGTTTGGGCATGGACTAAAAAGTCAGCCCACCAGTATGCTTCTTGTCCACCTCATAAAGATTGAATCTAAATTATAAAGGTCAGATCCACCTCATAAAGGTCAGATCCAAGGAGTTCAAGGAAAAGACAAGTGTCCCATTGTTTTTTCTCTTGCAAACACTATTCAAATTTCAGTGACCACCGTGCATTGCAAACTTGACCATGAATTGTAAAATTCTTGGAATGTTATGAAATTTTACAAGTATATTTTCAACTTTCTTATCTTTCACTGAGCACCCAAAAAGCATCATTTTAAAATATTCTCACAAAGATATGCTCCTTCAAAGTGCGATGCCCCGTATTTCCACTAACCCAAGAAAAACTTCAAAATTAAATATCTCCTAGATCGTATGGTCAAATAATCTGAAATTTTTTGAGGTGCTCAATTTCAATATTAAAGTCAAGATCCTATGGTTACATTCTATCCAATCTCAAGAATAAAATGAGCAAAAATTGCTCAAGTTGTTAGCATTTTTGGCCCATTTTGAAAGAATACCCCCCCTTGGGTCATTAGGGATTAATGAATTTGTCCATCCAGCACTAGAATTTTCCCATCCATGCGGGTTGTTGAATAGTTCTATAATTTGAATCTAGTGACAATAAACTTCTAAGATCCATATCTAGGACCCTATCTTAGAATTTTATTTATTAAATATGCGGTATTATTCCCCTAGGTATCTTACTTATAATTGAGTGCACATGATTTAGTACACCGTATATTAGCTCTAAGTTATTTCTAATTTTTTGACAGTGTGATTAAAACCTCCTTATATTATGCTGCACATTGTTTGCTATACTTTTCAAGCTTCTGTTGAATTAATTGCGTAGAAGAAATTTTTAATTTTTGTGGTTTGGGCGGGGATTGGAAGCGTGCTGGCTTTCAACAGCACTAGGGTTTTGATTTGCATGATGCATGTTGAGTCTTGTGTTTGAGCGTGAGTGGTTGGGCTGGTGAATGTGTTGTTTTGGTTTGCGGTTAGGGTTGAGCTTCGATCTGTGTCGTTATGCTCACCATCTGTGCACGCTTGAATACGTTTTCCGCCTCAAGATCTTTAACAGGGGTTTGGGTTGTCGGAGGATTAAGGTCTGATTTTGCCTGAACTGCTGGTGGTTTTGCTTACAATTCTGAACAACATTTGGCGCTTTGAAGTCATTGGAGTGTGGCGCGAAGGTTTAGGCTACGCGTTTCCACAGATGTTCAGGCAAAAGATCGAAGACTGCTAGGATAAGGGTGTGCAAATCTGAAGTTGTTGTTCTTGTTTCTTGCATGCCTTAACCTTGTGAATGTTGTATGCAGTCCAGAGGTCTATTTAGTGTACACGGCTGTGACTCTGTGCTTTTCAATTTAGAGTTTAAGGTGTGTTTCTTGCATTTATTGGGTCTTGCACACTCTCATTTGCAGATTTAGGATTTGTAGTTAGGGTGAATGCAAATCCTTCCCATTTTGACGACCTGTTCATGGTTTTGACAACCTATTCATGTGACTTTGCAATGTTTCAAAGTTTTGAACCTATATTGCAGCACTTTGTATATGGTGGTTGATCTTAACCTTAAGGTTTGAGGCTGTCAATGTTTGCATGGACCCATATACTACTCATGAATGTGTTTGTAAATACAATTACATGTTAACTTTGTGTGATTTCATTTTCTTCTATTTGATTTCAGTCTAGCTTTTGGATTTCATGAATGTGCACATTTTCATGTCCTAGCAGGTTGTGTGTGGTCTAGGTTGTATTCCTTGGTCTTTGGTATATTTTCCCAAGTTGTGTGTTGCAGCTGTCTCAGTTTTGCAAATCCGTGCTTCTTGATTTTATTTCTACTAGTTTCCATCTTGCCACTAGAGATTGCAGTGGTTCTGAAAATAGTTGCCAATTGGTATTCATTCTTTACCTATTGGTATAAAACGCTAGTTTCAATACTATAGAATGCTTATTGTGGAAAAATTTGGTTTTGTGTTGCCAAAGAATTTTTTTCAGTATTTCTAGAACCTATCAATGTATAAAAAAAATAGGGTGTAAGAAATTAGTCCTCAAATGAAATAGAAAAAAAAATAGGGTCCTAAAAAATATATATGTGGGTAGCTTTTTAAGTAAAAATAGGGAAGAAAAAAATACTCTAAAACACATAAATACCCCCAAATTAAAAACCCCATTATTGCACATGATATCTAAATGTATAGGGGTGTGACCGAGATCAAAACGTCAAGGAGAAATTCTTAGACAAAAATTATTCATGCAATGGATTTTAGAAACCCATTGGATGAACGACTTAATGTTTTTTTGTAAGCCTCATAAGACATTTCTTGTCTACCTTGGTGGAAATACTTCCTGTGATTTCAACGTGTGGAATCAAAATGCACGTATAAATGTACATGTGATCAATTAAAAAAAGAATCTTTTATTCAATGTCTTGGAATTTGAAATTAATCAAACCAAATTCAAATCAAATCAAACCAAATTCCATACATGATTGGAAATAAAACTCCAATGCCTAAAAATCCTAGAAGTAGATTGCACATAAGAGCACCCATCTATTTTAAACTACCTGCAGAGTCTTTTCCCTTCAGAGCTTCCACAAACAAAGCTACCATCTGCAACTAATTACGCATCATCATCTCTCTACTCTCTTTCTCACCCCTCATTATCATCTCCCTTCCTTCTCTTTCACTATCAACGATCTTTTCTGCTAATCCCAATTTCATCTTCTCAACCTCCAAAATCCCCTTTGAAAAGTTGTTGATGGTTGAAGCAATGGTTTTGTCTCTTGCAACCACTTCCTCTTCTTTTCTGAGCACTTTTGTTGACTTGACCCTCACAACCAGGTTGGTTGACCGGATGTGTGCAAGGGGATTGCGACGCGGTAGCACCTGGAATAGTAGGAGGTGGAGGAGTACCAAGTATAAGGGCCTCAACATTGTCACTAAGAACCACATTCTCTTGATGCTGCATTCACACACCTTGGTCAATCCCATGAGGGACACCATGAATTTGAGCTGTACCACCATACATGTCATCCAAAAGCTCATACCATAGAACCCATATTGACGGTGGCGCTCCCGTCTCACTTTGCTTGAGCTTCTCCTTCTGATAAATGCTCTTCATGACCCTCACTTGTCCCTGGTCTGTTGCCACGTGCGCTGAGGCTCTTTTGGAAATTGGGTGTTGATCTCCTTGGCAAATAATTGCCAATTCAATTGTTTGAATGGCTTCCTGTTATACTTCCAGTAAAAGGTTGCACATATATCAACCAAGAACCTTATAGTATTATCTTTCCATTTTCTCCTAACATTTCCTGTACCACGAGAGCCTCTCTCTTAATTTCCTTGAATACTATCCCTTCCTTCCTCATTCAACATTAAAGAAAGCAACCCTCCCCTTGGAGTCTCCATGATGTGCAACCTTAAATTGAAAGAATTAACAACCTCTACCCTCAAGAAGAACAAAGCAATTGTAAAGACAAAGAACTAATACCCTCCCAACAACTTCTAATAAGGCTCTTGAAGGAAACCCTAAATTTGCATGCAGTGAAAAGGATCATTGGTACCGCATGCGGTGAAAAGGCTCATGCATGTGGTAAACCCAAGCCCATATGGGCTAGTCCTCAAGGTTCACGGGGTCAAACCGGTTGGGCTTCCTCTACCTTAACCCAGCCTTTTTGGCCCTCACCTAGGGTCCCAAGCCTAGCCGTGAAGGCAAATGTGCAAGGCCCTAGTATTTGAAATCCCTCCGTTATTATATTGTGGTGTTACTCTGAGTAGGTGACTACTCGGTTTGGTTTTGATGTCGTTTTCATGTTTGTTCAAGGGATACAAAGAAAATTTTGGATTTCAGACTTTTTGTTTCTACTTTGAGGTTCTTCCATAGGCACTTAGAGCAGCATTGCTTCAACTCTGCTGAAACTTTTACCTTGGTCATGCGAGTAGATTTCCTTGCTGTCCAATGGCGGGAGATGGTGTGGAAGATGAAGATGAGATTCAACAAACTCAAACACTGGATTTTGTGGCTCATGCTCTAAGGCTCACAAAATAGCCCCCTTGTAGGTTGCAGTGAGAAAACTGATTGAAAAATTGAAAATGTGTCCTAAATCCATGATTGTAGGAATCCTACACCTCCACGGTCATTAGACAAGTTACTTCCATGGAAATGGGTTCTATAAAACAAATAAAACCATTTTCAGTTCATTGGAATTTTTTTCAAATCTCAACCCTTGCTTTTTCATTTTTTTCCTAACCTTTCATCCATTTCTGACAATTTTTCATCCATTTTTTTCATCCACTTTCATCTAAATTTTCACCAACTTTCATCCCTTTTTTCATCCACTTTCATCCGATTTTTCACCAACTTTCAACCATTTTTTTCATCCACTTTCATCTAGTTTCATCCAATTTTCACCAACTTTCATCCATTTTTTTCAACCACTTTCATCCATTTTTTCCAACCACTTTCTTCCGTTTCTTCCATCCAATTTCATGAATTTTTTCTGAAATTTCATCCATTTTTCTATCAACTTTCATCCACTTTTTCATCCATATTTTTCCCACTTTTTTGTTTTTCCTTCCAATATTTGAGCTCCCCGCTCACCAATCCCCGCTTCTCGCTTCTCGCTTGCCGCTTGCCGCTCCAAGCTCGCTTCCCAGCATTTCCCTTCTTTTGTCCCGTTCCCAGAATGGGTGGCTCTCTTTTTATTCCTAGCCCCACCCAAACCTTGAGCGCTGTAAATGGGTGGCAATGCTCTAAGATCTTTATAGATTTATGTTTCAAATGGTATTATAAGAAATGAACTTTCACAATTGCTTAATAGATACTTAATTCCATACCACTTGAATTTCTTGTATAATTTCTTGCTTCTTCTTCACCCCAATGCAAAAAATCTTTGACTACCTTCCAAAGGTTCTCCATGCTATGGTAGGTAGTGTACAAAAGAGATTCAAATTATTGTATGATTTTAAGTTACTCATTTTCCACCTATTATAAAATCGAAGTGCACTTCATTGCAATTCCAACACAATTTGTGGTTTCAAAATCGGTTCATTTTTTAACATGCTAGAGCTTCCTAAAGTTGCTGAACTTTGTAGAGAAAACTGACTGAAAAATTCGTAAATGAAGGGTAGCAAAAGAAAAGGTCCGGAAGACCGGAACCCTATATCTACCAGCAGAGTGGACTGTGGACGTACTGTATAGTGTATATCAACTGTAAAGTACAGTCCAGTCCAGGACTTCCAAATATGGCATGATTCTGCTAAAAAAAATGTCAACAAATAAAGTGTGTCATTTGAAAAGTTGACTTGCCACCCTTTCCAAGGAAGCCGAAGGTTTGTACGTAGATTTGATCAATCAGGTCCAAACTCCCTGTTGAAATGAGTGGAAAAGTAGCAATATTTAGAGATAATTTCAATTTGGATACTGAGTTTTTTCAACCCAATTGTAACGAAAGTGAACACCAACTGAATTACTGAACTACCAGTTGGCACTACTTCGCTGTCAGTCAGTAGGGCCTCGCACATGAGCCCTCACGGCTCGGTGAGGGACCCAACGTGAGGGCCGAAAAGGCCGGGTTTGGGCTTCGCAGCCCAAACCGTGCAGGCCCGGTTTTTCCGTAAAGGCTGGCCCGTATGGGCTAGCTTTACCCCCTTTTTCTAATTCTGGGTGAAACTCACACTCTTCTCCTACTAACAAAGCCCCCCGAAGCAACCTCGCAAATTGGGGGTGGGGGCCCACCCAGTTGGGTGAGGGACCCAATCCAACCCTCACGGCTTACCATGTGTGAGGCCCTAGTAATTCTTTCAATAGCGGCTGCAAATTTGCACTTAAAGCCTTGTCACTCATTCACGAAGAAACTTTCCAACCAGGGCTTCCGGCCAAGAAAAAGTGGTCCACTGCGGACCTGTCCAAGGACAAAAGAAGATAGGTCACTCCAAAATGAGCTGTCCAAACACTATTTCCACGTCTCTGCCACGTTTTGGCCCGGCTTTGTTGGTTTGTGGGCCATTTCTTAATTTTTTTTCTAATCATTTAGCATTTTGGTTGGCTCTTGACTATATCAAGTCATTAATGCATGAGTTTGTCTTGTTTTGGCGTGTTCACTTCTCCGTAAATGAATGGGAAAAGGAAGCAACCCGGGACCCACTAGGCACGGGCCAACCCATTTTTCCAGCCTTGTTTTGGAGGAATGGGTGGAGAAGCTCTTAAGCTTACATTAAGTTTGACTCATAAAATCCGGCCAGGGTGAATTGACCCAATGTTCATGAAAAACTGGGAAAAAACAGTGGCTAGTTCAAAGTTAGCCGATGAAATTGGGAAAAAAATCAGTTGCAATTTAAAAACATTGGCAAAAAAAAGAATAGTAAAAAACTATAAACTTCTATTTTGAATAAAAATAGAGAAAACAATTGGACTTCGTACTTGAAAAACCAGTTCAATTTGGGAATTGAAGGAAACTATCTAGTAAAACTTTATAAACTCCAAATTGCCCTGCAATTTACTTCTCTAGAAAACATTGGAATTTTTTATTTGCAACATATGATAAAACTTGAAAATTTTGAATTTGTATTTGCAATCTGAGGTCCCAAATTACACTGGAGAGATGAAGAAATAAAAAAAAGTACATGACACAAATAGGGGCACTTTTTTAATTTACCCTTGGTTGAGGCAATGAAGGGATCAATTCTCCCTACCCATAAAATCCTACCAAACAGTGAGAACCTGTAATTTATTAATGCCAAAACACTAATATTTCAATACATGTGGATGATTAGTTTCTATATTTTTTTATATTAATTATTGAAATAGTGTTAGGTTATATTCATCTTTGACTTACAAAATTGCAATAACAAGATATGAAACAATTTGATAAGTATTTTATATAGGATAATGCTCGATTGTGAGGGCATTTTGTGAAAAGAGGTGTGACAAGGAGGGCAAAATTCGACAAGGAGGCTTTTCGTGGCGGAATGCCCTCACAATTGGACATTAGCCAATATAAATCGCTTGGTAGAAAAAAAAATGATAAAGATATTTTGGAATGAATAAAAGAAAAGATTATAGATGAGGAATTCCAAAAATGTCTAATTATGGAGCATTGTGGAATATAATTCACTTTGCAAATGAAGAAAAGATTTCCTAGCGGGAGTTTATGTTGATTTTAGTATGCGGTTAGTCTATCTTGAATAGTATCAAATTTCATATAATTAGCTTGCCTTACAAATTCACTTACTTCCAAATCTAGTACCAATTTATTAAATTAGTGAGTCTCATGTGGGCTTTCAAATAAGACCTAATAATTTGAGATAAATGGTTTAGCTTTAGTTACAAAGAAGACCATTCTTTTCAAAGGCAAGCTCAAGAAAATTCATTTTCAAAGTACTTATTTTAAAATGTCCGCAAAATCCATTTTCACTAAACACTATTGTAACGCAAATATGCATAGTGTACACTAGGAAAATGACCATGAGAAGAGCACAATTACTCTAATTGGTCATATGGGTCTTTTTATAAGTCATTTTGCAGTATAAATTCCACCATAGTGATCATTTTTTCACTACATTAAGAACTATATATAGTATTGTTCACATTAAGTGCCAAGTATATTTATCAAATATTGCAATTTAGTAGTTTAGATTAATGTTTGTTACCACTATTGCAAAATGGCAAAATCAAAGAAGTGGATTTAATTGACATCATTTGTAAAGATATTTCCAAACAGAGTCACTTAAAACGTTATAACGTGATGCTCTTTACCTATATATTACACCTATATCATGTGCACAAAGCCACAATCCACTGTCACATCCTCATCCAAACGGATAAATGGTCTTGTTTTCATACTTACAAATTCTCATCTAAAGTTTGGAAGAACTATTGAGTGTAACCCTTAAAGGAAGTGGCCCCTTATGACCAAGGCAGTCACCAAAATGCTCCGATTATTTGGAACCAATAGGTGCATTCTTTACTTCTACAATGAACACTGAAGTGATTGCTGAGATACTTTTGGTCTTCAATAACCTTCAAGGATCAAATTCAACTCTAGCAAGCTACAAGATACTACGTTTTTTAACCCCTAAAAGCCCAAGGCATTTTCTGGCTCTGAAACCACTAAAAACTGCCATTTCTGCTGCAATCACTCAAGAAACCAAAAAAGCTTTTTTTTAGAGTCTAACCATAGGATCTTATATTTCACTTGTCTTAGTTTATGTAAGAATTTCATGAAGTTTGACCGTATGGATTGGAAGATATTAGCATTTGAAGTTGGAAAAAGAAGTTTTCGTGAACGGTGGCTTACAATTTTAAATGATTTTGACGGCCATTTGTAGATTTTTTTTGCACTACACACCTTTGGATTAATTTTTTTTATGTTGAAAATTTGAATTGAGAGTCGGGGGAAAAAGTTTAGAATGTCAAAACTTGCTTTTCACATATAAAAAAATTGTTAAGTAGAAGTAGGTCCCAAATTGAACAAAATACTAAATTGTTAATAGCTCTTAGGTCAAATTAAAATACCATAATCCCAACGTTGGGATTGTTTTTGCAAAAAAACTTAACCTTTTCAAGAAAAAAAATTTGAAAAAAATCAAAAGTAGCATTCAAAAATGAATTCTATAAGTTGTTTTTTGAAGAAGATGCTAGATTACCTAAAAAACAAGATTGTCTATAACTTTCTCATTCTAAGTCCAAATAGAATGAATCAAAGCTTCAAATGTAGAAAAAGAATGGTCTTTGAGAAAAAAAATGAGAAAAAACACACACAATTTTTCACAATTTTTTTCTGCCCAGCGATTTGTTTTTTTGACTTTAGATGGCATAACTTTTGCTCCCAAGCACCGATTGAAAAAAAAAATTATTTTTAGAAAGATAATGTGATTTCCTATCTTCAAAAAAGGTTTCAAAAAACCAGGCCAAAATTTCAGGTCACACGAGCCTGCCCGAAATCCCAAGTGTCCCCCAAGGAAACTTTGGGCCTTTAGAGGTTAATGCAACCTAATGGAATATTGTTGCAAATGTTGTACACCTAGTGTTATATAATATATGTTTGTTTCTTAGTACAAAGGGATATTTTATCAAAACAATATATGTAATTTGTACTCTTGTTAGGCATACAACATTCTAAAGTCTAAATTGAACATACTACTTTTTGTATGGATTTTTCAAAACTATGCATAGGTGTTTCAATTCTTCATATATTGTGACCTTTTTTTTAATATATATAAAATCCAACATTTTCTACATTTGATTTCTTTTGAATTTGGTCTTCACCCAACTTTTTTTCTCTTTTTGATATAATTTTTACAAAAGTCATCCTCTAAGCCTTTTTAATGTCGATGACCCCTGTATATATTAATACAACAGTTGCGTACCCAGACTAATTGACAAAGCAACCTAATTGCACTATTTTGTGTACTGTATGTTATTCCCCATCCCCCACTCAATGTCCAAGGAATGGATAAAGAGTCTCCACATGTTTTCTTCCTGCTAAGATGTGCAGACTTGAAGAGAACATTCTAAAAAGCCGCACTCAACAATCAATTAATTCAATTGAACAACTTCAGTCATTCCATGTGACCCCCAGGCACTCCATACAGTACAGATCAATCCATGTGACAGTTTATGTTTCTGTCATTTAACCCTTAAAGGACGAAGGGGTGACCCTGGAAATCATACTTTTTCATTACCGTGTGACATCATCTACATTAAAAAATCCAAAAGTATCTATTGGAAGTCAAGCTATTGTAAAAGCTCTCCCCTTTTCACAACAAATTTTGAGGATGAATGATTGCATTTCTGTCCTATACAGTTTGATTCTCTATCATCCATCGGCCACAAAATGGCCTCCTTGTCATTTATGGGTTAAACAAAGACCCCAAAATCGTAGCTAACACGTTGTACAAATAGGCGCATTTTTCTCTGGAAAACGTACTGGTTAGGACAGTCAAAGGCTTTTCAACAATTGGCAGCATCACAGGGTTTACCAATGACACACAGGAGTCCGTGCTACGGCATCTTTGAAAAAGGCAAACCGTAGTACTGAGTAAAGTGAACAAAATTGTCTTGTATGGCTCCTCAGCCACACACAATTTTGAAAATTAATTGATAACTTATTGATTAAGTCCCTTTCACATATGTCACACAGTTAGCAAAGTAGTGAGAAGACCATTGCTTGGTTATACAATGTTTTGACATTAGAAGAGACGAGGGGGGGGCTAGAGGGCCTTTTCAGGCCTATTCCCTTGACGTTGTTCCCCTGGTAGATCGGGAACATCACGTCACGCAGCAACTGCGGACTGCTGCAAGGCTGTTCCCCCAACCCTGGTAGCCTAAGGAACTCGCAGCCGGGTGATTGCATGAAAGACTGGTACTGAAACATTGTCACAAATGGAGTGCCGAAGCTTCATTTTGCAATAACTTTAGAAGCATGATTTGTATGAACTTGAAATTTTTAGTGGAGAGTCTTCTTATGAGCTTAATCATATCTCATATTTTTCAGAAATTTTCAAAAATCATTTTGAATTTAAAAATCATTTAAACTAATTTGTCACGTTTTGAGTTTTAGGGGTTTTACTACGTAAAGAGTCCCCAAATTTAATGATTTGGATCTGAAATTTCTATGGTCTATTCCCATAGTAGGAACTCATGATTCTACCAAGGGGCATTAAAAAATATTTTATTTTATATCCTCTACGTCTATGCAAAGAGGGCTCCCTTGCGCATGCAATTCTGAACATTGAAGATGGTTTTAGGATCATTTTTTTGGTGAAATCTCTTTACCATGAAGTCTTCTCAAATGTTATTTTTCAGTTTTTTTTTAAATTGCTTTTCCTATTTTTTACAAATTAAAATGTTAAAGTATGTATTTTCTTGCGATTCTGCACTTTTCTAGTTCTCCTATTTAAAGAAATTTTTTTTGCTTTTCCTTCATAGAGTATCTTCTTCTTATAGGTTTATACATTTCTCATATTTTTCATATTTTAAAAATAAAAAAATTCTATTTTTATAGTACTCCCCCCAAAATGGCTGGAAACGGCCAAAGTGGAACAAAAACGAAAGGTCATTCATGCAATGACCCAGCCCTCCAAAGGAACTGAAAAACATCTAATGGCATGGACGACGCGGCATTTTCAAACTTGATTTTCTTGAGCAACATGGACCGTCTCATTTTGTTTTTTTGTCTTAACTGTGTCTATTAGAGAAAAAACTTAGCTCTCCAAAGGGCCATCAAGGTTTGACAAAACAAGGTTACGGCTATTGTTTTTGGATAGGGAGCCTCACAAAAGTAGACTTTGTTAATCATCCCAAAACCAAAAATAGTGGTATCATTGATTCACACAACTGATGCAAGGGCAATATTTCTTCTTTCCATTCAAACATTACACAATTTTTCATAAAGCTTCTTTAAAACTTTAGTTGTCAAAACCTTCATCATCCACTCAATGGAATGGATAATTAGTATTTAGCATTATTTGTTTACATGAATTTCTATTCCTCATAATCCAGCATGCTAAATCCAAAATAGAAAACATCTCCATCACTAATTGAATATACAACAATATTCCTAAGAACCATAAGATCAAAGCTTCAATCTTCAATGAATACAAATTAGAGCTAGTACAGATATGTTGCAATGTAATGGCACCTAAAAAGATTTTATCAATCTAAAATGTTTCATTGAGATTTTGAAAAATCTCAGGGATTCTACCAGGATTTATGGGCAATTTCATTAGAATGGTGATATTTTTTTTAAATGGCGTGAAAACAGTTCAAAATGGTCGTTCTAAATCTATACCTGTCCTAGATGGTTCAAAACGGCCATTCTGAAATCTATACCTGTCCTAGATGGGAAAATGGCACACTGTCAAAGTGGCACTTTGAATACCGCATTTTAATGAAATTGTCCATATTTAGTAAAATAGGAAGTGGTTGGATGAAATAGTGACATAATTTGCATATAATACTAGATCGCTTATTTCAAAACATTCATCATCCAATAGGTGGATGATTAATTCAGCAATAAGAGGTTATTCAGTTTTCCTGTATGATGAGTTTCACCGTTCTTCCTTCGTCGCATAGCCGAGCAGGAACTCAGAACTCTAACTCTGACTTTCATTTGTTGCTCCAGAAACACCGTTGCAAACTTGCAGAAGCTCCACTTGGCAGTTTAACCACTCTGACTTTGATGTACTTTGACGTACCAATTCAAGCCAAGGAAGTCTTAATTTTGAACGTGGGGACTCCTCCGCTCGATCTCGATCATTTAAATGAAACCGCACCTGAGAACTCACTCCACTTCTCACTCCACTTCTCATCGATCTCATTCGATCCGTCTTTGCCTCAATTTTCTCGTGTGATCGATCCAGCTTCACCAGCAACACGTACTCACTGCCCGCCTCACAGCTAGAGTGCATTTTTGGTTTGCAAGCAGCAGGCAACCATGGCGGCACGAGTTCTGGCGTTTTTCACCTTGTGCATGCTCCTGTGCAGCCTGCACGGAGGTGTCACTGGTACAGAGACTTTCCCTTAATTGCAACTCCAGCATGAAATGAAATAATTAATCTTACGTTTTTTGTCATTTCATGCAGTTGGTAGTTGGTTTGATTAACTTAGCTCTTGCATTTGATTTCAAGCTTGTGCTGTAGATCACAATGCTCATGCAGTTGAAACCGCTTCTGTCAAATATCGAGTTCCGCAGATTGCAGCAGCTAGATACCCCGCTCGAAACTCAAATTCTAGTGTGCTTAGAGCTACTGTGGTTCACCTTTCATACAGTCAATGATTACTGAGTCAAACCGAATTCTCTTGATCGTACTCAAGTTTATTGGGCAATTTGCCACAACCAATTCACGTTGCAGGCAGGCCTGCAATTCTCAACTTCGTAAAACTGGGGTGCTGATGTTGTGTTCTCTATTGTGTTTTCAGCAGCGACGTCATCTCGCAAGAAATCCCTGCACCTCACGTACTTCGCCCACGAGATCCGCGGCGGCGACAACTCGACCATCCTCTCCGCTGCAGGCACCGGCCAAGGCAACATGAGCGCCATCGGTTGGGGCACTTTCCTCATCGTCGACAACTACATGAAATCCGGCAACACCTCCGACAGCCTCCTCCTGGGTTCCATCACGGGAACCGCAGCAGTGACCACCATGGACGGCATAATGGGCGGCTCGCAGTTAAACACGCAGCACGTCTTCAAGCAAGGCTCCAAGTACAACGGCAGCAGCTTGACTGTGATCGGGACCATTCAGACGTCCACTCCACCTCCACCTTATGAGTGCATCATTCCTGGGGGAACAGGATCGTTCCGGGGGTACTCGGGTTATGGGATTCTGACTCCTCTGGCGGAAGCGTCGGTGGCACCTCTGTACGTGTACCAGTGGGACGTCTACCTTACTTACAAGAAGTAGAGCTCACAACTGGAAGTCTATATTACTTGTAATCTGGAAGCACTTGGTTCGACTCGATTCCGATTTCTAGTTACTTTGACGGGCTTCCAATTTGAAGCAGTACAGTAGTGCGTGATCTCAGTTGCAGGAATGTCAGTGTCAGTGGTACATTTTTGAGGGATGGGAAAGGCTTTCCTTCTGTAAACTTGGGAACAAGCTCAGGTGCATAATTATTGTCCTTGGAAAGGTTGAGGTCAAGTAGATTTCGAGATTTGGAGCAGAATAACCAATTCGTATTAAAATCTAGCTTGTGGTTTATTCTTG
The DNA here is from genome assembly GCA_963969595.1 of Neckera pumila. Taxonomy (NCBI): domain Eukaryota; kingdom Viridiplantae; phylum Streptophyta; class Bryopsida; order Hypnales; family Neckeraceae; genus Neckera; species Neckera pumila. The sequence continues at coordinate 4,164,311 of OZ018415.1, read as the reverse complement.
TTGATTGATAGAATCGAAGGGACCATTCGTCCCGACCTTCTTCAAGTAGAGGAAGAGGTTATTGGCCATTTAGTACGTGTTGGCATGATTTAGAGTGTTTATAAATGGACTTAGGTAGATTTGTAGTAGAATTGGGCTAAGAAATAGGAGTTTTAGAATCGGTGATGATATTCATCGGTAGCCTGGACCAGCTCCAACTTTGATGTTAAATGAAACTCCTAAGACTATAATGTCAGTTTCGAAAAGTTCAATTTTCAGTTGCTATCATACTTATGTACATGATTTTTGGATTCCACCAACCACAATTATATCTGCCTTGTGTGTACAAATTGTATCTTATCTTAACCCTCAAACAACATTCACTTGTCTAGAAGGACAATTCCTGTCAAAGTTTGTGCGGTTAAGGCATACAAAAGTGAGTAGTGAATAGTGCTTTGACTTTGTAGCCTAAATGCATTATTTGACAAGCCATTTTCACTATTGTCAGCAATAATACCAATGGGCTTAGCTTGTCGTTTAAGAGTTAATGTTCTCTTATATATACTCCCTTTGTTTCTAAATAATACAGGTGTTTATTTAGGAAACAGTGGAAACACTGGTATTATTCAGAAATAGAGGGAGTATCATGCAAAGTCACTCGGATGGTTTCGTTTTCGAAATTGAGTAGAACACTTAGAATTACAAATGCTTTAATCACTGTAAGCTACTTTGACCTGCAAATTAAACCCTTTTATTTGATTTTCTTCACTCAGAAATCGAGTCGATGCAGCTCGACTAAGAGTGGGTGTAACATTTACCGGCGTTGTGGTATAGTATATGCAGGAACAGTATATGCAAATAATCCTTAGGCTTCTGTGCCTTCGACGTTAGGTGCCAGAATAGTCCACGAAGCTTGATCTACAATCTGAACTGGATAGAACCCGCTTTATCGTCTACCAGCAATCCGTGCATTCGATACTGCACACATTGAGTGTATTAGTCGGTGGACCAAAAAGTCTTTGAAACTTGTCCCATTCTCCAGAACAAGTTGCTCATCGGTTTGGAATTCTGAAGAGACTGCAGTAACTATAGTAACATCAATTTTGTTAAATTGACACGATTATGGGAGTCAAAATTGTATCATTGAGCTGCACAAAGCTCTGAAAATTAGGACTGGTATACTGTAGATTTTATGTTGGAGCCCTCAAAAGTGCCAAAGAAAGAGGAATTTCGCCAATTTATCGAAGTTGATGTTTCGTGTGTTTCAAGATAAGTAAGACGTTTGATCTCAAATTCTGAATTGTGATTTCAATCTGAATTCTAATTACTTTCAACTGGAGGAGGACCAATGCTTTCTGAAAATACTATTTTTCAGGAAATTCACATGAGGGGCAAGATTTTGACCGTCTTCTTCGTCTTGTCTTGGGTTTTGAGCTTCTTTCTAACTTCTTCTCACTATTTCTTCCTATCACTTCCCCTTCCTCCACTTTTTCATCTTGTGCACCTTCAAGATTGATTGAGACCTTGACTTTTTCCTCGTCAATCAACATGTGTCACAACAGAAACTTGAAAACCCAATCCCTGCATCCAGTCCTGGCGCCCACTATTGTCTCAGAGTGGTACGGTAAATCTCATTAAGAAGTCTTCCACTTTTTGGCATTTTTGTAGACACTCTGTGCAAGACTGCCGCTTGGGTCTTCACTTGAGTTTTTTCTTTGGAAGATGCCTACGCCGACCTGTGACTTACGAAGCCCAAATTGAAGGTCCAGTCACGCAGCCAAAGAAACTGCATGGCAGCAGCCAAGTAACCACCAGTCCAACTCACAGCAGCCCCACTGCAACACGCTGAAGTGACTCTCTAAACGTTTTGCACCATTGATCTTCTAAGATCAATGGTGCAAATCATTTGAAGTGTTGTTTCAGCGTTTTAATGTGGGGCTGCTCAGTGGCGCACAACATGAACAATTCCAAGGAATTTTCTTCGGTATTTCAACACTTGCCAATAAAAAAATAAAAATTCACTCTGCAAGGGGACTTTAGATAGGTTTCAAAAGTGACTAAAGGTGGAAGCACCCAAAATTGTCAATATTAAGCAATTCAACATAGTTGGAGGACAATTTTCCTAAAATTAACATTTTTGTAGTATTGGCGAGCAAAAATCATGAATATTCAAAAAAAAAAATAGATTTTCCATAATTGGGTAGCAATTTCTATGATTTTTCAAAGAGACGGCTCCCTAGACCACTCACCACTGAAACTGTCACATAGGTGGACCCAAAATTGAAATCAACAAAAATCAATAGTTAGCAAATGAGAGTTCGGTTTGTGTCCTTCAAATGCGTCAGCAAATCAAAGCCAAGCATTTCAAGGACACATTAATGAGAAGTCTAGGGACAAATTTAGTGACGTCTAAGGTACATGAATGGGAGCAAGGATGCATTAGAGAAAAAAATCAGCCCTTCGAAGGGCCTGTTCACAAACCCCTTTAGAACTTTGAAATTTCGTTTATCGGGTTTGAAAATTTAATTTTCCCCTATTTCCGCGCAGTTGAAACTACAATGATAGTGGCGCAGGAACCTAAATTTACAAATAAAAAATTAACTAAAAAAAAAACCCTGCTAAATCTAACTGCTGCGGCAAGCAGTCATACACTCTGTCTACTCACCAAGGATACTTTTCTAGCTTGACAAGTCAAGCTTGAAGTAGCTTGGCATGTCAATTTGGAGAGGCCCTTCGGAGGGCTGATTTTTGCTTTAATGCTAATGGATGTTTTTACCTTACATCGGATTAGAATCAAGTCTGTTCCAATGCAACAACACCAAAACACTACCCTAGCCACTTAGCAATTTGGACAACTTTTTGCCTAATAATTAAATAAAGTGCAAAAAACAGTTAGGCATCCTCCAAAAAATATACGGAGTAGTAAAATTGAGAAATCTTGAAATACAATGAAAATAAGTTAGGCATTTATCCAAGTTGTTCTTACAATTTTTGGATGGTTGCTGCTACTTTCATCTAAGGCTGATGCCTTTACCTAAACCCTTGTCTTAACCTCCAAGTCCTAAGTTCTTTACCTTGTGTATTAGGATTTTATTAAGTATCAGGGCGTGTTGCATGTGAAAGATATGTTTGTTTGTTTATTTTTGTGAGAGATTGTACTTTAAAATGGTCAAAATAGCAAGGCAAAAACTTTGCAATGAGAAGTATTAAGACAATATTTGCAACTTTTGAGAAGTATTAATATTTTTACCTGTGTTTGTCAGCGTAATTTCAAATGCCAAGACATAGTTACTAATACTTGTGCCAACTTTAGAACACAAATTAGATGCTAATTTATTAAATTATAGCACATGCAAGTTGAATTTTTATGAATTAGACAATCCTTTAATATATACTTATATTTTTTCTAAGAAACTAGATCACTAATTTTCCAACAAACTAGATCACTAATTTTCCAAAATTTAGACACCATTTTCATTATTTAATTTCTGACTAAGCTCCTAGGAAGCTATTGGTAGTAGAAAGGATGGTCTTTGGGTACTAAAGAATAGTGTTAGAGCATAGTGGCTAAGGCCCATATTGAGGACCTAGCTAGTGCCAATGTAGGCCTTGGGCATCATGTTGCTTGACACTATTTCTTGGTGCCCAAAGATTTTTTTCCTACTAGTGAAAAGGTTTCATCAATTTGCAAGCCCTGTCATTGAGAAGATGCTTGAATGTGTCATAAGGACTTAGCTAGAACAAAGACTCAAAGAACCTATGCAAATGAGAACATGATGGATGGAATTGTGACACAATTTACATCTATTACTGTAAGAGAAAGTAAATCTTCCTTTAAGTACCTTATTTGCACCATTTTGACATTTACATCACCTTATTGTGTTGATTTATATGCATATTAATATACAAAATGCATTCATTCACAACATTATTGACTATTCAGCTAGAATTTTTACTCACCATTTTAATGGAGTTGCCACTACAAGAGAATGAGGTGTTTTAAGTGGGTTTTAAAGTATAGTCCTAGACATAAGGTTTTAAATAATGACCTTTAAGGCAATTTTCACCAAAATTTGACTAGAAACACATGTATTTCTAGTCAAATTTTGCTAAAAGTTGCTTTAAAGGTCATTATTTATAATCTTATGTCTAAGACTATACTGAAAAACTCACTTAAAACACTCCATTCTCTTGTAGTATGCATCAATCAGTTTAACCCCTTAGCACTCCAAAGTTCTGATTCTAAACAATGAATAGAGAGTTTTCAAGGGCTTCATGCAAACCAAGACTTGTTTGTTGTAAAACCAATCTTTTGCATGATGAATTTGAAGAAATTGAGGCATATGATGAATTGACGCAAATAATATATATTTATAAAGATACAAGCAAAAAAAGATGCAAAAATGCAAAAAAGGAATCAGGTGCTTAAGGGTTAATGAAATTGCCGTTGTCCATAAAATGATTGTAAGTCCTGTGGCCTTGCCCTGGGGAGAACTAACCCCTCCCAATCAGCCCTTTCTTTTCGGCAAATTGGAGCCAGAAAGCACCATTTCGTAGTGAAAAATTGAAAATCTTTTTTTTGCCAGAAAAAAGTAATCTTTTTTTGCCAGAAAAGTTTCTATCCAATTTAAAATATGGATGAAATTGTCAAGTTTGGATGAAATAGTGTATGAATTTGATTGAAAAGTGTTTTATGGTACAAAAGATGTATGTATGAAGAAATCCCGGAAGAAATAAAATGCTTCACCAAATTTTAAGTGATCGATATCTTGGAACTTTTTCAAAAACCAAAAAAAAGGGTCGCTCCCAATGAACAACTCGCCTCACCAGGGTCAATGCAAGCATTGCCAACTTAGTTTTTCCAAATATGAAACAAATCTTAAAAAAAAAATTAAAAAAATATGAAACACATCAAACAGTGGCCATTCAATTCCACTTCATTCTTTCAAATGCTTAAGACTTCTTCAAGACTGGCAAAATGTTTGTGATCACTCCTAGAGTCAATAATGCCAAGTCTAGTGTTCAAGGGAGTTTTGACACCATTCCGTTGGGTAGTCAGAAAAGCGTTATAACTCATAATGCAATCCCTCTTTCTACGCCCTTAGATTTGCAAAACACTCCATTCCATTTGTCACCATTTCATTGGATAGTCAAAAAAGCATTATAACTCATAATGCAACCCGTCTTTCTACACCCTTAGATTTGCAAAAAGTATATCTTTAGATGTCTGTGAAGAACTATTAGGCTTGGCATTATGTCCCATAATGCTCTCAAGCCTCCCGACCCTAGAGCATTATCTAGTCCATTTCCTGTTTCTCCTCAGAGAGAAGTTCTACAAGGGTTCTCACACAGAAAAATGTTGCAAACTCTCGTTCGTTCCACGAGAGTTTAGTGAAAACATGATTTCATGAGATGAAGGTAAACAATTCTTATATTTCTTTTCCAAATGAAAGTGAAATTTTTCAAGTCAATATTCAAACTAAGAGTCAGATATCGCTGTCACCGTAGATACAAACCACTGAAAGCAAAAATAAGCAAAAATAAAGGAGAATGAAAGCAAGATTTAACACAAGAACATAAATTACCAGTAGATATACTTGCACGCACTTGAGGACTCAATACAGTACAGTGGAAGTTGCAAAGATTGCGTTGTACATAAGAAATTGAAGAAGAATGTACATTGTGGCTTTGTGAAAAGCCATTAAAAATAATCATCAGATTCCACAGAAGGCCAATCTTCTGAATCAACAAAACCACGGTGGCGTCTGTTCCTACGACCTTTCTCTAATAATCTTCGACGAGATCTTTCCATATTGTCCACTGAGCGTCCTCTCTTCCTGTCTTTCCCGTGCACCAATTTTGATGTGGGTTGATGTTCCTCCAATCGTGCAATTCGATGCGTTAAATTGTGAATGGCCTCGTTCTGTTGCTTACCCCATTCCAACACTTTTCCAAGCACATCCTTCACTTTCCGATTCTCCTCCAGCACCTGTAGCAACAATGAACGATCTGACAAAGCGTTCATGCTGTTTTGCTTGTCCTCATCTTGTTCCCATAATTGAGTCATGGACTGCGTCGAGATTCTCGCTGGAATTATATGACCATCCAAACCCGTAGTCTCTTCTTTCTCCTCCAGAAGAGTAGGGTTATCTCGATTCATGCCACTTTGGGAAGTATCCATCTCTGCCTCCTGATTGCCTATTTCAGGTGGTAAACTTTGTGAAGATGCGGGCTCAGTTTCAGCTTCTTCCATGTGATGAGTAGGTGACGTAATCAATAGTTGCTCCTTGTTTTTTGCATCCATTGGATCGTCAGGGAGGGTTTCTGAAGCACTTGGCCCTCCAGCTTCAACGATGGTCTCGCTTGCAAGTAATCCATTCTCGTCACAGTGAGGAGCAACTGAATCAATAACGTGGTCATTTGAGGCTAAAGGTGCATGAGGTACATGCTTCTCAGAAGTTAAATCCTCATTCGACTTGACGCCTAGATCTTCGGAGCCATTTTCACTCGCTCCTCCAGATGCAAAATCTTGCACTACACCCCTCGAAATGTTGTCCTCAATTTCCATTTCTTCGACAACTTCAGGAGCGGGAGCAGCAGAACTGCCAATAGTCTCGTGAGAGATAACATCATTCGATTCTGCACTTACAGAGGACATTGAATCAATCGTCTCCTGGAAACCTATCAGCTCCTTCGTCACTGCCTTGCGTATGAGTCGGACTTCAGGGTGCACACCTTGCAATGAATCCAACCGCAGCAACAACGCCATAACGCCCTCCGTCCATCTCAATCTTTCCTTGGAGTCACTACGAAGCTTCATCCTCTGCTCGGCCTCTTGCGACTTGAACTTCAAACTCTCGAGCTCCCCCTTTACCTTTTTAACCACTTTCAAGTGCTGCAAAGGCTGCGTCTTACGCACGACATACCCGCGGTAGAAAGCTTGAATCTCCGTGGCGGCAGCATCCTCACTCTTAGTCACGGGATTCAAATCAGGAGCACCTCCATCCGTCACAGGAATTGTCTTCACCGTCTTCACCGTCTTCTCGTTCAAAGGTTGCTCAGTTGAGCGATCCTCTGGCAATTCATAATGATCGGCTCGCGGGCGATGATACCGAGGCCGGGGATACGCATACGCAACGCTGTAGGGATCCCAAATATTGCTGAAGAATCGTCCTCCCAACATCGCTCCTAACTTAATTACGAAAACAAAATCCTCCACAAAAACCACAACAACAAGCGCGCAAATCTGGCTCAATCAACTAACACTGTCGCACCAAAGCAGAGCTTTTGAATGCACAACAACAACCTGCCCCTCAATGTGGTTCCAATCACAGAATGCGTCCCGAAATTCAAACAATTGCAGTGCAGATTGGTGTAATTCGGGGCGGAGCAAAGCATTTGTATAGAGACAGAGCTTCTATCGCTGGAGCTCTCCAGAACAGAGCAGTTGCTTCTCGTACGTTCTACTGTAGAATAACCAGAACTCTCTAGAACATGCCACGAAATCTAGCCCACAGGGTACATGTCCGGTATGACAGGTGTCGATGCCAACTCAGATTTATCTCTGCCACCTCATCTTCTTTAACTGCCACATCAGCATATGCACAAGTCGTTTGAACAAAAGGATTCACAACTGCTTCCCGCTCGCGACATTTACGCATTCGGAGAGAATGCTGTGGAGTCGTTTTTTGTGCTTCGATAAGGTCTTGGAGATCCTCATTAATTCTCAGTGGATTCGGAGCAGGTAGTGCGGGATCATTTGGTACGCCCGAGGAAACGTTACAGCCACTATGCTGCAACTAAGAAGGTCATCCGCACAGTGCAATTTTGAAATGTTGCGTTCTTTAAGTTTTTTAGATTCATTTTAAAAAAAATTTATGTTTTTATGATCGCTCTGGACTATGTTGCTGCTGGAGCTTGAAAGTCACTTCAATTAGTTTAAATAACACCACTTAGTTGTTGAAAACGTCCTGTAGCTGAGCTTGACATTGGCCATGCTCGTTTTGAGGAAGTGAGAGTCACTGACTATGTGAAATTCAATAAAGTCTTCAATCATATTACTCATGATTGCACATAAGATCTCGTTCAGTATTCTTTTTCTTCTCATTGTTTTTTTGATTTTTTTAAGTTTATAGGTTTGTATCAAAGAAATTGTTCATCATAGGTGTCGCGACAGAGAAACTGGTTACGCACAAGCTGAATCGTGGAAAGATGTTGTTTAGAGTTGTATTTGCAGTATGCTGGTAGGTCAAGTACGGTGACATGAATTTGTTGTAAGGATAAGGATAGAGGTTTCCGCTAGAGAACATTGTGAGAGCAATAACTAGCTTGCACCATTGCTATCGCTTGGTATGGCGGCGCGAGTTGATGATCTCCATTACGCAATGAAGACCAAATGCTTTTTATGTCAGAATAGGAATGCAGAAAAAATTGAACGAATGCCAGAGACAAGGTTGCCCGCATGGAGTTAGGGTTTGGCAATGTCGTCATGTGATAATCCGAACTACGAGCTCGCTGTTACCGATGGCTCTCGACGCCTTGAACTTTCTCTGTTTGAAGAGGAAGACTTCTGTCCAGAGTCTTATGTTCTTAGCAGGCTCCGCACTGTGGAAGAGGAGGAAGAGGTATTTCAGGTTCCTATGCAAATAATGACTACTTTTGAGCTTCTGCTGTGAACTTTTTTTATTGTAACAGATAAATTGGTGGTATTTTCATGTTCTATCTTGCTCTAGCTCCCCGCAACTTGCCCCGGTATGCTAATTGCGAACTATACGGTTGCTATTGCTGTGTGCATTTTCCCAGACTCCATGGAAATCTGCTGTCTATCGAAACTTCTGCGCCTGCGTAAGGAGACGACAAGTTTTCCATTGTGCGACGAACACAAAAAATGTGAGATGTCATTCCTTTCCCACAAACATCATCCTTGCAACTTGTGCTCAAGCAACTAATCTCGGATACGGACCCCGGCATATATAAAGACTTCTTGTAGTTTAATGAGTTTAGACTTTATCCGAGAATGTGGTTCCACATTGTCAGGAAATAGAAAGTAATTAGACTCGAAGAGTTCGACTTATAACTCCTGCCTATCAGAAATGCATGGATCCGCGATTTATTAACCTACTGCAATTCTCGGTATCTGTGTGCACCTGCAGCTTATAACGTGAAATTCGCAATAAACGGACTATTCCATGAAAACTGGAGTCTAGAAAAGTGGTTGTGAGAGAAATAGAGAACCTTTTTTTTGCAAATTTCACAGTCTAGACTTCCCACCGTTGCAGTGCTGGTAGACTCCATTTATGCTTAGTGCTCTATAATCGTCTGATCGTTGTGAGTATCACCACGCCTTTCTCTGGTCAATTGTAGCATGCCTATTCTCATAATATGAGTGAAAGCGGATCTCGCAGGCTTCCATTCAATAATGAATCTCGGGATGGACAGGAACTTCGAGTCTTGATTGCAGAGCTCAAAGGTTTGCAGCGAATATCGGCCAAAGAAATGATAAAATCCATGATATCACATTATGCTCTTTTCATTCAGTAAGACACCTAGGATTGCACTTCAATTTCTAGAATCTCGGAGGTTCAATGGGCATCGGAAGTTGGTGCTCACTAATTATTTAAGCTTTTCTTTTTTCTACAGTTTGAAAGTTTGGAAGATTTGAAGGTACGGTCTACATTGCATACTTCTTGCATGGGTTGCTTGCAGGACATCGCAGGAGGTAACTGAATTGGAGCAAGCCATATTGAAATTGCGGACCTTACTGCGTTCACGAGCAGCTGTTGTCCGAAGTCTAGCAACAATTGAGTGGACAGTGCCTGCAGCAGACTCGAAACAGTCGGAAATGGTCGCAGGTTGCTACACCGGGGACGATCTGGTCGTTTCAGTGCTTGAGGATGATGCCAAATCTCTTCCTGATGTTTTTGACGTTCTTTTCGCGGAACGGAAGGTTGATTTGGCATTATCACTGTTGGAGCAAGGTGAAGATACGGTAGACAAGGGTTCTGCTTGTACTAATTTGGAGAGTGGATTGAGCCCAGTAACTCCAATAACTGCAGCATTTCTGCAGATTGAATTGTTGAAGAGAAGGGCCAGAATTGTGAATTATTTGAGTGACATATGCCAACAACCATCGGTTCGAGGTGTGGAGCTGCGCTCTGCCATCGCTGCCCTGAACAGACTGGGCGAAGGAGCTCGTGCCCACACTCTGCTTCTCCTTGCTCATCATGGACGCCTTAAGCACAATATTCACGGTCTTCGCCCAAGCGGAACTTCTTATGGAGGCGCTTTCACTGCTGCTCTGTCTCAGATGACATTCTCTGCTATCGCTCAGGTAAACTCGTCGGTCCGACCCTGCTAATTAAATGTAACTAATATGTGTTTGAAGCCAATAGTGCGGTCCCAGTCTGCCACTGAATTCAAGCTTTCGAACGCTCTGGAAGAACGTTCGAGGAAATTGTTGAAAATGTGAAAGAACGAAAAGAAAGTGGGAATTGAATGTACTAACCACGTCTGACATATATAGAGAATATTACGTTATTAGCTTTGTAACAATTGATCGTTTGAAACCCGCTTCCTTGGGGCTCTGCAATGATAGTAAGATTTTTTTACCTGTCCCAACTTTATCCCGAATTTCTCTCGGGAGGTTGATCTGAACTTCCTTCTACTGCATTATGTTAGTTAAAATTGCTGTACCGTAGCCGGATGAACCTTGATCATCATTTAATTATCTTGGTCCCGATCGTTGATCGACTCTCTGACTTTGCAGGCTGAAAGGGACTCATTGGCAGTCTTTGGAGCAGTTCCAGCTTTCGCTTCAGAGCTGGTAGTGTGGGCTCGACATGTGACAGAGCACTACGCCGGTCAAATCAAGCAACACGTTCTGTCTTCGGCGGCTGCAGCAGGAGGACTTCAAGCAGCAGCTGAATGCGTCCAGATTGCATTCGGTCATTGTTCCTTGCTGGAAGCACAAGGATTGATAATGTGCCCGTCGCTAGTCAAGGTTTTTAGATCGAGTGTTGAGCAGGCTATGGAGGCTAACCTGAAGAGGATAGAGGAGAGTGTGGCTGCCTTGGCATCAGCGGATGACTGGATGTTAACTTTGAATCCTCAAACACCACTTTTGAATTCCAGACGAAGCCTAAATCGGGCAAATGTTAAGCTATCTTTCAGCGCTCACCGATTCAACGCCATGGCCCAGGTTTCCCAAATCACCCTGTTATTTTTGCTGCTCTGTTGACCATTATATTCATTCTTTTTTACTAGATTAACATCGGCAGGCTAAAGTGGCATAGTTTCAGCAACCTTCAGTTATTATCCAATCTCAAGTCTCACAACATTTGACATACCAGATCTCTAGGTCGACTGTTTCTCTTATAACTAGGTGTAATTTCTGGTGGATTAACATTCATACCTTTATCAGATATTATGTATTGTTTTGCAACTGCATCTGATTGCAAATATTCAGTTCCCTGTAGGACTTCATGGCAGGCATTTCTCCACTTGTAAGCATGCAATTAGCTGGAGTAGCATTGGAAGGTCTAGCTCTGCGGTTCAATAACTACGTGGATATGCTCATAAAAGCAGTGCCTGATACCTCGAAGGTTCAAAAGGTGAGCATTTCGCTTCAGAATAGGCCCTTATCACAAAACGATCTGACTAAGAATCAGGAGCTTTACTTTTCATTTACGAAAATTTATCTTGATACGAAACGGTCAGCAGAAATATCATGAGCTCCGTCCGTAATAAAACTGCTTTCCAGTTACCCTTCAGACTAGCTTATTTAAGTCCTATTCGTTCAGGTCAACTTTTCCATGTTCAAGTTCATGGTGACTGAGTTATCTTTCTACGTGGCCAGTTGCCCTCAGCGGATATCGTAACTTACTTGAAATGTAGGGAATTTCTTGTTGTTAGAAAAATTAGTCCACTTAGAAACTCTGAGTTGCATTTGTAACTAGTTCATCATGTCCATTACTCCTTACCAACCAAATGTGACAATGTTGAATCACTTGATAATCGTAGTGTTCTTCTCATGTTGTATCCAATTCTACAACTGACAATTAAGCTCCTCTGGAGTAGGAACAAACTGCACGCACCGAGACTCAGCAGCTTGCTCTCTTGAGTAATGCTACAGCACTTGCTCATGAGCTGTTGCCATGCTCCATTTTAAAGCTTCTACCAGTTGTTAAAGAACCATGTGGTGGAATTCGTGAAGAATCTTACATCAAAGTCGTAGATACGGAATCGATATTTATCCCAGGATTAAAAGATTGGCGACTAAAACTGCACAGGGCGGTCAAGAGATTGCAAGATCATATTTGTGGATATCATGTCAAACTCCTGCTCTACTCAGAGGATAAAAATGAGCTTCAGCTCGCACCTGAAAGATACCTCTTTCTTGATGTTGAAGGACGAAATACCTCCTCACCTGGACAAGAAAATATGCCTTCTATGGTTTTCCAGGTTCGCTTGCTGAATTTTTGGTTTGGAGGCACTATATTTTCGATTGTCTTTCAGTTTACTGAGGACGGAAAGTTAATCGTCAAGATGTTTGTACCAGGGTTGATCATGTCTTAATCAGTGATGCCATATCATGAATGATAAATTTGTGTCGTCGGTGCATAACTCTGCTTATTTATGAACCATTGTTAATCTTTGTTCAACCGACCAATATTGCATGGTTCTCTGTTGAAAGGAGGGGTTATTACAGCCTTTTGTCCCTTGGCTTCTTGTCATCTTAATGAACTGCGGTACAGTGTCCACAGTATACTTTCGTTTGCTTATTTTCTCTATTGTGCCTCTCCGTTATATTTATGTGCAGAGGTTCTTCTGTTGGGTAGTCATTGTTTTTCAGATTGAGTTCCTTGAGTAAGGTCGGGAAGGAGATGGCATCTAGCGGCGAAGGAGTATTTACTTCGTTCTTTGCACGGCTCTTGGAGGTTTTTGTTTCTTATATGGATGGAGATAATTTCTGGAGCATCATCGAGGATGGCCCCATCAGGATTGGTTCTATTGGTTTAAAGCAAGTAAGCGTTCACTTCACCGACTGATTTATGTGGATGTCTCGGGAGGCTCTCTTTTCAAAATCTCGTATATCTGGGAACTTCGAGGAAAACGTGATTATCCGTTCCGTTTCTTTTTCTCGTAAGCCTAGAATATTCAAGAGGCTCTGGGAGCGGGAGACAGTGTAAACAACTCGTTAACCTGTTCCGCCAGTGAGAGGTCCCAAGTGTCACAGTTCATCAGACTCGAAAGAAAAAAATTGACATATATTCGGCCCGAAATGACCTCTTTGTTTGCAGTTTTCGTTTGTTTCTAAGTACGGCCCACTTCATGAAAGACGACGGACTCCATGAGAATAGAAAACCACAGAATATAAACTAAACACCCTGTCAAGTCGTTCACCTGAACCCTAAACCACAGCCATGACTGACAGATTGCGCATATGTGGAGTGTTTCGGTCTTCTCATCTGCTTCGTCGAAGTGACTTCTCGTCACTCGAGTGCAGAATGCATTAACTAGCACGTGATTTACTACTTGGCAGTTTGTATTGGATATGCAATTCGTTATTGAAATGGCTTCAAGTAGAGGCTGTGGATCTCGCTCGCTGCATTCCCTGGTGCCGGACCTAACTTCTCGGGCTGTTCATGCATTTGCTGCAACTGGTGCTGATCCTGAGAGGTTAGCATATTGTGAGACTGAAATGAATTGTGATGCTCCGAATATTATCATGCATGTGATGATTATTTTCATCTTGCATTTTCATGAATCTTTGAGATGACAAGCTTAATTCCTTAATTACCAAGGATGAGTATATGCCGACTTTTTGAGAACTGAATGGAAGCCTTCCTCATTGTTGGCTTATCAGACTAGGGAGGTTGTCCTCCCGTTGCTCTGCCCCAACTGCATCTGTCATGACAAACTTTTCTGTGATCCTATATTTGCAGTGTGCTGCCAAGTGATGAATGGTTCCTTGAGGCAGCCCGCGTAGCCGTTGACAAGCTGTCCGAGGAGTGGAATCAGAGGTCGATTGCCCAAGACCCAGTTGCTGCATTTACTGTTTGTCAGGAGCCAATCGCAAGTTAGGAAGAAAGTTAGGCAGTTGAGACATGCATAAGTGGAAGGAGAATCCGGTTCCACTGGTGAAGGTTAATGTAAGAAACACATATTTCTTTCAAAGCAAACTAGCCCAGAAACCCAACACGTTCACCCAGGATATGCTTTGCCATCTATAGACTATCTAAACTGCCCAGCAACTCTCCTTTCTTCTCCGTATTCTTGTCTGAAGAATGTATGTTGAGCCTAAACGTTCAGCCATAACTTGACTGCAGGTACTTGGGCTGCATCGGAAGTTGTCCGTTTCACCCAACGATCTTCACCACTGCAATCAAATGTTGATTAGTGCCGACTTTGGATGGGGTCTTAGCATTCGATGGGCGTCGTACCAAACCTGTTTGTCAGATGATCATAAATTTCTTTGTGGACCTCATATACAGCACCTCTCCCTGAACACCCTGGCAAGATATCAGGTCACGCTCCAGAGCTCCCTTCAAATCCTTTGCTGACACCTCCAAATCTGTACATTATTTTCTTATTTGTATTGGGTATTGATCGGATTTTGCATATTTTCTCATTCTGGTCCGACTAGTCTTAGATTACAATGCAAATGTGAAACTCAGTTGTGTGATTTCTGCAGGGTGATCAGGGGACAATTCTTCAACTCCATATTTCCGACGGGAGTTTCAAAAATGCACACGCAGGGCAAGTGATTGTGCCCACACCACCCACATCCAGCACAACATCCACTGCTCCAGGAACCTGAATCCATTGTTTAAACAGATGCTCAATATTAAGCACATATGTTCTGTAAGTCTAGAATTTCAGGTCTTGATGCAACGACGTTGAAATTCCGCCACCAGTTTCAAAATTATTCATAGAGCAGAAACTCAAGGGAAGGTGTCAAAAACGAAAATGCATCTTGTACTGTACAACAAGGATGCATCACGAAACCAAGAACGACGAGGTTCAACCCCTAAACCCTAAACTGAAACTCGCTTCACGGCGATCACACTCTGCATTGACATAAGTCCTCTGTATTACGCGTGATCCACGGTCAAGGGGTGACAGCGTAGTTTCAGATGGATCACTTATTATTAGTTCAAACTGGCAAAGCCTCGTCTGCACCGATTTAGCTACTTGAAAAGGACAGACCTCAATCTCAAGTTTACGAAACTCTAGCCTAATAAGACTTGGCATGCGCATGCTTCACGCTCAAAATCTGATACAACAATCGGAGACGTCCTATGTGCCCATTCTCCGAATTAAGGTTTTGACAAACCCTGAAGCCCGCACCCAAAAATCGTACTGTTAGAAAACCTCCTAGATATTCCAATCACTAACAAATGAAAGCAAGCATCTGGACAAAGCTTGCACTGCGAGTCTGCACCATCTCTGCACCATCTCCGCATTATCTCCGCACCATCTCCGCACCATCAAACTGGTTCACCATGAAATTTGCATCAGGAGAAAGTAAAACTTGACTCCCAAGCATCTCTTCCAATTTGGGGGAGCAGTTTCTCAAAATCTGACGGAGGCATTTGCGAAAACGAACTCCATGGAAATCAAGGAGCCAATGAAAACCACATTAGTGACATTACAAAAAAGTACTCCGTAGTAACGAATGGAAAAAAACTACAAGAAGTGGCGGCCAAGGAACTGGGACTTGCTACCTCCGACCCTAGGTATAAAAGCCAGGTTCCCCTTCCCATTTCCTCCCACACATTGCTCTTGATGATCAGCGCTTGTGCCGTCTTCTGACTAGCGATCAGACTGCCATTTTCTGAACAACGCTTCCGGCATTTTCTGACCAGCGCTCTGCCGTTTTGTGAACAGCGCTTCTAAAATTTTCTAAGCAGCGCTTCAGGCATTTTCTGACCAGCGCTTTCTGCCATTTTCTAACCAGCGCTCCGGCATTTTGTGACCAGCGCTTCTGACCAGCGTTTCCGTTTTTCTGACGATCACTTTGCCACTCACCTATTTGAGAATTTACCATGGCACCTACACAAAACATTTCTGTGCCAGAGCTGTTACGCTGCTATCACTGCGGATGTGAATCCAATGATAGCTCCTTCAAATACTATGACAATAAGAAGGCCGACCAACCCCGCGGTACCAATGCCACCATTGTCAAAAATTCTTCACGTTGGGGTCACACGGTCGCCCGCAGGGCAAGAGCTACGCCAACAAGCGTAACGAGGACCCTCTGGAGCTGAAGAGCCTCTCGCGCCAATGTTGCCATTGTGGCGTGGCCGATCATGCACTCTTCAAGTACTATAACAATAAACAACCTCTTGCAGCCGCGCTTCAAATGCCTGCATTGTGGAAACCAATTTCAATTGCGATTGTTGGGGACTGGCGAGGGAAGGCGTCTGGTGCACACCTCGTCCCAGCGGACAAGAGCCCCTCGCCGCTGCCGGAAACAAGGCATGCCTGAGCCATTCCCAAATGCTTCCAACAGCTCTGAGGACGGAAGCTACCAACCATTTGATGGATCCTTCATGCCAGTGCCCTCGGATGCATTGATACCCCTTGAGCCTGGTGCTAGGTTGCTCCCACAGATGAGTGATGAAGATGAACAGTATGCGCATTTGCTTGAGGCCGAATTGGCAGAGGAGGACAACACTCAGGCCGATCCCTTCTCTTGTACTGCCAATGGGGACGATGGGCACTTACTTAAATCACCTTTGACTGATGAGGTTGTTGCGTATTCGCCTTTCCTTGAGGCCGGACTATGGACACAGGAGGCTCCAAATGAGGCTCCAAATGTTAATGCCTTCTCTTCTATGGCCAATGTGGATGGTGAATTGCCTCTAGCTTGGAGCAACGAAGATGCACAATTGATGAATTTCTTCAGCACTAGTGCAGTGGCTCTTGATGTTGATATGGTCTCAGATCACATGGCCGAGATGGTCTCCGAGTCCACCTCCAACAAAGTGGAGGCCATGTACAGGACTCTAGTGGAAGATACACCTGCTACACCTGATTCTGACTCTTGGAGCGTTAACAATACATTAGAACCTTTCTTAGTGCATAGTCTCGGGACTATGCACTAAGAGAGGTTTATGCAATTGGAGAGGTTCTATACTGAACTTTGACTAACGCGGCAGCTCACTATGGGGCCTCCAACTACTGTTCACAAATAAATGCTTCAAAGTACTACCTCTCTTGCTGCATATTATGTACTAAGAGAGTATGCACTAAGAGAGGTTCTATTGTACATCGATGGATCCTTCCAGTGTGAGCTACGCAGACGCTGCTGCAGCTTGCTGCTACCAGATGGATATGGATATGACTCGTGAGAATTCCATACTGCAAGTAGATAGCCACGGTGCAGTTCACGCGTTCAAAGTATTCTTCTTCCAGTGCCGGCTTGACCTTGCTGTTTGCTGATGCATTTCATGTCATCCCCGAGTCCCTTCTGGTCCAACAAGCCCTTGACAGAGGATGACCAATGTTCCATTTTTCATTGGAACGAGGATGATGAGGCCGAGGGTGACACAAAGATCGGTCCTAGAGCTTCTTAGAGAAATATCTGATTTTCATTAGACAGAGAATGATGATCGCTCTGAACTATGTTGCTGCTGAAGCTTGAAAATCTCTTCAGTTAGTTTAAATTACAACACTTAGTTGTTGAAAACGTCCTGTAGCTGAGCTTGACATTAGACATGCTCGTTTTGAGAAATTAAATATAAAGTCTGGAATCATATTAGTGATGATTGCACATTTTGATCTTGTTCATAATTCTTTTTCTTGTCATTGTGTTTTTGAATTTTTTAAGTTTGTAGGTTTGTATCAAAGAAATTGTTCATCATACTTGCCGCGACAGAAAAATTGGTTACGTACAAGCTGAATCCTGCTGAAAAGATTTTGTTTAGAATTGTATTTGTATTTGCTGGGAGGTCAAGTGTGGTCACATGAATTTCTTGTGAAGGATAAGTATAGAGGTTTTTGGTAGAGAACATTGTGAGAGCAATAGCTAGCTTGCACCTTTGCTATCGCTTGGTATGGCAGCGCAAGTTGATGATCTCCCGATTACGTAATGAAGACCAAAAGCTTTCTACGCCAGAATAGGAATTTAGGAAAAATTGAACAAATGCAAGAGACAAGGTTGCCCACATGGAGTTAGGGTTTGGCAATGTCATCATGTGATAAAAACACCCCTTTTTCTTGTTGTGGAGACTCAGCAGCTTGCTCTCTTGAGTAATGGCTCATGACATGTTGCCATACTCAATTTTAAAGCTTCTGCCAGTTGTTAAAGAACCATGTGGTGGAATATGTGAAGACTCTTACATCAAAGTTGTAGATATAGAATTGATATTTATTCTAGGATTAAAAGATTGGCGACTAAAACTACATAGGGCGGTTAAGAGATTGCAATAGATGTCATATTTGTGGATATTATGTCAAACTCCTCCTCTATTGAGAGGATGCCTAAAGGAAATTCTACTTCAAACATAATATTTATGTTTTGACAATGAGTGGTCAAGCTCTCATGTTCAAATTATCCCATACCCTTTGAGGATTTATAATAGACAATGGAATTTTATATACAAATGACATCTCCATGCTCCGTTACAAATTTGATTTTTGTAGGAATGGATACAATATAATGAAATTTTCAACCTTTACTAATTTAATAAATTTACAAATAGTATAGCTTTTATTTTAATAGCCAGGATACATGAATGTATAAAACACACATTATGCTAATTTCTTAGAGGTAACTAGGAAAATATCTTTTATTTCATCCATTTAACCTTCTCATGTTTTGTGCCTATCCATATCTTTAACCCCGAAAGGAAACTACCTCAATGATAGGTAACAAAAGTCATCCACTAATCCCTAAAACCCATTGTCCCTTCGGGACAAATGGAATTTTGGACAAGTAACTATGGGTTAAATTTTTGTTGTGATTCTCAAAAAAAATTTGGGAAGATAGAAAAAATGCTAAGCTTCGTGGGAGTATAATTTTTTTTCAATCAATGCCCAGGAAAAAAAGTTAGGCTCAAATAAGCTCAAAAACAAGGGATAGGGGGCAGCAAAAAAAATTTGCAATTTTTTTTCTTAAAATTTTTTTTCCTTATAGATTATATTTTTGTCTATCTGGAAAGCTTTGATTCATTTCATTTGGATTTTGTATAAAAAAGTTATGGGCAATCTTGTTTTTTGGGCACTTAGAGCATCTTCCTGAAAAAAATAACTTATAGGATTCAATTCCAAATGCAATTTTAACAATTTTTTCAAAAAAAAATATTCTACAAGGTTTAATTTTTTTTGCTAGAACAATCTCACCATTGGGATTTGTGATTTTTAATTTCATATAAAAGATATTAAGATTTAAGATTTTCCCTTCTATCTCATACCTATTTCTACTAAACAACTTTTTTAGTAATGAAAATTAAGTTTTTTTGGATTTTTTCTTTTCTTTTAGACTCTCAATTCAATTTTCTACTATAAATATTTAAAGCTCAAACTTTTTAGTGCAAAAGTTTTAAGTTAAAAATGTTCAAAGTCATAAAATCTAATCCCACAATGTGCTGAAAAATTTGTTTTTTTCACTTTAATCATAGATATCTTGCAATCTATGCGGTCAAAAATTCTGAATTTTTTTTCACACATTCTTATACTAGTTGGGTGTAAGATCCTATGGTTAGATGTGCAAAAAAAACATTTTTCAATTTCTTTTACTCTTTGCTATAAAAATGGCAGATTTGGGTGTTTTTTGGCAGGAAAAAGGCCTTGGGCCTTTAGGGGTTAAACACCTCTTGTCATTGGCAAGGTTAATCCATGGAGTAGATCTTTGGAATCGCCAATTTAACTTCAACTATGTTTATCTTTCACTTAAAATTTGTCACACTTTGTAAAACCTAAATTTAATCCCTAAAGTTCTTTGATTATGTTCTCACCAAAAATGCTCCAAAACTGCCATTTCTAGTACGAGTACCAAATTTTTGAAAAATATCATTTTTGGACACATGTAACCATAGGATCTTGTAGTACTCTGGTTTGAGAATGTGTGGAAAAAATTTCAAAATTTCCATCATGTAGATTGGAAGATATTAGCGTTTGAAGTGGCAAAAGTCCTTTTTTTGGCCCTCCAAAAAACTGGGCAGCTGCACTTCACAAGGTCAAATTATTATGAAAAAAATTCTAAAATGGTTGTACTTCTTTGGATTCATTCTTCAGGGCAAGTTGGCTACATGCTTGAAAATTTTCAGATTATTTGGAATTGTACAACATATAGGAAAAAAATAAGTAGAGAGAAGTAGAAAATGGTTCAAAACACTAAATTGTTGAGAATTAAATTACGGAATTGAAAAATGCCAATCCCAATGGTTGCAATGTTGCAATAAACAGTCTACATCGTACAATATTATTTTTTTGACAAAATATTGAAAATTGAGTGAAATAAACAACTTCAAATTTTATTTTAGAGTAGACAATCTAAACTAAAAATCCTTGTAAGGTTTGACTCATTGATCAAAATGGAATGATTCAAAGCTTTCTACGTATATATAAATCTAATAAACCAATTTCAAATTTTTATTTCTGAAAAAAGTGATTTTTTTTATCTGACCAGACTGACCAAATTGAGAAACAAACAACATATTAGACCATAACTTTTGACTCGTATTTCCAAATGTCATGAAATTTGGTGCATATGAAAGATATTCCTTGTCCTCACTTTCTATAAGAATTTCAGCCCAAAACATGCAAATCTCCAATCACACGTACTTGCCCAAAACGCATGTTGGTCCTCTAGGGGTTAAAATGTCAAAAACCCTCTTCAAATTACATGTGATTGGTCACATAAATTTCCATAACAAAACTAATCTATACCTCTCAACTAAGATTGAGCCACATATAACTAACAAATAAAACAATAGTGCAATAGTGCAAGGCAAAGCATATATATTTGGAGGTCCATTGATAGAAATGATGGGGATAGCAAAAAAATTGGTAATTTAATCATTTAAACTCAATTAATATGAATTTTGGAAGCCAAAAGTTTATCCAACGTCTAAACTACTCCAAAATCTCTCGTTCAAAGACTACTTATTGTTCACTTTAGCATTGTGGCAAGAATGGAGAATTTGATGGTGAGAAACCAAGAATTGATGGTTGGAAATTAGTCATAATCTCTCGTGAATTTAAGACTTCCTATTGATTGTCAATCGGACAATGGTTGGTAATAGGCGGGTCTACCTTAGTACCCATCTACACTCTACCTCGTTTCTCTTCATAGTCCAACCTTTTTTTCTTTTTTTGAACAAATGGGAGACCCATAGCATTAAAAAAAAAATCCACCAAGTACAAAACGGCCAAGCCAGAAGGCTAGACAATGAAGAGAGGATGAGCAAAAAGCACCAAATAGAAACCGCAGAAAAGAAAACTAAACAAAAACACAAAGAAGAGGGCCCTCCTTGTTCCAACTAATCTGGTTGCCAACACAGGTGGCTAAAATTGGAGACTGCATCCAAACTAAGTCAAACTTAAATCAGATAGAGTCCGATTCGGACGGTCAAAGTTTAGCAGTACTATGGGCTTTAAGGAATGCAACCCACCCAAAGTCAAGTAACGCTTTCCAAAGGGCTTGTTGAACAAAATCTAGAGGCCATTGGGTTTGTGAGAACACCTTGTTGTTGCGAGTGATCCATAATAACCACAGTGATGAACCTCAAAGAAGAGACCAAATAGTCCAGCCTTTGGCTTGGCTGATTTGTATGGTGTTTTTTTTTAATGCAATGGTTCTTCCATTTGTTTAAAATAAAATAACATTCATTGCGATCAGAAATGGATCCGATAACATAAATCTAACCGACCAGTAAACAACAGCAGCACTAAGATATCGAAATTTTTCAAATGATTATCAAAATCACAAGGTAAGTTAATTGGCTTTCAGATGTTTGTACTATGCAATTTGCACCAGCCGAAACATCCAATTGAGCTAAGAAAAAATGAAGAGAGAAAAAGACTAACTCCACCATGAAAGACTATTTGTGCAATAAAAATAGTGGTGAATTTTCGATAAGTTGAAACAAAAACTTGGTAGGACGACCGGTCCAAAATTGCGCCCTGGGAAATTGACCAGCAGCTTCAAGCCAACACCTCCAGTCCCAATCAGCCACCCCTCTAGGTTACAGCCTTCGAGATCGTGCGGGTAGTAGATAGTGAAGGGGCGCAATCAATTGAGTACGTCCAACATGAGCCGTAAGAATTGACAACTAGTAAGCAGGTAACCTCCTCGGGAGGGTGGAAACTCGTTCCCCCTGCTTTGTGATGTGAGAGTAGAAGAGCAGGCGGACACTCCTCTCATGGAAGAGCCATTCCATACTCCTGACCCCCTTCCCGTTCAGCGCCACGGATGATATGGAGCTCAACCAAACGAATTCTGGCAGGAAAGATTTAGCAATGCTGCATGTGGGAGCTGATATTGGTGCAAAGAAGCGAACGTAATCTGGTCCTCACCCCGTGGCGACGACCAGGTATGACTGCAGGTGCGAGACACGCGGGAGCTGCCGGGAAACTACGATTTTCCGTTAGCAGTCTCGTCAATAAGTGCGTCAATCGTATCAGCAGCTGACTCCACCTCCTCGGGATCCTCCATGATGCGGTTGCTGACTTTGTGCAGCTGCCGCCTGACCAGCTTCTCATAAACTCCGGTTTCTGTAGAGTGAACACTTGGTATTTTAGTCTTTATATCACAATTCAATTTAGTCGTTCTGACAGTAATATCCAATCGCACGCTTAACAGAACGACATGCGAAATTACAGCGCAGGGGGGATTAGTGACATACTCTTCATCAGGAGCTCCTCGTGAGTCCCTTGTTCAACAAGACGGCCTTTATCCAATACCGCAATGTTATCAGCATTCCGCACAGTAGAAAGTCGATGTGCAACCAGAACAATAGTCCGACCTCCCTCTCCAATCAGTCGATCAAGTGCTTGTTGCACCAAGGCTTCACTCTCAGTGTCCAATGAACTCGTCGCTTCATCCAATAGCAAAACTTTGGGTCGCCGTAACAGCATTCGTGCAATTGCAATTCGCTGCAAAAATTTACGCAGATGAATATCAAGTAACAACCTAGGGCGGAGATACTGTAGAACTTCGAATCAAATCACTCAACGTCAAAACTAAAAAATTATGTCCTAGTGAGTGAGTGACTTGCAAAATCATTGCACTCAAGTCAATGATAATCAGTGCCTCACAAGGTGCAATGACCAGAGGAAGGTAAAGGCAGAAACGGCTCACAAGCCAAAAGTCGACCTCTGAGAACCATTTTCCAGATGATCTAATACTGCTGCCAAAAAGCTTCAAAACAGGAATTCTCAGAAGTGGTCAATACCTGCCGTTGTCCGCCAGATAGACGCACTCCCCTCTCTCCTACTCTAGTTGCGTAGCCTTCTGGAAACTTCATAATGAAGTCGTGGGCGTTTGCATACCTGTTATGCAATTGAACGGCATATGAAAAACAATCCCTAGATATACACCTACGATTTATGTCGAAGGTGAAGTACAGGAAAATAATTACAAAATTCGGCAGATGCCTGTTTCGTTGTAATCTTTCACGTGAAGAATTCGTCTAATACAGCTCGCATGGGTTGGAACAAAATCCAAAACCTAGAATTTGCTACACAGGAAATGAGAAAACCAAAGAAAATCAATATATGCAGTGAGGTAAGAGAGCCACGCGACCCAAAAACGTGAGAGCGAACCTTGCAGCCTCTTCCATGTCCTCCCTCTGCCACTCCGTAGGAGACAATCCATAGGTGATATTCTCTTCAATTGAACAAGCAAACATTTGCGTCTCCTGTGCAACCAAACCCATGTGCTTGTGGACGGATTTTAGATTAAGATCTCTCATGTCCCAACCATCCAAAAGAATACGTCCTTGGGAAGGGTCGTAATATCGCATAAGAAGATGAACGATTGTCGACTTTCCACCACCGCTTCGTCCAACCAACGCACAAACGTCTCCTTTCCCAACTGTTAGGTCAACACCGGACAGGACAGGATGCTGTGGTCGCATCTGGTAGCAGAAGTATAAATTTTCAAGCTTAATTTCTCCTTCCAAGTGGGAAACCTTCGTGCCGGCATTGCGATCAATATCTGGTAGAGCATCCACCAAGGATAGCACACGCTGTGCAGCTCCTGCTGCTCTAGTTAAAGACATCAGCACGGACATAATGCTCTGATATGCACTTTGAATTTGATTCCAATACAACTGAAATGTAATAAGCTTTCCGGCTGACAAACGATCATTCATCACCAGGACTCCTCCATACCTGCAAATGAAAACTCCTATTTAAGCCAATATCATAAATAGAGCATCCTTCCGGTATTCTAGCATGGAAAAAGAAACATACAAATGATTCTACTACATAATCCAAGTTTCAGTAAACATCTGCAGTAACTCACATATCAGACTTCCAGCTTTCAAAAAGGTGAGACTGCAAGAATTCCAAGCTCTTATACAAAATAGGGAAAGAGAAATGGAGCTAAACGCGTCAAATACAGGAAAACATCACATGCGAATCTTACCAAAGGATTAACACCGATGCACCTAAATCCAACCAGTCGTTAACAGCCACAGCACCTGCATAAGCAAAGGCGTCTCTAACACCTTTCTGCATGGCAGCATAAGTCTTGGATTTAAAACGTTCAAGCTCTGTGTCTTCTGTGGAGAAAGCCCGCACCGTGCGGATGTTTCCAATAGCTTCGGAGGCTGCGGAATTCGCCTCAGCAAGCAATGCATAACGCTTGCGGTTGAGTTCCCGGGACCATCTGCTCAAACCCCGTCAAAAAAACATTAATAATTGATTATTGGATACCAACTAGGAAAAATATTCATCCTAAAAGAACTCCATAATCTCTCATGAAGGTGTACAGAGTCCACAACTTAAATCAGAGACATACCTTGAATAAACTGCGGTGATATGCATGATCGGAGCCATTGTCGTAAAGGCGAGCATACTCAGCTTCCAACTGATGAAAAAGCACATTACAAATCCACCAAAAAGGGAGATACAGTTGCGCAAAAGTGCAGAAAGCATCCAATTCACCGGCTCCGCCATTGAAGAAACATCGTTTGTCAGCCTCGAGGTGAGCTGTTCATGCAGATACACAACCTTTATATTAGTAAACAAAGTGCGAATTATGTCAGCAATTGGATAATAGCATCACTTTCACTATATGGTTTAGGGTGTTCTTAATATTAAAATGCACCCTGCTTAGTCACAATGCAATTTTCTGGTGAAATTTGAACTATGAAGAACACGTGCAATAAAATCATTTAAAGAAGTACTGAAAGTTACTTCCTGTGTTCAGGCATCCACTAGTCTCAGTTTGAAGGTAGCACGCCCACCTCGCCAGATGTAGTGCCATCAAAATAAGCAATATCTTGAATGATAATGCCAATGAACAGTTTGTCTTGCAGAGTCTTCAAAACACGCTTTCCAACTACTGCAAAACATAGATTTCGAACAGCCTCGAAAAGACCCGTCATAAAGCTGAAAGCAACCAGGAGTAAAACATCCCTCCTGAATAGATCTACTGCCCTCTGAATAACGTGATCTAGTATTCGGCCCTGCAGTTTCGACAGCACACAAAGCTGTTAATTAACATTTTACCCAATATAATTATGTGGACTATTCCGTCAGATGCACCATGCAGAATATTTGAACAGGCTACCAAACTTGGTACAAACCTACGCGTCCTAAACAACCAGTTGAAAAGGAACAAATAAATAAAAACTACAATGTAAACCAAGATGATGATATAAGTTAAAATATACCTGATAATTAGGAAGAATCAAACTCGATGCGGAAGAGAGAAGAAGACACAAGAAAGCACCGGTCAGTAAACAAGCTTCCCCTCTAGCCAGAGAGACGGCTCGCATCAAGTAGTTAGTCTGATCAACGTCGCCTTCCATTTTCGCACCTTTGTCACCCCTCAAAGTTCCTTCCTCAGTAACTTCTACATTGGCAAGGTTGACACTGCACTCATGAAACATAGAGTACCAATGAGCTCATGATTCTAGTAAATACAATAAAGAACACGGAGGAAATGAGGTATCTTGCAAAAACATTTGGATTGAACATGGTCTTTCAGGAACAAACTTAGATAAATATTATGTGAAATGCATAGCCAGAGGAAAAATTCATGCGATATCCCAAAATATGAAGTAATATCAAGCTGACCTGTTGGTAACCACCGCAACGCGATAGTCGTGTGACGCAGGTCGACTACGCTTGGAATTCAAAAATACAGCACGCCCCATCACACGATTGGAATCCACAACCCTTGTCAACAAGGAACTTTCTGCATTGATCCACACGACAGTAGTGCCCATCAAAATACCTTGCCATACTTCAACCCGCACGTTGAATAGTATATGCGAGGTATCAAAATAGAAGCACACGCATTTCGCCCCAACAAATGCCTGCACCCAAAAACAAAATGTCACGCCGTGGCAACGCGATAATTGGTTCCTTACAGATTCAACCAGCTTGCCTGCGTTATTTACTCGGTACATACCCGATTCAATGACTATGTAAAAGCGCAACTGCATTCAAGCTGTCAACAGCAGAAGCAACAAAAATGCAAAAGCCACTAACAAGAAGCACTGGAAACATCAACAAAATGAGCACCCTGACAGCTTCCAGAGACCTTCGAGAGAAAAATTGGTGCTAGCGCATCGGCTAAAAGGTCTGCCAGTATCCCCCGTCAGATAGACCTATTTGCTTGATAGGTGCATATTAACTTGAAAATGAGTAGGTACCTGAAATGCAGTACAGACTAGAAAAGTAGCAAAGAGCACAACGTCTTTCTTGGATGATCCAGAAAACCATTCCTCATAGGTGGTAGTCGGCTTCTCATTTTTTACTTCCTTTTTGACCAGAAGAGGCTCTTTCAAGTCACCATTTGCTTCACCATTTCGAATTTTCCCATTCACTTGATGTGGAACTTTGCCGTTGAGTTGCGGCTCATCCTTTCTTGCTGACGTTTTCGGCTTCAACTTCGCTTCCTCTTTAGAAACAGCCTCACGCCAAGCCAAAAGGCTTCCCAAGTACGCCAATCCAGAAAGACATACGATTCGTGCGAAGCTAAGAACAATCATGTCCGACGAGTCATTGTAAAAATCTTGCAGCGAACTCCATAGTGAGAAGTCATTCTTTTCACTCCAGAGGTGCACTGTGGAGAATAGTGTCTGCAAGTGCCACAAAGCCCGTGTTATGCCACTAACTCTCAACTAGATAAGACACCTCGAGAGGGAAAAAGCGACCTCGCGAGTCCCTCACGCTGTCCCACGAAAAGATTGATAAAAACTTCCAGTCTAACACCACCTTGCACTGTGAAAATAACACCCCCGTTTGCAACTTATAGCCGCCAGTCACTCAGGACGGACAAGGCCGAAGAGTTGCAACAAACATTCCCCTCGCATTGAGGACAAGTCTTCTCCGAAGACACACAAAGAAAACGAAACCAAAAAAAGCTAGCCAGTAAGGAATATCAATTGAGACCCGCACTCACATTCGAAGCTCGCTTCAGAGAACAAGGAAAGAGCTGCCGTCAATTCGATCTTAAAAATGCACCTCCGAATATATCTAATGGCCCTCCACAAGATAAAGGTAAGAGTAGCAGGTGAAATTTACGGCTGTAATAACTTACCAATGCAGACGCGATGTCAATACAGAAGAAAATAATGAACAGAGCAAGACGCCATCCTCGTTGCTGTCGAGCCAAACTGACATTGGTTGTGCCAAGAAACACAGGCGTCTCCGGGTTGTACCCACTCTTCTTCCCCATCCGATCAAACTCGTACTACAACCAACCAAAAGCTGTATTCCAGCTCAATAACTCTGCGCAGCCGAAACTAAATAGATCAATTGAATTGTGGCAAAAAGACCTACTCATGCATGATCCTCAATCAAGTCCTGTGAGCAGGAAGATCTTTTCAGAGAAAATTAAAAGGCAGAACACAGGATGTGCTTATGCAATATTACAAGAAAATGTCGCGTGCAACCTTCAGTTTCACACAGACTGACACTACGACTTCGAATTCAAGAACGACAATTCCATAAAAAATAACAATAATCGCCCTGCCTCAGCGAGCATCCCAAAATCTAATGCTAGACTCCTATAAAACTCTCCAACACAGGAACGACTATTAATCAAGTGTGTGACAATCACCTTGCAAGGGGTCACTTATCCGATATCCTTACAAACTAATAGTGAGATCTCCCCCTAAATCTACAACCACCTTCACATGTAAAGTCCCCAACCAGAGCAGTTAAAAATGCCAACCTGATTAGTTGGAGGCCAGCACTAGCAACGATGAAAACTCCTGACGCTGTTACGTTCGCCTCGATTAACCACTTGCAAAGGCTGAAAAAACAGATTTCTGCGAGGGGGAGAAGATTCCTAGTAACAGATTCGAGGTCGATGAGCGACAGGGATGGACACCAGAATGAATCTTTCCTTCCAAAAGACGCAGAGGTGAAATTTCAACTATACCACAAATGTGGCGAAATTTGAAGGATTTGTGTATCCCAGCCAAATAATTTAAAGACGTAGAATCGAATGCGTATCTGTCAAAATGTCGACCTGTACAATAAACCAGGCTTCATCAACAGGCGACATTCACAATAAGGTTGGCAGTCCTCATCATCACATCAACACCATTTCAGTTCAAAATTCCACGACGAGCATGCAGAGAGCTCTGTTGCCACCGCTCACGTTATAAACAAGCTAACATCCAAGCAGATAAAAACAAAGAGACGTACGGTTTCCGTCCCGATACAATCCCGCCGCTCTACCGCATCATCGCCAGGTCCGCACTTCTAAGAGCAGATGTCTTCACACCGCCTTCTACCAAAGCACTTCTTCCAATTCGCCTCTGGACAGCGATCCCGGGATCCCGCTATCCCCAAGCAGTCTAATAACCACCACAACGAGTCGCACGAACACCACAGTTTCAACACCAGATAACCAAAACGAACATTCCAAAACGATGTCTCTGCGTATGCGTAATAACTCTCCCAGCACCGACCAGGAGAACTCGAGCCGCCCTAACTTAACCCCTGCCTGCCTCGCCTCGCCTCGCCTCTCACTCCTCCCTCATCGCCAATTGCAAAAATGGCAAACAAGCTAAGAAAAAAGAAAGCAAGGAATGCAACGGCGGACTACAGTGGCATGCGGCGACCTACGTTACAGAAGAAAGAACGAGCACAGAGTCACAGAGGCGTGAGGAGAAAAGTCTGAGGGATCAACCTGCGGAATTGATTACAAACAAACAATTGACAGGTGCGGCCGGGCAGACACCGGGTCAGGAACATGAGCCCGCGCTGCTGCTGCTGCTGCTGCTGGTGCTGCCAGGAAAAGGAGTCAGGCAAGCTATGGAGACCAGCGCGCATCGCCGCCTGTAGAAGAGGACCATCAACGGCAATGGCAACGGCGACAAAGGAAATGACGACGACGCGACGACGAGGACGACGAAGAAGGGAAAAGGAAGGCTGGCGGGGCCGGCCGCGGAGCCGGGGTAGGGGGGGCCCAGCCGAGCCGAGCCGAGCCGAGATTTGGCGACCGGGCGGGTACCGGTGCCCGTGGAGTATGGGCGCCCCTTCCCTTTCATTGAGGTGGCCGTTCGCGGGCGACAGCACCGGGTTTCGGTAGAATGGGCGGCGCTTGTGCGTCCTCGGAAGGAAGGGTGGAGGGTGGGGACCACTGTCGTTTCGCCGGGTGGAAGGACGTTTACCTGAATCCTAGTCACCCCCCGATGGACGGTGGAAAAGCCCTGCTCAGATTCTGATGGCGTGCACCTCCAATGACCGCCCTGGCTCGTCTCATTTCTTTTTTTTATTGAGTTTTTTAATTTTTTAATTTTTAATTTTTGGGGGTCAGCCAAGCCTTTAACTTTTTACTTCAATGGCGAAAAAGAACAAGAGCAGTTAAGGAACTTTACTTTTCTCTTATTGATCTCAACCAAATACTCCCGTGGGGCTTATCCAAGTTTCATCATTCTATTGACCATTTCCTTGGCCAAGGAAATTTTTTAAAATTCCTAAAAGACCATTTTGTCCATTTGGGGAACAAATGGGATTTCGGGTAAGTATCTAGGGTCCTAATTTTTGTCTTGATTTTTTGAACCTTCATTTGAAGATAGGAAAATTGATTCACTTCATATAAATACGGAGTATAATTTATTTTTTCAATTGGTGCCCGGGAACAAAAGCAATGCCCAAAGAAGCTCAAAACAAGGGAGGTAGAGGTAGAGGGAGAAGCAAAAAAAATTCAAAAATTTGAATTTTTTTTATGAAACTCTCATAGATTATATTTTTGTCTACATGGAATTTTTTGATTCATTCCATTTGGAATTGTTATGAGAAAGTTATGGACAATCTTGATTTTCAGGCAATTAAAGCATCTTCTTGAAAAAATAACTTGTAGGATTTATTTCTGAATGCAATATTTACATTTGTTCAAAAAAACAAATTTTGCATGGTTTAGTTTGCTTACTAGAATAATCTCACTATTAGAATTCGTACATTTTAATTTCATCTTAGAGATATTCATAATTTAGATTTTCTTTCTATTGCATAACTATTCCTATTTAACAATTTTTTTAAGAATAAATATTAAGTTCATTTGAGTTTTTTTCTTCCTCTAGACTTTCATTTCTATTCTACATTACAAAGATTCAAAGCTCAAAACTTTGTAGTGCAAAAATTAAAGTTAAGAAGGTTCAAAGTCAAATAATCTAGTCTTGTAATGTGCTGAAAAAACTTGTTTTTTCACTTCAAACTTTAAATGATGGTATCTTGCAATCTGTGCGGTTTAAATTTCAGAAAAAATTCCCGTACATTTTCATACCAGTTAGATATAAGATCCTATGGTTAGATATTAAAAAAAAACAATTTTTAAATTTTTCCATTCTTTGTTGTAGAAATGGCAGTTTTGAGTGTTTTTTGGTAAAAAAGAGGCCTAGGTCCTTTAGGGGTTATCAAAGGGGGATTCTTTCGGTCATAATTCATCTAAAAAAGTAGTTTATATCAAAGCCGGAACTAGGAACCATACGCACTCTAAGGTATCTCATTTTATTGGATGTAATTATAGTAATGAAGAGCCCAAAACACTTTGCACGGTCACTTATCAAGATGATCACCCATTTCCTACCATTTAAGCAAATTAGCATATCTGCAGCATGGAGAAGGTTGAGGAAAAACCATGAATTTTTTTGTGAAGATTTTGTTTGTCTTATTCTCGATATGTAGGCATACCTATTTCCAACCATAGATTAGTTACAAAATCAATATAAGTGATCATTGTGGCTTTCAATGTACATGTAATCATTGTATGCTTTCAATGTACACCTTCTAGACATTTTTGTTGCTCCTATGGATCCTACTCTACATAAGTTGTCACCCTATACCACAACAGATTGAAAATTAAGCAGCCTGCGAGAATGGGATGCTGGTTGGAAATAGGTTATCTCCTTTAACCTTAAAAGATGTTGCAGACCTAAAAGGTCAAATGGATGACTTCTCTATTAGTTGTAAAAACCATTACAAGAGATTCAGGCCTCGAAAAGACTACGAGGCCAAAACGGCCAGTCTGACGTGGCCAAGCAACTACCACGTTAGATTTTTAAACTTTTTTGGAAAAAAATTAAAAAAAAAATTTAGTATTCTTTTAATATTTTAATAACTTTTCACTACAAGGGAGCAGTGTCAATTCGGACATTTTTTTGTCAATTCAGACATTTTTTTGATAGGATTCTGTCAATTCGGACATTTTAGTCAATTAGGACGTGTCAATTCGGACACTGTTTTCTTGTAGTGTTTTTTTTTTTTTTTTTTACAGCAGTTTGTTGTTCCCATCATCGGGAACAGCCCTAGAACAATCTTCCGGAGGCTCAAATCTCCTCTAATGAAAGAATGCACCTATTGGTTTAATAATTGGAGTATTTTGGTGACTATCTTGGTCTGGGGGCCTAGGGTTGATGACACTTTGTATGGTCTAGGTATAAATCTAAGAGATACTATAGTCGGGTTGTATCTTTTTATTTTTAGATTCAACATAGAGAACCACAAGATCAATTAAATAGGCAAAATCTCTGGTTGTGAGGGTTTCATACATCATAGAATTTCATTAGACCTACCTCATGGAAAAAGCTCATAGAAAGTGACAAAACATTGTCTATTTTGGCCATGTAGGATTCCAAGTGGACTTTTCATTCATGAAAAATTGCATAGGCCGTGGCCAAAGTGTAAACCCAACTTATGCTACCCCTATTTCACCATCAATCATTGGCTTTGATGATTCAAGAGGTTCTTGGATCTAGCCCTAGTGTATACAGACTATCGTTGAATTTTCTTATATAATGTATCCAAACAATTTACAACCACATTTTTACTTCAAATGAAGGTAATTGCTTGTCAATTCTAAAATAAAGACTCGAAGCTCCTTGCTTCAAAATTTTCATTCAAAAATCCCTCCAAACCAATCTTCACCTAAATAAAAGCTACATGTGAAGAAATTTGAGTAGGACCATATTTGAAAGCAAGTTGATGTTGTAAAGACAAAACTTCTTGTAGAATAGTTCTACAATGATATAACAAGGATACTTAAACTGCAAAGCTTTGTCCGTGGCTTTGTCTCAATGGGAGCTAATACAATGAAACAAATGAGGTGTTCCATATTCATATAGAAAGTGTCCTCACGTCCAAGTAGTTTCAAGTCTAATTCAAAGTGCCGTAACTTTTGCACCCAATGTCCGAATTCAATAAAACTTGTTGGAAAATTTGCACTCTCTCTTCTAGTTTGTGTGGTAAGAATTTTAGATCAATCCAAGATTTACTGATGTTTTGGAAGCCAATCAAAGTTCACAAGTTCAGTTTGACTTCACCAAACTGCATTTGATGGTTGCAACTTCAGGGGATTGAATCTCCTTCCTCCAATGTTCATTTTCAATGAAATTTGTTGGATTGTGTTTTTCCATTGAAGTCTAATTAATGTGGTGAAATTTTCATGTCAATCCAAGTTGTTTTGAATGTTTGGGAGTATTTCGAAGTTCAAAATCCCAACATTTTTTGGATTATAGTGAATTTCCGCGGCTTGTTTCTTCTTAATATATAGTGTTCATTTCCAATAAATTTTTCTAGAAAAGTTGCACACATTAGTCTAGTTTGTGTGTCTAAAATTTCATATCAATCCAAAAAATTATGAGTGACTGAGAAGCATTTTAGTAGAAGGAGGTTCAGCCCTAAATGTGTTTATTACAACTTTTCTTGCAAAAATTTAGTGGACACCTAGCAAATATCCACTTAGTTCCAAAATGGACCCACCCTAACTCTTATTCGCATCCACTGGCAAAGTATAAACCAATGTCTGACAAATGTTAACCCTGAAATGACGCTAAGAATTGAAATAGTCCAACAAATGACAATGGATCTTTCTATAGTAGGCAGAGAAGCAATTAATCATTTGTTGTTTTTTAGGGGGGAGGTGGTGGTATGCAACTCTTCTGAGGTAGGAGCCCGCCCTCATTGGAGGCTTCTTTTTTTTCAAAACTACATAGACATAGTCAATTGCAATGGTAATTAAACAACAGCACCCCCGCATCGTCGTTCCAAGGTTAATATGCTCTCACATTATCAACAGTCCATTTCAAAGCTTTTTGTAGACAGGATTCTCTGAAGAAGAGGGTTGCAATAACATCCCTTATTATGTCATGGTAACTTATTATGCTATAATAAGGTAAATCAGCCTAAAATCGCCAGCTTCCTATTTTCGCCATCCTATTTTTGGCCCCATTTCTGCCACAACACTGATCCAAGTCCATTCACTTTCCTGACAAAATTAGAGCATTAATATCACAAAGGTGATAATGTGTCAGTCTTTCATTGGTCCATACTTATGTGCTCATAGATACATGGAAGGGGGTTTATTGGTTGTTAATATGGTGTTTATGACTCCACTCTATGAGCAGTTTTGTAACTTTAGGGCTAAACACTTCAAAAATTCACAGAAATTGCAATTTTGATCGGAAAATTATAATTCCACTTGGGTTTGATTTGTGAAACAAGCACACACCTCTGGAAAATAATGTACCCCTCTTGGAATTGGTTCCAATATATTCAAATTGCAAATCAGGGTGGTAATACACTTGTCTACCTTAGGGCTGTTCTATTGATCGTATGAACATGTGCCTTCATCTTCTAACATGAACCCTAAAAGTCGTTCGCGAATTCTTTGCAACCATGGAGCCCCGTGACTGGTTTCGTCTTCAAACCCCCTTGAGCTTCATCCCCAGCATGTTTGCTCGAGTTGTCACTTGTGATTGGCTGCGAGAGCGCAGCACTCTTGCATTCTACCTTCCGGGTCTTAGGGCCTCTTCACACTATGGCTGTCCAAGTCGAGAGTCCGTCGTTTCCACCAATCATATTGCAGAGTTCCACGGCCTCTTGACTTGGACAGCCATAGTGTGAAGAGGCCCTTAGTGTTTTGTGGTCCTTTGTTTTGTCTTTTTGACCAGGCCACTTGTGTCTGGTTTTATTGTACTGTTTACCTTGCAATGAAATTCCGTTTCATATTAAATAAAATAAAATAAAATAAAAAATCGTCATTCCCCATATGTGAGATTCTGGGTCAATTGGGGGCTCCTGAGTCCGGCCCTTTAGTGTGCTTGGACTGTGATGATAATAACTTCTTAACTGATCACCTTTTGTTGGGGGGAGGGAGGAGGGAGGGCGGCGGAGGCCAGTGCACATGCCTTGAGAAAGGCCAAGTTGACCCCATGCCTGCCATGAATGAAAACTCATGGACTAGAGTACTGGACTGGACTGATTCAAGAAGCCTGTCCTGAGGAACATAGACAGACAACCTAAACTCTTACTCACTCTGGAGTCTGGACAAACACTCATCTGCGGATTCAGCTCGACCTTAGAGCAACCCCACAGCAGCTTGTCGAAGGCACTCAACGGGCTGTGACCGGGCTGTGGCTTGGAAATTGCCCCACAGCACGCACACCAAGTGAAAAAACATGCCCGGCCACGGCCAAAAATGAAGAAGGCACGGGCAAATGGAGCTCTTGGGCGCGGCTCGCCAAGCTATATAAAA
The DNA here is from genome assembly GCA_963969595.1 of Neckera pumila. Lineage (NCBI taxonomy): Eukaryota > Viridiplantae > Streptophyta > Bryopsida > Hypnales > Neckeraceae > Neckera > Neckera pumila. The sequence goes on along the minus strand of OZ018415.1, from coordinate 4,129,156 downwards.
TCCGTTTGACCCCACCTTTTGAAAAGCTTCTCTTGAAAAGTTGAATAGATTCTCTTCATAATAATAAAATAAGGACTATAAGTGAATATTTCACCACTTGGTGAGTCTTCCTATGGGGCTATGACTCTTCAATTAATATGACCGCATGCCAAACGATGAATTTTGGCCATTTGGCGCTCCTTTTCCGCAAGCCAGGCGTGGGGTTGCCCTTAGTCCCACACACAACAACTCCGTGAAGCAACACTGTAAACGTTCTGCACCATTGATCTTCTAAAAGATGGAATAATTGATGGAACAATTGATGGAACAAACAAGCAAGATAGACCAAACCCCATAAAATAAAAAAGCAACAGCTAGGCGAACTGTTTTATAGTTGTCATGAATGAGAGGAAAAGTGGAGCTGATGCTCTCTTCATTTGCTAGCCTCACGGCTTGGTTGGTATTATTGGTGGGTTTTTTTTTAATGCAATGATATTTTCCATTTGTTAAAAAAACAAAAACAAAAAACGGAGTTGATGTTCTTTGCAATTATAAAGATATTCTTTGATTTTTATTATTATTATTTTTTGAAACAAATGAAACAAAATTTCATTACAAAGGGAATAAAATACAAGCCCACCAGCCACAAGTGGACAAGTAGGGACAATTGACCACCAATCCCACCCACCCACCTCAAACAAATCGGACAAACTAGTACAGAGAGAGGCCGCAAGTTTGCCCTATAGTTTGTCCCTCCGCGGGCGTGTGGCAGAAAAAAATCTAATCCACGATAGAACTTTGCATAATCTGCTCCGCAAGAGCCCCTTCGCTGTTGTCCTCCCGATTTTTCTTTGAAATTTTGGCCTTGACCCCGCGAAGCTCTAGACATTTCAATAGACAATGTATAAGCTCCCTCAAGCACTAGCTATTACAACAATAAGGGGTTGTAAGTTCCAGCCTTTATTGTGTATATTTTGAATAAGTGACTTGTATTTGTGATTTAGAAATTTATCATTTCAAAAAGTGAATTGTGTGAATTGGACTGTAGTCTACTAATGAGTGGAGTGGAGGTGAATTTTGACCTAATTTTGCATCATATTTTTGTAGATTTTGACATGAATATGGTAGAAACCATGTTGGAACTATTTTCCATGGTGGTTTATCTTCAAAGTTTCTCGCATTCACGAGGATGAAGCATATGAATTTATTATATATGTAAGAAAAGTAGTTTTCTAATTTCTTAGACCTCTTTATTGTCGTATTGTATTATGATTGCTTTTATATGAGATTTTGTACACCAAAATAGTATGTACCTAATTGATTTAAGATTCATTGTGCGCATATTAATGATGGATATTGTTGGCTAGAAGAGATCTTTGCAGGCATATTCCATATATAAATCAAATTTGAATTTTAAAAAGTGTTTGATTTGTGCATTGGTTGCAGTTGAATTTGTTAAAAAAACTATTGGAGAATTCATTGTATATATTTGTCTTGTTTGTTTATTTTTTTACATTAGGGGTGTCATGTACAAATACATCATGCCAAGATCATATCATGTCAACATGTGACAAAGTCATGTAAGTAATAACAATAATGATGCAACAATAACTCCATGCGTGCCTAAACACCATTGATATTACATCCAAACACATGGAGGTGAAATTCACCTCCAATCAACACCAAGGTGACAAGGTGTGAATACATTTGGTAAGGAACTCCACTGAGTGCTTTGCAAGCCAATGTTCAAACGTAACAATGGCCTAAATACAAACATACGCTGTGACCTAATAGCTTTGAACTCACTGTAGACACCACAAGTCAAAGGGACCAAGCTAGATAGCTTGTGACACATATCACAACCACCAAGTGATTTTAAAGCAATGACACAAATATAGAAAACACCAACAATACTACTAACACTTGACACTAATACCATCCATAGCAACAAAAAGATATAAATGCCCACATATGACGCATACATAGTATAATGAACAGCTTTGCAATATCCTTTTTCTAGTAAGAATAAAGAAAAACTGTCACACAAGCTCAAAAACCTTGTGAAATACGTAAATCAAGTCCGCATTATTATTTTAAAATGTCTATATGCTAAGACGAAGCTACAAAGCAAACACCTTTCATTTCATCACGTGGGAGACTTGATTTAGAAAAGATGAGTCTCCAAATACGGTCTTTCAAGGCTCAAACAAGTATCAAAAGACATTGCCAAGGCCTAAGCCAAGTTCCACATTTTTACAAGGCCTCTTTTGCGCTACAAGCCTCCCACACAACCTCTTGCTTCTGCATATTCTTTGTTGCCATGCATCACCAGTTTACTTCTTGTGCTACAGAAGGCAAGAAATTTTTTTGGCTATGCTTGCAATATTACTAATTCTTTTATTCATAAGATATATTCTAAAGAAGCAATTGGATGATTTAAGGGTGGGGGGTGAACATGAGATAATTAATGGTCTTTGTGTAGATAGAATGATGTAGAATAAATACAATTGTAGTCTTCTTCTAGAAGTCTAGGTTTTCTTCATTACCTACAGCAACTAGTGCATCTGTCACTTCATTTTCTTTTATATTTGTATGCGCTTAAACAATCTGTATATAGTAAGAGGCAAAGTTTGGTTTTTTAAGCATTACAAAAAATATGAGGCCTGCAGAAGGCCACTAAGCTTGACCCTTTGCGGTGGTATAACAGGAAAAAAACAAAAATCAAAAATCAAAATTCAAAATGTGATGTGGTCGCATTTCGACCACATCCGCCCGACGTCATTTTTTTTTTTTTTTTTTTTTTTTTTTTTTTCAAATTTTTTTTCCTTCTTTCCCGTAATTGCACCCCGCAGGTGCCAAAAATCACGCACTCACAGTCTTGTTGAGGCCTGAAATTTTTTGTAATGCATGTTGACAATGGAAATAAATATGATTTTGTCAAGGTGGTCATACTGTAATGAGCGTTGATTGATTTGATTGATAATGAAGTATTAAGATATATGTGAAAGGAATTTTTTGTATAGTCTACATATAATATGTAAATATTTTTGTTAATAAATCTTGCAAAGTCTAATGTTGAGATTACTAGTTGTAGTTATTTTATTATGCAACAATTTTGCTTGAATCCTTTTTGATTGTCATTTAAGATTTGATGTTGTTCCCCATTATTGACTATGAATAGTAGTGTTTGTAGTGTGCTTGTAAAAACTTATAAATGGTATTTGTAAGTGTTATAGGTCTGATGAGCATCTTTTAATTATCTAGATTTATTATTGCCTACTCTTGAAAACATACTTGGTTTTGAGTGATCATACTCTATTCCTAAATTGTCATTGCAGATGTTTTATGTCCTTGAGATGCCTTTAAGGAGGACCTTAGAATGGAAAAAAATATTAATTCATCTAAATTTTTAAAAGTTGCTTGAATGCAATTCCAATGAATAGTATTGCATATTCCCTTGTTGTGTATTATTTATTAACTTTTCTGAAGAAGAAGATGTTTAATCCACAAAGCCCCCTTGTAATGTATTATTGTATTTTGACTACTTGCTATTTACTCTTGATGTGAATTTTAGTCATAAAAATGAATTCTTTTAAATTTGAGTTCCACTAAGGAAATGACCTTATCAAATCTAGTTGCAAATACTATTGGAAACTAATAAAAAAAATCTTGAAATTCAATATATGATAAAAATATGAACTTTGGCCTACAATCATACTTTGTTAATGTTCTAATTTTAAAATGACACATTGACTTTTGTATTTACCATGATATTCTAAACTATAATATATATATATATATATATATATATATATATGGTTAAAAAAAATAGTTTTTTGGAGCATATTTTGTATTTGACATGAATTTTCTTTAGTTTCTCCTTAAAAAATTTACATCAAGTTTAAATCTTCACAAAAAACAAAATGAAAATTTAACTACAATAAAGGACATATACTTTCATCTCTGAAAAATAAATACAAAATTTTTTCATTCATATCTACATTAGTTGCAAAATGACAAGCAAACAGAGTGAAGGATTCTAAAGCTAGAAACCATCCATACCTTTAGTTAAGTATGTTTTTTGTTTTGTTTTGTTTTGTTACAGTGAGATCTCATGGACTGTACGTCTCCTAGTCACATTCTTAGTACCATCGAAAAACCATTGGCAAGGAAGGAAGCACCAGTTGTGTTTTGTGATGTTTGGACCCACGATGTAAAAGTTATTGAATTTCAAAGTTTTTATAAATGAAAATATTATAAAATTAGTTTTACTTTTATTTTGGATGTGGCAATGGCAAGCACAAGGGTACACTAGGCCAGGGCTTATAGTTGTATGACGAACTTCTTGCAGAGGTCTAGACAAGGGTGAATGTAAAAAAAAGACCCCCTATTTTGTGCCGTATTAAATTTATTTCTCTACACCTCTCCTAGCTAAATTGAAGCATTTGATTGCAAATATGAACTCAAAATTTGCAAAAATTTAATGTGTAGCATATAAAACGTTCCTACGTTTTCCTAGGGATAAAACGGGGGGCAAAACAGCCTCTGCAAGAAGCTCGTCATACAACTATAAGCTCAACCGCACACTACGGTAAGGTAGGAAGTTGTAAAACAGAGCGGGCATTAAGAATAGACCCTATAAATGGCTGTGAAATGGATATGAGTTGGTTCTGAAATTGATTGGTATAGTCATTAAATGAATCAAGGAAAAAAACATTATTAATTACAAGAGCCAATTGTTCTCTTTGCTTTCCCCATTTTTATTTAGAATTGCAAGTGAATTGTTTATGAAAGACCTAGACTCACAAATAGGGACCTACGACCTAACTCGTTTGAAAATTCATAAGTAATTCAAAAATGCTTGAAAAACAACGAAACCACTTGGGTTAGCTTCCTCATCAATTTCCCTTTGTCTGAAAAATGAACTAAAAATATTCCCGTCCAAGGGAAATACATGAAAAAGGCGGACCAACCCTTAGATGCTCCATTTTCTGAGCCTCCTACCTTAGTGGTTATGGAGGGCCGTCCTTATCGGGGTTACCACAAATGCTGCATCCAATGGCTCATGACAGTGAGAGGATAGAGTGATTTCCTTGATTTCTTTCGGGGGACAACTTGATCTTATTATTCCCTACAACTTGCTGCCACCTGTACAAAAGATCAATGTACAGAACCAAAGTCAAAGATATATACAGAACCGGCAAAGTCATGCCAAAGCGATTATTAAAAATCACTACAGTACTGTAGAATCACAAACAATGCGGCGCGGTGGGGGGGAGCATGTCCACAAATGTTTTTTTGTTTTTTTAACCCCTAAAGGACCATTGTCCCTTCGGGGGACAAATGCGTTTTCGGGCAGGTACCTACGGGCTGAAATTTTCTTCTGAATTTTTGAAACTTTTTTTGGAGGTAGAAAAGCTGATCAGCTTCATGGGAATATAATTTTTTCCACAATCGGTGCTCGGGATCAAAAGTTATGACCAAATAAGCTCAAAACAAGGGACGGCAGGCAGCAAAAAAATTTGCAATTTTTTTTTTTTTTTTTCTTAAGTATTTTTTTTCTCATAGATTATATTTTTGTCTATCTAGAAAGCTTTGATTCATTTCATTTGGATTTTGTATGAGAAAGTTATGGACATTCTTGTTTTTCGGGCAGTTAGAGCATCTTTTTGAAAAAAATACTTGTAGGATTCATTTCTGAATGCAATTTTTCAAATTTTTCAGATTTATTTTTTTGCATGGTTTAGTTTACTTGCTAGAACAATCTCACCATTGGGATTAGTGCATTTTAATCTCACCTAAAATATATAAATATTTTAGATTTTCCTTCTATCTTGTACCTACTTCTACTTAACAACTTTTTTAATAATGAAAATTAAGTTTTTTTGAACTTTTTTTTTTTTCTAGATTCTCAACTCAATTCTCCAGTATAAACATTAAAAGCTCAAAACTTTGTAGTGCAAAAAAAAAAGTTAAAAATGTTCAAAGTCAAAAAATCTAGTCCCATAATGTGCTGAAAAATTTGTTTTTTTCACTTTAAACGCAGATATCTTGCAATTTGTGCAGTCAAAAATTCTGAAATTTTTTCCACACACTCTCATACTAGTTAGGTGTAAGATCCTACGGTTAGATGTGGAAAAAAAAACATTTTTCAAATTTTTTACTCTTTGCTATAAAAATGGCAGTTTTGAGTGTTTTTTGGCAGAAAAAAGGCCTTGGTCCTTTAGGGGTTAAACACATAGACAATTTCCATTGATAGAGGAAACAGTACAACGAACCAAGGGAACAAGTCCCGGGTGGAAACATGTCCACAAAAGTTTTGACGCATCATGGGAAAATCATCATGAGAGCATTTTTCCGGAGCTTACCATGAATCTGGAATTTGCGACAAATGTCAGCAATTGGAAGCTTGACTGTACACTACAGTAGCGTATACAAGCACAAAGTGGCACGACGTACTGATAAAATTTCTTGGGGACTTGGACAAGTGGACAGTGCGTCTTGGGCCAGGCTTCATTTTTTTGTAAATTCTTTTTTAAGTTTTTTTTGACACCTTCAGTCTTAGTTGTTCTTCATTTTGAGATTTGGACCTCGCCATGAACCATACTTGCACAAGCTCCAAGGAAAAGTAGGTCAGGAATGACCTGGGAAGTTTAAATCTCAGCAGACAAAGGCTAGTCGTCAGCATATAATAACTTAAGTTAACCTGGTTCATCAACAGAAGATCCATGCACAAATCTTGCCCATGCAAACAACCCATCTCTCAGCCACTGCTGTGTTGGGAAGATTGATGGACGTGAAGTGGGAGGCCACAAATGGGACGTGTTTCCGCATATTTTCAACGATCTTCTTCTAACGCTTCCCTTGTTGAGTGGACCTCTAATCACTTTCGGACACTTTGGTCCAATGAAGAAGATGCAAAGAAAGAGGGCAGATCCTAAGGTTGGTGTGGTGATGAAAGTATAATTATAGTCCTTCTAAAAGCATCTCCACTCTTTTTTTTTTCTTTTTTTTTTGAAACAAATGAAAATAAGTTTCATTGCAAAGAGGGAAAAGCATCTCCACTCTTTCATTGGAAAAGGGTCTAACATGGTCTATGGTGAGTTTGGCTTCTTAGATCCTAAGGCCTACGTGGTGGTAATGAAGCTGATAGTCCTTCTAAAGAATATCTCCACTCTTTCACTAGGAAAGGACTCAATTTGGTTTAGGACAAGTCCGGCTTCTCAAATCCTAAGCCCTACATGAAGATTAAAGTAGTGATAGTCTTTCTAAGAGCATCTTTATTCTTTCACTAGGAAAGAGCTCGACTTGGTCCATGGCAAGCCTAGTCCCTTAGATCCTAAAGCCCACGTGATGATGAAAGTAATAATTCTTCTAAGAGCATCTCCATTCTTTCACTGGGAAATGGCCCAACCTGGTTTAGAGCAAACCTGGCCTCTTAAATCCTAAGGTCAACATGCTGATAAAAGTGATAGTCTTTCTGAGAGCATCTCCACTCTTTCATTAGGAAAGGGCCCGACCTAATCTATAGCAAGCTTAACCTCTCAGATCCTAAGGCCAATGTGATGATGAAAGTGATTCATAGAAAAGGGCCTGATTTGGTCTACGGGGAGCCCGGCCTTCTAGATCTCTCCCACCGCATACATTTAAGGAAAAAAAGACCAATCTCTATAAAATGAGCCCTCAATCCTCCATCTTGACAGGCACTCCTGTCTCTTTACTAAGCTTGGATTTTGATTGTATGACTATATTTTTGTAACACTTTTTGAAAGATTTGAAAATTATAGCAATGCCCACCAAAGAGAGTGTAAAGTTGCTAGAGATATGGAGAAAAGGGTGGAGAATTACTTTGTTGGAGGAGCCCAGAAGGATTGTGGAGCCCGCAAAAGTCATTTGGCAAGGCAGTTTCTTTGTAAAAGTGTAGAGATGGTTAATTTCAGTATACTCCATTGTATTACAACAATGAAGGACATGGTTATGAAGGATAATTTGCATACTAACTACAACATGACAATTGTCTTAAAAACAACAAATATAAATTTTGGGTAAGTTTACACATAATTGAGTTTGCATGAATCTTTTCTAGCTTTTGACACAACACGTGAAAATGGAGACTGTAGTTGCGGATATGCAATGCAAAAAGTGTCCCAATTCTAGGCAATGCATAGGCCTTGGGATTCCATGGCTAATCACAGCCCTTGCATATCTGCATGCACCCCCTAAGTATGCACCCTATTCTTCTAATTAGGCGCCTAGATCAAAGAATTATGCAATTCAAAAATAATTGGGCACAACAAGCAACTTCAGACATGTGCTACACCCCTCTTTTCCTTTTGTAATTTGGTCAGTACATAATTAACATGATATTGTATGTAAGGATACAAAAACTTATAATTGTGTATTGCAAAAATCTCTTTCTAAGACCTATGAGTCAAAGTCTATTGAGTAAAGCTTTATTTTTCCCTTCTAACTCCAAATATTAAAATTATGCAATCAATATAGTCAAGGTTTCCAAAAAAATTTACACATTTCTATACTAAATGAATTAATTTTTGTGCATTAAAAAAAGAATAAAGGATTTTTTTATTATTCCATTTAATCCTTCAAAGTCCATAAAATTGTAGCAAGAAGTGACCACATCATTACCTATTGTTTAAAAACATGTATACTTTGTTCATATATGAAATGTTTTACTTATTTAAAGACGGAGAATTCCAAGGTTACACCTACTATAAAATTTCTGAGATCATTGGACAATACATCTTAAAGAGCATAAAGTTTGTTCAAAATAAATTTCATTTATGGAAAACAAGATATTTAAAGGTGCCATAAGATTCATTGAACAATAGAAGGGAAGGCATTTTTTTAGAACTTGAATGAACCGGTTGATTGACGCATTTACTTAATACAATTACATACATGCTTTGTTGTTTGTTGTCATACATATGGTCATTTTGAATATGTGATGCTATGCAAATAGTTATACAAAGAACATCCACTCACAAGTAATTTGGGTTATGAATCAAGGCATAGGAAGCCGCAAACATAGATATTAGTAATTATGCCATGGACGTATTTTTTTGGAAAACAACATTGTCTGGCTTTGAAATACTACATCATACTAAAATCCATACAAATTATAGATGTCTATGTTGCGATTTTTTTGTCTAATCATCTTTTGTAATGAAACCCACTATTGTTTCTTCTCTTCATCTTCTTCATTTATTAGAAGTCAGACCAAACCTATTTCTTTATCATAACCACGTTTTGTCAATTTCATTGTCATAACATCATAAAAACACAAAATAGACTTTTTTATACAATTGTGTATTTTGAAAGATCCTGAAATCCAAATTACCATATAATTAGTGCATACTGTGCACACTTTCGTGCCCATTTCCATATGGATTTGTTGCTAGTATGATTCCAAAACATCCGGAGACCAAAAAAATGGTCACTTGGACACTAATGGATTTAAGCAGGGTTTTTCTTTTGCACTGTAGCACTACACCATGCAGTATATGGAAGATGGTCCCTCCAAATTTAACTCACTGTCACTGTGCCACAATAGTGGTTTGGGACCAAGGTGCCAGAAAAAAAATTTGGATTCAAGGTTTTATCTTCTAAAGTTCCCACCAACAAGATGAGAGCATGAATTATGATCCAAGAATAAAAGCTTCAAAAGTATAAACATGTGATTTTGGGGCAATGATCTTGCAAAGAACATGATTTTGTTGTGGTGGATATACTATTCTTTTAAATTATAAATTAGCATTCTTTTTACTTCTAAAGGACTAAATAATATTTTTTGGCAACATATCATTGTCAATTATCCATTTACAAATGGAATTTTTGAAATTTTCTTTGAAATTTTCTTTGAAATTTTCACACAATATGTGGTCAAGGAGTAGCTTCAAGGTGCAACAATTTTCATAACATTTGACTACATGGTAAAATAGATTTTGTATGATATGCAGTTTCTTTCAAAATCAAGACAACCAAGACATGTTAGAAAATATTTATTTTTAAAAATAAAAAATTTTGAACTTGGTTTTCTATATTTGTATATATTTGAAAAGCTTTGTATCATTCTATTTTGATTAGCAAGATGAAAATTATGAAGAGTTTTAGTTTGTAATGTAGTATAGAATTTCTACTTATGAGCTAACTTTAAAGTCCTATTTTGAAGTCAATTTTCAATATTTGTAGAAAAAATAAAATGATAGGATGCCAATTGTTTATTACAACATTACAATTGTTGTTATTCAAAATTTTCAATTCTATAACTAAATTCTTAACAATTTAGTATTTTTAATAATACTTTGCTTCTTTCTATTTAGTACTTTTCAAGTATGAACATGAAATATTTTTGTTGAACTTTTTAATATATATTCCCAACTCATTTCTTCCATGTGTTATGGAGAGATACAAATTTTAGGTCATTCCCATTTCTACATAAAAAGCTTAAAAGATGAAACTTAACCATTTGGAAAGAGATGAAACTACTTCTCTTAAAAAAATTAAAGCATCATAATCTTGCAATTGTAAAGTTTAGAACTTACTTTGAAGTTTTTGGAAGGTATATTCCAACAAGTTAGCTAAAGGATCCTATGGGTGGATTTATTAATGAATGAATATAAATGAAGATTTTAGTCATCCTTTGAATATGAGTATTTTGAAGCATTTTTGAACCTAAAAACATATACTATGGTCCTTTAGGGGTTAATTGGAAGATGACTACCCTTCACTACATAAGATAGAAGGAAAAAGGAAAAAGCACATAATTAGATTCAATTTTAAGAATAACCAATGTTTTTTTTATATTGATAAAAACATGTAGATAGTCTATAAGAGACTCACATGTAGCTTTTGGCAATGTGAAGTCCACATTTTAGCCCTAGAAAGTGGGTTGGTTAGCATGGAAATCATCCTTTTTGGTACAATGTGAAGCATTTGCTCAACCCTTAAAGTTCCATGACTATGGTTTTACCAAAAACGCTCAAAAACTACTATTTTTAATACAAGTACCAAATTTTTGAAGAAAAACTTTTTTTGATACATGTAATGATAGAATCTTGTAGTATGCTGACTTGAAAACACGTGGAAAAAAATTCAAACATTTCCACCATGTGGATTGAAAGATACGAGTGTTTTAAATTACAGAATTGCTATTTTGGTTTCTGCGTAAAAGCGGGCAGTTGTACTTCACAAGCTTGCTTTTCTATGAAAAATGTCCAAAATGGTGGTGCTTCTATGGATTCTTTTTCCTAGACAAGTTGTCTATATGCTTGAAAAATTTCAGATCATTTGGAATTGTACAACATATAGGAAAAAATTGTAAGTAGAGAGTAGTAGAGAATGATTCAAAATATGAAATTGTTAAGAATTTAGTTATAGAATTGGAAAAATGGCAATTCCAATGATTGCAATGTTGTAGTAAACAATCTACGTCCTATGATATTATTATTTTGTCAAAAAATTGGAAATTTAGTAAGATAAAGAACTTGAAAGTTTGTTTTAGAGTAGAAAATCCATAACTACCTGCAAACTAATTGACTCCTCATAACTTTCATCTCATTGATAAAAAAAATGGAACGATTCAAAGCTTTCCACATATATACAACTCTAGAAAATCAATTTCAAATTTCCATTTTTGAAAAAAGTAATTTTCTTAAATTTACCTGGACTGCCTATTTACTAAAAACAACAACTTATTATGCTCTAACTTTGACTCATGTTTCCAAATGTCATGAAATTTAGTGCATACGAAAGATATTCCTTGTCTCACCTACCTTCTAGTAAAATTTGGGCCAAAAATATGGAAATCTCCAGTCACACTAGCCTACCTAAATTTCTATGTTGCCAAAAAATGCATGCTGGTTTATTTTTGGGTTAAAAAAACCCAAGATCACTCATTGGAGGCCAAACTACTACGCAAGACCTCCCCTTTTCACAAAAAATTCCAAAGATGAAGTCAACATCTACACTTTTGTCCTACACAAAAGGATTCTTTGCAATGGTCTGCCATTTGTTTCAAAAAAAAAAAAAAATTCTTTGCCATCCATCAGGCACATAGTGTCCAAGGCGTCCTTCGCAGGTTGTTCAAGACTTATTCAGGCTCAGCCCCAAACACGTTGTTGGAAAGGCCGACCAATAGATGTAGTCATTTGAAGCACGAGAAACAGGACTGCTTGAGTTGGTAGCAGACATCTTGTTTCTTGTGGCAGTACTAGAAAGGTCCAATTTGTTTTCCAATCTCCTTCTATTGTGTGTTGCTGGGCCTAGTTTTTTTGTGTGTGATAATTGTTCAAAAGTGTAAAAAATAATGTCAAGGAAGTACTTGGAGATGTACCCTATGCAAAGGTCAGATTCGGCAGAAATTAAGTCATTTCTGTAAAAATGGTGCAACAAGTCATGTTGTGAATGGTCTGAGGTGACGTGGATTGCTAAGAATCTGATGTGGAAATTCAATTTCAGCACTCAAGTGCCAAATCAGACCCTCACGTACGGTATTCTTGCTTTCTAGTACAAAATATACTTGTAGAAAGCAAGTCATGGGGCACCACTTTACAATACGATTGCTATTATCAAATGTCTTCTTGAGGATCGCAAATGGCATAAGTTTTGGCACTCTAGGCCCAACCACATAGAATTTGTAATGAACTAGCAGACTATTCAAAAGAAGAGAAGGAGAAGGGTAACTCCGGTTTGAAAGACCGGCATGAACGCAGCATCTGTTGGGAATGGTTCAACTACTCCTAAGCCTCATGGACTTAGATGGCAAATTCCAGCCTCAATGCCTTTGTTAGGAGGTAGACCCTATTAAAATGAACCCACATCTTTTCATATGACAACAGGGTAGTTTTTGCATCCACCACCATAGTTGGGTATAGACTATTCAATTAGATGAACTTACTGAAAATATCTAATAATTTTAAGTTATTTTAAGTAATTAAGTTCTTTTCTCTTATTCAAACTTGTAATTAATTTCTTATCCCCTAGAGGACTAACATGCGTTTTTTGGCTACATAGAAATTTTGGGCAGGTACGTGTGACTAGAGATTTCCATATTTTTGGCCCAGATTTTAACAAAAGGTGGAGACAAGGAATATCTTTCATATGCACTAAATTTCATGACATTTGGAAATATGAGTCATAAGTTATGGCCTACTATGTTGTTGTTTTTTGTAATTGGGCAGTCCAAGCAAATTTTAAAAAATCACTTTTTTATAAACAAAAATTTGAAATTTGGTTTCCTAAAGTTATAGATACATGGAAAGCTTTGAATTATTCCATTTTGATCAATGAGTCAAAAGTTATGAGGATTTTTTGTTTGCAAATAGTTATGGGTTTTCTACTCGAAAATAAAACCTGAAGTCCTTTATCTTACTCAATTTTTAGTATTTTTTGAAAAAAATAAAATCAAAGGATGTAGATTGTTTATTACAATATTGCAACCATTGAGATTAGCATTTTTCAATTCCATAATTAAAATCTTAACAATTTAGTATTTTAAATCATTCTCTACTATTGTCTACTTACTATTCTTTTCTAATATGTTGTAAAAATCTAGATGATGTGAAATTTTCAAGCATGTGACCAACTTGTCTAGGAAAAAGAATCCAAAGAAGCACCACCATTTTGGACATTTTTTCATAGAAAAGTGAACTTATGAAGTGTAGCTGCATGTTTTTTTGCAGACTGAGCCAAAAAAATGATTTAAGTGAATTTGAATGCTTATATCTTGCAATCTACGCGGTGGAAATTTCTGAAGTTTAATCACATGTTTTTAAGTTAGCATACTACAAGATCTTACGGTTATATGTGTCCAAAAAAGTTCTTTTTTCTAAAATTTGGTACTAATCGTTCTAAAAATGGTAGTTTTTGAGCATTTTTGGTGAAAACATAGTCATAGACCTTTGGGGGTTAAACTAGTTGTCACCACATTTGCACAATTGTGAGTTAGCCCCTGGGTATTTAAACTAGAGAATCAAACTCAAGGTGCTGACTCCTCAATTTACAAAAATACAATTTACCTACTTCTTAATTTCCAACTTTGCTTGATTGTTAGTGTGGCCCAAGCTTAGTTACCCGAGAAGATCTTTCATTTAGTATTTCTATTACATTGGTTTATCCTATGAGTAAGGACTTAATCTTTAAAAGATTAGTGGATAGTTACCCCCTAAAGGACCAAGTGTTCGTTCAACGTACACAAAGTTGACTACACGGTCATGGGCTCCATCCTTTAGGGGTCAAGATTTCTAAAATTATAAAGATACATTGTCAAATGTAACTTAGAATAATAATTTGTTGATTACTCTCAAACAATAGTTGTAAATATGATCCATAGATTATATCCATAAGGCTAGATCAACCAATATACAAACCAATATTTTTCAATAAACTTGAAATTAAAAAATTAAACATTTCTTCTAGATCAATTGTAGATTAAATATTTGGAAATTTTCAAGAACTTTCCCTTCAAAGTTCAAAATTTTAAATTTTAATCATAATGATTTTCAAAGACATTTTTAATTAAAATTATTTTTGAAGGCACTTTTTTTGAATTGGAAAAGTTGCTTTTTGAGGCCAAGCCTATCAATATTCTTTGAACTATAGAATATTTGTAAAGCAAATCTTCAAAACCTATACCATACAAATGTTAAAGAACTATGATATAAATCTCCAAAAAATGAAGGATGAAAAAAATGCATTTTAGTGTGCTTGGAATGTGTTTGCAATCATCTGTTGTTCAAAATTTGAACATCTAGTCGTTTAAGGATTAAACCTAGTGTCCTTTGCAAAATTGTCACTATACCAAAAATTGTGTAGAAATTAATATAATGCAATAATATTTGAGCCTTGAACTAAGTTAGAATAGTTTAAATTTAGCAAAATAGTTTACATGCTAAAAGATAAATTAGAATCTTGTTATATTGGGAGAGTATTATTATTATTATTTTAATGAATTGTATGCTTTAGATTTATAAATGAATTTTCTTCTACATTTTGCATTGTCCATTGATACACATCACATAATGCTAAGTCTGATTTTTGAGGTAGATTTGTGACCATTCCATTGGATAGTAAGAAAAGTATTATATCTCATAATGTTGTCCCTATTTCTACACCATTAGATTTGCAAATGTACAAATATGGACATTTGTAATGAACAACCGTATTAGGACTTAGTATTAAATGTCCTATAATACCTCAATTTTCTAGGCTCTTGAATATTATCTAATCCATAACATCTTGATTAATCACCAATAAAGATTTTTTTGTGCTATCCTCATTAAATGACATATAAAATCCTCTAGCCACACCATTGGTTGGACTTGTAAATATGACACAGGTGAACCAACAAGTATTTTGTGGGCAATATTTCATTACAAAAAATGGACAAATTATTTGGAAATATGTTCTCCTATTTTCAATGGACGAAATAATTGATTTACTGAATATTATAAAGACGATATCAATCTTTTTTTAAATGACCGTACAATCTTTTTTGGAGGAACAATATAAATTTCATCCGCATCTCGCACATTTCATCCATTTATATAGATACAAACAAGTGCATCACTCCAAGAAAGATAGCTTTCTCCATTATCCATAACAAATGCCCCTTCAAATTTTTTTACTTTTTGCTATAGAAATGGCAGATTTGAGTGGTTTTTGGTAGAAAAAGGCCTCGGTCCTTCGGTTAACCCCTAAAGGACCAAGGCCTTTTTTCTGCCAAAAAACTCTCAAAACTGCCTTTTCTAGAGCAAAGAGTAAAAAAAATTAAATTTTTTTTTTTGCACATTTAATCATAGGATCTTATACCTAACTAGTATGAGAATGTGTGAAAAAAATTTCAAATTTTTTGACCGAACAGATTGCAAGATATTTGTGTTTGAAGTGAAAAAAAAAAACTTCTCAGCACATTGCGGGACTAGATTTCTTGACTTTGAACATTTTTAACTTAAATTTTTTGCACTACAAAGTTTTGAGCTTTAAATCTTTCTAGTAGAGAATTGAGTTGAGAGTCTAGTGAAAAAAAATGAACTCAAAAAAACTTGCTTTTCATTCTTAAAAAAATTGTTAAGTAGAAGATAGTACAAGATAGAAGGAAAATCTAAAATATTAATATCTTTTAGATGGAATTAAAATGCACTAATCCCAATGGTGAGATTGTTTTAGCAGAAAACTAAACCATGTGGAACTTTTTTTTTGAAAAATTGCAAAAATTGCATTCCAAAGTGAATCCTACAAGTTACTTTTTTCAAAAAGATGCTTTAATTGCCCAAAAAACAAGATTGTCCGTAACTTTCTCATAAAAAATCCAAATGAAATGAATCAAAGCTTCTTAAATAGACAAAAATATAATCTATAAGGAAGAATTTTATTTTATTTTTTAAATAATTTTTTGCAAATTTTTTTTGCTGCCCGCTCTCCCCTGTTTTGAGCTTATTTGGGCATAATTTTTTTTCCCATGCACCAATTGAAAAAAAAAATTATATTTTCACGAAGATTATCAGTTTTCCTATCTCCATAAAAAGTTTCAAAAAATTACAACAAAAATTCAGCCCATAGGTACCTGCCCAAAATCCCATTTGTCCCCCGAAGGGACATTGGTCCTTTAGGGTTAACCCCAAGAGCAACATGTTTCAGACTTTTAGATTTTGTAATTGAGAATGGGTTGCCTCCTCTAGTGTCCTTCCACAATTAACCCCAAGAACAATATGTTGGTCACCTTAAAAATTATCCTTTTTAGTACCATGTGAATCATTTGCTTAAAAAACACCAAGAAACACTCATTGGAGATCAAACTATTGTGCAAGACCTCTCCTTTTTTCACAAAATTCCAAGCATAGACATTTGTACCTCTGTCTTAAGATTCTCTATCATCCCTCTAACTACGTGCCTGTAATGTCCGTCCTTCCATGGTTACCCCTCGAAACAAGGACTGCACATATTGGTTCAATAATCAGAGTATTTTTTTTAGGTGACTACCCTTGGTCATGGTCATAGGGTGGCAGGCAGGGCGTCCTTCCAGAGCTCAGAACTTGCCAAAGTCCTTCATGAGTGCTAATAACTTATGTCTACTACTGTACCGTACCTGCTAAAGGGAAGGTAAGGTTCATCCCAACCGCATCATGTGGAACTGCAGCCAATTCTGCAGACAGTTGAGATTCTCAAGTATATAAAGTGCATGAATGTACGTGGCTTTGTTTCATTTGTTTCAAAAAAAACTCAAAAAAAAAAAAACTCAAAAAAAACTCAATAAAGTCCGGGATTCATTCTGCTGCTGTCAACCAGGAATCTTAGAGAATTAGGATGGATGCATCTTTCTCTTATCAGCCAGATCATCATTGTAGCACAGTGGAAATCAATCGTTAGAGCATCCCCACTCCAACTCAACAAGTGGCTCAAACTGGGCAAATGGCTAGGTACGGTCAAATTTGATGAGCACCCGGCCAAATGAAGAGCCTTGCTTGCGCCTTGGTATGGGCTATTTTATCTTTGTTCCCAAGTTTCAAGAGACCTTTTCATTAATGAATGTCTTTCCCAAGTCGGCATTCATGAGGTGGCACTTTGGGGCCATGTAAACCTGGTTTCGTATGTTCATAGCTTGTGTTGGCATTGGGCACATGGGCTGGGCTCAGTCAATACACGCACCAAATGCTCCCTAGAATGCCATTTGGCTGTCTCTAGAGTGGAGATGCTCTTAAGCATTTATACAACACCTCCTTTCTAAAGTGAAAGTGTAGTAAATTTATTAACTTCCTTTTTGACACAAGTGTGTTGAACAACGCACTGCGGCAAGGGATTTCTGTCAAGTAGAGAGACTAATTTCATGCATGAAATACACAATTTGTTGTCGCCAGTTATCGAACCCACAACCATGCCATTTTTATTTTTATTTTTTAAAAAGGAACAATGACCATTGTATTAATAAACACAAATAAGAATAAAAAGAGAACAATTACCCCACAAAACGCAACAATTCCAAAGGGGGCACCACAAGAAGCACGCCATTTGGTTTGGGTACCTTTCAACCATCATCCGATAACTTAGTTTAGGGTCATCTCCAATCAAGTAAATTTAACCTTTCTGTTTGCTGCACAAGTCTGAAAATTCGAGTGGAGTAGTAGCAGTACTATCTAACTTAGGAGGAAAGACTTGAAAATATATTTTGTACTGATGTTGATGTGGGAAAAGAAGTGCTCGTTTTGAACATAATTGACATGAGGTGCAATAATTTTGAACTCAGGCAGAGTTCAAAATAATTGCACGCTCGTGGACCTCCTACCACCAGCTAATCCCATTAGGAAAAATTTCAGCCCTCCAGAAGGCCACTAAGGAATTGATTTACAGGACCCCTTTGGTGCAATTTCAGAATGAATAAAAAATTAAAAAAAATTGAAAAAAAGATATTAAAAAAATAATAAAAATAATAAAAAAATTAAATCTAATGTGACACTACTAGTGCCGCGTCAACATCTAATTTTTAAATATTAAAAAATAACTTTTTATTTTGGGTTTTTTCCATAATTGCACCGGGTGGGTGCCAAACTCGTGGCCTCCTGGAGGGCTGAAATTTTCCTAATGCTAAAGTCTCAAGGCTTATATCCATCAAAAAACCACTCAAATATGTCATTTCTATTGCAAAGTGTAAAAAAAATTTAAAATTTGATTTGTTTTTTGCATAAGTAACTATAGGATTTTTCACTAGACTTGTATATAAATGTGTGGAAGAAAATTTGGAAACTTTGAATACATAGATTGCAAGACATTTGCATTTAAAGTGAATTATAGACATTTTTTTGTACCTTGCTCGATTAAATTTTTTTGGCTTTGAATCATCTTAACTTAAAGTTTTGGCACTATGGATTTCAAGTTTTGAACTTTTTATGTTGAAGAATTGAGTTGAGAGTCTAGGAAAAAAAATTCCAAAAAGATAAATATTTAGTTTTCACTCGTTAAAAAATTATAAAGTAGAAGTAGGTTCAAGATTGAAGGTAAAACTAAATCAGGAAAGTAGTTCTAAGATGGAATTGGAACATACTAATCTCAACGGTGAGATTGTTACAGCAAGAGATTTTAACCCTGTAATTTTTCTTTTCAAATTGTAAAAATTGAGTTCAAAAATAAATCCTTCAAGTGATTTTTTCAAGAAGATGCTCTAATTGCCCCCCAAACTAAGATTGTCCATAACTTTCACACAACAATGCAAATAGAATGAATCAAAGCTCCCCATGTGCATAAAATTTTAATTTATGAGAAACAAATTTTTTAAATTGAAAAAAAGAAAAAAATTATGTGAAGAGGTTTCTGCTGGCTAAACCTAAAAAAAGGGCTTTTGAGCCATAATTTTTGCTCTCGAGCACCAATTGAAATGAAAATTTTGTATCCTCAAAAGATTAATGTGTTTTTCTATCTTGACAAAAAGTTTCAGAAAATCATGGTGAATATTGAGATTGTAAGAGCCTATCCAAAATCTAATTTGTCCCCCGAGGAAACAATGGGATTTTTTGGGTTAATTTATTCCACTCCTTGGAAAAGTATGAAAGAAAGTAATATGAACTGAAATCCCTCAACAAAATATGAATTTGTTATGTGTATTTTTCTTTGAAAAGGACGGCAAGAAATAAAAGAAGAAGGAATACAACTTGATCTAGCACCCAAACGAGGGGTACTGGGTTGAAAGAAGGAGAAAATATTCACTTAGAGGAATCCTACCAAAGCAAAACACCATGTTTAAGCACCAAGTACGACTTTGTTATGATTTGTTGTGATTTTCTGAAGTGTATTTTCCTTATATTCCATAAGTGCCACTAGATAGTTCAGAAACCAACAAAAAATACACTCATAATGGTCACCTCACTCACTTGAAATGGCTACATAATCAACCTCAAAATTCCACAATATTGAAGCCCTAATGCTTGCCTTGAAGTGATCATATTCATCAATGGATTCATACTTCCAATTAAAGTTACAAAAAACTATTCTTGCCACTAAGTCACTTTCTAAGTTTTCACTTGCACATCCAAAAAAATGCTACTTGTTCACCCCAATAATGTCCATGAGCCCATTGATTGAAATGTGGTGCTATAATTCACTTCTAACAAGACCATAATGGGGACTTCTAGAGTTCATGGCATAAATAGGGTTGTTTACGTTACAATACAAGCCATAATTGTAGGGCTCACAAATTTCATAGGACTCATGAGGCTTATGGAGGTTCAATGCAAAAAAACACAAATCAATGGAATTTAACTCTATGAGGACATCCCAAGTCAAAGAGTGGCTTATAAATGGTCAAACCACTTTTTGTTAAAGTAAACAAGTAGGATGGATTTTATCAAATTTATTTTGTACAATTTTATTGGTTTTGTCCCATTTCACTAGTACATAGTGGTTTTAGGTTAGGTACCTAAAATCACTAGAAGAAATTTGCGTTTTAGGTGGTGTTTGTGATTTTTTTCAGATGGATTTTAGGTGACATTGAAAAAAACACCTTTTTTTTTTTCAAAATTCTAGTGAATATTGAAGCTTGGTATTCCAAAACCATTTTATTAGTGCTAGAATAAAAGAACTGTATAAAAACTACAATTTATGGATTCTATATCATCCATTAGACCCTTTTAGGCCAATGAGTTGTTACAGGGTTAGCTACACTAAATAGAAAAAATAAGTTGTTTGAATAATTAGGTTACCTTTCTCTAATAAAGTAACATTACAAGCCATCAAAATCAATAGACACTTCTATAAATATTTCCATTTGTATATACGGAGGTTCATGAATCGCAATTATAACAATACCTAGCTAATTCATAAGTAGTGCATTCTTATATAGTATTAGAAAATATTTATATAGTGCCAAATGTCAAGAAATTATTGTAGGGCAATCAAATTTCACTATTTAGTATACTAGTGAAGTTCCGAAATCTCCCATAATCAATAGGGGTTGTCACACCTTCTTCTCTCCATTCTCAATCTTCAAAAAATGGGAAATGTGACACCCTCTTATTGGATTGCAAAGGCTTATGGAGGGTCCATTCCGCCTGAAGATTGAGAATGGGGATTTTTGTCCTCCGGAGATGAAGAATGGATGTAAAAATCACTTCGGATATGAAGTTTTTATGTTGCTTTCACCATCCGCACGTCACTTTCACCGTAGCCACGCTACCACCGTTTTACCTTATGAATGCATTAGCCATCGGTGTAATCTGGCTCCTAGCATCAACGCTTAGAGTCATCATCCAATCAACATGTGCTATTCGACCAACATAGTTCCAAAGATCACTATTGATGCTAGACAAACTAACATCAACGCTTAGAGTCATCAACATCGATGCAAGGCATACCATACATTAGAGGAAATTTAGACCCTATGGAGGGCCGTTTGACTTTTGGCGGATGTGCAAATCCAGAGTAAAAAAAACAACTTTATTTTAATTTTTTTAATTTTAATTTTATTTTAGTCTTTTAATATTTTTTCTTCTATAATTGACAATTTACTCTAATGATGCATGTACCAAATCGACACTCTCCTAATTATAGTTTTAATCTTTTCCTTCTAAATTATAGATCGTGTGAACTTACACTAAAAAATTACTACATTGCGGGTGAACACTTCTCTCCGTTTTCCATTTTTGTTCTCCACACAACACTCAATGCAGAGGGTGTCAAACCTTCATGGAAAAATGGTTGTTTATTGTCTCTTCTTTTCATTCCACACTTTCTCATTCTTCAGAAGGTGGGTACCTTTCAATCTGCCAATGACCTTAAACCGCCTACCTTCACTCTGTGTACATCTCCAAAATCAGTTTTGTATCTATGTGGAAAAAACTCTTTTGAAATCAAACTTTGTTCCTTCATAACTTTTGCATACAATATCGAAATGTCGTGTTCTTTGGTATGCTGGAACCTCCTTTCACTTCCCAATAAGAAAATATAAAAATTTAAACAATCTAATAATAATAATAAGCTCAGTAGCAATTAAAGCTCAGTGCCGGCTTGAATCCTGCAATTCGTTCTGTTCCTTACACATGGCGCACGGCGGGTACAGTGCCGGCAAGCCCATGAGGAAAGTGCTATATATTCACTTGCAACGTGACTATGCAGACCCTTCTAATTCCAGACCCACACTATTATAAGAGGCAACAGGATCCCTTATTAAATTCTCCTCCCCTGTCAGAGGATTTTCTAATTGTAGTCAACTTGGCAATGTAATTCCGTTTCATTTGTTTAAAATAAATAATAATAATAATTTCAGTCAACCACAATCCAATAAACTAAATCCAATAAATTCACAAAACTCAACGTAGAAACAACCCTACAATCCAGAATATGCAGAAGCAGCCGGAATCATGGCCGGCATAGAGTGCATTAATGGAGGTGTTCTAATAACAAACACTGCAAATTCTCAACCCAATGCCGTGCCAGTTGACACCAGTTGAGGGTGGGAGCTTAATACCGGAAAACATTATATTATCAGATTGGCGTCTCACTTAACTGTACATTCATTGGTGTTGAGAACTGAAAATGAAAAACGTAAGTAATGAAAATAATGGAATATAATAAGAAATGAAATTTAGCTGTCTCCCCTATTTTGGGCAAACCAAAATGAGAAAAGGAGGACGGTAACAGGTGTCGGTACTTGAATGGACCAGATATGTGCTTCTTTGCTGCACTAGGCGTCTATGGATTCCGAACCTCCTCATTCATCTATTTATTTATCAAATGACATTAATTTCTTCGTGCTTGGAGGCGATGGAAAGGCCGGGCGACGATGAGAGGGAAGTCAACTGCTCCTAATGAATGATGGAAGGCCAACTCCTCATTGGTCTTGGCTTTTACACAAAATAGTGAAATTAGGTTGCCCCATACTAATTTCTCGACATTCAACACTATATAAATATGTACAAAGGGCTACCACAAAGATACGTGATGGCAATTTTGGCCATTCAATTTTCATTGCAAAATGCAAAACAGAGTTACCTTTTTTTGTTTGGCACAATCAACATTGATATCTTACGCAATCCCCCTCAAGTATACTAAGTTATTAGTTTCAAAAACCAAAACTCCATTTTTTGTGAATTATTTTAATTATTTTTCATGGTTTTACATGAAAATTCATAGAAAAACATTGGTGATAAATTTTTTAATTTGTTTGCGAAGATATGTAGGAAACATCCTTGCGCACATCTTTTCTTCAACAAGCATCTCCAAGAAAGTTTCACAATTTCCTCCAAAGAGATTTTAATGGTGGTATGTTCAATGCCCAAATTTTCTAAAATAGATATCTTTTTATTGTAATTAGTTTTTTGCATTTTTTCTTTGTACTACTACTAATTTCATGAATTTGAGCATGATGGTACTATTCCTTTGCAAAAATCTAATTATAATAAAGAGATGTCTATTTTCAAAAATTTGAGCATTGGACATACCCCCACTAATATCTCTTTGGAGGAAATTGTGAAACCTTTTTGGAGATGCTCGTTGAAGGAAAGATGTGTGCAAGGATGTTTCCTACATATCTCCACTAATAAATTAAAAAAATCCATCACCAATGTTTTTTTGTGAATTTTTATGTAAAACCGTGAAAAAAAATTAAAAAAACTCACAAAAAATGGAATTTTGGTTTTTTGAAACGAGAAATTTGGTATACTTGAGGGAGATTGCATAAGATATCAATGTTGATTGTGCAAACCAAAAATCATTAGAAGAGATTTGAGGGCATTGGAGGGCCGTTTCAGGCCCGTTCTCCAATTTGGCCAAATCTGTGAACAGCCGGTACAAGCTATCAGAATTTTTTTTTCAAAAAAATAAAAAATAAAAATTTCTCTCCAAAATATCATTTCAGGCCAAATTCATATTATTTTTATTTTTTTCGAAAATGACGTGGCACTGTCTCGACCACATCAGCCAGCAGCTTTTCTATGTTCCCGTAGTCTGGGAACGCAGAGTAACTCGCGGGCTCTTAGAGGCCTCAAATCTCTTCTAATGTAGTAACTATGTTTCACATCATGCAAAGAAAATTGAATGGCCAAAACTACCACCATGTATCTTTGGAATAGCCCTCTGTATAGTCATTGCAAAAGAATGCAGTAATGAAGGAATTATGTGTGTTGTGTGGATTGGTGCAATGTTCATGACTCAGGATTAGAGAATTGTATGCGCCTCCATGTGGACAAGCAATGGCTCTTGAGCTAACTTTTGTCACTTAAGGCAACCTAATTGTTGAGGCAATCCAGTTTTATTATTTTGTGGAGAGAGAATTGGGGTGGGAGGCCTTTTGGGGGCGGGGGTAAATTGCCCCCCTTACTCATCCCTGAGGAAAAACCCTAAATTTTTTTATTTCCCACACATGATAAAATTTGCAAATTCTGAATTCATATTTGCAATCAGAGGCCCGAAATTAGTTAGGAGAGACAAAGACCATGGATTTAACACAATACAAAATAGGGGGCTTTTTTTCTCACATGCACCCTTGGAATGACTAGTGGGGCCAAGCAAGGGGGCCAATTCACCTCGACCCCTTTTGAATCCCTCCAAAACCCCTCAAAAGACATATAATGCACTTGGGGCCTTCTATCTACACAAAAGAGTGAAATTAGGTTGCTTTTGTTTCAAAAAAGTTACTTTACAAGCCATCCAAGTCAACAAATACTTCTACAGATATTTCCATTTGTACACATGGAGGTTCATGAGTCCCAACTACAATAATATCTAAATCAAAAGTAGTGCATTCTTGTATAGTAACATAAAATATTTATATAGTAACAAATGTCAAGAAATTAGTATGGGGTAACCTAATTTCACTATTTTGTGAAATAACAAGAATTGCTAGAGTTGCTATGGACTAATCTTTTCAGAAATTGTTGCATTTTTTCCTTCTTCTCATAGGCAATCAATGCAATTTAACTGCTTTGAAATTTTTATCACCTTTGGTAGATTGCTCTGGATCAAGAAGTGCTTAGGTGAAGGACACTTCTTTCTGAGGTTGCCAGAGAAGTTTTTCTTTAACCCCTAAAGGACCAAGCTGTGTTTTTTGGCAACATAGCAATTTTAGGCAGCTCACTACAAATGGAGTTTTAATTTTTTTTCTTTGAAAATTTTACACAACATGTGCCCGAGGAGTAGCTTTAAGGCCCAACAATTTTCATAACTTTTGACTACATAGTTAAAAAGTTATTGCATGATATGTGATTTTCAATGGTCGGCGGGCAACCCGGACAGCTCAAAAAACTTTAGAAATGACTTTTAAAAAAAATAAAAATCTGAAATTGGTTCTTTAGATTTATATAGAAGTGTGAAGCTTTGAATCATTCAATTTTGATCTATGTGTCAAAAGTTATGAGGATTTTAAGTTTGTGGGTAGGTCTGGAGTCTTTCAAAACCATACCTACCTACAAACTTAAAATCCTCATAACTTTTGACACATAGATCAAAATTGAATGATTCAAAGCTTCACACTTCTATATAAATCTAAAGAACCAATTTCAAATTTTTTTTTTTTTATAATTTAATTTTTAAAGAAGTTTTTTGAGCTACCCAGGCTGCCCACCGGCCAATGAAAATCACATATCATGCAATAACTTTTTAACTATGTAGTCAAAAGTTATGAAAATTGTTGGGCCTTAAAGCTACTCCTCGGGCACATGTTGTGTAAAATTTTCAAAGAAAAAAAGAAAAAAACTCCATTCACAGTGAGCTGCCCAAATTGCTATGTTGCCAAAAAACACAGCTTGGTCCTTTAGGGGTTAAGGCCCAACAATTGTTGATTCCATGGTTTAAAAGTTATTGTATAATATTTGGTTTTTTTCCGTCGGCAGTGTAATTTAGGCAGATAAAAAAAATCACTTTTTTCAAAAACAAAAATTTGAAATTGGTTTTCTAGATTTATATCTATGTCAAAAGCTTCAAATCATTTTATTTTGATCAATGGGATGAAAGTTATGAGGAGTTTTAGTTTGTGGGCAGTTATAGATTCTCTACTCTAGAATAAACTTTGAAGTCACTTATTTAACTAATTTTCAATATTTTGGGAAAAAAAATAAAATCATAGGATGTAGATTGTTTATTACAACATTACAACCATTGAGATTGGCATTTTTCAATTCCATAATTAAATTCTTAACAATTTTGTATTTTGAATCATTCTCTACTTCTTTCTATTTCTACTTACTATTTTTTCCTATCATTAGAAAAAATTTCAGCCCTCAAGAAGGCCGTTAGTTTTTATTTTCGGGCCCCCCGAGGTCCAATTACAGAAAAAAAAAATTAGTTTTTTTCAATCTGACATGGCGCTGATGTGGCACCAGCAGTGCCACATCATTTTTTGAATTTTCATAAAATAAAAAAAAAATCTTTTTTTTCCGAAATGTACCAGAGGGGTGCAAGACTCGTGGCCTTTTTGAGGGCTAAAATTTTTTCTAATGATGTTGTACAATCCAAATGATCTGAAATTTTTCAAGCATGTAGCCAATTTGCCTTGAAGAATGAATCTTAAGAAGCACCACCAATGTACGTAGACATTTTTTCATACAAATGTGACCTTGTGAAGTGCAGCTGCCCTGTTTTTTTGAAGGGCCAAAAAAAGGATTTTTGTCAATTCAAAAGCTAATATCTTGCAATCTACACGATGGAAATTTGTGAAATTTTCCCCACATCTTTTCAAACCAGCATACTACAAGATCCTATGGTTATATGTGTCCAAATTTATTTGTTTTTTCTAAAATTTGGTACACATATTAGAAATGGCAGTTTTGGAACATTTTTGGTGAAGTCATAGTCAAGGAATTTTCGGGGTTATCCAAAGGCCTTTTTTCATCAAAAACCACTCAAAACTATCACTTCTATTGCAAAGTACAAAGAGCTTAAATGTTTTTTGCATATCTAATTGTAAGATCTTGCACTAAACTAGTGTAAAAATGTGTGGAAGAGATTTCATAAACTTTGATAGCTTGGTCATTAGACAACTATAAATAGATTTTTTTCCATCTAATTTTCCCATAGAAACAACGCGATCCTTTCTATCTATGCAAAATGCAAAATTTACTTTTAGAGACCCTTTGCAACTGAAAATGTTTGTTTTCAATATGCATAATATTCTTAAGGATGGAGGAATTAAATCATAGATTTCTAAAATACTTATTACCTTCCTTGATGACATGAGTAGACAATAAAGTGTGTGAAACAAACCTAGTGAACATGTGTGATACATTGAAAAGAACTTTAAACATCTTTGCAAGTTGCGTAAGTGGACATTTAGTGTTTTGTCGGCATAATCAATGTTAACTACATTGAATGCCTATTTTTAGTATAATTCTAATTCAATTATTTTTTTGTTGTTTGTTTGTGAGTTAGTGTTTTTGTAATTGATAGTAATAGATTGAAAATTGCACACAAAATTGCTATTTCTTTTTTCTTATTTAATCACAACCTCGGTAGTAGAATTAGTCGTGTAGTGGTATCTCATTAATCATAAACTTGATGGTAGGATTGATTGCATGGACTTATATAAACCATGCCACTTCTATGTCTAAGACACACTTTCTTTTGTTCCTTGTTTAGTCTCAAGTGACACTAGTAATTTATTCTACTAGTGTGTGCGGCACTATTTACAAAAGTCATACGTTTTGTAAGGTGTTGAAAGTTGAGTCTTGCTAGCTAGGTATTCTCTAACCTAGTCATCAGACACATCATCCCAAGAACCAAGTCTTGATTCCTATGATAGTTGACGCAATTGCTTAAGGATTTGCACCTCCAAGGAACTAGAGTATAATGGCGTCATTTATGGTCATTGTGATTGCCTTTGTGTTGCTTGCCACCCTTGCAACCCGCCTTGTAGTTTGCGAGGCGAGCCGTCCGATTTTGCACAAGTCTAAAGCACCTGCATCTCATGCCATGGTCAATGTCACAATTACTTCTAAGGACCTCAATGACAAATACGGTGCACTGTGCCACTTGATGTACATTAGCATCCGACATGTTGAGATCTCGGGAATAGGAATTCCTATAAGGGAAGTGCAAATCACAAACCTGTATATGAATCACCTTTGTGCAATTTCTTAAGTGATCATTCAATGCGGTGCATTTCATTCTCCGACTCTTGTTAATCCCCACTTGTTCAAACGTTTGGATTACAAAGCTGGTACATGTATTGTCAATGATGGCCAAAGAATTGAGAATGGAAACATAGTCTTGTTTCAGTACAAGGAGATAATGAAAGAGTTACTAGAGTTGAAATCTACTAAGGTGATATGTTGGTGATCATTTATTTGAAGCTAGAATTGCCATTATTAGTAGTTTTCATAACTTGCATATAAATATAGCATAGATTTTGCAAAAAACAATGGCTATGTGATTAAATTGTTCACTAGTAGTTGCAATAGTAGCTAGGAGGCACTATTGGCAATGGTAGTCCAATGGCTTTGGAACTAAGATTTCAATTTCAATGAATTTGTGCAAAGAAAGAAATTATTACTTAACCTCTAAAGGACCAAGTTGCATTTTTTGGCAATATAGTGATTTTGGGCAGCTCACTATAAATAGAAAAATATACTTTATTTTTTGAATTTTTTTTTGGATGTGGGGATAAGGAGTACCTTGCCACTCCACCAAAAAAAATTCATTTGAATTTGTCAATGAAAAGTTATAGGGAAAAATGTTGTTTTCAATAGACGGGAAGCAACACGGGTAAGGTTCTTTACATTGGAGCAAAAATTGCAATACCATGCCCAAAAGAGTTTGGGTAGGGCCATGGGCAGGCTTTCAACCAAGGTTCAAGCTTGGTACTTCTCTAACAATTTATTGAACTCATAAACTTGTCATAATGTTTGAGGTGGTGGCAGGGAAGTAGATGCTCTATAGCTTCTTGTGGCCAAATGGGTAGTTACTCCTAACTACCACATTCAAAGAAAAAGAAAAATGCCCAAAGAATCCATTGAATCAATTACCAATTTGTCATTTGAAGAAATCCATTCCAAAAAAATTGATGGTTATTATACAATTGCTTCTTTGAATCTTGTTGGAAGGATGGGTGGAGAGGTCATTTTTATAATCAAATTCATTGTCCCTCATGAATCCTCAAAGAATATGGAATAATTTGAAGATGAGAGCTTGACCACTCATTGTCAAAATGTAGGAATTATGTTCAAAGCAGACTTTCATACCTCATTTTGGCATAGTAGAATAACTTATTTCAAAAAAGTTTGAACTAATCAAAAGTTGGTAAATCAAGCTAGCTTTCATCTCCAAAAATCCGTTTGTGATTTTGGACCTCCAAAAAAAAGTTATGGACAAAATTCAGAGAGGGTGTTTGTAAAAATGTCAATGTCCCTTCCAACCCGTCTTTGAAATTTGTCCATAACTTTTGATTGAAGACTCAAAAATTCAAAATGATTTCTAAGATGAAGTTAGCTTGATTTCTTAACTTTTTGTAGTCCAAATGTTTTTGAAATTTTTTTTTCTACTATGACAAAATTTAGATCTGTAATTTAATTTGAACACAATTCCTACTTTTCACTTTACTACGAGTGATTGAGTTCCTAATAATTCTAATTCACATATCCCACATGGGTTGTTTTACTTCACCTACCACCCTACTTGTATAAAGATCTTCTCTTCTCATCTTGGAACACACAATGCACATGGCTTTACAAGCTATGGAGATAGGTGTCCTATATTATGAAATCATTGAAATTTAATGGTGAACATTCTAAAATTATAGTTTATAGAACAAGGAACAACTTCAAAATAATTGAGGGAACGGAAAACATTTTTAAAAACAAGGAAAACTTTATCCAGTGTTAGTGGTTTGTGGTGAGCCAGGCTTTGCTAACCCTAACCTAGTCTCTTCCTATGCTTGTTCTAATATGCACAATTGCCTTTTACTTTAGCTTGGATATAGACTGATCAAGCTTGCCAAAGTTTCATATTTTGGGCAATTTTTATTTTTATTCTCTCTTCCTCTAGAGCTAGTTGAAATCTATAATTTCACCATTCACATTTTGAAGAATCATTTTATGTGCCAACCACAAATTGTTACAAAAAGGGCTTTGTATGAGACTTTTCTTGAAGCTAGTTTCTACTGGAATTTTTGGGTACATGTTCCCCAATTTGAAATATTATAAAAAAATTTGAGCATCTGGAAAACTTTATCACAAAAAGAAAGAAAAAAATTTCAAGCAAAAAAGTGACATTAACTTGTGCAAAAGTCTCCCCCAATCAGGGCTGCACAGAATTTGGATGCCCCCAAAAACAATTTTTTCAACTTCAAATACTCTAGTCTCACCATTTATTCGGTCAAAATCTCCCATATTTTTACCACAATATAATGAAGTAGTCTAGTACTAGATCTTATGATTAAATACAATAGGATTTCATTTGTCATTTTTGAGGGGCCTTTGCCATCAAAACAGCTCATTTTGAATGTTTTTGGGTGAAACATAGTCAAGAACTTCAGGGGTTAAATAATCATTTTGAAACAAGGGTTGCAATGGATTCTTATGAAATGAAGCATAAAGAAAGTTTCTATTAGAAACTTTTATGTTTACATAAGCTATATTTCCTTTTTAAAATTTGAATAACAAGTTGCATTCTAAAGATTTAGGGATTTAAATACCTTTATAAAAATTGTTTCAAATTACCTTTGGCTTATTGGCTTAAAGTTGAATGGAAAATCAAATCTTAAATAAATAGGAAAAGTGTACATTGCAAATTTACCCCCTAATTCCTTTGACATTGTTTCATTGTTAAGAAAATTGCCAAATTGAATAATTCTTGTTCTAATGTTTTGTTATTTTATTACCTTCATTTCTACATGGTATTGCAACAATGAATACTTTAGTAATTTTGAACTAAATAATTTTTTCAATTATATTGGCATTACATAAATAGTGAAAAAGTAATTATTATCAATGAATACTAAGTTTATGTTGATGCATTATTGTTGCAGTGTACATTGTGCCAACAAAATGTCAATTTTCCTTTCCATCAACATTGATTCAATATCTCGATAGATGTTCATCATTGTTGCAATGCATATTGTGTCAATATACTTTTAATTTTTACTTTTATTGACATTGATTCAACTAAAATTTCTTCTTGTTGATATACAAAATAGTAGCTCTTTTGTCCAAAATGTGGCACAACATGCACTACTCTCAATATTTTTGATGCTTTTATTACTACAAACTTAGGTTGTTTTGCTCTCTTCACTCGAGTCCCCCTATAATCACGTGGAATAGACCATCATAACTCTTGCTCGTCATGGAATTACTGTGGCAGATTTCTCTGGCTATCTACCAATTCAAGGAACGAAAATGTCCTTTAATTCCTATTGTCCTAAGGCCTTTTTCATCAAAAATCACTCAAAAGTGCCATTTCTATTGCAAAGTTTGAAACCTTTTTTTTTTTTTTTTTTTTTGCATATCTAATTGCAAAGTCTTGCACAAAACTAATGTAAGAATGTATAGAAAATTTTGGTTTTTATTTTTTTCTCAGTGAAAAGCATAATAATGCTTTTTTATTTTATTTTTTGAAAGGGGAACCAAGTGTGTTCTGTACGTAAAGGTTTGCTTTGGCACCTATGTGTTGAAATTGAATTTCCACATCAGACTCCTAGAGGTTAATGTCACCTCACACCATTCACAAGGTAACACATGGCACCTTTTTTTATTTATAAAAACGACTTAATTTTTGCTGAATCTAACCTTCTTGTAGGGTTTCAAGAGAGTATAAATATAAGCTCAAAACGCATCCCACAATTAGAAAAATTCTTCAACTGCCACAAATTGCTATGTGCCAAAATTGAATTTCCACATCAGATTCCTAAGGGTCTATGTCACCTCACACAATTCACAAGGTGACTCATGGCACTTTTTTTTACAAAATTAAATTAATTCTTGTACGATATCAAGAGAGTATAAGGTCAGACCATCCATCATTAGAGGAAGTTTCAGGCCTCCAGAGGGCTACTCTACAACCCTCTGAGGTACCCTGAAATTTGCTTTTATTTTGCTCAAAAAATCATTTTTTCCCTATTTCCGCCTTGCTGAAATTGCAGCGGCAGTGGCACAGGAACCCAGAATTTCAAATAAAAAATTATTAATATTATTATTAATTATTTTTTTTTTTAATTAAAAAATAATTTAAAAAAAATCTGCGGAAATTGACTGCTCCGGCTAGCAGTCAGAGACTCTGACTACTCACCAAGAGAGATTTTGAAGTTGACAGGCCATGCAAAGAATAGCATGGCATGTCAACTTTGGACAGCCCGTGGAAAGGCTGAATTTTCTCTAATTTTCCAACCAGGGACCAGTTCCCAACTGGTAGTGCCCCTATTTCCAATCAAGGCTTGTAATGTGTTTTTTACTCTTTTTTAAGGTTGGAACTAGTAAGATCATGACACATGTCCTAAAGTATGCAAAAGTAACAAGAAAGTAGATAGTAAGAAGCTAGTTCTTGAGTGATCGGAATTGGAAGACTCTACAGATTGGGAATTGGTTCGGAACACTTTTTGGCTCCCAAGTTCACATAAATTTCAGTTTTGCAAAAAAAATTCTGAAAATTTTGCAATCTTAGTAAGGTCGGACCACCCATTTCCAACCAGGGACTAGTTCCCAACCGGTAGTGCCCCTATTTCCAATCAAGGCTTGTAATGTGTTTTTTACTCTTTTTTAAGGTTGGAACTAGTAAGATCATGACACATGTCCTAAAGTATGTAAAAAATAACAAGAAAGTAGATAGTAGGAAGCTAGTTCTTGAGTGATTGGAATTGGAAGACTCTACAAATTGGGAATTCGTTCGGAACACTTTTTGGCTCCCAAAATTCACAGAAATTTCAATTTTGCAAAAAAAATTCTGAAAATTTTGCAATCTTAGTATTTTCTATCTTCCTACAAGGAAAAAATCTCCATCGCATTCAACTGCTCACCATCTGCGCCACAGGAGCTTAAGTGATTAGGTATAGGTGGTCCGACCTTAAATACAAGCTCAAAACGGATCCTACACTTGGACAATTGCCACCCCCCCTTTTTACGGAATCCATTGCTTTAGCAGCGTTTCCTGCAACATGACTTCAACACGAAACTCCCAAGCAAAATCTCGGAACCTCCCGATCCATTTCTGCACAGCTTCCCAGCATCTCCCTCTCCCGAACTCACCGCCTTACCATCAATGGATCGGTTGTGAGTGGCATTCACCAAAATACAGGCTACAGTAACTTACACAGGCAACTCGCCGCACACCGCACGCATTTCAAAACCTACAAAAAAACCTAAGCTTCTACTCCGGAGTAATAAACTGTAGAACTCCTGATTCTTCCGAGTTCTCTGTCGGAGTGGAGTCTGGAGACTGGAGACGCCGCCCCCGCCAAAACTGAATCCACGGCCTAGATGCCAGGCCAGGCAGCAGCAGTGGGGACGCCAATTATAACGGGCTGTAAGCTAGAGGAGGTTCTTTAAGTTACTGTCCTGTAGTAGTACAACAGTGTGGGTGCAGTGGAATCTGGATCTAACTCGCCGTCTCTACTGTATTGAATCCCTCCGAGTACCGGCCGGCTTCAATGTGGAGCCCAAAGAAGGCAGCAGCAGTGCAAACGCCAATTACACTGACTGTAAGCTAGAGGAGGTTCTTTACTATCCTGTAGTAGTACAACAGTGTGGGTGCAGTGGAATCTGGATCCAACTCCGTCGCCGGCTCTAGCGTATTGAATCCCTCCGAGTCTGGTCCCGGACGGCTTTCAATGTGGAGCCCAAAGAAAGAGCAAGAATCTGGATCCCACTGACATGACGTCGGCTTCACGCGTGCCCACGAGGTTGGTGATTCTGTGATCGTGGTGCTAGCTGCAGATCGAGTGCAGAATTATCTGAACTAGAAATGGGGATGGATTCTTTAATACTCCGTAGAATAGATCGGGGCCTAGCTAGTATCTTCCCGTTGATTCATACTCTCACGTTGTATTTAAGATATACGGAATCTCAGGCGAGATTCATCGGAGGAAATTCATGGCGAAAAGGATCGGATCGAGAGCGTGTGTGTTGGCGTTGTGGTGACGAAAGGACAGGCGTAAGACGGCATGGACTGAGCACCGTCAGCCAGCGGCGAGTTTCTGATACAATTTGGGCAGGTTTTTTTGGGGTTTTTTTCGAGAAAATGATGTAGCCAAAATATTTTAGTATTCATCTACATTTTGGATAAAATTATATTTTCATTCACACTAGTGTGACCCTGTGCCGTTGTGCCGTTGGCCCAATTTTCATCTACTCCCGGTTCCACTCCTGGTTCTACTTCCGATTCTACTCCCAGTTCTATTCCCGGTTCCACTCCCAGTACCAAGAACGCCACCAAAATCAAAGTAAAAGTAATTTTCTAATTTTTTAATCAATAAATACTTTGAAATTCAATAACTTTTGCACCACCGCTCCAAACGCCACGAAACCAAGCCGGTGCACCCCTCCTCGGCGAGAGCTTTCCGACGGTACCAAGCACGCGGCCGGGGGGCCCACGGTCAGGAAGTTGTCCACGCTACAAACAAAACAAAACAAACAAACAAACAAACAAACAAACAAACAAACAAACAAACAAACAAACAAACAAACAAACAAACAGCCTCATTTAAGGTATTGATTCACATATTTGGATGAGTTTCATTTCAGTTTGGTAATTTCATCCAAAATTTAAAAAATTATTTGGAGCAATTTGGCATTATCATCTAATTTTACTTCAAATTTTTCCTACATGCTCGATGCAGCCCATTTTTTTTTGAGGCATTTGGGCCTTATAATGCCCCCCAAAAATTGAATTGGAGGGGAAGATGCTAAATCTTCCATTCGAAGATTACTTGCGGGCCAAATTTACCCCTAGGAAAAACGCAGGAATTTTATATTTGCCACAATTTTATATTTTTGCAAATTTTGAATTCATAATTACAATCAAAGATTCCAAATTGGCTAGTTGAGGTCTAGAACTTACCTAGTCTAGACATGGCACAAAAATAGAGGGCAATTCTTTTATTTTTTATCCCAAAAAACACAAAATTTACCCTGTTGGTCTTACTTTGAATATGGAAGATTTAGTGTCCTGCATTTGGGGGAGGGATTCTATGCAACTACAATTTAGGGATTGATGCGAGGAATCATTAATCCTTTAACCTTGTAAAGACGGGTTGGTCTCTATGGAAATCATCTTTTTTGATATAGTGTGCATCATCTACTTTAAGAAAACCATTCCAGGACAAGCTATTGTAGAAGGTCTCCCATATTTGCAAGAAATTTCAAAATTGGCAATCACACTTCTATCCTATATGCAAAGATTCTTTGTTATTTATTGAACACTTAGTGTCCACGGCAGCATTACATGGTTAAAGACAAAAAGGTGACCCTGGAAATCATTCCTTTTCATTACCGTGGAAATCATTGGCTTATGAAATTGCAAAAGTATTCATTGGAAGTCAAACTACTGTAGAAGTCCTCCCCTTTTTACAACAAAACTTGGAGGATGAATTGTTACATTTATGTCCTGCTAGAAGGATTCTTTGCCATCCATTGAATACCACACGTCTGTGTCGACCATGGTTGTCATATCAGACGGAATATCACTATTCACGGACAAAATCGGACCGATTAGGGCTGACCGGCTGTGAACTTCATAGCCTTGTAACTTTTGCAAAAATTCTTCAAATTGAGCAAACCAGATGTTTTTCGGCATCTACAATTTTTATAGCAAAGAGTTAAAAAATTTGAATTTTTTTCTTTTGCACATCTAACTGCAGGATCTTACACCTAATTAGTATGAAAATGTGTGGAAAAATTTCAGAATTTTTGATCATATAGATTGCAAGATATCTGCGTTTAAAGTATAAAAATATAGTTTTTCAACACATTGCGGGACTTATTTGACTTTGAACCTTCTTATCTTTAAGTTTTTTGCACTACAGAGTTTTGAGCTTTAATTCTTTGTGGTAGAGGATTGAGTTGAGAGTATAGGAAAAAAAATTCAAAAAAACTTAATTTTCATTATTTAAAGAATTATTAAATAGAAATAGGTACAAGATAGAAGGAAAATCTAAATTATTTATATCTCTAAGATGGAATTAAAATGCACAAATTGTAATGGTGATTGTTCTAGTAAGAAAATAAACCATGTGGAACTTTTTTTACAAAAAAATTATAAAATTAGTATTCAAAAATGAATCCTACAAGTCATCTTTTCAAAAAGATGCTCTAATTACCCCCAAAACAAGATTGTCCATAACTTTCTCATAACAAATCCAAATGGAATGAATCAAAGCTTTCCATGTAGACAAAGATATAATCTATGAGATTTTTTTTCAAATTTTTTTTTTCAAATTTCAATTTTTTTGCTGCCCCCTCTCCCCTTTTTAGAGCTTAGTTAGACATAACTTTTGATCACAGGCATCCATTGAAAAAAAATTATACTCCTACAAAGCTATTCACTTTTTCTATCTTCAAAAAAAATTTCAAAAAATTAGGATAAAAATTCAACCCATAGATACCTACCCAAAATTCCATTTGTTCCTCGAATGGACAACGATCCTTTTGGGGTTAATTGCAATTTCACTTGTGCCATGATTTTATCTTTGTCTTAAACACACAAATTTTCATTCATTTGTTCTTGCTAATTCCTAATAACACACAAACATCTTCTCATTAAAATCTTATAAGTGGATAAAATTTTGTTGGTGCGGTTGTACAGCAAGAGAATCCATTCTAGTAATCACAAATTGCAAAATGTTCATCTTAGAAGACAAGTTTGTTTGATCTTAATTCCTAAAGGACTGAGGCCCTTTTTCTGCCAAAAAAGACTCAAAATTGCCATTTCTATAGCAAAAAGTAAAAAAAATTGAAAAATGTTTTTTTTTCCACATCTAACCATAGGATCTTACACCGAGCTAGTATGAGAGTGTGTGGAAAAAATTTCAGAATTTTTGACCGCATAGATTGCAAGATATCAATGTTTAAAGTGAAAAAAACAAATGTTTCAACACATTGCGGGATTAGATTTTTTGACTTTGAACATTTTTAACTTAAAATTTTTGCAGTGCAGAGTTTTGAGCTTTAAATCTTTGTAGTGGAGAATTGAGTTGAGAGTCTAGGAAAAAAACTAAAAAAAACAAAACTTAATTATCTTTCTTTAAAAAATTGTTAAGTAGAAGTAGTTACAAGATAGAAGGAAATTTTAAAATATTTATATCTTTTAGATGTAATTAAAATGCACTAATCCCAATGGTGAGATTGTTCTAGCAAGTGATATAAACCATGCCAAAAAAAAAACTGAAAAATTCGAAAACTTGCATTCAAAAATGCATCCTAGAAGTTATTTTTTTCAAAAAGATGCTCTAATTGTCCCAAAAACAAGAATGTCCATAACTTTCTCATAACAAATCCAAATGAAATGAATCAAAGCTTTCAAATAGACAAAAATAAAATCTATGAGAGAAAAAGTATAAAAAAAAAATTCAAATTTTTGTCCCTTTTTTTTTTGTTGCCCGGGCTACCACCGTCCCCGGTTTTGAGCTTATTTGGTCATAACTTTTTTTCCCGGATACTGATTGTGAAAAAAATTATATTCCTACAAAGCTTATCAGTTTTTCTGTCTTCAAAAAAAATTTAAAAAATCACGACAAATTTTAGCCCGTAGGTACCTGCCCGAAATCCCAAATGTCCACCAAACTAACTATGGTCTTTTAGGGGTTAATTTCTAAAATTCTTTCAGTTTAAATGCCTAAAATTGCTTCAAAATATTTGTTTTCAATAGAAGGCTAAAATATTCATCTATGTTCATTTATTAACAAATCCAACTGTAAGATCATTTTACTAACTTGTTCAAGTACATTCTCCCAAGATTTTAGAGTGAACATTACCATTAATTGCAAGTCCAATGTGCCTAAACTTCAAAATGTAGGCTTTTCTTGCCCCTCTGAAAGGTGAAATTTTTTCCTTCAACATGTTAAAGAAATGAACACATATGTCCCATAACTTATGTAGTTTAGTCAACATGTTGAAAAATGGTTTGTGAACATATGTAAATAATTTTAACTAAAAAACCCTTCATAATCATCTTTAAAAAAATTATAGAGTACAAGGTGATACTAAATGAAAGAAAAAAAACTAACTGTGAGTTGAGATAATTTATAATTTCTTAAAAACTACCCAATAGTATATTAAATTTGTTCCTAAGGAGAATTTCAAATAGGGATTTTACAAGCTAGTAGGTAAACATTAACTAGGAGCACAACTTAAGACTTTGAATTCACTTCTTTACCAAATTGTCCTAATTGCACTTTCCACTCTTAATAGCCACAAGGGGTAGAATGACATCAATAGGAAAAATTTCAGCCCTCAATAAGGCCACTAGTCTTGCACCCCCGTGGTGCAATTATGAAAAAAAAAATTGAAAATTTGAAATGTGACATGATCGCATTGCTGCCATGTCAGCATTGTTGGTGCCACATCAGTGCCACGTCAGATTAAAATGAATGAATGAATGAATTTTTTTTCAATTTTTTTTTTTTTTTTCTTCTTGTACAACAACTGGATATTCTTTCTTCAATTTGATTAAGACTCTTCAGCTTCCAACTTGGCTTGACATGACTCCAAATCTTTTATAAGCAAAACAACTGGATTCCTCTCTCGATTCTTTCACCAACTTGGGATTCACTTTGTATTGTTCACTCCTATTGTATCACTTATGTCACTCTTAAATTCCTGTTCGGCTTCAAATAACTTTACTCACAGCATTAATAAATTTACACTACTTTCAACAAATCACTCGGCAAATCTCCTATTTCTTCACTTTCCAATTAATTATACTTTACGCAACGATTTTTTTTCTTAATTTAAAAAAAAAGAAGATCTACGCAACAATTTTCACACTCAGCTTAACACAGAATCACAATCACAATTTAATCCACTTACAAGTTTATCATGAGGATTGATTCATACACCAACTGAATAAACTCACCATATAATCTCTCATCAACCCCTAAAATACCAAGGGAGTTTCTGGCTCTGAAACCACTGAAAACTGCCATTTCTACTGCGATCACTCCCTAAACCAAAAAAACTTTTTTTTAAACCATAGGATATTGTACTTCACTTGTCTTAGATCATGTGGTAAAAATTTCATGAAGTTTGACCATACGGATTGGAAGATATTAGCATTTGAAGTTGGAAAAAGAAGTTTTTATGAATTGTGGCCTACCATTTCAGATGACTTTGACGGCCATTTGTGGAGTTAAGAAATTTTATATTGAACATTTGAGTTGAGAGATGGGGAAAAGAATTTTACAATAACAAAACTTGATTTTTACATATAAAAAAATTGTTAAGTAGAAGTAGGTCCAAAACTGAACAAAACACTAAATCATTAATAGCTCTTAGGTGGATTTTAAAAACCCTAATTCCAATGGGTGGGATTGTTTTTTGCAAACAAAATTAACCTTGACAAATTTATATTTTTGAAAAAACTTGAAAATTGCATTCAAAAATGAATTCTATAAGTGTTTTTTTAAATAGATGCTTAGATTGCCCAAAAAACAAGATTGTCCATAACTTTCTCATTCTAAGTCCAAATAGAATGAAACAAAGCTTCAAATGTAGACAAAAACGTGATCTTTGAAATTTTTTTTTTTTTTTAAATACAATTCTTTATAGTTTTTTTTTCTACCTGGCAAATTGCTTTTTTGACTTTGGGTGCCATAACTTTTGCTCCCAGGCACTGATTGAAAAAAATATTATATTTTTAGAAAGCTAATGTGATTTCCTATCTTCAAAAAAAGTTTCAAAAATCAGGTCAAAATTTCAGGTCGCACGAGCTTGCCCGAAATCCCAAGTGTCCCCCGAGGGGACTTTGGTAGTTTAGGGGTTAAAAGAATTAATACAGATCAACCAAGCAACCATAATCAATCCCAATTACACAGCATGACATGACACACAAATTTCCATTTGGGATCTTAATCACTTAGTCAACTTGACTACAACTACAACCACATCACAAACAACAGAACTTACAATTCCAGCAACTTCGATCAATTTGATTGAAGTATGATGTTGGAATACAATTATTTGGAATTACTGTGTGAGATTGTTCTAATTGATGTGTGAATCATTGATGTTGTGTGAATATGTCTAATTGGCTGAGAATGAATTTGAAACTGAAATTGTGTGAGACTCGTCTAGTTGCTTGTATGATTTTAATTATTGAGAGGAGAGCAATATCTGTAAGTGTACCTCCCGGAGCATGTTGGTGATCAAGGAGAGCTGCTGGCGGTCAACTCGACTTTGCTGCCTGGCTTAGAATTCCAGGTAAGTTAACCATTTGCTTGTGGAATTTGTTGTCAAAATTGCTTAGTGTAAAATTGTGAGTGAAAAGATGTTGGTCTAGTATCATGTATGTGAAGTCAACTAATCATGCTGAAGTTTTAAGGAGTCAAATTTATAACTTCATTGAGCATAGTGCTGCTGCCTGCGGGCTAATTGACTGATGTTATTGACTGAGAAAGTTGTGCTTTTAATTTTAATTATAAACAACAGTTAATTAAATTTGTAGCCGATGAGTCTATGAGATCTTGTGAGTGTAGAAGGTCAATTAGCTGATGAGGTATAATTGACAGATAGCGTTATAAATTATGTACAATTGCAGAATTCAATTGGTTCATTTGTCAAATCTATTATGTTTACAGACAATTGAAGAACTTGGTCAATTCATAGTCCCAACCTGAATTATAGGTGGGAAGGTTATTTAATGAGAAATTTGGCACCTCTCATATTTATCAATGATTGACTTTATTGGAAGCTATAGCAATTGTCTACTTGACTTAAATTTATACGTTGTGTATATGAAATTGTGATCCATGAGTCAAATCGACTGATTGAACTAGTTCAAGAACAATTGGTTGTCCATTTGACTGCAAGTAACTTTGTGTATGTATGACAAGTTACCGGTCTATTTGATGGTGTGATTTATTTGCTAAGTGTATGTCTAATTGATTGCTGGAAAAGCTCTGGAGAAACCGGTCAGAGATTTAAATATGATAAATCTGTGAATTCTAACTTGTGATTGTGAACTGGTTGTGAACACCGCGAGAGTTCAAGCATCGTCAATTTAACTTTGGCGAATTGAAAAATCCAATGGCATGTCGAGGAATGCGCAAATATGTGATGTCTAATTGCATGTGATTCTTGTGTGTGTATGCAATTAGATTTGCTAAGTCTAATTGATGTTACCTGTATTAAATTGTTATCTATTGTGTGCACAAATGTAAATTGACACATTGTTCAAACTCAATCTGAACAATATGCGTAATGTGGTGAAATGATCAATTGTTGAAGTCTAAATTGACAAGTAGTATTTTTATGTGTGCAAATTCAAGAATTAACCCCTAAAGGACTATTGTCCCCTCGGGGGACAAATGCATTTTCGGGCAGGTACCTATGAGCTGAAATTTTTTTCTGATTTTTTGAAACTTTTTTTAGAGGTAGAAAAGCTGATTAGCTTCATGGGAATATAATTTTTTTCACAATCGGTGCTCGGGAACAAAAGTTATGACCAAATAAGCTCAAAACAAGGGATGGCGAGCAACAAAAAAAATTTGCATTTTTTTTTTTTTTTTTCTTAAGTATTTTTTTTTACTCATAGATTATATTTTTGTTTATCTAGAAAGCTTTGATTCATTTCATTTGGGCTTTGTATGAGAAAGTTATGGACATTCTTGTTTTTCGGGCAGTTAGAGCATCTTTTTGAAAAAAATAACTTGTAGGATTCATTTTTGAATGCAATTTTTCAAATTTTTCAATTTTTTTTTGCATGGTTTAGTTACTTGCTAGAACAATCCCACCATTGGGATTATTTCATTTTAATCCCACCTAAAATATATAAATATTTTAGAGTTTCCTTCTATCTCGTACCTACATCTACTTAACAATTTTTTTAATAATGAAAATTAAGTTTTTTTTAACTTTTGTTTTTGGCTACATTTTCAGCTCAATTCTCCAATATGAACATTAAAAGCTCAAAACTCTGTAGTGCAAAAAAATAAAGTTAAAAATGTTCAAAGTAAAAAAATCTAGTCCCACAATGTGGTGAAAAACTTGTTTTTTTCACTTTAAACGCAGATATCTTGCAATCTGTGCGGTCAAATATTCTGAAATTTTTTCCACACACTCTCATCCTAGTTAGATGTAAGATACTATGGTTAGATGTGAAAAAAAAACATTTTTCAAATTTTTTTACTTTTTGCTATAGAAATGGCAGTTTTGAATGTTTTTTGGCAGAAAAAGAGCCTCGGTCCTTTAGGGGTTAATCTTGTTCTTTTGTAATTTCACAATTATTGTCTTGGTTGTGTAAACATGCTTGAGCTAGGATTAACCAAGTCTATTTGACAAATAGTTCATCTGGAACCGGTTCAAATAGTCAAATTGATATAGTCGAATTGCAATAGGATGAACTTGTAAAGCAAATAGACCTGTTTAAGTGAGAATCAATTTAAATCTACCACTGTGATATTATGTTAGAGATTTATAGTTGGAATTTGTAAATTAAGTCAAATCGCATGAACAAGCATCTCCAGTAGTTGGGATTTGCTTTTGTAGCAAACCAAGTCCAATTGCAAAGCCTATAAGTACTAGTCAAGTCGACCATGTAGCTTGTAGTTGGTAGCAAATTGACTGTGAATTAGTGAATAGACTAAATGACGGCCATAGGTCTCATTTCTCTATGGTATTGTCCATAAGTTGGTAGCAAGTCAAATTGACCTACAAGATAGTGAGCGAATTGGCTGACATGAAGATGTAAATCAAGTACCAGGAATGAAACCATCTTCCTTGTGTTTTTATACGGTTGCATGAGATAAAAAATACCGAATTCTTTTAAGCATAATATAAATTGCAAAATTAA
Source organism: Neckera pumila (assembly GCA_963969595.1). NCBI lineage: Eukaryota > Viridiplantae > Streptophyta > Bryopsida > Hypnales > Neckeraceae > Neckera > Neckera pumila. The sequence continues at coordinate 4,086,259 of OZ018415.1, read as the reverse complement.
CATTAATAGACTGAAGAGAAAGAAAAGAGGCTTTCACCAAATATAAATTTATATATATCTATAAATATTTATATTATTAAGTGGCTAGAGCATACATCTACAAAGACGAATTGACCATTTCCGGACAAATTGACTTGAGAATTGACATGAGCAAAACACTAGGCAGGACTGGGACGCCATACATTGTGTCTTATATTTAGCATTTGGTTTTGGACTGTGACAAATTGACATTAGAAATATTTCCTTGGGTTGTTGTCCATGAACCAACTACAAAACAAAGTAAATAAGTATCCACAATACAAAACAAGTGACTTTAGTCACAACACATATACTTATTGACCTTTCCTAGAGGAATTAATCCCCTATAGTTGTTGTCTTGGGGTTTTGTTGAGTAGACAAAATCTACATTACAACTACAGTTACGCATGTTCATATTCTCACAGACATTGCTGAAGGTGATATCTAAGTACAATGAACATCTATAAATATATTTGCGGACGTTAACATTGACGTCCATGATTCTAGTGTAGAAAAGGGCACGTCTCCGACGAAAAAGCAAGCACAAAAAATAGGACACTCGCATGTTGAAGATGGCATTTTCATCTCCATTGACGTCTGTATAGATATGTAGATATCAACTCGGATGTCTATGAAGACAGTGCTTGACGTGCGTTAGAGCACTCCAGTATGATGACGTGGCATGCCATGTCAGCACATTTGGATGCCACATCATTAAATTTCCACTTTACTTGCCACATCGGGCATCTTGGTCAATCTTTTTTCTATGGGCATGCCATTTGGCTGCCACTTTCTTTTCTTTTTACCTTGGGTAGGCTCTTTTTTTTTCACTGCAATAAAAATGATTGACTTAGCCGCGGTCAAAACGACCAAGATTGCTGACGTGGCAATCCATGTTTTTGCAGACGTTGTAAAAAATGGATACATGCCTTCAATTGTGTCTAAAAAAATATCATTGTCTTCCAAAGCATCACTATATTTTTACATAAATGTATGGATGCTCAGCCGAACATCCGTGAAAATCCAACTCCAAGGGGCGACCGCCAATAGACAGCATGATGTCCCATTAGACATCCATGTCCAAGGCCTGACACCAAAAAAGACATGGGTTTCTTATAATGAGAGTTTGGTGATTTTCTAATTTTAGAATGACGTGTTAACTTTGGTTTATACCATAATGTTACACACTATAATATAAACCTATGATGAAAATTTCAAAAAAAAATAGCATATTTTGTATTTGATATGAAATTTCTTCATTTTTTCTTTAAAAAATTCATAAACAATTCTAAATCTTCACAAAAAAATTGGAAGGATTTCTAGTTGATAGAAGACATGTGACATCATCTTTGAAAAATAGATGTAAAATATTTCTTTCATATACAATTGCAAAATGGCAACAAACAAAGTGAAGAATTGTGAGGCTTGAATCCGTAGTCATGGGCATGTCCTCCCAAGGTTAAAGTTTGAATAAACCTATTGATATTGTTCTTCTATGTGATTTCCATCAATACATTAAGTTTCACTTTTGAAAATAAAAAACTCTAGTTTTGATAAATTAGTTTTGGTGATTTTCATTGTTTCATAGAAGAATTGAGTGAAAATATTGATTACTTCATTATATCAAATTGGTTGTACAAATATGTAAGAATCATTAATGTGCACTCCTATCGTTTAGAAAAACACATATTAATTCTTCTCACATTGATAATTCAATCTTCATAGACAATTCAATGTCAAGGTTCATGTTGCCTTTACAAAATTTATACCATTTATATCTACAAAGTGTAATTAGTGCATCTTCTTAATTCAATTTGGATCAAGGTCTTTCAATGTCAATTTTTGAAGATTTCCTATTGCATTATGAGAATTATCCTAAAAGTCTTGAAAGGCACCCTCTCTTTAGTTCTTTGTTTGCTTTTAATTCTAGATTGCATTTGAACTTTTATTCAATTTGTAAATTTTTTGGAAGAACAACAAGGCATGATTGCAGGCTATCTAATCATGTTGATTTGCCTTCATCCTTAATTTAGGTTTAGATCCACCCTTGCAAAAAGATGTTTACTGTTTCTTAAGTGAATTATTGAGATCTCAAACAAACTTGCTTGCATTGAAATTATATCAAGTAGTGACAAAGTACACAAGAGCATGAAGAACAACCACAAGTCAATAACCTCCTTCACTAATTATAAATTCCTTCCCCCTCAGTAACTTCTTTTACTAAACCTCCTTTGCTTTGTGTTTATTCCCCTTGCCTAAATTTATTCCTAACCTAGATTTATTCTTTACAATGTGGCTTGCTTTGCCATTACCTAATTCAAATTGCAAGTTCTTGAGTACCACAATAAACACTCATCAACTTTCTAGAATATCGTTGAAATTTTAGTGGCCAATGTAGCTACCAACAATATCACATAATTAACTTACTTCAGCTTAGACTATGCTAGTATAATGGAGAAAGGAAAGACTTGAAAAACAGGTTTCTTTACAAACTCACAAACATATAGTAGGAAGCTTTGCATCGACAAAACTTACAAATGGTGATGTTTGAGTAGGACATTTTTCAAAAAGCTAGCCCTAATTATAAGGATGAAGACTCTTGTAGTGTAGTTGCTTGCTTTATTTGGTACTATATTTAATGTACCTTGCCTCCGGTGTGGAAAGTTAATACAAAAGTAAATGTCTTTTGACTTGCTTGTACTTTGACAATGAGTCTTACAAAGGCCTACTAGAAAAAGGGGCATAAATCAACAAAAGAAATGGCCAAAATGTGCTAGTATCAATCATTTTTGGTATCAAATTAGTATACACTTTGAAACTTGCTACAAATCAATAAGGCAATTAAGATAATGTTGTAAGTTTCATATGTATTGTCTTTGTTTAGTTAATGTGATATCTCAAATACATCCATCTGTAAGGTGAAATCTTTAAACATATTGATTTGATTAATGTAGCATTTTTGAATAGAAGATGTATAAATGAATTCGAATTGAAATTATGATGGAGGTTTGTTGTATTTTATAGATTAGTTTGTGAACAATTGTGTGACAATCAAAATTTACTTTAGCAGATTTCACTCTTTTGGCTGTAAAAAATGACTAGCAACAACAAAGAAGAAGACATGTCCAAATGTCAAGGCACAATATAATTATTTAATAAGGTAGCAATATCCATAACCATCATTCTAGCAATAACCATCACCTCTAAAATCTTGGAAGATTTTTGGAAGAGAATAGATGTGATTACAAGGATGTACTATATTTGAATATCAAACCCCAATGTTGGTAATATGTATATTTGTAGATTAGAAGCAAGGCAAATTATTATTTCTAACCACATGTCACAATACTATTGGAGGTAAAAAACAAGCATTGTTTAGAATGGTGTACACTGTTTGAAAGGTGGTCTTGAGATAACAAGCTTCATTTTCGTAGTTTGGTATTCCAAGACGACCTTTCTAGTGGCATATGACTTAGTATTAAAAATCAAACACCTTTATAATACCATATTTATCCCCTAAAGACCAGAAGAGTGTCTATATTTCCAAAATTGTGAAGATCTATTAGAAAATGCAATTTAGAAGAAAATTTTAATGATGACTCTCAAACTACAATTGTAAAATGCTATTTATGGAGAATTTCGTTAAAATGGCGGTATTCTGTGTGCCATTTTGACCATCTAGGTCAGGTGCAGACTTCAGAACGGCCATTCTAAACTATATCTAGGACAAGTGTAGATTTCAGAACAGTCGGTCTAAACTGTAAAAATGCCAAAGTTTTGGAATGGCGCCATTTTAATGAAATTTGCCATATTTATAAATCACATCCATATGGTTAGATCAACAAAAATGTATACAAATATTTTTCAGTAAAATTTGAAGTCAGAAATTGGAAATTCCTTTTAAAATCGATTGTAGATTGAATATTTATGATTTTTAAATGATTTTTTTTCCTATAAGTTCAATATTGAGTTCTAATTATAGTGATTTTTGAAGATTTTTATTTGATTTTTTGATTCAAGTCATTTTTGAAGGGTCATTTTTGAACTAAAAAAGTTACTTTTAGAGGCTAGACCTCCCGAGACCTTTTGAATTATAGCATATTTGTAGAGCAAAATCCTCATAATTTGAACCATACAAATGTTAAAGAACTAATATAAGAATCTTCAAAAATAATTGATGAATGAAGAAACGTATTTCGGTGAGTTTGGGACATGTTTCCGTTCATTCATTGTTCAAAATCTGTACTTATGGTCCTTAAGAGGTTATAGGACTCACACTTTCAACATTTTTGAAACATTGAAAAGCCTTGCATTAGTAATTTCCTTTAGAAATGAGATAATAATTAGTTCATATAACAAAACCAAATACAAATAGGCACTTCAGGTGGAGACTAGGACAATCTTTACCATAAAAACATACTGAATTGCAAATGAACAAAAAAATCTATTTGAGGTCATCCCCTAAAAAAAATTTGAACCATTATAATTTTAGAATATATATAATAAATAAAATATAATTAAAAATAAACCATATTTAGTTGCAACAAAATTGACCAATCTAACACTAATATCTTTACTCAGTTAGATAGAGTTATCTTAAAGAATTCTTATAGAGCATCATTTTCATCACGCCAATTTTGACACCGCCTTGAAGCCACCTTGGTCACCTCACCATAGCGCTTCCTTAATCCCTAAAGGACCAACATGCGTTTTTTGGCCGCATAGAATTTTTGGGCAGGTACATACGACTAGAGATTTCCATATTTTTGGCTGAAATTTTAATAGAAGGTAGGGGCGAGGAATATCTTTCATATGCACCAAATTTCATGACATTTGGAAATACAAGTCAAAAGTTATGGTCTAATATGTTACTTTTTTTGTAACTGGGTAGTTCGGGCAAATCAGAAAAAATCACTTTTTCGAAAACAAAAATTTGAAATTGGTTTTTTAGAGTTACATACAGGTAAAAAGCTTTGAATCATCTCATTTTGATCAATGAGTCAAAAGTTATGAAGATTTTAAGTTTGCGGGCAGTTATGGATTCTCTACTCTAAAATAAACTTTGAATTCCTTTCTCTCATTCAATTTTCAATATTTATTGAAAAAAATAAAATTCTAGGATGTAGATTATTTAATACAACATTGCCACCATTGAGATTAGCATTTTTCAATTCCATAATTAAATTCTTGACAATTTTGTATTTTGAATTACTATCTATATACAATTTTTTTCCTATATATTGTACAATTCCAAATGAAGTGAAAAGTTTCAAGCATGTAGCCAACTTGTTTAGAAAAAAGAATAAAAAGAAGCACCATCATTTTGGACATTTTTTCATCGAAAAGTGAGCTTGTGAAGTGTTGCTGCCCTGTTTTTTGCAGGGCCAAAAAAATGGTTTTAGTGAATTTGAATGCATATATCTTGCAATCCATGCGGTGGAAATTCCTAAAATTTTTAACATATGTTCTCAAGTCACCATACTGTAAGATCCTATGGTTACATGTATAAAAAAAAGTTGGATACTTATACTAAAAATGGCAATTTTTGAGCATTTTCAGTGAGAACATAGTCATGGAACTTTAGGCGTTAAAATAAGATAACTAAAGTTTTATCCTCACTCCGAATCAGATGGAATCAACTCTTGTGACACCCAAAGTCTAACATCTATCACCTTAGTCGTTGCACACAAGGCCCTAAAGATTTAATATAAGCTTACATGATATAAGCTTACAGCATATAAGCTTACCTAGAATCTACAAATCGAGCATTTCAAGATAGTTTGTAAGAAGAGCACACCAATGCCAATCAGCGTTCTCTAAAGTGGCAAAAATTTGCTCCGGTTCTACTGAAATTTTTGGCGTGCTAATTTTGCATTGTGAGAATCCGGGCAGAATTTAGTTTTTCAACAATTTTACTACTCTCGTCCAGCGCAGGATGCAAAATTGCGTATTGGATGCCTTTTTTTATCGCATTCATTCCCTCCCAAACATAAATAGGTTTAGCCCGATTTTTACCTGGATTGTTCAATTTGAGCTTGTTGGCTCCCTCTGCGCCGTTGGATTCGCAGCCGCCAGTTCTCCGTCGGCTTCACCTTTAGCGAGCTGTCTCTTCCTTGCAACCTATAGAATTAGCAGGACAATTCATGAATTTCAGTGAGTTAGGTTGCTATAGTGTGCAACTATGCATTGAATTAATTCTGAGTTCTGAATCGATTCGTTGTGTTCTTCTAGAGTTCTATAGATCTGGCGCACCCACTGTTCTTGTGAGAATTTTATTGTGCGATGCCATTTTTGTGAGGGCTGGAAATCTGTTATTGGAAATTGGGAGCGCCAATTCCTCAATGGTCTGAAATTTGAGGGACGTTTGTGCAAATTGTCTCCTGCATTCGTTCCAATCGGGAAATGGAGGCTGCCTGCCAACAATTGAAAGCTTGCAAATTTCAAATTTTGTGGCGGCCTGGCAGGCTCGCAATCTCACGCTCCTTGCAGCGATGAATTCATGGAGGGAGTGACGGACTGGTGCATTCTACAATCTCGTTGCAAGCTTAATGGGAGTTCATTGGTACTTAAGGGAGAGTGCTCAATTGCTTTATCGTCAATTTCGTCCAATTTGTTTTGCTTGCATTTCTTCTTGAGTTTTTTTCCTGTGCTCTCAATGCTTTGATTACTCTCGTGTGATTCAATTTCTGGTCATTGGTCATCTGTTTGCTTCGCTTGGGGTTTAGGCTTTGGAGTTGTGGGGGCCAGGCTGCAGTAGTGACTAGTGACTGTAGTGAGTGATTGAGCGATGGCGCCAAGGTTGAAGTTACTTGACAATTTCCGGGTGAGGATGTTTGGATCGTTTTGAAATTCTCATGGCTTGGGGAAGTACCTACTGGCGACTGCAACGAAGGAGGTCATGCACATCTCTGAAACCCGTTTGAGTGACTCTTTGCCTGGGAGTTTGCCTCGATTTCCTTCTTTGTCGGAGGCGACTGTGGCATCGGTGGAGGTTCTTGATCCAGCAGTTGAATCTAAGGCGCGTGACAGGAAGGAGAAAGCTCCAAAGCCGCACAAGAGAAGAAAAACTGCTCCAAGTACCGTGACGCAAAGATGGTAGGAGGTTTGGGCTTGCCGCTTCACTTGGGCCGAGGGCTAGTTTGACGCTATGGGAAATTTAATTGGTGTCATCTGTAAGACTTGCAGCAGTGTGAGTGGGTGCAAAAAAATCATCATTCCCAAGGGGGACAACCCGGAGTAGCACGAGGGGAAGCGGTCTTGCATGTTTGACGGTGAACCTTTACCACAGTTGAAGAAAGGTGAGACTTACGTGAAGAAAGATTGCAAGCACCTCCGGTTCACTAAGAATCTAAGATGTGGGCCACGCAACGTTTGGGTACCACTGTTACAGACCAACTTCTAGTTGGCTTCGAAGGTGAAGCCACCAGGAAGGTAGTGCAATTCTCCACTTTGTTCCAAGTCCTTAGTTCAGGTTGGCCTATGTGTGATTATGAGAGAGAGAAGCACTTACTGAGACACTTGAAGGTCAAGAGAGTACCCCAAAAACACTGGTCTGAAACATTAGGCTAGGAAATGAGTGAACACCTTCATGCGAGTGCTCTGTTTGCCCTTAAGGTTGTAGTGCAATCTACTAGGTTTGTGTCCATTAGCGCTAACGAGGTCACTGCAGTGGACAATACATCATGGATTGGAGTTCATGTTTATGCTATCAGTTCTTGGGAGAGTCCCGCATTTGCTGCACCTTTCTTGTGTGTCTGACTGTGGAACTGCAGATCACTTAACTGATGTTATCATGCATGTGTTACTTGGCGAGGGAGGACTAACTCGTGAGCAGATTGCTACAAAAGTTGTATCGTTTGATGCAGATGGTGTCTCTACCTTCCAGGGACCGAAAACTGGGGTCTCAACCTAGATTCGCGAGAAGTGGGCTCCGTTTTGCTTGGATGCAAGCTATGCTAGTGATCGCATCAACCTTGTGATTGAAACGATCTCTAAGTATCCCATAGTGTCTCGCTTGGAGGCTCTTTGTCAGTCACTGTATTGGGTGATTGCAAGAATGACCTAGTGATTTTGTTGCGTTTGGCTGATTTTTTCGGGAGTACTTTAAAATTAGAAAACTAATTTTTTTTAAATTCAAAAAATAGGACTACTATATATACCTTTAAGACAAAGGTTCCCATTGAAGGAATTTCATTGGAAAATTCTCTAAGTAGGATAACTTGAAAAGTGCTAAGTCACAAGAAAATACATATCTTCATGTTTAATTAGGGAAAATTAGTAAAAGTAAGTAAATACACAAAATCAAAACTGGCCATTTGCAACAGCTCTATGGAGATGGTCATTCACCAAAAAACCCACCAAAATATGTTTTATATATTTTGAAATGCAAGCAGAAAGAAGCTCACTTTGTACACTTCCATACTACACAAAATTAACTTTTTTCAAAATCCCTCTTTTGGAAATTTAGAAGTCTACTAGGAGACCATCTCATCCAAATTTCAGCTCCAAATTCGTTTTTTTGGGTCCAAAATAGTACTAAAAACCCCAATTTGGCAAATGTGACATGAAATCGGGGGCTGTTTTTATATAGTAAAACATTTTTAAAAATTGCAAAAAATTAGGCAAGATGTATAATGGTCATGAACACCTTCCCTATAAATCTTAAGTCATTTGGATCTAGAACGCAAAAGGTATGCCCAAAAAACAAATCAGCATGCAAGGTGTGACACAAAATAGGAGAGGTCATTCTTGCAATCACCCTATTCCTATTTCTGTCGTAGTCACAAGCGTCACTCTGAGTTACAAAAGCTGGCTGATCTCATAGAACTAAGGATAATAAGATGGTAAGGAATGTGGAGACTTGCTGGATCTCAATAAGAAGCCCAGTACAATGCATAATGTCAGAGTATAAGACTTTGTTGGTGAAAATGGGCCTTGACCTCTCCGCCAAAAGCAATGCTGTAGCGGCCAACAACTTCAATTACTTGGCGGATGTTGAGGTTCTTTTGTCCCTTACTTGTTTTATTCCATTGCTCAATACAGTTCACTGTCTCATCAAGCTTTCCCAGTTGCGTAATATTTTTATTTGCAACTTCTTGCAAGCGATTAAGGTTTGCCAGTCTAATTTGGCAAGGATGTTTGTTGATGATTCCTTAGCCTTTCAGATGCCTGAATTCCAATGATATCAGCAGCTGATCTCACTTTCTTATTCCGAACTCCCTTTGGATTGGAAGGAGATGCCTGATCAGCCCGGCATATTGTACTTGTTTTTCAATTTCGTGGACACACATGTATTTCTCCATTGCCACTACAAGCTTACGGGGAATCAGAAGTGGGTGACGGAAGACAATTTCTTGGATACCTAGTCTAACATGTAGCGGCAATTCTCTGGTACGTAATTTGAAGCTTTTTTTCTTAAAGTTTGCTTTGTTTTTTCATCTTAGTTTTTTTTTCATTGTTCAATTTTTTTCTTTGCTGTTTTGGAACAGTTCACCTGCTGCATAGACTAATGACCATGTATTACTCTTGCAGCTTCATATTTGTTTCACTTCTCAATTTCAGGGCCAACTTGTTCTTCATTTGGTCATTTGTTGTGTTAGCTTTAGTCGTTTCTTGACTTCTTTATGCTCTGCTTGTGTTGTGTTGTTAATGTATGTCTTTGCAGTCTCTCTGTGCTGGTTGTCGATGTCCTTCAGGTAAAAGCTGACGGATTGCTTAAGGTGGGCTCTTGCTGTAGAAAAGTGACAACTTGCTTGAGTCCAATACGTTCACTGACTGCAGTGTTTTGAACTGGCAGAGATCGCCCAATCCTTGTCGGATGAGCTTAATTGGCACTTCCCGCAAGCGGAGTTACTTGATGCGTTTGGAATTATTTACCCGCAATATTAGAAGCAGCCAGGGGCGGACGAGAGCTTCTCTCACCACTTGGGAGTTCTCAAGAAATTTTACTCTCACCCTACAGTTTTGAATGCAAGGAAGCCACTGTTTGAAAGAGGATCCAGCCATATAGCATCTAAGATGCTCTCTCGTTCAAACCTTGACAACCAACAAGGGTTGTTCAAGACGACCATGAAAGCTAACTGTGACGCAGCATGTGCATCCACTTGCAACGTGAATCCACTGATCTTGCTGTGGCGTAGTTTGTCTCAGTCACGCCACATATGCAAGCTTATTTTGGAATATTTGAAGCTTGCCAAAATTGGGTGCTGTCTTGTGCTTGGGTTGGTGGAGGATGAGCGTTGTTTCTCCACGCTCAAGTTTCAGAAGTCCTGCCAACAGAACAGACTGGGCAAACACTTGCCATTGGTGGTGCGGATGTTTGGTCAAAAGTATTACACTTCAGAAAATTTCCCATATAAGGAGGCTGTTGAATCCTGGAAAAGTGCTGTGAAAGTTGGGCGGCATGGTGGTATCTAATCTGTGCCTGTTTTATCAGTATCCTCCACTTTTAACACTCCTTAAGTCCTTAGTTTTCATGAGATAAGATTGGCTTTGGAACCCAAATTTTCCAACACTTCTGTGTTTCCTTGACAATAAACTTCACATTACTTGGATGTGTTTGGCAATGCACACTTGTGGAGGAAGAGGAGGATTGCGAGACAGGAGGCTTCTTTAGCATCCGGGAGCCTTCAATAGCTTCTTCTGTTCAATCTAACTTTTCTTGTAATATTGTTGTTTGTTTGTTTGGTGTGCAGATCAATAACACTGCAGTAGGGCAGACTTGCTCTTTGAGCAAAGAGGATTCAAATCCCTTGTTACTGTTTTCAAATTTATGATTGCAAATTTGCTTGTGCTTTTTGTATTTTGTGTGTTTTGTGTGTTATATTTGACTTTGTGTGTGCTTTGTGTGTTCTTATGTGTTTGTGTGGGATCACTTGGATCTGTGTTGAGTGTGTTTAGTGTGTTGATTTGTTATCTTTGTTGAATCTGTGTTGTTTTTGTGCACTTTGTTTGTTGCTTTTTGCTCTTAATTTATGCATTGCTACAATGCCCATGTTGTATGATGCAAGCATGTCTATGTTGTTATGTTGTTTGCACTTTGCACAAGAGAAATGTTATAAATTTGTAATTACAAGATAGCTTAAGCAACAGACAAACTCAAACAAAATCGCCATTTTTGTATGAAATTCTCCAACAATTAGCCGTTTGACACAGCAAGACGGATGGAAAATAGCGGTCTTCAAACACTACATTCATGTCCATGTCGCAAGTTGCCTTATACTAGACAAAAACAAATTTATTCAAAATTCAACCCTTTTTGTGGCAATTTATCAAGCGGTTTCAACCACTGCACTGCAAGTTTGCAGTAATAGCCAGGTGTCAGAATGACCAGTAGCAAACCCGCAAATTATACAGTAAGGGTTCTGGAAACACTGATGCTAATGCTCCACCTACACAATGGAGCCCATTACATTAAAATAATCAAACCCTGCAACTTATTCCTCACCCTGTCAACCAGTGCCAAGTGGCTGAAGGTCCTGACATTTCAGGTACACGTCCTGCCGCATAAGACATGCTCAAAATGGATAGACCTACAATGGTACTTTCCATTTGTTCAAAAAAAATAAAAATAAAAAGTGGATAAGGTATATCTCCCATTTCCGATCAGTTAAGCATTTCAGCATATGTGAGATTGAGCAATGGTGGAGGAGAAATTTTTCTCCAGTGAGGAAATATGAATAAGAAAGATTGCCATTTTTTGGTAATTTTTCATCAAGTGTAGAATTAGTAAAAATTAAAGAGGTGAAAAAGTCAGGGTTTCCTATTTCCGATCAATAGGCAAGCCCATTCTTGATCAATGGCAACTTTATGAGGTGTCAATGTGTTATTCATTACAGAAGAATCAAATAAGAATCAAATGGCCTATAAAGCTATGGTTACATTTGGATCAGGCTATTGATTGGGAATGGGAGGGTGATCGGAAAGGAATTCGCTACCTTAGACCCAGCGTTCCCAGAATACCTATATGGTAATTTGCGGCAATGCTATACCCATGCCTAGGGAGGGGCTATTTCTGCGAATTATCGCATGCTATTGTAAAGAGCACTTTATAATTTTTTTTAAAAAGGTGGCACCAGACCTAAATTTTTTTTCAGTGGTAAATGGGAACTTGCGATAAGGGTCTGCATTTGGTGTATGCAGAGGCTATTTCCTAAAAAATTTAGTGGCTGGAATTGCAAAGTACATAGTTATATGGTCAAGAAATGGCGATTTTTTTATATAGGAAATAAATTTGCCTTTGTTCCTCAGACTCTCCACAACAGCAATTCAACCCTAGCGTTCAAAGCAAACAGTAAAGCATTCATAGCAAACACTAAAGCATTGCTAACAACAATGAATACCATCCACACACAATGAGCCAATTTCAGAAGCATTCAACTAAAGACGTGAACCTGTCACTGAACATTCACCCTGTCATTACGAATGTGAAGATTGAAGCAATTGACAAAAAAGATTGAACCATTGCTCACAACATTCAGTATTGTCAAAAACTATGAAGCAAACAGCCCACATATCTATAGAATTCACACAAAATTTGGAAATCAAAGTATAAACAGAAAACATGAAGTGCAAAGAAGCCACATGCATTCAGAAATGTCACTAGCAAGGGATTTGAACCCTACTTGCTGCAATAGCAAGACTGCCCTATTGCAGTGCTAGTGGTCTACACACCACTAAACAAACAAGCAACGTTAGAAGTTAGAGTGAACAACAAAATGCTGATGAAGGCTCCCTAAAGTTGTTGATGGCCACTGTCCCCCACTCCTTGTTGCTCAAATGTGCATTTGTGCATCCTCAAGCACGTCCAAGCAATGAACTGGAATGTTAAGGACAATCAAGATTCTTGAGTACCAAAGCCAACTTAATCTCATGAAAACTAAGGATTTACGGAAGAGGAGGATACTTGTAAACCGGCCAAAGATCACACATCCCCATGCTGGCCAACTTTCACTGCATTTTTCCACGACTCAATGGCATCCTTGTACGGGAAATTCTCCAAGGTGTAATATTTTTGGCCAAACATGCGCACTACTAGTGGCAAGTGTTTTCCCAGCCGATTCCTTTGGCAGGACTTCAAGATTTTCAGCGTGGAGAAGCAACGCTCATCCTCCACCGAACCTAGCAACAAGCAGCATTCGATTTCCGCCAGCTTGAAGTACTCCGAAATCAGCTTCTTCAAGTGTCGTAATGGGACAGGTTCCGCCACAAATGAATTACTGGATTCACCTGAAACGATGATGCACAGGCCGAGTCACAGTTTGCTTTCATTGTCACCTTGAATAACCCTTGCTGGTTATCAAGGTTAGAGCTAGAAAGCAGTTCGGGTGCAGTGTAGGAGGTCCCTCCTTCTTGCAAGGGACAACCTACATTCAAAGCTTTAGGGTTAGAGTAAAAAAATTTTAACATCGCTAAGTGATGACCAAAGCTCTCTTCAGCCCCCTTCTGCTTCTGATACTGCAGGTAGATGATACCAAAAGCATCCAACAACTCCTGTTGAAGAAAGCGCCTGTCTAGTTCACCCGAAAGTGACTGAGCGATCTCTGCCAGACCGGAAATGAGACCCAAGTTAGTGAATGCATGTGGTTTTGGCCAAATGAGCTCAAAAACGCAAGTCAAAGTTCACAAGTTGGTCCATGAATCATTACAAAATGACTAGAGCAGGAGATGCTGGTTATCAACACAACACCACAATGAACCAAGGAACCAAAAGGGAAACCAGTGAGCAACTCATTGAAACCACTAAGTAACATCGAGAAACCAGTAAACAACTAAGTGAAAGGAATTGAAACACAATGAACCAAAGCAAGTGACACTAAGCAACTAAGTGAAACAAATTGAAATTCAGTGAACCAAAGCAAGTGACTGAACCAGGCATTGAATCAGAGCCTGTGAAATGCCAAGCACACATTAGAACCATAAGAAGTAGAATTCATAGGCGGACTCCAACATAGCTGCTGGACTCCTCCTTCTAAAGTAATAGAACATCATAATTGGTCAAGTGGTGATTAGAGCATACACTTCAAACAAAAAAAATCTACAATGTCCAAAAAAAATGGGAAAAAAATTGCAAACAAAAAAAAATTGGGAAAGTGAAGTGGCTTACCCGCAAATTGTCGCTGAATGTTGGCCTGCGTACGCTCAAACTCCTCCTCCGTCACGAAGATGTGGTCACCCGTCACCTTGCAATGGCAACAAGTAAAAACATTTGTTCAGCTGAAGTTAAACACCAAGTATGAAACACCACTCTCTCCGCTGTCACCAAGCATCTCCCTCCACTCGAGAGGTATTTCGGCACAGGATAGGGAGATGAGCTCGTGGTACCGCTTGAACTCAGCCGTGGAAAACACAGTGGCTTCGTCCACAAACATTCGAGCCAAGTCAGCTTGGCAAACCTTGATCGACTATAGAAAGTCACAGATAAAAATATCACGGGATTGTGAGAGTTTTATCAAGCAGTGAACAGGCGTTCAACATTGGTATGAAGCAAGAGAGCGACAACAGAACTTCAATGTCTGCCAGGTAGTCAAAGTTGCTCACTACTGCAGCATTGCCCTTCTGGCTAGCAGAAGTTGACATATCAAGCCCCATTTTGACCAGCAGTGTCTTGTACTCAGACATGATTCGCTAGACTGGGCTGCGCATTGAAATCCAACAAGTTTCAATCTTCTTGACCATCTTGTTTCCCTTAGTTTCCATGAGATCAGCCAGCTTTTGAAGCTCAATGTGGCGCTCGTGATTGCAGTAGAAATAAGAATACAAAGACTAACACAATGCCTCCAACCGTGAGACCATAGGGTAGTTGGAAAGAGTTTCAACCATGAGATTTATGCGGTGACTGGCACAGCTGGCTCCAAGACAATACAGAGCCCACTTCTCCTGAATCTAGGTTGACACCCCAGTTCTCGGTCCTTGGAAAGTTGAGACTCCGTCTGTCCCGAAAGACACAAGTTTACCAGTGATTTGCTCACGTGTCAGTCCTCCTTCACCGAGTAACACGTGCATAATCACGTCAGTCAAGTGATCTGCAGTCCCACAATCAGAAACACAAGAAAGATGCAAAAGGTGTGGGATTCTCTCCCACGCATCCACCCCATAGACATGTATCCCTACCCACAATGTGTTGTCTACTGTTGTTACCTCGTCAGCAGAAATAGAGACAAATCTAACAGATTGAACCACCACCTTCAAGGCAGAAAGAATGCAAGCATGGAGGTGTTTGCTCATCTCCCAATCAGACGTCTCTGACCAATGCTTTCGTGGTACATTCTTCACCTTCAGGTGCCGCAACAGGAACTACTCATGTTCATAATCGCAAAGGGGACGACCAGAAGAAAGAACCTGAAACAAGGTAGAGAATTGGACTTTCTTCCTATTTGCTTCGCCCTCCAAGCTGGCGATAAGCTAATCAGCGACAGTGCCGACCAGCCTTCGCCCCGCCCATACTTTGTTGAACTGCAGGTGTTTGCAATCTCCCTTGACGTATGTGTCACCTTGCTTCAAGTGAAGAAAGGACTCGCCATCAAACTTGCAAGTTCTCTTCCCCTCGTATTTCTCGAGGTTGTTACCCTTCGACACCATCATCTTCCTTTGGCCAATGACGTTGCTACAACTCTTGCATATCACCCCGTGACATTACCTGCTGCAACGAACTCCGCCTCCGCCCAAGTAAACTTGCATGCCCAAACTTCTTGCCACCTTCGCGTCACCATTGCAGGCACAACTTTTCATTCTTTTCCACGTAGCTTTCGGCTTCTCGACAGTCGCGATCTCAGGCGCAGGATCAGGACCAGCCGGTGACACCACCGTAGCCTCCGATAGTGAAGGAAAGCAGGGGACTGCTTCAGGCAATGAATCGGAGAGGCGTGTCTCCGAGATGTGCGAGACATCCTGCGCAAGCGACGCCGGCAAGTACTTCCCCAGGCCATGGGTGCTGTGCGATGACCCAAAAGTGCGGACGCGGAAGTTGTCGGGCAACTTCAACCTCGATGCCATTGCACGATCGAATCCTTGCGCCCGCAACCAACAACGCCAGCAGCACAAAGCAAGGAAACAAAACCTCAAGCACGCAAAGAAAAGCACGCAAAGAGAAATTTCAGATTTCCAAGCAAAAACGAAATGCGGAGAGACAATCACAGGATGTGCGCAAAGGCGCAAACATATGCACCAAACGAGGATCACAATTCGGTGAAGGCGCTCTAAGTGATGGCAGTGATGGCACAAATTGCACAATTTGAAGGTTCGACCAGACGCTCACCCCCTGGAAAACCCCAACAACACCGTGACCCACAAGGCCACAACGGACTGCCGGCGCACCCAATTCCCACAGTCACAAACGCGGAGGCGCATTCATTCCAAACAACCTCCATTTCCAAATTGGAGTGAATGTGAGACAATCGAGGGCCCAAAGTCTCCCAGAAATTCACCACAAACAGGAATTGGCAGGCACGCCCAATGAGGCAATGACCCAATTCGAAAAAATGGCAACGCACATTGAAAGCACAAGGAGCGGAATCAACGGATCAACAAGGAATAACCAAAACATTTGAACCGCATTGAATGCAGGCAATCCAGCGCAACGAGGAGGAGCAGCAACAGTAAATGCAAAACCCTGAAACTGACTTACTAAGAGCATCCCCAATCCAGGCACGACCAGGGAGAACTTAGAGTGTCATTTGACCAAGCCCGGCCCATGTGCCCCACGGCAACACGGGTTACGAACACGGGAAACCGGGTTTACACGGCCCCCAAGTGCTACCTCATGAATGCCTACTCGGGGAAAGACATTCATTAATGAAAAGGTCTCTCGAAACTTGGGGAATAAATGAAAAGGTCTCTCAAAACTTGGAAATAAAGTTAAAATAACTCATGTTGAGCCGCAAGCAAGACTCTTCATTTGGCCGGGTGCTCTTCAAATTTGGCCATGCCTGGCCATTTTTTGGCCCTCGCCGTGCGTGCCGTGGGGCACTCATTATGGCCGGGCACGGCCATTTGCCTAGTTTGAGCCACTTGTTGAGTTGGAGTGGGGATGCTCTAAACCTGTGCATTGCAGGGAGAAGCAGCCTGGCGAAATCTGGAGCAAACAGGGAGCGCGTGACTGCGAGTCCGACGGCTGCGATGGAGTCGCCAAGCGAAGATCCAACGGCCCAGGTAAGAAATCAACTAATCCTAATCCCAGCTCATAGTGGATGAATGCTATTCCGTTTTTAAATGAATATGCACTTTTGCATCCTCCTGCGGATGGTGTTCGTTAATTTGCTCAAATTTGCATTTTTTCCCTGATTTCTAGAATGTACATTTAGCACCCAAGAAATCTAGGAAACAAGGCGAAATTTAGCCACTTTAGGGAACGCTGCTTAGACCAAAAGAACGACTTCAAGAGCCGGTCCGTAAGCTTACTTACACCTGGCCAAACCTTCTCCAACTGCTACCCCACCCTGGGGGACGAAGAGCATGTCCTCATGTGTTCAGAACGTGTGGAACTTGTGTACAATTAAGTTACATGTTGCAGGACATGACAGATTCTCGGAATATAGAGAATGTGCAATTAGAGAGGTTCGAGTAGACTTCGGCAAATAAACAAAGTTTGATTTGTGCCAAAAATACAGAAAATGAAAATGAAAGTATAAGGCACCCTCATTATCTGAGCTAATATGCAAGGTTGCAGTGTCTCTAAACAGCAGGAACCAGCTTCACTTCTGACCATAACGTTCATGGGATCAAAAGAGAGACCTACTTCAGACAAACTCTAGAATCAAAATCCAAGGTTGAAGTTTGAATCGGAATGAGGAATTCTGGGATATATGGTCCAAAATAAAGGCTTCAAGCCCGCTAAATCAGGTAAAAGTGGTAGAAATAAATAGCCACCCAGCGATTTGTCTTCAGCCAAAACTTCAGCGACCTCTGTACGAGGTGTAGTGGCATACCAGCAGGAGATGAACTTGCTCAGCATGCAGATCACTTGGTAACATGTTCGTGATTGTGTTCATGCAAGCTTCTCGAGATGGCTCCTATGGTATTGGGTGTAGTCCGGCAGCATCCACCTATAAGCTGAGCTCCTGCTTTTCGCCACTCATGTACATATGAAACGAAATCGGTATCGGTGATTCCGGTAGACTCCTACAAATAGTGAAGAAAATAAAGACCAGGGAACTGTCAGATATCTGAAACGTTGAGGTTATGTACAACAAACGAATTTCAAGGACGCAGCCATGGAAATTGTCAATGATGTGGATCAGGACAGAAATAGCCATTCAAAATTTCTAATGTTGAAGTTCAACTGACCAATTGCACAGAAAACAACCTTCTACAAACAAGATTCAAAGTCTCATAGGCTTCAATACCATTCAGTGTCCATCTGAAGAATTATTTGAATTACTAAATAAGTGAAGGTTACAATACCAAAAAAGGGCGCTGATTTTGGCACTGCATTTGACTCAGAAGTGTCAAAAACAACACCCTTTCTCGGTATAGTTATCAGTCTTTTTGTCAAAAGTTCAATTGCCCAAACCTGAACTTTGCAACTGCTCGAGGTAGTAGGCATCTATTCACTCAGATAAGCATTTCATCATAAATATCAGGGAGCAAAGAACTTCAAACTAGAGAACCAGTCACCAAAGTTGGACTGAAACAAGTATTCAATGACCAAAGGCAGTGAACAATAAAGGGGAGACTTACTACCCACTGCTTTATGACAGGATCATAGTGCTCTCCACTATTCGGATAGACCACTATGGGCTTCTTCGTCACCTGCGTAGGTACCACCAATTACAATCGTCAGAAAAGCTTCTGAGATTATTGCAAGTACCGCACATGAATATTAATATGTGCTAAATTGACGATATACATTGACGACAACATTTTTGTGGACGCTTACGGGCTCGTGCTGATATACAATTACAGCAATGAAAAGGTCAGTAGATAATGACTTGTTACCTCACGTGCCGCACAGATGAGGTCAAGAATGAAACGAGGAGGCGTGCAGTTGATACCAACTGCTACTACTTTAGCGCACTTGTCTACTAAGGAAACACAGTCGGTAAGAGAATCCCCCTTGACGACATTGACACCATCCTTTGAATTAAATGAAATCCAAGCAGGAGTTCGCAAGTTTTCTTCATTCAATAACTCGACTAGAGCCTGCAGAAGATAGTAAACCTATAGTGAGAAACACCGATGCACTCCCACTAATGATCATTAGGTTTCTCGACGACTCTCCAAGAAAAATCAATCAGAAATAAAGCAAGCACAACACACAGTTAAAAGGATCTTGAAGGATATTTTCACACGTATCAGCGATTTTCACAGATGCATAATTCTGATAGCTTACAGATTAAGAATGAAAAGCAATGCATTTCTCATATCATAAGATGGCCTATACAACAAATTCTAGTAACAAAACACGTATTCCAACGAAGCCAACCCCCGGTCAGATTCCGTCAATATTCTGCCCACTTTGGAAGGGCTGAAGGACTTACCTGCGTTTCCAACTTGCAGGGGATGGTTTCTAGGGCCAATAGATCGGGTCCTGCATCCGCAAGCACCACCAGACGCCGACGATGGAAATCTTTCAACTTTTCAACGGTCATGGATGGGCCATAGTCTCCACTGCAAACAATCCATATGTGTTACCTAGAAGCCAGCATACAAAATCAAGCAACGGCAGCGTCGACATATAAATAGCACTTTCTCAGATTCCAAGCTCTCGGGAGTTTCAATCTTAACTCTAGGCCATTCCGTAAGAGATGCAACAACATGCATCAATAAATATCCAAAGTTCATTCCAAATTTCACCTACATCCGAAAATACTGAGACAATAGTAGCATACCTGTACTCAGATCCGTCAGCTAAATACGCTCCATAACTACCAATAGATGCAGCAACAAGGGCACGCTGGCGGGAACCTGCTCTAGCAGTTCCTGCGAGCACTTGGTTTTGAAATTCTTTCCAGAACCTGTCGCGCTCTTCGCGAGCGATACGGACACTCTTCTGAAGCATATCCTCAGCCTCTTCAATTGACAGGCCTCGACTTTGAAATCCCTGAATTGTAGCCTGTCAATCATACAAACAGTGTGCAGTGTTACCAGCATGTTCAGAGCTGCATAGTTCGGGACAACATATTACATCTTAAATACTGAAAATCAATCCAACTTAATTATTGGCAACTAGAAGTATTGGTATTGCACAAAGAAACGCATCGCATGCTGCTGCGGAAGAGGCCTAGATGGTTACC
Source organism: Neckera pumila (assembly GCA_963969595.1). Classification (NCBI taxonomy): domain Eukaryota; kingdom Viridiplantae; phylum Streptophyta; class Bryopsida; order Hypnales; family Neckeraceae; genus Neckera; species Neckera pumila. Next base: position 4,066,010 of record OZ018415.1, on the reverse strand, counting down.
AAATAATCACCTGATAAGAAGCTGTCGATATAATAGAAGCTCCTGCTTCCAGATACTCCCTATGCACCTAATATTCACAACACCATGACAGAGGACATAAGAAGACCGCGTACTCGTTTGAAGACGAATAAACACTGCAACTCCGAGCAAAGGGTTGAGATATCAAAGCCTTGTATGTTCCTAGAGCGTACAGAGCCTTCACACTCTAGGAGATGAATATTGCCAAACAGGTCACTATGTCAATGTTTGCTCACGAATTGAGAGTAACATAACTCTATAGCCAGGTTACTTCAAGTCTCAGCCGAACCAAACAAACAGGAAAATGACAGTAAACAATCAATTGATTACCGTGCGGATGAGATCGGGCATAGTGATAAGGCAAAGGGCGCTCCATAATGGATCGTTAATATCTGCACCATGACGCTCTAACTGAGTAGCAAAGCCTCCGTCAGTCGCTACGTATCCCCCTGCCTGTTTCAAAAGCTCTGTCACTACATTGGACGCTTCTGGCTCTTGAGATTTCTCTTCCCGTACGTCCATTGTGCGTCCCATGCTTACCTGTTCTCCGCGAAAACGTCCGATTGCCCTGCAGAGATTAATACCATGAGTCGACCGCAAATCTCCAAACAGAAAACACAAATATGTCAAAAACAAAGTTGCACATGTAGATAAGCTTGTCATATATCATTTTCTCAGCAGATTAGATAAAATGGTGACCTACGCAAACATACCTCAAATTGAACTTCTCAAAACAGTCTGGCATCGAATGGTTTAAAAAGAAAACAATCTGGATAAAGAGTGTTCATCTAAATTACTGTCAATGATTTCTCTCAATCGAATTTCATTCGTCAAATATAAAGCGCACAGCGAGCACAGACTATCTGTTTGAGGTACTCTTAGATGGCTTCTCTATAGCTCAGGTTATCAAGACAGACACTAAAGATCTACAAAACTCCGAAAGCAAGAAGCATCGAACAGCACAACAATGCGGCTGTGGCGGCTTTGACCAAAGCTACAAATCAACCGAGTCCAAAAATCTCTTCAAAACATTCAATACAAATTTAAAGCCTTTAGCATGGAAGATAACCTCCATCCTCATTATTAACAATTCTCCCCCAGATAGAGAATGTTTGTCTATGGTACTGTTAATACATAAATACAAAGCACGCAGTGAGTATCTCTGTGAGGTACTCTTCAAAAACTTCTCTCTAGTTCAGATTACAGAGAGACACCAATGATCTACAAGATCCCGAATGCAAATAAAATCCAACAATCCGATGTTGCGAAATGCGTCTGTGACGGCTTAGATCACAACTATAAAAATTGACTCAATAACTTCAATACTGGTTTAGAACCTTTAACAACATAGAACACAACCTCCGTTTTCCTTTTTATTGATACAGCAAATACGGGGAGAGAATATTAAAGCAAAACAGCCTGAGAAAATACACTAAAGTGCAACAATTTCTCGAAAACATGCACGGCGGCCATCAACCTTTACATCTCGCCCGGATTTTTCATCTGCTAGCAAAACTCAACTTAAACTCCTTAAACGGCCTGGTATCAAATACATTAAGAAATATAATCTAGGGAAATAGCATTTCTCTATGGAACTGTTAATGATTTCTCTCAATACGAATTTCAAACGCAACTATATAGCACACAGAGAATCAGCATGAGGTACTCTTAACTGGCTTCTCACTAGCTCAGGCTACAGACACGAACACTAATAAAGACCTACGAGAATCCAAATGCAAATAGCATCCAGTGCCCCAAAGCGCCCTAACAATGCCGCTGTCCCGGCTTTGATAAAAACAGTGAACCAAAAATTTCTTCAAGAACTTCAATACTGCTTTAAAACCGTAAAGCAACATGGAAAACAACCTCCATCCTCCTTCCCAACAATATAACACCAGAAAAACAAGCAGAGAGTATTCCAAATATTAAACTCCAACAATGTCTCTAAAAAATGCACGGCGGCTATCAATCAAACCTTTACCGATTTAAATCGTGCCAGGCTCGGACGGAACTCGCAGTGTTCTCCAACGTTATCTCCTTAGATTTTTTTTAAAAGGCTGCACAGATAACCGTCTTCGCCGACAAGAACTTCCACTACAGGCATGAAACGAGGCCGAGAGCGGCTCAAAAGGATGAGGAAATTGAGGGGAGGTGCATGGAGCGCGATGAGCTTGGCGATCTGGCGAAAATAAATGTCCACAATCGATCCGCAACGTGGCTCTCATGTAGTAATCCGTCTGTAGCGCCCAAATTCTAAGTTAATGCAAGAAAAACAGAGGAAGTCACCAAGCTTGGTAAGAGAACATACGAGAAAACGCCCTGGCTCTTGAATCTCCCCCGCGCTGATGAGATGGTGACGACCGGTTGACGACCGGATTGATGTCCGGGAGATAATGACGTGGATACTCTATTCCTTGTGCATTTGCTGAGGTGGCACGATGTCACGAGGTCCGTAACTGTCAAAGAGAAAAGGGGCGTGAAGCAGGCCAGGGAGGATTGACGCGTGTTCTACCCCTGCAGGAAACACTGGAATTTTTTATTTGCTGCATATGATGAAATTTGCAAATTCTAAATTCATACTTGCAATCAGAGGCCCCAAAATAGCTACGAGGCGTAAAGAAATGCAAATTTGAGCGGCACAAAATAGGTGGCAAAGTTTTACATTTACCCTTTGATGGAACAATACATGCGTCAGTCCTCCCTGGCTTGTGAATCATCCTCATATGCAGTCGAACATAACATTTTTAACCCTTAAATGACAGACCTATGACCACTGATTTCGAGCCTTACTACCCATCACTCAGTTTTTTGCCATTTTACAATTAGATATGTATGAAAAAATTTATATTTATTTTTCAGAGTTGAAATTACATGTCTTCTTTACTCCACAAAAATTTAGATTTTTTGGGGGAAAATTGAATTTTTTGAGAATTTTTTAAGAAAAAGTGAAGAAAAATCACAAGAAAATTATTTCAAAATATCTGGAAATTTCACCATGTATGTATATTACAATGACAAACATCATTGTATAAACACAATTTCCGTTTTATTCTATAATTAGAAAATAATAGACATTGAAAATATATCCAAAGTTCAAATTGCAATAATATATTCAATATTGAGAATTTTTTCAAAATTCAAATTGGAATAGAAACTAGAGTACATGACCTTCATTTTATTAGTTGAACTCAAACTCCAAAAATATCATTTTTTTTGAAGAAATTTCAAATTTAGAGCAAGTAGCAACAACTTCCCAAAATACACTGAAATAGCATATTTTTGAGATCCGTTTTTTTACTAAAATCTCATTTACGTGAAGACAAACACTCAGAAGACTACAAATTGAATTGGATATTATTCTTCATAACCCAACATAAAAAGTCAAAAAGAAAAAAACGGATGAAAAAATTCTTTCAAACTCTTTTCAGCCCATTTGACTCTCATTTGGTGGCGTTTAGGGGCTAACCAATGTTGGGGGCCTTTCACTTATCTAGAAAGTGGGAGCCCTACTGTTGCAACTTCCCACTAACTCTCTTTGATCTCCACCTTCATGCAATTCATATCTCTCTCCAACTAGCCAATGACTCTCTGCACATTAACCCCTAAAGGACCATTGTCCCTTTGGGGGACAAATGGGATTTTGGGCAAGTACCTACGGGCTGAATTTTTGTTGTAATTTTCTAAAACTTTTTTGGGAGATAGAAAAGCTGATAAGCTTTGTGGGGGTATAATTTTTTTTTCAATCGGTGCCCAGGAACAAAAGTTATGCCCAAATAAGCTCAAAACAGGGGAGAGGAGGCAGCAAAAAAAATTTGCAAAAAATTTGATTTTTTTTTAATAATTTTTTTCCTTATAGATTATTATTTTGTCTATTTGGAAAGCTTTTATTCATTTCATTTGGATTTTTTATGAGAAAGTTATGGACAATCTTGTTTTTTGGGCAATTAGAGCATCTTCTTGAAAAAATTACTTGTAGCATTCATTTAGGAATGCAATTTTTACAATTTTTCAAAAAAAAAGTTCTACATGGTTTAATTTTTGTGCTAGAACAATCTCACCATTGGGATAATTGCATTTTAATTCCATCTAAAAGATATTAATATTTGAGATTTTTCCTTTTTTTGGATTTCTTTTTTTTTCCTAGACTCTCAACTCAATTTTGCACTAGAAAGATTTAAAGCTCAAAACTCTGTAGTGCAAAAAATTTAAGTTAGAAATGTTCAAAGTCAAAAAATCTACTCCGGCAATGTGCTAAAAAACTTGTTTTTTTAATTTCAAACACAGATATCTTGCAATCTGTATGGTCAAAAATTCTGAAATTTTGTCCACACAATCTCGTACTAGTTAGGTATAAGATCCTACAATTAGATGAGCAGAAAAACAATTTTTAAATTTTTTTACTCTTTGCTCTAGAGATGGCAGTTTTGAGAGTTTTTTGGGAGAGAAAAAAGGCCTTGGTCCTGTAGGGATTAACCCTAAAATTCCATGACTATGTAATCACCAAAAACGCTCCAAAACTGCCGTTTCTATGACAACTACCAAATTTTTGGAAAAAAACAATTTTTGACACATGTAACCATAGGATCTTGTAGTACAATGTCTTGATAACATGCAGTAAAAATTTCAGAAAATTTCACCGTGTGGATCATAAGATATAAGCATTCAAAGTCTCCAAAACCATTTTTTCAATCCTGCGAAAAAGCGAGCAGCTGCACTTCACAAGCTCGCTTTTCAATGTAAAAATGTTGAAAAAGGTGGTGCTTCTTAAAATTCAGTTTCCTAAACAAGATGGCTATATGCTTGAAAAATTTCACATCATTTGGAATTGAACAACATATAGGAAAAAAATAGTAAGTAGAAATGAAGTAGAGAATGATTCAAAATACTAAATTGTTAAGAATTTAATTATGGAATTAAAAAATGCTAATCCCAACGATTGTAATGTTGTAATAATCAATCTACATCCTAGGGTCTTATTTTTTTTCCAAAAATATTGAAAATTGAGTAAAATAAACAACTTTAAAGTTTTTTTTAGAGCAGAGAATCCATTACTGCCTGCAAACTAAAACCCTCATAACTTTTGACTCATCGATTGAAATGGAATAATTCAAAGCTTTTTGAGTATATTTTAATGCAGAGAACCAATTTTTTTTTTTTAAATTCCAAAAAAAATGATTTTTTTTTATCTGCCCAAACTGCCCAATTACGGAAAAAAATAACATATTAGGTCACAACTTTTGACTCGTATTTCAAAATGTCATGAATTTTTGTACACATTAAGATATTCCTCGTTCCCACATTCCATTTAAATTTTAGCCTAAAACATGAAAATCTCCAGCCACACGTACCTGCCCAAAATTTCTATACGGCCAAAAACGCATGTTGGTCCTTTAGGGGTTCAACTGAATTCATTGCCAAGGATCTAGCCAACCAATGATTCTTTGCTGATTAAACTAAGTTCATTAGGGATTTGGCTAACCAATGACTTTTCTACAAATTACCGTAACTTTTAAAGGACAAATTGGTAATTGTAGAAATCATCCCTTTAGATACCATGAGATCATTGATTTAAGAAAAAATGCAAAAGCACTCATTGGAAGTCAAACTATTGTAAAAGACCTCCCTTTTTCACAACAAAATTTCAAGGATGATTGAATAGTTGCACTTTTGTCCTATATAGAAGGATTCTTTGTGATTCATTGGACACAAAACGTCCACCATGCCGTTTATGGGTTAAACTAAATTCATTTCCAAGGATCAAGCCACCCATTAGAAGAGATTTGGGGCATTTAAGAGCCCGCAAGTTATCTTGCATTTTTAGACTGCGGGAATGCATGAAAGTTGTTGGCTGATGTGGTCAACACAGTGCCACGTCACTTTTAAAAATTTGAAAAAAATAAAAATAAATAAAAAAATTGAGCCTGAAATGATATTTGGAAGAAAAAAAAAATTTGAAAAAAAAAAATTCTGACAGCCCATACCGGCTATTCACAGATCTGGCCAGATTAGGGAACGGGCCTGAAACGGCCCTCCAATGCCCTCAAATCTCTTCTAATGCAATGACTCTTTGCAAATTAAACTAAATTCATTTCCAAGGATCTTAGGAGGACTTATTCCAATCTCCAAGGGAAAATGGTCTAGGCTAGTTAATAATGTTATGAACTTCTCTATTGTGACTGCCTGACAAGTGTTAATATGTAATTGGTTCATTCCCAATTGGAGAAGTTATACCATACCTGGTGTGTCAAGGTCAGCATTCCTTGCCAAACAATAATTAAAGTTGGACATTGTAATTTAGAAAATGATTTTAAAACAACAAAATTGTTCTTTTTTCATACATTTAAAAAATATATATATTCCAAAAAGTCTTTAAATACAATAGGTGACATTAGAGAAATCAATGGATTTAGAAACCAAATGTAAAATTTATAATGTAGAATAAACTGTCGGAATTGATGAATTGCAAATACACAATCATTGTCATTGTGCAATTCCCAAGAAGCTACCATATTAGTACTAGTTATTTCCTAAGAATCCCAAATATAACATGTTTTTCTTATTCAAAACTATAAGTCATTATTTTTTTATCCTATTTGTTATTATACTAAACTTAGTAACAATTAACAAAGTTTGTTATTTTCCTTGAAGCTTCCTAAATGATTTATTTCAAATCCTCTATATGCATTTCCATTGCAAACAACACACCTTGTAGATGCAATTGCTAATTAAAAAAAAACTACTTTGTAATACAATGTAAGAATGTCCTTGTCACATTCTTTATTTTTCATAATTTGATTCTACAATCTTTTCATAGCATAAATAAAAACTTTCATTTTAAACTTTTATTAATATTCTTTTTGCTAATTTGACAAGCATGTATTGTTTTTGACACAATCAAAACATTTATAATATTTATATATTATGGAGTATAAATTATAACCTTAAACATTGGATATTACAAATATCTTTTAAGACACCAACTTCAAAGTTTTATAGATCCTAAATTCATCGGATCCAAGAGATTCTAAAGTTTGTAGATTAGATTTTTTTCATTTTAGTCTATTTTCACAATGAAGTTCTTGATTGAAAAATTTCTAAAAATAAAATAATTTTGTATTGCAAGGACAATTTTGACTCTAAATTTTGCACCTTGTTAGATAAATGTAAAAAACTATTTCCTATTTTGTAGTTGATTCATTTTGTGCTTTTCTACCTTTTCAACCTAATTCAAGGCATTTGAGTCCGATATGAATCCCAAATTGTTGAATTTAATCAATTGATTGAAAATAACTTATTCGTGTGTTTTCAACAGTTGAAAACATGATTAAAAATGTAGACTGTATAGACTAGGTATATGACCATGAGAAAGTCCACTCATACTTAAATTCATTGGATGATTGCAAGAAAAACCGGTACTGGAAAGTACTAAAACATTGTCACAAAAGGAATGTTGAAGCTTCCTTTTGCAATAACTTCTGAAGCGTGACTTACATGAACTTGAAATTTTTATTGGAGATTCTTCTTTTGAGTTTCATTATATCTCATATTTTTCAGAAATTTTCAGAAATTATTTTATATTTAAAAATCATTTAAACTAATATGTCACATTTTGAGTTTTAGGGTTTTCACTATGTAAGGAGTCCCCAAATTCAAGGATTTGGAGCTGAAATTTCTATGGTCTATTTCCATAGTAGAAAGCCATGATTCTACCAAGGGGCATTAAAAAATATTTTATTTTATATCCTCTACGTCCATGCAAAGAGGGCTCCCTTGTGCACGCAATTCTGAACATTGAGGATGGTTTTAGGATCATTTTTTTGGTAAAATCTCTTCACCATGAAGTCTTTTCAAATGATGTTTTTCAGTTTTTTATAAAATTACTTTTCCTATTTTTTACAAATTAAAATGTCAAAGTATGTATTTTCTTGCGATTCTGCACTTTTCTAGTTCTCCTATTTAGAGAAATTTTTTTTGCTTTTCCTTCATAGGGTACCTTCTTCTTATAGGTTTATACATTTTTCATATTTTTTATAATTTTTTTAAAATGAATTTCTATTTTTATAGTACTCCCAAAAAAATGACTGAAAACGGCCAAAGTGGAATAAAAACGGAAGGTCTTTCATGCAATCACCCCATCATGTGTTTTTTCTTGTGGATTATTTCCCTAGTTTATGCCATCTATACTTTTATTAGTGAATTGCAATTAACTCCGGAGTGCAATATAAATTTGGGAAAATTCTTGATCGAACTGAATACTAGTAATTAAGGTAAACCAACCTAGATGGCAAACAAATTACTTATGACAAACACCTTAGAAATGATCCATTATAGTCTTGCATCAATCCATGATAAGTATTTTTCAATAAATGAGATTTGGGCTACATTAGGTTGAGTTTGTGGCTACAATCAATGTATTGGATAATGGTGATGGAATAATTAATGATTGCAATAGGAACATCCACCTCTTTAGTGTAGATTCATCTTAGGAAGTGACTTTTTTAGGCCTTCACATTGTGGCCATGTTAGGAATATGTTGTGATAGCTTTAGGTCAATAAGATGACCATCATGGATACACTTTTTGTTGGTTTCGGGATATTGTAGAGACTCTTTTTCGATCAATTGGGCAAAACGCTTCAAAAATTCATAACAAATTCATAATTTATCAAAAAAAATAAAAAATTTATTGCTCTCCCCATTTGTCACAATTGTCTTTATACAGGGGAAAAAAATTTAAATTTTTTAGCAAAGTGAACAGGTCAGACCAGTCATTCTGGCACCCATAGACTGGTTTGCCTAGGCAGGTTGTCATAGGCTAGTTTGTCAAGAAGTTGGAATTCTTGTGAACTCTTGCACTCTATCGATCCTGACAATAGGTCGGACCACCTATTTTCAACCAAGGACCAATGTCCAACCAGTAGTGCCCCTATTTCCAATCAAGGCTTGATGTGTTCTTTACTCTTTTTTAAGGTTAGAAATAGTAAGATCATGACACATATCCTAAAGTATGCAGAAAGTAACAAGAAAGTAGATAGTAGGAAGCTTGTTCTTGAGTGATCAAAATTAGAAGACTCTAAAGATTTGGAATTGGTTTGGAACACTTTTTGGCTCCCAAAATTCACAGAAATTTCAGTTTTGCAAAAAAAAAAATTGAAAATTTTGCAATCTGAGTATTTTGTATCACCCTACACAGGAAAAATCTCTATTGCAATCAACTACTTACCATCTGTGCCACAGTTGCTTAACTCCAAAATGACCTTGGGATTTTCTAAGCTTCTAAGAATATGCTTTAATTGAACAAAAAGCCAAAAACTTTATAAGATGTATCAATTCTTTCTAAATTGTAACCGTATAAAATTAAACTAAACATGTTAGAGATCATATTAGAAAAGAAAACACAATAATATATCTTACGGATTGAAAGATTATAATGTTTGATCATGAGGGTGTTAAAATTATGAAAGTGATTTGAAGTCTTTTAATCCTCTTTTCACATGTCAAATCTAAAAAATTGGTCACCAAAAAAATATGAGGTTAAAGGGCCTAACATGCATAACCGTAATCAATTTATGACTTCTCAAAATCTACTCTACAGTTTTTTTAAATGAATTTCAAATGTGATTTTTTCTCAAAGATCTAGTGCATTTGAGGGTCATTCTGAAGAGCCCTCAACACTACAGAAAGTCAAGATTGCAATGGACACCTATGCACAAAATCTTGAATAGAAAATTCATAAATTGATCATTTTCAAAATTGATTTATGACTTCAAAATTAGACTTCAAAAAGATTTTTTTCAAAAATATAAACTATTAAAAATAATAATTTGGCAAGATTTTATTTACTTCAAAAATTGGTCGAGCACACATTTTGTCCTCAAGGTCATTTTGGGGTTAAGTGATATGTATAGGTTAAGTGACATATATACCTTAGTTGTTAGCACATTAAGTTTGAACATGCCTTCAAAGAATAATTGCACCAATTTAATATACTCTAAGTCTTTTTGTTTTTTTTGAAACAAATAAAACAAACAATTTAATATAAGTTGGAACCAAGGACTTCTCACTACTTTACCTCTACATAAAATAACAAAATTAGGTTGCCTTACCTGAGATAACTTACTTCATGAATCAATGCTTGTTCCACATGGAGGCGCATGCCACTCTCTGAACCAAGCCTTGAATTGGTGCACAAATCTATGCCATACACATGGCTCTCAATTGAATGCATCGTTGTACAAAAGTAGTGAATTGATTTCTATAGTGTGGACTGTCTAGAAATTAGTGTGGGGCAACCTGATTTCACTATTTTGTGTACTGTAATATAAATTACATCTATTCAAAAAGCATGGGCATGTCACAGTGTAAGCTTACTGTACTGTAAGGTAGTATGCTCTTAAAGCGACCAATTAAGCCTACCCAACTCATCTTTGACAGTAGAACATACTTCAAGCAACATGTCAATCCTTCTTACTGTACATTGCATCATGGCAATGCTCCACTCATGTTGTCTGTGCATTGTCCTTGAAGGAAGTCTGTTCAAGATACACCCTACTAGAGCCTAACATAAGCTTAGGTGCAAAGAAGCATTTTATAATCTTGTACTATCAATTCCACTTCACAGAGTTACAGAAGGTAACTGACCCCATTCCAAACACAAGTTTGGACAAGCCCATTGCGCGCTTGAAAATTCTTGTGATGTACATTTGTAGTGTGGTATGTATGTATTTCACAGGAAGAATTGTGCCTGCAATGGGTTTAATATCCCAAGTTATGTTCATAATGGGGTCAATTACCTCTATCCTGAATTCATATTGTATATGTGCAAAACGTGCGAAAACTATGTACATGTATACCGATATTAACCCGTAAAGGACCAAATTGATATTGTATATGTGTAAAACGTGTGAAAACTATGTACATGTATACCAATATTAAGACACATGAAACACATTGCATACAATAATAAAGGTCCCCCGAGTTTGTATTGTAACATAGGTGTCAGAGGAAGGTTTAACTAATAATAAGTTAGTATAAAAGAAACACAACACCAAATTCCATCGGACCCTAAGGTGGAAGCACCCAAATCATCAAAATAAGAAATTCAGCATACTTGGAGGCACCATTTCAAAAAATTAATATTTTTGTGGTAAAGGCAAGAGAAAATAATGAATTTTCAAGAAAAAAAAAGGGGGGGGTTGGACTTGGCATGTATTTTCTATGAATTTTCAAAGTTGCAGTCCCCTAAACCATTAGAACTGTCCTATAGGTGGACCTAAATTTGAATTCTAACAAATTAAGTACTTATCCAATCACAGTGAAGAGAGGAGAAAACTTTATGACACATGTCAAAGACCATTCAATGGAAGTTTAAGGACGGTTTAATGTCCATCTAGGAACAAAGATTAGGTACGGGGACGCTACTAGGTATTTCTACCTTAGTTTTGGTGCTTCGAGGGGTTTCTTCCTGAGTTTTTCTCAAACTCCAGTTCCTTGGTCCCTCTTTTTGCTGACTTTACGATTAACTCTAGTATGCCATAATTTTTATTATTTTTTTATTTTTTTGGAAGAGCATGGACAAAGGAAATTTGTTGTAAAAGTGGAGACGTAGAGTAACCAACCTCCCCCTTTTTGTAAGTTAGTCTGTTCCATTCAGTTGCTTTTGATCTGTAAGGAAAAGTACAGTATCCTGAAATGGTCTTGTTCAGCCCTTCTAGACATCTTTAGCAAACTCAGTCCAGGTTCAATGCATTTGCATGGAATGCGCTGGCACACACTGAACTCCCTAATTGCACACTCTGTTTTAGCTCAATTCCATGATTGGCATGGGAACCTCGGGAACAAATGTTCTCAGTTCAATAGAACCCTCTTAGTTAGTTAGTGTTCGTTCTATCATGCCTCTAACATCATCAATACCTTAAATCAGGCTGTTTGTTTGTTTGTTTTGTTTGTTTGTTTGTTTTGTTTTGTTTTGTTTTGTTTTGTTTTGTTTGTAGCGTGGACAACTTCCTAACCATGCGTCCCCCGGCCGCATGCTTGGTACCGTTGGAAAGCTCTCGCCGAGGAGGGGTGCACCGGCTTGGTTTCGTGGTGTTTAGAGCGGTGGTGCAAAAGTTATTGAATTTCAAAGTATTTATTGATTAAAAATTTAGAAAATTACTTTTACTTTGATTTTGGTGGCGTTCCTGGTACTGGGAGTGGAACCGGGAGTAGAACTGGGAGTAGAATCGGAAGTAGAACCAGAAGTGGAACCGGGAGTAGATGAAAATTGGGCCAATGGCATAGGGTCACACTAGTAATATTGAAACTAGCATAGGAAGTAGCAATATAGATGTGACAATATGGAGGTAATTAATTTTGATAAAGATTGAGGTTTTAGCAACAATTATTTGACATTTTGCATTTGCAACATCATCACATGCTTGTATAATTTCACTATGTTCTAACAATTCCCTTGGCTATTATTACAAAAATCAATCATTCTAATGTAGTCCAATTAGATACTTTTGAACATGTTTGATATTGTACATCATTAAATCCTAAAGTCTCATTGTTCCTAAGGGGGACAAATTGGATTTTTGGTAGGCTTTTATGGTCTCAATTCTTGTCGTGAATTTTTGAATCTTATTTTAAGATAGGGTAAAATACATTAGCTTTTTAGGAATATAATTTCTATTTCTATTTTGTGCGAGGGAGCAAAAGTTATGCCATCGCAAACTTCAACTTAGTAGATAACAAAAGAAATATGCAAAAGCTTAAGGTTAAAACTTAAAATTTCTTCTCGCCATAGGTTATATTTTTGTCTATATGGAAAGCTTTGATTCATTCTATTTGGATTAATTATGTAAAAGTTATTGAGCTTCTTGTTTTATAGTCAATCATAACAAATTCTTGAGAAAATAATGTATTGAATTTGTCTATGAAATCAATTTTCACAATTTTCAAGATATAAAAAGCTCCACAAGGTTTAATATGCTTGCTCAAACAATTTCAATATTGGAATTAGTGTATTTCAATCCCATCTCAGAGCTATTAACAATTTTGATTTGATTTTGATCCCATCTTGTACCTACTTCAATTTAATAATTTTTATAAAGAATGAAAATCAGGTTTGAGTTTTTGAATTTTTTTCCAAGCTTCTCAATATAATTATTCAACATACAGGTTTTTTAATTCAAGATTTGTAGCGCACTAATTTTAAATTAAATAAATTCAAAGTCTTATAATCTAATCACTCAAGGTGCAAAAAAACTATTTTCTTCACTTTAAATGCAAATATCTTGCAATCTACATGGTCAAAGTTTCTAAAATTTATTCTACAGGTTTTGTACTAGTTTAATACAAGATCCTATGGTTTGATATGTAGAAAAAATAATATTTTAATTTTTTTTCTCTTTGCAATAGAACAGCAATTTCGAATGTTTTTTTATGAAGAAAGGACTTTGTGATTGTAGGGGTTAAACCAATCCTTTTATGGAAGAAATGGCTTTCTGCATTTTTGCAAAGACTCTAGTAACAAATATTTTTAATTTGTTTTTTGGTGTAATGTGTGTAGCTTCAAATCATCATTTCTTTTATATATAGCATTGTTTATGCAATTTTTATAATTATAGCAAAAGTTATAAGGTTTTCTTTGATTTGGGGAACAAACTTGGATCTAAAAAGAATTTGATAATAAAAAGAAAAAAAGTATATGTTATTGGATAGATACATAAGTATGTGGAAAACATCGGATCATTATACAACAATGCTAATGTGTGAGCATAGAAATATAAACATATGAACCTTGAATATATGTATAAGTAGATATCTTGCAACCATTGAAGGTACTTATAACATAAACACATGTAATCTAGGTATCTGTAACATAGTTGCACTATAATTATGGAAGGTTTCTATAACATAAGTAACTATAAAGGAAATGGCAAGTTTTAATTCACTATCAATCACATTTAAAAAAAAAAAAAATCCTTTTTGAAGTTATTTTGTACATTCAATTTTTAAAAACATTAGATTTAGATTGTCCGCTATAACATTGACACCAATATGATTGATATTTTTTTGATTTTAGGGGAATTATCAAAGGTTTAGTGTATCTAGTCAATCTTACATTTTTGCCTTTAACATATAAGTGTTCTGCATTACATTTCACTTCTTGGCATATAAAGTATAATTTTGAATACATTAACTACTGAGTTTGGTTAGAATGCTCCAAATGAGTGGGTTCAAATTATTTTTGTGGCAAGAGTACATTTGTAGGAAAGTTGTATATTTTTAATAATTTTTCCACATTGTTATATTTGCTAAAAGATTCTCTATACGCACCAAACAATTAGAACAATGTATTTCTTTGGTATATGTAGACTTTAGTCTGCTACTACTTCAATAGAAATGCCGAATGCCACTTTTATTTTTTAGGGGCTTCAAGGTGAAGGTGCCTATAAATTTGCACACTTCCTTCTACAATATAATCTATATATAGTTTCTAAAAGTGTTAAACCCCATCATAACCAAAATATAATTTTTTTTTTGTATAATGCACCTTGTATGTTGCAAGTGTTGTGCTTGACATTGTTCGGCTCTAATATGCCCTGAATTAATTCTTTGTTCCTAAATCTTTAGTGAACTTTGCACTCTAAATGAATGAATGCCCTGTTTCTATCTACTGCACGTACCTCTACCCAATTCAATGATAAAACAACATTGTAGAGAATTGGATTAATTGTCTTTAACTAAAAGAAAAAATCTCCAATTGCCTATTCTAACTACCACCCTTACAAAAAAAAATAAGGTAACTCCCCCCATTCCCAACCACTGCCCCGTTTCCAACCTATAGGTGCACGTATTTCTGACCATGCTTAGAATGCGGATTTTTCCCATTTTCAAGGTTGGAACTAATAAATATGTGACACATGTCCCAAGTTGTGAAAAAAAAAATAGGAAATAATGATTAGGTAAAAAGTTTTTGAATGATTGGAATTGGAAGACTCTACACATTGGCCATAGGTCCGGCGCACTTTTTGCCTCCCAAAATTCATAGTAATTTCAATTCAAGCTATAAAATTACAAATTCTTTTGCAATCCATGTCATTTCTATTGATGTACCTCTGAAAAATATTTTTTTTGCCTTCACTACTCCATATCATGTCGGAATTCCTTATTTGGTCGGTTATGGGGGGTTTACCTTATACGAGCCTACATTGATTATGAAAGATACAAACTTCAAAAATTCTTTGATTTGTTGAAAACCATCCTAATACATACTTGAGCATAGAATTGTGCATCTTTAACCCCTAAAGGACCATTGTTCCTTTGGGGGACAAATGGGAATTTTGGGCACGTACCTACATGCTGAAATTTTGTGTTGATTTTTTAACCCCTAAAGGACCAAAGCCTTTTTTCTGCCAAAAAATTCTCAAAACTGCCATTTCTAGAGCAAAGAGAAAAAAAATTTAAAAATTGTTTTTTTTGCACATCTAACCATGGGATCTTATACCTTACTAGTATAAAAATGTGTGGAAAAAATTTCAGAATTTTTGACCACACAGATTGCAAGATATCTGCGTTTACAGTGGAAAAAATAAGTTTTTCAGCACATTGCGGAACCAGATTTTTTGACTTTAAACATTTTTAACTTAAAATTTTTGGACTACGGTGTTTTGAGCTTAAAATCTTTATAGTGGAGAATTGAGTTGACAATCTACCCCAAAAAATAAAATTCAAGAAAACTTAATTACATTATTGAATAAATTGTTAAGTAGAAGTAGATACAAGATAGAAGGAAAATCTAAAATATTCATATATTTTAGATGGAATTAAAATGCACTAATCTCAATGGTTAGATTGTTCTAGCAAGTAAATTAAACCATTACAAAAAAAATTGAAAAATTACAAAAATTGCATTCTGAAATGAATCCTACAAGTTATTTTTTTCAAGAAGATGCTCTAATTGCCCGAAAAACAAGAATGTCCATAACATCTTCATAACAAATCCAAATGAAATGAATCAAAGCTTTCTAGATAAACAAAAGTATAATCTATT
Source organism: Neckera pumila (assembly GCA_963969595.1). Taxonomy (NCBI): domain Eukaryota; kingdom Viridiplantae; phylum Streptophyta; class Bryopsida; order Hypnales; family Neckeraceae; genus Neckera; species Neckera pumila. The sequence continues at coordinate 4,049,955 of OZ018415.1, read as the reverse complement.
AGAAAAAAAATATTTAAAAAAAATTCAAAATTTTGCAAAATGTTTTTGCTGCCCCCCTCCCCACGCATTCCAAGAAATGGCATAACTTCTTGCTCGAAGGTCCAATTTCAAATTTTTTTTTCCACCACATACCTCTCTCAATTCTTCACGTTTACAAAAATCTTCAGAAAATCAGGAGAAAATTTCAGCCCGTAGGTACCTGCCCAAAATCCCATTTGTCCCCCGAACGGACAACGGTCCTTCAGGAGTTAAATCTTTTTTAGAAGATAGAAAAGCTGATTAGCTTTGTGAGAATATAATTTTTTTCCGGCTGGTGCTCGGGAACAAAAGTTATGCCCCAAACATTGGGGGGGGGGGGGCGGGGGGGGGGGGGGGGGGGGGAAGAGGGGGCATCAATTTTTTTTCTTCATAGATTATATTTTTGTCTACTTGGAAAGCTTTGATTCATTTCATTTGGATTTGTTTTAGAAAAGTTATAGACAATCTTGTTTTTTGAGCAATTAGAGCATCTTCTTGATAAAATAACTTATAGGATTTATTTTTGAATGCAATTTTTATAATTTTTGAAAAAAAATTTCCGCATGGTTTAGTTTTCTTACTAGAACAATCTCACCATTGGGACTAATGCATTTTAATTCCATTTTAGAGATATTAATAATTTAGATTTTCCTTCTATCTCGTGTCTATTTCTATTTAACAATTTTTTTAAAGTATCAAAATTAAGTTTTTTGAATTTTTTTTTCTTGGATTTTCTATTCAATTTTGCACTAGAAATATTTAAAGCTCAAAACTTTGTAGTGCAAAAATTAAAGCTAAAAAAGTTCAAAGTCAAATAATTTGGTCCCGCAATGTGCTGAAAAATTGGATTTTTTTCACTTTAAATGCAGATATCTTGTAACCTGTGCGGTCAAAAATTCTGAAATTTTTTTCACACATTCTTCTACTAGTTAGGTGTAAGATCCTACGATTGAATGAGCAAAATTAACAATCTTCAAACTTTCTTATTCTTTGCTATAGAAATGGCAGTCTTAAGTGTTTTTTGGCAGGAAAAAGGCCTTGGTCCTTTAGAAGTTAAGGGACATCCTATTTCATAAAAATTTGTTGTTTGGAACAATGGTCCCCCCAAATGAAATAGGTTACTATTGCATACAAAGTGGAAGGTGCTTATATATGTCTACCTTCAAGTCGCTCCTTATATTTATTGCTTCTAAACAATAATGACTAATTTGTTCTACTATTCAATATATAGTTTCACATATCCAATAACAAAATCCTCCTCACATATAAAGACTAAGTTAAAAGCTACATCGTTGCTTCATGGAGTAGAACTGCTATGTAGACCATTACTAAACATGTTTCTCTCGTCTAGGTTTACATCAACTTTGTCAACAGTAGACACTTGGAATCATGCATTGGAGTCGAGTAGAGTAGAGATGTAGTGTTAAACTTCGACTGGCAGAGAAAATATACTACTTGTGTTTCTCAAATCTTTTAACAAGGTCGTGTTCTCTTCCATTCTATTGAATTGTATTTCTACCTCTGCCATGTCCAACAATTGAAAATGGATTGACAAAGGAATCCAGTTGTTTAAACAACAACATTTGGATTGGATTTAGACACAGCTGACGTTGATGCATTTCTGTTTGAAAAAATACAAAAAAATTGAAAAAGTAAGTTGACAACTCTTTGGCGGTGTTGAGTAGCTTAGTACGGTTTGACCAAGTCCAAATAGGCATAGGAAGACAACCTCTATTAAAAGCTCTAGGCAATGCCGAGGCCAAATGCACAATTCAAACTCTATCCCAAGCAGTCAGTGGCGGTAGTGGCTCTACTCATGTTCTAAAATAGAAGTTACAACTTCCCATATATATGTCCACTCCACCGCCTATATGATTGGCCTACATACTACCATAGCTGACACTATACGGTTCTATTAAATTGGTCAACTAGAGTCAAATAGAAAGGTGAATACACAAGGTAAATGAAGATGATTGTAGGTGGAAGATGAAGAGTAGGCAAATGAAGACTATGAAGAGGTTGAAGACTAAGCAAATAAAGATTAGGCGGATGAAGACTAATATATAGGGCTAGGATTTGGAGTCTTTTTTCCCTCTTTCTCTCTCACTTCCTCGTAGCTTAGTTTTAGGTCAATTTCTCTTACAAAAATATTTGAGTAGGAAAATATTTAGGTATTGAAATTTTGAGAAGTGGTAGGTTTAGGGTAAGTTTTCAAAAAGCTAAGGCTCGCCCAAAATAAACAAGAACAAAGATGGAATGGATGTTTTAAGACCATCTACTAATTTAGATTGAAACCTCCAATTTTGAAGGACAAGATCTATAGAACCGTGAAAGTATAGGAGCTATAATTATAGGAGATGATAGCTCTTTAAGCCAAATTTTTAAAAAGCCTAGACTCACTAGTAGGAGAGCAAAACAAAGATGGTGCGATTGTTTTATTTTGAGAGGCGTAGCTGCCTATTGTTGTTTGTGAGTTCAATGTGTTGCTCCAATTTGAAAAAGTTCCTTGATGTATTAAAGGCCCAATGCAGTTTTCCATGACCCCCTAAAATTTATTGACTCCATTTTGAATTGATCTTTTAGAATATATAATACATGCTTATAAGTTCAATTAGCTAGTGCATTGGTCGTGACATCATGTAGTTTAAGGTCTTGCTTGCTTGCTTAGTCTAATAGGATAGTACTTAAAAATAACCAATTGTGGTACTTTAGAGGAGTCCACAGATTAAAGGGGTCTTAGGGGTCTCTACTCTCCATTTAAGGTGCAAGACCGCTAGTTGCATTAGGAGAGATTTGAGGCCTTTGGAAGACCGTAAGTTCTCTTGCCTTCCTAGACTGCGAGAACGCTAGGAAGCAACTGGCTTATGTGGTCGAAATGGTGCCACGTCATTTACGGGTCTTTTTATTTTTTTTGCCTAGAATGATATTTGGGAAAAAAAAATACTAACAACCCGTACTGGTTGTTCACAGAATCGGGCCAGATTTGGGAACGGGCTTGAAACGGCCCTCCAATGCCTCCAAATCTCATCTAATGTCAAAATACTCATAGATGGATTCCCATTTGCAACACAGCATTATTGTAGATATGACCTCATAATGGAACACGACATCACAAAGTTCAGAATTTACGGATTGTCAATGAGCATTGTGTGGTTATTGTTATTCCATCGGTGTGCATGTTAAGTGACAAGTTATCACATTATTACAATGCATATGATTACTACAAAGGATTGACACTACTTTGTAATCAATATTAACTATATGACTTCCATACGTTAATCACAAATGCACAAAAGACACAAATTATGTACAAAAATTTATTATCTTTGTCGTGCTTTTTGTGTGTATTGAAGTATATGGAAAATCTATAATAATAATGTCATTGCTATTTCAACTGCAGTAACACTTATTAATTTGTATTCCTAAAAGTACTGTCAATGTTCCAAAAAGTATTGTCAATGTTCAATTGTTGATCACCATTGTAATTAATAGTAATTTTTTTATAAAGTAAGTTTTTTGCATTTTATTTGTCATCACCGAGTTAGTATACATTCTAAAAAATTCTAGTTTACATCTTAATAATTGCACCAAATGATTAAACTGAATCCATCATTATTGTAGGCCATCAAATTTTAGCTTGAACTGAATCCATCAATAGGCCACCAAGAAATTGGATGGCATAATGAAGGAATCATTTCATTGGCACTTGGTAAGAATGGAGGGTAGAGAAGTCCTTTTTATACCGAAATCCATTCTATGAACACACAAAGGATATGGGATAACTTGAAGATGAGAGCTTGACCGTTTATTGTCAAACATAAGAGTTGTGTTCAAAATAGACATTAGACCTCAATTTGGCATAGTAGAATAGCTTTTTTGTTTAAAACTTAAAACCGAAAAGTTGGTTAATTAGGTTAGTTTTCATCTCCAAAACCCCATTTGAGATTTCATAACTCCAATCAAAAGTTATTGACAAAATTCAGAGAGAATGTTTCAAAATGTAAAAAAAAATGTTTCTTCCAATCTATCTCTGAATTTTGTCTATAACTTTTTATTAAAGGTTCTACATCTCAAATGGATTTTTGGAAATGAAGGCTAGCTTGATTTACCAACTTTCTTCAGTTTCTTTCTAAAAAAAATTCTTCTACTATACATAATTGAGATCTAAATTTCTAAGTACTTTCAACGCAATTTTTGCTTTTCAATTGACTTAGTATTGAAATTGTGAAAGATTAAAAAAATGCAGTGTTAGTGCAGTAACTACGCACAGACTTGATGTTGTGTGATTATTGCACGAATGAGCACTAATGCCGCACGAAGTCAATTGCCCATCACTAAACCACTAAAATCAAACATATTTTTTGTCATGCATAGTAATTGTGCAATTTTAGCACTTCAAAATCAAATATCAATGACATGCCTAAATTGCATGGTATTAGTGAATGTCATTATCATGTTGTAACAATGGTTCCAAATGAATGAATATAACATGAAAGTAGTCCCTAACAATAATCGTACGATTATTATTGACAACTCATGACAGAAGAACTTTATGATGGGATGCTTCCAAGTTCTAATAGTGTTGTATGCTAAGTAAATCTTTGACATCCATATATATAGAGAGAGAAGATCAAGTCACCATCCTATCAAGGTAGGCTCCTTCTCAAAACTTCCTAGCAAGTCTAAGTATAACAAAGCACAGCCTCACTGTTGCAGCCTTTTCTGGGAAAATAACATCCTCAACAAATCTTTACACATTTTTGTCATATTACATGTCCTATTTATCATTTGCAATGACAGGGGGGAGGTGGCAGGATCATTTCTACTTCTTGTTCTTATTAACAAGAAAAAATCATCTTTTGCCACTAAATAGACAGCATTGCAATTACAAAGAGTGATTGCAATGTGCCATTACACCTAACATAGAAACAAGAGCAACAAGTTTAGAGCAAACTTGTGAAGTAAATCTTGGGAATCTTTGACAAAAGCTTAAAGCTTGAGGGTCTTGGCGTCACCTACGTCCATGCAAGCCAATAGACAAAATTATATCAATTTACGTGCATGAGGTATCTATAGCCAAGGCTAGTTGTTATCCTTTTTGCAAACCAAACCAAATGCAAAACAACAAGATAAAACCAAGGAAAAACCATTGAAGCTCACATTTTTTCTCTTGTCATACCTTATCTACCATGGTGTCTTCCTTACAATAGAGCTTGACTACTACTAACGTAGAGTGTAAGCAAGGCTTTTGGAATTTTCACACAAACAACACAAGAATCCTTGTTTCTCAAAGCACCTAGTATGTGTTCATCAATGAAAAGGAAATTTTTCCTTTCTACAAAAGTCAACTTGTATGGTTGCATACAATTGTTAATGTAAGCCCAAGAAGTTGGTATTGTTGTACTTTGGGAGTCCTCATTTGATGTATCATGGTACCAGAGTAAGTATATAGATGATGTTAATTTAGGCAACCACAGTTGGTGCAACATGGGTGTGATTTTTTTAAACCCCCACCATCTCAGCTATATTGTTGAAGGTAAGTGTATTTGTAATTGCTAGAACTTGGGAGGACAAAGCCTATTGCTAAGGTAGTTCATCTACAACAATAATTTTTGGACAAATAGGTACACTTATAATTTTAATTCCACAATAATAGTAAGAGTCACCTTTTAAACTTTTGTTGTCCACAGTAGGCTAAGTCAAGATTACTTTATGTCCATCTGTTTTTTTGGCAAGAGGATAATGTTGTCATTCTATTGTGTAGAATTATAATAGCCTTGCTCTTTATGGTTATGTGATTCTAGTTGTGTGTTTAGAATAGTGTCATTTTTCTATTAAGAGGCAAGTTTGACATTTCTTTAGAGAGAAAGAGAGATCCTGAACAAAAACTTTAAGCTCTCCTTCTAAACTCCTCATCCCGAAGTTGCGCCGACGACTACAAGATGATTTGGATGTTGTGGAACCCTTCATTGTTGGTACAATTAGGGAGCCCAAGTCATTCTTCAGTCATTCCAAACATGAAGTCATTCTTATGCAGTCTCAAAAGGGCCCATTTTTTTGTGAAGTATGGTATTTTGATTGCAAGATCCTCTTTTACAAAGAAAAATATTAATATCTGTAAACCGATGTCAATCTCAATGTACTCATCAATAATCCAACTAGTGAGTAGTGACCACTATATATACGAGTTTCTCTATTGTGATATGAGTTGCTTTTGAGCCAGTGTAAGTTGGTCCAAAGTTGTTCTTATAAATTGACCCACACGACTTTCCAAGGTAAATTAGATGGAAGATGTGAAGCCATTACTTTCCCATAATTGAAATCATATTTGTCTGTTTGTAAAATTGTCTCCTATAGTAGTCATGAGGCATTAGATGCCCTAAAAATTAGAAAACAAGTCCACCACATTTATATTGTTGCCATAGATTAATTGCTCCATGTCAAAACAAAATGGATGTTGGCTATCCTTAGACATGGTGCATTGCAAGGAATTGATGGTCGTGATAATGTCATGAGGGGAACCTATATTACTTCACATATCCAGCTACAAATTTGGTCTAGATAATTTAAACAATCAAGAACTTCTCGAAATGCCAATCTCTTTTTGGCCATGGTGCAAGTGAGACTAGGAGAATATAGATCTTTGTTGGATTGCTAGGACCTAATAGTTGGTAGCATCAACACTGTCAAAACTACCATCGCTAATGAACATATTCAGTTGGTTTTGGCAAGTAGGATTGCATTAGAATACAATCTTGAATATTGAGATTTGAATCCTATATAGATGTTATGTTGTCGAGGCCTATTTGCACCGTCTCTTCTTTGAGGCAACTTTGCTCTTTATTGGTGGTGGACAATTTGTTTGTCATGCACTAGGTGCGAAACTTATATTGTGCTTTGACTCACTTAAATGTTGGACTTTATGAGCACTTTCCTATCTTTCTGCCTCTCCCCTTTTTTCCTTGCCTACTACTACTTGATCTCTATTGTTTGTATTTTTCCTTAGACATAACGGATTGACATTTGCAGCCAGCCATGACCTTCTTTTGTTGATTTGTTGCAAAAGATGTTTTTTTCCAAAAACATGCCACATTTAACTACTTTTGGACTTCTGAAGAGTCCAGAATTAATATGTGGAGAAGAAACATCAAGAAATAATCACTGGGAGATTGTGTAAAACATCTCAAGATCTATACAAACATCTGGAAATCTCTAGATGTTATCATCTAGAGAATTTTGGACGTTTTGTCTAGAATTTAGTTGAAAGTCCAGAAGTAATTAATTGTGGCATAAACTATGCATGCCGATCCTTTAGGGGTTAAAAGGCCATCATGTGTACATACATATTGAATTAGTAATTTACCTCTAAATGCCCTCAATCATCTCTTGATTTGAAGTTTTATAAACAACAACTCAATAAATAGTTTAACATTGATTTATAAATAGAAATAATGTATGCTGGTACGTCTTTTGCCAACTTGTATAGTAGCAACTTTTTTCAAAAACAAAAAATTTGAAATTGGTTTTCTAAAGTTATATATACGTGGAAAGGTTTGAATCATCCCATTTTGATCAATGTGTCAAAAGTTATGAAGATTTTCGGTTTGCGGGCAATTATGGATTCTCTACTCTAAAATAAACTTTGAAGTCCTTTATGTTACTGAATCTTCAATATTTTCTGAAAAAAACAAAATCTTAGGATATAGATTGTTTATTACAACATTGCAACCATTGGGATTGACATTTTTCAATTCTATAATTAAATTCTTGGCAATTTATTAGTTTAAATCATTCTCTATTACTATCTACTTACTATTTTTTTTCTATATGTTGGACAATTCCAAATAAAGTGAAAATTTTCAAGCATGGAGCCAACTTGTCTAGGAAAAAGAAGCCAAAGAAGCACCATTACAAAAATATGGGGCTTCAATAAGGCCGCTAAGCCTGGTCTCCCTATAGTGATATTATGGGAAAAAAAATTGAAAATGTGACATGGTTGCATTTCGACCACGTCAACGCTATCAGCACCACGTCATTTGAAAATATTTTTAATATTTTTTTTTGAAAAATAAAAAATAAAAAATTCCGTAATTGCACCCTGCGGGTGCCGAAAATCACGCACTCGCAGTCTTGTTGAGGCCTGAAATTTTTTGTAATGCATAATTTTGGACATTTTTTCATAGAAAAGTGAGCTGGTGAAGTGCAGCTGCCCTGTTTTTTGCAAGGTCAAAAAATAATTTCAGTGAATTTGAATGCTTATATCTTGCAATCCACACGGTGGAAATTTCTGAAATTTTTACCACATGTTTTCAAGTCAGCATGTTCTATAAGATCCTACGGTTATTTGTGTCAAAAAAAGTTTAAAAAAAAAGATTGGATACTTGGGCTAAAATTGGCAATTTTTGAGCATTTTTGATGAAATCATAGTCCTGGAACTTTAGGGATTAAATCAAATGTTGGATAAGATTACATTTGAAAATACAAATGGAAAGAAGTGCATACTAACTATTTTTATGCGGTTCCAAATATTGGTATATAATCTTTAGTAGAAAGAAATTTTAAGCATTTTTGGCTATAAAACCTAACCAAAAAAATAGAAAATTTTAGAGAGCATAAGAAGTTACAAAAAAGATTGGCTTTCACAAAATTCATAAAATTCATTATAAATATATTTTAAAAATGTGCAAGCCATGAAATTGAGTAAAAACTTTAACCAGTCATCTCTATTGACCTTGCAAGGTTTCTAAATATGATCTTAAAACAAGAATATAATTGATCAATGCATTTGGAATTGAGATTGGAAAGAACCTGAAAGGATTGATTCAAGTACAACCTCTAAAGAATGAAAAACGGCAAAATAAGGTCATTCAAAAAGTGTCTAACTTATTTATTGGGAAGAATGGCGAGTGTGTAAAGAATTATTTTGTGTGAGATTTTGCCTAGGGTTGATATACATTAAGATCCCCTTTGCACTACCTTTGAAGTCCCAACTTTCTAAGTCTTGGTTCAATGCCAAATCCCAACTTTCTTGGATTGTAGAAGGTAAAAAAAAATATTAGATGTGACACTTGATGCCTTATATGGTGTTTTTCCTTCACTTTATATTCCAAAAAGTTGTTGGAATTTGAAGGTTGAGTAGATTTTTTATTATTGCTAGATCTAATTCGGCTTCCAAGTCCCACTTCCTTAACACCAAATTTTAAAAAAAGTGCTTGCCATGTACTCCCACTGTCTTGAAATAAATCTAGGGTTTCTAAATATACTTTTTTCAAAATTAAATTTGAAATAGGCTTTGTATAACATGATTGACAACAATTGAAGCTAGTTCGAACACCTTGAAGCAAAAGAATCTATAGATGCAATGCTCTAGAGTCGATTATATACCAATTTGATCCCTGCAAAGGGAATCAAAACACAACCTCTAACCAACCAAAGGTGATGAATTCAACCTACAATTGTATTAAGCCAACTACTAGCTAACAAATTTTTTGTTGAGAATTTTTTGGAATTGAATCACAGGACATCACTGGAATTGAATACAGTGGACATCATTGGATTGTCTTGCACTAGTGTTGCTCGGAAAATGATCCAAACTAATAGCACTAGAGCAGTTTCCAAAAGGGGGAAATTTGTCAATTTTGCTGCTTGTTATCGACTTGCGTCACTTCACTATTGACTTCCATTCTTTTATACCTAGTGGAGTTGACTAGAAGCTACAGTGACTACGCAATCCCTGAAAATTAGGAGCAACTCATGTACTAATCTAGCAATTTTTAGGAAAACTCGGATTTATTTTAGGAAAAAGGGAATATGTGTTTTGGAGTGATGTAGGACTTTAGCCCCTTAAGGACCATGAGTGCAAATTTTGAGTAATGAATGAACGGAAACACATTCCAAATTCACCAAAACACGTTTTTCATCCATCAATTTTGTATGAAGATTCTTGTGTTAGTTCTTTAACATTTATATGGTATGAATTATGAAGATTTTACTTTGCAAATATTCTATAATTCAAAAGGTATTGGGAGGTCTGGCTTCAAAAAATAACTTTTCAGTGCAAAAAAGGACCCTTCAAAAATGACTTGAATCAAAAAATATAATAAAAAGCTTCAAGATTCAATACAATTAGAACCCAACATTTTAAACTTCTTTGGAAAAAAAACCTTGTAAAAATCATAAATATTCAATCTACAATTGATTTTAGAAGGAATTTTCAATTTATGGTTCCAAATTTTATTGAAAAATATTGATTTGTGTATTTGTTGATTCAACTATATAGATGTGGTCTATAAATCATATTTTTGGCAACTTTTGTTTGAGAATCATTAGAAAACATTGTTCTAAGTTGCATTTTATAACAAATCTTTATAATTTTGGAAATTTGGACGACCCCTTGGTCCTTTAGGGGTTAGACTTGGGATATTAGTAGTGTGAAGCCCCAAATCTTGATTCACTTTTTTACCAATCAAATTTTGAAGATTCACTAAGACTTGGGATTAAGATTTAACACATAGTGTGAAGTGGCCCGAAGTTTGATGGAATATTTGGTGAAAAATTATGTGTTTGTAGTGAATAAAATCACTAAATTGTTACAAATTCTTGAACTAATATGGCTTAGATTTCAAAATATCTGCGTTTAAAGTGAAAAAAACAAATTTTTTAGCACATTGCGGGACTAGAATTTTTGACTTTGAACAGTTTTAACTTAAATTTTTCGCACTATAATAGAGTTTTGAGCTTTAGATCTTTATGGTGGAGAATTGGGTCGAGAGTTAAGGAAAAACCAAATTCAAAAGAACTTAATTATCATTCTTAAAAAATTATTAAGTAGAAATAGGTACAAGATAGAAAGAAAATCTAAAACATTAATATCTTTTAGATGGAATTAAAATGTACTAATCCCAATTGTGAAATTGCTTTAGAAAGAAATTAAACCATGCAAATTGTTTTTTTTTGAAAAGTTGCAAAAATGGCATTCGGAAATGAATCCTACAAGTTATTTTTACAAGAAGATGCTCTAATTGCCCAAAAAACAAGATTGTCCATAACTTTCTTATAACAAATCCAAATGAAACAAATCAAAACTTTCCAGATAGACAAAAATAAAATCTATGAATTTAAAAAAAAAAATTAAACTTTTTGCAAATTTTATTTTGCTGCCCCCTTTCTTGTGTTTTGAGCTTATTTGGGCATAACTTTTGTTCCCAAGCTCTAATTGAAAAAAAATTATATTCTTACAAAGCTAATCACTTTTTCTATCTTCAAAGAAAGTTCCAAAAATTAAGACAAAATTCCAATCTGTAGGTACTTGCACAAAATCACATTTGTCCTTTGAAGGGACAACAATCTTTTAGGGGTTAAGTGACCATTTCAATAAGAAAATCTAATTCATCATTTAGCAACATATCACGCATTTCTAGATGGGGTCACATTTAGATCACTGGTGCTTTTGGAATAGTCTACTTTAGGGCCTCATCCCATATGAGCATTGGGCGGGTGAAGCCCACCAATAGTCGGTCAGATGGGGAGTCTCGTTTTTCTGGAACTCCCATTTGACCGACTATTGGTGGGCTCGATGCTCACATGGAAGCCCGCCCTTATTTATACCTTGGGCCTGGCCCAAAGTCTCATTTTTGTAACTGCCATGACGTGTCACTGTATCATTGTCCTGTTTTTACATATAAAAATATAAAATAAACAAAAAGGATCAATGAATCCCCTGATCCCCGGATATCCCTTAATCCCAGTATATTTGACCGTCACGTGGAGAAACTGCACTCACCGTCAGTGTATAGACTCTATCAGGGTAGCACTACCCTAACCGTACCACAATATCAATCTCCACCCTAATCCGGGTATCTCACTGTCCTCGGCAGAATCGTGACTGGGATTCCGGCAGAGCAATACCTTCGCCACCTGCGTTCCATCAGTTCCAAGCCCCCTGCACAGATTTCGATCAATCATGATCAGCTCCACTAATTCGCCGCGCGCAACAATCTCTTTTCTCACAAATTCTGTGCAGGATTTGCAATTTTTCGGATTGCCCACAAAGCGCATTCGAGCATTGGCGGCATTGTGGAAGCAATTGATGGAATCTTCAGTTAGTTGTTGAACCCTAAATTGCTGGCACCATTTGGCGCAGATACAGGAGCGGAGTCAGTCTGCCGTTGCAGGATTTGAATTCGCCAAATTTGTCATTACCGGATTAGGGTTTTGCGTGGGGAGAGAGAGGGAGAGAAAGAGAAACCATGCCCACTTCTCAGTTGCTGGAGCCCCACGAGCCCGCGAGTGAGAAGGGAGGCTTGATGTCGGGACTGTGGGAGCAAACAACTGGGAAGAAGGTCGACGGCGACCGACGGCGAGAGAAAAGCGGAAGTCTGATTCCCGACTTGTGGGATACCGCCACCTCGGGGAAGAAGGAGAAGGAGAAGCCTAGATTTAGCTTGTTTGGCGGTAGTGCTGGCGGGAAGAAGAAGCAATCGTCCATTGATTGGGGTCCTGGCGGAGCACTTGGGATTGGATGTGGTGTCGGAATCGGGGTTGGCCTCACGGGTATCTAACCCTAACCCATCATTAGGTTTGAATCTTTCTTTTCGGGTGCGTCAGTGCGTCAGTGCGTCTTTAAGCAGTTTGACTGACGAGGTGGCGTTGTTGTTGGTTCCGTTCAGGCGGAGCTGGGATTGGGGCGACTCCATGGAGCTCTCTTAGGCTTGTTTTCGGTGTTGGTGCCGGGTGTGGGGTGGGGGTAGGCTATGGCTATGGCTATGGGATGGGATTGCGGTGGGACAAACCCCCGGAGCCGACTCCCAAACGTGTTGTCATTGAGCTTTAGATGAGGAAGTCGCTTCATAATAGTCTCGAGGTATGACATAGTCCATGTCGCCGTAGAGGGAATATTCCCAATGTTACAGAGATATTTTAATTCCATGTGCACGTTTTGGCCCTCTGACATAGTTGCAGGAGTGATGAGTTCACATGAAGTGTTAAGCAAACGCTAAGTTATTTGCAGTGATGACAGTGAACGTTGGTCACATTTTACGATGCAAGTTGCGGTGTGGTCGGTGTGGTGTAGTGTTTCAACTAGGAATGACTGGAGATTCAGACACGTGCGAGAGGCCAGAAGGGAATGAGAGCCTTAAGTTAGTACTGTCGCTTAGTCTAGAAGTTTGTACACCGTTGACAGACCGATAGATAGAATATTCCCAAATTCTGGGGAGATATTTTAATTACGGAGTTACGGAGTTGTTCTCGAACATTTCTTGAACTGAGCTTAGTTTGGCCCAGTGGAAGGCCTGAGTTTCGTCATCCTAAGTACTGTATGAGGGCAACCAAAGGGTACTTGTTGTACGATATATAGTTCGTTATAGTTTGTGGTGTTGAGTTCAGGGCAAACTGTAGCCACCCTCAAACCTCTCGCCAGCAAGGATGTTGAATCAGCTACATGTGAAAGGGTAAAAGAGGAGAAAGCGCAAAAGTGTGATATGCGTCCCCACACTGGACCCCAGCTTGACACGTGGATAGGCGACTTGTTAGATAGTTTCAGGCACTGCTGAGAAGCCAAAGCCATGGAACGGCACTGAGCTCACTTCACTTCACCGTCTCTTTCTTAAAAAAAATTCGATCAGTTCTGCTGTTAAGCAGCCACCATCAGATTGCCATGGTAACATTCCCTGGAGCGTTTTTATGATTCCGTTCATTTGGACCACACTGTCATGCTTTGTGAGAACAGGTCTTAGTCCAGCTGCTGTTGGAGAATTTGAGCTGCTGCTTGACACTAAGCCTATTCGTTCACAAGGTGAGTTTCGTATCCACTTTGCTCTCCATACTCTTTTAGACTTTCTTGTAGCTGCTGAGGGAGAGTGTCTAATAGTTGCTAGCACTGTGGTGGCAATGATATCTTCGCAACTGCCAGTGCTTTTTGTGTACTTGGATCCCGTGATAGTATAAGAGGAGAGTGTCTCGGGTATTGAGTCGTCGTCTATGCTGTTATTGTGATTCCGTTCGTTGGGTGGTAGGACCCAAATGTCGGTGGCATACGTGTTGGGGATCCTGGTCGGTGAGGGATCCAAGATCGTCGTGTGAGTAAGAATATACTCTTTTCGTGATTTTAAGCATTGTGAGCAGTATGTAGGATTATGCTTTCATTGGGAGATCGCTATGAAGCTCACTGGAGGGATCACTTCCGGTACAAGAGCCAAATTCTCTGCAGTATCACCATGTATGAATTTCGTATGCAGTCATTCAAAGTAGGAGGTTGTAGATCGCAATTGAAGTGACACTAGACAATTGTTTCCATTCGAAGATCAGCCACCATTGATATACAGCCACGTCATCTTTACACCGCTTTTTAATTGAAGGTCAACTGACTATGTGAAAAGATGAGTTGCTGTAGTCAGTATGGGAGACGGGACAGTACCTAACGGTTCTAGTATCCTCTCCCTCTGTGTTTCTGATTTGGTTTCTGCCATGTCTATAGCTTAGTCTGTGTAGCTGAACGTACAAGCAACCATAATGTAGAATTCGGAAGATTTTTGTAACTTTGGGGCTCTACAGCTTGGCTTTCTGATCTGCCTTTGAATTTGGTGGACAGGATATCATTGTAGCAGTCGGAGACTTCCGTTTTTGTGGCTACAATTCGAGTGATTCCAGAAGATGCGTATCCGGAAGCAGCAGCCGTGGGGAAGTGCAGGAGGGGAATCGTCGGGTGCGACTCCTGGTCCCGGAAACCAAGAGGATGAGCTCGCGCAAAGCTGCAGAGGAGTGAAAGATAAACCTGGAGACGAAGTGCAAATGTTGAACTCGGAGGGGCTGATCGAAACAGGGTTAGATGAAGGAAGTGGGAGACAGGGTCAAGTGCCAATTGAAAGAGTGGGTTCGACTTCTCGCTTTGCTTTCACATGGCTAGACAAGCTGCGGTATTCCAAAGGTTTCACTGAAAAAGAACCGTACTCGAATTTAGAGGATTTCATAACTTCTCTGTCAAAGGATGGTGGGAGCTCATCAAAAGGAAGGACTGGAAGCCAGGAGGACGTGGTGGAAGAGAGTGACCAGAGTCGTTGGAATGCTCAGCAGTTGGCGAGATACAACTCAGTCAACTCCGAATTGAGTTCAAAGCAAGCGAGCGGTGTTGGTCCAGAGGGGACTCTTAGTCCTGCTTTAGCCTCATGTGATGATAGTTCTATGTCGGCCGCACTCGCCCAAGGTCGCCAGCTACGTAGCGATGCAAGCCTTTCGAGTGCATTCAAGCTCTCCGGTGCTTCTTGCATTCCACTCCATGATGCCATCAAGGAGTCTCTGAGTCTGGAACCCGCGTCAGCGAAGAAGAACGATAAGCAGAAAGGGGAGGGACAGACTTCAAAGGCACTTAGGAAAGGCTATGCAGGTAATACTACGGACGCTGGTTCTTAGTTTTTAGCGTTTTCCTGTGGATCGTGAATCGTGGAAATTTTTTGGCAATAATTGTTTCTGTAATTTGCGTACTTGGTATACAATACAAAAGATAATAATAATTAATAATAATTGTTGTATGCAGGGACAAGTTCTGAGAAACCTATGCATGGTGAAATTAAGAGTGGGACAATGAAGGGTCCATTTACTGATCTTTCACGCAGCCAGCTTGCCACCGTTGAAGCAGGATTGAAGCAGGGTCCAGGTAGCTCAGTAAGTACTGCAATCTGTGTGTATAAACTGGTTTCTTCTTTCTGCAAATATGGCATGCTTGTTATGTAAAATAGAGGATTAAAGGTGATGAATCCGCCTCACATGCTAATGATTGCTGATAAGTGGATTGGACTAAAACTCTAAGCTCGTTCGGCTAGAAAGGTGAAGCTCCAGGTTCAATCACGAACACAGTTAGCCCCTAAGTGCCCAGCCTAAAAAACAGAATGTCCACTTTGCAAGCTAATAATCGATTGAAGTAACTTTCAAAATATTATTCTATCCTTCAAGAATGCAGGGTACGATTTCTTCTTTCTATCATTACATTTGGGCACCTTTCTTTAAGCTTCCTGAATCGTTTATATAGCTACTACATGTATGGAAGCGGACACTTTTGGCTATGTGGGTACTCAGGGGTTTCGTTTACAGTCGCCGAATTGAAAACTTTAATGATGATTGCAGTAAGTTTTAGGGGATTACCTTAGTACAAGACCGAAGGAAGTTGCTGGACATGCCTTCATAGAGCTTCTAAAGGATGCAGACAGATGAGGGCGAATGTGTAATTGAGACTCCTGTATAAGTTACAGAGTCTCAATGCCGTGCCAGGAGACAGAATTATTAATCTTTGGCTAGAATTCTGTATGCAGAGACATGTACCCTGGAGAGGAGATTCTCTTTCTGGCATGCCTTGCAGAAGAAAAATCTGGGCATGGGACCCTTGTTCATGCTGAATGTATTTTTGCAACTAGCCCTTGAAAATTGTGCCGCAATTTCCTTAACATAAACATACAGATCCGGTAAGACGCAACCATTTTCTCCAGACTTACCAGCTGTGATGCTATGGGATGCGGCTGAACTTGGATCTGGCGTGACAATACAGTATTCCTTACAAGGAAGTTTATAAACCAAAGGCTTTATAACCGTGAGAGACTTGAGGTCTTTGAATCATTACGCTTAGTCCCGAAGTCTTGAACTGACACTCTGAATCGTTTTTCCTTCAGATTGCTGAGCCTGCAGAGACTAGAATTGAAACTCGCCGACGAAGCGAACAAATTCACGGTCCTATCGAAACAGCACAACGAAGGTTTTCATCTTTCTCCCTATAATTGGGGCATGCACTATAAGTTTGTTTTTTATTTCAAGGTAATTGATATGTATAGTGGTCCTCATGTTGAGTTAACGCCAAGTTTTTGTTAGTGACGTCGTGTTTTGCAAATCTTGTAAACTCAATGTTAATGTGATGTCAGTGTCCTAGGCAATAACTTGGTAGTCTACCGGCAACTATTAAGTCAACAATAACTGGAAATTAATTAAACACTATCTGAATATCCTTAACCAGATGAACAGTATTAACCATTAATAACATTGTGAATCTAATAGAGAGTCCTTTGAGATGTGATACAGTCTCTTTTTGCACACGATTTTGTTGGAGTCTAATACTCTTTTTGTCTAAACACTATTCGCCAATGCTACTGCAGTTTTGTCTGATTGCTTAGTCTATCCTGATCCAATTTACCTGATTTGATGATTTATGTTTCTGTGATTTTGCGTAGGTCTAACAGAAACAGGAAGATCCCCTCGTTTACTGGTAGGATTCACTACTTGTCAGTATGTACCTTTGTTCTGAGGATGGAATCTGACCGCCCATCCTTTCCGTTGTAGCTGCATTGTGGTTGGCAGTAACCACACTGGCCTATGATAGTTGGCTCCTTATGATCGCTCAAAATTTGATTCAAATTTGAGAGGGTGCCCTGATTCTTCCTTGAACTCACAGTTGGGCCCATGGACTTTGCTTCTCCTTATAAGGATGTTATGCTCACAGCCTTCAAGAACAGCTTTACCTGATAGTATTAATGTTTTTCTTTAAATTCAGATGCAGAAACGAGCCATGATCCACTTGACGCAGCAATAGCCGAAAATCCTGCTTCTGCGTTGTCAGCAGACCATCCAGCACTCCAGCCGAAAGACAGCCTCGTGTTCTCACTGCACACAATCTTTCTCGGAGCCGGCAATACCGGGCTCACAGCGAGGGAAGCCATGTCCGACGTATTGCAACAAGGGCTACCTGGTCTGGAGGAGCAAGGTGCAGTTCAATCTAGCCGACGCACGGCGAAGCTGCTCCGGAAGTCGCCTTATTATATGGAGCTTGGGGCGGGAAAGTTCGCTCTCTGCAGTGCAGTGATTAACACAGAGGAAGTATCCCAACCCAGTTTGCAAGAGAAACATGACTCGGGGAAAGCTTTGGAGTTCAGCACAGCGGATGTCAGTCAGGTATGCACACCTTAAAGCGTCCAAATTCGCATCTCAGCATGGTTCTGGACCTAATTTTTGTTATGTTTTGTTAGCAATTGATTGACGTGTTGTTTTTGGTCGCGGCTTCAGTAAACTATGAATTTGAAAAGGACTAATTATCAGTGTCCCGAAACTGAACCCTAGGCAAGAATCACGGTCAAATTTTGTGTACATTTTATGCAAGAATCCATAGGAGTGGCCTTTGGGTAACTTAACGTTCTTGCACCTCCTGCAATGGTTTCTTCTATGGGGAGAACATTATTCCAATAGTACCACTGTGGATCAATTAATCAATTCAAAGATTTCTTGCTCTCATTTCTGACTTACATCTTGGAATGGAAAGGGACCTGGGATGATGAGTTCAAGAATATTACAAAGGCTGGCAATTAGGTGTACTTACCTTCTAACCCTGACCATTCACCAGAAGCGGAGGCCGCTTGGGAATGATGTGCGTGAAGAAAAACCCCAGGACCCCGAGAGTGAAGCCAAAAGCAAGCCAGGGCGAAGTGGGCGTCCGAAGAAGCTGAAATACATGAAGCAAGAGAATGTTGGAGAGCTGGGCAAGCAATGCAACAGGACTGATGGGAAGGGATGGGTTTGCCCGTTGTTGGCCAAGCCCGGGTACCAGTTGTGCGACCATCACCTCGACAAGCTGCGCTGCAAGCCGGGGAGCCGATCGAAGAAGAAGAAGAAGAACCGTCAAGTGGCTGCAGACGCGCTTGAGCTTGAGCAGTCTATGGAGACGCCTACGGACGCAGAGGCTCCCTTGGACACAGCTGGGCACGAATAAGGCAGCGAGGGTGCTGAACCCAACCTCCTCTCTGTACACGAAGACGTCCCACATTGGAGGACATGTGCGAGTGTGTACTATCTACCATTGAATTGTAGGTACAATTGAAGGGATTGTTTATGTACCCTCTGCCTTACCACACTACTGTGCTTTGACATTAGCAGGATCGCCTGTCATGCACTTTCAAGTCCACATTGACTTGAAACTTTAGACATTTATTTCATTTTGATTTTCATTTGATTTTCATTTATTTTCATTGACAAGCACCGGAACTGATACTTGATAGTAAGCATACCATCAAGGTTGGTGTTTTGATAGCTGTTATTTTTCCTTTCATGTTATTGGTAGCGTCCTTGGTAGCTGCTAGCTGTTACTCCCATGACAAGGAGCTCTTTCTTGTTGATTGAATCGGTGTCATTATTGAATTGGCACTATATACCAAATAAAGAGAAAAGTTCTCCCTATGGCTGGGTCTATTGGTCAAATATGGTGATGTAAGTGACAAGGTTTGACCTCTCAAGGGAACGGAACTTCAGAGAAGGTACCACCTCTTATTGGATTCAGGGAAGAAAAGTAGGGGTACAGTTAGGAACAAAACTGCGTACATTTTATATAAATCCAACTTTGGCACCCATTTCCAACCAACTTAAGTCATAAGGTAACTACACCTAAAATTGCTTACATAAGCTTTGTGGCCTGACCAATATGCTCTAGAAAATGAACAACAGTTTTTGTATACAAGGGTGACGGACTGTGAATTGAAATGCAAGTGGTTCCATAATTTTTGGACGCATTGTGAATTAGTTACAAATTTTCAAAGATGCAAGGTGAATGGTGCTAAAAGTATCATGTAGGTGATGCCACAATCCATTTGATGCACATGGAGAAATGACTCTAGTAGTATCATAACATGTTATAGACAAGAAGTTAAATCAACATAAAGTAAACCCAAAATAGACCACTTGTGAGGTTGCCACCTCTACAGTACTATTAAATAGTGATGCACACTACTTGAAATGGGCCTTAACTTCACCTTATACTTGTCCTTGTAATGTGCACTATTTTGGGTATCCTCTCTGTTCATTTTCTCTTCAAGAATAGGGGTCAATTTTGAGGAGTGGATCATTTTAGGTATAGTTACCTTAAACATAGGGATTACAAGATCAAAGCATGAATCCAAGCAGTCAAGTTCATCAATGTGAAACCAAAAAATGAAAAGGAATTAGGGGTTTAAAAATAAATAACTCTGAAGTGGTTAGGATTCTTGTACTCACTTTTGTTTGCTACCTTTTGTTGCTAGTCTTTCAACTTCGGTGTCTCTTTAATCTTTGTTCCAATCACATCTTCGTGAGCTCTCTTTTGCATTGTGTTGTTTACGTTGTGTCTTTGTGTGTGGTTAGGGTTGTATGCCTCCATTGTCTCAAGAGTAAGGGCGGGCTTACATGCTGGCCCGGTTGGCAGAAAAAGCAACTAAAAGACAAACACAGTACCACCAATGATCGGCAAGCGTGGAAGGAGGAGGAGAGTTCTACTAATTTCTTGTGAGACACACACTGTAGAAGGAATATAAAAGTGCCTTCTATATTTCGGCATCGTTGACCACACCCACCCACCGATACATGTAACGAGGCCCTAAGAGCACAAGCTTTGATGCTGAACTTCGAAGCAATGTTTCTACATGAAAAGTTGCTACTTCTCTAGACATGAACTAATCTTGTGTAGTGCATCTTAGGAAAGATCTAGGGAATAAGATTAAGAGACAAAGAAGAGGGCAACCAAAGCTTTCTTACATAATAAAAGAAGAGACGTTGAGTAATTTTTGTTACTTGAAAGTCAATTTGGAACTACATCTCAAACAACAAAATTTCTTTCAAAAAGAGGTAAATTGTTTTTTGACATTCAATTATGAATTGCGCTTGAGAGAAGTTGAATTGGTGCACAAGTGCAACAAAAGAAGTCACATTTGAATTGCAAACATGTTCTTGCATGCTTGAGGTTTCCTCAAAGGTATGAGGATTAGATTGTTGATGATTGGAAACATGTAATTATTAGCAATGAGACAAAGATAAAAAGGTTTCACTTAGCTTGGAGGTCATGGTAATGAATTGGAGATGGAGAACATGTTGGACTACAACATGTCCATCAACCCATAAAAGACAATGGTGAGTTATTGATGATTTGGAGATGTGTGATAGCTTTTGGACCTAGAGCATGGTATAGAATTGAAGGTAGGATGGATATCCATTTATACAAATTTCTTTTAGAAAATTTTTTCTTGGTCTATGTAGAATTACAATTTTTGGTCTTGCAAAATGATAGTGATTCCAAGCATCCAAGCAAGATTGTGAAGAAGTGATTGGCAACTATTTTAGTTCCTTTATGGCCTACACAATTTTCAAACTTGAATCCTATTGAAGACTATTGGACACTTTTCAAACGATGCTTGTCAATGAATTTATAACACCTCCAAAAGGAATTCAAGAATTGTGGGAGCATATGTATTTTGGCATTCCAATTTCAATGAAGAGGATTGCATAGAGCTTTTTGAGAGCATGCCAAGAAGAATTGTTGTATTGAAGAGCAAGGGCTACTAAACCAATTACTGAAGATTTTGTAGTGAACTTGAACAAAATTATTATCTATATGTAGTTTCTCCTTTAGCTTTGTAGCATACTTTCTTGCTATTGATGTGATGTACAATTTTGTGTATAGCTGCATAAGTTTGCAAAGTATCATGTCCACTTTTTAGATCTTAAGAAGAGCCTATGAATTGTTGATGGTTATATGTTAAAGATGAGTTTGTGCAAAGTGTATTCAATATTGTTTGTCATTGTATAATACTTCAATCAACATTGGAAAATCTAAAATGAAAAGTTATTATTGAAACCATGTTTTTGAATACAAAGACAAATCTTGGAGTTATCATGAATACTTAGCCCTTGAAGGTATGGGAAGCCAAATTCTAGAAGCAACATTAAGATTTTTGTCTATTTGATAGAGGAGGTGCATCAATTTAGGTATAAATTGTTTATAAGAGTTGGTATTCTTGATGAATCGGAGTTTATGACAAATGACATGTCCCATTTGGATCATTATTGTACCTCCCATATATGTTAAAGGTTTTCAAAATAATAATACAATATTTTTGTACAGTGCCATATCTAATTATGATATGGTACAAATTAATATGGTTTTCCATAGACCTTTAAAAATTAATACATGTGGGAAGATGAACAAGGATGTCCAAAGACTTTGTGAATTGTACCCACTTAGCATTGGTTTTGCATAGATTTGGATTCAAATTTTCAATTTTACACAAATTCTCTGAAAGGCCTCATTTCAAAATAGAGATATAGATAATAGGTACTAATGCCTTAATGAATTGCAAGCATGTACACTAAATATCATTTTTTATATCATGTTTGAATTTGTAGAAGTTTGGTGACAATTTAATGTGTGTAGAAGTGTTTCAAAATTTGAATATTAATAGTGTAAGTGTAGGCCAATGTTGGAATATCCTTGCCAAATATTTATTTTTTCCCAAAAATAAAGATCAATAGCTACAAAAATAATGCCACATTTAACTGATTTTGGACTTTTGAAAGTCCAGAACTAATAACAGTCATCGAGAGAAAAAAAATAGTCATCAAGAGATTATACAATACATCAGGAGATCAATACCAAACATTGGAAGATCTATACAAACATTGGGAGATCTCCCGATGTTATTATCTAGAGATCTATGGATGTTTAGTCCAAAATTCATTGAATAGTCTAGAAGTAGTTAAATGTGG
The DNA here is from genome assembly GCA_963969595.1 of Neckera pumila. Taxonomy (NCBI): domain Eukaryota; kingdom Viridiplantae; phylum Streptophyta; class Bryopsida; order Hypnales; family Neckeraceae; genus Neckera; species Neckera pumila. Next base: position 4,027,404 of record OZ018415.1, on the reverse strand, counting down.
CATAATAGACTTTTTTGCAAATATTTTTTTCACTACACAATTTTTTGTTTTTTGCAAATAAATCCCCTAAGTTTTTTTGCATTTTTTTTTTAGAAATATTTTTTGCCGAGCTTGCCCTACAACCACAATATATGCTATAGAAGTGCTATTGCAAACTTGTTGCAAATGAATATTCTTTTAATATAATGTTTAGTTTCAACAAGACAAAAAGAAAATTGTTTAAAATAGAAACATCTAAAAGCAGCACTTTTTCTATCCCCACTATTTCAAAGGTCAAATGAATGAAAAACTTGATGAAACTATTAGCAAACTAAAGAAAATTGCAATCCATGTGGCTTCAAAATTTTCAAAGTTGAGAACATTTGATAGGTTACTCGATTCACCGGAAATGGACAAAGTCACTCAACTTTCATTGGTTGCTTCAAAAAAGTCTTCACCTCTCATTGGTTGCTTTTGAGAGTTGTTGTGGTTTTTTGTCATGGAAGTGTTCATTCAAGGTCATTTTTTAGGTGGAGAACGAGAAATGTTGCAATTTAGTGGTTTCTATTTTAGCTTGATGCAAAGAACATTGTACAACCTTGAAAAGAGTTGAATTGTCTCAAGTTAAGCAGTGAAGGACAAATCATGTCTATAATCTCTAAAACTTTGTTTGTTTCGTAAATTAAAAAATATATTTTAAATAATTGATATCATAACATTGTTAACCAATTCTAAGCAATCCCTTTTGCTCCCTCCAAATGCCTCCTTTCTTGAGGCATTGATGAGACCAACTTGATACACATTTATTCAAGTCAAAATGAAATAATTATATTGTAGTGTCAAAATTAAATGGACCCACAAAGACTCTAACAAAGGAAGGAAGCTATGTAGAGGCTAAATTGAATCAACTTCCATGTATCATGGAAGTGGGATACAACAACTTTCTTTGGAATTGAGGGAGAAGAAGCTTGCTTGTTATACAATGTTATAATTTATGTAATCGGTAATCATCTTCATCTTAGGTTTATACTCATTTTTTCATAACTGGAAACATGAAAATGAGATTTATATGGTTTACATTAATTAGTATGGTTTACATTATGGTTTACATAGAAACCATACTATTACATAAATGGTTAAAATAGTATGAAGCTTTAAGCAAAATAGAGATATTAGTAATAAATATTATAAAAAAATCAATGCACTTTTTGCTTGAGCTCAAATTAAAGTTCAAGGATAGTATGGCATTTTAAAGGTAATTTTTTGAGAGCTAGAAAAAAAATATTCAAAAATGAGTATTTTCAAGCAAGTATTTAAAGACATTAAATTCAAAGTACTTCAAAAATTGCAATTTTAACTATTTAAAAAAAATAAAAATGGAATTAAAAACATTTTTAGTTGAACTTGACAAAACCTAATATCGAGAAATTATAAGAAAATTAAGTGTTTGATTTTGAAAATGCCTCTCCCATAACAGTTTTATCAATTATGTTTATTCCCTTCTAAGATTCAAATAAAAAACATCTCTCTCCCTAGATACCTACAACTCTTCTTCAATTATAATTTTGAGTTACATTGGCCCAATTTCTTTGGAATAGGGAAAATTAAGGGCTTGAGTCTTATCCCATCACTCTCATGATTTGCACAAATGATATGTATAAATAGAAAATAGAAGAGGCTTCTTATAGTCAACAAAGTGATCTATCTTGCAATGTGTAGTGGTGGGACACAAAGATATAACATGCCTATTTGTGCCATTCAATCACTTCTTTGCATAATATAGAATACAATTGACATTTTTTTGTCTTCCATAAATATCATTTAATTCTTACGCAATCCCAATCAAGGATACCAGATTTTAGTTTCAAGAAAGCAAAACTTTATTTTGAATGAATTGCTTCATTTTATATTCATAGTTTTACATGAAAAACATTGGTCATGAATTTTTAAAATTCAATTGTGGAGATATATAGGAAACATCCAAACACTTGTAGAGATATATAGGAAACATCCATAAAAGAAAATATATTGTAGAGATATGTAAGAAACATCCATAAAGGACAAGCAAATGACAATGGAAATCATCCCTTCTACTACAATGTGAATCATCTACTTCAAAAAATCCAAAAGCACTCATTGAAAGTCAAATTATTGTAAAAGACCTCCCCTTTTTACACAAAATTCCAAAGATGAATAGTTGCACTTTTGTCATACATAAAAGGATTCTTTGTCATCCATCAAACAAAAAATGTCTGCAGTATCGTTTATGGGTTAATCCAACATGCCTCTATCAACTACCTTCAACAATACCTTCAACAATGAGATGCACAAATTCCACAAACATCTAAAAAGCCACCCTATCAACATCAATATTCATTCAACCTAAATTAATCCCTTTTCACTTGACAGCCTGGAGTCCAAAGAAAATGACCGACATCATTTGAAGGCGTCAAAGCATGTGCTTTAGTCAATGGTAAGTGTGACGAGGTTCAATCATGAGATGTGCAAATTCTAGAAAGATCTAAGAACCACACTTCTAATGTCAATGCCAATTCAAATGATTCCGTAAAAATTCAACCTCCCTGAAATCGAAAGAAAATGTCGTAGACAAAATTTGGATGTGTGACAAATGTGCTACAGTCCAAGACATTCCATGAAGTAGTTTTTTTTTCTTTTTTCAGAGGTCATATTAAAGAGGTCTGAGTTTAACAAAAAGCTTCACTTACATAGTACGGAGTACTAAGCTATCAACGCAAAATAAACTCCACGCAATCTCAGCCCAGACAGCACCGTGCTCCGGATCCAGTGAAGTATTTCCTCTGGAAACCCAACACAAGGGTCAGTCAGAAACTTGCCTGCAGTAGGTGCATTTGTCACAAAGCCGCGTCAGTACAGTAGTAAAGGCACACATGCATGTTTTTCACCTCAAATCAAGGATCTAGATTCCAGCATATAACATGTTACTTGAAAGTAAACCTGACTGAAGATACTGTCTGGATCCCTCATCTGGGCAGTGATTTATGTTTACAGCTGGAATGGCAATAATAATAACAATAAGCGTAGTCCCCACGCCATCCATATAAAATTGAATCTATATAAAGTAGTCATTCCCATAGTACTGTAGTACAGACGTACAGACTTCAAATTTGGCATGTTTTTCAATACTACGCCCAAACTTCTTTAATATCACATCCTTTTTCATCGGCCATATTCATATCGACTTTCTATTTTTTGGATCCTTACAGATAAGGTATTTTTAACACGCAGCATCTGGGCCGTGACATTTGGAGCGCCACTTTGCACGATACGCAGACAACACAGGCACGTCCATATACGTTCATAAAATGCCTCACTCACCCTGGCGTCCCCCCAAAATTGACTATGACGTAGGTAAATCATTCACAAGGGTTCTACAGTCAATGATAGAGTGACAAGTTTGCGGAAAATGCCAGAGAAAGTCATGAAAAAATAAAGAGGTCTGAGTGTATTTAATGAAAATCAATGTGAAAAATGTAGAAGTTACATAAAGTACAAAGACATCAACAACAGTAGTTCCACATCACTACTGACTGTACTGTGGCGTCAAGAATGGATATTTGAGTGAAACTCTAGTTTTAACACAAGTTTCTTCAGAAGGGCAAGCCCAAAAGACTCAAGGCTCAAGTTGCACAAAAAGAAAGTGAAAGATGGGGAGCTGACAATACCCAAGGAGATGTTCAAAATCTTAACCACATAGTTGAATTATGTAAAACTCGTCTTTTCAGACAAGGGCCGTTACGGAATGAAAACCCAAGGTCGAAGGCTTTTAACATCAGCAGAAGGCTCAAGTGCAAGAAGCACTGATTAAGGGGAAGAGAAGGAAGCGGAGAGAGACTTACAGAAAAAAAGATGGCAAATCCGAAGACCCCATATCTTGCCATCTCCGTTGATTTACGTGAAACCTCCCCCTCAGGGTTTGCTTGCAAGTTGGCCCTCCTCAACCAGGCAAACTCCTAAAACCCCAGCTTCACAGAAATCACACAAGCACATAGAATCACCAACCCAGAACCCCAGTTACTACACAAAACAGTAGCTGAAACTCCATCAAGTCTGCTTGCCAAAGGATTTCCAAATCCTAATCCCTAATCCTAAGCTATGGCGCTCATGCACCACCCGTCCTTGCATATACTGTACGTCGCTTTCACCGCGCGATCACCCCCTAGCGTCGCCAACACAAACAACTCCTCTGAAAATCGAGCTTCATAGAAACCTCACAAGCACATAGAATCGTTGGATCACTATGCAAACCAGTAGCTGAAACTCTATCACCCCCAAACCCTAATCCGCGCTCTGGCGCTCATGCACCATCCTTCCTTGCACATAAGTCGCTTTTACCGCGCGATCATCCCCGAGCGTCATCAACACAAACAACTCCTCCTCCACCTCATCCTCAATCGTCTCCATGCGATGCGCCATAGCCGCGGTTGCTTTCGAATCCAGCACCACGAAATCCGCGAAGCAACCAACTTCCAACCCTCCAATCTCCCCACTCATGCTCACCGCCTCGGCGTTTCCGCGCGTCATCATATAAAATGCCGTGATTGCAGGAAAATTCTGCTCCTTGAGCTGCAACACCTTGTACGCTTCCGCGGCCGTTTGCAGCAGGGAGTAGCTCGTCCCTCCCCCGACGTCCGTCGCAAGGGCAACTTTCACTTTGGCGTTCTTCGTGTTCGCGAGGTTGAAGAGACCACTCCCAATGAAGAGATTCGAAGTTGGACAGAAGGCAGCAACGGATCCCGTGTCTGCTAATCGCTGAAGCTCGCCTTCCGATAAGTGAATGCAATGTCCGAAGATCGACTTCGGGGTGAGCAACCCCGCTTGCTCGTACACATCTGTGTAGTTCTTGGCGTCTGGAAAGAGCTGAAGAACAGATTCAATCTCATAGAGATTCTCGCTTAAGTGCGTTTGCATATACACATCGGGAAACTCTTTAAGCAGCCGCCCCGCGGCTTTCAATTGCGGTGGAGTGGACGTGATGGCGAACCGCGGCGTGACGGCGTAGCGTTGGCGCCCCTTGTTGTGCCATCGCGTGATGAGTGCCTTGCTCTCTTCGTAGGAGCTTTCTGCAGTGTCTGTGAGCCCTGGTGGCGCATTGCGATCCATCATCACCTTCCCTGCGATCATGCAAGTACCGCGCTTCTCCGACTCCGTGAAGAAAGCCTCCACGGACTGCGGGTGCACCGACCCATAGGCGACCGCCGTCGTGGTGCCGTTCCGGAGAAGCTCATCGAGGAAGAACGTCGCCTTGGACTGGCAGTGGGCGGGGTCGTGGTACTTCTCCTCCTCTACGAACGTGTAGCGGGTGAGCCAGTCGAGGAGCTGCGTGCCGTAGGAGGCGATCACTTGCGTCTGAGGGAAGTGGATGTGCGTGTCGATGAAGCCGGGGAGGATGAGGTCCGTGGGGTAATGCGTGATGGGGGTTTGGGAGGGCAATGTGGGCTGCAGCGACGAGAATGGGCCGATTGCAACAACCTTGCCGTCTGTGATTACAAGCATGCCGTCGCGGAGGTAAAGGTAGCTGCCGGTGTCGCCTGCGGCCGTCGGGGCGCGCAGGAATGATAGCAACCTGCCACGGATTGCGACTGTCTGCGAGTCCGCCATGGCCAGAGTCCTCTGCTACGGAAGCCGAATGAAAGGATATCAGACGACGGAATCACCTCAACTTGTCAGATTTGCAAAACGCGAAATCAAAATTCTGCGAACACTTCAACTTTCGGTTTCCTTAGAGAAAAAATTACTGGCAGAGCTCGAATCCCATGGCATACAAATTATACACACCAGCCCTTCCTACCAGCTATGGAACCAGAAGAAAAAAAATCAGAGTACGGAATTACCTCAACTTGATAGATTTGCACAACACGAAATCAAATTCTGCGAACACTTCGAACTCTTCAAGCTAACGATTCGATTTCCTTCGAGAGAATGAACTACAGCCAGAGGCCGAATCTCATTGCAAACACATTCCAGACACGAGCTCTTCACGGCGGCCACCACCACCTCCCTTTCTCCCAGGCATCCCGGGAAAAGCCCGGGATCAAGTGCGACGCGGCGGTAGATTTCGGAATCATTGCACGGCACGCAGACATGGTTCGCCATAGCTGCACATTCTCACTCGAAACCGATGTCATCTCGCACACCGCGAATCGTCTCTCCCGTGCGAAAACGATGCTCCGAGCTGAGAACCTGCTACTGCGAATACTGAGTATAAATAGGAGTATAGTTGTTGGCGGGTAATGCGATCGGGTATCAGATATTGGAGTCGGAAGCGGTAATGGATAGGGTATGGGTGGGGATATGCACGAGTTCCCGGATGTAGGGTATCAGGTGTGGGTGTTTATATCTGTACCCTTCCGACCACGGCCGACGGGTACGATTGTGTGGAATGGAGATGGATTATCAATACTGGTAACATGTCGGTGGGTAACATGGGCGGTTATCGGCCACCAGCATTGGTGGCGGTGAAAGATTGGGAATGGTAAGGGTATATGACTCCTTGCCAAATGGCCCAACCCAGCTCTATTACACAAACTAGTGAAATTAGGTTGCCTTACCAACCAGATTACCTTCCTTGAGATAAATTACCTCATGACTCAATGCTTCTCCACATGGAAGCGCATGCAACTCTTCAAATTGGACCTTGAATTGATGCACTAATCTATATGATACATATGGTTCTAGATTGAATGCATCAATGTACAATAGTAGTAATATTTATATAGTGTGGACTGCCAAGAAATTAGTACAGGACAACCTAATTTTACTATTTTGCATAGGTATTTGCACCTAAAAACAGACACTTTTTTTTTCTAATGAATAATTGTCAATACAATTTGGAAAAGAATATCATATCACGATGTTAGCAAATGAAAGCAAAAATGAATGCAGCTAGTTTGAGATTTATTAGAGTTTGTTTAAATATAATACAAATTTTTGAAGTTGGGATCATGGGAACACGTGCCCTTAACCCTTGAACGTCGAGGCGGACGTTTTGCGTCCGATGAATGATAAGAGAATCTCCTGTGTAGGACAGAAATGCAACTATTCATCCTCCAAATTTTGTTGTGAAAAGGAAGGTCCTTTACAGTAGTTTGACTTCCAATGAATACTTTTTCATTTTTTTAAGCCAATTGTTCCCACGGTTTTGCAAAAGGGTGATTTCCACGGCCACCAGCCCGGCGTTTAAGGGTTAAATGATACTAAACTATCCTTAACCCCTAGGAGCCCAAGGCTTTTTTTACCTCAAAAAACACCCAAAACTGCCATTTCTAGAGCATTCATCAAAAAAGTTTGAAAAACTCATTTTTTGGGAATGTAACCGTAGGATCTTGTAGTTAACTTGTGTGAGAATATGTGGTAAAAATTTTGTGAGGTTTAACCGTACAGATTGCAAGATATTTGCATTCAAAGTCTTTTTTCTTTTTTTTTTCCACTATGCCCGAAAATTTCAAATGCCTTTGACAGCCATTTGCTGAATTTTTTTCCACTACAGACCTCTAATCTAAAAAAAATTCTTATGGAGAAGCATGTTAGGTATGTGCATGCCAATTTTCAAGGCAATCCAAGACAATCCCGACATTCAAAAAAATTAAAATTTGCCACTATGTCCCAAGAAATGACAATACACTAGGCCATTTTCAAATAATTTTACCCATCACAGATTTTTTGATCTAGAAAATCTGAATGGTGGATTGAAAGATGGACTTGTACTTGAGAAGTAGGAAGAAAAAAAAATGGAAAACTTCAAAATCTCTAACATCTACAAGCTCATAAAGCCTAATGTGACCTCCCAATAGGCACAACAATAGCCTCTCTTGCCACCTCTCCTCTCTTGCCACCTCTCCTGCCCCTTGGGAGTCAAAGGCAAGGGTAGCAGATTCTTGAATTGAAATTTTTATTCAATCCCTCATAACTTTTGGAGGATAAGTCGGAATTTGCTGAAATTTATGTTCCCGCAAAGCTAATGTGATTTCCTATCTCCCAAAAAAGTGTCAAAAAATCATGTGAAAAATTGAGGTCACATGAGCTTGCCCCAAATACCAAGTGTCCTCTGAGGGGACACTTGGGCTTTTAGGGGTTAATTAGACATCTTTAATCCCTAAAGTCCCAAAGTCCCTTCAAGGAACTTAAGAATTCAAGTAGACTTGGATGACCCTAGTTTTGGATATGATTTAACCTAAAACTCTTTTTGAAGATAGGAAATTGCATTAGCCTTTTGGGAATACAAATTTTATTTTATTTGTGCCGAGGAGCAAAGTTATGCTACCCTAAGTTCAAAAAGCAAATCGTTGGGCAATACAAAAAAAATCACAAAAATTTGATTTAAATTTTTTTTTTTTTTCAACGATTATATATTTGTAATTGTGATGTGAAAGTTGCGGAATTTTTGAATTATGGGCTATCATTGCATCATCTTGAAAAAATAACTTACAAGAGTCATTTCTAAAGTCAATTTTCACAATTTTTCAAGAAAAAAGTTCCACATGTTGTAGTTCCTAGCAGCTTAGGTAGCTTTCTGCCAAATAATTAGTTAAAGTGCAAATAATTGTTCTAAAGACAACCCAAAAAATAATATATTAAAATCGAGCAATTTCAAAATATAAATAAAATGAATTAGGCATTCATCTAAATTGTTTTTACAATATTTAGATGATTATTGTTACTTTCATCTAAAGCAGCTATATTCACCTAAATCTTTACCTTGACCTTCAAACTCTAAACTTTCTACCTTGTGTCAGGATTTGTTGCGTGTAATAAATAAGTTTTGTTTATGATAGATTGTGCTTAAGAATGGTCATGGCAAGGCAAAAAACTTTGCAATGTACGTTTATAGTCATTGACAACTAGTAAGAGATCTAAGCAAAATTTTAGTCAAATGCTAAATTTTTAGATTGTAGCCTATGCAAATTCAATTTCTATAAACTAGGTAATTTTTTTTATATATTTATTTTTTGAGCAAACTAGGTCAATAACTTTTCAAAATTTAGGCACCCTTCTAATTATTTACTTTTTGACTAAGCTGCTAGGAAGCTAAGGGAATTGATTGTGTTTCCTAAAACAATCTCATGTACTTCAATTCCATCAATCTTAGAACTATTAACCATTTAGTCTTTCTTTCTATCTTGTACCTACTTCTGCTCAACAAATTTTTTATGAATGAAAATCAAATTGTTATTTTTGAAAAAATTCCCCCAACTTTCAACTCAATTCTACAATATAAAGAATTAGAAATTCAAAATTAGTAGTACAAAATTTTTAATTAGGATGATTCAAAGCCAATAAAAGTTGTCAAGTGTGGTGCAAGACAACTTGTCTTTTCACTTTAAATGGACATATCTTGCAACCTAAGAGGTCAAAGTTTCTAAAATTTCTTCCAGACGTTTTTAGAGCTAGTGACACCAAGACTACATACCTCAGGTAGGAGGGAGATACTATACTATCTAATAATAGGGCAAGGATTTGTGTTGAAGTGGTATATAATGTTTTATGGATGTATGGTGAATACCCTAGTATTGTCAAGATTGTGATTAGGTGTGATTGTGAGGGATTAAATCATTCCATTCTATATTGCACCCCATTGCTTGAGGGTAAGCCCTCGAGGGGATTATAAAATATTATGGCTAGACTCAACTTTAAGATTTTTGCCTTGGAAAAAAATGAAAAAAATGAAAAATATGATTATACATCATCAATGCTCAAAATTCTTAGAATCTAAATTTCATATATGGAAGTTGAGAGTCCAAGCAAGATTGTGACCACAAAATTACCTACCACAAATTGGAATTGGAGAATCCAAGTAAGTTTGCAATTTACAAAATTACCTACCACAAAATTAGAATTAGAGAGTCCAAGTAAGATCATGACTTACAAAATTACCTATCACAAATTTGAATTAGAGAGTCCAAGCAAGGTCTTGACTTACAGAATTACCTACCACAAATTGAGATGCACTATATACATTTAATCGGCAAGGTAAAAATCTTGTAGTTAAACCCCCTCAGGTAACTAGGGAGAATTGACCCCCTCATTGTCCATAATTATAAAAAATTGCCCCCTATTTTGTGCCCATTCTTTTGGTATTTCTTCACCGCTCCTACTTAATTTGGGGTCTTTGAATGCAAATACGAATTCAAAATTTCAAAGTTTTATCATGCATTGCAAATAAAAAATCTTAGTGTTTCCCACTGCGGGACAATGAAGGGGCTAAGGTGGGTACACCCAAATGCGCCATTGACCTTAAATTGCCATCTATATTTTTTGTACACCTCTGAAACCAGTCTGTATCTATGTGAAAGAACGCTTCTAGAACCAAACTTTATTCTTTAATAACTTTTGCATCCAAATACTTTAATACAGTTTCCAAATGCTACGTTCTTTGGTGCGTTGGAACCTCCTTTCCCTTGCCAACAAGACAATATGAAAATCTGACCAGCCTGGTAACAGTAACTAGGCACAGTACCAATTTGTGGCGGTTTTGGGTGCATCCACCTTAATCCTCCCTAGGTTGGGAGAAGCTTCTCCCCTGTGACGGGTATCAACGGTATGTCTCTGTCTGTGGGTATGTGTGGAGCGGGGCAGACAGACGGGTATTTTTTGTCTGTAGAAGAGATCCGGGTATCAATCAAAGTGTGCAGACAAACAAGCACTGTGGGGTCCTTCCAGTGGAAGCTGCTGAAGAAAAGTCCGAGAACCGTAGCTGGCGGGTCAACAGGAACAGACCGCGTCGGAGAAGCTCAGAAGCGCCGAGAAGGGGGCCGTAGCTTTGCCTTGCTACCCAAGCATTAGCCTCGGGCAGGAGGGTCTCTGCCCGCGAAACAAAAAAAAACACGTCTCGCAGCTCGGCTTCAAGGTCGACTCAAACCCAAAAAGAGTGCCCAGTTCTTTTGTCTCTGTCCGTGAGGTTGTGAGAGAGCTCTGCGCTTCGGTGCTTCTCGTGGTGCCCCCATGAGAGTCATCACTTCCTTCGAGTTACCTCCAGCCCCTCCCCCCCCACCTCCCAATTTCTAGCTCATTTGTCTGTCTTTCTGCGCTTCGTTTGGTTGTTGCTGTGTTTGTATCGTCATTGTGTTGCGAGTTTTTTCTGTTTTGTTTGTGGGTTGTTTCTTTGGGGTTTTGGTAGTGGCGAAACCCCAGGACTAGTGGGCATTTTCGAATTTTGAGAGAGACCTGAAAATTTGAAAAAAGATTTGAAGTGTTTGTGTGTGTGTAAGTTGTTTCGTTGGGGTTTTGGCAGTGGCGAAACCCCATTTAGTGGGCATTTTCGAATTTGAGAGACGAGAAAAATTTGAAAAAAAATTTGAAGTGTTCGTGGGTTAGTGAATTGTGTGAGTGTTTGTGTGAGTGTGTGTGTGAGTGTGTGTGTGAGTGAGTGAGAGAGCGAGGAGATTTTTGGAGCTATGGCGCAGCGACTGCCGCCTGGTTTTCGCTTCCACCCGACGGATGAGGAGCTTGTTGCGTACTACTTGAAGAAGAAGATCAATAGAAGTCAAATTGAGATGAACCCAATTCGAGTGGTGGATCTCTACAAGGTGGAGCCCTGGGACTTACCCAGTCTGTCGGCGCTTGGGAGTAACGACCAGGAGTGGTACTTCTACAGCGCGCGGGACCGGAAGTACCCGAATGGCTCCCGCACGAATCGCGCGACGGAAATTGGCTACTGGAAGTCGACGGGCAAGGACCGCACGGTGCGATGCGCGAGGTCGACGGGTATGAAGAAGACGCTCGTCTACTACAAGGGGCGAGCTCCCCGAGGGGAGCGAACGGATTGGGTGATGCACGAGTATCGTATGGAGGATAAAGTGTATGAGAATTTGACAGGGCGGCAGGAGCCGTATGTTCTTGCGCGCGTCTTCAAGAAGAGCGGCGCGGGGCCGAAGAATGGCGAACAGTACGGTGCTCCGTTTGAGGAGCCTTCCAGTCCTCCTCTTGCCGAAGAGGAAGAGGCGCCGGCTGAAGTAGTAGCAGCAGAAGTGAAGGTGGAGCCAGAGACTGTAACAGAAGATGCTGGAAACGATGCGTCGTTTTTCTTCCCTGAGGTCGCCATGGAAGCGTTTATGGCAGGGGAAACGACCGTAGACGAAACTTGGGCCGATTTCCCTGAAGTTCCTGAAGATTTCAGACCGAGCAACAACGACGCGATCTCGTTTCAGGAGGTTCTGGATGCGGTGCAAACGCAGCCTGAGGAGGAGTCTTGGAAGGAAGCTGTCATTGACAATGATCTTATGTTCGGTGAAGATTTTCTGAACGGCAATGATGGCCTGGCCAGCGATGCTCTCAATGTCGATTCGCTTGATTTCGGGATGCCTGTAGGGACTGATGACTACCTGGAAATCAATGATCTGACGTCGGATGGATACATGCCCGTTGGGTCGGAGATTCAGTTGCGGCCTCCGCGAAGCTTAAGTGCCATGCCGATGCAGTTCGATTCCCAGGGCGACACGGCTCGGCGCATGCTTTTGATGCGCCCCAACAACCAAGCTTTCCACGAGGCGGACAGTTTCATTCCGAGGATGCTTCACAGCAGTGCTTCCTCTCGGGATTTGTCACAGTTTGCTGATCTTGCATCATCGAGCCTGGAGTTTCAAAGACCTTCCGAAGGATGGTCCACTGATGGAGAGCTTTTAGACGATTATTCGACACGGTTGATACGTGAAGGTATTGAGAGATTCTGAGTCATTATAGACTCTGCCTTTTTGAAAATTTTGGGCTGTACGAGCTTCGGCAGACCCCTTTTGTGTACATGAAACTAACTACAGGATAGTTACGAATCGAACTAACTTCAGGATAGTTACAGAGATGGAAGTCTGGTAGACGCGAGGACGAGGAGAAGTCGTAGTAGGATCATGTGAATATCAGGTCGGAAGCAAGGTAAGGCGAGTGATGGAGTTTTGGTATCATGCGACCGTGTGTGAAGAAGACCTTCGTTGCAGCGGGTTTTGATGGGAATTGTCCCTGTGTGCAGATTTCTTCTCGAATTATGAAGGTATGCTGCCTTCCACATCAAGCAGAGAAGATCCACAACGTGCTGTGGATGGAAGTTTGCCATCAGAATTGGATGTGTCATCTCCTGCTGCAGAGTTGGATTTCCCCGCTTCGTATTACTGGCAGATGCCTGACTTTGTGCCTCCAGCTCCTCCTGACAGTAAACTAAAACAACCGTCCTCTGGGAAATTGTCGGCAGCACTGGATAAGCTGCTGCCGATTCTCCCTGCTTCTGCTGCTGAAATGCCTAGCTTCAGCAGGACTTTTGTGAAAGCTTCTGACACACATGTGACTACGTTTACCATCACCTGTTCAAGCTCTGAAAATGGTGCCAAGACTGTGCAGGCCGCTGTGGTGAATTACGGGGGCGGGAAGTTGCAGCAGGAGGTCATGTCATGGAAGCCTTGCACCGTCGAAAACTGCAAGCAAGAGTGCTGTTTGCGGAGACCACAACAGCAGCAGCTCCAACGAAAGGTGGCTAAAGGCTCTTGGAGTGGGTTTGGGTTTGTGTTCTTGTTGGGAGTCGTCTCTGCTCTCATTTGGTTCTTATTGCTGCGAGGCACATGGCGAATTGCGCAGACCATGATCAATGTGGTTTTGTAAATTTGGACTGCAAGTCCTGCAGCAACTGAAGCCCCTGCACTGGACTAGCCTTGTGCGGGGGACCTGTTTGCAGTCATTGCAGGACTTGCTCTTCGAGGTGCAGTGTTTAGGTTGCAGGATCTAACATTTTGCACTCCTTGCAGAATATTTAGTTTAGCCGTTGTTCCGTTGCCACTTGGGTCTCTATTCAATGTAATACGGTCGATTGTGCACACATTTGAGAGCCTCACTGGAGCCTTGAAAACCCAGTGACTGCAAAAAATTGTTGGAGCGAAATGCCCAACCCTGTAAATTATTTCATATACCGATACTGTCACGTTGCAAAATTTTCGCTGTGCATTTTTCCATGCCAATTAGTGCAAAGTTTTTATTGCGGATCTTATGCGATGAGCTGGGAACTTGAGCAGCTTTTCTTTGGACATTGCAGCGGGTTCAATTCCTTGTGAGAGTTTTTTAAGTGAGTATTAATTGTAATGTTCTTGCAAAATTGCAATCTGAGTCCAATCTGACTTCCTGGATTATCAAGAAAAAATTTATGATGTACTCTGTATCTGTGACACATATCTGTTTATGGTAGTCATGGATTGCGTGATTGACAAGTGTGCAGGGTATCCTTAGAGAACGTCTGACTGATGACGCTTGAGTGCATCTGTTATCAGTGACATCTAAACTTACGTGTTCATGTTTAACGAAAATTCACACCTGTTACATATAATTTTCATTTAAAAGTCGGCACCTTAGTACCGTATTCAGCAAGCAAGTAGCCGCAGGGGAGTTTTTAATGTCTACGAATTCGAAATTCTGGAACTTCAAATTCTGGAACTTATTATACCGCAGTTGTCACTTACACCCGTACTTCATTATGTCACATTCTGGAATCTTCTAAGAGTATGTTTTATCACTTTTAGAATGTGATTGGGAGGAAAAACGTTAAATCGTGCCATCCTTTGTGGGCCCAGCAGGGTAAATTTGGGTTTCACAAGGGTAAAAGTAAATAAAAGCCCCCTACATTTGAGCCGTAAATTTGGCCAGCAGGGCCCACAAAGGATGGCACGATTTAATGTCCTGCGATTGGGAGTGTCCATATGTCACGTTGGAACACATGTGAGTGGGCTTTTTTCGGGGTCTTGAACTTGACAACTGATGAGTATTCATAACGTTCTCGAAAATCAATGTAAAAGACACCATTGCGGTCAAATGGCCCATGATGGACACCTATGGTAGTTATGGAGTAATTAGTGACCTCAATAAGTACTTGCAATTTTTTAGTGTAAAATTCTTTGTAAAAATTGATTTTTTAGGTCTTCTATGTTTGAAAATGTTGTGACTGCATTGGGTAGGAAGATGACCATATTGGATTCAGATTTTGTTGGTCATCAGGTGGCCTACAGACCCCTATGGGCTGATCACTTCAAAAATTCAGAACTAATTCATACTTGGTCCCAAAAATATAATTTCAAGTGTCCTCACTGTCTCTCACATTTATCTTTGTGTGGGAAAGAATTTGAAAAATTTCAGCAATGGCATGAAGGTAGATTCCAAAGTTTGACCACAATGGGCTGGTTTACCTTAACTAGAACTAAGGCCAACATCCTTGGAAACGACGTGAAAACCAGCATCAACCCTTTAACCCCTAAACATCTCGAGTCTTCTCCAGAATTGACAACATGGAAACCAGCATCAACCCTTAACCCCTAAATGTCTGGAGTCTTCTCCAGAATTGATGATTTGTAAAAAATCATTATGAAGTGCTATTTGGAAGGATGTTTTGGAGTTGATATACACATAAAAGTTGTAGATTATGAATTGTAGATTCCATCCATACAGTTAGATTCAGCAATGCTGTCACCAATATTTTTTTATAAGTTTTGAAAGGGAAAGTTAAAAATTCCTTCAAAATTTGATGACAAGCAAAATATTATCATGTTTTTTATTACGATTGGTTAGGATGGATTTGAAATTAGGTTCTCTTGACATGGTGATTTTTGAAATTTTTGTATTCTTAAAATTTGTGACCTCATTTTTACACATCCAGTTTTGAACTAGAGTCAATGTAATTTTGGCTTGGTCAACCACTTGACATACTTGCACATTTGTAATTTTAGAAAAATGTGTACTCTAATAATACCAGTTCCAACCATTAGATAGGACAACAACTTGATAAAGTATCTTCATGAATTAGGATGACTTTCATCTATGCAGTATGAGAGAGAAACAAGAAATTGGACGTCCAAGTGCTTCAAGGATAATTATAAGGGAGAAGAGGAAACAATGCTAAAGCTGCTCTATCCCTGTAGCAATGGCTTGATTTCCAAATAGGGCTAGTCACCATGAAAATCAAAGGCAAGGCGGATTTGGAGCCATTAAATTACCCATGAAAAGATGAGCCTATGACCACGTTTTCAAAACTTAAAAAAAATCTTTGTGTATGCTTCCATTTTGCAACTACATGTGAATTAAATTTTTTGTATTTATTTTTTAGAAATGTAATTACATGTCATCCAATTTGTAAAAATACAAAATATACATTAAAAATCTGAAATTTTCTCCATATTTGTATATTGTGGTACAAAACATTATGGTATAAAGAAATTTATCTTATCATTCTAAAATTAGATATCAACACTCCATGGTTATAGGCCCAAAGTTCAAGTTGCAATACACTATTGAATTTTAGGAATTCTTCAAAATCTCAAGCTAGAGTAAAAATAAGATTTGATAGGCTTCATTTTATTAGGTTAGATAAAATTATCAAAAAAACATTTTTGTAACTAAAATTTAGATAAAGAGAAAAGAATGGAAGTTGCTAAAATACACTACATGGTGATCTATGGATTTGCCATTTTTTTGTGTAGGTAAGTGAAAAATTATTTCAAAGAGGGAAAATCCAATCCCATTCTTTGAAATTGAATTCAAGCAACTTCTCAAAAAAAAATTGAATGAAAAAAAAATATTTTTCCATCCAAAAGGCCTTCCTCAAATCATCCAAACGTTACAAAATGTCCTCTCAAGCATTTTAGTGTTTAAATGTGTTTTATAAATCTATCTTTGTGATAGAGAGAAAATGGAGAAGATGGCTAGGTAGAGATACCCCAGAGCACTAGGGTAATTAATTTTGGTCAAGAAGAATACAAAATTTATTCTTAGTCCCTAAAGGGTAATATTATGGAATTTTTCAAATCCTTGGGGGCAAGGTATTGCTAAGCTAAATCTTAAAAAAATAATCAATTTTTTGAATGGAAGAAGACATTTGTAGAAACTCTTTGGATATATAGTTTTAAAAAATCAAAGCTTTGTTGTGTAATTACAGATTGTCATACACAACACATTGTGTAACTACAATTGTCAATCAAAACATCAATCAAAATCAACACAAGAGCGTGTCAAAAACACCCTCTCAAGTTCCCCCCCCCCCCCCCTAGCTGACAATGTTGCCCTGACAAGGAGCTAGGACTCTGTACACAACAAATGTAGTTGGATTCAAATGCCATGATGAAATATCTATACAACAGCTCTTCACATCTAAATTGAGGTTGTGGATCAGCTAACATGTTGTTAAGTGAGAAATTTAGCAATCTACACACACACTACAAGTGTAAGCAATAATCTAGAAGTTGAAATTTATCAATCCACTCAAAATTGCTACCACAAGCAAGAAAATTGAAAATTTTGAAGAAAAACTCTCACAACTTTGTAAGTTTTTTCCTCCACTTCCAATCACTCTAAGAACAATCTAAAATTGCTAGAAAATGCTTGAGAGTACCTTCAAACCCGTGCGACACTCAAGAAATTGGTTTAGCCTCCTCCTTAATAATTTGCTACACCACAAAGTTGAAGAAGAGGATTGTTGTCAAGTGAAAGATGTAGCAATCTACACTCACAAAGTCAAGCGGCTCTCACTCTACAAAGGGAGAATCTAAGAATACAAATGTGAGAGAAGAAGTTAAGACTTTACTAAATGATAAACCACCATCTCCAAGCAAAGCCAAGAACTCACAATCCTCTCCAAAAACACTCACAAAACTTGATTTGACAACAATGTCAAATCAAGGAGCTCTTTCCACCTACACATACAAACTCTAAGATGGATGAACTCTAACATGTAGATGAAATTCATCCGAAACTAAAATGAACTCCTCCTATAAGAATTTAAGTAATATTATAATATGATGTAGAATGACCCCGATGTCCCTTCACGTGACAGCTTGGATGCAAAGGTTATACAACTTGACAGAATAGGGGCAATGGAGGCAATCACTTTGTGGAGCTACCCATAAGGCCTCAAGGAAGCTCGATTGCTGGAGGTCAAATTTTTGGGAGGTGAAGGTGGGCCAATGTTAACCCTAAAAGGACACCGCAGACATTAAGTGTTAGATGGATGACAAAGAATCCTTCTATATAAGATAGAAATGCAAATGTTCATCCTTGGAGTTTGTAAAAAAGGAGAGGTCTTACACAATAATTTGACCTTCAGAGTGCTTTTGGATTTTTTAAGCAAATGATTTACATGTATCTTAAAGGATGATTTCCATGGTGATTAACCCAACATTTTGGGCGGTTAAGAGTTTATCTGATTTAAAATTGTCTAAGATAGGAGGCTCTTAAACCAACCATCTAAGGGATAATGGACCTTTGTAGGAAAATTAGTAGAGTATAACATTTTTCACATATTTTTGGTAAAAAGAGAAAAGAGAAACAAATCATTGACAATTTAAATTGCAATTTTTTAATTGAGAATGAGTTAACTATGAATTTTCAAAGTGAAAGGTGCATAGGTAGCTATTGGTGCTCATAGACTGGACCAATCTTAATCAAAATTAGACTTTGAATGAAGCACTTCAAACTTAGAATTTTTTTATAATTTTGACTCTCAAAAAATGATCCACATCATGCTTTCATTTATTTTAGCCTTACATGAATGTATAATTTACTCAAAGGGATTATAAACACAATTAAAAAGCAAAAAGTACATTGAAGGAATTGTGATCTATTTTTGAAACTCTCTGCACTATTCATGACAGTTCTACTGGAAGATTATAATTGCCCCCCCAGCATTTGAGCCTCCGCATTAGATGTCTTTTAGCTCCTTTGGAGGATTGTGAGTTCCCTGATCTGCCAGGGTCGGGATAACAGCCTCGCAGCAGTCCGCGGCTACTGCATGATGTGGCAAAACGATTGCCATGTCATCCAAAAAAAAAAAAACTGTTTCTTTTTTTCATTTTCAAATTTTTTTTTTTTCTAAAAAAAAATAAGAAAAAATATGACAGTAGATGTTCCCAATCTGCCAGGGGAACAACGTCGGGGGAACAGGCCTGAAATAGCCCTCTAGCCCCCCCAAATCTCTTCTAATGGCTACCTTATGTCAATGATTGAGGAAGACCAACAATGCATTTGCACTTGGACCCTTGATACTGCCACATCTTTGTGGGAAATCATTTTTTTAAAGTGATTTCTTTTCCTAATGAGAGAACAAACATTTATCTTCATAGTCACCTTTTTACTGTAAATATGTGGAAAAGATATGAATGGAATTTTGTCCACAAAATGTGCTAGTGTATTGTCATTTCTTTGGATGTGAATCTTTGAAAAAATACTGACACTGATCCAACCCCTTTGCATACAAGTACTTGGAGGCCAGTATACACTAAGGCTACACCAAGGGACCAAAAGCACTCTAGAATACCCCACTTAGTTCAATGTGACCATGTAAAGCAAGAGCCCAAGACAAATAATAGTAATGGCACTTTGCATAGTCTTGGTATAATCCAAGAGAGATCATACCCGAGCTATATTTATTTATTATTAGATCTAACATTGTCAACCACAAGATCAATTAAATTGTCAAAATCTATGGTTGTGAGGTTTTAGCCTATCATGGTCTCCTAGAAATTTGTTCGTCCCTTCTCAAAGAGATGTTCAAGAAAAAAGCTCCTAGAAATTGGCAAAACATTTTCAACTTTCATTGGCCATGTAGGATTTTAGGTGGACTTTTCATCCATAAAAAAATGCCACGGGTCTTTCTCTCCACCAATCACTACTTAGATAGTTCTAGAGAGCATTTGGTCCGGCCTTTCTGCAAATCCGCCCTAATTCACATGCTGGACTCTCCAACTCCATGAATTTTCATCCTCTGGTATTCTGGTAGTGCAGAAAATTGAATACATAAGTGGTCAAAAGTTGTGTAATCTTGTTAACAAGGTAAAAAAAAATTCAATTTTCAAATGTTCTACCGTAATTGTAGGATAGGGACTACTCTCTTCCAAATATGTATTTTAATCCAAAAATAAAGTTTGATAGATGCTAAAATTAGAATTTCTCCACCAATATTCTTTTTTTCAACAAATTTTTTTTTTGGATTTAAAAATAATGGCATCTATTTCTAGAATTATTCCGCCTCCTTTGCCCAAAAACTATGGTAATCTTTCAATTTGTGCTGTGAAGGTTGCTAAGATTTTTAGGATACCTACTTGTAAAATTTTTCATTCATATTGTACAGTTGAATTTGGAAATAAGTTCATTTTAAAATTTAGTTCCTTGGAACTAGAAATGGTAGTTTTAGAGTATTTATGGTGAAACATAGTCTAAAAACCTTAAGGATTAAACATTTAATCAATGCCTTGTATTGAAATTCTTTTTCATTTGTGTCAAAGAAAATGAAAAAGAATTTAGTCAATTTAGTGTATAGTGGAAAATACAATATAAATGACCATGCCATTATTTTGTGTATTATCACAATGGAATAAGCAAAAAAAATGTAAAAAGATAAAATTCATTTATTCTAGTACATATGTAAACAATCTTTTTTTTATTATAGTATACTGCAATTTGTGTGACAAAATGCATTTCTTCAAGCAATCGATAGTAAATTAACATTAAACCATAAGGACTGAGTGGAGGCACATTTTGAACAAAAATTGCCATTTTTTTGGGAGGTAAAAAAATAAAAAAACAAAAAAATTTCAATCATTCAAGTTTGTAGTGGAATACCATTGGAATGTGTTGAAAAGATTTCAAAAACTTTGACCACACGAATTGAAAGATTTTAACATTTAAAAATAAAAGTTAGTATTTTTCTAATCTTATCCAACAAGGTTAACCCCTAAAGGACCATCATTTTAGAGGCCCAAAAGTGCTTCAAAGTACTCATCTCCAAAGCAAAGTCAAAATTTTCATCAATAATTATTTTTTAACAAATCCAACCGGAGGACCTTTTAGTGGACTTGTTCAAGTACATTCTCCTAAAACTATAGAGCAAATATCACTACCTAAATTTCAAATTGTAGGCTTCTCTAGCCCTTTCAAAAGGTGATGTTTTGTCTTTCAACATTCTTAGAAAATAACTCATATGTCTTAAATAACTTGTGTATTTTGTCAATATGTTGGAAAATGGGTTGAGAATATTTAAAAAAAATTTAATTCAAATTTTTTTTATATTCATCTTTAAAAATATTGTAAAGTGGAAGGTTATATTGAATGAAAGAAAAAACTAATATGTTTATAACTATTACAAAAAATTGAGAATTATTAATCTCAATGGTGAAAGTATTCTAGTAAACAATTCATATCTAATTTTTTAATTTTTATTTGAAAATTTTCAAAATTAAGAGCAAAAGACAACTTTAAGTATTTTCCTACCTTCATTGCCTTGCAAAATAAAACTCTTCATAACTTTAACCTCATTATTTGGAATTGAATGGTTCAAATTCTTTTGAGTATTTATCAATCTACAAAATCTCCAAAAAATAATTTCTTAGAATAAATATTTTGCTGCCTGATTTGACATTGAACTTAAAAAAAAACGTTCTTATTTTTACAATATTTATCAAAATGACGTGAAATAAATCTTCACACATAGATTATGATGAGTAGAATCCATCCTAATTTTTTATGCAAATCTTCCAAATTATGAAGTCAGCAGAGCTGTCCAAGTTCTCAAAAAGCTCAAAGTGGATTCCCTGGTCCTTTAGAGATTAATAGAAATTACCTCCTCCTTGAATGAGAATTTTGCATTAAACATGACTTTTTTGATAGTTGCATTCTATATCATGTTAGTTACATACTTGTCAAATTTTAAAAGTAGAGGAGGAGTTTTTCACATGTTGTCTAAATTTCTTGAAAAGTTCATGGCAACATAATTCTTGATCCAGGCACCTAATTGAAAAAATTAATTATAGTCCCACTAAGGGGATATATTTGTTTACACCTTATGTCTAAATTTCATGAATATTCGACCAAAATTGACTTTGTGTGCAACTACCCAAATTTTTTTATGTATTGAATAGTTACTTGGTCCTTTAGGGATCAAAGATTGACACAAATAGACCAATCAATTTTGTTGGCAAAGCTATTCTAAAGATCTTGAAGTTGCCTCGTTGCAAAATTTGGATGAGTATTTTAGGACATATAGGATTCCATGTCATTTTATCATCCATTTGAACCTTGGTCACTCTTCATTTAAAAGGGCTAGTATAAAATGCCTTTGACCAACCCCTTCTTCTCCACCAATCTCAATGTTCCAAATGTTTTAGAAACAACCCTTGGACGCTAGTGTAAAGAGGCTCAAATAAGGTGACTTTTGAATAAGCATCCAACCTTTAGCACACCCTTCACTTTGGAATTAGGTGCAGTTTTTTTATTTTTTTATTTTTTTCATTTGTTTTGGGCAATGCATAAAGCAATCTTTGTTGAAGTGATGCAATTTTTTACGTCTATATAAATAGGCAAAACATGCAACATACATATGAAATTTAACTTATTCATCCAAAAGAGTTTACATTCTTCCAAAATAGAGTGACATTTGTCTTTAGAATATGCAGCAAATCAGTATTGTTATCTACTAAAAATGGGGGAATATTTCACAATGTTCAGGTAGTTTTTTGAGTTTTATCAGCTATTTTCTTTCAATTCCCAAATTGAAATAGTTTTCCAAGAACAAAATCTAGTAATTGTCCCTACTTTCTACTCAAATAGCTACTCATAGAATTTTTAGAGATTTTTTCAATGGTTATTTGCAAATGTTTTCTAATTGCAATCAGGCCAATTCTTCCCGAACATTGATATTTCACCTAATATTCCCCAAAAAAATTGTATTGCTTTTGAGCAACATATCCCTAAAATCACACACGTTGATTACATGTTACCATCGTAGGCTTACAAGGCCTAACGAATGTTGTTGTTGCCACTTGTAGTACGCTTCGCTTTCCCTCCTCAAGACAGCATCTGGAACCCTGAGACCCTTCCCCAGCATAACATTCCAGATTGAAGCCATTGACGACGGACGCAATCCCTAGCAAGCAGTATCAGAATGTCCAGGAACACTGAAATTGCGGTAACAAACTTGTTGCATTAGAATTGGAAGAGAGATCAATCTGAAGTCACGTCAACGGAAGAACGGATCATTAGAATTCTATCGAATTGCGAGATCAAGTCGGTGTTAGATTCCATTGCCCATTGCTTAGTTAGGGTGTGTGTCGAAGCAGGATCGGAGCTATGGCGCAGCAGGCTCGACGTGCGAGTGCTCTGCTTCTTCGCCGCTGCAGCAGCTTCCTTGCAGCGGATTGTGCTGTTGCTTCCCCGGCGAACCGAGCTCGTGGCTTGGCGTCGTTGAGTCTTGTGAGCTTCACCAACAAGGAGCGGACGAAGGGTTCGAGGGAACGACCGAGATGGAGAGTGCGCGCGGGGGCGGTGGTAGGGGGGACTGCTGCTGTGGCTGCTGCGGTGACGGGGTTCATGAGCTTGCTCCCTCCGTCTGTGACGTGCTGTGAGGCTCTCCAACAGATTGAAGGGAGTGGGAGCGTCCAACAGTCTGCTGAAGCGGTTGTTGCGACGGAGACGCGTGATGTAAAGTAAGTGTCGAGCTAATCGGTTCTAATTTGAGACTCTTTTGGATTTCTATTGTCAATTGACGGAGTGTTGGAATAATATGGTTCTTTTTGTTGGAGTGTTCGGAATTCGGAATTCGGAATTCGGAATTGAAGTTTTGTGGTGTAATTCAAGAATTTTTGTGTGAGAGCTTTTATGATAGGATGCAGATCCGTTGCCGAACTAACACTCGAAAATGAGTGAGGTAAGGTGATCATGATTGTTTATTGATCGTCTCCTTCTGTGTAAATGCTACGACGTTTTTGCTCATTCTAAATTTCTAAATTTCTAGCTTCTTTATCAGCATGTTCCCAAGAATATTTGCGACGATTCTAGTTCAAGGTTACCGGAAAATGCATTGAAATAGTCTTATTCCATTGTTGGATATCTAGTTCAATAATAATTTGAACGTTTCTTAAACAATTTGAATCATTGTGTGCGTACTTGAGACTTAAGAGCAGAGTCTTTTAAAGCAGAATCGAAAAGAGAACTCGGTCTTAGACAATCAAAAACTTAAGTTCAAATGGGAAAATTTGGATCATTTCGTTTTCCGATACTCCTGCTCGGATTCAAAATGTTGCGCTTCCCTGCTTTGGCATAGAATGAGAGTCGTCCGGAAGTTCTTGACCAATTTGGCGTCGACATTTAAGAGTTAATTGCTGTTGAGTCGTCACGCTTTGATGTCGTTGCCATATTTGCCTAGGCCGTTGTCAGTTGCTTGGATGTCGAAATGATTTCGAAGATTGACTCACCATCTAGATCTCTTGACTAGTATAAATATATGACTTAGTTGCTCTTAATCGGACCATACTGAATTGGTAAAGTAATGGCAGCAAGGATGCGCCTCGGATCAGTGCTGACACCGTAACACATCTTCTTGCGGAATTGAGAGCTATCTGTGATGTAAGTATCATCGTAGCCGCTTATATGTCGGTCTTCGTGCCTAGAAAGTCTTCTTGCTGACATTTTTTGAGTTTGTGTTGAACTTCTATGTAATTGGTATTTTGATGCCTGGAGTGGTATTTGGAACTGCTCTTACTAGTTCTACTATTCTCATATGATTGGACTCAGTGGTAATCTGTACTGTGTTTTTCTTAGAGTTGTAGTGAGTGTTCTTCCCGTGCCATTACTGGCGTTTGATCCTGGAGTTTTAGGGTTGTCTTTTGCGCCCTTAGCTCATTCTTCGCTTCAATTGTGAAACTACTAATGAGGTTGGAATTCAGGAGGATCGAGTTGTTGTAGATGTGGATGAAAGGGAATTTCACGCAAAACCGTGGAACACATATCACTCCGTGGACACCATCCCAGATATTGTAGTGCACCCAAAGTAAGTTGGAGATTTTTCGATCGGTGTCATCGAACATGAAATTATACATTGTTGTCATATGGTACTAACAAGCCGAAGTTATCGCTAGGTTTGAGGGACTTGAAGATTGCATGCTGTTACATATAAGAACTGTGAAGTGGGCTAAGACTTCTTATGGGTGGTCTCGGCATGACTTGTTTTTCCGTTGTGTGCAACAGTCGACATAGGGATCAAAATCTCTGGTCTTGCCTCGAGTATTTTTTGTAATTTGTGTTCACTATTTTCTTATTATTCAGGTCTCAGGAGGAGGTGGTCGCAATCGTAAGAGCTTGTGCAAAATTCAAGGTGTTCAGCGTCTTCCAAATATTTGTCGACGAAATATTTAGTCGAATATAACTGAATGGTTCGATGGTTGCGTTGATTATTGTAGTGTTTTTCTTGAGCTCCGATATTACCTGATATGTGATTGTTTGCTGTGTTCAGGTCCCTGTAACGCCATTTGCAGGAGGAACGTCTCTTGAAGGACACACCATGACGCTTCAAAGAGGAGTAAGCATTGACATGAATTCAATGAAGGTATACTTCTGGCTCTCGGCAGTATATTTGAACGATTGTAGTGTTCTCCTTGAGTTTTGTTTCTTTCAATTATGGAGTAAACGCACGTGCTAGTGATTTTATTACATAAGTTTTTTGATATATTCCTCTGGGATCTAACATTCAGCGGCAAACTTCTGTAGGCCACATGATTGTTAGTGTCAGTGATTGGATGGTCCAATCACTC
Organism: Neckera pumila; assembly: GCA_963969595.1. Taxonomy (NCBI): domain Eukaryota; kingdom Viridiplantae; phylum Streptophyta; class Bryopsida; order Hypnales; family Neckeraceae; genus Neckera; species Neckera pumila. Next base: position 4,001,857 of record OZ018415.1, on the reverse strand, counting down.
TGTAATCACTTCTACTTCTCAAGGGCATCTTGAGGAGAGGAATGAGGAATGATGTTATGAACGATCTTGTGCTGAGCTGGAGGTGTGCAGAAAGTCAAGGAATTACATCTGGAGGATATGGATGTAATCGTGGAGCCAGGGATTGGCTGGATAGAGTTGAATGAATATTTAAAGCCCCATGGCCTCTTCTTTCCTCTAGATCCTGGTAATACTTCGCATCTGTGCTGTCAAGAATCTTTCTATGCCACTGCTGAAGCTGAATTTCTCAGGAGGGGTGGAGTCCTCAAGTGGAACCATATTATGGTATATCTGTCTGGTATTCAAAGTGGGCGATGGAGATGCCCTGCTGGTATATAGGCATAGCATTTCCGCCACGAATTTTGCATGCCAGACAGGTTTACTTTGCTGTGGTGGATAAATTTAATTTGTATATTTAAAATTTTGTGATGCGTCATACACGTCGCTTGAAATCTTTCGTCACAAGTAAGGAATTAAGGGTTAAATGCAAGTTTCAAAGATCAAGTATATGTGTTCATACGTTCTCTAAACTGCGACATGCTGCTGTACCGAGTCAACAATGCATCATTTTTCTCTTACATCTGCCTGTTGGGTTTATATTTATTTTACTCGTCCGTGATTTTGTGCAGGCCCTGGCGCTACAATTGGAGGAATGTGTGCAACTCGATGTTCAGGTTCAATGGCTGTGAGGTACGCCGTTTTTGACCTGGACTGTAAATGAGGCAGGTGAAGAGCAATTTTTTTGGTTATGTACGATTCGAAATTGAGCGTGATCCTATTATGAAGCAGTAACACCAACGGCGTGATACTTTGTTCGTGCATGGCAGATATGGCACAATGCGAGATAATGTCATTTCTTTGAAGGTGCTGTACTAACATTCGACCTTCAGAGCGATAATTTTAGCATCATCATTACAAAATTGTATTGGATCTTAGTTACCATTATTTAGGTACAGCGTTTTCAGATTAGACTGTCTTGAGAGGATTCCTTGAAAACATTCTGCGGGTATAATGGGGCCCAGTAACTGATATCGAAGATTATTTTTTTGATCGTTTCAATATTGAACTTACGATCCATTAAATTAATGCTTCCACAAATTCTTGTGATTCTCGAGCTCCTCATTGTGTCCTTCAGTTCATCGCTACGAGACACTTCTGTAACTTATGAGATCTTTCTTGCGCCTTTGACAGGCTGTTATGGCAAATGGGGATCTTGTCAAAACAGGAGCTCGTGCCCGAAAAAGTGCTGCGGGGTAGGTCTATTCCCGCTTTTATCCTGTCTTTATGGCTGCAGGTTCTTGTCCAGTGGGAAAATATGAACATGAGGACGGTCTGTATTCATTTCATTTCATTCTGTTAGAATCTCAAATCGTTTGTTTCATTTTGATCATGTTCAGACTTGATTTCCGTCGATGACTTTTGATTTGGTTTGTTATAATGGGCAGATATGACTTGACAAGATTGCTGATTGGGAGTGAAGGTACTCTAGGGGTTATCACGGAGGTCACTCTTCGTCTTCAAAAAATTCCGGAAGCTACTGTTGTAAGTTCATACTACTTGTAAAATCGTGATTTGCGTACACATTTACCCTTCCTTTGGTTTTGTTGTGCCTTCCAACTTTTGTTTGACGCTATAAAATGTATCTGGGAATTCAGGTAGGTTTTCTCAGTCTTGGTTTAGTGCTGTGGCTTTTCATTAGCCCATTTTCAGGTGATGATTTTAATAATTCTGTGACAAACTCTCAAGTGATGCGACGATTTCACTGTGTCCGACCATTTTGGTGAATGCTCGAGTGTTTTGACTCTATTTGACCTGGTTGTCCGTCCCGTGTCAGTTGTTTTCGCTTCGTAGGGCAGCTTCGCAAGTAGTACGAGTTGGAATTCTCTGAAAGAGAAGCCCTTATTCCATAAAAGTGATGGGGATAATATTTCTAAAATGTGCTGAACATGATTCCGCTCCCGCTCGTTGCTTTGTCTTCGTAATCGTTAGAAATTTGTGTCTGTTTGCAGGTAGCCGTGTGCAATTTTAAGAGCGTTGGAGACGCAGCTGCTGTAGCAATTGCCACCATGCACTCGGGCATTCAGGTTTCTAATTCTTCATACAAACCATAGCTTTTACTCCTGGCGTGCTGTCGGTTAGACTTATTGCACAGTTTAATGGGCTTAGCTTAATTAAATTTACCTGTTCGCATAGAATCCTGTCTTGTGAGATCTTGCCCGGGTATAATCATCACCTCACCCTTGTGGACTTATTGATGTCACACCCTAAACCCGAATTCTCTGCATCGACCAGACCTCCTTGCCCCTGTTATTTTGGAGTATGCCTGTCGAAAGTTACTAGTATATTTTTCTGATCTAACTGTACTAAAGTGTCATCGGTTCAGGGCAGGTCTCGCGAGTTGAGCTTCTGGATGAGGTGATGATGAAGGCGATTAATATGGCCAACGACAAGGACTATCCTGAAGAGGCGACGCTTATGTTCGAATTAATCGGCACAGGTTTAGTTCCTCTTTCAATGGGGATTTTGCCTGCGTCGTTTGTCGAATTTGGGGTTCAGATGCTATTGGAGATTGATGTTCCTATGTTCTAAGCATATTTAAAGTGAAAATGGACTTGAAAAAATCGAGATGAATAATGGCAGCGGCTGTGTGTGTAATTAGATTCTTTTTAAGAATCCTTTCCTTGAGAGCTTGAATCCAGGGAAGTTGAATTTGTGTTTACAGAAGCCTATACGTTGGAGCAAACTGCTCGAGTCAAAAAAATTGTTGAGGAACATAATGGATCAGACTTTGTATTCGCTAATACACCGATAGAGAAGGAGGAACTCTGGAAGGTATTTTTACTGTCTGTGATTGCTAACTCTCATTTATAAAGGTTTGATGATATGTATTGTAGAATGGACTAGCTTTACTGATGAGTTATGAGGAGGATTTCTTTGGACATGTACCTGACGGTGATTAACTTTTGATTGAATAGATCAGGAAAGAGGCATTTTGGTCTACTTTCGTTCTTCGACCAGGCGCTGAAGCTATGGTGACTGTAAGTTGTGAACCCTGATGTTGAAATTGAAACTTTCTGTATTGTCATAATGTGAAGTCTTCTTCACCTTCAAGTGCATGACTGACTTTGAAGGTCAGACTTTAGCGTTGCCTTATTCCTTATGTACTCCCGTATGTAATCATTGCATAGTGGGAACCGATATCTGCATTATTATTAATACAACTGGTAGTATTAAGTATTACATAATCTGCAGTCTGCGTATATTTGTTATAGTGTTATCAATGTCTTAGAGGACCTTTGGTGAATCACTTTCTCAAATTTACATGCATACAATCATTACACTATAGACGCCCTTACTTTTAAATTTGTGAGGCTCTTTAATAATATTGTGCCCGTAAGAAGATATTTTTGAGGAGTTTATAAATATCACATAGCGGCAATGGTGGCTGTTTATAGGATGTTTGCGTGCCTCTCTCAAGACTTGCAGAAGGCATCTCCATTACTAAAACAAGATTGCTTGCGTCTTCTCTACCCAAGTACTCTCTTACCCTGTCACTTCGATTGTTTTGGATAATTTTGGGTTAATCATACTGACGTCCTGATTAATTGTCAAAGCAAAGAAGTTCGATTTGAGTTGAAGCAAGATATTTCTCAGACGTACGACTTGTCAATGGAGAATGATACAGACTTTCCTCCATTGTCCTTGCTTTGATTGACAAGGACCGTATTTTCTTGGCAGTACACTCTTAGCACATGCAGGGGATGGGAATTTTCACGTAATTCTTTTGTTTGACCCACAAAACAAAGAAGAGGTGGACGAGGCCTTGGCACTATCTAACGAGATGGTGCTTGCGTCGCTCTCCATGGAAGGTTAGTCTGCCAGTACCTTCCCAAGTATCATATTCGATCCTGTTGTGAAGTGTCAAAGGTGTCTGGCTTTCTGAATTTATGGGTGATTCATTACCTAGTTTGTCAAAGTATGTCATTTGTTTCGACACGTGTAATCAATACTTGATTCTCTATATAACGATAAGCTTACATGGGCAGCCAATGTAATAGATAAGTTGAGGCTCGCTGACATTGACAAGGCTTTCTTTCTAAAAGTCGACTTTCTCAAATGTTGAATTGTTTGGATAGGAACCTGCACTGGAGAGCATGGAGTCGGAGTTGGGAAAATCAAGGTAATCTTAGATTATTGTTTGGGTGCTAGACATTTTCTTTTTTATCCTGTTTTCAAGACAAACAATGCTCACTTGGCTTCTTTATATATTTTGTGGTTGGTCCTTGTCAATAGTCATATCAATACTTTTCAAGCATGTGGAATAATAAATTGGACTTCTCCTGAATTGTGCAGTATCTGGAGAAAGAGCTTGGACCAGAGGCAATGACGATGATGGGCACCATCAAGCAAGGGTTAGATCCGAGCAATCTCATGAACCCGGGCAAAGTAATCCCAGAGAAGTTTTGCTACTAGTGCAATATGTCGATAGCACATCGATTGATCCTTCTGCAACTGCACCTGTCCATCGCACCGGGTTATTTTTTGGTAGAGAGAAAGCTAAGTGTTCTACCTTGGTGTCCTAAAGTCACAAATGTCTGCTAAAGCTATGACTTTTGTGAAAAGAATAAGCGATCATCAACGTTTAGCATTCCTATGGACAATCGACTCCAGTGGTAGGTCTGATGTCCTGTCTATTACAGTATGTGGTTTTGCTCAGCTCCTGTAGGTACCGGTCCTGTCTGTACTATGGTGTGTCTATATCAGCTTTCAAGTTTTAGATACAGGGATCACCTGAGCAACTTCTTCAGAAGAGGGCTCGAGGTTTTGCACTTCAAAGAACTCACATTAGGAAGAATTTGAGCTCTTCAAAGGTTCCTGGGATCCCATAAAGTTTACACGATGAGGTGGTCGAAATGCATGGTTGTTGAAGTGGTCGAAACGATGAGGTGGTCGAAAAGCATGGTTGTTGAAGTGGTCGAAACGTTGTCAATTCATATAGCAATAATACCAATGAAGATTTCGAAAATGGTTATGACAGCAATTCTTTATCAAATCGAGAGTTTATTAAGTCCTACTTTAAAATTTGGAGTCTCCAAATTCACCTTTGTAGAGTTTGATCTAGTCCAAATTCTCTTAGAGTTTGATCTCAAATGGTGGGAAGAATGCGGAGAATGTGAAAGACATGAACAGTGGAAACACTAACTGGATGAAGGACAATGGGAGAGGGCCCTATCAAGGCCCTAAACTCTTTTTAATATTGTAAAGCTTTCATGGACTTGTGCAGGAGAAATTAACATTCAAAATTACTCCAAGTTACTTTGTGTCCTGTTTATTGTATTCACATCTATTATTGTTATCTTTGTTATTTTAATTAGTTAAATTTTATTCTACATTTTGAACTTTAGTTGGGTACTGTGACGATGATTTTTCCATGGACTCCCTGTGACTCTTCTCACCAGACGACTTCATGCACACAGAGAATCAAAACCACAAGTTCTTCCTGAAAATCTTGGGTTCATGACCTCATATTAATTGTCTTCTCTCTTACACCACTTGGATCTCGAATCTCACCCCTCTCCTCCCTCCTCACATTCTCTCCTTTATAGTGCCCATGGTGGCTCAATTGGTTGCTAACTTCCTGCTCTAACTGCCCTTCACTAACCAATTGCTCACTACTAACATACCCTTGGTTAATCTCCATACCCGGCGAACCAGGTGGAATTTCTACATGCAACATTTCCACCACTCTCGGGCTTGGTTCGTTATCATGCCCAAGTCCGGGAGTCTTGTTGCAGCCTTGAGGATGATAGTCTTTGAGTTTTGTCCCATTCACATGCCTGTCCAATAAGTCTCCATCCATGGTGCTCAATTTATATGAACCATTGTTGTATTTTTGAGCAACCAAATACGGTCCCTTCCATTGTGGCAGGAAATTTTGTCCTTTTTGCTTAGCTAGCCAACTATCTACCAGCATCACTAGGTCACCAACTTGGAACTTCTTCAGCTTGTGTTTCATGTCATGGTTGCATTTCCTCCATCTTTGCATCAGTTCATTCCTATGGAGGGCTAACCTACGTTGTTTGTCTAATCCTTCCAAAAGTGCTAGTCGCCTTTCAATCTGGTCACCCTCGCCAAGTTCGTGTTGCAGCGCCGTTTGCAACGTCGGGATTTCAAGCTCCACCGGTATAATTGCCTCATACCCAAACGCCAAGTAAAAAGGGGTATAACATGTGGTTACCTTGTAAGCAGTCCAGTACGCCCATAATGCTTTGTTCAAATGTTCATCCCACCTATTTCTTTTATCCAATACCACTTTTGCTAAGATATTGCATAGGACTCTGTTCATTCGCTCCACCAGTCCGTTGGCTTGTGGGTAGTAAGCGCTCGATCTTTGATGCTTCACTGACATCTTCTCTAATAAGGCCGTCACAAGTCCATTGGTAAAGTGAGACCCGCGATCAATCACAATCTCTAGGGGGCATCCGTATCGGCACACAATGTTGGAATAAATGAATCCCGTAGCTACCTCTTGCGTGCACTACTTCGCACTGCCCGCCTCTACCCATTTCGTAAGGTAATCCGTCCCAACAATGATAAACTTATTCTTCTTTGAAGTGCTTGGGAGTGGACCGATGAAGTCAACTCTCCACTTCTCAAACGGGCCGGTAGGTATAATCGGGTGCATCTCATCAAGTGATATGATGCGCCGGCCGTACGCTTGGCAAATGTTGCAACTGTGACAATAGGCTGCAGCGTCTCTGGATAGAGAAGGCCAATAGTAACCAGCCATTGTTATCTTCCATGTCGTGGTATTTGCGACGAAGTGGCCTCTGCAAGCCCCTTCGTGACAGTGCTGCAACACGGGCTCGGACTCCTTTGCTTCGATCGCCCTTCGCAGCACCAGATCCTTCACTGCACGATACAAATCATCCCCAATCAACATGTATGGAGAGCATCTCCGTCATAAGTTCCTTCTTTGCTCAGCATCATACTCTTCAGGCATCACTTGGGTCCGCAAATATAATTTGATGTCGTCATAGAAGCCCGCTTGGTGTTCCTTTATTTTGTCGTGGTCACTCTTAACCCCCAAATTCATCAATTATGTAGCAAGCAGCTTCACTGAAGAGCGTGCCTTCGCACCCATGTCTATGTTTCCCAAGTTGAAGTAACACCTTGGATTGCAATGACCTTCGCCCCTTAATCCCCTTGAAAACCAAGTCATACTGCTGCAGCGTCACCACGAACCTCACGGCTCTACCTTCTGGCTGAGGTTGATTAAGTAAATATTTCAGCCCTTCTCGTTGGCATTGGACTTCGATAGCAAAAGAGCTTGACAATAAATAGTGCTTGAACTTAGAACAAGCAAACATCAATGCCACCGCTAGCTTCTCGGTCACTGTGTATTTCAACTCGCAAATGATCAGCAAACGGCTAGCAAAGTACAATGGATGTGCCCTCCCAGCGTCGTCATTTTGCATCAGCACACAAGCAACTGCGGTCTGATCAGAAGTTGGAGCTATTATGAAAGGCCACTTCCAATGAGGTGGAGCCATCACAGGCGCTTCTGACAGCTTCTCTTTAATGTGCTCAAAGGCTGCTTCACACTCCTGTGACCACATGATGCGTTTGGTGCCTGCCAACAATCTTGTAATGGGCCTCCCAAATCCAGCTAGATTGTTGATGAACCTAGTGTGATACACAATCATCCCCCATAAGTTTCTAATTTCTTTCTTGGTTTGTGGGGGTCTCATTGTCTTTATCTTTTCCACCTTTGCCGTGTCTAGCTTCAAGCCCTCTTTTCCCACAATGTGGCCTAGCAATAGTGCTTCCTCAAAACCAAAGTAGTACTTTTCTAGAGCAAAATTCGCCTTATTTGCTCAAAGTCGGTCGAAGGCTGCTTTTATGTGACTCAAGTGATCTCTTCAATTGCCATAGATGTAGAAATCGTCCAAATAAACTCTTATAAACTTGCCCAAGTATGGTTCAAGTATCACATTCTGCACTCTTTAGAAAGTCCCACCCGCATTGCACAAGCCAAAAGGCACGCGGGTGAATGCAAATGTACCATATGGGGTTGTGAACGTCATCTTCAACACATCTCTGTTCCACATCACAATTTGGTGGTACCCGGTACACCCGTCGCAAGTCGATAACATCTCGTGCATGATAACTTCGTCGACCATGAGGTCAATATGCGGCACGGGCTGTGGATCCTTCTTCGTAACTTTGTTTAAGGCTTTGGAATTGATACAAATTCTCCATTTCTCCCCCTTTTTCAGCACGATTACGACGGGGCTGACCCATTCAGAGTTGACCACAGGGATGATAAAACCTACTTCCAGCAACTGGTCCACCTTGCTTTTCAAAATGGCCATCCTATCCGGCGGCAATCTCCGTTGTTTGGTGCGCAAAGGAATTGCACCTTCCACCAAGTCGATGCGGTGCTGCTCCACTGTGATTGCGGGCAATGTTGAAGACGTCACCGCAGCAACTGAGCTTGTACACTAGCTTAATGGTATTGAGCATAAATGTAACTATGATTTTTCCATGGACTCCTTGTGACTCTTCTCACCAGACGACTTCATGCACACAGAGAATCAAAACCACAAGTTCTTTCTGAAAATCCTAGGTTCATGATCCTCATATTAATCGTCTTCTCTCTTACACCACTTGGATCTCGAATCTCACCCCTCTCCTCCCTCCTCACATTCTCTCCTTTGTAGTGCCCATGGTGGCTCAGTCGGTTGCTAACTTCCTGCTCTAACTGCCCTTCACTAACCAATTGCTCACTACTAACATATCCTTGGTTAATCTCCATACCCGGCAAATCAGGTGGAATTTCTACATGCAACAATATACACATCTATACTTGAAGCATGTCATTAGAGAAATTTTGGACTCTCCAAAAGGCCGCTAAGAAGTGCCAAAAGAGGCTCTTGCATTACATTTATTTTGCATGAAGAAGAACTTTTCTCCAATTTTCGTCAGTATTTCCAAATATTAGAGCATTGGTGCATGAGTATTGTAATTAAAATGGAAGAAGGTTGTGAATTTAGTACTTTATATTCAATCCCAATTAACCCCTAAAGTCCCTTTGTCCCCTTGAGGGACAAAATGGATTTTGGGCAGGCTCCTATGGTCTCAATATTTGTCGTATTATTCTGAATTTTTTTGGTGAAGATAGAAAATTACATTAGCTTTCCAGAAACATAATTTTTATTTCAGTCGAAGCTTGGTAGCAAAAGTTATGGCAGAAAAAACCCAAATTTTAGTTCGTCGGACAGAAAAAAATCCTCACAAAAACTTTAAACTAAAAATTTTGAAAATCTGTTTCATATATGTTTTATTCTCATCTATATGGGAAGCTTTGATTCATTCCATTTGGATTTGTTATGCAAAAGTTATGGACAATCTTATTTTGGGGGCAATTAGAGCATCTTCTTGAAAAAATAACTTGTAGGATTCATTTCTGAGCTCAATTTTGACAATTTAAAAAAAAAAAAGTCTTACAAGGTTAAGATTTCTTGCTTGAACAATCTCACCATTGAGATTAGTATATTTCAACCCTATCTTGGAGCTATTAATGGTTTCATTTTTCCTTCAATCTTGAACCTACTTCTACTTAATAAATTTTCAATGAATGAAAACTAAGTGTTTCTTTTTTGAAATTTTTTTCCTAGATTCTCAACTCAACTCTTCATCATATAAAATTAGAAATTCAAAATCATAAGAGAAAATTTTAAGTTAAGAAGGTTCAAAGCCAAAAAATGTAGTTGAATAAGGTGCAAAAAAATTTGATTCCTTCATTTGAAATGCAAATATCTTGCAATCTACATGGTCAAAGTTTCTGAAATTTCTTCCACACATTCTTACACTAGTGTAGTACAAGATCCTATGGTTCAATATGAAAAAAAAACATTAAAATTTAATTTTTGCTCTTGCTGTAGAAATGGCAATTTTAAATGGTTTTTGATGGAAAAATGGCCTTGGGACTTTAGGGGGTAAACAAAGCCATGGTAAGTATAAGCCTTTGACAACTGCGAAAATAATAGGAAACACATATATTATTTGTTAGTTAAGATATTCACACAAGGTAAATCTCTCTTTTGTCAGAGTTTCTTGTTCTTTCAGTAGCTCCACAAGGTTCCTGAATTAGACTGGCTTGTCAAACCTTGGCAGCCATCTAGAGAGTCCAAAATTTCACTAATGCTAGGTAAGAATGGTGGGGTATTATAGTCTCTTGTAAGCAAATGTTGCACTCAAAAGTTTCAATTGAGATTTCATGTTCATTTTTCATAACACTAGAAGAAAACTACATTTCTACTTGACAAAAACTGCGTTATAAATGTCAAATCTGCATTTTACTTGACAGAAACTGCGTTGTACTCAACAAAACAGTATCATGTAGTTTTTGTTGAGTTCTCCATTTGTAATGCAAAATTATGCGTTTCAACGTTTCAACATAGAATTTGACAAGTAAAACGCAGATTTTTGACAAGTGAAACGCAGAATTTTGTTTTTGAAATGCAGAATTCTGCGTTACAAATAGAGGACTCAACAAAAACTACTTGATACTGTTTTGTCAAGTAGAACGCAATTTTCTTCTAGTGTAAGAATGTTTCGAATGATGTCTTGTTGATAAGCTACTAAAAAAATCTTTTGAATGAGTTATAACATATCTTCTAAAAGTACTGAATTCAAAATCAGCAATGAAAATGTTCTACAAATATGACCAAAACTAAATTCTATCAATTCAAAATATAGTCATCATAAAAACAACAAGTTTCATCAATGACAAGTGAAGGTCTTTGTCTTCATTTAGAAAAGCATCAATTGCATTTGTAAATGGATCTTAAGAGAAATATTTTGGAATTGTATCAAGCACCTCCTTGTTGCATTTATTTCTGACCTAATAAGCCTAAGATGAACTTTGAAAGCAAATATTTCTTCATTTTTGGACCAAAAGTTTCTAATCCATATCTGTATATTGGATTTTCTTCTATTTGCCTAAAAAAACATTCAAATCTTTCATCCAAATTCCAATTAGTTTTTATTTAACCCCTATAAGTCAACTGTTTTTTATAGACAACTAAAATCTGGATAGATTCCTATAATATCAATTTTGGTTTGATGTTTACAAAATTTTGAGGTAAGGTGTGAACATGTGCCTCCTTTGTGGGAATATGATTTTGTTCTAATTAGGTGCCTAAATAAACAAATTATACTACTCTAAATTTTTTTGGTAGCTTAGACAATTTGTGCATTTTGGGGTGCCTTTTGCAAAAAGGCTCATCAACTTTTGAAATTTGGCATGTATGTAACTACTAGTATATGGCTTACAATTATTCTAAAAAACAGGTTTTGGTTCTCAAATCGCATTCTAGAAGGAGTCAAACTTATTAGCTATGCTGGAGTGGTTTCAAGAAAAAAACATTTATTTTTTACTTCATGCCCAATTATCTTGCAATCTATGAAGTCAAAGTTTTTGAAAGTTTTCTCACATATTCCAAATGTTTATTTCTTAACTTTTTACTATTTGGACTTCTAATAAAAAATTTCTTCATTGCACAAGAAATCATCAAAAAATGACTAGTGTATTGTCCAAATTTACATAACTTCCTTGCACAAGAAATCATCAAAAAATGACTAGTGTATTATCCAAATTTACATAACTTCCTTGCACAAGAAATCATCAAAAAATGACCAGTGTATTGTCCAAATTTACGTAACTTCCTTGCACAAGAAATCATCAAAAAATGACTAGTGTGTTGCCCAAATTTACTTAACTTCCTTGCATTGTAGGGTGATTTAGAGTAAGCTAAATCCCATATTTTCTTTTAAAAAATTTCATGAGTGAATCTAACATCATATACTTACAAATGGTCAAAATCTTCATTTTTATATAGAGCAAAATGTTTACTCTAAGAGTTCTCAAAGTCTCTTGACCCTATTTTGGAAGATTAAAATGTTTTTTTTTCTCACTTCCAACATTATAATCTTTCAATCCACGTGGTCAAATGAGCTGAAATTTTTTCTACAAATTGCTTTTATTTATTTAATATATTTTTTCATGATTGGGATTCAAAAAAATATTTGTAATTTTTTATTTTGGACAATGCATCAAAGATAGGTAGTTTTGGATTTTTCCTCTTCTAAAACATCTTTCAACCCTTTAGGAGTTAACTTCTAAATGTTCAACAAAAGGCACCTTAGTTGGTATTGACAAAATTTTGATATTGAATGATATCCTACCTACTTGCTTCTTTTAGTGTCTTTTTAGGTCTATAATCATTCAAGTCTATTTTAAGCATCAAAATATTTTTGGAAAAAAATAGTTCATGATTTTCCTGTTCAAGTTTCTATAGATGAGGGCCATTGTAAATTTGGTTTTACTAGTTTTTAAAATCATCTCCAAAAGAAACTAGCTCATACCCTTCTAGAAATGAGTCTTTAAATGCACCTTGCCATCTTGACCTAAATAGCATCATCTTATCGCTCCACCATGACCACCACCATGACCACCACCATGACCACCACCATGACGATGCGCCGCCAAAATCCTCACCAGAAACACAATTAACGCATTCTCCAACCAAAATGACTTTGCTTTCGGGGTTACTAATCATTTGCAAGGCCATGCCGGGATGTTCACATCCAAATCAGCTCCCAGGGCGACACTGGGGTTACCCTGGATCCCGGCCCCTGCATGCCAAAACCCGCCCCGGCCAGGTGTGCTGAGTCCCGGTGGAGATGCTCGTAGGGTTCCAACTGTATCCTCCCGTGACCTCACAACATCCGTCACAAGTGCGTAAGTGTTGGCGGTCTTCCTGTCGAGCTTCCTCTCATGCCCCTTGTCAGTCAGTCCCTTTCATGCAACTCTCTAATAACAAGGCTTCTCTCTCTCTCTTCCGCATCCTCTGTTTCAACACCCATCTCGCACCATTCCTCCACACACCCACGCAGCTGCAATTCCATTCCAACCATCATGTCTCCCCTCAAAGCCGTGTGCGTGCTCTCCGGCCCCTCCGACGGCGTCACCGGAGTCATCTCCTTCCACCAGGACGGATCAGGTCAGTCAAGACACCCTCCTCATTTGATGAATTGGCTGGGGTGAGGGGACTTACCGTTCTTTCGGTTTTTGGAAGAAATGCTCTCATACCCATGCGATTAAGAGCGTTACTACTTAGCTTTTGGGCTCTGAGGATGTTGATTGATTAGCAGAGGGACTGTTTGGTTGAAGGAGGGTAGTTTGGGGGTACAGACCCACTTGGCAGATCTTTGCCCTCTCGCTTCGTATTTCTTGTCTGTGGGGTGGGAGGACTTACCGTTCTTTCAGTTTGAAAGAGAATGCTCTCATGCGATTAAGAGCACTACTTAGCTTGTTGGCTCTGAGGATGTTGGTTGCTTATCAGAGGACTGTTTGATTGAAGGAGGGTAGTTTGGGGGGACAGACCCTCCTTGCCGATCTTTGCCCTCGCGCTTGTGTTTCTTGTCTGTGGGTGGAATTGACCTCGGTTGCCGATTGGGATGGTGGGTTTGGGAGAAATTGGAGAGACGTTTCTTTTGTTTTCATGGAGGTAGTGATTGGGCGATTTAGTGTCGTACCGATGTTGGGGTGGGAACGTTAATCAGTTCATGTTGTTTCAAGTTTGAAAGAGATGCTGTCATGATTAATTGTTTAAGGATGTGGAAGTCCATATGCGGCACCATATTTTATACCGCTGGGCTCATGGTGAGGATATGTGTTTACAGGTCCCACAAGTGTAGAGGGAGAAATCAAGGGCTTGGCCCCGGGGAAGCACGGTTTTCATGTGCATGCGCTGGGGGATACCACCAATGGCTGCATGTCCACTGGTACGCCCCTGTTCCGGAAGCTTTTGTGATTGCTTGTGCCCTTTAGAACAGGTTTTAGGGGGGGAAATTGGACTGTTTCAAGAGCTTTTATAATATATCATCGCATGGAAAATTTCGTCCAATTTTATTGAAGACCTTGTTTTAGGGGGGGGTGTCATTCGATTTTGTTACGGACATTTTGTGTGAAACTCATTTGTTTGATCCTTTTTTCTAACTCTCGTTGTTGGAACTTAGGTCCTCATTTCAACCCAAAGAATGTGGAGCATGGTGCTCCTGAAGATGAGATTCGTCATGCAGGAGACTTGGGAAATGTCACTGCCGGGCATGATGGTACCTAAATATAAACACTACTTGATCGCAGTGCGGTGTGTTTTGAGGAAAAATAAATTGATGAAAAACTCCTGCTTGTTTTCATGCTTTGTGCGGTTGAAATTGTATGAATTGCATCGTTTTTCTTTCATCAACTTGCTTCTAGAGCATTCTCACTGTTTGTGTCTAGAGCATGTAGATATTGAGTGGTAGATTGACTGGAAGTTCTGGATTGTTGGCAGGCGTTGCGAAGATTTCCTTGAAGGACGTTCAGGTACTACTTCCTCTAAACCACTTTTCTTAAGTTGGTATTCATACCTTTTAGATTCACAGTTTTGCAACCCGGATATTAGTTTGTACGCAGCAATCCATACACTCCTTGAAAATTTGGTACCGTACTAATAACCTGCACATGTGGTTGTTTGTGTAGATTCCTTTGGCTGGTGCGAACTCAATCATTGGCCGTGCTGTGGTTGTTCATGCTGACAGTGATGATCTTGGAAAAGGTGAGTCAGAAGCCTTTTTGTTGTTTCAGTAGAAATTCAGTGCCGAATTTTATTTTGGAACCAGATTTCTGTTGGTATTATTGTTGAAATCGTGAAGGCAGATGTTCCAACACTCATCTCTGTTGGTTTAATCGCTTGTAGGTGGACACGAGTTGAGCAAGTCTACTGGAAATGCTGGTGGCCGAATTGCTTGTGGTGAGTAGTTCAGGCTACTTTGAATACATATGATTGTTGAAACAAGTTCGTTTGGTTTAAATTGTTTGAGAGTCAATAGGACTTCGAGTATTATGGTGCCTTTCATCTGTTTTGAGTGGTTTTCATCAGTAGAATGTTTTTTGTTTTTTATTCGATTAGTGCACCTTGTCCCTGTTTTTGAGATGCAATAGAACATGTATTATTCGGTTATCATGTACTCTATTACAGTCTTTGAATCTTTCTGCAGAGGGCTCAAACAATTTACTGACATATCCTATTAGAATTTCAAATTTTATGCTGATTTTGTTTGCTGATTATGTCGATCATATTTTTGTGCATTGTTGCAGGAATTATTGGTATCCAGGCAGCCGCTTGAAGCATAACTGATGACCAGCAGCTATGCCTTCAGAAGTCCCTACTTTTTTTCAACTGAGAACAAGATGGAAAAGACTGTAAAGACGTGACTTTTATGTGTTGATATTAGTGTGTACAACGCGTGACTGGATGGATGGTAGCAAGAGGCACATCTTTTTGCTTAAAGTATTCTGCCACGCTCTGCTGCAAGACTGTGGTTCATAACCCTAAATTCCGAATGGCTTCCCTAGAGGTCTTCGGGCGTGTTTTCGAACAAACCAAATGGCTATGGACTTGGCGCTCTTAAACATTGTTTTTCTGCTGATTGTTTTTGACGTGCATTCAACTGGGCATTGATTCCAATGTAGAACACAGTCATCACCTTAAAAAGAGGTACTTGGAGCCTTGAACTTCTTACAGGCAAAGTTTTGGTATTCAACCTAATTGCTCATTGTGACAAGTGATTGAAGTAAAGAATACAGTAGAACCTCCCAAAGTTAATCCTCTCTAAACTAATAAAGTGTTGTCAGGAAGTATTGATTGTTGGTCCCAACTTAACAATATGAACCAAATACAAACATCATGACCCTCCCTAATGTAATAACCTCTCTAACTTGATGTGGCAGACCAGTCCCAATTTTTTTTAGTTTAGAGAGGTTCTGTTGTATGACGTTCTAGAATAGACTGCAAATTGATTCTTGCAGGAATTGTTTTCTCTTATTATTGTATTTAATTTTTCGCATAAAAAGATATTCTTTGGGCTGCTCCTAGCAATTTGACTCTTCCACCATCTTTGTTCACTATTCTCTCAATTTTGATAGCTACACAAAGGCATTTCATTGCATGCAGTTTATTGTATGACTCGGAGTATTAGATAACACCATACTGTACACGGTTTCTATAGGACCAAATTACTATTGAAGAATCAAGAATAATAAACTCCCTTTCATTACATGGGTTTCTTCTATAACTAATGAAAAATATTAAGAAAAATATTCTTCTTATTCCCATGTGTAACTAAAAGTTTTCCTTTAACCCTTGAACGCCGCTGAGGATGTTCTCCGTCCTTTGAATGACAAAGAATCTTTCCCTACAAGATAGAAGTGCAACTTTTCATCCTCGGTATTAGGAGTAAGAAGGAAAGATCTTCAACAGTTCTTTGACTTCCAATGAATGTATTAAGCTTTTTCAAAGTAGATGATGTCACACGGAATCACAATACATGATTTCCATGGCTACCGGTCCGTCCTTCAAGGGTTAAGGTTCTAGACCTTGGAAGGATGGGCTGAAGACCGCTAATTTCTAGACTCAATGTCCATTATTCCCTTTGCTGCCATCATGGCAACTATGTATGAATGAAAAAATTTATATTTATTTTTCAAAGATTAAGTCATATTTCTACTACAAGTCATAAAATTTTCAAATGTTTTTGGAAATTACTAGGAAGTGTACCAAGAAAATGAAAAAAACTCATATCGAATACAAAATATACTCAAAAAATCTAAAATTTTTACCATAGATATATATTATTGCAGATAATATCGAACCAAAGTTATTGTGTCATTCTAAAAGTAGAAAATCAACAACCTATGGTTATAAACCAAAGTTCATATTGCTATAAAATATTGAAATTTACAAATTTTGCAAAATTTCAAAGTACAGTAGAAACTACACTGGACAAGCGTCATTTTGTTAGTTTTATTAGAAATATTCAAATGTATCATTTTTATGGCTAAAATTTGTGTCAAGAGTAAATAACAAGAAATGGCCAAATTACACTGCAAGGATGATGCATGAATTAACCCCTAAAGGTCCAAGGCCTTTTTTTTTGCAAAAAACACTCAAAAATGTCATTTCTATAGCAAAGAGAGTAAAAAAATTTGAAAATTGGTGGTTTTTGCACATCTAACCATAGGATCTTACACCTAACTAGTATGAGAATGTGTGGAAAAAATTTCAAAATTTTTGACCGCACACATTGCAAGATATCTGCGTTCAAAGTGGAAAAAAAAAGTGTTCAGCACATTGTGGAACTAGATTTTTTGACTTTGAACATTTTTGACTTTAAATTTTTGCACTACATGTTTTGAGCTTTAAATGTTTATAGTGGAGAATTGAGTTGAGAATCTAGCCAAAAAAAAAGGATCCAAAAAAAGTTTAGTTTTCATTATTAAAAAAATTGTCAAGTAGAAGTAGATACAAGATAGAAGGAAAATCTAAAACATTAATATCTTTTACAATGACTGACAAAACTGAGTACTTTTGTGAAACATTTTCATTCAAACAACCATACCATAAGCATCAATGGATAAAAACCAAAAGTGTACACATGAAAGTTGTAGAGCACAACATACAACACGTTACCATGGAAGTTTGAAGAAAAAATTAGTTGTGATTTGAAAGAAAATTAATTCCAAAGTTTGCTATGTCAAAAACTCGGTTTTGTTCAACATAGTTTGGCTTTATTTTATCTTTTGTCAATTTTTTCTTAAAACTCTAAGAAACTTTTTGTACCTTAGCATGTTGGTATACATCGATTTTGATTTTTGTATACAAAAATTGAAGGAAATTCACATTTATAGAATTAAAAATACTAACAATTTAACAAACATGCAAACGATGTTGGTTCTCACAAAATTTGAGTTTTTTTTGTGGAATTGAGAGCATGGGGTTTTATTAGCTATGGTAAAGAAAGTATAGGTTGAAAAATAGACCACTTTTATATCTACATGCCCTTGTATATGAAATATTTGTTGAATTGAGCAATGTGTACAATTTATACTTTACAATTGTATAATGCATTTTTAAATTCAACTTTTGTATTCAAAGACTAGAGTTCATGATGCATATAATTCATCCAAAGAATTCAAAAAAAATCCATCATCATTGTCTGTATCATCCAAAAACTACTAATTTTCAAAATTTACATTGACATTTAGAAAATTAGCAATTTTTGGACAGTACAAACAATGATGATGGATTTTTTTCGAATTCTTTGGATGAATTATATGCATCATGAACTCTAGTCTTTGAATACAAAAGTTGAATTTAAAAATGCATTATACAATTGTAAAGTATAAATTGTACACATTGCTCAATTCAACAAATATTTCATATACAAGGGCATGTAGATATAAAAGTGGTCTATTTTTCAACCTATACCTTCTTTACCATAGCTAATAAAACCCCATGCTCTCAATTCCACAAAAAAAACTCAAATTTTGTGAGAACCAACATCGTTTGCATGTTTGTTAAATTGTTAGTATTTTTAATTCTATAAATGTGAATTTCCTTCAATTTTTGTATACAAAAATCAAAATTGATGTATACCAACATGCTAAGGTACAAAAAGTTTCTTAGGAGTTTTAAGAAAAAATTGACAAAAGATAAAATAAAGCCAAACTATGTTGAACAAAACCGAGTTTTTGACATAGCAAACTTTGGAATTAATTTTCTTTCAAATCACAACTAATTTTTTCTTCAAACTTCCATGGTAATGTGTTGTATGTTGTGCTCTACAACTTTCATGTGTACACTTTTGGTTTTTATCCATTGATGCTTATGGTATGGTTGTTTGAATGAAAATGTTTCACAAAAGTACTCAGTTTTGTCAGTCACTATATAAGGAATTAAATAGCACTAATCTCAATGGTGACATTGTTTTAGTAAAAGAACTCCACGTGAATCTTTTTTTTTGAAAAATTGTAAAAATTGCATTCAAAAATGAATCCTACAAGTTATTTTTTTTCAGGAAGATGCTCTAAGTGCTTGGAAAACAAGATTGTCCATAGCCTTCTCATAAAAAATCCAAATGAAATGAATTTAAAACTTTTTAGATAGACAAAAATATAATCTTTGAGAAAATAAAATAAAAAATTCAAATTCAAAGTTTTGCAAAGTTTTTTTTGTTGCCTCCTCTCCCTTGTTTTGAGCTTATTTGGGCATGACTTTTGTTCCCGGACACCAATTTAAAAAAAATTCTATTCCCACAAAGATTAGCAGTTTTTCTATCTTCTAAAAAGAAATTCAGAAATTCAAGACAAAAATTTAGCCCGTAGGTACCTATCCAAAATTCCCTTTGTCCCCTAAAGGGATAATGGGCTTTTCGGGGTTAAGCATCTTCTTCTTTAGAAAAGTCAAGAATATCATAATGAGGGAATTTACAACACTGTTCACTAAGAATGTACTCAAGCTTTTAAGAAAAAATTGGATGAATTTTTTTCCATCCTACAGTCCTAGGTGAAGTCATTCAAACCGACACTTAACGTTTGTGCGGTTAAAATACAAGGGCTTTTTGAAACTAGAAGTGAACTATATATCTAGTACTACCTTTGTCCCACTAAAAAGCTCCTTATTTTATCTCATGTTTTTTTTATACTAGTTTCATTGACCATGTTGTAAAATGTATAATTCAAAATGGTCTAAATTTTATATCACCACAATCCATGAAGAACATTGTATTTATTCAATGCAACCAAAAAAAAGATTGGACCCAAGCAAGCTTTCAAAATGCGTACTCAAAACTACTAAAAAAAACAGAAGGTAAAATCAAGAGCTTTTTAGTGGGACAGAGGTAGTAGTTTTTTTTAGGGACATTGCTTATGTGCATTATAGTTTGAGTTTGAAGTTTGCTAAGAATACAACCACTTTGTTTTGAAACATATGCATTTGAAATATCTATTTCCTTCAATCATTGAATTTAAAATTAATGATGCAAAGTTGGATACAAAACTTGTCTATTGGACTAGGGATTTCCTTTTATTTCTAATATACACAACACTCCCAATTTAGATTATTATTGTACTTCCTACATGTTTGAGAAGTTATAATATAGCATATCCTATTTGTATGGAGCCTTATGATAAGATTCAGATGTTTAAATGAATTCCAAATTAAAATGCTAAACTATGATACAAATTCAATCATGGTGTATCTATTGTTATACTTTAATATATTATTTGTACTTTAGGAGTCGGATATGGAACCATACATGTGGTCCAAAATTCTTGATAACTTGATTGTTTAAATTTTTATTCCTAGACAAAAAAAATATATATCCTTAGAATAAATGCAACATATTTCAAAGCATGTGAATTAGATGTTGGTGATATTGAAATGAAAAGGAATTTAGTCAAAGAAAAAAAAGCTTCTATGCTACTTGCATTGAGCCCAATTTCAAACTTTGTAGATAAACTTTGTATTGTTCATACCACATGGCAATTTTTATATTTTGGATACATTCAAAGATGAATTTTCTACTCACTATTTTGCTAAGAATTTCTTGTTGAAGTAATGAAGCCCTTCCATAGTGTAGAGATTGTGCATTTTTCAAAAATATTCATATCATCTTCTAGAATTATCTATATTGCTTTTTGTTTAGTTCATTGCAGTATGGTGTCAACAACTTATACCATTTAAGAAGTCACTTCTAACATTATACTAATGTAGTGGTATTAGATATTATTGTAAGGAAATCTTAGACAACTATTAATTTGAATACCTTTTTGATGTCACTAACTATAACTATAATTCTACGATATTGGTTCATATTTTTATAAGGATATCTTGGATAGTTGTTAACCCCTAAAGTCCCATTGTCCCTACGGGGGACAAAATGGATTTTGGGCAGGTTCCTATGAGCTCAATTTTTAATGAAACTTTCTGAAACTTTCCCATAAGATAGAAAAACTTATTAGCTTTTGGGGAATGTAATTTTTATTTCAATTGGTGCCCGGGAGCAAAAGTTATGCCCAAATAAGCTCAAAATAGGGGAGAAGGGGCAGCAAAAAAATTTTGCAAAAAATTTAATTTAATTTTTTTAATTTTTTTTCCTTATAGACTATATTTTTGCCTATTTGGGAAGCTTTGATTCATTTCATTTGGACTTTTT
Source organism: Neckera pumila (assembly GCA_963969595.1). NCBI lineage: Eukaryota > Viridiplantae > Streptophyta > Bryopsida > Hypnales > Neckeraceae > Neckera > Neckera pumila. Next base: position 3,980,731 of record OZ018415.1, on the reverse strand, counting down.
ATGAGAAAGTTATGGACAATCTTGTTTTTTGGGCAATGAGAGCATCTTCTTGAAAAAAACTTTTTCTTTCACTTTGAATGCTGATATCTTTCAATCCGTACGGTCAAACATCACAAAATGTTTACTACATGATTTGTAAAAAGTGTATTATAAGATCCTACGGTTATTTTCTAAAAAAAATTAATTTTTCTCATCTTTTAGATGAACGCAACAAAAGTAGCAGTTTTGAGTGATTTTTGACAGAAAAATGGCCTTGGGACTTTAGGGGTTAATTTAGATATTTTTTGATGCAGACAACTACAATTCAAGAATGTAGGCAAGAGTTATGTGATTGAAGTCCAACTTTAGTTACTTTTGTATTAATGGCCCAAGGTGGAAATGAATCATTTGAGGTATAAAGGTAATCAAGATTCTTTTTCTTAAAAAAATGGTATCCCAATTAGAACCTTCTCTAACTACACATTGGTTAAATAGGACCAAAATAATAGCCCAATGAAAGCTTTTTGAGCCCACTTATTATTTAAATGAGACCCAAATTTAAACAAGGAAGCTTTATTAATTCAAAAAATTGACCCACATAAAATGTAGAACTAATAAAACTATCATAATCTGAACAAGCAAGTATTTGAGAAGCTCAGCAACTTAATTCCTAAAGGCTGATTGTCCCTTTTGGGGACAAATGGGATTTTGGAAAGGTACCCATGGACTGAAAAAAATTCTTGATTTTTTGAAGTTTTTTTTGAAGACAGAAAATTTGATTAGCTTCATGGGAGTATTACTTTTTTTTTCAATCGGTGCCCAAGAACAAAAGCTATGCCCAAATAAGCTCAAAGCAAGGGAGAGGGGGCAGCAAAAAAAATTTCAAAAATCTGAATTTTTTTCTTAAAAGTTTTTTCTTATAGATTATATTTTTTCTTCTACATAGAAAGCTTTTATTCATTCCATTTGGATTTGTTATGAGAAAATTATGGACAAACTTGATTTTTGGGCAATTTGAAAGCATCTTATTAAAAAACAAAACTTGTAGGATTCATTTATGAATGCAACTTTTACAATTTAAAAAAAATAAATTCCCGATGGTTTAGTTTGCTTGCTAGAACAATCTCACCATTGGAATTCGTGCATTTTAATTCCATCTTAGAAATACTAATAATTTAGATTTTCCTTGTATTTCGTACATATTTCTACCTTAACAATTTTTTAAAGTATGAAAATGAAAGTTTTTTTGATTTTGATTTTTCCTAGATTCTCAAATCACTTCTCCACCAAAAAGAATTAAATCTCAAAACTTTGTAGTGCAAAAAACTAAAGTTAAGAAGGTTCTTAGTCAAATAATTTAGTCCCGTAATGTGTTGAAAATCATGTTTTTTTCACTTTAAACGCAAATATCTTGCAATCTGTATGGTGAAAAATTTTGAAATATTTTTCACACATTCTCATACTAATTAGGTGTAGAATCCTATGGTTAGATGTGGAAAAAAAAATAATCAGTTTTTTTTACTCTTTGCTATAGAAATGGCAATTTTGAGTGTATTTTTGGCAGAAAAATGGCCTTGGGCCTTTAGGAATTAAGAATGTAGAACTAATAAGGCTATCATAATCAATACAAAGCAGGTTTGACAATATAGCACCAGCTTGCTATTCGAGTGATGCCCTAGTCAAACCATCCCTCAATGCAAAGCCCTTTCGCTGTTGGTAGAGAGCCAACAAAGTGTATAAAATGTAACATGGTACCTGTTCTTAAATTTAATGAAATCAAATTTGTTACCAATTTCAAAAGGAAAATGTATTTTCAACACTTGTATAGAGCATATATTTTCAAACACTTGACTTGGTTTTAAAAAACTTGTAAACACCTTCTAAACCATAATACATTGACATTGCATAAAACTCTGAAAAATAACAAGGTCAACTCACACCTCTCTTATGTCCTGCATGCGCGGTATTTTCTCCAAGATGTGGGTGTTTGCAATTTACTTCAAACATATTTGACTTCCGACTTTAAAGTCATCGAGCAAGTTGGAAACTTTAGCCACCTAGCTAAACTGAAACATGAAATTCAAAACCGCGTTCCAAACTCCATGAAAGGAGTCAAATCGATTTACATAACCCGACAGACAAATACATTTCTCCCAATATCGACTGATACCCTGTCCTGTGCAGATAAAAAATGAAACATAAATCACCACCCTCACCATGAGATAGTTCAGGAATCAACAACACTCCACAGGGCAATTGCTCCACACAAAAGGGAATATCATACAAAAAGAAATGGGGAGTCCACCCTCCAATTTTTATAAGCAGAAACATGACATTATCCCATTGTGCACACCCAGTTCCTTCCACACTCTAAATTTGATGCGTGATAGTATGTGGTCCAAATAACAGAAATAAATGTTATAGCCTAGGCGCCTCGTCAAGTTGACGTGCTAGGCAGGCAGACTCCATGGTACACTACTGTAGATATTTACAACTGTAAGCAAACTTGCTCTGACGATTCGTCCAGCCTCACCCGACATCCACCCTCCATTGGTTCCGTTTCTCTAGAGCAGATAAAAAAAATCTGTCCTACCTGACATAGCTTGAGCCTGCTTCTACACAGTAAAGATACAAATTGATCAGGAACCACCATCCTATCTCTCCTCAACAGACAGCTCTGAGATGCTTTGGACCAGTTTCTAGGCTGTTACATAGACATAAACCAGGAACGGAGAAAACCCTCAGCCTTACTAGTGTGATACTGGTTTCTCAAAATATCCAGTCAAACCTGACAAAGGCACACACTTCCTCCCAACAGGCGATCTCGACTTGCACACCTTCTGCCCCGAATGGACCAGGGCACCCCTAGTACACATCCGGGACCATGGACGCCCGTCTGAGATTTGAACCGCATGCCTGGGCAACACTGTTCGTTGGAATGACAGCTACCATCGAAGTCAAGTTCCTGGATCATCTCGAAAAGAGATTTGAAGATTGCACGACCATGCAAAACGGGAAAGGGCAAACGCCATCCTTCAAACAGATAAACATGATCAACCACCTGCACACCAGCAACGTAGAAACCGAACTCTTAGAGATTATGCATAGCTACTGTGACTGCAACTCCCGTTGCCTCCGTCTGCCCTTCAAGGATTGCCATCTGACAAGCATCACAGAGAATCACTACGAGATGGTCTCAAAAATTCAAAACCTGTAGGAGAGACCAAAGACTCCTACACAGAGCAACCATACATGAACCCTATGGTATTGCCCAGTACCTAACCTTCATTTACACTCACTACTCGAAAAAACCAGGGATCCCTTCAGCTTACTCTGCTGAGATGCTGACCCCGTTGCCGTCACCTCTGAAGCCACTTGAGCTTCACTTTCAGGTGCATTCGACTTGGGCTCCTCCGAAGGTACTTCAGCTACCACCGCGCTCGGCGTGCTCGCATTCGCTTCAATTCTCATCTCTTCAACAGCAGCTTCGCCACCTGATCTCTCCTTCATCCCAGCTCCGCTTGTACTTGAAGGTTCAGACAAAGTCCCATCAGCCCCACCGGCTGAAGCCGCATCAACACTGCCTACATCTTGCATCTCTACATCATGTACAACTGCTGTACCGTTCCCTTCATCCTGCCCCGAAGGCATCAGCTCTGCAGCCATGGTAACAACTACCTCCGCAGCCATGGTAACAGCTGCATCCTCAGCCATTGTGCCCGCTGCTTCCCCAGCCACGGTAACAGCTGCCTCCTCAGCCATTGTGTCAGCTGCTTCCCCAGCCATTGTAACAGCTGCCTCCCCAGCCATTGCATCACCTGCCTCTGTGGACACTGAGTCGCCGGCTAATGCAACCGTTACCTCCTTGGCCATTTCTTTCGTTGCGCCCCCCGCCATTGCATCCTCTGACTCCCCATCCGCGTCCTTTGTCACAGCCTCGCTCTGCAAGCCGGACGTCTCAAGAGGCTCCTGCCCTTGCTCTGGAGTTCCAGGCTCTGGCCTTACGGTGTCCAGATCAGAGACTACGTGGGTTGCGCCATCATTGAACATACCAGCGTCCGACAGCACTGCGGCCTCGAGAATCTCCTGCAAATAGTCCGGCCGTCGATCGTGGCTCGCCTGGCCCGCACCCGCTGTCTGCATGCCCTCGCCGTCCACCTCCACCAAGGCGTCGAACAAGATGCTGGTTTCGTCGTGCACCCCTACGGGAGTGAACATCACGCCATCCATGGCCTCACTCTTCACCGCTGGCTCCTCCGCTGGCTGCCCATCGCCCATGTGGCTCAAGGCAGGCTCCTGTTGACTCGAAGGCTCTAACCCGCCCACCCCTTGCCCATTCCCCTCGTTCGCTGGCTTCCCCTCCTGCCTGGAAACCCTAGTGTCGATGCGTCGAAACTCCTTGTGGGTTATCGACCGCGGCCTCGTCTGCTGATGCCTGAATTGATGGTGCTGCTGCTCAGGCTCGTGGATACGAGCCTCGGGTTCTACTGGAGATGGGGTCGTTCGAGGCCGAGCCCTAACTGTTTCCGCGCTGCTGTTGCTCACCCCGCTAGACGGCGTCTCGGGCTTCACGGACGGGTTTTTCCGACGCATGGGAGTCATGCTTCGAGAGATTCGAGGGGAGCTGTTGATCACCCGGTGCAGTTGCCGAGCGAGTTCCTCGTCGTCCACCGAACCCGCGCCAGCACGTCGTGCTGGGTACCCCTCGTCCCCCTCGTATTTCATCTCCCCTTTGGAGCTTCTCTCTCGCCGAGGCTCTGAGTGCACGTTGATTTCGAGCCTCATGGCGCCACCTCCAGCTGCCAACCTGGTCTCGGAGTTTCCGATTTTCCTTCGAAGCTCAGCTCGACACGCAGCTTCTGCCTTGCAAGCGAGGGCTGCAGCTTCCAGAGCGGCCTTCGCCGCAGCAGCTGCTTTCACGGCGGCACCCGCCTTGACAGCAGCGTTCGCTTTCGCTGCCGCGGCCACTTTGGCTGCAGCTGTCGCGGCGTTTTTCGCAGTCACCGCTACTTCTTGGGGCGACGCTGTAGCCCCTGACGGTGGCGCTTGGGACGGCACCTTCCTTGGAGGCCCTAAGCTCGCAGCTTTCGTGCCTCCTGATGCGTCCGGGCTCGGCCTGCGCCTCTCGAATCTTGAACCATCGCCGCTACGCTCGTGATCTCCCGGCCTGCCGCTGCGCTCTCTATGCAAGCGGGGCTTCTTGAGAGCCGGGCTCACGAAATCGACAGGAGACGCGCCCGAGCCCGTCTCGCCGTGGAAGTTCGGGACTGATCTCCCCGAACTGTGCTTGCTCCTCATCCCAGTCACTCCATTGACCTCTCTCTGCCGTCTCGCCGAGTTCACACAATCCAAGCAAATGTACGACGCGGCGTCCGGTTTGCTCCCCGAATGCTTCTGCTCGCACTCGGGATGCACCGACCGCCTGCATCGCGTGCACACCAGCCACATCGACGGGTCTCCTAACAGAGTTGCGTCGTGGTACATAACCAAACAATGAGGACAGAACATGCTCTTCGAGTAAAGTAGGGTACAAGCCCCGCAAAGACGCAAGGAAACGCCCCCTCGCTTAATTCTGCGCAATCCGTTGCTCTCCACGGCATTACACCCCATGCACCCGTCTTCGTACTTGCCCGACCCGGACCGGACCACCCCTCCCACACTCGCCGGAGCACTCGCATAACCACCTGCAGTGGGAGACTCCTCTGCCGGAGGAGGAGAAGTCGACAGCCATCCGTTCTGCTTCAACCCTGCCAGCAATCGCTTCCTCGGCGGAAGCGAGCCTCCTTCCATCAACGCCCGGGACGCAGCCAACACGCCCGCGTCCGCAGAGTCCAGCGAGCTCGCTCCTACATCCGCGTCACCCATTTCCCTACCCCTTACACCGAACCCTCCCCTCCCAACACACTCCTTACAAACCCTAGCTCTGTCGCTCGCCCTAATATGAACTCACCATCTCCCGTTAGGGCGAGCATCACATTGCTATATCAAAACAGACTCCTCCAACACACGCCTCCCCTCCGTCACACATAATCCTCCGCCCAAACACTCCCTCCCCTCTTCCACCAAATTCTCGTCCGCATACCCCCCCCCCCCCACACACAAATTCGAAACACACACCCACCCACTCACTCACACTCAAAAACCTAAACTCACACCCCTGTCCTCATCGTCACCACTTGCCACTCCGTCTCGCACAAGCCACGCTCCACTCTTCTTCCTTCTTTGGCCTTCCCTCCTCCCTGACCCTAATAACGCACCCTTACCAACCACCAATTCCAAATTCCCCGCATTACCAGAACCCCGCAACCTCGCGCGAAACCAGAAAAACCCAAAATAAAAAAACGCAAAACAGCTGGTCCCGTGACTTGCGTCCTCCGAGCTTGTTGTGTTGCACCTCCCACTGGCTTGAAAATGTTTGCCTCCCGAGACACCCTACCGAAGCATCTGTGCGCGCACCAGAAACGCAGATGGGTAGTGTCCCCGAAAACTCAGTGGGAGAGTTTCATGGCGACATGAGGACCACGAGGGAGAAGCACACGACGGGGTGGTGAGAGCTTGTTGTGTGTGTGGCCCCTCCCACTGGCTTGAAATGTTTGCCTCCCGAGACCCCTAACGAAGCATCTGCACCAGAAAACGCAGATGGGTTGAGTTCCGAAAACTCAGTGGGGGGAGAGCTTCATGGCGACATGATGGGGACCACGAGAGAGAAGCACGCCGGGGTCGGGGGGAGTGGGGGGAGAAGCGAAGCGCAACGACAAAGAGCAAACCCTAGGTTAGGATCAAGAGAAGCCAAATTCACGAGGGGAGAGGGGAGCATCGTGGGCGACGGGAGTACAAGACTCGCCGAAACAGAACAGCAAGACCGCCCCAAGGCAAAACAGGGGCCTGACTGACCCCCCCGGGAACCGGACGCGTCCACCTCGGCGCTGTTTCGGGTCCCTCGTGGCGGTTTCGCATTGGGTGAGACCCATGTGGCTCCGGAGAGACTCCCGGTCGTGGCTAACCTAGTCAGCAGGTGTTATCCTAGACTGGAGGGAGGGTGCCGTACCTCGCCAATCCACTTGTTGCTGCAGAACGGAAATGCGGAGACCATTTTTTTTATCTTAACAGAGTTGGGGTTAAGTTAAGCCCTCAAGTGATTGGGGCCATCGACAAGAGAAAAAAACAATATAGATATCGGGTAGTGGGGAAATTAAACAAAGACAAAGAAAGTATTGAATCAACAATAGGCAAGCAAAATAAAAATTTAAATTTAAATTTAAAAACAATAAATAATGATAATTTAGACCCCTTCCATCCTACTTGTTGAACAGAGCCTAATTGTGTTGTGCAATGTGAATGCAGTTGTAGATAGGATTTGGAAACTTGGATTCAGAAACCCTAGCCTTTGTCAAAAGGACAAATCTAATATATTGTACACACAATTTGTTTGAAATTCCTTTGTTGTCATATTATTCACGAATGGAATTATAGAATTATGAAGGAGATTCAATCACGCATCCCTCCACAAGCTTTTAATCCCTAAAAATCCGCATGTCAAAAAATTGATGGATACTTTCAATACTACCAAAAAAAATAGCACATTCTAATGAAAATAAAATTAATCCTTTTGGGGGATTTAAGGGCAATGTACGTATAAGAACAAAGCTTACAAAACGAATCAAAATGTTTTTTTAAGGGAGCTTGAGCTTTTGACAATGTCGCATTGCCAAGCTTTTGAGACTCATAACTCAAATTTTCTTTGCAAGGAAGATCTAAGGACTTCAATTTTGAGGCTCTACTCCGATATCGTCTTCAAAGCAAAATAATGCTCCGCTTTCCTAATCAAGTTGGGACCTAAAACAAAAAAATGATATAATTATTTTCAACTATTGGATCATCATAAAAATTAGATTTCCTCGAAGGTTCTTTTCTTTGCTAGGCTTAAGAAAAAAATAACAAAAAATAAAATGAAATTTGATACTTCAATTTTGATGCCCAAATTTCTCAAAATTCATTACGACTTATAAAGAGCTTTTATTAGGGTTTAATGGTGCAATCTTAAGATTGTAATGATCAAAGTTGACCAAAATTCTAAAAATGAGCTACCCAAAATGGAGTTGTTTTAACATTTTGAATTAATATTTGCTAGAAAATGTTTGAGAATTTTGAAATTTGAGGGTATAAAGACATATTAACCCCTAAAGGATCGTTGTCCATTCGGGAGACAAATGCGATTTTGGGCAGGTACCTACGGGTTGAAATTTTGTTGTGATTTTTTGAAACTTTTTTTGAAGATATAAAAATTGATAAGCTTTGTGGGAATATCATTTTTTTCACAATTGGTGCCCGGGAAAAAAAGTTATGACCAGATAAGCTCAAAACAGGGGACGGCAGGCAGCAAAAAGAATAGACAAAAATTTGAAATTTCCTTTAAATATTTTTTTTCTCATAGGTTATATTTTTGTCTGTTTGGAAAGCTTTGATTCATTTCATTTGGATTTGTTATGAGAAAGTTAAGGATATTCTTATTTTTTGGGCAATTAGAGCATCTTCTTGAAAAAAATAACTTCTAGGATGTATTTATGAATGCAATTTTTCAAATTTTGCAGCTTTTTTTATTTTTTGTGGTTTATATTACTTGCTAGAACAATCTCACTATTGGGATTAGTGTTTTTTAATTCCATATACAAGATATTAGATTTTAGATTTTTCTTCTATCTCGTATTTACTTCTATTTAACAATTTTTTAAAGAATGAAAAATAAGTTTTTTTGGATTTTTTTTTCTTAGACTCTCAAGTCAATTCTCCACTATAAAGATTTAAAGCTCAAAACTCTGTAGTGCAAAAATTTCAAGTTAAAAATGTTCAAAGTCAAAAAATCTATTCCCGCAATGTGCTGAAAAACTTGTTTTTTTCACTTTAAAAGCAGATATCTTGCAATTTGTGTGGTCAAAGAGTCTGAAATTTTTTCCACATTCTCATACTAGGATGTAAGATCATACGGTTAGATGTGAAAAAAAAACATTTTTCAATTTTTTTAACTTTTTGCTATAGAAATGGCAGTTTTGAGTGTCTTTTGGTAGAAAAAGGGCCTTGGTCCTTCAAGGGTTAAGTTCAAAATAGAACCAACAAACTTCAAAGGATTTGGAGCCACAAGTCAAAAGATCTTGCCTCCTAAGTAAGAAAATGCTTGATCAAAAGTAATTTGAGGACCTAGGAATAAAAGCTTCACAAATTATATCCACTAAAGCTTTGTATACAAATTTTGAGGTTATTCATGCTATATGGTAATTTTTTCTTATATTAAGACATGTCCAAGACTACAAGCAACTAGTCCTTTTTTATTAAAAGATTAAGGTAGGATTACAAATTACCAAGTATCTATCTAATAAGTATATTTGATAAATACATAATCATTGCAATATGTTCAATACTAGGATATTGATAGTGGATTTGGATAATAGACCAATGGAACTATAGCATCTTACTTCTTTTGCATGCAATATTCAAATGCCATTTCTAAACTTACTTTAATGTCCAAATTCTTCTCAAATTTGTTTGTTTTTTTGCTAAAAGAACTAGCATGTATATTATTTGCAAATATTGGTCATAGATAAAGTTTGCTTTTGAAGATTTAAATATCACTTTTGGAAGGAATCCAATGAGAGTGAGATGTTATTTGCATGAAATATGATCCGGAAGGACTATAGTCATCATCTAGGATTTAAGGAAATTACTCAAGGGTCAAATTTATTTACAACTTATCTAGGTATAACTAAATGAATTGACCTCACAAACACACAATCAATACTAATAAAGAAACTAATTTTGTAATAAGTTACATGAATTTATTGAATTTTGTAAATAAAATTTGTGCTTGCAGTATCCATGGAGTAGTGGAGTGCAATACTTGCCACATCAAAACATTCACCAAGACCATTGAAAGCAACTACCAGAACATTATTCTTCAATAGCAACTCTATTATATCCAAGAATGTTATGTAAAGAGCACCTCATAGGCCCCTCAAATCCACCTCAACATCATTTGTCTACCATGGCACTCCATCAATAGCTATGTCCACATGATCCCTTGTCTTGACAACCATCTCCCTCCGTCCCCATCAACAAGTATTTTCATTTCAATCTATTTCTTACAAAGGTGAAATGCAACTTTTTTTTATAGCAATACCCATGTTTGATGGATTGATGAGATTTGTTGGCAAATTTTTATTTCATTCTAAAGGTAGATGAACCTAAATATTTTTAATTTTAACTTTTTTTCTAAAAGAAAAGAAGGCTTTAAAACTGCAAGAAAACTAAAATTTTCAAACAAGTTCGTTAATTAAATCCTAAGCACAAAAAAAAATATTGGAAAAATCACTTTTAAACCTCAAAGGATGGACTCGTGACAATGGAAATCATCCCTTTAGTTACTATGTGAATCATTGGCTTTAAAAAATTGCAAAAGTACTCACTAGAAGTCAAACTATTGTAGAAGACCTACCCTTTCTCTACAAAATTATGAGGATGAATAGTTGCACTTTTGTCCTACTAAAAGGATCCTCTGTCATCCATCGGACAAAAATGTCCTCATTGGCATTTAAGACGGGTTAAGAAAAACTATACTAAATAAAATTCTACTACTTCCAAAGTATCAACATTGTTGATCCTTTCTTGTTTTTATTGATACATTACTATTGATTAGGACCGTCTAGGATATTTTTTGAGTTTTACCAGCTTTTATCCCTATGATTCCCACATTGAACCGTTTTTTCAAGTACTGAGTCCAATTTTTACTCTAATTTTCTTACTCAAAATAGAAATTTTATAGATTTTTCCACCGTGTATTTTCAATGTTCTCCATAACATTGTATAACTAAGCAATGGTTCTCCCTATACTAGGAAGGTATTATGCCTCCTTGGATGTCCAAGAGAGACTTTCAGTATAATTCAAAGGATTGGGGTTGACCAAGGAGCCATCCTTTTTTCAAGGATGGAAAAGGACCCTTGCCCGCAATCAATTTTTTTTCCCAATTCCACCAACCTTAACAGTAAACTCACTTGCAGTTTTCTCTCCCTCAACATTACTAATGAGTTTTCTCAAAGCTGCCTCCATGAAATGAATTTGAAAGGGATTCATCGACCACCGACTAACCCAGCTGGCCAGTTGGGCGAGCAATAGCAATCCCTAAACTGGTTAAAATTAGCTGAGTTTCTACTCAAAAAATCCGTGCGCTACTAGTGCATTTTAAAAAAGGGCCTTCAAAGGAGACATTTTAGCCAAATCTACAACAAGCAATAGAATTTGATAGCTAGTTACAGCCACTTTCTCCACATTGGAATTAGCATCTATTTAGTCAAGTTTTGTGTTACGGTACTTGCAATAATCCTTCACAACTTGCAAAATCCTTTCTTTAATATTTTTTTTAATACTATGCAGGACGTTAAATCGTTCCATCGAAGGTGGGCCCTATGGGCTGAATTTACCCCGGGGAAAACACAAGAATTTTTTATTCGCCACAAACTTTTTATTTGCAAATTCTGAGTTTCATATTTGCAATCAAAGGCCCCAAATTAGCTAGAAGAGCTGGAAAGTATCCCTAGACACGGCTCAAATATAGGGGACTTTTTTTTACTTTTACCCTCAACAACCTCCCATTTACCCTGCTTGGCCCACCTTCAATGGCATGATTTAACGTCTTTCTCATATTACTCTCGAGGTAAGGTAGAGGCTGTAAAATAAAGCGGGCATTAAGAATGGATCCTATAAATGGTTGTGAAATGGATATGAGTTGGTTCTAAAATCGACCAGTATAGTCATTGAATGAATCAAGGAAAAAACATTATTAATTGCAAGAGCCAATCATTCTTGTTGCTTTCCCCATTTTTATTTAGAATTGCAAGTGAACCATTTATGAAAGACCTAGGCTCACAAATAACTCGTTTGAAAATTCATAAATAATTCAAAAATGCTCGTAAAAATACGAAACTACTTGGGTTAGATTCCTCATCAATTTCTCTTTGTCAAAAAAATGAGCTAAAAATATTCCCGTGCAAGGAAATACATGAAAAAGGCGGACTAGCCCTTAGATGCTCCATTTTTGAGCGTCCTACCTTAGCCAAAGTTGATGCTTGTTTGTCTTGAAGGTAGCAGGTTGCACTAAATTCCATGAACTAGTATTGGGATCACTACACTAAAAATGATATTTAGTGTAGTATGACATTTAGTGTTTTACCCCCCTACCAGCCATTTTACTTGTCTTCAATTTTACTTGTCTTCAATCTTTTCCTTTGCAAGTTCATTTTTTTAACGTATTCTAACACTAAATGTAAACCTTTTCAGATTTCAGATTTACCATAGAGCATATTTAGTGTTAGAAATTAGATTTAGTGTTACTTACTTATGATATTTAGTGTCAAGGTTCGTAATTAGTGTTGCCAACACTAAATATCATTTTTAGTGTAGCGAGCAATTAGGGCTTCTTATCGAAACTCAGACCGACCCAGGCCACAGAGGCACAGACCACAGAGGGCGAGCTTACTGCTGCACCATCATTTAATTTAGGGTTTGGTTGCTGATCCCAGTGGAAGATGCCTTTGGAACGTCGGGAGGAAGGGACCGACCGACCGAGAGAGTTGCCCGGCAGTTTGACTGGACATGGGAAAGCCAGGCCCTGCCTGCCACGTGGGCTCCGTCCAAGCTTATCATAATAATAAAGTTGGTGTGGTGGGAACAGTGGAGTTGATATCTCAGTCAACAATAGGGTTGTTTTTTTCATTTATTTTAGGCAGTACCGAAAGCGATAACCCCTAGAAGGATGAAGCTATTGACGTCCATGGAAATGGATGAAATTTGCAATCGATGGATGAAATTTCATTTATTCATCCAAAATGATGTACATTAATCCAGAATTGAGCAATACCGTCGCAAGATTTGCTAGCAAATTAGTGATTTCATTCACTAAAAAGCAAGAATATTTTGCCAAACATTCCCTGAGGGAAAAAAAAATCATCGCTTTCTATCGAAAAGATCCCTCCAAAAGAAACACCCTGCTCAACAACACATTCTTCATGGCGAGGTCGGACAAAAGAATGCCCTTTTTCAGTTGCGAGGACACACGGAACTTGGCTTTGTGGGGCTGACTTCCGGATCTCATGGCAGGACCCGTTCACATGCAGTTGTCTCTCTGAGGAAACTGAATTCAGACCAGGTTTTTTTTTGCTTTTTTTTTGCTTTTTTTTTTACTTTTTGAGAAAGTCGGCTGGGATGTCTCTCTTCACTTATGTATTAGATATTCAATGAGTCCGCGCTAGCGGCAAATAGGTTATCGTACATAACTGGTTATACATTTTTCAATCACAACCTTAGTTTGATCTTCATGATCCAAGGGTGTAGGAAGCAAGTTGAAAAGAAAGAAGGTTATGAGTTGCAACTTGTAATGGCAACGGGGATGGTTTGCCAATGGAACGGTGCCATGTTAGCATTGAAAAGTCAACAATTGGTTATGAGTTGGTGAAGCAATTTGTGTTTCTACAATCATTCATCTTTTGGACCCAAACACAGGCACGCTTCAATTGTATTCATCCTTCCTTGTGTAAGGCAACTACTGTATACAGATATAATGGTGAAATTAGGTTGCCTTAACAATTAGGTTGTCTTACCTAACAAAAAGACTACCTCATTGATTCACCACTAGCCCATGTAGAGATACATGCGACTAAATCTCTCAACCGGGCCCTAAACTGGTGCACCACCCATTCCACACATGGTTCTAAATTGGTGAAAATTGTTGCATCTTTGTATGATAACAATAAATATTAATATAGTGTAAAATATGGAGAAATTAGGTGAGGGGTGTGAAACCTAATTTCAGTATTCATTGAAAGGTATGTACCCCCACAATCAATCCTAATTACAATTTAGCATAGTTACTATTATCAAATATAAATCATTTTTTATTAAGCCTTGTCGGTGACTGAAAGAGAATTTCAATGTAGCTTAGCATGCATTATTTGGACACCATGTGAATTATTCCCTTCGTCCCAAAATGATTATCCATAATTCCAAAATTAGATGTCCAAAAATGATTGTCCACTATTTCAAATTTAGTTATATGAAGACGCAATTTATGAAATAGTCACTATGTCACATTAAGAGTTTCAATTATACCAAGACACAATTTGTGAAATTGTCAATGTCAATTCTAGAAACTCAAGACACAATTCATGAAATAGTCAATGTCAATTATATACAGGCTGCTCACAAGGGATCAAATTCTAAGCTACCTTTACAAACTTTTGCATGGTACAAAGACAAGATGGAAAACCAATGCATTGCTTGATGCTTAGTGCTCATTTATGGTGGAAAATTGTAAATCAAAGGGTGATTTATTATGTGAAGTTGCAACCTCAACTTTCCTCCTTTAAGTAGTTCATGCTTCAACAGTGATATTGCCGTTTTTGAAAACCACTGAGCAAATCAAGAATTAATCTACATGTCTGAATTCAGTACTTTATCAAATTCTCAAATTTTGCCTTAATCTTGAGAAAAGTTTGCCATTGGACAATCATTTTGGAATGAAGGGAGCAGTTAAGAGTTTTCAAAATATTGTCTTTAAGAGCACTAAAAAACAATCTTAAGCTCTTATAGACATTTCATTTTCACATTGTGTACATCTTGTCTGATCTAAATTTAGAAAAAAGTTGTATGCTTTTTGGTCCAAATGTAGATGTTGAATTTTAGTAGGGCAATTGTAGGTGTACATATTTTTCACCTAAATAAGTCAAAAACTCTGCACTAGATGATATACGGGGTCTTGGAGGGCCGTTTCAAGCCCGTTCCCTGATCTGCCCTGATTCAATGAACGCCGGTACGGGGGTGTCAGAATATTTTTTTTTTCAAAGAAATAAAAATAAATATATAATTTTTTTTTACCAAATATTATTTTAAGTTTTTTTTTTTTTTTTTTTCAAAAATGACGTTGCAATCGCTGTGCCACGTCAGCCAGCTATTGCGTTCCCGCAATCTGGGAACGCAACAGACAGCAAGGAAACTCAGAGCCCTCGAAGACCCCCGAATCTCATCTAATGGAATAGAACATTATTTCAATTATTGAAGTGCCTAATTTTTTGAAAGGATCTTGTTGTGAGTCAAATGAATATTTTAGACTTTCTTCTTATGCATTTATAGAACACCATATGAATAAACTATGAATTTTCAAAGTGCTAAAATAGGTGTACCTTATAAGAACCCTAAACTTTCATAAATAGATGTTGTACATTTTAGACAAGAATGTGTAGGGAGCAATTTAGAAAGAGGTTGCAATGAGGTGATATTACTTTAAATAGTTTATAAAAGTTCAAAGCATTTCCAAAGTTTGAGAATTTTGTTAGATTTGAAAAGAAAGAAAATTGATATTACATCATGGCCATATGATACTTTTTCATCACATTGATTGTGTGTAGAACTAGTGTACACTTTTATAACAAATTTACTTTTAACAACGGGAACAAACTATTATTTGTGTTCTACTGTAGTGAAGTTGTTCTGACACCATAATTTGGTGTGGTCATCTCAACCTTTTCTAGATATCAACCTTTGTCACATGAGACAATCTAAGTCTAGAAATTATATATTTTGACTATAAAATTTGGATTCTCATTACTAAATTTTTTATCCATTTGACAATTTTGCTTCTGGTAAACCATCTTTCATCTAGTTTCAACTAGAAATTAAATCAATTCATTGATTGCATCTCTAGTTTTGTTCCCACATTTGTAGAAAAAAAAAAAAAAAAATCGATTTATCCTCCCAGGGTATATCTTCTCTATAATAAAATATTCTCTGTTGTTGTGAATGTATCCTAGGAGGTCTAATAGTATTACATCCACCGAAAGATGAAATCTAATACCACAATCCAACCTAAAGAAAAACATTCAAACTTCTTTACCAACAAAACAAGTAGCTATGTTAGGTACATGAGACTCTAGTCCTCTAGCCATGGCTCTCTTTTCCAGTAAAATCCTCCTCACAGAAGGTAACTACATCTAATTTTGACCCCTTTCAAAGACTAACCCCTAGAAATTCTTGCCTAAAATGTATTCTCACTATTCATGAGAGTTTAGGGTCCATTTCAAAAATATTTATTTTTGTTACTTTGAACATTCATAGTTTATTCATACAATGTCCAAAAAATGCATTCTAAGAGAATGTAGAATCTCCTTTTGACTACCAATAAGATCCCACAAAAAGTTTTTCAATATAATAATGGAAACCATAGTGAATTGCTTGTTTGGTCAATTTTAGGTGCAAAGTAGGAGGTTCTAAAAGTGCATTGGCTCTAAAATTGCCCTACCTCCTCAAATGTACACTATTTGTACATGTTTCTCTTTTGTTGAACCATAAATGTACCAACAATGTACATTTGAGGAAGTGGGCGATTTCAAAGCTTTACGGTGGAGGCATCCAAAACCATCAAAATAAGAAATTGAACAAAGTTGGAGGCAATTTTTCCTAAAAATAATATTTTTGTAGTATTGGTGAGTGAAAATCTTGAATATGAAAAAAAAATTAGATTTTTTGGTTGTAGTATGTAATTTCTATGATTTTTTAAAATATTGGCTCTCTAAACCACTGAAATTGTCATGTAGGTGTATCCTAAATCAAAATCTGCAAAAATTAGATGTCAGCAAATGATAAGTAAATATGTGTCTTTCAAATGCGTCAGTGAAATAGAATTAAATATTTGTAGGACTCTTTAATGGCTGCTTATAGACAGATTTGGTGACCATCTAGGATTCAAGAATGGGGGCAGGGACGGGAATGGATGTTTCTACCTTATGCCATTTCAACTTCAAAAATTCATAACTAATTCCACAAAGCTCTAAAAAATATGAAACGACTTGGGTTAGATGTCAATTCCATTCATCTTTCAAGGAAAATTTATTGAAAAATATTTCAAGAAGTGTCACCTCCCCAATTTAGGTCCCCAAATTTTTCTTAGATGGAGACTTTATAGACCTCCTAGCTCAGTTTCCTTATAAGTTAGCTTTTGTCAATGCAAAACGTCTTTCTGGATAGCCTAGAATTGAAGGAAGTCAAGTACAAGGTAGGCCCACTGGTGTCCTTTCGTTGGTAACCATCAGAGTCTCGCGTCAATTACTCCGTAACTTACACGTCGTTCCAAAGCCACAGCAGCCACACGGCAAAAGTCACACTGCAACTTTCAACAAGAACCGGTAAATACGGAGTACCAGTCAAGCCCACCGTCAGACACGTGCAATAACCGGTACACAAAATAGTGAAATTGGTTGCCCTAGACTATAGTTGACCATGTCTGAAAGTGTTAGATATGAGAAATTAGTGTGGGGCAACCTAATTTCACTATTTTGTGTAAATATCCGACACCAGATATTGTACCTGCAGTTCATCAGTGCCTGACTTTGAATTCCTACTATGAAAAAAAAGTGGTAATTTAATTCCTACGAGAGCGAGCATCCACTACCGGTATCTGGATTATATTCTATAAGGTAATTACACCTAAAATCGATCAAATAAGCAATTCAACATGGTTCTTTTTATTGTATTGAAAAACTTCTGTAAGGTTTTATTAGTAGTCAAAAGGAGATTCTAGATTCTCTTAGAATGCATTTTTTGGACATTATATGAATAAACTATGAATATTCAAAGTGCTGAAAATAGGTTTTTTAAACTCGACCCTAGACTCATGAATAGTAGGAAAATATTTTAGGCAAGAATCTCTAGGGGTCAGTTTTAGAAAGGGGTAGAAATTAGGTGTGTAGTTACCTTAAATGTTTTCAAGAGTTTATTGCTAGAGCTATGAAAATGGATGAAATACATCCAAGTGTGTTGAAGACCAAATTTTTGTCTGATTTTTGACCTTGCCACTAGCATGGTCTGGTCCCTTGTTGCTTCATGATTTTTGTGCAAGATTCAGAATGGGTTCATGTAAAGAAGGGAAGAAATTGAAAACTTGTGAAAATGAGGATTTGATGTCTAGATTCTATTCATATCATTATTTATTTTGTCCAAACCATTCAAAAGCTATATCTGCCTTGCTCGGATTGTTAGGAATTATAGAAAAATACTAGATTGACTTTCTAATAAAGGATCTTGATGTATTGTACAATTCAACAAATTTTGAATTATCATAAAGATGTATTGTAAAGTACAACTTACAAGACTAGTGAAATGATGAATTCTAAGAAAAACCTTGTGTTAGTACTGCAATTTATGAATTTGCCATTTTCTTTTTAATATTATTTGAACATTATCAAGTTTAATTTGTTTTAAAACTCATTTCAAATGACAAGTCAATGATTTATAAATGATTTTTTTGCAATGAATTTTCATTTGAAATCCTCAAATCTTTGTTTTCTTGGATTTTTGTGTTAGTTTACTAGTGATATTAGTGGCTTGAAAATTTTGATTCAAATTTCTTCATAATTGCCTACATTGTCTTTATAGGCACTCCTATAGCACAAACAATATCTATACTTTCGTTCTTCCTCACACATTCCTACAATGCGGGCACAAATTTCATCTAAAGTTGTCATGATTTTGGTGTACAAACAATAACTCATCAACTTGCTATCACTCTCACAACAAAAATAATGATCAAGTATACTCTTCATTGTGCTCAATTAATTTTGTTTAATCAACTCACTATACTCAATCAACTCACTGCAATATCTAAGAATTTCATCTCAAGCTGTCATGATTTTGGAGTATAAACAATAACTCGTCAACTTGCTATCACTCTCACAATAAAAACAATGATCAAGTAAATTCTTCAGTTTGCTCAATTAATTCTATTCAATCAAATCATTATACTCCACCCAAATTCCATCAATCAACTCATTGCAACATCTATGATCACGTAAATTCTCATCAATCAAATCACCGTGTTCAATCAACTCACTGCAACATCATTGATCACCCAAATTCTCACCACCTCACTAAAACACTTTGTAGTCACCATTCATGCAATAGCTCTCTTGCCTCCTACCTCCAACTAAATTCATGCCAACATTTGATTATTGTGGTGCTCTAAAATGCAATGACAACGTTGCTTATGTAACCATCTTAGTGCAATTTCCAAACTTGGACATCAAATGCTCATAGGACAAGTAGAAAGCTTTAATTGACAAGTAGATGATATTTTTTAGAAGTATCTACGTTAAAGAAGTGTGCATCATTAGAGTATTAATTTTAGAAACATGAGGTCTTTTATAAGTCAATGTTGATTCAAACATGGATAATTAACACAAGAATTTTGGAAAGATTGAATGAATGCATAAAAACTTTTTTTCTTTGTCCTTTATTAGTTAGACTTTGGCCTCGACATCTTCAAGGATTTGAAATGACTTGATAGTCTAACCATTATACCTAAAGATAATTGAAATAAGTAGTTTGACCTCTAATAAGTGCCTAATTTCTTTAATCCTTAAAGGACGGGTTGGTGATTGTGGATATCATTCCTTTGGATATTATGTGAATTATTAGTTTAAAAAAATGCAAAAGCACTTATTGAAAGTCAAACTACTCTAAAAGACTTCACTTCTCACAACAAAATTCCGAGGATGAATAGTTGCACTATTATCTTATATGTAAGAATTCTTTGTCATTCCTCAACCAGAAAATGGTTTAAGGATTATGCAAATGATTCATACGGTACCAAAAAGGTTGAATTCAACCGTGACCCAACCCTTCATTCCAGGGTTAACTATCACACTTTACAATCTCAATAGCTAACCAAATCCCTACTATAGGGTTGATACTCAGGAATCGAAGTGCGGATGGTAGGAGGTGGTACATATAGAAGGATTGCGAGGATCAATCATTCTATTGTTTGAACAACATATAATAGAACCTCTCTACACCGATAAGTCCTCAACCGGTCTGACAAGATCTTTTAGGGAAGTTTATTTGCTTATGGAGGATCGACTTAGAGAGGTTCTACTGGATAGGGCACCATGTTGACAAACAAATTCAATGTTCTTCACAATCCATATAAGCTTAGATAGCAAACGAATTACTCTTGCTCAAACACGGTGGAACTAGCATGGTGCACTCTCATTGCGCAAAACAACTTATGACGACGCTTGAATAAGCGAATGGCATCATGTGAATTGGAACGAAAAATAGAGACGAAGACAGTTTTCCGGTGAGATTTGACCGCGCCATGAAGAGCTTCTTGCTGCTGTTGGCTATGGCGTTGGCCATGGCGTCGTCAGCTCAAGGCGACTGCAGCAGCATGGACCTCTCCCAGTACGACGCCTGCTTGCCTGCGGTCACAAGCGCGGTGCCCGCCCTGCCGTCCACAAGTTGCTGCGCCGCCATCAAGAAGGCCGATCTCACATGCCTGTGCAACGCCGTTCTCCATGCAGACCACATTGAAGACCTCAATCGGGAAGCGGCCCTCATGCTCCCGAAGAAATGCGGCGTCATTCCGGCTGGAGTCACCACTTGCGGAAGTAATTTGCCCTGACTCACTTCTATTTTAATTGATTAATCGATTTCTGTCTGTTGATGATGCTAAGACGACCTCATGTCGCTTCGTACGGGAGAACGGCATAATCTTGTTCTCCTCTTTGTAATATTCCGCGTTCCAGTAAATCGTGGATGTGTACCGTTGAATTCTGTTGTAGTGTCTGAGATTGCGGATCATGCAGGTATTAATTGTTGCGCGAGGGCGTGGATGAATTTGCACTCCACGTCTTGATTGTTTTGTTAATCGATTACTTGATTTCTATCTGTTGATGATGCTAAGACGACCTCATGTCGCTTCGTACGGAAGAACGGAACAATCATGTTCACCTTTTTGTAATATTCCGTTTTCCAGTAAATCGTGGATTTGTGCGGTTGATTTCTGTTGTAGTGTCTAAGATTGCAGATCATGTAGGTATGATTGTTGCGGGAGGGCGTGGATGAATTCGCACTCCATGTTTTGACTTGTTTTGTTAATTGCTTTGATTTCTGTCTGCTGCTGATGTAAATATCTGGTTTTCCTGTAATTAAGATACCTTGGATGTGGTGGTTGATTTCTTTTCAAGTGTCTGGGATCGCAAATCAGGCAGTTATGGTTATTGCAGGAGGGCGTGGTGGAATTTGCTCTCCACGTTTTCGGTGTTCTCTTAATTGATATCTGTCTGCTGAGAATGTGAAGATCTCATGTCAGTTCGTTACGGAAAACAAAATATTCGTATTCTCCTCTTTGGAGTATCCCGTTTTCCAGTAATTAAGATGCCTTGGATTTGTGCCGTTGATTTCGTTTTTAGTGCCTAGAAATGCAGATCATGCAGGTATGATTACTGCGGGAGGTCATGGATGACTCGTCGTTTGGACTTGGCGTTTTATGTTGCTGGAATAGGTCAGGAGAGAAGGTGTTTTGAAAGCTTATTGAAAGCTGTTTAAAGTAGTTAGTTTCTACTGGCTGTTGTTCCTGATTTGCTTTTCCTTTTGCAATAGCAAATGAGGCCCAACCTTCAGAAGTCATCTTCAATATGCAAATTAAGTTTCAATAACGATAACCTCGACAAGACGTTCACGTTTATTCTGGTCATGACCTGAGATGCGGATAGGCAGTATTGTTATATTCCTGAAGAATGTTGATCTTGAACTTTTGATTGACAGTTGATCAATCTGCGCAGATTTGTGGCCTTAAAAGTCATTCTAATTTGAAGAGATACAATAAATGGAAATTAAATGTCTGAAACAATTCCATAGTTTCTGGATTTACCTGTATTCATGACTACAACATGCTGCTGGGACACCTCCGGTCGTACAGGTTTGCATAAAAAATTCATCTAATATGATGCTTCACATTCTGTCCTCTCTAAGCTAAAATTATCGTGACATTTGACACGGGTATGCATCTGCACCTGTGTACTAATCAAGGTTTACGAATGTGTTCTGGTTACGCTAGTTGTATTTATAGACTGCAAGTATCTAGGTATAGTTTTCCAACTTAGTCTCGGATTTTTCTGGACCTAATAGGCTTCGACTTTGCTGATCCATATCCGAAGGGGGAATTATTTGACTTTCACGAAAGCCATAAGAGTCACGTTGCATCACAGGGAGTCCGAAGACACTGTATTAGAAATTTTTGTCTCTGAACTGCTCCACTTCGATATGAGAATCGTTCCTTTAGGAGAGGAGAAACCAAACTAGGAATGGCCAGTGTGAGTTGCCCAGATAATTTGACCCGAGGTCATGTCCAACACAATCACGTTGCCGCAGGCGAGGACGGCAATAGATACGGAGTACAAATTCGATGTGGTGGCGCCGCTTTCCCATCGCGGATTGCCCTGCGGATCTCGCACCACTAGATTCCCATTCGCTTTCAGCTCCATTGAGCAATTGTATTTAAACGGGTCGTTGAATTGAGAGAACGTCGCCCATTTTCCTTGCCAATCGATCGAGCCATCCGCCGCTTTCTTGTAGAGCACAAGATTGCAGTCCTGTTGCATGATGAACATATACTTTGAGTCAAAGGATTGCAAGCTCTGCCCCACCGAAAGGACATTTTGAATTCCATCCCACGCAACTGGGACTAGGTTGGAGAATCTCCAATCGCAGGTCGCCCCAGTAGCTGCGGATGCTCTCATCATTGCTCCTTTCGCGGCCATGCGGTTCAGGTATGGAATATCCTTTGGCATGGCTGCAAGTAACTCTGGATTGGTTGAATTCTTAGATGCAGCTCCAAGGCCACGGGCCAAGCAGACCGGGCTCTGAAGGAGGTTACTGGATGAAGAACTTAGCGATGTCGTGGTCATGCTCGGATTCGTCGCCATGGTCGCCATTGGTGCTATGGTTGGCGTTGGCGTTGGCGTTGGCGTTGACGTTGACGTCGCGTTTGTTGTGGTCTTTGGAACCCACAGGTAGGAGACTCGGAAATTGGAGTTGGTGCAGGAGCCCCACGGTCTGTGATTAATCCTCTGGTCGAGAGCTAACCCTGTGCATGCCGCGAAAGCTAAATTCAGTGTAGAGCATGAATTGATTTCCTTATTAAATTCTGCAGTGCACTTTGATGTTAGGTACTCGAAGGTCGTGCGGAACGTCCCCTTGCTCGCGGAGGTGTCGATGACGTGAGGTATGACGAATTTCGCCCCGAGACCGCAATTGCCTGCCAGGGGCAGCTTCATAAAGTCTTGTGTGATTATGTTCGACACATCAATGCTGCCCGTGGTAAAGTCCATTGTTACGTCGTTGCTGAAGGCCAGCTGTTGCGCTTCCACCGTTGGACGCGAATTCTCCACCATGATGGCTGTCATGAATACAAGCACCAGCCAGCCTATTATTCTCGCCATTGGCTATCTAACTGAAAGTAGTCTGCAGAAGTCTACAATCTGCTTCGAAGATGGTCAAGGATATCGACCCTACGGTAAGCACACTTATGCCACGGTTGCAGATAGTGTCTTGTCAAACGCCATGATGAGACACTCCTTTTGATGCCAAGCAGGACACGGCCAGGTTCCCTCAGTGCAATCGGGGCTGCTGTTTCCACAAGTTCTGGAAGTCCACTGGTTTTATAGCAAGCTGTAGGCATCCTGGAAGATCTCATATCCAATTCAGTTGGGCCGCCTGTGAGGCCTATTCATCATTTGCATCGATTGAACAATGAAGATTTGCTCTTCATCAGATCTCAGTAGATCGGATCGATTGCCTCACCTACTACAAAACAACTCCCTTGGAACATTGCTTGGTTACATACCTACTCTCGGCGAAGTACGACTGTTGAGCAATCCCTGGATATGGGCGTCCGGACATCCTGAATGCCTTGCGGATAGACCGTCCCGCCGGGAGTGCGTCACAGGCAGACTGCCTTGGTATGTTCCTCAATTTTGCACCAGTGACGCACACAAATCAATGTTGACTCTTAATTATCGTTATGTAACGACCGGTCGATGTTGGATTCGCAAATGCAATTCACTTCGAATGCACCACCAGGTTCGGAGAAATATGGTACTCTTGCACTTAGAGTTCTCTGTGCATGTACGTTACGGGGTATCATTGTGCGAGCTTTTGGTCCAGAACATGTGGCGAGACTTGAAACTCTACCGAGGGCAAGTATTTTGGAGACAAGATTTTGCAAGTAATCTGAAAGTAGAGCCTTCTTATGAGGCGTAGCATGGAAATGGCGAGGCCTATTAGTATCACAACAAGGTTGTGCTTTCACATTGACAAACCTTAACCTCAATGTTTGAATCTTGCTCAATCATGAGCCTCAAAAGAAGGGACCATTAAATTAAGTAACATACAATTATGGGACATTCCCATGCTCTTCATATTAAATGCAGGGTTATGTACTTACAATTACTCAAGCTGAAACTCAAAAAGAAATACTGAAATCTTTAGGAAAATTTACAAGCTTTAACAATTGCATTCATTTGTTGATAATTTCAACCTAAAGTTTTTTTTAACTTAACATTCTTCAACAAGGAAAAAAAATTCTCTTGATGAAAAGTGAAGGAACAAAACATTTTGTACTAGTCAACCTTGAAAATTCAACAAACAAGCAATTTGGAAAACTACATGGACATCATGTAGTCAAGGAGCATATTAAATAAGTATTTATAGTGACACCAATTGCAAATGGTCTTCTTCATCAAATTTTTTTCCATGTTACTAAAAAAATTACCTTCTATTTTATGAATTCCAAAGACATTGTATTACTATTGCTTAATAATGTTATGAAGAAACACAATGATTTACATATTCCTATAAATTGAGAGTATGCGTTAGGGTATGCATATATAAAGGACAAAAGAAATGTTCAATATGCATATGGACAATTGATCAATATTGCCAATACATATTAAGACATTGCTTGAAAACTAAATCTTTTTATCCCAAAAGCATTATAATGTGATAATTTTGGAGCAAAGATATTATAACTAAAAGTGTTCAAATAAATATTTGAGAGTGATTCCTATTTTATTAATAATCATTTAATTTTATAAGATCTTTGCAACCAAAAAGAAATTCCAAGTGTTCTTTATTAGGTACTTTTAGACATTATTTATGTAAACCCAAAGATGGATATAGTTGTATACATATGTCTATCTTTACAATATGAAAGAGCCCTAAGACTCAATACTGAGCCAACAAAGGCTCAACTTTGATAATAGTTGCCTATGACTTCATAATATCAATGAAGACAAAATATCTACAAGAGACATGCAATTGACAACTCCCAAATTTCTATTCTAACATATACTTTGTCAAGTTCAGCTTCCTTTACTATTAAATTACCTACAATTGTAGCATCCTCACTAAGATTATGTAAGGTGTTAGAAATCTAAAATTCAATTGAAAAAAACAGATATCAATATAGGATTTGAAATACAATACAGTATATGTATTAGTATTCTACAATAGAAACCATATTCCAAACATCATACCTATATGAATTGTGCATGTGTTACGTATACCATATCCGTACAAAAGTTTTTAAGATTCTGGCTGGAAGGTGGAAAAATTAGATGTTGTATTTTTTTTTAATCAATTTTGTCCTATGAACAAAGACTATGGCATCCACTCTCTAGTTTCTGTTTCTCTGATTTTTGAATTTGAGTTTTCAAATCCTACAACTGCATTCATACAACACAACACAGTTAGGATTGGTAGGAGTGGACTAAGCCTTTTTTTGTTTTTTACATATGTATTATGTGTATTGTATATATATATATATATTTTTTTTTTGATTTTGGGAGGTAGGTGGGCAAATGAAATGTTTAGTTTTTGATCCTTTAATTTAGTGTGATTGTGGGCGAGGTAGTGACTGCCTCCTGAGTTTTCAAATCCTACAACCTCATTCACATTGCACAACATAGTAAGATTTTGGTAGGAGTGGACTAAGCCTTTTTTTTGTTTTTTACACATATATTATGTATACCGTATCTATATCAAAGCATTTTTGGTTTTGGTTTTGAGGGGTGGGTGGACAAATTAGACGTTTTATTTCTTATTCTTTAATTTAGTGTGTGAGTGTGGGCGAGGTAGTGACTGCCTCTTCTAAATGCATAGTGAAAAGAAATAATTCCGACTTAAACCAAGATAAGGTAAAAGACCCCATTGCGGTCAGAATTAGGAGTGTGCCTACATGCCATTGCTGAAATTTTTCAAACTTTTTCCCACTCAAAGATAAGTGTGAGAGACAGTGAGGGCATTTGAAATTATATTTTTTGGACCAAGTATGAATTAGTTCTGAATTTTTGAAGTGATCAGCCCATAGGAGTCTATAGGCTACTTCATGACCAACAAAATCTGAATCCAATATGGTCATCTTTCTACCCAATGTAGTCACAACATTTTCAAACATGGAAGACCTAAAAAATCTGTTTTTACAAAGAATTTTACATTGAAAAGTTGGAAGTACCTATTGAGGTCACTAATTACTCCATAACTACCATGTAAGGCATTGATTGTGGTCTAAAAAACCACAATGGGGTCATTAGGTGTCCATCATGGGTCATTTGACCGCAATGGGGTCATTTACCTTATTACCAGTATCAAAGAAGAACATTGCATGTCTAGGTCATGAAATAGATATAGTTAGACAAAAGCATGACTTCTACATGACCTACTCAAAATTGCTAAACAAAAGTAAGGCCCAATTTGGGCTTCTTCATCATTTACGGATTAATCCTAGAATGTCGCCAACATCACTCAGTGGCATTTGGATGACAATCCAGGGGAGATGAAAAGCAATTGGAAGCATTTTTCCATCTCCCTTTCCTTTGTTGACCTTCTATGGTGGGCTATGAAGAATCTTCAATTGAATTTGTAATCTTCCCAATGTTTGTCTTCAAATGAATGAGAAGTTAGTAAAAAAAATGGATCACAAAATATGCTATTTTAGTATATTTTGGGAAGTTGTTGCTCCTTGCTCTAAATCTGAAATTTCTCTACAAAAATGATATTTTTTGAATTTGAGTCCAACTAACAAAATGATGGTCATCTACTCTAGTTTCTATTCCAATTTGAATTTTGAAAAACTTCCTAATATTGAATATTTTATTGCAATTTGAACTTTGGATGTATTTTCAATGTTTATTATTTTCTATTTATAGAATGATACGGAAATTGAGTTTAGACTATGATGTTTGTCACTGTCATATACACACATGGTAAAAATTTTAGAGTTTTTGAAACATTTTTCTATTTTATATGATTTTTCTTCACTTTTTCTTCAAAAATTCTCAAAAAAATCAATTTTTCACAAAAAAATCTAAAATATTTATGAAGTATAGAATACATGTAGTTCCATCTCTGAAAAATAAATATAAAAATTTTCATTCATATCTAGTTGCAAAATAGTTGCAAAATGATAGAAAACTGAGTGACAGGCAGTGAGGCTTGAAATCAGTGGTCATGGGTCCATCCTTTAAGGGTTAAAATCAGGCCAGCAGGCCGTAGGCAGTAAGATCTGTCAAGTCTCAGACCCGAACACACTCTCAGAAATGACGAGAAGTGGATCAAATTCGTCTGAGAAATCAACAAGAACCTTGTCCAATACGCAGGAACAAAAAGGGTCGAAGGTCTTCATGCAGCTCAAAGCCCTAACAATTCTAGCAATTAAGCTGGTATTCAATCTCACGAAACCAACTTCGGCAGTAATGCTACATAATATGTCTGAAGAAAACCGAACTTCAGCAATCAGCATGTATGAGAAACCGTGTATAAGACCCATACCTGCCGCTCACAAAATAGGATTTACACCCAAATGAAACATATATGACCTTGTAAGTGTCCCTGCATCATGTTACGAAGAACATAGAATATCTGGAATATATTAAACATTTACAATTCAAGCTTCCTATATCACAAATGGACAGCTAATTTACTTTGAGAGTTCACTTGCACAAGTCACCTAATTTTCTCAACCCCTGCTTTTGAGCTCGGCTAATCTGCGGCTCAAGTCATCTTCCGACACAGTAGACTCCGCATCACTCATCGGCTTGTGAGATGCCGCTTGCGGCAGACCAACAGAAACTTCCAATCCATAGTCATCGGCCACTTGGTGCATGAGAGAGTTCACATCATCTTCCGGCGTGGAAAGGCTGGTGCTCCCCGCCATAGCCGACTCCACGAACTGGGACTGCACCTCCATGTTCACGAACGTCTTCTCGAACTGATCCATTGTTTGCGAGATCTTCTCCATGTTCCCCACTGCCAGTGCACTGTCCAGCGCCTTCACAATCGACCCCATGGACTTCGTGATGGTCTGCATTTTGCTCTGCGTGCCTAGACGAGCCACGACGGCATCCAGACGTGAAGCGAGTCGAAGGTAATTCAGTTGCTCGTTGTGTTTCCGAATGGCATTCTGGGCGTAGATTCGTGCCCCGTCCATGTTCCCCTTCTCGATGGCTTTTTTCACTTTCAGCTTCTCCGACTTCTCCTCGGACTCACATTTCTTCGCTTGGCGGACTAACGTCTTCGACGTGAACTTCAGCTGGAAAATTTGGTTCAAAAGCTTCTCCTGGCTGCCCCCCATCGCGTCTCCGTCCTCACCGACCTGCTTCAAGGACAGAACGGCAGCACAAACGACCACGAGAGGATCAAACGCTCCAACTCTCGTCCTCAGCACACGAATCCACCGCACGAGCCAATCCGTCCACCCTAACAATCCCCCGAAAATCCGAATTCCGACAACCCTAGTTTGGCCACCCCCCTCACAAACCTTTGGCGAGCACATCCGCTACCTCTAAACCCTAAAGTACCGACATCTCATGCCTATAAAACCACCAATTTGATTGTGAAGATCACAGAATTCAAACGCGGCCAAATTTTATTAATCACCAGAATCAGTGAAGAACCTTACATGTGCTCATCAAACATTAACTAAAACTAAACAACGCCATCTGCACAACTCAGAACTGCTTCAAAAAAGGAAAAAATGAGTCCCAGTTTCAGCCTCTTGATCTATTACATCCAAGAACACGCAAAAACAGACCGCAATCGTAAAGTTCACCTTACCGCAACCACACGAACAGACCGACGATCAGCACTCCCCAAGCTCCGACAATGCTAAAATTAGGGCTAAATTCAAGAACGAAACCTCACCAAGAAAATTGGCAAAACTAAGTCAAAATACAAAATCGTTTTCACGAAGTATGCTCGACGATGAGAGGAAGGGAATGGCGAGATAAGGGAGGGATTGGTGAGGTGAGAAGGGATCTGGCTATGGCGATGGGGGAAGAATTTCTTCTGCAATTGGCCGTAACGGGAAGAGGTAACGGAAAGAGAGTGAGCGGGTGAGAACCCTAATCGATGAAAAATGATCGATGAAGTCTGTTTGGTGTCTGTTCGCCAGTTCGTCTGTTCGTCGCCTTGTGGGAACGTCGTCATGTCGCTGATTAGGGTTTAGGGAAGGGCACTCTCCCGTTGGCTTGTGTCTCTGGACAGCTCGATCTGCCTGCTCCCCTTCGCTCCTTTGCACTCTCTCTATCTGTAAGTATTTTTCCATCGCTTTTTTCTTGCTTGTTTGCTAGTTGTATGTTGTAATTTGCGATTGAAAGTTGTTTTGTGTTTGTATTTTATATTTGTTAGTTTGTGCGAATGAGGTCTTTTTGTGTGCTCTCCAATACTCCGGAGTGGGGCCATCTAGTTCTTTTGAGAACTCGTTTGCAAAAGAAAGGCTTGCCAAAATCATCAAGAAGTGCAAGATGGAAGCACATCAGAATGACATTGAAAAGCAACGTTCGGAGCAGACACAATCAAGGTTAAGTTTTCTTGAAGGAATCAACAATGAAAACCCCCTTGACCGTGTTGTGGATGTGTTTGGTTTGGAGGATTGTGCTCGGGAAAATGAGATGCGTTCTACTAAAGTAGTGGAGCTTCAGAAGAGGGTAGCTTATTGTATGCCATACTTCACTTGGTTTGCAGAATTCTTGGAAGAAAGTTTGGGAATTTGACCCTACTTTTTTTAAATATGACTACAAAAACAACATTAAGATGGAAGAAATAGCGGTGCTTGTTGAGATGGAGAAGAAGAAGAAGAATTCTTAGGGCAAGGTGGATGTTGCATGACACAATTTTGTTGTTGCGGTTGTTGTAAGGCTATACACTACCCTGTACATGTAAATATAATAAAGTGTACTATCCATTTTGAAAAATCTCAGCAAGTATGGTAAATCCAACGTAGTTCATTGTTGAGCCTAAATGTATATGAGCCTGAATTAAATGATTTGTATAATTTCCGATTTAATGCATAGACATGAATGTCTATGATTGTCAACTTCTTTACATTTTTGTAGGCATATACAAATGTGTAATGATATATACAAATATGAGAAGCCCAAACAAGGGTCTATAAAATGTTAAGTAGAAATTGACAAAATATAAAGTAAAAGAAAACGAGAACGCAATAAATCAAAGAATTTTTTTTATTTTCATATTTTTTTGAAGGCAATTCTTTGATGAAACAATTTAGAAATTGATGATAATGAATTTCGTAATTTAAAAGTAGAAATTGGAAGCTCAACAATATTTTAATAAAAGGTGTAGAAGAAATAGATTTGTTTAAAATGACACGAGCATTATATGCCGGCTACAACACCAAACTTGGATGTGAATAAAAAATCAAAATTACATAGAATACAGCCCGGTATCAATTTATAGAAGTAAATATTATATTTACCATTATTTTGAACTGCACCTTTATTATCATTTATCAAATATTCAATCCTTAACCCCCAAAGGACCAAGGCCTTTTTTTTGCCAAAAAACTCTCAAAGCTGTCATGTCTAGAGCAAAGAGTAAAAAAATTTAAAAATTGTTCTTTTTGCACATCTAACCGTAGGATCCTATACCTCACTAGTATGAGAATGTGTGGAAAAAATTTCAGAATTTTTGACCACACAGATTGCAAGATATCTGCATTTAAAGTGGAAAAAATAAGTTTTTCAGCACATTGCGGGACCAGATTTTTTGACTTTAAACATTTTTAACTTAAAATTTTTGCACTACAGCGTTTTGAGCTTTAAATCCTTATAGTGGAGAATTGAGTTGAGAGTCTAGGGAAAAAAAAATTCAAAAAAACTTAATTATCATTCTTAGAAAAATTGTTAAATAGAAGTAGGTACAAGATAGAAGGAAATCTAAAATATTCATATATATTAGATGGAATTAAAATGCACTAATCCCAATGGTGAGATTGTTCTAGCAAGTAAACTAAACCATTAAAAAAAAAAATTGAAAGATTACAAAAATTGCATTCCGAAATGAATCCTACAAGTTATTTTTTCAAGAAGATGCTCTAACTACCCGAAAAACAAGAATGTCCATAACTTCCTCATAACACATTCAAATGAAATGAATCAAAGCTTTCCAGATAGACAAAATTATAATCTATGAGAAAAAAAATATTAAAAAGAAAAATTAAAAATTTTGCAAATTTTTTTTGCTGCCCCCTGTCTCCACGCATTCCAAGAAATGGCATAACTTCTTGCTCAAAGGTCTGATTTCAAATTTTTTTTTCCGCCACATACCTCTCTCAATTCTTCAAGTTCACAAAAAGTTTCAGAAAATCAGGAGAAAATTTCAGCCCGTAGGTAATTGCCCGAAATCCCATTTGTCCCCTGAACGGACAATGGTCCTTTAGGGGTTAAGACATATAGTCTTTTCGGGAGAGAAGTTTGACATCGTGCACGTACTTACTGTCTCCATGTTTGCCATGATTTATTGGAACTCTTCTTGAAGAAAGTAAAATTGATTTATTTTTGGAGAATTTCTTGGGGTGCAATCGGTGCGAAAGAACAAAACGTTTGCCCAAAAATGCTCAAAACAGGAGAGAGGAGGCAAACAAAGTACCAATAAATTTACTTAATTTTATTTTTCAATATATTTTCCTCATACATTATATGTTTCTTTACATAGAAAGCTTTGATTCATTTTGTTTGGATTTGTTTTTAGATAGTTATGGAGAATCTTGCTTGTCAATCAATTAGAGCATGTTCTTTAAAAAATAACATATATAATTCATTAATGATTAAAATTTTTTAAGTAATTCTTCAAATATTTTCACGTGGTTTATTTTTCTTGCCTGGTAGATCACACCATTCAGATTAGTGCATTTTAATTCCATTTTAGAATTACTACTACCGTAGATTTTCCTTCTATTTTTATTCCTAGTAGATTGCTTTTTTCGATGTGTGTGTTTATCCTTTGTTTTCTTTTGTGCACTAATCTTTGAAGATATCCAATGCATAATGAATTAGCAAAATTTATTTTAGGAAGACCTGATTACTCCTTCCTAGAATAAATGATACTCCTTATTACAATGTGTGAAGTGAAAAAGAAGTATCTAAAATGAACTGGGGTGCTTTAAGAGTTAAACTTTTACATTGTGAAATCTGTTTGTCCTAGGCGATATATGCTTTGAAAATGTGGAGTGAGTTATCTCTTTATTGAGGAGAGCAGTATTGATGCATGGATGTATCATTTTTTTGATTCTGAGTTTGTGGAATGGGCAGGTACTTGAAGTATTTGACCAAGAAGTACTTGAAGAAGCACAATGTGAGGGACTGACTCCAAGTGATTGCATCCAACAGGACAGGCTCTCATTAGAGAAAATTTCAGGCCTTTGGAGGGCTGCTCCACAATCCTCCAAGATACCCTGAAATTTACTTTTTTTTTGCTCAAAAATTTGTTCTTCCCCTATTTCTGCGTAGTAGTTTTTGCTGTGACAATGGTGCAAGAACCAAAATTCACAAATTAAAAATTAAAAAAAAAAAAAAAAATTTACAAAGTTTGATTGCTCCAACTAGCAATCATACACTCTAACCGCTCACCAAGGGCATTTTTTAAGTTGACAGGCCATGCATGAAATAGCATGGTTTGTCAATTTGGAATGGCCCTCCCGTAGGCTTCAATTTTTTCTAATGTCACTTTTGAATTTGATGCATTACTAGAATCACAGCTTTCCCATAGGTGAGCTAACATTCTTAGCTCCTTGTTTGTCCTTGTATGTTTTTTCTATTGACAATTAGCTTGTTTCGAAACTGAAGCCGCTAAGATACAATTGTGGGAATTTTGTCGGAATTTTTTCTGAGTGATTCAGTGGCGCTTTCATTTTTTCCGCAAACAATTCATGATAAATTCAAGTTTTTCCCAAAAAAAAATTTATAATTTTATAACATAAGACTTCATCTCTTAAAAATAAATTTAAAAATATCCATTCATGTCTATTTGCAAAATAGCAGCAAACAGAGTGATTGAGGCTTGAAATCAGTGGTCTTGGGCCCGTCCTCTCCAGGGTTAACAACAGCAGCTAGCAACAACATACTTGAATGACTCCCAACGGTACACCCCATACTCATTGGTGAATAATGTTTCCGTAAATTATCATACTTTTTACTGATTCAGTGGCGCTTTCAGATGTCCCTACCGTCACCTACACTCCAGGTACTAACTTATGCAATTGGCTCGATCTCATGTCACACACAATGTCATCAGCTTTGTCGTTCGTCCGCAAAGTAACTTGCGGCAGATAATATTGAACGCGCGCGTTCTAAGCTTACATCCCCAGCTAGCAAAATTATTTCTGTGTTGAATTTCTCTTGCAAATCATCACCAAGTCACAACAGCCAGGGACACCAGCTAGCTAGCTACAGTAGTGACACCACCCACCAGCTTTTTCCGTCTGCAAAACTTGTACGTACTGTAGAAACGTACTGAACGCGTTCTGACGGAGCTTACATGGCCAGCCAGCAACATTCATTATTTTCGTGTCGAATTTCGATCCTTTGCAAATTAAAACTCATCAGCAAGCAAGTCACACCCCAGTGATTAATTGCCCCAAAACCCAATCATCGATCCATCTCCTGTGCTGCGTGCATGTCCATTTCCCATTGCACAAATAGTCTCCGATCCAACAGACAGACGACAGACAGATCGACAGCCTTTGGTTCCACTTCAGTTTTCTGATACGTCATAAACGCAGAGGGCGTGGTAGTTCCGGAGTCGGCGACGCGATCAGTGCGGCCCGCGCGCCTCTGGCAGAGGTTCCCCAGAGCCTGAACTGACTGGACTGGACTGGAGTCACTGGACTAACTTACTGACTCCAGTCATTGGTCGATCGACGATCCCGTGGGATCTGTCCGATCGACCAAAGCATATCCCCATGTGGTGAATTCAATAAAAAAATCAACTATTGGAAGTTAAAATAATGGGCAATAACTGATCCAATCAACTGAATTGGTTCTACAGTATTAAAATCCACTGTAATAATGGGCAACAGTTCAATCAATTGGTTCTATTTTGTAATGTCAAAATTGGACTGAACTTACGCTTAAGTTAAGTTAACCCAGTTTGCCAACTGAGTGGTTCCTAGTTGCTTCTCAAAGACTGCGTCCAGCTCGAACTGGCTGAGTCGCTGCGACTAATTTTAGCGGAACCCCAGGCTCGAGAATCCGTCTCAGGAACCCGAAAATATAACAGTTTCTGTAGATTTTGGAAATCAGGTCGAATTCGGAGATATTCCGTCACGTTGCCACGTCGCTCCTGCTGTTACTATTTGGTTCAGATAGTGACCTTGTGCGTGGGGTTTACTTTAGAGGAATCTATGATTTTCAGAATATTTGTGAATTGTAGGAAAAGAGAAGATTTATGAATTCAGAAGATGTAGCTGAGGGCTAGATGTTTGATTGATTGGAAAAGCTTGGTGGTGCTCGGTGGCTATGGCTGTGTGGAGGACAAAAGCAAGTGAGGGTTGTGTGTCGATCTGATTTGTGTCATGACGTCGCGGTGCTTCGGAAATCTGTGTCGTTGAGTGTGGTTTCGGGTGGTAGTGTGTTGCGAACGGGGGAATTTTGTGGAGTGAATGTGAATCTCGTCGAAGCGCCGCATCGAACGAGCTATTTTGTGCGAGATTTGGAGCTGTATTGCGCGAGATCTGTTTTTTGGGATTTAGTTGGAGCGCAATCTGACTCGGTTTCGGTTTTTACTGGAGCTCCGAGACGGTATTAGAGACGAAGTCGTGGAAAACGAAGCCGATCTGTGGGAGGTTGGTGAGAGATTTGACTTGCTTTTTTTTTCTTGGTTCTCTCCGCTCTTTTTTCTGGTGCGCGCTTCTGGCATTGGAAGGGAATTGCGTTATTGCGGCGAGTTTGAGGTTTGATCTTTCGTGAAGACGGTGTGAGGGATTTTCTGGTGCTGCATTTCGCCGTAGACGAAGGAGGTTTCATAATGGAGAGCTCGCCGGAGATGAGCAGCTCGCACAAGAGGACCGTGGCCGTCATCTTGATGGGAGGCCCGACGAAAGGTGTTTTTTCTTATCAGAATTCAAATTGATCGCAATGACTTTCTCAGATTCAGATCAAACGAATTTCATCAAGAATGTAGCGTGTTTTTATTGTGTTGCTTTCGTTTTCGTTTTTCTCCGTGCAGATCGTCTTTCGAAGTCTTTGTGTGATTTGCACTAAGATTACAGTTCTCTAAGAATCGTACCTCACTTGACTTTATTTTGAGCTTGTGAACATGATTCTGTTGGTAAGCAGATTTAGACTAAATCACTGAACGAAATCAATCACGAATGTAGCTTTTTTTCATGTAGATCGGCTTCCGAATTATTTGCGTCCACCTTCGGGATTTGCATTAAGAATACAATTCTCTAGAAAACTTGCTTCGTTTGGAGACTGTAGACGACTTTGTCTACAACCGGAAGCTAATTGATCTCGGAGGAAGCTACTACAGATATTTTAATTATAGTGATTGCGCTACCACTAGGTTGCGACGGTTCTCTTAGCACTGACCTCTGTGCAGCTTAGACGAGCATATAAGTCACAAGTGCTGTTTTGAAGTGGTATGACATTAGCAGTGGAAACTGCAATGATGATTCTTATTTTGTACGTCAGGAGCATCGTACACAATTGATCGAATTTCGAATGGTTTTCTCCTGGCTGATATGTTTGATGATCTACATTTGTTTTGTGCGATGTCTAGGTACTCGCTTTCGGCCTCTCTCTTTCAATTTGGCGAAACCTTTGTTCCCCTTGGCGGGCCAGCCTATGGTCCACCATCCAATTCTTGCTTGCAAAAAGGTTTGCCTTTTATCTTTAGTGACTTTTGTGGCCAAAACAAATGACGTTTGAGGAATATGCTTAACTCTGATACAGTTTGAGTTCTATTTAAGGGTCTGGATGAGGAGCTGCAATGCTAAAGTAAGTAGATATTTTTCTCGATGATTTCTGTCTTTTGCATTGAAACTATGACCCTCAAAAAACTTGATGTTGGATGAATAAGTAGTCCACAGTGATGTCGTTTCAATGTTAGAAGTAGGCGAGCGTCTGAATAAAGCTGTTTGCTGGTTGCAGATTCCAGACTTAACACAGGTTTATCTTATTGGCTTTTATGAAGAAAAAGAATTTTCCCTTTATATCTCTGCACTTTCAAACGAGCTCAAGGTTCCTGTGAGGTGAGCTAACGCTGGAAGTTCTTTGATTGAAAGGTCAATGCCTTTCATTTGTGTAGTGTTTCAGTAATCCATTTACGCTTGGTTTGTTTCAACTTAGCAATTGAAGATGACCACAGGTACCTGCGGGAAGACAAGCCTCATGGATCTGCTGGTGGTCTTTACAAGTTCCAGGACCTGCTCATGGATGATGACCCTGTAAGCCCTTACCACTAAGTGCGTTAGCGGTTCATCTTATTAGGTTACGAAAACAATATTCTTCACATGTGCAATATGTTTTAGTTTCACCATCGTTCTCATTTAATCTACTAAGAACGGGAATCATTTGCCGCCCTTCTTTTAGGGCCATGACGAACCCTACTATTTACAAGGTTGACGAGCTTATATTTCTTGACAATTACTGACACTTGGAAAGAATAATTTATTTGAATTCGACAGTTTCTGCCATTATAGTACTAATTCCGAATTCCGACCTTGCTTTGTGCAGACTGATATTGTTGTGCTGAACTGTGATGTATGCTGCAGTTTTCCTTTGACTGCAATGCTTGGTATGCTTATTGATCTCAAATCTACCTTTGACTTTGATCAATCTTTTGACAGTCAGGATTTTGTTCCACTGGACCCCCTCTGATTGTCTACTTTGATATTTAGCATTCGTTCTTGTAATGTTCTGACGCATTTACTTTCACGTAAAATGTTTGCGAGCGAATGTATTCGAGTCGTGTCTGTTCGCAAGCGGGAAGCTTTCCATCTTTACAGCATTTACTTGCCTGCTATTTCTTGTGCTGAGAACTGTTGCGTTATGGATACTTCTCAGTTTCTTGAGAGGGGCTTTCGTCACCCTTCTATGGAATGTCTGTCTGCTCTTCTATGAACAACCTGTGAGCAATCTTTTGGAAATCGGGCGATGTGGCTTATTCATTCATGTGACCTCATATGTGTCTGCAGCGGCTCACAGAAAGCATGCGGGTATAGGCACGCTGTTAGTCAAGAGGGTAATAATTTTGTCGCCTGTCATCCTCATATGTGCTTCATATTTCTGTCTAGTCTTCAACATTTGAGGTTCTACTCAGTGTATAGTTTTTTCTGCCTTTTTCAGTTGCATGTATTCGACATGGTTAATATAAAATGGTGAAATCTTATCGACTTTTCTGAGGACATTCGTGGACTGCAGGTGTCTAAAGAAGTTGCAAGTGAATTTGGTGAATTGGTGGCAGATCCCCAAACAGGCGAGCTACTTCATTATGCAGAGAAGCCAGAGACCTTTGTAAGCTTTTGAACCTTCATCTGATCCTTGGGATACATTTGTGCTTACTTATCTGGATCCCTTGGTTGTTAGTCTCTCTCTCTCAAAGAATACTTTGTTAGCTTTTGCAAAATCGCCATTTTTAATATTTTCTTTAAACTGTATTGTAAATTGAAACATCTAGATCTCGAATGGAGTAGTTCAGGACTCGGATAGTTCAGGAAATGAGGCTTGGCAAAACATCAGATGATTTCCTTGACATTGTGGTAGTTTTGCAGGTGAGTGACTTTATCAATTGTGGAGTCTATATTTTCACACCAGAAATTTTCAGAGCCATCAAGGATGTTTCTTCCAGCAAACATGAAAGATGTGAGCTCCTTAGCTTCTTTCTGTATCCAATTTCGTTCTCCTCACCGCATGCGTTTAAACGTTCCTTACTTGGTGTCTGAGTGTTATCAATGATGTTACGGTCCCTAAGGAGATTCTAGTTATGATGCGCATTTGATCGAACTTAATGTCTTCTAACAGACATTGAGATGAAGTTGATCATGTTTTTTGTACCCAGCTCTAACCTGGACGGCATGTTTGAAGGCTTGTGTGTGAAGGCTTTCTTGTTGTACATATTTATTGTCAGTATCCATGTGTTGGAAAATGTCCTTAAATCTGTCCTATTTTTAAAATTAAATTAAATTTGAAATTATTCTTGCAGCAAGTTTGCGTCGCATGTCAAGCTTTGAAGCCCTTCACATTGCAACTAACAGCAGGTAATATCCAAGTTTCTTTGGGTGATTTGATGTAATTGCTTGTGCTCTGTTAGTTGGTACGAGCTGAAATGAAGACTATTTCCCTTGGATTGTGTCTGTCCTTGTTGTGGGATAGACTTGAAAATTATAGCTATAGTTAGGAAAGTACTTTGCTGGGACTTACCTAGTGGTCTTGATAATAATAGACATTTCTGCTGACTCGTGTTCCGGAAGAACTCTCATGACATTGAATGGTGCGAATGTCCAGGTCAATGCAAGCTGATTTTGTGAGGCTTGATCAGGATATTCTCACTCCGCTTGCTGGCAAAAAGAAGCTCTACACCTTCGAAACGAGTGATTTCTGGGAGCAGATTAAAACACCTGGGTGAGTTTAATGCACCAGATTCTTGGGAGAATTTCTGATTTTGCTTTTACCTGTACGAGAATTTCTGATTTCGCTTTTACCTGTTTCATTTGATCTTCATAAATATTCATGCAATGTGTACGATTGTGTTGAGATAAAGTAGTTTTCCTCTTCTGAAAAGGGTTTCGTTGATTATCATATCCATAAGTGGACGAGCTGGCATCGAACCCAACTTGAATTACTGTTTGTTGCGAAAATCCGTTGAATTTGTGATATTTTCTGGTTGCGCTTTCAGCTGTCTAAACCTGCAATCCTTACTTCTTTCTTTTTTTAAATCCGTCTTCTAGCTGATTTGTCGGTTAAGGTATTTACGGTTTCTCGTCTTTTGATTCGTTGATGTTATTCTGAGAACATAATGGGGCTCAAATATTGATGAGAGGAATTCTTTGCAGAATGTCTCTCCGGTGCTCATCACTCTACTTAGCACAGTACAGGGTCACGATGCCTGAGCTTTTGGCTTCTGGAGATGGTAAAAGGTCGCCTACAATAGTTGGAGATGTTTTTATTCATAGGTCTGCCAAAGTTCATCCAACTGCCAAGGTAAAGTCTCTCTTGTACTTATCCTCTTGACATTGTCTTTGTGTCAATTTTTACTTCAAATAGGAAACAAGTTACTTATATTAACAACGACTTGTATTTTATTTTCTGCTGTTAGTTGATGCCCGTACTGTATCTCAATCCGTGCTGAAGGTTGACTGGTTCTCTCATGTCTAGCTCCTGTTTTTTATATGTCTTCTGATCGATTTTGAAATCGCTTCCATGGGTGGGGGAGCAGCTAGGGCCTAATGTCTCAATATCAGCCAATGCTCGTGTTGGCCCTGGTGCTCGGCTTATAGGGTGTATTATCCTTGATGATGTTGAAATCAAGGTTTGTAGTTTTCTGCCTTGAAGTTCTTTCATATCGTTTTATTCAAGCTTTGTGTAAGAATTGATATGTGATCATACGTTCACAAAATGAGATAATGTTAGTGGATTGATTATCGGAGAAGTTCATATTCTTGTAGAAAAGTGTTCCATTTCTTGCCATGAAAGTCTAATTTGATTGTGAGTGATGCGACTTTGTGATGGTTATTAACTGGTCATGTGAGATTTTCTGGCTTGTTTTATGTGCATGTCCTCTCTCTCGTTTCATATCTTTTTACCTCCTGACCAGATTTGTGGGAAACATTCCAGGAAAATGCTGTTGTTATGCACTCAATAGTTGGCTGGAAGTCTTCACTGGGAAGATGGGCTCGAGTTCAGGCAAGCTTCAATTCTATCTTAAAAAGTTTCATCATGATATTACCAGTTTCAATATACCTTTTCTTGTAAGAACGTAATGGAATGTTGTTACTGGTGCCAATGCTCTCATTATCTACTTCGCACATAAGTCGACTTGGACGAATTCGACACGAACATGTTTGATCATTCCCTTGTTCGATGCAGGGAGGAGGTGATTACAATGCCAAGTTGGGCATCACCATCCTTGGTTAGTTTTTCTTCTCCATTCTCAATGCAAAATTGTCTCTGAAACATTTTGTTACGTAATGCGTACGGAACATGTTTGCTATATAATGGTATTATTTTGCTTTCTCTAGTAGCAGCGCAAGCTAAATTAGCCTCGTCCCTAGTTTCTGACTTATATCTTCTTTTTCATTTATTGCAGGAGAAGATGTTGCAGTTGAGGATGAGGTGGTGGTTGTTAATTGCATAGTCCTACCTCATAAGACACTCCAGGTCAGCGTTCAAGATGAGATCATCTTGTAACTGCTGGTGGGGGTGGGTTGCCAAGAGGCTAGTAGCATGGCGTAGTTTCTTCAGTAATTTCTCATCGAGTTTTCTTTTATGATTCTTTTCATCCTGACAGGCACTCTGTTTAGTTAGTTGATTGCTAGACCACAGGTTCTGCTGTGGCGACGGGAAGTTGAAAGTAGGTTAGAAGTTTCTCACAAGTATTCTAGGTTGAGATAGAAAACATATGTTGTAAGCAATATAATCATGTTATGCATGAATCATTTATGTAGTCTTTTAGCTATAAGGCCGTCATGTTCCTTGCATCAGTTGGTCCCATGGAAGCAGAATAACCTGTTAGGTTGAGGGAGAACTGTGTAGACACATGATGTTCCAGTGCACCACTGCACCTTTTAATCGCAGAATTCTGTATTTGTGGCTCAAGGGTAGTTCCACATTGCACTTCTTTTTTTAATGTTTGCATTAAAAGAAACGTGTTAGAAATTGCTCATATGATCAGTGTGAGAACAAAAATATAATTTCTAGTTTTAATACTTAAGATTTAATATGATATGTAAAAGTATGGTAGTATTGGGTGATTGCAAGAAACACTTGCCCAATTTCTTGTCCCCTTACTCTCAGACGGGTGGTTTGTTGCTCATAACTTTTGCGTTATTTGTCAGTTTTGCATGAAATTTGGAATGAAAGTACATACAATAGTTGCAGACACGGAGTAATTTTTTCAAATTAGTTTACTATTTTTAACATGCCCCCAATTGGGTGTCTACCTTGACCATTTGCGGGAGGTGCTCCATTGAAGCATATCCATCCGGTGGAGACTTTGATAGCAAGTCCGGAGTTGAAGAGATTGATGCAAGGGAGTACAAGAGAGAGTTGCAAGAAAGGTGATTATCTAGGCAAATGGGTAGATAAAGCTGTGCAATAAATCGTTGCCTTCAAATTTGTCAACATCAACCTCATTAGCTAGTTTGTGAGGTGCCAAAGCTCCCCCAAACTACGTGGATGCTTTGTGCAAAAGCTATGATATATCATTGATGAGGATGTGTTGTGAATTGTTTGTGGTCAACAACCATTTTGTTAGTTGGTTAGAAATAGACAACTTGCAAGATGCATTACAACCCTTCTAAATTTGAACTAAAAGGCCCATCTCTTATTGCTAAAGTTTTATTTGCTTTGGAAGTGAATGTGATTTCTACAGTGAAAAGGTCACATGCTTTTGGAATGAATGAAATGAGAACCCAAATAAGTTATACATCATTTGTATTTTAATGTACAAATAGCTCCACTCCGACTTCTCCAAAGACATGAATCACTAAATTATTTCCTCATAGAATCCCATTTGTGAATTTAGAAGTTTGGAATCTTGTAGTGGTTCCCATCTAAGGTTTTGGAAAGTTAGAAATTTACAAAAATGTCCATTCTACAAGTGAGTTAAGATGTTCTAAATCCCTAGAGACTACTGGATTTATAAAGAATTTTTGTAAAATATGGCAAATTTGAATATTAAAGAGTGCCAAATTTAATGTCAATTTACTTGAAATTGAAGAGTGGGGACATGCAATGTATCCAAAAGCTCAAATCATTAAGAAAAAACTAAAAATATTTAAAAACTAGACTATAGTAAGTATATCAATCCAAAGTTTACAAATTTACAAATTATCAATTGGTAAAGTACAATTTTATTTATTCACAATGTCTCTTGAAGCTAGACGATGACTAAGGAACAAAGACTTAGTATTGGAGGTCAATTCTAACAAAAAACTTCTAAGATTGATTCTAATCATAAAGTTAAGCAACTAGAGCAAAAAACATTTATAGCAACATAGCTTGACTTTATAGGAACCTATCAAGATTTTTAATTGTCCTTTCAATAGACAACCTCTAGGAGTTAAAAAAAAGTACTATGAAGAATAAACTTTAAAGTATAGACTATTTGCAAAGAATAGATCTAAGAATATATATCCTACAAATGTAAGAAAACTAAAATAAGAATCTACAAGCATTTCAAAAACATTGACAACAAAAGTTGCAAAATATTGTGTTTGCTATAGAAAAAAGAGTTTTATTTGCACCCTCACAAATAGGATCTTTAGAATTTAAATCTCCTTTGGCTTAGAATTATTTTGCAATTTTGAGGTTTGAAAGTATTTTATTAATTATATTATTAAATTGAATTGAAAATCTATAGATATTTTTTTCAAATAAGCATTCATTTTGTTCTTTAAATAATCATTAAATAGGAAGGGGTATGAGATGAAAGGAAAAACAAAATTTCTAATAACTCTAATATGGAATCAAAAAATGTCAATTCCAATGGTGTCAATGTTATAGCAAATAATCAATACCTTAAATGAGGCTGTTTGTTTGTTTGTTTGTTTGTTTTGTTTTGTTTTGTTTTGTTTTGTTTTGTTTGTAGCGTGGACAACTTCCTGACCGTGCGTCCCTCGGTCGCGCGCTTGGTACCGTCGGAAAGCTCTCGCCGAGGAGGGGTGCACCGGCTTGGTTTTGTGGCGTTTGGAGCGGTGGTGCAAAAGTTATTGAATTTCAAAGTATTTATTAATTAAAAAATTAAAAAATTACTTTTACTTTGATTTTGGTAGCGTTCTTGGTACTGGGAGTGGAACTGGGAGTAGAACTGGGAGTAGAATCGGAAGTAGAACGAAGAGTGGAACCGGGAGTAGATGAAAATTGGGCCAACGGCACAGGGTCACACTAGTATGACGTTAAATGAAGAAAAGGTTGTAGAAAGTGAGGCAAATTTTTGAAAGATCAAATATTTTTCATTTGTTCTTAGCTATTTAGAATCCCTTGTTTTGCATTCATTGTAGAGTAATTTTTCTCCAAAGATCCATAGAAAAAAGAATATCCTTAGAAAATTAATGCATCCCTACACCATCAAAATGTTTGAAGAAGTCATTATAAAACATTGACATTGTGAGAACCTGTCCAAAATCAAAATCACCATTTTGTAATATACGCAATAACTACCTCTTTTGAGCTCATTGTCATTGTCATTGTCATTGTCATTGTGACACAATCTCACAATGACAATGAGCTCAAAATTTTAATTAAATTCAACATATATTCCCCCCAATCCCACCCCTTGAAAAAATTAATTTCAATTTAAGAAAA
Organism: Neckera pumila; assembly: GCA_963969595.1. NCBI lineage: Eukaryota > Viridiplantae > Streptophyta > Bryopsida > Hypnales > Neckeraceae > Neckera > Neckera pumila. The sequence goes on along the minus strand of OZ018415.1, from coordinate 3,937,057 downwards.
AATTAATTAATTAAAAAAAATGCCCCCCTCCCAACTCTATTTGTAATTTCAGATTGGGATTTGTGTGGCATTCAATATGGGATATATTGATAGGGTTTTATCCATATTTGTATCTCAATTCTGTGTCCATATCCATATCTCAATTTTATAGCCAAATCCATACCGATACTTTGTATCCATATTCCTAGTCTATATCCCGTATTCTATATTTTGTATTCTATATTGTATCCCAAGTTGTTTTTTAAGATCAATGGCATCAAAGAAGGGGGGAATTTTTTCTGAAGAATAATCAATAGCTCTTAATTTTTTGAAAAGGAAGCAAGGAAATGACAAGGACCAACACGCTTGCCTCTTTTCACCACATCATTGTTCGCATTATTGTGTAAGCTTTGGTTTAACAAGGCTACTACAGTACTACACTATTGAGTCATTTTCAACAATTTTGTGTTGAAATGTTTTAATTTTGAAATTAAAACATACAAAACATCATTTTTTAATTTTCAAACTATAGCAAAAAAAATTGTTTCCGATGTACTTGATTTCATGAAGAACAAAATCCTTCAAATAAAGTTTCGGTTTGCTTTTCAGATATCTATTCACAAATTCATCAAACTTCAAACATCAGAGCTTCACATTTTCCTTAATTATTTATGAAATTGACCCATAAGTAGTGCCCATGTGCACCATAAGGTTACAATAATCTAAATATGCCTGAATAAGGATAGTTTCAATATGGTTCCTATTAATTGAAGGTGTAAAAGATTTTGTTAGTAGTTGAAAGGGGCTTCTAAATTCTTTTAGAATGTATTTTTCAGATTCTATATGAGCAAACCACAAATTTTCAAAAGTGTTGAAAGTAATTGTATCAAAAATCACCCCTATACTTTCATGCTCGGAGGAGGCTGTACATTTCATACATATAACATTGCATTACCAAGCAATGGTTCTGATGGTGGGAAGATATTGTACTTTGCTAGATGCCTCAGAGGAACTTATCAATTAAATTCAAGAATTGGGGTTGGTTGAGCTCGTAAAGGTCCAAGGTCCCCTCAAGGTCACTTGGGATTTCAGGCCGGCCTGTGTGACTGAAATTTTAGCTTGATTTTTTAAAACTTTTGCTGAAGATAGGGAATCACATTAGCTTTCTAAAAATATAATTTTTTTTCAACTGGTGCCTGAAAGCAAAAGTTATGCCACTTGAAGTCAAAAAAGCAACTCATTGGGCCCAAAAAAAATTGTAAAAAATTGTGTTCCCCCCCCCCCCCCCCCCCCCTCAAAGATCATGTTTTTGTCTATATTTGAAGCTTTGATTAATTCTATTTGGACTCAATATGAGAATGTTATAGACAATATTGTTTTCCGGGCAATCTAGCATCTTCTTCCAAAAACAACTTATAGAATTCATTTTTGAATGCACTTTTCAAATTTTTATATTCAAATATTTTTTTGCTCAAGGTTAATTTTGTTTGCAAGAACAATCCCACCGTTGGAATTAGGTGTTTTAACTCCACCTAAGAGCTATTAACGATTTAGTGTTTCATTCAATTTTGGACCTACTTCTACTTAACAATTTTTTTATCATGTGAAAATCAAGTTTTGACATTTTGGAATTTTTTTCCCCTACTTTCAACTCAAATTTTCAACATCAAAAAATCTAACCCAATAGTGTGTAGTGCAAAAAAAATCTACAAGTGGCCATCAAAGTCATCTAAAATTGCAATCCACAATTCAAAAAAACTTCTTTTTCCAACTTCAAACGCTACTATCTTCCAATCTATATAGTTAAACTTCATGAAATCTTTACCACATAATCTAAGACAAGTGAAGTATAAGATTTTACGGTTAGAGTCTAAATGAAAAAAGTTTTTTTGGGTTTCTTAAGCGATCGCAGCAGAAATGGCAGTTTTCAATGGTTTCAGAGTCAGATAATGCCTTGGCCCTTTAGGAGTTAATAAGACAATTTTTTGTAACCTATGGAGCTTTCTATTTCAAGGATACAAAACGGACCCTTGCCTCATTGGTAAATAATATTATGACAAGAAACTAGATGGGATGGTTTTAGAATGACATAACATAATATTGTTTACCAATGTTGGGGGCACCTTTGCTTCCACAAGAAATAGGAGCCCCTAGCATGGCAACATTTTAGCCAGCCAATGACTCTTTTGCAACTTTTTACTCAGACAACCAATAAACTAATATTGCAACTTTCCAGCTGTCCATTGATTATCTATAGTTATATACTAATGATGTCATAGCCCCTTCTTCTTTAAATATCCTCAACTAAAGCCAAAGGTGTTTGATCTAGCTCTCACACCAAAGGTCTCAACCAAGAGCAATGCAAATTTGCAAATGAATTTGATATATAATACAATAACACTTGGTGCAACAACCTCCAAATTTCAAGAGAGTTTCAAATATTTTTTTTTTTTTAAATTCAAGAAAATGCAAATCTTTGTATACATAATTATCCAAAGAAAATTAAATAATTGTTCATAAAATTTTACCTTTGACGTTGTTAGCAAAACTTACCTTGTCTAAAGGAGTCATTTTAACAACATGCACTCAACTTGTATCTTCCATTTCTTGTCCAATTTTTTGCAGTATATTAAGGCGTCAATTTGCTTCACAATTTGGGCATTGACATTTTTTTTGTTGCTTTTTCTATAGGCAGACTTTATGTGCACTATATGAAACTGTTCCCACATATTTGTTGAATATTCCCAAGGTAGGCATGAACGCTTGATATAATTGGTGAAGTAGCCCATCATTATTGTATTGAAATGTGACCTTTGAATTTTATCCATATTTTCTTCATAAAAGTCACTACTTTAGATGTTCGTATGAAAAATTAAATCAAATAGAATCAATTTTGTATAGAAGGCTCAAACAATATAAAATTCAATGTAATAAAATAAAATTTCAAAATTATCAAAAGCACCAAAACAAAATTTCATACCTTCTCATAAGAAATTCTATTTCTTGTAAAGTACCCACTTTAAGATAAGAGCTCTGACATGCTTTGACGTCCCACTGAACAAAAAGGACTATTGTGTGTACAATACCATCCTCATACAAACCTAGTAAACAAAAAATAAATACTTGCATCACAGCCCAATGTTTGAACCTAACATAACTAGCTTGAGAGAAGAAATAGCCTCTTTTTGCATTCCCAGGTATTCAAAAATTTGGATATTGACGAGTTTCTTTTATCACCATTAGTATATCATCAAATGCTTGCAATACATGAGGGCTAACCAATTGGCGTAAGATATCCATCAACATTTTAAAAATTCCAATGTTGCTTTGGTGTAAAACTTCAACATGGAGTGAAAGGTACAGATTGTAAAGGGGTGTCATTCCCCCATTAAATCCCCCAAAAGTATTCTGTCACAAAATTTGAGAACAATTTAGATGTAAAAAATTAAACCTTGACAACATGCTTGAATTAACATTGAAACAATTCAACTTGAGACCATTAATGAATTTAAATAGACCAAGCACTTAAAAGCACACAATAAAGTGACCATTTTTTGATAAGTCTTTGAAATTTGTCTATAACTTTTAGGTGGAGTCTTGAGATCTCAAATGGATTTTTGGAAATAAAACTCAGCTTGATTTCCCAACTTTTACAAGCTTGAAGTTTTTTGAATTTTTTTTTCTACTGTGCCTAAATGAGGTCTGAAATTTGACTTTTAATACAATTTTTGCATTTCACTTAACCATAAGCGGTGGAGCTCCTTATAGTCCTAATTCACATATCCTACATGGGTTGTTCTACCTACCACTACTCCACTTGTATAAAGAGCTTCTCTTGTCACCCTCAATTACACACAATTGATTAAGTGGCATAAATTTGATTTGATACAAAATTAAGTATGTGGCACAAAAGTCACTTATAGGGGAAAAAAGAATAATTAAACAAAAGAAAAAGAAATGATGTGGGGTCCTTGGAGGGCTTTTGTGTCACATATTTAATTTTGTGTCACAATCAAATTTATGCCACTTAATCAATTGTGTGTAATTGAGGGTGAGAAGAAAAGCTCTTTATACAAGTGGAGTAGTGGTAGGTAGAACAACCCATGTGGGATATGTGAATTAGGACTCTACAAGGAGCTCCACCGCTTACGGTTAAGTGAAAATGTAGAAATTGTATTAAAAGTCTAATTTCAGACCTCATTTAGGCATAGTAGAAAAAAAAATTCAAAAAACTTCAAGCTTGTAAAAGTTGGGAAATCAAGCTGAATTTTATCTCCAAAAATCCGTTTGAGATTTCAAGACTCCACCTAAAAATTATAGACAAATTTCAAAGAGGGTGTTTGAAAATGTAACAAAAAAATGTCCCTTCCACCCCCTTTCTGAAATTTGTCCATAACTCTATGGGTTATGGAGAGGATTTTAGGAGATGAAAATTAGATTGGTTCAGTCTAACTTCTTCTAGTTCAAAATTTCTTCAAAAATGATACTACACTATGCCCAAACAAGGTCTAAAATTCGACTTTGAACACAATTCCAGCATTTTTCCTTAATCCGGAGCGACTTTATTTTTTGTGAAAAAAATTGAAAAGTGTTGAATATGGTACAATCTTAGTGGTGGAGAATTTTCTACTTGAGTAAGTGAACCCAATTGTAATCCCTTTCTTAAAGTGACCCCTATAAATTCCTATCTAATATGTACAATATTGTTGTAGGAACACTAATTTTTAGCATTGTGAAAATTCATCATTTATTCATATATTGCCAAAAAAATGCATTTTAGGAGATTTTAGAGTACTCTATAGACTTCTACCAAGATCCAACAACAAATTGGGAGTTTTCTAATAGGAACAATGTGCAATTGCATATTTGGTCACATTTAGACATCATTACTTTATGAGAATCTAAGAAGTAGTGATGTTTTTGGCGTCAGCTTTCTATTGCAATTATTTGCTTTACATGTATGTGTAATGCATAAGTTTTGTCAATCATAACAAACTTTCTTTCAAGTGATGAAACAAAAATTGTATTTTTCAACTACTTGAAAGTTATATATTTCTAAATTGATTTAACAAAGCCTAATCATTAAAGATATTAGAAGCTTGATATGAATAGTTTCAATCATCAATTTGAACATTCAAACCAGATAAGAAAGTCAAAAAGGTTGTACAATATTATACACTATTAATAGCTCATGTAGATTTGGTAAGAATTGACTTTTGGCATTTGGTGAATAAATCTCATTTAATTTGCAATAAGTTTAGGAAAATAAATGAATTTTAAGAATTAATTGAGTTTAAAAGAAATTCAAAATTTAGGCAAAGATATCGATGAGCTCTAAAATTACCGAGAATGGAGTATTTTGGAAGAAAAAAACAAAAAACAATGGTGTTAAGTTCTACAAACATGTTTTTTTCAACCCTTCTTTTAAAATTCTTGACCACTAAGATTGTACCATATTCGACACTTTTCAATTTTGTTCACAAAAAATGAGGCCCTTTGTAGTTACATTTCAAATATCCCCCCCCCCCTCCTTGTTTCATTGTAGTTTCAACATTTGGTGCATTAGTGCATTTTTTCAAAGTTGTGAAAATGACTGAAAATTGGTCAATTGTTATTTGAAACAGTGATGGAATATTCTGGGATGCTTATCTAATGGTTCAATGCACAAAAAAGGTTAATTTGTTTCAACAGTGTGTTATAGTCACACCATTAAATCTAAAATTATTTCGTATTTGCACATTGTTTATCCATCATAGAAACTATGTTTAGGCACCGTCATTTAGCCATTATTGAAACAATCATGAGACAAAATTTAAACAACAATAATTAGCCATTGTTAAAACAATAAATAGACAAAATATGAATGACAACATTCAGCCATTGTTGAAACAACAATGAGACATATTTTAAGCAAAAAATTTAAAAATCATTGATACAATAATGAAACATTGTTAAAAAAAATAGCATCTTACTTATCCATACCATATTTCGATTGGTTGTCCTTCAACTTTCATTTGTAAAACAACAATACTAGACCATTAGATATCTATGGTAGCAATATGTAGCCCTAACATATAGTGGCCAATCACCAAATTGATCTCTAGGGTCGATAAGAATACCAAGTGCCTTGCATATTCTCAACATCTGAAAAGAATTTAAAAAAAATACCATAGTGAGATTATATTGAATCCTATCTCAAATCCAGTACAAACTAATAAAATGAAAATGAAAAATCTACATTAAAAGTTTGATCTCAAGAAAGATATAAAAGGTCACTTAATTCATATGAATGCAAGTGGTTATCACGTTCATACTCTTGAAGTAGTCTCAACAATTGTTCTGCTATTTCAAATTGGTGGTTTAATACTTTTTGGATTACTTTCAAATTATAACTAAGTTCATTCCCAAGCATATAAAGAGGCATTATCCCTCCTCCAAGGGAGAATGGTTTAGATTAGTTAACCCTGTAAAGACGGGTCCATGACCAATTATGTCAAGCTTCAATTGTCATCACTCTGTTTGCTATCATTTTGCAACTAGATATGAATGAAAAGTTTTAATATTTATTTTTCAAAGATGAAGTCATATGTCTTCTACAAGTTACAAAATTTTCAAATTTTTTTGGAAAAATTTGAGATTACTATGGATTTTTTTTTTTTTAAATGAAGAAAATTCATATCAAATACTCCGTACACAATATATTCAAACAATATGAAATTTTCACCACATATGTATATTACAGTGTGGAACATCAGGTATAAACCAAAATTACCATGTCATTCTCTAAATAAAAGATCAACAAACTATGATTATAGACCCAAAGTTCATATTGCTATAAAATATTGAAATTTATGAATTTTTTAAAATTTCTAATTATTATAGAAATCGCACTTGGTTAGCTTCATTTCTTTAGTTGGACTCAAATTCAAAAAACATCATGAAATTCACATGAAGAGAAAATAGCAAGAAGTGGCCCAAATATACTACAAAGGTGATCCATGGATTGAGCATCTTCTTCTTTAGAAAATTTAATAAGACCATACTGTAGTGAGGGACTTTGCAATACTATTCACTAAAAATATATTCATGTATCCTCCAAACAAATAAATTGGATGAAAAAACATTTTTTTCCATCCTACAATTTCAAGTGAAGTCATCTATTGGACACTTAGTGTCTACAGCAACACTACAAAGTTAACAATATCAGAACATCTATAGTGTATCCTTTACAAACAATCCCTATATCGGCAAATGGAGGAGGCATTCTACGAGGCTTGGATAGTATTGAGTTTTCTTAGAACAAATTGATCCAATGCAAAGCTGGTAATCCAAACGTCAAATGGACTTTTCCGCATTATAAAAAGAAAGAAGGAAAAGAAATTACATTTAAAAAAGACTTTCATGGAAACAAGGGAAGGTTGAATTGATTGGCACGCATAACAATGCGGAAAAAGGGTTGTCAATAATGACTATCTTTACATTGAGTCAATTGTAGGCCCTTTGTATTTTGCAAATTTACTGATATGGGGCGATGACATATTGAGGCCGTAGAAGTGCCAGCCCCCATAATGGTTGCATCAAGGTAACAAGTTCAGAAATTGCTTATTTAAGAGCTGAAAGTAAATTTTGGAGAGGCGAAGCATCTTTAAATAATTTTCAGTAAATTTTTCCTTGATAGGCAGACAAGTGGAATTGGCATCTAACCGGCAAGTCGTCTCATGTTTTTTTGAGCTTTGTGGAATTAGTTATAAAATTTTAAAGTTGACATGGCATAGGGCTTTAAAATCGCCCACCTCCTAAATTGTACACTGTTTGTACATTGCTGAAGACTATGAAAAAGAAAAATGTACACACAATGTACATTTGAGGATGTGGGTGGTATTAACCCCTAAAAGACCGCTTGTCCCCTCGAGGGACAATTTGGGTCCGAGTAGGTTACCTACTCTCTCAATTTTAGTGATACTTTTTGGAAATTTTTGAGGTTGTGTATTTATGCAAAATATTTGTGAATATATAATTTTTATTTTAATTGATGCCCATGAGCAAAAATGGAGTTTGGCGGGCAGCACAAAAAAAATCACAAAAAGTCAAAATACTTTTTTTTCAAATTTTTTTTCAAAGATTATATTTTTGTCTACATGTGAAGCTTTGTTTCATTCACTTTGGACTAATAATGAGAAAGTTATGGACAATCCTAGTTTTTTGGACAATCTAAGCATTTTTTTGAAAACATAACTTGTAGAATTCATTTTTGATTGCAATTTTTAGAATTTTTCAAAAAAAATTGTTAGATAGGATTAGATTTTTTTTGCTAGAAAAATCTCATTGTTGGGATTATTATAATTCAATTCCATATAGAAGCTATTATCAATTTAATTTTTTCTTCAATCTTGAACCCACCTCTATATAACAATTTTTTAATGAGTGAAAAGTAAGTGTTTTTTTTCCTAAATTTTTTTGGTAGATTCTAAACTAAAATATCAAACATTAGTAAGTAGGAAATCAAAATCAATAGTGCAAAAAATCTGAATTAAAAAATTCAAAGCCAAAACATCTAGTCAAGCAAGGTGCAAAAGAACTTGTTTTCTTCACTTTAAATGCATATATCTTGCAATCTACATGGTCAAAGTTTCTGAAATTTCTTACATGTATTCATATACTAGTCAAGTTTAAGATCTTATGGTTAGATATGCAAAAAAAATAAAAATTTAAAGTTCTTTTCTCTTTGCAATAGAAATGACAGTTTTGAGTGGTTTTTGATAGGAAAATCACCTTGGTCCTTTAGGGGTTAAAGCCTATGCAATTTCTGGACTGTTACCCCATGACACAAATTTAACCCCTAAGGGCCCAAGTGTCCCCTCAGGGGACACTTGGCACTTTGGTCAAGCGCGTTCAAACTTCATATTCAATATGATTTTTTCAAATTTTTTTGGAGCGTGTAGTTTCTCATAAGCTTCACATGCATATAAATTTTGCCAAAATCCGACTTATACTCTAAAAGTTATGAACATTTGAATAAAATTTTAGTTTGTTCTATTGTTGCCCCTGACTTGTTTGACTCCCAAGGGCAACAGTGATGGGCACAAGAAGAGAGTCAGAGAGGGCAGCGGGCAAATTACCGGTCAGCAGTCACCAGAATCAAGAATTCCCTAACTACCTTCCACTTCAAAATTGCAAATGGGACAGATTGGGGAGAGGGGAGAACCATGCAAGGGAGCAGTGGATGGGGACAAGGGGAACGTTTAGGGACACGGTAGGGAACTTCCCGGGAACACAAAGGGACCCTTTTTTAAAGCACTATCCAATTGTTGTGCCTACCCGAAGGTCACATTAGGCTTTGTGAGCTTCTAGTTGCTATAGAGGTTTTGATGTTTTCATTTTTTTTTCTTCCTACTTCTAAAGTATAAGTGCAGCTTTCAATCCACTGTTCAGATTTCCTATATCAAGAAATGTGTGAAGGAAAAAATGATTCAAAAATGGTCTAGTGTATTGTCATTTCTTGGGACATTAGAGTTATTTGTAAAGCACCCAAAACCGGGGTTTAAACCCTGTAGTTTTGTGAAAAAGTAGGTTTTGGGCAAAAAGTCAATACAAAAGTGGGTATCAAACTTTCTTTCACGCCCAAATCGACCAAAAAGAAGTTTCATCCGAACTTTGCCTGCGCGGTCGTGGTTGCTTGCGGGGTCGTCCATTGGAGGAAATTTGTCGGAAAAAGTCCCCTCCAAACTAAGGGGGACTTTACGAATAATTCTATTGTAGCAAGTTTTAATTTTTTTGAATGTCTTACTTGTCTTGGATTGCCTTGAAAATTGGCATGCACATGCCTAACATGTTTGCCCAATAAAAAAATTTAATTGAAGGTCTATAGTGGAAAAGAATTTAGCACTCGGCGGTCAAAAGGCATCTGAAAAAAAAAAGAAAAAAAAAACTTTAAATGCAAATATCTTTCAATCTGTATGGTCAAACCTCATGAAATTTTTACCACATATTCTCATACAAGTGAACTACAAGATCCTACGGTTACATTCCCAAAAAAACAATTTTGAAAACTTTTTTGATGAATGCTCTAGAAATGGCAATTTTGGGTGATTTTTGAGTTAGAAAAGGATCACAATTCACTTGGCACGCAACCCACTGCCGATACCGTCACTATTGCAGGCAGGAAGCTCTACAGATGCTCTTATTATGTAACAATTAGCCATCCGGTTACCTTGCTGGGAAAGAGCAGCCACCTGAGTGGCCTTGAGCCCTTGACTGAATCAATGTGCAAACCGCACTGCAGCACAGCTTTTAGGGAGGGCTTCTGTACACCACATGTGTTACAGAGGCTTCGGGAGTGCCAATACATTGATAACCATTCATACCTTTGTACTCCGTATAACTTCAGTTAAGTGAGATACCATAGCTTATTACTTGCAACTTGCCACCGCAGCTGATGAGGAACAAAGGTTCAAGGCTGTAGTGAGGCTCTCATTGCAAGTGACCCATTCGCTTCCTACAGTATTGCAGCATGGAGCTCCATCTCCACTTTTTCAATGAGAAAGCCCTTGGCATGGCCCCTGCCATCCAAAACGTCCCACACCGCACACATTAAGAGCCGGGCTTGTTGATTCGGGGGATTTGCTGGCCTAGTGCTGCTTGCTGTTGCAGAATCCGCAGCATGCATTCCCGTTTCCTACTACAGAAGCTCCCAAAACCAGCCTGGCCTTGCCCAAATAAGCACTCAACTGAATCCTCCATCCTGACAGACAGGCCAACTTGTCTCTTCTCCAAGCTTGGATTCTACTTGTCTGACAATGTTTTGTAATACTTTTTGAAAAGTCTAACAATTCCCACCAATGATAATTGGCAAAGCCACTAAGAGATATGGAGAGAAAAATGTGGGGAACAAAAAGTTGCTTCCTTGGTGAAGCTCTGAAAGAGAGTTGAACCCAACAAAAAGCCATTTGGCAAGGCAGTTTCCTAATGAAAGAGTGGAGATGCTCTTATAGGAACGTTTTCCAACTTACCGCCCATGATTGAATATTATTTTTCCGACCTAGCTTGTTCACATTCAATTACCCACTTGCATTGGTCAATACTATGTATTAGTACATTATAGGCCAAGGCTGGCCATTACATGAGATTATAAATGAATAAACTTATAACTCTGAAAGGATGTTGCAAGACACTAAAGGGTTTGATAGATGACATAGAATCCTTCTATGTGGGGATAGAAGTGCACATGTTCATCCTTGGAGTTTTGTGTGAAAAGAAATCAGAGGTCTTGCATAATAGTTTAACCTCCAAATCTCCAATGAATGCTCTTGAGTTTTTTTTAAGCAAATGATTTATATGGTACCAATAGGGATTATTTTCATAATGACCAACTTGTCCGTTTTGGGGTTAACTTGAAGGCACCCATTTCCAACCTTGTAACCTAAATCAATCTTGAAAATATGAAAATTCATATTTTTGAAAGTGTATAAGGTGGCTATACACCTAGTTCTAATCCTTGCCCAATTGTATCACATAATGTATACCTCCTCTTTATTTCATAGCCTAAGATAATTGTCCAAAGAGTCTATTCATTCACATTGCTTAATACTTTAATAAAATTGTAGTTCTAGAATTTTTTTAACATTTAGTTTTGATTAGTTTAAAAATGTAACAAAATGAACATCACCAAAAATATTAGTGTCATTACACAATTTATTCTTGAGAGAATTGGCACAATGTTGCAATTTTTCAGCCTACAATAAACTAATAATTCTATTAACGGTGTCACTTTGGTAGATTATTGTTATATGCACTAATAGGACAAATAAATGTAGTGTTGGGATGGTGTAGATGTTGAGGCTAGAACTCATTGGATCTTTAGGTCATTTTTACTTTAGATGAATGAAATGAGATAAATGTAAAAAAATACCCCCCCTAATTTGAGCCATGAATTTTGCATTGTGAGACCTGTCACTCCTAAGGTAGGCCACTGACCTTAACTCCTAGGACCAAGGCCTTTTTTCTGCCAAAAACCCTTCAAACCTGCCATTTCTATAGCAAAGAGTAAGAAAATTTAAAAATTGTTCTTTTTGTACATCTAACCATAGAATCTTAAACCTAACTAGTAAGAATGTGTGGAAAAAATTTCAGAATTTTTGACTGCACAAATTACAAGATATATGTGTTTAAAGTGGAAAAAAATAATTTTTCAGCACATTGTGTGACAAGATTATTTGACTTTGAACCTTCCTAACTTTAATTTTTTGTAGCTTTAAATCTTAATGGTGGAAAATTGAGTTGAGAGTCTAAGGGAAAAAAAAAATTCAAAAAAACTTGTTTTTCATACTTCAAATTTTTCTTAAGTAGAAGTAGATACAAGATAGAAGGAAAATCAAAATTGTTAATATTTCTAAAATGGAATTGAAATGCACTAATTTCAATGGTGAGATTGTTCTAGCAAGCAAACCAAACCATCTAGATTTTTTTTTTGGAAAATTATAAAAATTGCACTTAGAATTGAATCCTACAAGTTATTTTTTCAAGAAGATGCTCTAACTGCCTTCAAAACAAGATTGTCTATAACTTTCTCATAAAAATTCGAAATGGAATCAATCAAAGCTTTCCAAAAATACAAAAATATAATCTATGAGAATTTTTTATTTATTTTTAAATTCATATTTTAGGGAAAAAAAATTTATGTTTCCATGAAGCTAATCATTTTTTCTATCTTCAAAAAAAATTCTAAAAATCAGGACAAAATTTCAGCCTATCGACACCTGCCCGAAATTCCCATTTGTCCCCCGAAGGAACAATGGTCCACTTTAGGGGTTAAACCGCCATCTACAGTTTGTGAAGATTTCTAGAACGAGTTAGGTAACTATGTGGAAGTATTGCTTGTAGAACCAAACTTTGTTCCTTCATAACTTTTGCATACTATATCAAAATGTCGCGTTCTTTGATACGTTGGTTCTTTCACTTGCAAATAAGTAAATCTTAAAATTTGAACAATCTAATAATAGTCATTGAGCACAATAGCAATTAATGGTGTTTTTTTTTTTTTTTTTTTTAACAAATGGGGAGAGCCCACTGCTTTAAAAAGAAACCCAAATAATGGCGGTTTTGGAGGTACCCACCTTAATCCAAGCTCTCTGATTTCAAATACGAATTCAAACTTTCAGTCTAAATTCAATTTTTTTGTGATAAAAATGAAGTTCACGTGTTTTCCCCTCCTCAAGACCAGATGAGCCCTAATTAGCCCAAGCCGTGTCGGGATGACGGAAATCACGGAAAGGAATGCAAATCCCCTTCCAGTTCTGCAGAGACGGCTCCGACACTGTGACGTGCCAATACAAGCAGTCCAAGTGTCCTTCCACGTGTCTTGTGCAGCGGCGCTTGCCATCCACGTGGCATTTCCTCAGTTGCAAAGAGACAAGTACAACTCCTGTGTATGGGCTTACCGTCAGATTCAACAAATCTACGGCATGCGGTACTCCACATTCTAATATGCAAGGTGCTGTACTGTACAAGGGCTGGTGGTGTATAATGGACCCCGGGAATTAGTTTTAATTTGATTGCTTCTCCTTGCGGAGCCGGGTATCAATTATTGACATTTGCTGGACACCCGGTCAGCAGGACGGAATCTCAGGGTTTTGGAACCCGGCCAAGGTGATAAGCGAATCAAAGAGTTCATATCAATCTTGAACAGGAGGCTAGCTCAGTGAATATTTTAAGTGGTTTAACCCTTAAATGCCGAAGGGGGGACCCTCGAAATCTTCCTTTTCTATTACCGTGTGAATCATTGACTTCCAGAATTGCAAAAGTAGTCATTGGAAGTCAAACTAATGTAGAAGATCTTCCCTTTCCAAAACAAATTTAGAAAATGAATAGTTGCACTTCTGTCCTATACAGTTTGATTCCTTGTCATCCAGCGGACACAAAACGTCCGCCTCGACGTTCAAGGGTTAACTTGACTACTTCGGCTGAAATCTTCCTTTCGTGTCTGGCTATAGTACTGTACTATACAATCGGGTACAACAATCTTACGATTTTTTCAAGTTAGTTTTCACTAGAAAGTTCATCAATTTCAAGAAGCTCTAGCACGCTAAAAAATGATCCAATTTTGAAACCACAAATTGCATTGGAACTGCAATGAAGTGCACTTCAACTTCATAACAAGTGAAAAATGAATAATTGAAAACCATACAACAATTTGGATTCCTTTTATACACTATCTACCATTTCATAGAGATTTTTTTGGAAGATAGTCATAGTATTTTTGCATTTAGGTGAAGAAGAAGAAAGTAATCATATAAGCAATTCAAGTGGTATGAGATCAAGTACTTCTAAAGCAATTGTGAAGGCTCATTTCTAATATGGACCATTAAATACTTGTTGTAATTTTCACAAATGGTGGCAATACTAGATGGTAGATAGTGTATAGAAAACATCAAACTTTTTGTATAATTTTCAATTACATATGCTTATGTATATTTGCAATGATGATAAAGTAGACTTTAGTGTGATTCCAACACAATTTACAATTCAAAATTCCGTTCATTTTTGAGCATACACCAGCCTCCAAAAGTTCACCAAATCTCAACAGGCTGCAAAAATTGTAAGATTGTTGTACCCGATTGTACAAAAAAGCAGGTGGCACATGACTGTGCCAACTTAGCATTACAAAAAATATGAGGCCTCAACAAGGTCGCTAAGCTTGGCCCTCCCGTGGTGATATTATGGAAAAAAGAAAAAGATGAAGAAAGTGAAAATTGAAAATGTGACGTGGTCGCATTTTGACCACATCATTGCTGACAGTGCCACATCATTTTTAAAAATTTAAAAATTTAAAATAAAAAATAAAAAATAAAAATATTTTTTTTATTTTTTATTTTTTTATTTTTTTGTAATTGCACCCCGTGGGTCCCAAAAATCAACACTCGCAACCTTGTTGAGGCCTCATATTTTTTGTAATGTTGTGGACTATTTTTTATACAATTTAAACATTGAGATGTCTTGGCGACTCTTTGAATTTGCACAAGCTTGCATTTGGCTACCTCTGTCCATGAACACAATACATGCACAAAGAAGACAAAGAGCAACAGAGCAATGCATTTCTGAGTTTTTAATAAGCAATTGCTCAAGGGAGTTGAATCTTGGCCATTAACCCCTAAAGGCCCAAGTGTCTGTTCAACGGACAAGTGGGATTTTGGGCAAGTACCTACGGGCTGAAATTTTGTCCTGATTTTTTGAAACTTTTTTAAAAGACAGAAAAACTGATAAGCTTCGTGGGAGTATAATTTTTTTTTCAATCGGTGCTCGGGAAAAAAAGTTATGCCCAAATAAGCTCAAAACAGGGGAGAGTGGGCAGCAAAAAAAATTTTGCAAAAAATAATTTTTTTTTTTTTTTGAATTTTTTTTCCTATAGATTATATTTTTTTCTATTTGGAAAGCTTTGATTCATTTCATTTGGATTTGTTATGAGAAAGTTATGGACATTCTTGTTTTTCGGGCAGTTAAAGCATCTTTTTGAAAAAAATAACTTGTAGGACTCATTTTTTAATGCAATTTTTCAAATTTTTCAATTTTTTTTTTTTTGGCATGGTTTAGTTTACTTGCTAGAACAATCTCGCCATTGGGATTAGTGCATTTTAATTCCATCTAAAATATATGAATATTTTAGATTTTCCTTCTATCTTGTACTTAATTCTACTTAACAATTTTTTCAGTAATGAAAATTAAGTTTTTTTGAATTTTTTTTTTTTTTTCCTAGACTCCCAATTCAATTCTCCACTATAAAGATTTAAAGCTCAAAACTCTGTAGTGCAAAAATTTTAAGTTAAAAATGTTTAAAGTCAAAATTTTTTGTCCCGCAATGTGCTGAAAATCTTGTTTTTTCCACTTTAAACGCAGATATCTTGCAATCTGTGCGGTCAAAAATTCTGAAATTTTTTCCACACATTCTCATACTAGTTAGCTGTAAGATCAAACGATTAGATGTGCAAAAAAAACATTTTAATTTTTTTTCACTCTTTGCTAAAAAAATGGCAGTTTTGGGTGTTTTTTGGCAGAAAAAAGGCCTTGGGCCTTTAGGGGTTAAGACCTTACCTAGATGTAATGAGCAATCCCACCGACCTCCAACCCAATTAGTAAGGCATAAAATAACTTAGAAGTCCAAATTTGCCGCTTTAATGGAAACGTACCTTAAATGTCTGTTTCCCGTTGTGATCTCTCTTCTCGCCATGAAGAAATTGCCATGCTCGTGGAAAAGGTTTCCAAAGTGAGAAAATCCTATGAAAAAAGCTTCACACAAGTGTCAACAAGTCCTCCAAGCCGATTTTTAAATTTGGACTTCATGAAACTCAAAGTCGAGAACGTGCGTTCACCTTCCACGCTGCCCAATACTGCACAAATGGCAATTTCAGCCACCTTGATGAGCTTAGAGAGTCGGTTCAACATCAAGGCGTTTTGCCCAATGCAAACCTACACCTTAGTCAAAGAATTCACATCCCTCGATTTTGCCATGGCCCCTTTTGCATGGGACTTCATTGTCAACTTGAATAAAGACATCTGCAAGGACAAGGAGCCTACCATCAAGAATGGGGTCAACTTGCTGGCAATTAGGCTTCTCCTTTGTTCCAAAGTTCACCATGTGTACAACTCCAAAGTGGCACTGAAAAGCCTTCACATGCAAGGTGAAAGGTCTTCACAACTAGGTTGCAACCAATAATGAGGGAATACAATTTCCAATGCAATCATCAGCTCAACTTCAGGGAAGCAAACGTCAAGCTCAAGTGTAAGCATCTCTACCTTGAGCCTTCACGGAGCTATCACATAAACAAAATTGTTCCTACTTATAGGCAGTTTCTTCCCACTCAAACCACATATGGAATGAGCAAGATAAGTATGCCTTCCAATAAGGAAGGTAAGAGACTCACCCCAGTGTTCAAATTTGTCATCCATTCTTGGTTGATTGAATAGGAATAATCATATACAATGTCATGAAACATCTCAGAATGCTCATTTTGCCATGCCGTATCTTTGTCATTGTACATCACATACAATTCAGTCTGACAAATCTTAATTGTAGTGATGTAGTCACTTACAAACACATGGTTACATTGAGCAAATTTCATCAGAGAATTTATGGAATCCAACAAGGGCATAAAGCATGGAAGAGCCAGCAAAGTACCCATGTCACAAAGGGGGTCTTAATTGTAGCAAGCGGTCTCCTTGGCAACAGCCTGCTTGGAAGTGAGCTTTGGTTCTTTAAAAGTGGCATCTTCACACATTTTGGCAATAAGTGACTTGTACTCCCCCATGACTCTCTTCAATGGTTCAAGCAAAGACAACCACCAAGTCTTCACATTGCGGAGCATGCGACGTCCTTTTGTCTATATTAAGTCAACAAGCTTCTAAAATTCTAAGTGACGCTTGGAACTGTGTCTAAAATAAGCATATATGGCTTGGCTCAAGGCTTCCACTTTTGCCACGATGGGCAAATTGGACAATCGTTCCACAACAAAATTTGTGCGATGTGCCATACAACAAACCCCAAACATGAATGGGGCCATGTGTTGCTTCATTTGCACTGTGCCCCATTTGTACTCCCTTGAAAGACCGACACTCCATCCGCTCCAAAACAAACAAGACGTTTTGCTACTTTTGCTTGGGAAAGGTTGGATGTGAAAACATTCCTTCAATACTGTCTCTCACAGTCAAAGCTCTACTACCATCCTCAAGACAACAAGATTGGAACTCTTTTGAATCCTATACAAATGTACAGATGAATTGACATCCAAGATTGGGTGCCAATTGTGATGACCTCATTTGCACTCAACAAAAAGAAAGGACTGTTCAAAATAACTTGCTTGGTATGATCAGCCAACACAATGGCAAGGTGGTCCGCCATCTCCCACCCCATCGTAGTGCTCCACTGTCTCTTAAGAAAGTCTAGAACCAATAGGTGCCCAAATAGCTCCTTCATGCTTTTATACGAAGCTAGTGGCCAACCCTACATGAGCAACCAAAGAATGGCCCGGAATTGCACGATCTTCTTCTTTCGCCCCTGGATCGCACTTTGACTCTGCGCCACTTGCTGTAGCATAGTTTCCTCAGCCTCCACCGAATGTGAAAAAAGATTTTTTTGTTTTTTACATGCACATTGTTGCTCAGGATGTAGTATTTTCCTGCCTTTACCTTACCAAAGGAAGTTGTAGCCTTCCTTCAACCACAATGCTTCCAAAGCGAATTCCAATTTGGAATCAACAGTTTGTCCCTCCCCTCAAACTCAAACCTTGTAGCGTACTTGACAAATTTTGTCGTCTTCCCCAAGCACGCTCTCCGCCCATGGCAATTGCGCAGCCCAAAAGTCTTGCCGTTGCTTGTTCTATTCATAGTTGAGACGTCATGTTTGGGCCAACTCATGCATTGGAGACGCCTCTATCACATCCAACATGACCACCTCTGGATCTGAAGCCAAAGGGTCACCAATGTTGGAGGTGCCAAGAAGCACTGGTTTAACATTTGAATCATCCAATGTTGCTCCCTCACTGCTATATACAACCTTTGTAGTAGAAATCTTTGCAAAAAAATCACCCTCAAAACTCATAGTCTGAAATCTCCTTGCATACAATTTTTTTGTCATGATGGACTAGCTCTGAGCAATGATCTTCAACAGACAGAAAGAAAATTGAAGCACTTCAAGAACGACAGAGATAGCAAGAAAATTGGAAGATGAAGATGGGAACTCATTTGTGCTTGAAGGACAGAAAACCTTCGCAATTTATGAGCCGATGTTGCTTCAATCACAACTTGCATGAATCAGAGTACGACAAACATTCAAACACCAACTCGTCCAACAAGCCAAGAAATTTACAAAAATAGCAAGGTTGAAGCAAGCTAAACTGCGGAAAAGGCTAAACTGCAAAGCTAAACTGCCGAATTGCAAATCATAATGTGGCCAACTAGAAGGCACCAAATTGTAATGCAACCAACAAAAAACAAATTGTAGCCAACAAAATTACAAATTGCGACCAACAAAATCACAATGTGCCCACCACTTGGTACGCCGATTGTAATCGTCGCTCAAGTCCTCAACCTCCAAATTCCAGAATTAGAGAATCTAATATAGATTAGTTGTGCAAAATTAATGAATCTTAAACTAAGCACCTGGCGGCCAGGTACAAGAAGGAGCTCCTGTGCTTGGCGATTGAGTGCTCAAGCATCATCTACAACAATTGGCGAGCTTCTAAAAAAACAAAAGAACAAGACAAAGGGGACAACTAGAGCACTGCTCTTTAGGCAAAGAAGACAATTGATTGGGCCAAAGCCAATGATGGATGAGGCCCGAAGTGGCTGATGAGGCACCTGCGGCCACTTTGTCAATTGGCCTCAGGCGAACTTTTCTCCATTTTTTTTCCACCTTGTACAATTTGCCAGGCCTTGAAATAGGGGGATTTCTGGCAATAATTTACCTATAACAAATTCACAAGGCTAGTTGGTCTTTCTTCTGTGTCACTATAGTAGTGTGCCTTGTGTCGTTGCTACAATATAATAAAGTAAAAATAAAAGTAATTTTTGAATTTTTGAATACATAAAAATTCCAAAATTCAATATTTTTTTTTGCTCTGAGTCAGAACACCACAAAACAAAAGTCCATGCACCCCTCTTTGCAAGAGTAGGTTGCTTTCCAAAGGTACCGTGAATGCAACTGGAGGACGTACAATTCCAGAGATTTCACTATAATAAACAAAAAAAACATATAGCCTAATATAAGGTATAGATTATGATAAGAATATTTGCAATAGATTATTTGGAATAAGAAGTATAAAACTAACCACACCAAAATATGTAGAACGTCGGTAAAACTACTTTATATGACTATGCAATAAGCTTTTGAAAAGTAGACTCTTGAAACTAGGATATTAAAATTTCATTAATTGGCTCTACGCACAAGTAGACAAGACTTTTCGTTGACAAAAGCCACTTGTAAAGAAGAGTTTGTTACTCAAAAGTTGAGACAAATTTATAATGATAACAATCTATTTTGTAAAATCTACTATTTGTTTGGGATAAGGTGACTACACCTAAAGTAGTGCTTTGAGCTGCTTTACAATATTGGAATCCATGTATCTCAGAGGAGGAGGTGTATAATTTAGGTACCATACAATCATAAGATGGGCACCTCCAAATGTGCCATTAACTCTGATCCACCATCTTCACTCAATGTACATCTCAATTATACACCTATGTGGAAGAAACTTTTTCAGAACCAAATTTTGTTCTTTTGTATCTTTTGCATATAGTATCCAAACTTCAAGTTCTTTGGTGCGTTGGAACCTCCTTTCACTTCCCAATAAGAAAATATGAAAATTAGACCAGCCTAATACTAGTGACTAGGCACAAACTTAGCCGAAAGTGCTGGTTTTGGGATACCCACTTTACACTTATCCCGAAGAGGGCTAAATTCATGAATTCTACAGCTGCTGGAGACTAAAAACAGCTTCAAGTTGTGGACAAGAGAATCATCATGATTTTGACCCAACGCACATCGCTCCCTCCCCAGTCACACTATCTCATGAAAAGATGCTGTCACCACTGTTAAAATGTCCCCCTTCCTTGCCGTTGATCTGGCCATACCTCCTTCCCTACCATTGATTTGCTTCACTTAGGAAACCAAGGGCCGTCGAAGTGCCAATGGTGGGCTATCCACCGCCGTTGATAGTTTTGGGCAAGGAGTTGGAGAAGGCGCCTAAGTTTTTCAAGAGAGCAACCTTTGAGAGCAACCTAAATTTTTAAGGAGTGAGATTTGAAGTAGCTTGTTGATAGAGATTTGCAAGAGTGCAACCTTTGATGACCATTTTGACTTCTTCGGGTTTTTGAACTTTTCAACTTCAACTTGGGATTTGTAGGAAGTTACATTCCCATGACCTCTCATTTATAAACTCATCTTGTATATTGCATCAAACACTATTTTTGACTATGCAGAATTCTTAGTAGTACAAATAGTTTGAAAACATTCAACAAGTGCAATGTTTATTTGAATGCACAACGGAAAGTCGTTGCAATTTTAAAACTAAACATCAACCTTGCTCTTTAAGGAATTCCCCGTGGACAAAATTTGATTCTTGACAAACGTACAAACCTCAAAGAAGACATTGAGCATTTGAAAATAGAAAGAAGTATAGTTGATAGCTTGCACTTACAAAAAAAAAACTTGCACTTTGAAGATGGAAGCGTTGGCTACATGTTTATTGTGCTTTGATTGAAGTAATAAATTAGGGCGTCCAAAGTAGTGATGGCAAGACTATGAAGAATAAATTGTAGTCTTTCATTAGATCATTCTTATTTTGTTTTCTGTAGAATTGAAATTTTAATGAATTTAGGATTTGCCGTGGCAAAAAAGAATTGAGGAAGAAGGAAATAAATTTGGAGATTGAATGTTTCAATGTAGGGAATTGGAAATGATGTTTGTCCAATGGCTACATGCCACAAGTACAATAATTATTCCCTAACTACGCATTCAAAAGATTCAATACTTGAGGCTGTTGGAACATGTATGTGACTATTAGATCATTAGATCATTCTTATTTTGTTTTCTGTAGAATTGAAATTTTAATGAATTTAGGGTTTGCCGTGGCAAAAAGGAATTGAGGAGGAAGGAAATAAATTTGGAGATTGAGTGTTTCAATGTAGGGAATTGGAAATTATTTTTGTCCGATGGCTACATGTTACAAGTACAATAATTATTCCCTAACTATCCATTCAAAAGATTCAATACTTGAGGCTGCCGGAACATGTATGTGACTATCCACTCAAAACATTCAATTGACTCAACTATCTTCATCCACGGTATTGGGCGACCGAAATATCTCAAGAGGACTGACCCCAAATCCCCCCGATCGAACCCAACCTTACGACCGTGCTCCCCAGTGGCCCAGTCCTTTCATCCCCAACGGCCACGATCTATTACAGCCACTGGACTCATACTCTAGCCCTGGGATCTAGAGTCTTTGACCGTCGGATTCCATCGTCGCTTCCATCGCGACCGTGTGTTCCATGAACAAGGACGGTCGACAACGACCACCCACCACGTGGCGATGAACGACGGGCTGACCGCGCTGGAACCTCTTCAGCCTCTCAGTAGTGTCCTGTGTTCGTCCCCCGGGGAAATTAACGCCCGTACGAATCTCTCCGATCGGCGTCAGTTAGCGCTGGTGTTTTGTGGAGAATTTCTGCGGCCGGGGAGGTGTGAAATCCGTGCTGCGTTGCAGGAGACTTCGTTCCGGTTCTTCTGATATCTTCGTCGCTCGATTTGGTGCAGATACCAGCCCGCATTGTTGTGTTGAAGCTCCCGGGGTGATATACTCTGTTGCTAGGTGATCGTTTTTCTCGTTTTGTACTAGTTTCTGTATGCTCGATTAGCAAATGTTTGGATTATATGTGTATTGTTTGATTGTAGATTTGAAATTGAGCATTCAAGTGTTCTGAGCGTGTTTTGTTTCGTTTGGGGTATTAAGAGCTTCTGCTGGTGAGTCTTTTTGGTTAGGATTGTGAATGTGAGGCGATTTTAGTCTTCCTAGCGCTGGTGTTTTGTGGAGAATTCTGCGGCCGGGAGGTGTGAAATCCGTGTTGCGTTGCAGGAGACTTCGTTCCAGTTCTTCTGATATCGTCGTCGCTCGATTTGGTGCAGATACCAGCCCGCATTGTTGTGTTGAAGCTCCCGGGGTGATATACTCTGTTGCTAGGTGATCGTTTTTCTCGTTTTGTACTAGTTTCTGTATGCTCGATTAGCAAATGTTTGGATTATATGTGTATTGCTTGATTGTAGATTTGAAATTGAGCATTCAAGTGTTTTAAGCGTGTTTTGTTTCGTTTGGGGTATTAAGAGCTTCTGTTGGTGAGTCTTTTTGGTTAGGATTGTGAATGTGAGGCGATTTTAGTCTTCCTAGGTCGCTCATTGATTCAGTTGTAGGCAATCCTTGTTAGGATGTTACGGGCCGTTTTCTTTTGGCATCTTAGACGCTCGATTTGGTGCTGCATTGAGGTGTTGAAGCTGTGTTCGACGTAAACACAGGGAGAGAGAGAGAGAGAGTGTTGAACTGCTCGGGGTGAGTTGTGGCGAGGTGACAATTTGAGTTCCTTGTTTATTAGTTTCTGCTTGCTGGATTAGTGGAAACGTGGATTATATGTGGTGATTAAGGGGGCGGATGAAGTCATTGTAGTTTTGAAATTGAGCATGAAAGCGTTTTGAGCTTGTTTTGCCTCTTCCAGGATTAAAGAGCTTCTGTTAGAGAGGTTTATTGGTTAGGATTGAGTACTTTGGTGGACTGCGAGGGGATTTTAGTCTTCCTCGCAATCGGTCCAGTCTCTCTTCTTGTAGAATACTTCGGGCTCCAACTTTTGACAGCTTAGACGATCGAGTTGGTGCCGATTCGAGGCCGCATTGCGGGGGTCGAGAGTGAGAGATCGAGCTGCTCGGGATGATTTGTTGCTGGGTGACGATTTTAGTTCCTTGTGCGCTTGTTTTTGCATGTTGGACTAGTGAAAATGTGACGAAGAGGGCGAGTTTCTTGGGAGATGTTTGGCTGTAGGTTTGAAATATTAGCCTATATGAGCACCTTGAGCGCTTTGGGGGGAAGGTTCTTCTGGAGAGGTGTTGTTTTTGGTAAGGAATCTTGCGTACTGTGACGGGACTTTAGCCTTCTTTGCGAAGTTGTTCCAGTTTCTAGACAATCTTTGTTGATATCTTGGCAATGAAGTTGCATGCGTTTCTAGCTTTTTTTCCTTAAGTAGGAAGTCTAGTATTATGTCAGTGCTTCTGATTCTTGCTGCTTGAGCTGATAGGGAGGATTCTTGTTCTCTGCACTTGCATGTAGTTCTGCTGTAGTGAACGCGGTCAGATTGCGAGGCATTGTTTCCGGCAAGAGTGGTCTAGTCTTGCTAGGTTTACTATTTACACTTCGACGGAGTTCATCTCGGTGTTATTGGTTTTCATTGTATTTATCGGCCCACCTGATTGTTGATCATGGGATTATTGAAATTGTTGCAGGTTGTCAGACGCCCTAATCGTCACACAGACCACATCTCTGCTAATTGAGTTCGGTATTGCCATTCTGAATGCTGGGCATCTGACAGACCTATTGAGGCAATCTCACAATGCAGAGCCATGGAGTTCTTTCGAAGTCCAGTGCTGTGTCATATCCGGCAGTCTCCGGGCTCCATTGTCCGGAGACAGGCCCACGAGCGAGCGTCTGCTCCGTCGAGTTTCCGCAATGCAAGTGCTCCTCTACTCCCACTCTGCTGAGCAGCAACTCTCGATTCTTGCAGAGCAGTTCTCACAGTAGCTTTGTGTCGCGGATTTCTCACTTTCCGGTGCCTAAATTAAGCGAGAGTGGCAGTCGAAGAACCAAGCGTACTGCGGTGATCTCCCCCAGGGCCATGGTTGCCGCGGCCACTGAAGTCGCAGAGGTGGGTCAAAATTGTTGTTTTATATTGCCATTGGGGAGAGAAGGAGAAATTTGGAATATGTTTAGTATTGTAATATATATTTGTGACTAAAGTGTTCAGACCTCAGATCCGAGGAGGAAAGATTTGGGAGACTTTAAAGGGTCACTTTGATCGGCAGGTTTCGCTTCTGCATTCGTACGTGACTTTTTGCATTGAGAATAGTGTGAATTGCTTGACGCTGATTCGTCTCATTCTTCTTTAAGTTTTTTTTTAGGTCACGCTATTTTCTTAACATCTTAAGAACGGAGTATGAAATAGGGTTTTAGATCTCTTGGGGGACTTCAATAGGCAAATAATGCGGCCCTATGTGATCATCCTGTAGTGAAGAAAACTATAATTTAGGGCTCCCAGTAATTGTGCATGTCGCTGTTGCAAACCCAGTTAAATCATTGTGTGTCATTCCGAATTTTAATCAAGCTGGTCTTTTACCGCTACGGAACATGAACAGAACACGTCCTGATGCCGTGCACTGACTTCTTAGTGTTTGTCCTGTCCCAGGTTACGAAGGAGTTCACAGTTGATGATGGCATTAAGCTAAAGGTATGTTTTCTGGGTAGAGTTGCGTTCTTGCTCGCGCTATCATCTGTCTAATCTTCTGCTTTGAGCTGCGACTTCGCATTCTAGAAATTGACAGTGAATCCTATTGTTCTCGCTTATTCCAATCCGTGTGCCTTTCAATCCGTTCGCTAGTTTGAGAAACTGCATATAGTAGTTCCTCACTGGCTATCAGTTAAGCTCTTTCAATCTCACACAAATGCTTGAATGTTTATTTGTAATTGAGTTCTTTGATTTCAGGTTAAAGCAACTGGTCCTGCTGTCGGCAAACCTGCGTCACTGCAATTTGAAGTTTCGAATTGTAATGCTGATTCGTTACTTCTTCATTGGGGAGCGTTGCAGCCGGGGAACAAGTAAGCACTTAATTCGTCTTGCTATCCTTATGCTTTGGCTATTGGTCATCTTTCAGCTGAAAATTAGTTGTTATGAATTATTTTAGGGGTGAAAATTACGTAACAAGATAATAGCTGACTTTTATCGTACCCAAGGTCGTATATTTTTTTGCATATTATTCTTTGAGGAATTATTTTAGCTTTGGTCAAGGTCTTAGATTAACGATCTAAGAAAGCATGATACAAACAATGATGATCACTGTTCCTTATGAGACTTTATGTGCAGCGCTTGGATTCTGCCGGCGAACCGGCCTGAAGGAAGTTACGAAAACCATGGAGCAGTGCAGTCTCCATTGCATAAGGTTCGATCAGGTTATGTATTTTATGTTCATACTTGTCGTTAATTTGCTACAGATTTATCAATGCTGCACTGCAGCAATTGCAGGCCTTTAGAATTTTTTTTTTCCTGCTAGTATTGTTAATACATTGGTTCGTTAGAAGAATTGTGTGTTTTCCGTTGTTTTAGTGACTTTTATTCGTAACGTGGACGTATCTCATGTTATGCTCATGCAGACGGGAGACTCTGCGTCAGTGACAGTTGAATTCTCCGATTTCAGCCTAAACGTTGTAGAATTTCTTTTGGTTGATAAAAACAGAAATCACTGGTGAGTGCATCCTCTTGATACACACTGTATTCTGCAAGTGTAAGTTGTCATGCACGTATTTGTATCCTTAGATTGTGCATTTTAGAAGCCTAAGTTTGCTCCGTTGCTGTTACAAAAACATGAATCGTGGCACAATGTTAGTAATTTTTCAAGCTTGCATTCTATGGAAATATGAATTTCGCGCAATTACTGGTTGCGGAATTTGTGAATCAGTACTCTAGAATGGAGTGTTGAATATTTTACATACTTCTAGGCTATCTAGATACTATGGTTTTGGGTTTAAATTGTTGAGCTTGATCGCGTACTTTAATGTTAAGCAATGATTGGGTATCATGTTTTCGCAGGTACAAGTTGAATGGTGGGAACTTCCGAATTGACATTCCACAATTAAACGTGGACCTTTCAGGCTTCAATGTACCTGAGGATCTCGTTGGAGTGCAGTCTTATCTGCGTTGGGAACGTAGAGGAAGGCAAAATTACTCTCCTGAACAAGAAAAGGTATGGCTGTGTGACGAGGGCATAATTGATTCAACTATGATTTCGTCGCTGAATTGGATTGACGATTTTGAATGCTTGAAACAACTCTGACCGTGAGAACTCAAGAGAAGTCATCTGTTCCTATGTCCAAGTGGACAATGTCGACTGATTAGGCTTCTGGAGTAAACAAAGTTCTTGAAGAAAAGAAGGATAAGTGATTGACGTGTTTTTCGTTTGTGTGTCAGGCTGAATATGAGGAAGCACGCAAAGAGCTTAAAATGGAGCTTGCCCAGGGAGTTTCCATTGACAAAATCAGGGAGAGACTACAAGGTGGTAATAGTAACCAGGAATCAAGCGGTAATGGAAGGGCGAAGTCGGATAATGGAGGCAGCAAGTCAGAATATATCAAGCCGCAGAATATGTCCAGACTATCGAGAAACAATTGGAGCACCGAAGACCTTTTCAATAGATTGTCGCCGGGAGCTAAAGCAGACTCGGGGACAACCCCTCCTCCTAGAGAACTTAGTCCTTTGAAGAAAGCTGCCCTAAAGTTAGAAGCTGTTGAGGGAAGCGAGGTTATTTTGAAGAAGTTTTTCAAAGCTGGGAACGAGGAGCTTCTGGTAAGATCTACATTTTGATCGTGTTGTTCGAGTGTGTTATCTGTGTTAAAGGCCCTGTCATCCTTTCATGTTAATGTTACATGGTGTGCATAGTAGAATTCCCATATTACTTTGTCTCAATCTACCATAGAAGGGCAACAGAATTGAACCCTTTTTTCGGCTCTGACGAATGTATTGAGTCAAGATATTTTATCGTGTTTAATTTTATTTGTAAGTTGTAGATTTTTCCTCGACCCTCCCAAGGAGTTGAGTTGTTGATACCTTCGCATTCATCACGATTTCTGTTGATTTGCTGATTTTCCATGAAGATCTATTTGGTGTCTATTGCAGTGTAATTCTACTTCCTGATAGATGCATACTGATAATTGGTTGTTCATGATTTTTCAACACAGGTACTGGTGACTAAGGTTGACGGAAAGGTGCATGTTCAAATTGGTACAAATTTTAAGGAGCCTCTGGTCATGCGCTGGGCTATTTCCAAGGATCACGCAAGAGAGTGGGCGGTATGTTTGTGTCTTACTTGTCAACTTATATCTCTTTTTAAGCCTAAAAGCGTGGTGCGTAAAGTCTCCGCTGCTGTTGGAACAAACTAAATTTATCTGGAATTTGATTTTTCCCTTTTAAATTTTTTGTAGTATCCAAGCTTCTATTGGGTTTCAAGAAGTGAATTCTCTGTTGCCTTGCAGTGAAGATTTTCACCTGATTTTTAGAGTATACTGCTAATTAGAGGGAGTAACAAATGCATGTTTGTTGATGCAGCCTCCTCCAGAGACTATTATACCTGCTGATTCTACACCGATAGATGGAACAATTGATACTCAATTTCAAGCTGGTTTTGCTGAGGATACTTCTCTTCAGGTACATCTTAATTTTACATCTTGTTAATTCCTTCTTGTTAGCCCCTACTTTACTCTCTCATCTCCTACGGCTGTTCTTGTTTGTGTGACTCGTGTGGGTGATGCTGCAGGGTATTGCAATCGATCTGGGCGACAACAATTTTATTGGCCTGCCTTTTGTAATGCACAGCGGGGGCAACTGGTACAAGGATAATGGATCAGACTATTATGTCTCTGTACGCCCTGTGGATAAGAAGGCTTTCAAGGTAAACTATCAACCAGTCTTCGTTTTCTTCGCCGTACACTGCGCTCTTCTTGTGATGAAAAATTAAGTTAATTATGGGACAAATTGAGGCTTTGTTTCTGCTGAATAATCTAGCCCTGCCGTTTGACTAGGAATATAAAGAGCATTTGCAACTCACTTGGAATTCGGTTTCCTTCTTTTATTCCATCTTACAGTAACTGTGTCATCCCCTTAGGCTGTTGGAGACGGGCAAGGAACAGCCAAGGATTTTCTGGAAGATATTGCCAGTCAGGAGAGTGAAGCCGAACGTTCCCTCATGCACAGGTGCGTTATTGAGCAGGTTCCCTTTTCTTCCTGCGATATAAGCCGGGTTATGTGAGAACAACGTATTAAGCATATGTTTTCCATGAATTTTCCACCATTATTTCAAGTACTGCAAATACATTTATGATATAGATTTAGATTCACATAGCGCATGCTTTCTTGCAGCCCTTCTCATGGATACATCCATTTGATGATGTGATTATATTATTGTCATCTTGTGTGCTACTATTGTAGCGTATGATCCTTACCGATTGCAGGAAAGGTATTTACATTGTTAAGATTATATTGGCTGCATTTTCATGCTTAGTATATTACATCAGTAATTGATCTTGTCTTTACATTTTATCGGAGGCGAACAGATACAATATTGCTACTGGGCTGACCGAACGGGCTAAGGATGAAGGAGAGCTTGCCCAGGCTGGAATTTTAGTGTGGTTACGGTTCATGGCTACAAGGCAGTTAACGTGGAACAAGAACTACAATGTGAAGCCCAGGTCAGTTGATTGAAAGAGGCTACTTATCTGCTGTGACTTGTGTCTATACATAATTGAGGTTGTGGAGGAGATCACTTTCTGTAGCTCAAGTTGATCGTCTTTTTGTTTGTGGACATTCTTTGACAAGAATTTCCGTCGCTATTACTGAATTTCATGGTATTTATGAAGAGATATGTGGGCATTGTATCGGTTCTGAGCAGAGAAATCAGTGCAGCTCAAGACAGACTCACCAATCTCCTGCGAGAAATGTATACTGAACAGCCTGAGAATAGGGAGATGATTCGTCTCATTATGGGTACTGTAGGTCGTGGAGGAGAAGGTGATGTGGGTCAACGTATTCGAGATGAAATTCTTGTTGTTCAGGTATGATATTTTGTTTCCAGAACGCTACAGTTGAAGAAAAATATAATGGCTAGATCAGGATGAAGTCTAGAGATGTGCCTGGTTCAACCTCTGAGTGGGGCAGAGTAACATTTCAGTCGAGTGAGAAGCACTCCCGATATTTCAGTAGCAATGTCAATGAAGACCAAGTATTATCGTCTGCATGTTTTGGAAGAATGGTTACAGTAGTGTTAGTCTCTTACCTGACAGATTCTTGCTCGATATCTAAGCCCTTTGCTGGGTTGACATCGATCTGCAGCGCAACAATGATTGTGCGGGAGGTATGATGGAAGAGTGGCATCAGAAGCTACACAATAATACTAGCCCGGATGACGTGGTGATTTGCCAGGTAATTGTGTTTTCTTGTCTGAAGTATTGTCGTATTCCCTAGGCACCTGTAGCATTTGAGTAGCACTTCAATAGCAGTTTATCACCTCTTATTATTTTCGCAGTGTTGTAGGAAGCAGAAAGGATCGCTCTTAATTGTGCAAGAACAAGACTTGGTTTAGGCCAGGGTATGGTGTTTATCTTATTGCACATTTGAGGTTGCTTTATACTTCACGAAGATAAATTTACTTCAGGAAGTCTCTGCGATTTGGACTGTAGAGACTGACACATTAGAGGGTCTAAGTGCTGATTCGTTTCTGATCACAAGTTGTTCACCAACAATTTTCCGTACAGGCACTTCTGGACTACATTAAGAACGACTTCAACCTAGATGTGTACTGGAAGACCTTGAATGCTAGTGGAGTCACCAAAGAACGTATGCGGAGCTACGACCGTCAAATTTGTTCAGAACCCAGCTTGAGGCACGACCAAAAGGATGGTCTTATTAGAGATCTTACGAATTATTTGAGGACTTTGAAGGTACACATCGACGCTCTTTCTCCTCTGTGAATTCATTTATTGTAGTCTATCTCAAGAGGTTTTTAATCTGAGAGTTCAGACGTTGTCAAATTTTTACGTTCGCTAAGTTTCTGTCTCATTGCTGTGCAGGCTGTTCACTCTGGTGCTGATCTAGAATCCGCTATTCAAGCCTGCATGGGTTACACTGCTCAGGTTGGTTCCCACTGCAGCCTCAAAAGCTTGTATTTGAAAGTGATTTTTTGATTATTAATTCTGTTAATCTGGCTATTGGTTCAGCTTTGGTTAAGCAAAGCTAGTAAGACTGTAGCTTGTTTATACTTTAGCTTATTTTTAATTTAAGGTTTATTGCGGTGGAATACCGGTAGCGGATGGCTGCATCTTTGAAGTGGACTGATTGAACTTCTGAACGCCTCTAAATAGTCATCATTTGCACACTTCCAAGTTTGAGTTCCATTATTGCGGCTTGAGTGTTTAAAGGTGCTTCCCTTCTTGAAGTGATCAAGCCATGTGGAGCTGGTCTCGTGCTTCTCACGTGAAGGGATTGTGTAGGGTTGGTTTGTACCATAATCTTAATGCCTTGCGCGCCATAATAGCCTGACTCGAGATCTTGGTGGTCATTGCAGGGAGCCGGCTTCATGGGAGGCCACGAAATTCATCCGATAAGTGGCTTGTCCGGAGCTTTACCTGTAAGTCTAGTTGATGTTTAGTTTATTTTCAGTGAATCTGGGTCCTAGTCTGGGCAGATTGATAGTGGAGTCATGGACTTATGGTGTGGCTGCCAGGGTATTGAACCATACTCATGTCACTTGTGCACCTGCATGTGCTTTTAGGAAAAGAGATCAATTAGAGTATCACCGACAGTCCTTGTATAAACCATGAAGCCTAGACGTACATTATGATCAGTCAGGGGATGTGCAGAACTGAGTAGTGAGGGTTGAGATATCCATTTCATAGTTCAACTATGCTATCCAACTTCTTGAGCTATGCCTTTGATGAATGCAGCATCTTCTACAATTTGTCTTGGAGCACGTTGAAGATAGAAATGTTTTACCATTACTCGAGGTATCCAATGTTCTACTCACCAGCAATGCTGCCATGTTTTTTAGAATACAGTTGTGTTTTTCAGCTGCTGTCGATTTTGAAATAATCTTCTTTAGAGCGCTGATTCACGATGTTGGACTAATTCGATCTGAAGCGACTGTGCTGCTAGATATTTCTTGTGGTCTTAGAAATGTTCCAACAGTAGTTTCTGAGTTCAAAATTTTGAGCAAATGTGACTACTGTTTTTTTATTTAATTTTGTTACTGGCTATTTGAGCTACGCATTATGATCCAACATTAGTAGTTCGTTGCAAACTTTCTAGAGAATGTTACCAATGTTACGTGTTTCATGTTCAGGGCTTGCTGGAAGCACGTAGAGAACTGAGGCCAACTCTATTGAAACCTCATGACCGACTTCGTGATATTATCTTTCTGGACTTGGCCCTAGACTCAACTGTCCGAACAGCTGTTGAGCGTGGTCTAGAGAACCTTTCCAATTCAGGACCCTGGGTACTAACTACCTATTCTTGTCTCTCTATCTGATTTCTGTGTATGTCTTTTTGAGCAACATATCGTATTCTATCCAAGCATTTCATGCAAAGTTGCTCCATTCTAATTATTTGCTTGTACATGAAATGTTGACATTATGAAAGAATTCATGTCCTTACAAATGACTTTCTCGGAATGTGTTGCAGGACCTCGCTCTTGTTATCAGCATGGTAGTTGAGAACTTGGCTTTGTCTAGTAACAACAACGAGGAGCTCGTTTACTGTTTGAAGGTATGAGGAAGTTTCCCAACATAAATGTGTCTTTACATGATAATTGAGTCACGGACTGTACCGAGGCTTGAGATATGTAGTCTGACGCGGATAAAATGTGGGTACAGCTGTGACGGATATTAGCCATCATCAATGAACCCTATGTACTCATAAAGCTATTCGGTACTTAAGTCTTATACTTGCTCAGTGGAGAATTATCTAACATCGAAATGACGATCATATACATTCCTTGCCAAGGTCTGATTGTGTTTTTGTCAAATACTTGCGCAGGATTGGTACCACGTCCTTGATATAATTAAGAACCAAAGTCAGAACTGGGCTTTGAGAACAAAGGCGGTGCTTGATCGCACTCGACTAGCATTACAGGATAAGGCTGAATATTACCAAAAAATTCTTCAACCGACCGCAGAATATCTCGGAGCTTTGCTTGGAGTAGAAGAGTGGGCTGTAAGTATCTGAACATATTTACATGAAATGCTAATGCTTTCCTCGGACTGCAGGCTGAGAGTTAAATGAAAGCTCGTAGTATGAAGTGTGCACAAAGTGTGCAGTTGGCTCCTCGGTTGGGTGCCGCAAGTTGATTGCGGCTCTCTAGGATTTATATGCAGTTTTTGGATTCCTCGGTGGTCCAGGTGCATGCCGTAAGGACTTTTCTATCCTCGTAGTTGTTGACACATGGGCTTTTCGTTGACACGTCAAGCAATCTCGTTGACTCAGATAAGCATTTTCACTGAAGAAATGATCCGGTCAGGCTCAGCTGCGTCGCTGTCTCAACTATTAAACAGGCTAGATCCTGTCATCCGAAAGGAGGCACACATGGGAAGGTAAGCAATCTACGAAAGCTCTTTCATGCTCATGACACTCTGTTAAGAAAATTATCAGTACCCTTTTTAATCTATATCCCACTGGAATTGCAGTCTGCGACTCAGATTTTCGGTGTTTTCTTCACATCCAGCATCTTTAGATTAATTTTGGGTATTTAGATTGATTGATATAATTATCATTTGTTACTTATGAACGCTTCAGTCATTACGCGTCTTCTAGCGATCGCGGTTATGATGAAGACTGACTCCAACCATCGTCTATGCTTCTGATCGGTAGCTCAATGACATTGTATATCCAATTCTCTAACGATATGTTCTGAGGTTAGCAATTTTTTTCCGCAGCTGGCAGGTAATCAGCCCGGTCGACGTGAAGGGTTTCATTGAAGTCGTTGATGAGTTGGAGCACGTTCAAGATAAGGTGTATGATCGCCCCACAATTTTGGTGTCAGGGAGAGTCAAGGGAGAGGAAGAAATTCCTGATGGTGCCATCGCTGTATTGACACCAGACATGCCTGACGTACTGTCTCATGTCTCAGTTCGGGCTCGTAATGGCAAGGTTTGTAGTGATTAACGAAACTCTTACTTAGGGTTTGTATATTAGTGTTTGTGGCAATACCAGTTTAGGCAAGGTTGTAATTCTGTTGTATTGTGAAGGCCTTCGTTCGTTATCTGTTTTCCAATTTGTAAATCTTATACTCAACCAATAGGTAGATCGCCTAACTGTCGATTTGCTTCTTCAGATCTGCTTTGCAACTTGCTTTGATCCAAATGTTCTTGCTGATCTTCGGAAAAAAGATAAGAAGGCTGTCTTTATTCAGATTACGCCCAATGCTGACCTGTCATACAGGTATAGACCCTCCCATTACTTGTTTAATCTAGAAATTTGAACGATTAGTACGTGCTCGATTTCTTGATGTTATTGTACGGTCACGACAAGACGGTGCAAAATTACTTCGATTGACATAGATTTCAATTGTCCTTGTTATTTGTGACCATCCTTACAGTGACATCGGGGCTGCCGAGGTAGCAAGTGCGACTGCAACAGATGAGGATCAGGCACCTCCTCCAAAAATTATATTGAAAAAGAAGAAATTTGTTGGGAAATATGCTATTTCAGCTGACGAATTCACCCCAGACTTGGTATGAATCAGAACCCAACTTGAGTATGTCCCATGTCAAAAACTTACTTGTTAATATTTAATAGAGGT
Organism: Neckera pumila; assembly: GCA_963969595.1. Classification (NCBI taxonomy): domain Eukaryota; kingdom Viridiplantae; phylum Streptophyta; class Bryopsida; order Hypnales; family Neckeraceae; genus Neckera; species Neckera pumila. Next base: position 3,902,946 of record OZ018415.1, on the reverse strand, counting down.
TTTCCATCCGTGGAATACTAAACGGATATTTACGAAACTGCATTGAGCAGTCAGGAATCTTTGGCCTGAGCTCCATGTTTTATGACCTGAAATCCTTGGCATTCCTTTTAATCAGAAAGATTACTCTGTATTACTCTCAAGTACACTCAGAAGATGGGAAATTAAGTCTACTTCACGTTGCACTAGGTTTTTTATTGTGACCTTTCTCAAATCCAGGTTGGTGCCAAATCCCGCAACATAGCCAATCTGAGAGGCAAACTACCGTCATGGATTCGTGTGCCAACTTCAGCGGCACTGCCGTTTGGAGTTTTTGAGAAGGTCCTAGCAGAGCCCATTAACAAGGTGAGCAACTTGATGTATTAACATTAGGTGTTCCCCTCTGACATTTGTACTGATGCATGGATCTATTCAAAAAGTGCCTGGTGCAAGAACTATTCTCTTAGCGTAGACTGGAGTATGCATTTTCCCTGTGGATTCGGTGAGTTCTGGTGCCTAGTTGAACGTCGCTCTATCTTGTTATTGAAATTGCGCATTTGTTTCATGTTCAGGGTGTTGCCACAGAAATTGCAACCCTTAGCAAACAACTTGCTGATGGTGATTTCAGCAAGCTTAAGGATGCTCGTGGAACTGTCTTGGGTTTAAAGGCACCCCCAGCGTTGGTAAGCTCCTCATACTCCTGACTTTATAAATCCTTTCTGACGATTAGATATCTTGCTCTCACCTATTGTGTCTTCTATGCATCGGTTATGTCCTCAATTGTTGTATATGTGATTCAATATCATGATGTGTACGAAAGTCGACTGTTTTAGGGTCAGATTATAAAAGTTGGAACGACCCTTCTTATTTGAGGTTATAATTATCCATTCAACATTTGTGTGCGTGCAGGTTGAGGAATTGAAGACAACTTTGAAAGGCTCAGGGATGCCATGGCCTGGGGACGAAAGCGAGGAAAGATGGACTCAAGCCTGGACTGCAATTAAGCGGGTATGTCTGCTTCCCCCGATTGTCATCCGATCAGTATGTGTACGTCTGATGGACATTGCAGTAAGAGATTCGACACTTAGCATTGTTTTTTTTTATCAGAAATGGAGGATGTAAAACTTGGGAGATTCTAATCTATCTATTTATTCCAGGTGTGGGCCTCAAAATGGAATGAAAGGGCTTACTTCAGTACTCGCAAGGCCAAGATAGATCACAATGACTTATGTATGGCAGTGTTGGTACAAGAGATCATCCAGGCAGACTACGCCTTCGTCATCCATACCATCAATCCATCTACTGGAGACGAGACAGAAATTTATGCAGAGGTGCGCTAAAGGTCTTCAAGTGTCATTCCAGATCTTCAAGCGTTATTTTGTAGATTTATGAATCTGGTCACAATCGTTTAAATTAGCATTCATCCACTGAACTATCCCTTGAATTATGTGCAGGTCGTGAAAGGTCTTGGTGAAACCCTTGTCGGAGCATACTCAGGCCGTGCCCTTAGTTTTATAGCCAAAAAGTCCGATATTAAGAGCCCCAAGGTTTTGTTCTTACCAGACAGAATTTTCTTATATTCTATCACACCTTCTACTCCTGTTTATTCGTTTCTATCTCGAGCTTGCTATATTTTCATGGATTCTTTGCTTTCGATATCGTATAGTTGCTGCAACATTCCATAATTACTTCTCAATTAAGTTTGGTTCGGTTTTGCCAGGTACTGGGTTACCCCAGTAAGCGAGTAGGCCTGTTTATCAAGCAATCAACTATCTTCAGATCAGATTCCAATGGAGAAGACTTGGAGGGGTATGCTGGCGCCGGTCTATATGACAGGTTTGTGACAGGTCTTCATTCACGGGTTCTTGAGCTTATGCAGCTTTGTGATGTACTTTTGGGGTGAACCAGAATTTCAATTCACAAGGTTTTAAAATTAAAAAGGATAATCGGTTCTCAGGAATCTTTATATATAGCATATTACATTCTTGTAAAGCCTACCGGTTGTCTTTTGTCTTGTTAGCCCATGAGTGCCTAAGCATAAATTGGAACCCAATAGTCAATTATAGTAACTTGCTAAACATTTTTTTATAGATGAATATCGTTGGGTATGATTTCTTCTTCCTCTTGGTGCATTTCCTTACTTTCCTCGAAGCTTCTTAAACTATTTAGTTCAAGCTCTATAGGTTTGGAAGCGGAAACTTTTGGCCATTTAGGCACTCAGGATTAATGTCTGAATTGATCAACAAGATGGGATTGTCCGATTATCTTGTTCCTAGTAGCTATTTCAATTTCGTAATGTCAATGTTGACAAAACTTTTCTTGAATTACTGCAGTGTACCCATGGACCATGAGGAAGAAAGATTAGTGGATTATTCCACCGATCATTTGGTGGTTGACGAGACTTTCCAAAAAAACATTTTGACGAAGATAGCCGAGGCCGGATATGATGTTGAGAAGCTTCTTGGTTCGGCACAAGATATCGAAGGTGTGATTAAGGATGGTGAATTGTACATCGTGCAAACGAGACCACAGATGTAATATCGATCGATTGAAATCCTTCAAATACTGTTTTTCTAGTTTATATGAGAACTTCTCATTTTTCTAGTCTTACTTATAGCGGTTATTTGACCCGGTTTAGGGTTTTAGATGATAAAAGTGTGTAATTTTTTACCACTAAAGGTTAGCTTAACGAGCTAAAGGATGGAATCCAATGGACTGATACTCTCATTCCGATACAAACCTTTTTTAAGCTTTTGGAAGATCTTGAACGGGTTGGAGCTTGGATGTTACTGAAGTTTTGGACGTGCTCTAAAAGGAATGGAGTTATTCCAAACCCAAACGTTCAAAGTATATCTTGTTCGCAAATATATGAAATGAATTTGCATCTTGTAGCAACTTTTCAGTCGAAATGGATATTATGTCATGCCTAATATATAAATTGCATTTATCCGCAATCTCAACCTAAACTTCAATTTCAAAAAAACAATGAGTACCAAATACCAATTTCAAAAAATCAAAGTTTTTTTTTCTAATGATTGTTATTAGTTAAATTCTCAAGGTTTTACATGATAATTCACTAATATTCATCATTGAAGAACTAATTTCCATAATTCAATTGCAAAGACATGTAGGAAACATCTTTCCTTTTAGAAAAAATCTCAAACTATACGATATATAGAATTCAAAATTGAAAGTGTTACATGTCCATTTTTTGCAAAACAAATATCTTTGCCTTGTAACCAGATTCTGTATTTATACAACTCACACTACAACTAATCTTGTACCTTGAAGAACTACTATAGTTAGCCAAAATGTGGTAGCATTATAAGGATATCTATTTTATAAAATTTCAACATGCCACTTAGACATTACATTATATTGAATTTCTCTACAAACATAGTTCTGTTTAGTTAATGACTAAGATTAACATGAAAGATGTGTACGGGGCGTTGCATGAATGACCTTCCGTTTTTGTTCCACTTTGGTCGTTTTCAGCCATTTTTTTGGGAGTACTATAAAAATAGAAAAACATTTTTAAAAAAATATGAAGAATATGAGAAATATATATACCTATAAGAAAAAGATATCCTATGAAGGAAAAGAAAAGAAAAACTCTTTAAATAGGAGAACTAGAAAAGTGCATAATTGCAAGAAAATACATATTTTAACATTTTAATTTGTAAAAAATAGGAAAAGTAATTTTTTTTTAAATGAAAAATGCCATTTGAGAAGACTTCATGGTAAAGAGATTCACCAAAAAAATGATCCTAAAACCATCTTCAATGCTCAGAATTACATGCGCAAGGGAGCCTTTTTTGCATGGACATAGAGGACATAGAATAAAATATTATTTAATGCCCCTTGGTAGAGACATGAGTTCCTACTATGGGAATAGACCATAGAAATTTCAGTTCCAAATCATTAAATTTGGGGACTCCTTACGTAGTAAAAACCCTAAAACTCAAAACGTGACAAATTAGTTTAAATGATTTTAAAATATAAAATGATTTTTGAATTTTTTTGAAAAATATGAGATATGATTAAACTCATAAGAAGAATCTCCACTAAAGATTTCAAATTCATACGAGTCATGCTTCAAAAGTTATTGCAAAATGAAGCTTTGACATTGCGTTTGTGACAATGTTTCAGTACCGGTCTTTCATGCAATCACCCGTACATCAATGTTTGTAACATACCTACACTATTGAATTTTGAAAGTTTGTCACCAATGATTTTCAACTATTTATCACATGAAAACCTCATTATCCCATAAAAACTTTGATTAAGATTGCCTAAGAACACAATAGGGGTAGTCACACCTTCTCGATTCCATAAAGGTTGAGAAGATTGGGAGAAAAGTGGAGCCAATGAGAGCACATTCTCATTGAAGAAGGTGTGACACCCCTTGTGGATGGTCTGGAGAATAGAATTGAGAATAGACCTGGCTTTTACTTGTTGGACGCATTAGTTACGCAGACTTACCTAGTTGTTTGCTGGGCTTCACGGTCAGTTGTTCATCGGGCTTCACGGTGAAATCTTCGGGGGTTGTTCGCGGTGAAATCTGCAACAAAGAGTGAAACTTCGAAAAGGAAGGTTTGTAAACCCCGTGTGTAAACTTCTTCACGGAATGTTCTTGTCCTATGGAGAGAAGAAGAACGGCTCTTCTCAACCTTCACTAAATGGAATGAAACGAAGACGCAGAGAGCCAACGCCCCGTCCTGATTCTCAACCTTCACGGAATTGCGTGAAGAAGCTGTGACTACCCCTAATGGATGACAAAATCATTTGAGTGGGAATATTGCACCACATTTGATAAAAAGAAGAGATGTCAACAGTGGGATTCGAACCCACGCCCTTTCGGACCAGTACCTGAAACTGGCGCCTTAGACCAACTCGGCCATATTGACATGTCGATTAAGACCTGGAACCATGAGCGGGCCCCTCGATATCCCAGATACAGATGACATATTCTGAAATTGGTCATTAAATATAGTACTGTCTCATACTCCTGGTTTTGCGAAAGGATCGGTAAACGCATTTACTTGCTCACAATTCAATGTCTGAACACCTGCCAATATTCAGAATTTCAGACCGACCGTCAATGAACTAACGCCTGTCACTGATTCGCATTCCTCTTTTTTTCTCTAAGAATTTTCACAAACGATGGATTGTATATCACCCTAAATGCCTTGAGAGGTTCACAGCCTTGACGTCATGAAGTTCGTATATATTATAAACTTTCTTCATATTTGGATTTGGGGTGAGTAGGAATTGATCAAGACCGGGAAGGAGATGATCGTTCTCGTATAAACTTGGATTGAAAAAAATTACCCAGAATGTACACTCCGGAATTCACAGACCGAGAAAGTTTGGGCACCAATGTAGCGCGCGCAGCCAGTTGCCTGATCGAATAGTGAATACAATCGCCCAAAAGAGAATCTTAGCTTCAGTCATTTCACACAAGCCAAATTAAGAATCGCTGCAGCAGCTCAGGAAACCTTATAATCACGCGCATTGCCTTATAAATTCTGAAAGAGAGAAGCGCATGATCAGGTATTTACGCAATTGAAGCCTAAAGCAGCATTAATCGCCTCCTTGTTTGCCTAGCTCTGGACACAATAGAGTCTGCAGTCATAATACTTTCACGAGCTAGTGACAGACAGTAGAAGCATCAATTCATGATTGAAACACATCAATCACGTCTGAGAGAAGCAGGTAAAAATCGTCATCGCGGATAATGTTGTAGTGGATCGAGGGAAAATATTCTACAACATCCAGGGTAGAAAGTAACGCATCACTTAATTCTTGTCGTAGTCTGTCAACCCAGATGAGTATTCAAAGTCTTATTAACCCTGAGTCTGAACTTGTCCAGCTCAATGATACCTCTTTGGTCTGCACTCATCACGCAGCAATTAAAATGTCAGAAAACTTACTTGATGATCGAGCTGAATCTCTTGCTAAGACGAACTAAGTTAGTGCATGCATCCTGTAAGACGACTTGGGAGATTCACTGAAAAGCTTCTGAACAACTGGAAAGCTAAGGTCACTCCCACCCATGCACAGTCCATCTTCTAAAGCTTGCAAATAATAAGGGTTTCAGTGAGAGAAATTTGATGTCCGTTTTATTTGAGACATCGTGTAAGGTAGCTCCATGACTTCTCGAGTGTCCTCCCCAAAACTTTCAGTACACTGTAAACTGTATTTAGTGTCATCTACACTGATTGATTTTTAAGTGCTATAAATTTTTACTCTTGGTGAGTATTTTCAACATTATAGAGATCCTCCTCTTTGAATAGAATTGATGAATAGTATTGATATCTATGCAGCTCCTGGTAATTATATACATCTTTGGTAAAAAGTTGTAACCTTGACTAAGTAGTCAGTATGGGTGACACTAAATACAGTGCTTCAGTGTAGTTATATCACTCAATTAGTGATATAACTACTGTAGAACAAAAGGTTTAGGCAGAATCTTCCAGAAAGCTAGATAGCACAGATCCCGAAATTCTCAAAATGAACAGTTTTCCTACAACACATTTACCGTCGACCAATGATTCGGATATTTTTTATTGTTCAACTCGATAATTTCATTTGCCGACCTAGCTCAGTTGGTAGAGCGCGTGGCTTTTAACCACGTGGTCGAGGGTTCGAATCCCTCGGTCGGCGAAAGGGAAATAACACAAGGAACTCCCAACACAGTAACTAAGCTTTTTACGCAAAACAGTCCAAAAAAAATTTAAAGGATTCATGAATTCATACCCCAGTACCCAATTTCTTCATCATCAGCAGTTTGGAGCTCCTGCTCTGCACACCTCAGCCAGCTCTTTACTTATTCCTACTGCATTTATTTTTGGTCAAGGAAACAAAACCATCCCCTACTGCATATATAATCCTGACTAAATTGAAACAATAATAAGGTGGGTTCACCCAAAACCGCCACATATTGGTACTGTGCTTAGTTACTGTTACTAGGCTGGTCAGATTTTCATATTGCCTTGTTGGCAAGTGAAAGGAGGTTCCAACGCACCAAAAAACTTAGCAATTGGATACTATATGCAAAAGTTACTAAGGAACAAAGTTTGGTCCTAAAAGCGTTTCTTCCACATAGGTACAGAGCTGATTTTGGAGATGTACAGAGAGTATAGATGGCGGTTTAAGGCGGTTTAAGGTCAGTGGCGCATTTGGGTGTACCCACCTTAGGTGGTTGAGAAGCAGAATAGAAAAAAAGAATTGAGAGAGTAGAAAAAAGAAAATCCAGAGACATTTCGAGCATGCACTTGCTGCACACCTCAGCCAGAAAAACATTCTTTCATCTACATGTACGTACATTGGCCCACAATTTGGTTGAGCCATCTTCTATTGAATTTTGTTTCATCCATAATTTGGTAATCTAATCTTTCATTAAAAAACAATTGATATTTTTTGACAATTTCATTTAATTGATATTAAAAAAAATTGTCCAAAATATTCTATGGAAACAATTTTTTAACATTTGAGAACTGTAATTTTGTGGTAGAAGATTTCTAACTACATTATGTATTGCATCTTCAATAAAACTGAGTATCATTACAAACAAAGATTTATCATGTATTTGTGTTGTTGAATCAAATTCGAGTAAAACCTATTGTCAATTTTTTTGTTATAAGTTTATCAAACCTTCTTACAACTTACAGCTTGATCTCAAGGACCCTAGATAGTCCAAAATTTTGACGGTGTATTACTGAATGATGGTATTTTCTATGTGAAACAGAGTTGTAAAATATGATCTATAAATCATATCCATATGGTTGGATCTATTATTACACTTAGCAATATTTATTCATAAAATCAATAATCAAATTTTCCTTTGAAATGTTATAGATTGAATACTTGCAATTTTTTATTATAATTTTTTTCTTTGTAGGCTGAAAAATTTTATTTCAAATTACGGTGATTAATTTATGAAAAATTTCATCAACTTATTTAATCACGTCAATTTTGCAGTTTTATATTTTGATATATAAGACTTATTTTTTGAAGTATATTATACTTTTATGCAGTGTACAATAGAATATTTGCAAAGCAAAGTCTTAAAATTTTGTACTATACAAATGACAGGGAACCAACAAAAGAATCTACAACAATTGGATGGATGAAAAATTTGAATTTCTATATGTTTGGTACATACTTAAAGCCAATCATCTGTTGTTCAAATTGGAATGTTTGATCCTTGATCCTAAAATTTATGGGATGATGGTTTTTGTCTTTTGAATGATTGTAGGGAGGTTTGTAAGATAGAAAAAAATGGATTTTCACTCTTTTTTTGGAGGAGTTGCTTAACCCCTAACTGCCTGAGCGGACAAATATGGTCGCTCCAAAATTTTAGGCTCGTTTGTGTATGGGCAGTTAAATTCATTTGATCGGTTCAATTTTTTTATAGGTGGTATTGAAGGTTAACTATTGAAGTTTTTTATTTTTCACTAAAGAAGGTAAATATTTGATTTTTGAGAGGTCCTCAAAGGCATATATGTATCATTAATGGAAGAGTAAAGCTTGCAAATTTTACTTGATTTCCCGGTTTTGAACAAAGCTTGCCAATTTTACTTGATTTGAGATCAAAAAAGTTGTACTTATCCATTTACTTTGAAAATTGTCCCAATGGAAAGAGTAAAGTGTTTTCATGATTTTCACCATTGAAAATTTAAACATGCAAGTGTTGATTTGGAATTATTTACAATTTCTACTTATCAAATAAAATTGCATTTCAACAACTACAAGGTGGATTGTATAATGAGTTTGATAGCTCTTCATTTGAACTTAAGTTTTTTAGAAGTGCATTTTAGTGTGCTAACGCAATTTCAAATTGTTCATGTCACATCCAAACCCAAAAAACTCTTATATGCAAATTTCTCAAAAATTGTGGGGAGGGGTAGCATACTAAAAATAGGATATTTACATTTCTCTTGTTATAGTCTCACAACTCCTATGCAATTTTACACTCAAAATTGGTAAGCACACCAATAAGCAAGCTCTCTAAACATCTATATGGTTAGATTTTGAAAAACAAACAATTTGCTTCATTGGTGATAACTATAAGCCCATGCTCTTTTTTCAAAGGAAAAACACACTTGGAAAGGCTTAGGCACTTAGGGGTTAAATGCATTTTAAATGAATGGAATTGGATATTCATTTATCATGGTATATTTTGAATTTTTTACAAATGTTGTACAAAATAATCAAAAAATACTATGACTTAAGGAAAACATGTGTTTTCATCACTTGAAAAAAGATAGAAAATTTTCAAGCATAAATAGTCACAAAATGAGAACATACAAAGTACAAGAATTTTGTTGTTCAACATTATAGCCATAGACCCTTCTTTTTAGGGTTAAGGGGTCAATGCCTAAAGGTTTGGGACAAAACTTAGATCATTAGAGGGGATTTGGGGGCCTTGGAGGGCTGCGAGTTCCCCTGCGTTCCTAGACTGTGGGAACGCAACTGCAACAGCTAGTTGACGTGGCATAGTGACTGCCACGTCATTTTTGAGAGCTAAAAAAATGCTTAAAATGATACTTGAAAAAAAAGATTCTAATAGCCCATACCGCTATTTACAGAATCGGGTTAGATTAGGGAACGGGCTTAAAACGGCCCTCCAAGGTCCACGAATCCCCTCTAATGGTATAAAAATATATGATTTTTATTTTATTTTTTAAAGTTTGCCTTTCAGAAAAATATTTAACATGATATTTAAAAATTATTTATGCAATCAAACGAAAATAAACTTTCTAGATCTTTGTCAAATCAATTTAAAGATGCATGCCGATTTTGAAAATCCACCAAAATTGCAATTTATATTTTCCATACTTAGGGGTGGGTTTGGATAGGCTAAATTATGAAGTGATAACACATGATTTTTTTCTTATATATACTCATTTAAGTTACAAAGAACTTCGAATTCCAACCAAAAGAATTTTTCAACAAAGAAAAGTTTAACCCCTAAAAGCTTGGAAAACTCGTACTAGCCATTGTAAAGTCAAACAAAATTACTTTTTAAAATTGTAAAGGGGGAATGTGCAATATATTACTAGCTTTCTAGAACCTTTAATTTTGCAGAGTTGGAATTTGATCCAGTAATAGTAGAATTATGATATTTTAAATTTGTATCCAAAGATAAAAAAAAACATTTTATATAGACTATTATTATTTTAATTTAACCATAACATCATATAAACAAAATAGTAAAATTAGGTTGCCTAAATAATTAGATTCCCTTATCCAAGAAAGTTACTTACAAGCCATCAAAGTCAACAAATGTTTCTATAGATATTTCCATTTGTACTTGTGGAGGTTAATGAATCCTGATTACAACAATACAACAAAAGTAGTGCATTCTTGTATAATAACAATATATATTTATGTAGCATTAAATGTCAAGAAATTAGTCCGGGGAAACCTAATTTCACTATATAGTGTAGCTAATTCATTGAGTTATCATACTACTAAAATCATAACCCCCTCTGTAATATCACAATTCAATTTTGAATAATATTATAGAAATTCAATGGCTTTTGTAATAGCCATAGGATACTTTCTACTATACATTATGTATTCTTTTTGTGAAATATTTGAAAATTAAATGGATACTTCTAAAAAAATTTCAAAGAAACTTTTCAGACAACAAAACTATAGATAAATTCCATGTCTTTTTAAAATGTTATATTAAAGAATAAAGAAGCACCAACTGCTAGGGTTGCTCTACATATTCAAATGTGAAGATTCTACTTACATTGTTCACTTGAATAATTAATTCTTATTGCAATGTTTTCATCTTTGTAAAGGTTATTTTGTAAAAATTATGATATAAAGATTTTCTTTAATTACTTTATATTGCACTATATAAATTTTTCAAAGAATATTGCATGAGGATGTCAATATTTTCATTTAAAGATTATACATACTTTGTTTATCTACGTTCTATCACATGAAAAATTGATGAAAGTAATATATTTAATGTGTAGCAAAGCAAGCACCAATCGCTAGTATTGTATTAAAATTTTAAAGTAAAAATTAAATTGATAGATAGATATTAGTTTGAAATTTCAAGTAAAAGTTTTTTTGCATCACTTTGCACATGTGCAGCCTTCATCTTTGGATTTTTTTCTAAGAAATGCAAGTGCCTCAAAACTTTTGCAAGTTAATGACTTTGAAATTTGAGAAATTCACGATAAGAAAATTCATAAAAAAATAACTATATTATAAAAAACTTTTCTTATTGTCTAATTGGCTTGTATTGAGAGCAAAAATACTAACTTAGACATAATTTTGTAATCATTGATCCAAATTCTAAGAAATTTGTCTTGCATTCAAAAAAATTCTTGCATGCATCAACCTCCAACTTTAGGATCAAAAACTAAGATTGCAATTGCCTACCCAGAATTGATTAGAGCCTCAAAACATCCTTTTGTTAGTTAGGGATTAAATCCTAAAGGACAGAGGATATATTTCAAGGTGAACTGTCAAAAAATGCCAATTTTTGGTGCATTGACCAAAATTGAAAATAGTTTTATTTTTTTTAATTCTGATGTATAAAAGTCTAGTAGACCATTATTTCAATGTGTGGAGAATGATTCATGCCATTTGACCCTTTGGATTGCAAGTTTATAACACTTAAAGCTTGAATAGAATATTTTTTAGACCCCATTGAGTAAAGACAATAGACTTTGAGCCCTCCTAGATTAAATTTTTTTCACCATAAAGATTTATTATACAAAAATAAAGATTTATACCGTTCATTAGTATATCTTGTAAGATACACTCATGCAAAATTTCAAAAGCAAACAAAGGGTCTATCTACTTTACTCCAAATCACCTTGCAATACAAAAGAGTGAAGTAATCCAACAATGCATTAGTTATTTTTTGATGTTATTTTTTGTGGAATTTATTTTTTGAAATCCAAATAATGATAACATAGACCAAACATCTCAAATATGTCGAAAACTTTTTAAATCCTTTAAAGATATAGATTGCAAGATTATAGCATTTGAAGTTCAAAGAAATTGTTTTTTTTTCAAAGTTGCTCAACATAGTTAACAAAATGGTTTGATTCCTCTTAGATTGTGATTTTTGAACTAAATTTTTTAATATTTTTTGACAATTGCATACTATATCATATTAGTTTTGTAATGCCAAATTTCAAAAGCACACAAGGGGTTTTAGCAAAAGATGCCTAAACTATCCAAATTCAATTGGATAAGATAAGTTTTCACTCCTACATCCAGTAAAAAAAAATTTCTTCTCACAAAGGCCATTGGTTGTACACCTTATATCAAAGTTTTCAAAAACATACATTCAAAATTGACTATGAACGAATATTCAAATCATCCCTCCAAAATTCTTTTTTTCCCACACAGGTTCTTTTGAAAAAATGATTTTCCAAAAATCAAAACAACATCAGTTTTAACCCCTAAAGGACCAACATGCAAGTTTTTGGCAATATAGCAATTTTGGGCAAGCTGGTGTGAATGAAGATTTGCGTATTTTAAGCCGAAATTTTAATAGAAGTTACGGATTTAAATATCTTTCACACGCACCAAATTTCATGACATTTGGAAAAATGAGTAAAATGTTATGACCTAATCTATTATCTTTTTTTAAAAATGGAAAGCTTTTAATCATTTCATTTTGATCCATGAGATGAAAAGTTATGAGGAGTTTAGTTTGTGGGTACTTATAGATTCCCTACTCTAAAGTAAACTTTGAAGTAGTTTATTTAACTCACTACTTTCAATGTTTTTGGAAAAAAATAAAATCATAGGATGTAGATTGTCATTCCAACGTTACAACCATTGGAAATGGCATTTTCAATTCCATAATTAAATTCTTAACAATTTCGTATCTTGAACCATTATCTACTTTGTTTTGTGTACTATTTTTTTCCTATTTGTGGTACAATTCCAAATGATCTAAAAACTTTCAAACATGTAGCCAACTTGTCTAGGAAGATGAATCCAAAGAAGCACCACCATGATTTTGAACACTTTTTCATAGAAAGGTAAGGTTGTGAAGTGTAACTACCCTATTTTCACGAGGTCAAAAAAATGATTTCAGTGAATTTGAATGCATATATCTTGCAATCTACAAGGTGGGAATCTTTGAAATTTTTGCCACATGTTTCCAAGTTAGCATACTACAAGATCTTATAGTTACGTGTGCCAAAAAAAATTCAAAAATCTGGTAGTTGTACTAAAAATGGTAGTTTTGAGCATTTTCCATGAAAACATAGTCATGGAACTTTAGTGGTTAACCCCTAAAGGCCCATTGTCCCCTCAGGGGACAAAATGGATTTTGGGCAAGCTCCTACGGTCTCAACATTTGTTGTAATTTTCTGAATTTTTTTGTGAAGATAGAAAATCACATTAGCTTTCCAAAAATGTAATTTTTATTTCAATCGGTGCCCGGTAGCAAAAGTTATGGCAGAAAAATTCCAAATTTTAGTTCAGCGGATAGAAAAAAACCCACACAAAAACTTTAAATTAAATTTTTTTAAATTTTTTTCATATAGATTTTATTTTCATCTATATGGAAGCTTTGATTCATTCTATTTGGATTTGTTATGCAAAAGTTATGGACAATCTTATTTTATGGGCAACTAGAACATCTTCTTGAAAAAATAACTTGTAGGCTTCATTTCTGAACTCAATTTTGACAATTTAAAAAAAAAAAAGTTGCACAAGGTTAAGATTTCTTGCTAGAACAATCCCACCATTGAGATTAGTATATTTCAACCCTATCTTAGAGCTATTAATGATTTCATTTTTCCTTCAATCTTAAACCTACTTCTACTTAACAATTTTTTATGAGTGAAAACTAAATGTTTCTTTTTGGAATTTTTTTTCCTAGATTCTCAACTCAATTCTTCATCATATAAAATTAGAAATTCAAAATCATTAGAACAAAAATTTTATGTTAAAAAGGTCCAAAGCCAAAAAATGTAGTTGAACAAGGTGCAAAAAAACTTGATTCCTTCACTTTAAATGCAATTATCTTGCAACCTACACGGTCAAAGTTTCTAAAATTTCTTCCACACATTCTTACACTAGAGTAGTACAAGATCCTATGGTTAAATATGCAAAAAACACATTAAATTTTTTTTTTTGCTCTTTGCTATAGGAATGGCAGTTTTGAGTGGTTTTGGATGGAAAAAGGGCCTTGGGCCTTTAGGGGTTAAGAAAGATTTTCAGCTGAAGATTTTCAACTCGAGTTCAGTAACCTATTGCTGTACTACTAAAAAAAATTAGAATTTTCTCGACACACCAACATATTCAATTTAAATATAAAAAACTTTTTTGGGACATCACCTTTAGATAACAAATCACCTTTTTTCCATCCCATTTTCAAAAATGACGAACTGGCCTTGGCAAAAAGTATACCAATTCATCATTTTCTACACCTAAATTCAGGACATCAGCATTTGTGCCGAATGGATAGGAGAACAATAAGAGTTTTATATTTAGACCTTAGATTCTTCAATACCGGAAAGAGCATGAACATCGTGCAGCAACCATTAAATGCAAGGGCATGTTTTCGGTGTACCTACCTCACGGCCAGACAAACTGGATCACAAAAGTTCATCAAAAACTTTCAAAAAGAAACATATCCTTCCTTGGGTTTGAATACTCCCAAGTTTGTGCTGAAAGGAATATACAAAAGTTGAAACTCCGTTTCTAGAGTATTAAGTTAAGATTTTGAACTTCCTACCATGGCTAATAAGATACTCTTTGTACAGCCATATCCCCAACAAACCACTACAGCATGAATCCTACTGATACGATGTTCATGCTGCCAGTGAAAGACTCTTGTAATTGATCACAATTCATGGATCACAACACACCGTATCATTTTTAATAAAAAAAGAAGCAAACGTAACTCAAGTGGGTGCATTAAAATAGAGACCTGGAATGAATCCCACCGCTCCTTGGGGAGCACGCCGAAGCAGCTACAACTGCATCAGCCACCGACTGAAAGCTCGATCACACCCATAATTAAATCATCACTGTGCTTTGGCAAAGATCAGTCTTTGCAGAACACAGAACAGCACACTTGCGTAGGGGATTTTGATCTGGAGCTGCAAAGTAGCTGGCTGATGCAGCGGCTCCCTCGCCGATGATGATTTCAAGCGATCAAATTCTCGGTCGAAGGGTAGCTCACACATCCACGAATGTACCATGTGGCGTTATACTGCTCCCAAATCACCAATTGCATACCTTCCTCAATTACTTGACCCTGTGCACAGAAACCCACTCGATCATACGAGGGTGTCAGAAATCAATCAAGGGCTTTTAGTTTCGAAAATAGAGTTGACTCTGCTGGAATCTCTGTAGCCGCAAGGGTTTTGAGAGACGAGGTTTTTAGGCTCAGGATCGTGCAAGGGCGAAATTCATACGGAAACAGTGGAATATTCCAGGAGAATTAGGACACTGCCGAATGTGAAGAAGTCATAATAGATTTTACACATGCAAAAGGGTTGCCGCAGGGAGGAAATGGACATATACCTTTTGATTGCAAAAGATGTAAGTATCTTGTTCAAGTACACAAAGTCTTGAGTTCCGGAGGCAGTCGTTTCCCATGTCTCGTCTAATTTCGTGGAACAAATCTAAAGCTGCTTGCACTTGCACCCTGTCGTTGCCGGACTGCGTCTGCCCGGCTTCGTACTCGTCCCGGTCAAAGCTGGTTCCCAGCTCACCTGAGGAGGAGAGCTTTGTGATCCTGTTGATGCTCACCTCCATTGAGAGTTTTCGAGATATCAAGGACTTGAGATCCTCAGCAATGTGCGCTTCCTTCACACCGTCAGCTGTGTAATGCCTCCATCTTACTTTATCTTAACAAAGGCATGTGCGCTCTGCTTAGAAAAATGGCTTGGCATGGATTCTCATCCTCAATAGGGGCAAAGATTTGCTTTCTGCACTAAGAAGCGATCTCAAACGAGACTTGAAAACTCTAAACGAGAGCTAGAATTCCTTATGAGAATCTGGGGCTGAAATTGTGCAAATGAAAAGAGGACACACGGAAAATAGGATCTTGCAGATGAAATCACACACTCTGGCACCCCCAACTAATCAATGCACACCACCACAAATGTTAATAAAGTTTTGCACCATTCATTTCTGTTCGGCAACAGGAACTCACCAGCACAGATGGCAAGCATTGCCTCCAAGTCACCAAATCTGGAAAGTGCTTCATCGAAGAGCTGCCATCGCACTTCCAGATGACGCATCACCGACTACCACACATCAAAAACTGAAATCAGTCGCAAATTCGATAAACATTCCAAAAACATTGTACAATACTAAGGATGTAATAGAGAATAACCTTGCTTATGTTTTCGCCAGGGGCCTGAATTAATGTAAAAGTCTCCATTCACCATACAGTAAGGGAGAGGTTCCATTCACCACACAGCTGAACCTCAAACCTTTCCCTACAACAATCTAGAAACTTGACCCATCTAAAAGGTTGCACATGTATTTTGTGTAAAGCTCAAAATCAATTGCAAAATACGAAATGTCAATAGAGTAAGTATTTCCATACTTGTTACAAATCAACGCTCACCTGCATGGTCAATGGAGCCTCTAATGCACAGTACTGTATGGTTAATGAAGCCTCTACAGTACCTTACTAGTTTCAAATCCTGAAATCTCACCTGCAATTCCAAGCGAACGTTCAAGTCCTCGTCGTGGTCCAAATTCTCCTCCTCTAGGTCGACAGTGGCCTCATCGTCGTGCTGTTGGATGTCAACAGACTGTTGTTGAAAACAGGGCCGAGAGCAAAGCAGGAACCGGAACAAGCTGCTGCCATTGTTGTGGCCTTTGGGTCTGGGGAGAGCGTAAGCGTGGTGACCAAAGGCATCGTCCTTCCCGTCGTTGTTGCGCGATGGCGGCAGATTGTACGTTGTGAAGTTCGCACTGGGACTCATAGGCTTCACCCCCATCCTTGCAACCTACACAACAAAACCAAAAAAAAACTAAACCAAAGATTACAACACGACAATCTAGCTCCGCAGAGATACAAGCAAGAACAATTCAAATCCCATAAAATCATTCAAATCTCAATGTTCATCACTCCAAGAGCCCCATCCATTCTCAAACACCCCATCACTCAAAAGAAAAGCACAATCTCTTCCCGGACATCCAAATACAAGTCACTTTCACCATAGCCCAAAACAAGACCTACCCTGAGAGCCGCGTTAAATCAACGAGCAGAGTCACAACCACATCGGCTTGACCTCCGTCCCTCACAACCCACTTTCTGTTGAAAGTTCGTGCAACTGCAGTCCACCCGCGTTCTCGTTTTGCGGAGTTCTTCTTAAGTGTGTGCAGCAGTTCTTACTTCAGTTCGATTCATGCAGTTGTTTCTGTGTTTTGGGCCTGCAACTGAAGTGTCAAGCGCGCAAGTTCTTCCGAGTTTTCTGGCGATTTTCTGACCATGAAATTCGAGTGTGAGTGGAAGTGACGATGCAATGACTGAAGATGCAAATGCAAAGACAGGTCGGCCAACAAACTGGAGTAATGGGCACTGGCAACTGGAGCTGTGGGACAAGCGAGACGAGACGAAGAAGGAGGGCGAACATGGGAGCCATTACTTCTTCGGGAACGTGTGTGGGAACGGGGAACGGGGTCACGACTCGGTGAGGTCGGAGGCAGCTTCGGGGCCAGCGCGTGAGCCACATGTAACCTGGAGTGAATCTAAATGGGGTTCAAAATATTTAATGGCCGTCTCAAAATGGATATTGGGGGTTGCTTCAAACAGAGGAGGAATATATGCTTGATTGTTTATTTTTATTTTTTTTGGCACAAATGAAACGGAATTTCATTGCAAAGAGAAAAATACATACCGGCCAGACACAGGTGGTCTGGCATGCTTGATTGTTTATACCTTAACCCCTAAATGACGGACCCATGCCCTTGGTTCCAAATCTCATAGCATCCCCACCCATTCACAGCTACCGGCTAGGGTTTGGGCGGGGCCGGGAAGAAAAAGCAAGCCATCAATTCACGAGAAAGGAATAAAAAATGACCGGTCACTCCAAAATGAGCTCTCCAAACATTAGCTCCCTATCCCCATCACACTTTGGCTTGGGCCTTGATCTTGTTGGCTTTGTTGGTTAGTGGGCCATTTCTTAACTTTTTTAATCAATTAGAATTTTGGTTGGCTCTTGGTTATGACAAGTCATTAATGTCTTGTTTTGGCATGTGCGCTTCCCCGTGAATGGGTGGCGCATGGAAGCGACCCAAAAGGAGCAGGGCCCCGGCCACCCCATTCCACGAGCCGTATTTGCGGGGAATGGGTGGCAATGCTCTCACTACCATCACTCAGTTTGTTGCCATTTTGCATAACATTTAGTAGCTCTACAGTAATGGAGTGGTATTTTCCACACCCCAACAATCCTTCATCAGTAGCTACTGATGAATTAGACAGGTGGAGGATGTAGAAGCACACCTTCATTGTAGAACCAAGGCAACATAACACATGCTACTGAATGTTATGTGCAACTAGATATGTATGAAAATTTTTATATTTATTTTTCAGAGATGAAATTACATGTCTTTTGTACTTCACAAAAAATTTAGACTTTTTTTTATAGAAAATTGATTTTTTTGAGAATTTTTGAAGAAAAAATGAAGAAAAATCACATCAAATAGAAAGTTATTTCAAAAAATCTGAAAATTTCATCATGTGTGTATATTACAATGACAAACATCATGTGTAAACTCAATTTCCATGTCATTCTATGATTAGAAAACAATAGACATTGAAAATACATCCAAAGTTCAAATTACAATAAAATATTCAATATTAGGAATTTTTTCAAAATTCAAATTGGAATAGAAACTAAAGTAGATGACCTTGATTTTGTTAGTTGGGCTCAAACTCAAAAAATATCATTTTTGTGGAGAAATTTCAGATTTAGAGCAAGGAGCAACAACTTCCCAAAATACAATAAAATAGCATATTTTGTGATCCGTTTTTTTTAAGAACTTCTCTTTTATGTGAAGACAAACATAGGCAAGAATACAAACTCAATTGGATACTCTTTGGAATCCATCATGAAAAGTCAACAAGGAAAAAGAGGATGAAAAAGTGCTTTTGAGGTCTTTCCATGTCACAGTATTGTCATTGGAACACTATGGAATGGCACCCACGGCACTCCAAGGTTAACCCCTAACTGCTTGAGCGACCAAATATGGTCGCTCCAAAATTTCAGGCTAATTAGGTACTAGCAGTTAAATTCCTGTGACTTGTTAAAAAAAATTTACGGGCAGTATTGAAGGTTAACTATTGGAAACTTTTATTTTTCACTAAAAAAAGGTAAATATTTTATTTTTGAGAGGTCCTCAAAAGCATATATGTCTCATTGAGGAAGAGTAAAGCTTACAAATTTTATTTGATTTCTCGGCTTTAAGCAAAGTTTGCCAATTTTACTTGAATTGAGATCTGAATAGTTATACTTATTCATTTGCTTTGAAAATGGTCCCAATGGAAAGATTAAAGTGTTTTCATGATTTTCAAGGTTGAAAATTTAAACATGCAAGCGTTGATTTGGGATTATTTGCGATTTCTACTTATAAGAAAAATTGCATTTCAACAATTGCAAGGTGGATTGTGTAATGAGTTTGATAGCTTTTCATGTGAAATTAAGTTTTTTGAAAGTGTATTTCAGTGTGCTAGCATAATTTGTAGTTGTTCAAGTCACCTCCAATCTCCAAAAATATTTATATGCAAATTTCTCAAACATTGTGGGGAGGGGCAACATACTAAAAATAGAAAACATACATTTCTCTTGTTATGATCTCACAACTCCTATGCAATTTTGCACTCAAAATTGGTATACATACTAATAAGCTAGCTCTTTAAACATTTGTAAGGTTAGATTTTGAAAAAAAAACAATTTGCATCATTGGGGATAATTATAAGTCCATGCTCTTTTTTCAACGGAAGAACACACTTGGAAAGGCTTAGGCACTTAGGGGTTAAATGAGGTTCTTTTGTTTGTTTGTTTGTTACAATGAGATCTCTCAAACCATGTGTCTCAAATTTAACCCCTAAAGAACCATTTGTTCCCTCGGGGGACAATTCGGATCTAGGCAGATTCCTATTGTCTCAGTTTTTTGGAATTTTTTTTGGAATTTTTTGAGGTTGTGTGTTTTTGCAAGAGCTTTGTAAATATATAATTTTTATTTTAATTGATTCCTAGGAGCAAAAGTTATGGCACAATAAGCAAAAATGGAGTTTGGCAGGTAGCCCAAAAAGAATCACAAAAAGTCAAAATAATTTTTTTTTCAAATTTTTTTCTCAAAGATTATATTTTTGTCTACATGTGAAGCTTTGTTTCATTCAATTTGGACTAATAATGAGAAAGTTATGGACAATCTTAGTTTTTCAGGCAATCTAAGCATCTTTTTGGAAAAATTTCTTGTAGAACTCGTTTTTCAATGCAATTTTTAGAATTTTTCAAAAAAATTGTTAGATAAGATTATATTTTCTTCCTAGAACAATCTCATTGTTGGGATTATTGTGATTCAATTCCATCTAAAAGCTATTAACAATTTAGTTTTTTCTTCAATCTTGAACCCACCTCTATTTAACAATTTTTTAATGAGTAAAAATTAAGTGTTTTTTATCCTAAATTTTTTTGGGAGATTCTTGACTCAACTACTAAACATAAATAAGTAGAAAATCAAAGTCCATAGTGCAAAAGATTTGAACTAAAAAGACTCAAAGCCAAAAAATCTAGTCAAGCAAGGTGCAAAGAAATTTGTTTTCTTCACTTTAAATGCATATATCTTGCAATCTACGTGGTCAAAGTTTCTGAAATTTCTTCTACATATTCATATACTAGTCAAATATAAGATCTTATGGTTGGATGTGCAAGAAAAAACAATTTTTAAAGCTCTTTTATCTTTGCAATAGAAATGATAGTTTTGAGTGGTTTTTGATAGGAAAATCACCTTGGTCCTTTAGGTTAAAGTGGGTACCCCAAAACCATCACTTTTTGTTTTTTGTGACTAATTACTATTATTACACTAGTCAAGTGTTTGTATTTTCTTGTTGGCACTTGAAAGGAGGTTCTAATACACCAAATAACGTGTCATTTGGATACTGTATACAAAAATTAAGTTGAGTTTTAAAACAATTTCTTCCACATAGATACATAATTGATTTTGGAGATGTACAAAAAGTGAAGATGGAGGTTTAGGGTCCATTGCTCGTTTGGAGGTGCCCGCCTTATAGTTGCAATGAGGAACCATTTTGCCCCCAATTTTACCCCTAGGGAAAATAAAAGAACATTTTAGCTGCGATGCATGATAAAAATTTCAAATTTTAAGTTCATATTTGCAATTAGAGACTCCAAATTAGCTACAGTACTTGAATTGTAGAAAATAGATTAATCAAATACAAAAATTAGGGGGGCCCTTTTTTTTACGTTCACCCTTAGCTAGATCCTTACATTCAGCTCATTGCACAACTATGAGCGCGACCACGCGTCCCTTGGTTGCATTGTTGGTACCATAAGAAAGCTCTCTGTGAGGAGGGATGCATAGACTTTGTTTCATGGCGTTCTAACTCACAATAGAAAAGATATTAAGTTTTGGAATTTTTATGAACTAAAAAATTAGAAAAATATTTTTATTTTTGTTTTATTATATTGTGGCTCGGGGCACAATATACTTGACATGGGGCATACCAATATACTTGAGGTTAGTTTATTCTAGTGTGGAATTGGATATAGAACAGTGAGAACACCATTAGCCAATGTTTTATTTTTAATGTTTGCTAAGCAACGAGCACTCTAGGATGTATGAATTCATGTCAAGGGGACAACACCTAAAATGGGACGAAGAAGTTTTTGAGTATGGTTTCTATTATTGAACTATGAAAGATTTTGCTGGATCCTATTGATATTCATGAGGGGATTTTAGATTCTTTTAGAATTTATTTTTTGAACAAGTGTTTAAGAGTATACTTTTAAAGTGCTAAAAATACAAATGCACCAATAATCAACCTTAGCACACCTTTGATGTCTTCTATTAGCTAAAAAACAAACATTATGCTTTTATCCAGTTTCCAATTGTTTTCTAATCAATCTTTATTCAATTGCCATACTTCACAATTATAGGGGCACATATTATTTAAAATAGGACAACCCAATGGGATTAGTCACCCAATTGTGACATCTAATAGACCCTCCCATTTGCGTCTGTCACCCGCTGATTACCACAATTTTAGCAACCTTTTAGCATCATGACAATGCACTTGGGGGAAGAGACACTCAGTTTAAAGTTCAATGTGGGTCTAACCATACTTTACCAATTTAGTTCCAACAAACTTTGAAAAATAGTAGAAAATTCATTTCTTGTCAAAATGTCTTTATTGTACGCGTAGATGACTCTCTCAAACTTCTCAATCTCTGAAAATATGTGAGTTAACAAATATATATAGCTTCTCCAAAGGTAACTAGGTAGCAAATTTGCTTTGGTAATAGGCATGTTCATGTTATGTAACAGTTGGGGATTTGGAACCCACATTTTTTCATCATGCAAGTCCAGAGAATGACTTGACTGATGGAGAAAGGAATTGACTTTGAAATTGACGAAGACTGGTAACTGCGTGAGCTGTGACCCTTACCTGGCTGTTTTCATAATCTCCTCCTGACACATGAAATCCGCGTACAGAATTTACGTTCATCAATAACATATTTCATCCATTTTTGGACGGATGTTTACATTGGGCAATCTCCTCGTTGTCGGGAAAATTTCTGAAAAAAAACATGCATACATGCATACACTCTTCATCGGGTTTCACCCTCCTCATTAGTATGTTTTTCTCAAAATTCCCTCCACCTTGGTGATTGTCCTGTACAAAAACTTTAATTACATGTCCATGATGTAAAAAATCCATTTTTTATTTATTTTTTAAACCAGACTTTATTCCATAATTTTTCCTTTTAAAATCCAATTTTTTGAGTTACGTGTTCTGGGCTTTTTTTCATACACGGTAACTGCACCTTAAATCGCACAGTTATGCAATTCAGCCTGATTCAATATGGTTTTTACTATTACATTGAATTTTTTTTTGTGGGGTCCTATTGATAGTCAAAAGGAGATTCTAGATTCTCTAAGAATGCATTTTTTGGACACTGTGTGAATAAACTATGAATTTCCGAAGTTGTTGAGAATAGGTGTACCCAAAAGCGATCATAGAGTCATATGAACAGTGGGAGTACATTTTAGGCAAGAATATCCACTGTGCGATTTTAGGAACCGTGCGATTTTAGGTGTAGTTACCTTCGTGGAAACCAACCTGTTTGATATGGATTCCATGGGTACGCCGCGAGGGGGGTGCGGCGGGGAACACAGTGATAGTATTAGTCAACTCTAATTGTCAGTGTTGTTCCCTTTGTTCGATTTGTTTGATCATATATCGAGCAGCCTGTACCCTGCAACCATGGAAACTCTCCCTTACACCATTGTTATCTTGTGAAACTAAGTTACAGTAGGTGTCAAGCTTGTGGTTGGTGTGGACATTTGTTGTTTCTTGTGTTGTTTTCAACCCCTACCATGTGCTTGCTTCACCATAAATTGCCACTAGCTTGACTTGTAGCAAACGTACAACAACAACGCAGAAGTACTTTGAAAGTGTTCTTGTGCATTGGGCCACACACACAATGTACCCAAAAGATGCAGACAAACTCTGCCCAAGTCCAAAAGCACCATCCCCAAATGTGGAAAACAGAAAACAGCCTTTGATCTCCATATGAAAAAAAAATCCTCGGACCCCACTCTTCCAATGCCGTCAATCTGCAGTATTGGGAAAAAACTATTGCCGTTGATTGCACCATCCAAAGGTTCTTTTTTTATGTTTTTTTATGAAGTGCCAAAGTGATGATATGAAATATCATGTTTTTTTATGTTTTCGCAGGACCGCGACTTGGACAAAACTCAACACAACCACATCCTTCACAGGGCGACGGGTTAGGATTTTGAGTCTTTGTCTAATTAGGAACTAATTTACATAACCCACATTGTTTGTAAACCCTCCTACCACCCCATATGTATATAAAGAGTTGCCTTTTCAATTCTAAACACAAATCATGAATGTCTTTTGAAGCAAAGTGAGATAGATGTGACATCATGTCACATTATGGGCCCATTTCAAATGGACAATTTAACGTCCTGCAAAGAAAAACAACTTCTAAATTTTTTTTTCAAGTTCTACAAAAATAACATTTTTGGGCACAATTCAAAAAACATATTTCAAAGTTCATGTAGGACGTATAAAGTTCCATCCATGTCCATCTCCTAACCTTATACTTTACAAAAATTTCATCATTGAAATCTTGTGGATTATATAAATTAGTTCGTAATTAAACAAAGACTCCAAATCCTAACCCGCTACCCTAAATCCTAACCCATTGCCTTATGAAAGACGTGGTTGTCTTGGGTTTTGTCAAGGTCGCGCTCCTGCACAATTGCAGTCTTGTGGTCGTGGTCTTGCACCTTGTGCCCAACTACTCACGCGCTTGGCTAGGCACCATTCTGACAGCCCATGTTTTTGACAACGGGGCCCACAAAGAATGGGAGGATTTAACGTCTTGCATAGAATAGTGGCCAAAATTTGTTCAAGGTACTCTTTGTATGCTCTCATCTTTGAAAAATACTATAAAACATTAGAAGAGATTTGAAGGCATTGGAAGGCCATTTTAGGCCCGTTCCCCAATTTGGCCAGATCTGTGAACAGCCGGTACGGGCTGTCAAAAAAAAATTTCAAAAAAAAATTTCAAAAAAATAAAAATAAATTCTCTCCCAAATATCATTTTAGGCCATTTTTTTATTTTTTTATTTTTATAGAAAATGACGTGGCACTCTCTTGACCACATCAGCCAGTAGCTTTCCTGCGTGGGAACGCTTCGGGAATGCAGAATAACTCGCGGGCTCTTGGAGGCCTCAAATCTCTTCTAATGTGATAAATTTTGTTCATTCATAGTGACCAAAACAAAGGCAAAATGCAAAGTTTGACAAAAAGAGGAAGCTTAATTTTAAGGGTTTAGGTCATTTGGTAACACTTCAAGAGTGTGTGTGGATGTAGGGGAGTGACTGATGAGGAGGATGCTCAGCAAAATAATGTCCAGATGGGGAGGGTGACACTTGACAAGGAGGGCACCATACTATTTTGCAAAATACCCCACAACAAGGGTTATTATTTGACAGCGTGAAAAGTTGATGGGAATTTCTTTCTCAACCAATGAACAAGCAGGGAATTGTTGGATGAAAAATGTGTAATGTTCAATTCTAAGGGTTATATGTCTAGCTCTTCTTAATTTCCTATTTATTAGTGTGCCCCTATGTCAATGCCACAACAAAAACAAAAGAAAAACAATTTTCTTCTTTTTTTATTCATATACAAAACTTCGAAATTCAATAACTTCCTCACCCTAGGTCCAAACGCCACAAAACCAAGCCCGTGCACCCCTCCTTGCCAAGCCCTTTCCAACGGTATCATGCACGCAGCCAGGGGATACATGGTCCGGGAGATCTCAATGCAACAAACAAAACAAACAAACAAACAGCCAAACTTAAGGTATGGATGGATGTGCCAGAAAAAAACTGCTGTGAGACTGACTACCCAATTTGATTTGGGTGGTGGTTTAGATGATAATTTGGGATGGTTTGACCCTCGAAGAGCATCCCATATTGAAATTTTTAAACTTAAAAGTCCATTCTCTATCTTTCCCAATTTTGCAACAATATAAGATTTTTTAAAATTATTTTTAAGTTATTACTTTTCTATGAGTCATAGAATTTTTTCTATTTTTAAAATAAATATTTTTCAGATAATTTTGTGAAAATTTAAAATTATTGTGAATAGTTATTGAATAAAAAATGAATAAAAAATGTGCCAGAAAATTCCATGGATGTATATTATAGTATAGAACACTGGGATACAAATCAAGTTACCATGCCATACTGCCGTTCTAAATTTAGAGAATCCAAATGCAATCATTGAATTCTTGGATTGTTTTTCAAATTTTCAAACTGGAGTAAAATTAGACTTGATAAGCCTCATTTGATTATAAGAATTTCAAATTCAAAAAGAGCCTCTTTAAGGTTATAATTCAAATTAAGAATAAGGGGCTAGAGGTGGCAAAAATGCCAAACACTATGATATGTAGATTAACCAAATTCTTATGTTGAATTTTCAAAAAATTCAAAAAGGATGGGCCTATGACCATAGATTTATGCCTCACAATCTTTGACTTTGTTTGCTACTAACCATTTTGCAACTATATATGAATGAAATTTTTCCTATTTATTTTTTAGAGATGGAATTACATGTCTTCTATGAGCAGTATTTTTTTTTCTTAAATTTGAAATTGTTTGTCAATTTTGTTTAGAAAAAATGAAGACAATTTATATCAAATCCAAAATATGCTCATAAATTTGAAATTTTTACCATTGGTGTATATTATAGTTATGCAGTCAGATCATGGTATAAATCAAATTACCAAAGTTATTGTGTCATTCTAAAACTAAAAAGACAAAAATGATGCTCATAGATCTAAACTTTAAATTGCAATAAAATATTGAATTTAAAAAAATTTGAAATTTGAAATTTGATTAGAAACAAAATTCAATAAATTTGTTTCAATAGTGGAGCTCAA
Source organism: Neckera pumila (assembly GCA_963969595.1). Lineage (NCBI taxonomy): Eukaryota > Viridiplantae > Streptophyta > Bryopsida > Hypnales > Neckeraceae > Neckera > Neckera pumila. The sequence goes on along the minus strand of OZ018415.1, from coordinate 3,876,277 downwards.
ATTCATTTTTTTTATGGCTAAAATTCAACATAGAGAAAAGAACAAAAGATGGTCAAAATGCACTATCAAAGGGTAATTTGGGAAATAGGCACCTTTTTTTTTTGTAAATTCAATACAACCATAGTGGGGAACCATACAATTGGATAAAGTTTATTTTTTTCCATCCTACAACCCTATCTAAAGTCATCCAAAAGGCATTAAACATCCTTTGCAATGTTTTAAGATTATTCCTGGACCAATGATGCGGACTAGAGTGGTCCAATGGATGACAATGAATCTTCCTGTCTAAGATAGAAGTGCAATTGCTCATCTTTGGATTTTTATGCAAAAAGGGAGATCTTGCACAATAGTTTGACCTCCCTTGAATACATTTGATTTTTCTGAGTAGATGATTCTCACTGTATTTAAAAAAATGATTTCCACAGTGACTAATCCATACCTTAAGCTTGGCTTTTTTTTTTTTTTTTTTTTTTTGTTTGTTTGTTTGTTTGTTTGTTTGTTTGTTTGTTTGTTTGTTTGTTTGTTACATACATTGAGATCTCCCGGACCGTGCGTCCCTTGGCCGCGTGCTTGGTACCGGCGGAAAGCCCTCGGCAAGGAGGGGTGCACGGGCTTGGTTTTGTGGCGTTTAGAGCTATGGTGCAGAAGTTATTGAATTTTGAATTATTTACGGATCAAAAAATTAGAAAATTATTTTTACTTTGATTCCAGCCGTGTGCTTAGTACCGTTGGAAAGCTCTCAGCGAGGGAGGGGGCATGGGCTTTGTTTTGTGGTGTTTGGACATACGGTGCAAAAATTATTGAATTTCAAAGTTTTCATTATGACTTTAATAATTAGAAATTATCTTTGCTTTTGTTTTGGGTGTGGCATCGGCACAAGGCTACACTAGTCCATACCTTAAATTTGGATGTTTGTTTGTTCTGTTTGTTTTGTTACGTTGAGATCTCCTAGACTGTGCTCCCCCCAGTTGCATACTTGGTACAGTCGGAAAGGGCTTGGCAAGGAGGGGTGCATGGGCTTGGTTTTGTGATGTTTGGAGCTATGTTGTAGAAGTTATTGAATTTCAAAGTATTTTTGGATAAAAAAATTAGAAAATTACTTTTACTTTGATTTTGGTTGCATTCTTGGTACCGTTGGAAAGCTCTTGGCGAGGAGGGGTGGACAGGCTTTGTTTCGTGGCGTTTGGATTTTGGAATGATGGTGTGAAAGATATTGAATTTCAAAGTTTTTATTATGAATGAAAATTATTTCTATTATGATTTTGGCTGTGGCAACGGCACTTATTACAGGGATAACTCCATTCACTGAAAATGCGCTCAAGAAGCTTTCTTTAAAAAATTAGACCAAAAAGTATATTTTTTCATCCAATTGCCTTCCTTGAAGTCATCCAAACTACCGGTCCAAACCCACCACGAATTGCTGCCGTAAGTCCACGTCGGTCCGGAATCCAGGAAGCGCTTCCTACCGTGGACTCCTCCATAGGGGTCCTAAGACCGTGTTCACAGTTGTCGTCAACTCATCACCACCATTCAGCTTCCCGATATGTGCCCGCCACGGACTTTTGCTTCATTCTTCTGCGTGGTGCCTGTTCTCAACGAATTTGCTGAAGTTTCTGTTTCATATTTGTATCATTTTCAGTTCAAGGCTCGGTTCCTGTTCCTGCGTTCTTTGTCGCGTCTAGATTCGACTTCATTGTGATAATCTTCTTTGAAAATTATACGGAGTGAGTGCGCTCCAAGGCGTTCTCTGTCCTTGATCGCTTTGCTGCAGCAGCAGGCGCAGAAGTAACTGACAACACCTTCAGGTGCGTCAGGCAAATTTTTGAGGATTAAGCTGCTTTATAGCATCTTGCGCATTTTTTGAAGTATTACGCTTTGGATGACTATTCCGGCATTGTCTCGTTTGGATTCCATTGATTTCCTTCCTTTAGGTCTTCTTGTTTCCTCTTTGTGCAAATCTTCTTTGCGTTTCTCAGAGGCTCCGATGATGTTCAAAGCATTGGAAGTTCTGCCATTCTGCTCTTACTGCTGCTTCTCGTCGAAAATTCTAGCCCTCAAACGAAGACCTGTTATGGAGTTTTTGTTATGAAATTTTTTATTTGTTAGATTCTTGAATGCGAGCATTTCTGAATGTGAGCTCTTTTTATGGATTGGACCTTCTTTGGGGAATAGTACTCTGATCAAATATATACGCTTGACAAGTTTGTGATTTCTCAACCGGCGTCACCGCGATGACTGTTCTTTTTGGAAATGACAGATCAGGACGCTTGGATGATTTTGGTTTAATTAGTTGTAATTTATTGATGCTTGCAATTATATCATAGAATTGTATTTATGCTCACCGTGATTTCATGGATGATGAACTTTGCTGATTGTTTGATGTCATAATACAGGTTAGGAAGTATGAACATCCGCATTGCTACATCGGCGTAGGACAGTGCCTAAATAAACTTTGAGAATGGAGAATTTTGTACTTACAAGTGGTAGAGGGCATTTTGTTATTAACGAAGCTCAACCTCTAGTTTCGGAGAGGCGATCGAGTAAGTGTCCGTCTCTGTGCAGTTTAGTAAACTGTGGACAACAGCGAAATGTTCAATGTTTTTGTAAGTCAACATGCAACAATCTCTTGGTAAAAAGTATTTTTGATAGGAGACATACTAGCAATAGACAATGGACTTCAAGTACAATGAGGCATGTTCTCTTCTCCACGAAACCATTACTACGAAAGGAACCGAGGGTCATTATCATGGCTTTAGGCTCCGACACTGATAATGACGCTGAGACGACCCTACCGGAAAAGGCGAGAACAAATCCAGGATGGAGCTTATCTGAAAACTTAAGGTGCGACTTTTTTTTTGTTTAATATAGATAAGATTGGGACGATTTCTATGCTCACTTTAAGGGACTTAAGCCTATCCTGTTGCTTTTTCTTGTCAGCAACGTATTCAAAGCAGATAAACTGGGCGTGGATATCGCTTTGATTGCTCTGCCAGCAGCGGTAGCTTTGGCTGCTGATCCTCTTGCGTCTTTGGTGGATACTGCATTCGTCGGACGAATAGGTACTACAAGTGTGTATTAAGTGTACATGTGGATCGTGTTGATTGTTGTCAAATTGGATACTAGGAAAAGTCGTGGCAATGATTGTAACTTGTAATTCTACTTACGATGATGCAATCATATCATTACCTGGCTCTCACAAATTTTTATTATCTCTTGCTAGGCCCCGTAGAGCTGGCAGCTGTGGGCGTCTCTATATCAGTGTTTAACCTGGTGTCCAAGATGTTCAACATTCCTTTATTGAATGTCACAACATCATTTGTGGCAGAGGTTTCTCCTCAGAAGTCCTCTAATGTTGACAGTCTCACAAAATCTCAGGAAGGTGAGTCTACTTTGCTATCGTGAGATATTTACAATATTTTTAATGAAATCTGTGCTTTAATCCAATCAGACAGCTGATTTAGCTATTGTCCTTTGTTTGATCGTCGATTTCGCTCCTCCTGGGTTAGCCAATTACTCTCAAAGTTTCTGAAGATTAATGTCGCTGCTTCTTTCTTAGCGTAAGAGCCTAGCCGTTCTCCCTTCATATTTATTTTGACTCGCAATTTCCCAATCCTCCGCTTACCAACATGCAAGCTGATTTTTGGAGTATTTGTTGACTTGTTTTGTCTGATATTTATATGGAATTCCCTGCCTATCAGATATTACATACAAAGGCAACGCTGAGAAACCCATTGAAGAAGAGAAGTTCTTTCTCTCATCAGTCTCGTCTGCTTTGGTGCTTGGAACCATTCTTGGCGTCGGACAGTCATTTGTACTGTCTTTCTGCGCAGGCCCTGTGTTGACTGTTATGGGAGTAGGCGTGGTAAGATAGTTTTCCCTCATTGATCTTGAATGGGTAATATGAAGTGTACGAAGGGTTTCAGTTGCCTCCAATACCGCACGTTAAAGCGATCCTATCTGATGACGCGGCGTGGGAGTCCAATGCCATTGTGAATTTCAGTGCACTCTGGTTTCTATGCTTGATTACACGTACTCTCACAATAAACTTTGTAGGAGATGGAGTATTTGACTTTTTGATTTATTTTTACTTAGAGATAGTACAGCTTGATGTTGCTCGCTGTGCATATTTCAATTCAGTGCAAGATGATGTCTCTTCATTATTTAGTCAAGAGGTGAATCTAAGGATAAGGCGGCTTTGAAGAAATCATTAAAATAATCTATCGTTATAGAATAAAGCAAGTCGCAGAATGACTTGCTTTGACTTTCTGTTGTCAGTTCTTGAAGCTTCATTGTACGGGTTTGGGGTTGTCCATGAGGTATTATGTTCTAACTTGCTAGATTGTGCAAGCAGACATCACCAATGCGCACTCCAGCTATGGAGTACTTGTTTTTGCGTGGCTTTGGTGCGCCTGCTGTGGTGGTAGCTCTTGCCGTCCAGGGAGTTTTTCGTGGTTTCCAAGATACAAAAACTCCATTGTACGCTAGTGGTAAGATGCTTTCTGTATGTCACTTTCAGGCGTATCTGGTTGTTTCATTTCAATACGCGAAATCAAGGTTTCAAGTGCACTAATCTATCATGCATTATGTTTGCAGTTACAGGCAACCTTGTCAACGTTGTTTTGGATCCCGTTTTGATGTTCTCCCTTAACCTTGGCGTGAGTGGGGCTGCAATAGCAACCGTAGTATCACAGTAAGCATCGAGTTGAGCTTGAACTCGTTTTCTTGTTTCTAATGGTTTTGTTAGAAGTAAATTCACATCTTGCTCTGTTCTAGAGAGTATTTTAATTTTTAATTTTTTCTGGCAGGTACCTTATTGCAGGCTTGCTTTTGTGGAATTTGAATAAGCGTGTTGTACTATTACCAAAGCGTTGGGGAGACTTATCCTTTAGTCGCTTCTTGACATCTGGTGCGTCAAAGACTATGATTTGAATAAAATGATACTTTGTCTTGCTTTCAGATCAGTAGCAAATCAGAGGCTATTGATTTTTGTCTTTCCAGCGAAGAATTAAAGTATGATATACTTGCAAGCCCTTTTTTTGACAGTTGTTGTGAACTGACAGGTGGTTATTTGCTCGGACGAACTATTGCGATACTCCTGGTTTTTACGGTAGCTACCTCTATGGCGGCTAGGCAAGGGGCTACTGCCATGGCTGCTCATCAAATCTGTGTGCAGATCTGGCTAGCAATATCACTTCTTTCAGATTCGCTTGCACTTGCTGGCCAGGTACTGAGATCCGATCTGCTTGAGCTTTTTGTGTTGTGAGATTGTATCTCCTTCGCGAAACATGAAGATCTGGATTGCATCATGAGCAATTTACCCACAAGAATTAAATTTGCAGTCTGGAATTTGTGAAATATTTCTTGTTATGACTGGTGCAGAGTATCGTTGCTAGTGCTCTCTCAAAGAATGATTACAAGCTTGTCAAGGAGGCTGCCATCCGAGTGTTGCAGGTGAGGAACGAGAATTTCGAGTTTCAGAATGTATTTGTGCATGAAGTGGCACTGTTGAAGAGGTATATCGTGAGCGTCTAAGTGATATAGTTAACGATTTACTGATTTTTCTAGAAGCTCCAAGTGAACTTCTAGTTGTAATAATTTAAAGGCATGTTTATCTCCACATGTAGCTAAGTCATTCAATGTCAAAGCTGACCACGTGAAAATTTTATGTACGTGAAATGAGATGCTAAGTTGATATGAAAGGATTTTCTGATCTTAAATGTTTTATTTGAGGTGATGGAGGCCAGATTGGATGTGGCCTCGGATTATTTGCGGCCTTGATCTTGGCATTGGGAATGCCACCTTTCTCAAGACTTTTCACCAACGATGATTCTGTGTTGGATTTCGTTCGGCTGCTTCTGCCGGTACGTTGTGAATTCCATTAAAATAACCTGAAGGCGTTGACTAATTTGCTATTTCTCTTACTACATTGTCATATCGCACTTCTGAAAGGGAATCCACTTTGCATCTTTACTGTCTTAAGCACATATTATGCTACTGACAAGAGACCAATGTTTTAATCTGATGCAATTCTGATTGATCATTTTGGTGATTAATGTAGTTTGAGAAACTTATTTTGATTTTCTTGTGTGGAGCATCTGATTTTCAGTGCGCTTGATGTTGCAGTTTGTTGCCTTAACACAACCTATCAATGCTCTGGCTTTTGTCTTCGATGGTCTGAATTATGGAGTTTCAGATTTTGAATATGCAGCGATCTCAATGGTAAGTGCTGAAAATCGTGCCTCTTCCCCATAATAAATAAATGAGCGCGTTTAGATTCCAGAAATGTTTAATTAAGTAGGTACTGTTCAGCTAAACATGGCTATCTGGTGACATGGACCTTTCTATTGTCTGTGTCGTATCACGATATAGTAGAGGAAGTATAAACACTTATCTTGTGGTTCAGAGATTCATATGTTTGGAGGGATTTTGACTCAGGAGGGGGTTTGTGCAGATGGCGCTGAGTGTACCCTCAATACTAACTCTTTTAATTTTACCGAAGCTCTGGGGCATCTCTGCAGTTTGGGTTGGCCTCACTATCGTCATGTCTCTCCGGATGTTGGCTGGATATTGGAGGTATATTTCTTTCTGCGTAATGCATTGCCTGCAGAGTCTACTGTTTCGTAGTTGGTTACCATTTTAAAATCTGCCAGCTCTTTGATTTTTTAATACCATACAGCGGAAGTTCTTTCTTCTTCATGTCATTCTACTCAAGACAGCTGACGATCTATAATTTGATAGCTCTGAAACTCTCTCAACTTTGGAGTATGAACATCTGCAGGCCCTTCAGATTTTCAATCGATCATATCCATTTTCTTTATAGCTCGACCATTATCATACTATTGAATGTTTAGGTTGTAAATATTTCAGTTGCATTGAAACCCAGTTATGCCAGAAGTCAGAGAGCATTTGACCGTGGTCTGACTTCAAAGTTTTTGTCATTGTTTACAGAATGAAATCTACATCTGGACCTTGGCGATTTTTGAATCAAGGGATGGATAAGGCTGATGAAGAGCTGTATTAAACTTCTATTGGACAATCATTTTCAATCGGCTGTTCTAATTGTTTCTGGATGGAGAGTCGGGACTTGCCGTGCCACTTAAAATTTTGATAGACATGGCAGAGTTGGGAGCACGGCAGATGTCTTCTATGACACCAATCACATTCTGCTGATGAAATGTGATTACAACTTCGAGATAAGGGGTGGCTCAGGGGTCGCAGTGACCAGGCCCCAGGCGACTGTTTACCAAATACACAGGAATCCCGCAAAGTCGTAAGACCATGTATGGGTATGGGACTGACGTCTGCCCAGCTATACAAGTTGAGGCATGACTCAATGTTCTTGATATTCACTATCAAAACAGCTCTAGAGCAAAGGCATATTAATGCTTGATTCAGTTTTATTTCATGTCCTGGTCATGTGACTCATGTCCTGGTCTCAGACAGTTTGAAGAGCTTGACGTTTCTCATGCTGAATAGAGAGGTAATCGGCTTAGGGTGGTTTTTACCACATTTGGAGGAGATTGACAGTTGTCACCTATTTCTGAATTGTCCATATTTTCCAAACGGAGTACTCCCTCCGTCCCGCAATAAATCCAGGAATTCTTAGAAATGACTAGATTAAGTCGTGAGTTGCTCCTATTTTCAAGGGATAGTAGGTTACTGTAGCTTCACTAAAGTCCACATGGAGAAAGAATGGAAGTCAACAATGAAGTAGCGCATGTTGAAAACAGGTGGCAAAAGTGACAAATTTTTGCCCTTTTGGGAATTGCTCCAATGGTATTAATTTTGATCATTTTCCGAGCAACGTTGATGCAATGATGTCCATTGATGTCCTCTGTATTCAATTTTGACAATATCTTGTGATTCAACTCAAGGAAATTTTCAATAAGAGATTTGTTAGTAGTAGTTTTTGTATAGTTTTGGGATGAATTCTTCACCTTTGGTTGGTTAGAAGTTGTATTTCGATTCTCTTTGTAGGGATTGAATTGCTATATAGTCTTTGGAGTATGACATTTGTGGATTCTTTTGCTTCAGGGTGTTCAAACTAGCTTCAATTGTTGTCCATCAAGTTGTGGAGAGCCAATGTTGAATTTTGTTTGGGACAAATACATTTAGAAATCTTGGATTTATTTTGGGACGAAGGGAGTATTTGGGCAAAGCGTATGCTTGAAGTCCGACCTTATCAAGAAGTTCATGACATACCATTGATAGAGATTGTATTTACGTATTTACCTTGCTATTTTTGCTGCTTTGAATAAATTGAATGTTTTTGCTAATGCAAATCATATTTTTGTGAATATAGTTAACTGTAAAGTGAACCCCAGTTTGTAGAAGGGTGTCAGAGGAAGGTTTAGAATATGATATGTGTACAAAAGAAACACAACACCAAATTCCTTCAGACCAAGTTTTGGTGCTTTATGAAGTTTTGTCTTATGTTTTTCTCAAACTATGGTTCTTGGTCCCTCATTGCATATACTTTACGATGAACTCTAATGTCAATTGGATGAATCCTTGTACATTCAACCATGTCTAATGAAGCTGCCTTTACTCCCTTTAAGTACCACTTTTATATATGCTCACAATATGCTAGGTGTGGCGCCAAAATAAAATATTGAATTTTTTTGTGAAATATCTTGTATTTTTGAATAAATAAAATCTTCATATTTCATCCTAAATAAGATGACATTGCCATATTTGGATGAATTTATAGACATAGTTATACTATTATCATATTAGTGAAGGCGCCAGATTAATGTCACTTTAAAATTCTATTTCTAGAAAAAATAATACAATGCTACAATATATCAACACGCTCTAATGTAAAATAGTATGACTTTGGAAAAGTCAATATATCCTAAAAAATTGAAAGGGAGGCCCAATTTTTGACCCAATTTTTGACCCAATTTGGTATTTTTGGTGTATTTGATGTAGAAAGTACATGAATTGAGGTATTCAATAGTGACAAAAAATTCCATATCGCGCCTAATTCAATAACACATTGCATTCCAATTTTGATCATAGTTGCACTTCCCACACGTTTTCGAAACTTTAAAATGGTCATATTATACATGAATGGTGTGGTATATGAACATGATAAGACTCTAAGGTGTTCAAATGACATCTAAACAAAGAATGTTGATTGTTCAAATATCAATCCAATGGTGTCTGTTTTGCCATATTTGAGTACATGATTCATATTCTAGGAATTAAATACAGTACTATATTTACAGATCCCCACAAACCCTTGAATTTGGTCAATCTTTTTAAATTTTTTTCATCCACGCAAACAGTCATCCATCCACAGGCTGCCCTTCTTCTAGACACCACTCAGGACGCCACTCACGAAGCCCAAACAGACGTGAGCCTCGGCTCCGCAACAGCTTGCTGCACATTTCCTCGCAGTCGCCAAGCTCGCCATTGTCGCAACAGACCTTTTCATGTAGCTCCAGCTCGCTCTCACTCGGGAGCTTCATTCATCCTCATTTCGCCATGGCGAGGGCGATGTCCCTGTTGTCTCTGCTGCTGCTCGTCGCCTCCTGCACCCACTTCGCCTCGGCTGTTGCTGCAAGCACCTTCAATGTCATCCGAGCTGATCGCAAGGTGAGTGCGCGATCCGTCTGTCTCTGGGGTTGTATTGTTGATCAAGATTTGAGGGATGGGTTTGGATGGGTTTGGATGGATGATCGGACTGTGTTGGTGGAGAAGGTGGAAGTGTCGGTATTGTCGATTTAGGGCTGTTGAATTTTGCGTGGGTTTTGAATTAGGGTTTAGTGAACGGTTTGGAGAAGCCGATTTTGTGGTTCGTTGCGGTGGGCGTTGGAGCGACTGGGTGGGAAAGTTAGAAGTGTCGGTATGTTGCATTGATATTGAGCTAGGGTTTTAAATTGGAACTCCTGGTATGAAAGCTTTGCGAATGTTGTTTTAAACCCTAGGCTGCGAACTTCAATTTGGATATCTCAATACTGAAATGGCTAGTGAAAAGCAGGGTCTCAGTTCATTCTGAACTTCTTGTAGACTCTCTGTGTACTTTGGTGTCTCCTACGCACTGTAATTGCTTGCTGTGATGTCAAGACTTTAAGTTAGGAAGCATATCATAACACGAGCAGTGCATTTTCAGTAGTTTTCCAAGGAGACGTTACTCCATTTGATAGAGAATTGCTCGTGAAATCTCAATTTGAAGTTTTGAGTGCGACGATTGATTACGTCGTCTTTGGTTACCGGGGCCTTCTATACCTGGCATTTCAGTTTAAAGTATGTGTGGGTTCTGAATTGGGGTTTAGTGGAGAGCTGTAATTCTTCGCAGAAGAGCGGATTTGTGCGCATGCCTATATGTTGATGTGTGTGTTTGATGAGGGTTGCAGGTAGATCTTTTAACGCAGGTCGTGAGAGTTTCCACAGCATGGAAGGTGGAGAATGCAGGCTCAGAGCCGGCCTCTGAAGTAAAGCTGGCATTGACTACTGCGCAAGCGGAGAGACTGGCATTTATGGAGGTTGCGGTGAAAGGGAAAGGCAAGAATGTCCCTGGTGCGTTTCTACCAGTATCTGACATTTCACAGCAAGGCACCGTGACATTTTACACATTGACGTTACCCAAAGCTCTGAAGCCTGGCGAATTTTTGACTTTCGAGAGTTACGTAGCTCTCGTTCACCAGTTGAAACCTTTCCCTGAAGAGATAAGCCAGTCAGATGTTCAGCTCGTCAATTATGATGACAGTGCATACATCTTGTCTCCTTACCCCATCAAGATGCAAACCAGCGCCTTCCAGCTCTCCAGCTCCAGGCTGGAGTCTTTCACTAAGGTGGATCCAACCAAGGTGATCAATACCGAGGTTCGCTATGGACCTTATGAGAACTCCGAGCCTCTGAAGAGCAAGCTGATCTCTCTTCATTTTGAGAATAACCAGCCTTTTGCGGTGGTAGAGGAGCTCGTGAGGGAGATAGAGGTTTCGCACTGGGGGAACGTCTACGTCACGGAGAATTACAAGCTTGTGAACAAGGGGGCTCGTCTCAAGGGTGGTTTCTCACGGTTCGAGTATCAGGCGAGGCCTGGTATGAGTGGAATCTCTGCCTTTCGACATCTTCAAGCTCGACTTCCTGTCAATGCCCATTCCGTGTACTACCGCGATGAGATTGGCAATATTTCCACGTCACATCTAAGATCTGATTTTCGCAGGACGGAGCTTGAGCTTGAGCCTCGATATCCGCTTTTTGGTGGCTGGAAAGTGGCCTTCACTCTGGGATACAGTGTTCCTCTTCAAGACTTGGTGTTCAAAGCCCCTGATGGCTCTCGGTATCTCAACGTCAGCTTTGGCAGCCCATTTAACACCGTTGTGGTGGACAAGCTGATTCTCAAGGTTGTGCTTCCGGAAGGCTCGTATGAAATGTCGGTGTCAGTCCCTTTCGCTGCTGAGCAGGGGCTAGAGAAGAGGTATTCTTACTTGGACACAGTCGGAAGGAAAGTGGCAGTGATTGTGAAGCAGAATTCGATCCTGGAGCATCAGTTCAAGTTCATCCAGGTGTATTACAGGTTCAACTCACTAGGCATGTTGGTGGAGCCTCTGATGCTGGTGCTAGCATTCTTTGCGTTTTTTGCCTCCTGCATTGCCTACACCCATTTTGACTTCACTTTATCAAAGACAAGCTCAGCATATCTAGCACAGATCCAGCGCGAGGAAGTTATGGATGTGCTCCAGAGGTTGCAGAAGCTGTTGACGATTCGTGGAGGAGCCGAGGAGCGTCTGGATGCTTCTCTGAAAGAAGTTGCGCGCACTGGGGACATTGCTGCATGTAAAGCCGCACGTAAGTCAGCAGATGCGGTCTGGAAGGGAACTTCCAAGGATCTGAAGGTGCTCACGGATGCCCTGCAGGCAGCTGTTAAGACTGTCCCGAGCAAGGCTTCCGTAGTGAAACCTTCTGCTATCTTGACGAAGGTGGAGTACTTGTTGCAGAAAGAGAAGGAGATGGTGGAAAAGCTGCAGCAGAAGCAGACGATTACTGTGGATGCGTATGAGCGAAAGCTTAGTAGTAAAGAAATTGATGCTCGCATCACTCCGGTCCAGGAAAAGTTGGAAAGCCTCAGGCAGGAAGTGTCGAGTCTGATCTCTTCGTTAGACGATTAATCTGGCATGTCATGAGAGGTACCTCTGGTGTTCTGTTTCTTGAGCCTTTTCACTACGTTGAGTTAGATTGGATCCATCAGGTGAAGACGTCAGATTGTATAGTCGAGATCTTTAGGATTCGCAGTGAAATATATCTCTTATGTTGTCACCTGAATCATATATCATATGCTGGCCCGTACTTGAACATATGGTACTTTCTTCATGTTTCTCACTGCTCATTATAGGTGATTTTTGGGTTAAAATCGGATCACTTTTGGTCGACTACCGTGGTGAGTGGTCTTGTCCTTTCACGGTTAACCTCTAAAGGGCCAAGAGTCCTCTCCGGGACTCTTGGAGAGGACTCTTAAAGGTTTGGACAGGTTCCTATGATACTAATTTTAGGTATGATTTTTGAAACTTTTTTGGAAGATAGAAAAATACATTAGCTTTTGAGGAATATGATTTTTTATTATTTTAGTTGGTGTTTGGGAGCAAAAGTTATGCCTCCCAAAGTTCAAAATGGAATTTGTCAGGCACATAACATTATTAACCAACGTTGGAGGGTTCCCTTTTGCTCCCCTGAAAGCCGACCCCAGCGTTGAAAGTTACAGAACTTACAACTATTTAAAACAGCCACCTGCTCTGCATTCAATATTAGTCAATATCTATCAGCTTTTGGTGACCTAGAATAGGCCAACTCACCCCAATTTGTGACATCTTGTCCAACAGTTTGGGCAAAAGTTTCTTCAAGAGAGCCAATGGCATCGTTGGTATTATAACTTAATTCCAAGGCAGGCATCTTGGAGCAAATTATTCCTGCATCTAGAAGGTCAGTATTTAGCTGGTAAACAATGTTATGCATCTAAAAAAAATTACAACAAATTAAAATGAATTTATTTATTTTTTGTTTTCATAGAAAATATTTTTGTTTACATGGAGGTAGATTTTTCCCTCTTCATTAGAATGTGCAAAGTGTAAAACATGAATTTGCACATCTCTCGGGAAACTCCATGAGAAGTTATCCAAAAAGTTTCAGAATTTTCCGACTTAACCCCTAAAAGCCCAAGGGGTTTGAACAAAATACAAATGTGTTATAAAATATAAGTTCTAAAACTTTTTTGAAGTTTGCATCAAAGAAGATAATGTGAAGCACAAAAAATAGAAAGCTTCCGTACGGTCAAAATTATAAATTTTTTTTAGATTTTTTTTAAATGAATTTTGAAGATATAACTTCAAAAATTTACCAAAAATACAATTATATTTTTAGCGTCTAAATTTTTTTTTGATTGGTCAAAATTGTGGTTTCTATTGATTTGTGAAAAAATGCATGAGATCTAGTAATAAAAATACTAGTACTTTCTCCATATAGTAAATTTTTCAACACTAGGCAAATCTAGACACTTTGTGCTATTTTTCTTATAGTTTTTGTTTGACCGTAGCAATTTGAGTTTTGAATATAAATATTGATAGACAACCCAATCTTTTGCCCGAAGTTGGGCAATGACCTTAAAATGGTCACTTGAGCGCTTAGGGGTTAAGGAAATACTCTTTTTGGACAGTCAACCGCTTAAACCAACGACAGAAAATTCATGGAAATTCTCAAAAATTCTCTAGGTTGCGGTAAAATCTCACTAAAAATTAGGTTAGTTTTTTTTTATGTTAATAATGCGCTCCAACAAGTTTCATGGCGTTCCAATAGCGGGAGGTGGTGCAATCAGTGACATTCCTCCAAATTAACAACGTGGTGGGATTTGCATGAAATTGACTGGCATCCCGAGAGCGCACAAAGTTGAAATCAAGTCAACAAGGAGTCTTTTCTTACTCTTTAAAGCATTCATGACAATGCTATCTAGTTACCTTAGTCAAAAAAGGCAAAATCCCAAAAATAGATTTTTACCTTTTTATTGGCCCTAGTTAGCGCTTACCTAGGATGAATTTTTAATATCAGAATTGGGGGGTATGTAGATGCTTGGACCAAAAAGAACCTTCTCAAGCTAATGGTGCAATCCGTTTGAAGTTTCAAGGTGAATTCTAAAAGTTAAAACGTTAGACCACTGTAGAACCTAATTGCCGTGAAATCTTAGAAGATAAGGATGAAAATCTAAGTTGATAAGATTAAGAATGTTAATTGAGGGAAGTGTATGCCTTGAGAAGAGTCATTTCTTTCTCACGCCATTTCTATTCTTGTTTTGGGTTCATGGATCCAATTTATATTTGAATTTTCAACATTTTGGGCTTTTTTGCCAAAGAAACTTTTATGGTGTTTTTAGAGCACTTTTGGCTCTGTTGTTGTTTAATTTTCAGCTTTTGAAGGTCCTTCCATCTTGTTTGTATATGTTGTGTGAGTCATTTGTCCTTTTTTTGAGTCTTTTGAGTTACTAACTTAGGAGTTAGGGGGCTTGTGTTTTGGGTACTAACTTGTATTTTGAGAGTCTATTTTATGTCTCGTACTAACCCTAAAGCCCCCCCCACCGTACCATGGTGATGCCTCTGTGGGAGGCCTTTAATGTCTAAGTGTGTCTCATACTAACACATGTTTTGTACTAACTCACGTGTGTGTGTTCTCCTTAAGTTCGGTCATTAGATGAGATTTGAGGGTCTTGGAGGGCTCCGAGTTCTCCTGCTGTCTGCTGCGTTTTCAGACTGCGGGAACGCAGCAGCAGTAGTTGGCTGATGTGGTCAAATGACTGCCACGTCATTTTTTGAAAATAAATAAATATTTTGCTTAAAATGATATTTAATTTAATTAATTAATTAATTAATTTTTTGAATTTTTTTTTTCTGACACATCCGTACCGGCGTTCATTGAATCTGGGCAGATTAGGGAATAGGCTTGAAACGGCCCTCCAAGACCCCCAAATATCATCTAATGATTTTGTCCTCTTCTAAAGTGTCTCTCATTGTGGGCTCCCCTCTCTAGGATGGTGGAACTTCAAACCCTCATGGTTTGTCATTTTCATAAGTGTAATATTTTCCCTCTTCAAAATTGTCTCTTATTGTGTGGACCCCCTCCTAGACGACGAAGCTTAATATACCCTCGTTATTTTGAGTTATAAAGAAAGTGTTAAAAACCCGCCCGGACGGTGGAGCTTTGGATCCACAAAGGTTCAAGACTCCTAAAGTTGGCATTAAATCCAACTTGATGGCAAAGCTTTGAACCCCCTTAGTTAATCTTTCCAAAATTTAATTTTTAAGATGAGCTTAGAGACCTCCGAAGTTTGACATCCAAAAAAGTAGAAGGAAGAGTAGTAAAAATGATTAGAAATAATTAGAGACACTATTTTCCTCTCTATTAAGTGTTTTACCTTTGGTCCCTTTTGCGCACATCAAATTTACTGTGAACGGAAGAAAAAAAACCGGCCCAGCCCGGTGAAGTGGCTAGCCAGGCACCTGACCAGCCCGGCTAGCTAGTAGGGGCCCCCCCGTTTAGACAGGCTCCGGTCCGCCCCACCCAAAGAGGCCGCGCCTCCAAATTTTTGGATCTTTGTTGATTTTTTTCCTTGATCTCTTATTTTGGTGGAATCAAGGGAGGAAAGAAGACCCCCAACCCAACTTAAATTAAGGGAAAAGAGAGGGAATAAACCAAAATTTAGAAGCAGTTAGGATAGGAATTTTTAGGATATGAAGACAATAGGAGTATAAATCTAGTAAAATAGAGTTGAAGGTAGAAGTAGGAAACTCAACAAAAAGGGGGATTATGGCCAAAGTAGTAGATTTGTGATGAAATGCCTTGCAACCTCACACAAACTTTCCACACACCACTTACACAAATTCTCTACGCACACAAAGCAAAAAACACTTGTGTGAAGTTGGCAAAGAAGAGGATGAAGTAGGGGGGAAGAAGATCAATAGTGAATAGATTAGGGACATCTCCAAAACCATTGGAGGCCATTGGTGGTATAAGTGTAAGAATAAAAAAAAACATGCCCATTAAATTGTAAGAGGGTTGGAAGCCAAGTTGTGGTGTAAGAAAATAGTAAAGATGGAAGGGAGAAGAAAAAAAGAAAAGAAAAGAGTGAAGAAAGAAGCAACTCAAATTCTACCACTCTAGTCCAATTCTTCCTCAAACAAAGAAGGACCATCTAAGCACCCGCACAAGCGCCAAGAGGAGAAAAATGGTGGAATGGAGGAACCTCAACAACCTCATCCATGACCTATAATTCAAAGTGGGCCACTAAAACCTCCTCTTTTTTTGATTAATTCATCATAATTAACACGATTAAAATAGGGCCAAGAACTAGAGTAGGTTAGATATCAAGCTCGGTCAATTTTGAGCATGGAAGTCAAAAGTAGAAGTCTAGAGGTTTTCGAAAATATAAAATACAAAGAAATTGGAATTAAAACGAAGAAGTTACAAGCGGATGAAGTTCACTTGAGAAATGGATGAATCACACCAAAAATCATCCAAATAGATAAAAATTAAAATCCTAAAGAATAAAAATAGTCTAGAAACAAAAAACAAAAATAAAAGTAAATTTGAAAAATTAGGTCAATGGTAATTAACGAATGAAATTTCAAATGCCATTTATCGGCCAAACTTCATCCATCGATAACTTTGAGTGGTAAAAAATAGTTTAGCAGTACAATAGTAAATTAAGAAGGATAAAATAAACTTGTAAAAGAAAGAGCGTAAAATCAACCAAGAATTATAAAAATCCAATGAATTGTTATCGATAGGATAAATTAGAATTAACCGAGTAAATTAGGATAAACTTTATCATGTAAAAATTTAAGGTTGGAAGTAGATAGTGGTAGCTTAGGACGTCCCCAAACCAATTTAATTTTGGGAAATACAAAATTCACCTAACCCAAATGGAAGGATGAAGTTTGGAACAGAGATTGGATGAAGGTAGGGACAATCTAATCATCCAAGTCCAAATCAAGCATTTGGATAGAGGACCTCAAATCAGACTTTTGGTAAAATTTGTAAGTTAATTTAAAAGTGGAAACCATTAGAAAACCATGGATGAAGTTTGAGGTGTCGATTAGTGGTTAAACTTCATCCATGCACAACTTTTGCTAGGAATGTCCGATTTTTGTGAATCTTAGCTTTTGAAAATGGCGTGAAGACCTTTACAACCTAGGATTACCAAAATTAGATTGTAGCCTAGGATACTCTAAGATCCATGCGGCTCAATTAGTTAGGGCCCCCCCGGTTATTGTTAGCCATAGATTAGGATGTTTGGGGCTTTTTTTGCAAGTGGTTTGCAAGTTTAGCAATTAGAAAAGATTCATTCTTGGAAGGCACAATGAACCTATGCTTAGGCACCCATTTAGGATAGAATTTTGCATAGGAAACTAGAACCTGATTGTATACCTTTATTTACCAAGGGTGGGTAAATAAACGCCCACACCAGGGGGGGACATTGCATGTCTTGTCTACTTCGAGGGACGCGGAGGCGGCCTTGCAATCACGAGGCCCTCGGGATCCCACCGTGTGCCTCCATCATTGCCTTTGATATTTTCTGTGACTACAAACATACAGAGGCCACCAGAAACTCGAGCTATGTCACACACAACCATCTTCTAGCTCACTCTTTGGAGAGTTCTGATTACAGTGAGCTCGATGTGGGTGACGAAGGATTGATTTTGAATGCCAACACTTGGAGACCAAGCCAATGAATGAATGTCTATTTGGAGAAATGAAGCCCAAAGATGCAAACGTAGGAAGTGTTTCGAGCATGAATGATGGATTCTCATGTCCTCTGTCCCCATTCTTATAACACTCCGGAGGTGAAGCTGAAGCTTTGCTTTGATGGTAAATTCCATGAAGGGTATGAGGATCCGTGTCGTGAGCATGTCTGCGGAGGGCGTGAAGGAGAATGTTGTCTGCAGGGATTTGTTGTCTGCAATAATGGATTATCTACAAGGAATTGTTGTTGTCTGTGGCGTGTCTGCTTGATCGCTGCATTTAATTAGACGTGTGACCGACACTGGTTGATAACAAACTCCCTGCTGTAGAGTCATAAAATAGGGTTTCAGGAGCATACAGACGCGCAAGCGCACTTACACTCCAAACTCGTCACCTTCATCTGTAATTTATTCAGAAATCGGCATCAAAAATTGCATTCGCTGAGGAAGAAGCAATTTCATTCGATAGTTTGTAAAAGAAATTGCATCGCAAATGAAACAGAGGCACATTCTAGCACATTGTTGCAAATCCCCGCTAACAATATTACCAATTTCTGCGAAAACCAAAAACCAAAATCCAAAACCTTCAAACACCAAACCAGATGAATCACAAGAAAGCAAAGGCCAGAAGGTGGAGTGAGGATTGGTTGAATTAGGGCCGAGAATTTTCTGTCAAATGACGGTTGGGGATCCAAATGACGGTTGGGGATCCAAATGACGGCGCCAACAATTTGGGAAAAGGCATGATTCCGGGAAGCGTGCTTTACTGCGTTGCTACTCGGCAGCAAGAGCACGGGCAAGCGCAAATACGGATAGCGAGCGCAGCGAGGTGCTGAGACGACTTGACGCGGTCAGGGCTATGTTTGTAAGAGCATCGCCACTATGAAATGGGCAAGCAGGCCAGGACGCATTAGGCCGGGCTTGAGCGGCAAATCCTCCCCATTGTGGCACGCCCCACACCTTTCAACAACCGGGCGCGGGCAAATTTCATGTTTTCTCCATAGCTTTTGGAGCCCGGAGAGAGTTGCTACAATGCCCTGGTCTGACATTTTTTTATCAATTCCATATTTTCTTGCTGCATTTGACTACTTTCCATTCATTTTCCTCTTTCATTGCTTGTTTTTTAGAAAATGCAAGTCACAGACCGGGTCATGTGAGCATGTCACGGTGGGGGAAAGTTGGGACATTGTGCCAATCGGCACGCCAACGCTAGCCTGCCTTAGGGATTTGACCCCCTCACAGTGGCGATGCTCGAAGTCTTTACGCACATTAGTAACGGAGTCTAATCAGAATCATGTGGTTGTGCTATCAGAGCTTTTAGGATTTAATACTAGAAACGATCTTTCTTACCTCCAAATGGCTTGTATGCATCAATCTAATTCTTAATCTTGAAAGGACAAGACCTATCATCAAGTTACTCTACCAGAAATGAACCAACTATAGATTAATAGGTGTATTCTTCATTTTCACACTACCAATCATTTTTTGGCCTTTGCGTTCTTCTAAGGTTAATCACTTAAAATTATCACTTGTTTTTGCATTCTTCTAAGGTTAATCACTTAAGATTGTCACTTGTTTTTGTGAGCACAACTCTTATTATTAAATCAATCATTTTTTTCAATATTCCAATCGACAAATGAAAGGAGATTCCAGCAAACCAAAGTGTGCATCAATAAGAAATCATAGAAAAATTATAAGGGATCAAAATCCATTTGGTACATGTTCCAAAATTCTTTCTTTTACAGTTTGTACATTTTGATTTAGGAGATGTATATAATGAAGACATCTCATCAATTGGTGCTTTTCAGCACTTGCTGAATTTCCGAGTGTCTTTAACCCTTGAAAGACAATAGTTTATTAAATGGACAATTGGTAATTTGGGTCGATCCTACAAAGTTAGATTTCCCTAGATGTTTCCAAAATTTTGATACAAAGTGAGACATATACATCTTTCGTGGCAATATAATTTTTTTTTAAATCATGTGCCCAGATTGAAAAGTAATATTACTTAGAGTTTTTTTGGTAGGCTAAGCTCATTCAAGGCCAATTGTGTAAATCTCCTCCTCCACTTCTAAAATTTGGCAAGTACGTAACTAATATGATGTAGGATGCAATTTAAAAAATCACTATATTAAATTCAACTTTTCACTCTATAAGGAGTTAAAGTCTGTTGATCTTGTACAATAGGATAATAAAAAATCTTCAAGCTTTACATGTTGTAATCTTTATATCTAAAAAACAATTTTTTCAAAGTCTCTCTTTTCCATTATTTTTTTATGGAAAGTGTGTCTTGGCCTTTAGGGATTTTAACTCCTAAAGGAGTATTGTGTTTTGAGGCCAAAAACTATTTCAAGATCCTTGCACCAAAAGCAACGCTCAAACTTTCATCTTTATTTCTTCTCTAACAAATCCAAACATATGATACCTTTATTAACTTGTTTAAATCCTAGAAGCCCAAGGCCTTTTTTCTACCAAAAAACACTCAAAACTGCCATTTCTATAGCAAAGAGTAAAAATTTAAAAATTGTTTTTTTGGCACATCTAACTGTAGGATCTTAAATTTAATTAGTAGAAGAATGTGTAGAAAAAATTTCAAATTTTTTACCCGCACAGATTGCAAAACATTTGCGTTTAAAATGAAAAAAATCAATTTTTCAACACATTGCGGGACTAGATTATTTGTTTTTTTTAACTTACCTTTTTGCACTACAAAGTTTTGAGCTTTAAATAATTATGGTGGAGAATTGAGTTGAGAGCCTAGGAAAAGAAAGGCTTCAAAAAAAATTAGTTTTCATACCTTAAAAAATTGTTAAGGAGAAGTAGGTATGATGTAGAAGGAATATCTAAATAATTAATATATCTAAAATGGAATTAAATGCACTAATACCAATAA
The DNA here is from genome assembly GCA_963969595.1 of Neckera pumila. NCBI lineage: Eukaryota > Viridiplantae > Streptophyta > Bryopsida > Hypnales > Neckeraceae > Neckera > Neckera pumila. The sequence continues at coordinate 3,855,655 of OZ018415.1, read as the reverse complement.
TGAGATTATTCTAGCAAGAAAATTAAACCATGTGGAACTTTTTTTTTTTTTAAATTATAAAAAGTGCATTCAGAAATGAATCCTACAAGTTATTTTTTCAAGAAGATGCTCTAATTGCCCAAAAAACAAGATTGTCCATAATTATCTCATAACAAATCCAAATATAATGAAATAAAGCTTTTCAATAGACAAAAATATAGTCTATGAGCAAAAGAAAATTAAAAATTCAAATTCAAGTTTTTCAAATTTTTTTTTGTTCCCCCTTTCTCCTGTTTTGAGCTTATTTGGGCATAACTTTTGTCCTCAGGCATTGATTGAAAAAAAAATTATATTCATATGAAACTAAGCAAATTTTCTATATTCAAAAAAAATTCAAAAAATCAAGACAAAATTTCAGCCTGTAGGACTGTAGGTACCTACTCGAAATTCCATTTGTCCCCCAAAGGGACAATGAGGCTTTAGAAGTTAAATACATCCTTCTAAATTTTAGAATAAAAATCCCCAACCATTATAAGTTCAATGTGCTTAAACCTCAACAACTGGTAATTCTTTTCTAGCGGTTCCTAATGATGAAGTTTATCTTTTAAATAGAAAAAAATATGTAGGCTTGATATGACTTATGCATTTTAATTAATATATTGGAAAATGGATTGAGAATATATGAAAAAATATTTAACAAAAAACTTGCATATTCATCTTTAAAAAATTATAAAGTGGAAGGTAGTACTTGATGAAAGAAATAACTTTTGACAAGAAATTGAGAATTGTAAATTCCAATGGTGAAGATGTAAGCAACTTAGACATATCACCAACAATTTATATCCTATGATTTTTGTTATTATTTCAAATTTTCAAAATTGAATTCAAAAATTAGCTTTATATGTTCTTTCTACCTTCATTGCCTGCACAATAAAGCTCTTCAAATCTTTCATCTCATTATTCAAAATTAGATGGTTCAAGTGTTTTTTTTATCAATCTAAACAGTGAAATGAAATTAATCAATACTTCTTAGAATATATTTTTAGCTGTTCTCTCTGACATTGAAATAAAATTTAATGTACAACATTTATAATACTTATCAAAATAAGGTGAAACAAAGCTTTTCATCTAGATTTCAATAGGATTATTAGCATTCATCCTAAATTATGAAGTCAATAGGGCCTGCTTGAGTTCTCAAAAGATCCAAAGTAGTCTATTGCATCTAGTACTGTATAATGTCACAACTTCTATTTGATATATGAAATAGTTAGTTTCACAACTCTTGTCATGACTACTATCACAAAATTTGTCACGTTTTTATTCCAAAGAAATATTGTCCAATTATTTCATCCAATGTTCACAATGAAAATCTAGAATGCGACGAGTATTCCTATGATTTGCCATACATACGTTACCCTTGTCTTTTGCAAACAAAATATGCAATGGGAGTGTTGTTACAGGATTTTGCTAACAACACTCCCATTGCTATACAACTAATAAAAAACAGCACTCCCATCGTATAACTATACAACTAATAAGGATTAACTGCAAAGGAATCAAAGAATTCAAATTTCATATATGAAAATATTTGCAATAGCAACGATAGATTTTACCATGCCAATACAATGTATAACTTTCATTATAGAAAATCTGGACCCTATGGAGGGCCGTTAGGATTTCAGCAAATGTGCAATTACAGGGAAAAAAAAATAATTTAATCATAAATTTGTTGGGGCATACACGTTGACTGCTCTCTTTACAGATTCCTTGATTGTTTTTTGGGCTAATTTTTTCTCTTTATGCACATTTTCATGCATGGTGGCAACCCTCCCATGGGTTGAAATTTTCATTAATGTATTAAACCACCAATTCCAAAATTTTCTTTCAAATTGTGTTATTATTGAACATTTGACCATATCCAAAAATAATAGTATGTTTCTTTTAGGGGTTATTAGTACAAAAACTCCTTGTGATCATGTATCCTTGGGTTGCCCAAAATCTGACAATAAAGAATTCACATAATACTAAATGAATTCTGTACCAGGCACCATCTTCCTCCCAATCCTACTTGTGAAAATTCTAATGAAGAAACAAAAGTTGCATGATGATATAACCAACTTCAAAATTAAGAATAATTTGTAAAGAAATTTAAAGATTGAACTGAAGTACTACATAAAGTAATGTTGCACAAGAAGAAAGGTCTAAAAATGGTCTAGATCATTTGAAATACAATAATGAAGCAAAAATCGCTACTATAAAAATTTGATTACTTGGACTTTGTACAGTTGCATTTTTATAATTTCTATTTTGTTGGTCACATCCATCCTTCATACAACTCTTTGCGGTTCTTCTTTCATTGACTTCATTGTCATTGTATGTAGGATGAAATCTTATTAGGAGGCATGTATAAGAATCACAAGTTCCAAACACTCAATCAATCATTCTAAGCCTTTTTGCTCTTCTAAAATATAAGGCATTTTAAACCCTAGAGCCCCTAATCATGTAAAGACACTTGAATTAACCTAGTGTCCTTCAATAAAATGTTTGTTTTTAGGAATTTTCAAGCAAAGTGAAAACTACACTTCAGAAGCTCCATTTTGTTAGTTTATCTCAAAAGCAAAAGAATTTTTTTTGAATATCAAAATCTAGTAGCCAAAAAAATTGTGTCCCTCTACACTTAGAAACATGGTTGTAGCCTGTTCTATTTGACAATGTACTTTTACTTTGAAATTTTTCAATTTTTTAAGCTTGTTTTGTATTTCATAAAATTTCCTTCAACTAGATAGGAGAGTTGTCCCTCCCTAAGGTAGAAAGTGAACCGGATTTAGATCTTTTTACTTTACGGATGGACTACTCTCCTGAATCATAGATTTTTATACCCAAATGATACATTTTGCAAAGCACATATATAATAAGGCACTTGGACATGAAAACACCACTTCTTTTTCCTTGGAAAGCTTGGTAATCAAAATAATGAACTTATTTTGTAAGCATTTTAGCCTCCTTGAGAAAAAAAACAATCCAAGCTGTTTCATAATTTTATGACACTAGGTATAAATTTTCAAGGTTGAAAACAAAGGATGACCTATTCATGTCAACTCATGTCTCCTTCAACTTCAAGTGGTTATCTCAAAGAACTCTTCAACTCCCATTGGTTGTTGTTATGCACTTGTAGTGGCTTGGGGACATCAAATAAATCAATTCCCACCAAAAAATAGCTGGTGCAATTAAAAATGTGGAGTAGATGACGATGAGCCCGAGACCCTAATATCCGGGTATACCAGGAGTCCGGGTACCTAGAGTCCGGGTATCAAGAGTCCGGGTGGGCAGCTGAAACGGGGCCGAGAGCAAGGACCTGACGCTGGACTCGCCTGCTTGCCTGTCTGAATTGAGGCAAGAATTGCTGTTTTCATCGATAGAATGGCTGATTTGCAAGCGCTGGGCATTTTGATTCTTAGAATACACAGGACTTTCTATTCTACATCATTTTGCTGAAGATCTCCTGCTGGAAGTTGGCCAACTCCAAGTCTGTGGGCACTTTGAAAACCCTAAAGCTCGACATGTAAGCTAGATTTGGTTTTGGGTTTCCTTCAAGCTTGGATTGGAAAGACGAGGGATTAGGGTTTTGTGAAAGGAAAATCATGAAGGGACCTGAACTGGATGCCGATCACGAGCAACGCATTTCCAAGGCGCAGCAGCTGCTTCGCGACGCCGCTGAAGGCTTGCACGCCAAGGCATTTGTCAATGTGGGCGATGTCATCCCTGTTGATCACGAGGCTGGTTTTCTCAGGTAATTGATCGTTTTCATGTCTTAGTTTTTTAGGGGTTTAGGGTTGGGTTTTAGGGTTTAGGGTTTAACGTGAAGCTAGTTGTAGGAGTAGGACCATACGATTCTCCCTTGACTTTGTTGTGAATTTTTGTTGTGTTAAGGGGGCACGGGACGCAACCCGTGAATGAGGAGCTTCTAGCGACTGTGTGTGGAGTTGTGGAGCGTGTCAACAAGCTGGTGTCGGTGCGGCCTCTTCGAGCTAGGTATTGTTTTGAACGTTTTTCGATTACCATTTTTTGTGTGGTTAAGGTTAAGGTAACTGTTATTTACAGCAATGTATCTGTTCTTCGCTTGCTTGGCCTTCAATTAGCAGTTGGGTGTAAGCATGACTTGGCTATGTGTCTATGTCCTCTAATCTTTGAATGGCAATGGGTACGTCTACTGTCACATTGTGGTCTGCGACCTCCCATTTTGAAATTGTATGTGAAAATCATTCATAGTGATAAATAATTGATCGCAAGAGAGTCTGGCTCGTGTGATCTCTACACAATTTTGTAGTTATCTTTGAAAATGCAGAGTCCTATGTATTAGAGAATTTGTGACGCAAATAGTACCCTCTACCTTTCTTCCCATTTGTTCAATGATGTGTCTATCAAGCGATTTCTGTAAGAAATAAAATGCTAGGGTTTGTGGAGGCAATTTCTTAATCTGCGTTGTGTGTCAGATATAATGCAGAGACTGGGGACGTGGTGGTCGGTCGTGTAACAGAGGTAGGTAGTTATTTTAAATCCGGCGGTCTCCGTCCTTCATTTGTTTTGACTTCGTCCTTCACTTGTTGTCTTTGCTAAGTTCATTGCAGTAAGTTGATTCTTGTACCATGTATGTCTTACAAGTGCTTTAAATTTCTGATGGTGGAGTATCCTTGGGACGTCATGGTTGACGCATTTTCGATTGTAACCTGTTTCCAGGTCGGTGGTAATAGATGGAAAGTGGATGTAAATTCAAGAAAAGACGCCGACTTGCTGTTAGCTGCTGTAAACCTACCCGGTGGCATACAGGTGGAGAAACTTTTCGCTTGCTGATTTGAGTTAGTATGTTTTTTCGTTAGTTTGCTATTGATTTTCAGAGTCGCTTGTAAATTAAATTCTAGTCTTTTCTCTTCAAATTTTATGCCCATAAGGATTTGAGAATATGATGTACATATAGTAGTACTGTTCTTTACTTATCTATATAAACCCTCTCTCAATGTTCCTACTTGTGATTGCAGAGAAGGCGCACAGCTATTGACGAGTTAAATATGCGGGACCTGTATGTAGAAAATGACCTCATCAGTGTAAGTACTCTCGACGTCGAATCTGAACTTCTCAGAAATGCAACTTTGTACAGGTTTTGTTGAGCCCATGTAAGCGCAAGTGTATTGTAGTGGTTAGCTTCTTTTTGGTGGAAGTATTTCTGAAATGTGGGATTTCGTCGATATCCCTTTGTGGAATCAGGCTGAAGTGCAGAATTTGCATCAAGACGGGTCCCTTCACTTGCATACTCGAAGCCTTAAATATGGCAAGGTAATTGGGTGCTATTGAGTTTCAGCAGAGGTTGAAGGACGTTTATGTTATAACACCTCTTACGAGATATCTCGTACGATATAATATCTCGTACGAGGCCTCTGAGGTCACAGGGTTTATTTTTCCAGTTTTCAAGCCCTCTCGACTTGTGTCTATTGTGCAACTCTTATTTTTTTTTAACATCATTGTTTGTGCATGACAGCTAGGGAACGGGCAGCTGGTGAGGGTGGCACCCTATTTGATCAAAAGGTTTAAACAGCACTTTCACCAGTTGAAGGATCTCGGTGTTGATCTTATTTTAGGTTGTAATGGATTCATTTGGATATCAGCTGCTTCTGGAAATAAGGACAATCTACAGCTTCCTGACTCAGCTGCCACATCTACGTCTGCTGTGGATGGGACCGTGCAATTTGAAGTAAGAGAAAGAATTTGCAGGCTCGCTAACTCGGTTCGTGTCTTAGGAGCCCTGGGTCTTTTAGTGTCTCCTGACTCTATTATGCATACATACGATGCAAGCATACTGTGGGGAGTGTCTGTTAAAGATATGCTGTCAGCCGATTTCCATGTTAAGTTGGCAGAGAAGGAAGCTGAGCAGAGGACCATGCGGTAGAATTTTTCTCAATTTCAGCTCAAGTTAGGATGTAAGGAATAGATGAATGAGGTTCAGCATATGGACACTGGAAGGTAAGATAAATTGCCCCCTTGTTTAAGGTACACTTTTGGGATCTCCGACTTAAAAATCTACATCGGCGTTCTATATTTTGGAAACTACTTCTCTCAAGATTCTTACCGTGAATTTGTGTGCAGCGGCTATAGCCATTGTTGAGTTGTTTGTTACGGGAATTGTTTAGGACACTCATTTTGTAGTATGGAGAGATTCAAATGTCTTTTAGGTGTTTTGAGATACATTCAATCAAATGAATGAATTATAAGTAGAAGTCATTCATTATTTCATTTTGAAACACTTGCAGGCCATCACTAAACACATACAGTTGTATAAATAATACATCACACAAATCAAATCAAAGTTCTAGAAGTCACTCCGAGAAGTCTAAGTTCAAGTGCATCGAGCTAGATGATGTTCCACTGCCATTGGTGTGTAATGAGTCTCCACCCTCAGATGCTAAAACATTTACAAATTGATTGAAGTACTTTTAAAGTGTGTGTGTGCTTTTGTGGTTTACGTTTAGCACAACTATAATCTATGAAAGTCCCAAGGGCTTGCTCAGTATATATTAGGGCCTCCTAGTCATTTTGCAATCAAATGTGACCAAAACGACTCATTTGTAGTCATTTATGCAAGTCATTCTTTCCATCATTTTCTTGTAGTGATCTTTGATGTGACAGAGAATGTGATATCTATAGCATATGCTATCCTGAAGAACCCGTACAAAGATTTTTCTAGTTGCTGCATGATATGAGCGTGTGGATATTTAACATTGTTGGCATCGTTAGACAATTGATCTCTTAGTTGAGCCTTGATACCAAGAGGCAACTAGGATTTGTGCTGCATCAATGATTCATAGATGGTGCATGGTTGGGATCATCAATGTGGTCTTTGGGGTGAGGATCTCATAGGCGCCACGGATGTTGATGAATAGTAATCTACATGGGCTCAAAAAAGCAAGGCATGTAGAAGAGTCAATCAAGTATCAAATGCATTTTATAGCAGTTGATTGATTCTACAAGCATTTTGTTGCAAGAAACAAGTTGATTATTGAGAGATTCCTAAGTAATTTTCTTGTATGTAACATTGTGGACAATCTATACAAAGATTTCAATGCACTAGATTCTCTCGAATGAAATGTACACATACTATAGAGTTGTTGAATATGTTGGAAATCTATTAAACTTGTGGACATAATTACTTCATCCTTAAACTACTATGATAACAGCTTAATACTATATTCATGTTAATAATATGACACAAAAATAAAAATGTAAAGATGCAAAATGACTTCCAATGTATATATGAGAAGTAAAATGGAAAAGAATTGATACAACATTAATGTAAAAAATAAAGAGTTTTATTAAAATAGATTGATGGTCTTTTACCTTTTAAAAGAATTGATGGATGGTTATTTTAGGCATAGTATTCTACTATCGTAATACAACAACACATCCAAATTTAATTTGTAATTTGTAATTTTTCAATTACAGATGCTAATTTTTGATCTAAATGAAAACCTTAGAAGAACTACACTTAGAAGAATCAAAATATCTTGAAGAAGAAGAAATGCTTTGTATTATCAAATATTTAACAAAAAGTTTTCAATTCTTGAATTTAAAAGAGGACGTGGATTTTATCATTTAATTTTCTACTTACCAATGGAGAATTTTAAGAAATTAGATTAAAATTTGGCCCCTACCAAACCAATTGAATAAATCAACGAAGACCTCATTTACACCAAATGAAGATGTTAGGGCCAAGCATTTGAACTGAAGGTCATTTTAATTGGTTGAAATTGAGAATCCCTTGGAAAATGACATTTACACCATAAAATGAGTGGTTATGGATCTAATTGAAGTTCTAGTGATATGGAGTGCGCTTTTTTCCTAAATTGCATATTGGCAATACATATCTTTGAATTTTGTGCCTCTAAGAATTGTAGTTAGTTCCACCTCAAGGAAATCATTTTGACTATAATTCTATAAGTCCTTGCTAAAAAGCACTAGAAGTCAAGAATTTTCTAATGTTTTAATTATAAATTTTTTTTATAGTTCCTCTCATGCCCTCTTTAATTGAGAGTTTGTACTAATCTATTAGAAGAAATCTAGACCTCTATAAGGTTGTTTGATTGAATGAAAATGTGCATTTACAAAAAAAAATTGAATTAAAAAGTAATAATATTATAATTTTTATTTGGCCCATATGATTACATATTCACATGCTGTACTACTTAACCGCTATATATCCAAGGCCTATTTTGAGTGTCTTGGAATTTGCTCTAAATTGAAAAAAATGACAACATTTTGATAAGTTGTATCAATTTTTTTTTAATTGTAACCGTACAAATCCAAACTAGACGTTTTAGAGATCTCATTGGAAAAAAACACATAACAACATTACTTATAGAATGAGATTATAATGTTTGACAAAGAGGGTGTTAAAATTGCAAAAGTGATGTGGAGTCTTTCAATCCACTCACAAGTCAAATCTAAAAAGTTGGTGACCAAAGAAATATGATGTTAATGGGGCCTAACATGTATAACTCCAAACATTTGTGGCTTCTTAAAATCTACTCTATAATTATTTTAACCCCTAAAGGACTGAACGGCGTTTTTTGGCAACATAGCGATTTTGGGCAGCTCACTACTAACGGAAATTTTATTATTTTTCTTTGAAAGTTTCACACATTATGTGCCCAAGGAGTAGCTATAAGGCCCAACAATTTTCAAAACTTTTGATTACATAGTTAAAAAGTTATTGGATGATATGTCATATTTCAATAGTTGGCGGGTAGTTCAATTTTTTTCTAAAAAATCACTTTTAAAAAAAATAAAAATTTGAAATTGGTTCTTTAGACTTATATATACGTGTAAATCTTTGAATTATTCCATTTTGATTTATGAGAGGAAAAATATGAGGCTTTCTAGTTTGTGGGCAGTTATGGATTCCCTATTGCCCTACTCTAAAATAAACTTTGAAGTCCTTTATTTAACTCAATTTTTAGTATTTTTTGCCAAAAATAAAAGTATAGGATGTATATTGTTTATTGCAACATTACAGCCGTTGGAATTGACATTTTTCAATTCCATAATTAAATTATTAACAATTTTGTGTTTTGAATCATTCTCGACTTCTTTCTACAACCTATTTTTTTCCTATATGTTGTACAATTCCAAATGATCTGAAATTTTAAAGCATGTGACCAACTTGAATTGAAGAATGAATCCAAGGAGTAACCACCATTTTGGACATTTTTTCATTTAAATGTGACCTTGTGAAGTGCAACTACCCGATTTTTTGCAAGGCCCCCAAAAGGGTCTTTGTCAATTCAAATGCTAATATCTTGCAATCTACAAGGTGGAAAATTCTGAAATTTTTTCTACATACTTCCAAACAAGTTCACTACAAGATCCTATGGTTGCATGTGTTTAAAAATGTTTTTTTTCTTAAATTTGGTACTTGTACTAGAAATGGCACTGTGAATGGCACTTTTGGAGTGTTTTCGATGAAAACCTAGTCTCTAACCTTTAGGGGTTAAAAAGAATTTTGAATGTGATTTTTTCTCCAAGATCTAGTATATTTAAGGCTCATTTCCATTACAAAAAATATGAGGCTTCAACAAGGCTGCAAGTACTGATTTTCGGGCCCCGCGGGGTGCAATTACGGAATTATTAATATTATTATTATTTTATTAATTAAAAAATCAAAAAAATGATGTGGCGTGTCAGCAATGACGTGGTCGAAATGCGACCACGTCACATTTTCAGTTTTTTATTTTTTCTTTTCTTTTCTTTTTTCCATAATATCACCACGGGGGGTCCAGGTTTAGCGGCCTTGTTGAGGCCTCATATTTTTTGTAATGCAAGAGCTCTCAACTCTATGGAAAGCCAAGATTGCAATAGGTACCCTTGTACAAAATCTTGAGTAGAAAAAGTACTATCATTTATTTTCAAGATTGGATTTTTGATGCTAAAACTAGACTTCAAGGGGAACTTTTTGAAAATATAAACGACTTAAAATAGAAATTTGATTAGGTTATATTTAACTTCAAATTTTTGAAAACACCAAATTTGGGTGCCTCGGGCATTTAGGGGTTAAGACTAGGGACTAAAAAAAATTTCAAAAAAATTAAAAACCTTTTTATCCTTGGATTTGTAGTTGGCCAAATTTTTTTAGGGGGCCTCTGTTCAATTTCCAAGAATTGTAAGGGCCTCTAAGTTGGCACAATCTACAATCTCCATCGTTGGATGAAAACGCAATTTCTACGGTCCCGATTCCGTCATCTTTGTCTCTTTGCCGTTCTGAGCAGGAGCTATGGTGTTGGAGGCTTGGAGTCAGCAATGGAGTCTTGAGGGCGCTTCAACTCCAACAAGCTTGCCCTTGTTTGGTTGTCACTTGTCAGACTCTTTCATCAGTTCTCAGTTAGGATTCAGATTCCTTCGGCAATGCGGAATGAGCAGCTGCTATACAGGAATGTGAGTTTTTTTCTAGGAAAATCTGCCAGAAGTTTGAGTTATTCATGTACAAATTAGCCAGAACCGCTCTTGTGTAACTATTTTGTTGGTGCAATTTGTAGTTTTCAATGTTTATCCTACCTGCCATTTTCACCTTTGATTTGTGTTAGAGAGTAGTGCAGAAATGCGTTCACCTTGTAATTGATGCTGCCGCATTTCGTTTTTTTTGCATCTCGAGAATCCATTTTGCGTTTTTTCGCATCCTTCCCTCCGGTGATCCTTGCCGCGTTGCACTACTCTTGGTTCCGTTGTCATTCCTCTATAGAATCTCTTGTTTTAGTTTCATCACTGAAAACCATTGGAATTTTTGTTCATTTTCTAAATCCTTCTATTGAAGACTTAAGGCTTAGGGTTTGGAGTTTTGTAGCGATTGAGCATGCAAAATTGAAGAGGTGGATCTATTGACACAAGTAGATTTGTGTTGGCTGTTTTGCTCTTGTTGCTAGTGTCATTCCTCTAATAAGTGGATTCATATTGGACGTTTTGCTATTGTTGCTAGTGTCATCCTCTGTAGGGCCTTTTTCTTTCATTCCTTCATCGAAAAGCATTGGAATTCTTGCTCATTTTTCTAAAATCAAAAAGACTTGGGACTTACTGAGGGTTTGGAGTTTTGTAGCAATTGAGAATGTAAGGGTTGAAAGAGGTGTAGCCTATGGACACAAGTGGATTTGTATATGAGAGCTTTGTAATTTGCATTGGTAAATTCTATTCTGCTTTCTCATTCTTCACAAGACACAAAAGGAGTGTCAAACTTTCAGCATGGAGAAGGGCTCCAATTGGCTTCTATTTTTCACTCCATACCTTCTCATTCTCAATGTAATTTCTCTCAGTGTTTTTGTAGTTTTGTTTATTTATTTACTTTTATTTTTTGTGTTTTTTTACTTTTGGTGGATCAAGAGGTTAGATGTAAAGCTTAAGAGATGATAATCTGGTTTGTTGTATGGTTATTTTTTGTGTTCTATTATAAGTGTCATTGCTTGTGCGTCAAATTTGTGTTCTTAGTGTTGATGATTCATGTGGATTAGGTTTTTTGGCAGATTGGTGCTGGATTGAATTCGTGAAGTGAATTAGGATTTTATGATTGTATACGTACGCTGATTTTGAGTTATTTATGCCCGTATAAACTTATTTTGTGCAACTTTTTTTATATTTGCTAATGTTTCTAGGGTTAAATGGAGGTAAAGTTCTTTGCTTCAAATGTGCACCATGATTGTTTTTTCCAGTTTCCTTGTTGATCTAGTGTAGGTTACCATACAATCAAGCGTTCAAACATCGCTTCAACTTATTGTGGTGCAACTTAGCATGTTAGTCATCCCGAATTTTCTTTTCCTTTGCAAAAATAAAATTTGGACGAGTTTTGATGTTTGAAGTTGGATTGAAACCCAAAGAACTGTGTGACAATATGAATTGCTTTCCTCCGAGGGTTCATTATTTAGGGGGTTCATATATCACGTGTGAACAAGGAATATTTTTAGGGGGGGGTATTTTGATGGATGGGACCAATTAAACACACCCTATCATTACCTAATTTGCTAATTTTGCATGTTTTTAAGGGCCCTTCACTTAGTTTAAATTCATAGGAGAGGTCATTTTTTGGCACCATATCTTTATTATAATGAATTATTTTTATTAGAACTTATGAAATTCAAATTTACAACTATTGAATCATACTGAAAGCATACTCAGAATATACAAATATACATATTGAAAGCATACTCAAAATATACCCACGAAGTTGCACAAGTGATGCCCAGGGACTCAATTGAAGTGCAAGAACTGAGCCACAAATTCATTAAAGCATTCACACATTCATTTAAGCAATTCCGGAAAGCAATTCATTTAAACATTCACACACGCATTTAAGCAATTCCTTTAAGCATTCCAGAAGCATTCGCAGATTCACAATCCACGTAAAATGAAAGAAGAAAGCATACAACAACTTCTGATTTGCCACGTTACAATACTTACTGATAAACAATACTGTAGAAAAAAATCAAATTGCCATACGGATGTGGGAAAAAACTATAATCACAAAGAAAAAGAACTACCAATACGCAATAGTAGTCACAATGGAGTACTCACAAACCTACAATATGTGTTTCCATGTGTTCATAAACACATGGAACACCAAAAAAAATATGGAATAGCCAAAAAAAATGGGAATGTAAAATGAAAATTGGGATAATGGTCGTGATGAATTGCGAGCTTCCTAAACCTGCTTCATAGACTTGTCCAAAAATTGCTGTCAGTGCTACTATATTGCAGTCACCATAAATTGCAAAGATGGCAAACAAGCACCAACAGATGGTCTATAGCTATTACAGGAAAAAGACAAAATTGAAAGGTTTAGGGTGTTATTGTACTTTTGAAGTACTCAAAGGAACCGAAGTGTGCGCTCTTTGGGTGCCACCCAGATCAAGTCGCATGCCCTCCAATCCACAATAGGCGGCACAACTGCCCTCATCTGCCACCCTTGTTGAAGGATATTGCAGACGACACCGTTTACTTGGATCACTATCCGTAGAAAGGACATGACATATACATCTCCAAAAACATCATTGAATCGCTTCACTTTCTTCCAGATCTGCCGCTTATCCTCCAAGTCCCAGAAGTCAAAATCCCAGTCGAGGACCTCTTCCTTCCCCAACCGCAGTCTCAACGATGCTAGGGTTTTTGCTCCCTCCTACTTCACCTTCTCAAATAGCTCAGGGATAGAGGACTCCACCTCCGGCGTTTAAATCTTCACAACGGCCGCCATGGATTGCTGGAACCTGATTTTCTGAACCCCCAAGTACACTTTGTGCAGTACTAAATTCGCAGCCAAACCCTGAATTGCAATTCTAATAACAATCAAAACCCTAATGATTGTTAAGCAGCTTCAAACCACCCCAACTCAGTGCCAAAAACAAGTTGCGGAACCTAATAGAATGGAGATGCAATCAAAGAGAACCTAAACCCTAATGCTTGAACACACAGAACTCACTTCACAGGACAGTCATCATCCATCCACCGGTTGCTGGAGCTTCATCCAGTTTGTTGTCATCTATACCTCGGGTGCCCACCTGTACTGCTACAGTAATATGACCCCAGCTGTACTCCTAATTTATATCCCAGCTATACACACTCTTTAACCAGTATAGGATACCTTATACCTCTTTATATCAACCCTATATTAGATCTAAGAAAATAAAATTGGGCATATTATTAAGGACCCTATATTAGTTATAATTCAAAAATTGAAATTTATCCCACTCTATTTTATCTCTAAAAAACTTCAAATTTTTAGGCCAAAAGAATTAAACACACCCTATCTTTGCTCATACCATTCCAAATAAAATTTTCTAAGTGAACCCCCCGAGTTGCTTTCCTAGCGCTTACTTCTTGCTGAAAATGTGCACCAGGATTGATTTCTTTGTTTCTTTGTGTCAAAATTGTTGATACAACATATGATAGCATTATCTCAAGAAAAGTTTGGCATCCAAATGTGTTGGCTAATTGGACAACGACTTTAGCATGGTATCTCCTTTGTTTGATTGATAACATTTGAAGTACTCTGTGTTTTCACTTAAGCCGGTCGACCTTGGGGTGGGATTTGTGTGCCTGATAAAGGCTGAATGTGGAAACTTGAGTTCCTTTACTTTCCACTTTTAGAGCATTTGGATGCCTCCTTGAGAGCTTCGGAAATAATTTTTCATGGAGGGTTGGAAGAAGAATTTCAAGCTCATAGTTGATGGCTTATTGTAAAGTAAACTCTTAAAGCAGAAATTTCTACCACGAAGTTCTGCTAGCTTGTGAGATATTGAAGTATTTTAGGAATGAATCTATAAACTTGTGTTAGACTTGCCTAATCACTTGTGATTGTTGTGAAATTCGCGATTTACATACCGTTTAGCTAAAAGGATGCGCATTAAATTTATCTATGTTTACCAATTTGTTGGCTTTGCTTTCGTTAAAACTAAGATCATGTGATGTTTGATTTGTGCGGATTTAGACTCCCTCTAAATTGTTGTGCTAATACCTAACCGATGAAAAGATTTCCTTAATGTTGCAGGGATTTTTTTGAATGCATGTTTGATTTCACGGGGGTGAAGCAATCTTTGTATTTGTATGTTTGTTGTTGTTGCTATTGTTGTCCTTCCCATGTTGCATTAAAGATTTGATTCATGTCTTTGGTTGTTTTTTAAATGTTTGTTTCCAATCATTCTATTTGTATGTAATGTCTACTGTTGTGTGCACCTAGCTATAACCGGGATTGATCCGTAAAGGGAAGACAAAGTAGGAAGTTCTAGACTTTAATTTAGCAAATTAAACTAAATATGCTGAAGAGTGCATGACCTCTTTGTGGAGAGTTTACTTTGGTTCGAGGTGAACAGAATGGAATCTGGAGTTTTGTATAGAGCCCGAAAATACAATTGCTAAAAGGTTCATGACCATTTCGTGGAGAGTTCACTTTGAACTGAGGTGAAAGGAAAGGAATGCGGAATTCAGATTAGAGCCTCAAAAGTAAGTGTTGAAAAGTGCATGACCTATTTGTGTAAGTATGCATGACCTATTCTACTTCATTTTTGTGGTATCCAGGATGGAGGGGAAGCATATAAGTTTTAGGTTCAAGAAGCAAGGTTTGAAGCAACCATTAGCTTCTATGGACAATGTCTTATAAGTTGACCCTCCAGCATTTTGAAAGCATATCGTTGTGAAGTTCTCGAGAGAGATGCAGGTAGGGATAGCCCAAATGGCAACAACGTGCCATGTTAAGGCCCTCATAGAGACAGGGTCAACAAGAAAGGTAAGACCTCTTGGGGATCCCTTGGGCTCTGAGTTAGAAGAGGGTTGTTTGCCTCAGTCATTATTGGTTGAGGTCAACACCTTGCAAAACGGTTTAAGTGAAATGTACAAGAAGTTTGTGACTCTTGAGCAACATATGACAGGTGTGGATCAGTATGTCAAAGATGTGGAGGCAAAAATAGTGTTTTGGAAAGAGAATTCCTGAAATTATATGAGCAAATCGTTGCTTAGAGCATGGTTATCACATTGGATGGACTGTCCGTCCTAATTGTTCGATTTGTCAGCATGTCCGGAACGTCCAATGACCTTAATCCGCCCAAAGTAACTATTATAAGATAGTCACGTTGTTTGTCCACTCTGTCTGAACTGTCCAATATGTCCACCCGTCCAGGACGTCTAGTGATTCTAATACGTCCAATGTGACAACAATTGCTTAGAGCATTGGTCAGAAATTGAGCAATGAAGTGGCATACGATATCTCTATCCAAGCATTTGCAGACAAGGTCTTGGAGGCTTTTTATAAGGTTGTTGCAAAGGGAAACTTAGATCCCCAAAGCCAAACTGCATGGTTAAGATCACAAGAGGCGGAATTAATCTTCAAGGACCCTACAAGAAGTGCCATTGAGATATTTGGCCTTAAGCAAAAACCAGGTTTGTGCTTCTTGAATTTAATGAGGTGCCTTCATGAGGTGTCACTACATGTGAGTGCAGGGAGTGTACACTCATCTTCACCTATCACGATAGCCTATGCCTTGTAGGGGATTACAAGACGCAAGGATAGTGCTGTCGTACAAAAATTATTTCAAATGTGTTTTGGAATGGATGCCTTGACAATGATTAACAAAAACATGGCTAGAGAGATCAGTCAAGAGCATGTGAAGAAGTTTTGCTTTGGTCGACAATGAGAGAACTTTTGGCAATTTATGCACATTCAGCAATGAGGGATTTGGAAGTGTAAGGGAATGTGGCAATTTATGTACATTCAGCAATCAGAGGGATTTGGTAATATAAGGGAGCAAGCCGTGAGCCTGAGTGTTCCCTCCAACTTTTGCATGTCATTGCCAACAATGATGAGGTGCGGCAATCAAGCAAGCAAGCTGTAGCGGATTGAATGTCGCGGCTAGCAGCAGCAATTCTGCATCCAGACAAGGTCCCAGATGGTAACTTGGCTGTCGCGTTCAGCTTGGAGCAAGGGTAATTGATGATACTGTATGATCTGGACTTCATGACTGGCCACTTGTAAACTTTTAGTATTCACCTGTCATCGGCAGATCTAAAAGACAGGGACCACAGTCAACAACTAGTCAGCATGCAGAAACTTTGGCTGCTAACTAAAGGTCAGTATGTTTGCACTTGGTGTTAAAAGTGTTGTTACTGATGGTCTTAGGAATGAATGCAGACCTACCTCTAGACTGGATTCAGATTCTAAACAACACCTCTAACATCAAGGGAGAACATCTTCCCTATGTCCTCATTGTGCGGAAGATTCTAGAGTTGCGAACTGTAGGAAGTCCTTGTACCTTGGCTTGCTTGCTGTCTTCTGCTCATTGGCTAATGGACTAGCTTAGCTTCTTCCAGAACTTGGTCCTCCTCTAATCGATGCGCCGTCCAACGGACTGAAGTCCCTATTGTAGCTCCAAGAAACCGACAGTCAAACTCTCCGTTCCAGAGTTCCAGCAGTAGCATCATCTCGATCGACTGCGAGTCCGTTTGTGAAGGTCGTCGTACCTTAACTTACGCCATGTTTAAAATTCTCAAGAGCTACAGTAGCGGTCACACCGGTTTGGAGAGACCAGGTGGGGGAAGCCAACCCAGCGTTGGAAAACGGACCTGGCCAGCCACGCAAGGAAGGCAGGGAACTGAGAGAAGGAACTCGCACTCTCGCAGTCCGTCTCTCGAGTCTCGAACATAAGTTAAGAGTCGATAAGATCTTAGACTGAACTTCAGTTCCTGCCAATCTGCCGGGACTCAGTCCGTCCATCAAGTTAAGTGCAAGTTTAACCCATAAACATCGCGGCAGCCATTTTCTGGTCGATGAATGAGAGAGAATCCTTTAGTATAGAACATAACAACAATCATTCATCTTCAGAATTTGGTGTGGAAAGAGGAGATCTTCTACAGTAGCTTGACTTCCAATAGATACTTTTGGATTTTGTAATGTAGATGATGTTACACGGTTATGAAAAAGGATTATTTCCAGGGTCACCCTTGCATCCTTTAAGGGTTAAATTGCCACTGGAGGATCAGTAGCACTCAACCAAATATTAGTATGTATGTTAAACACTGTACTCTACAGTACCTCAAATCAATGAATGAGAGGGTGAGACTAATGTAACTAAAGTAGAAGCACCGGTAGTCAATCATTTGAGCAATTTTAGAGCAGATCATGCGCAAGAAGAGGTGGTGGAAATTTTCACTATGTAGGAAGATAGGAAATATGGCCGGGGATTGCAAAATTTTCAGAATTTTAATCCCAAAATTGAAATTAATATGAATTTTGGGAGCCAAAAAGTGCATTTCACTAGTAGCCAAGGTCTAGAGTCTTCCAATTCCAATCATTCAAGGAATACTTTCCCGTTAACTACTTCCTACTTTCTCGGTCACTACTTGGGGACATGTGTCATAACCTTATTATCCCAACCTTGGAAAAGACCAAACGGTTAATTATCTCACTATAAGGAACCCTTGTTTTTTTTTACGTTGGCATCAAACAAGCATGTTTTTTTAAAACACCAATACATAATTGGAATTGGAGCCATGGGATGAAGAATTGAATTGAATGTTCCAAAAAACATATGGATGTCGCAGGCCAAACGAGTTCATGTCATATGCAACATGAATGTTTTTGGAGACACCAAAAAAAACATAGGTGCGTTTTGAACAACATTTAAGAAACAGGGTTTTCTTGTCTGACAGACGGACAACTCAACGGACAAAATTTGTTTGACGTCCAGTAGAAGTAGTAGACCTCCCCGTCCGTCTAGTAGAGTCAATTTTACCCTTTGATTTTTTAGGAAATTACTTTTATTTACCATAACCGATTTGGCAGCCACCTGGAGTCCGCGTGGCATATTTTGAGGGCGCATGCGGGTATGACCTGGAGGGGCGACCGCGGCTAGTGGGCGACCGCGGGTGGGCGACTGTAGATCTTGGGCAACCTCGGGTGGGCGATTGTGGATCTGGGGTGACCGCGGGTGCAAGAAGGGTCCCTTCAGAACCCGCGGTCGCCTCTCTTGAACTCGCAGTCGCCTCAGTTCTACCCGTAGTCGCCCTGCATCGACCCGCAGTCGCCCCTCCAAGGACCCGAGGTCGTCCCACTTGACCCGCATGCGCCCTACTCAGAGCCGCGGTCGCCTCACCTGGACCCGCATGCACCTTCAAACCCAAGGTCGCTCGACTCGTGGTGGCCCTATACAAGCAGTTGCCCCTTTCTTGTTCAACACTTTTCTTCATTTTGGCTTGGTGTCTTGTACCCATTCGTGCCTACATGCATAAGTCCTATTTGTTGAAACTTTAACTTTTTCTACTTTCATCACGTTTCTTGGTACGGTCACGAGGTCTTCATTTCAACAATCATTCACGGACATCGAAGACAACAACAGAATGTCATTTCCTATCTTCGCTGCTGCACGCACTGCAGGTGCAATCAGGAAGGCAACCAGAGACAAGTTTCGGCCGCGCAAGGGCAACATTCACCGAAAGCGATGGCACGTACTAAATAGCGAGAACCACCTCGCTTTTAGAGGCTGGGAAAAGACGAGCATGAGCCTTGGACTATGCAGATGTGCGAAGACTATATTGAATGGTGTCATATTGACAAATTCTTTCCGGCTTGGCGACATCATTATAATCGTCACACCAACAAGGCCAATTTGAAGTACTGTGAAAACAAGGATTTCAAACAAAGGTGTCTTGAATTGTGACAAGCCCTCTATCGGACCCCGACTGTTGAAAGAAATGAGGTGTCTCTTTTCCTTGCGAGAGGCGCATACGTTGAGGTGGAGCTAAAAAAGGAGGTTGATTTGACAACAGTTAAAGAAGGCAAATATTTACAATGGCCAGAAAGTGGTTTAATACCAAGAGGTCTTTTGGCTTTCCCAGAAGGAGGGTTGGGACGTATTTGAAGTGCGTCTAGAGATGTCCAGCCTGTGGAAGTAGACACTGAGGAATCTGAAGAAGATAATGATTCTGATGGTACTCGAATTATAAAGATTGCACGAGTTACTCCTGTAATTGTTGTCCCTTCAGAAGGTCAGACTGTGATGGACGATGGAGCTGGACCATCAGGAGGACGTAGAGCTAGACAACCAGCGAGAGTGTGACGATCCACCACACAAATTGGTCCTAGATTGGCATCGACAACTGTTCCTAACGATGTTTTGCCACCACGAGATGCCAGCACAGTCTTCGACTTCGGACTGGATGATGACACAACCATCGAAGTAGTTGGTGGCGCTCCAGATCCTCAACCTCAAGTGGCCACAGGGGTGAACACTATGACTTTGGCACAAGCTTTGGTTTTACTGAAGACCAAAGACACCATGATTGCCTCACTGCAATGTATTGTGAAGAAATTACAAGATGAAGGCAAACAACAGAAAACTATCATTTTTCGGCAATCTACGGAACTGAAAAGCCTCAGAGAAAAAGAGCACGACGCTTTTACTTTTTCGGATATGGACGATACCTTGATTGACCATGATCCAATGCAATTAGAGAAGGTAATAGGGGACCTTACAAATGATTTCCATCACCCTTCTCCTCCTGCCAAACATGCAAAGCATGGAGCAAACTTTCCAAATGCACGTCTTGGTCCTACTAACATCATGGGAGATAGGTCCAATTCCTTCTGTGACCCCCGGGAGACCCAAGATTCCCTTTCTTTCCCGACGCTTCCAAGCTTCGTAGCCTCAGAAAAGGCATTGGAACTTCAAGCGGAAAACTCGACACTTCAAGGGCGGTTGTCAAAGTTGGCAGCTACATACTACCATTGGAAGGTTGCTTGCATTCTTTCCGTGGATAGATCACAACAAGTTGCTCTGGAGTTGGAGAAAGTATCCAAAAACTTCATTGCAAAGGCTCCAAGACGAGAGAACGGACTCACCTCCTGGCTTTTGTTAGAAGACATGTATCCTAATGATATGCCTATGGTTGGTGATTCTGATGTTATAGATTGGACCCACAATGGTTGGGACCATAAAAACCAAAAGTCCTGCCACTTTGAAGTGAAGCAGCAAACGTTATTGTGGCCAAAGCCTGCACCATTTGTCTTGGACCACACAAAATGCCCTATCTGTCTAGAGCAATTTGGACCTAAAGGAGGATGGGCACTTGGATCTTGCGCCCATGTATACCATCCTCAATGTCTCATCACACAATGTCTGATTAGATGGCGTTGTGTGATTTGTTCAGCACCATTCCATGATCGTCTATATACCATATTCAATTTAATGACTTACATGCCACCTTCTTGGGAACACAGTGGTGACACGACGGCTAAGGCGAAATTTTGGGGCAGAGATTTGCTTTGGAGTTGGCGACAAGTGGAACATGATTTGGAAAAAGGAATTGCTAGCTCGCAATTAAATTGGGAAACTGACCCAGCTGAAATCACTAGAGTTGCACCGAGACTCATGGGAAGCGGCTCACAAAATGAAGGCAGGAGGGCATTTTTCTACCAATGCCTTGGTGGATATTTTGATAACAACTCAAAAACCTTCAAGTGGGGTCCTCATCCGCAAGGTTATCATTGGGATTTGGACGGAAAAAGAATGGCCAACCACGGAAGTGTGTTCATAGAAGATTTGAATTCTATGCAATACCTCGACTCTACATACGGGCCTTATTATCAAAGTCAGGCGCTCGAATATCTACTCGAAGAACACTCCCCACAAACAAGGAAGACCCTCCAAGCTCTGAAAGACTCCAACATGTTGGATCCTATTTTGATGCAGACGGACCCGCTTCACGAACTCGTGGCAAGCGTCAACTTGAGCTTGGGGGGGCATCAAGCAGTCGTTCACATGGTCAAGGAAGTGGTTCACTGAACGAACCAAATCTTGTAGAATAAGCAGTTTTGATGGTTTGTTAGTTCTACATACGGATAGTTGGATATGCATTATCGTAAAAATCTACGTTATGTAAGGCCACTAGTACATGGTCATATGACTATATAGTATGAAGGTATGCAGCTACGCTTGTACTACTCCGTGGTTTAGGGTTATTTGCAGATTTCTCTTCAATGCGGTTATTGTATTTGTGTATTGCAATTTTATATTGCTTTCATTTATCATTACATATAATTTCTATATTACTTTCGCTTCCAAATAATTGGTCAATGCTCATTCATATTGAAAATGGAAAAAATGTTATTCTTTTCAAGTGGATCGTATGCAGTATGAACACCTACAGTTTGAAATGTTTTTTTTTGTCAAAACCACTTGAAATTGCCACCTCTGTTGCGTTCACCCAAGAAACAAAAAATCTTTTATATTAGGATCTAACCATAGCATCTTGTACTTTAGTTCTTTTACCTCATGTGGTAAAAATTTCATAAAGTTCGACTATGTAGATTAGAAGATATTATCATTCTAAGTTGAAGAAGAAAGTGTTCTAGAATAGTGGCCTGCAATTTGAATTATTGAGTAGACTTTGACCGCCAATTTTGAAGTTTCTTAGCACTACAAATGCGCTATGTAAAATTTTTAATGTTGAGGAATTGAGAGCAAAGTCTAGGGAATTTTTTTTTTTTTTTTAAACACTTGATTTGGAATTTTTACAAAATTATTGCATACAAGTAGGTCCAAGTATCCAAGATTCACAAAGACCCGGAATTGTGAACAACTCTTACATGGGATTCCAAGATCCCCCAAAAAATGGTGAGATTAATTTACGAAGACAATTCCACATTTTACAAGACAGAATTTGTGAAGACTTGTTGAAATTGGATTCAAAATCCGAAAAGGACTCCCAATCTCCCATGAACTGTAATTTAAAAAAAAAATGCTTAAAGTGCCCCAAAAACAAAGTTGTCCAGAACATTTTCTAAAATTACTCTAAGTACAACAAAGCCAAGCTTTACATGTAGCCTTAAAAAAGGGTGAGGGCATAATAAAACCAACAATATTTTTATTTATTTTTATTTTTTACCATTTTTTGGACGGTGTCCGCTGAATTCAGTTTCAAGCTTTATGAGGTGTTACTTGTGCTTAGGACATACATCCATTCATCAAGTCAAAAGATTTCTAAAAATTGGAAATATAGTCTATAAATGAACAAATGTACTACATATCTACACCTAGTCAATAGTTACAAACCTCTTATACCTTTTTTTGAAATTGCAATTACTAGTTCCAAAAAATACAAAGAAATATAAGCATATAATTCCATGTCAAAGGAGAAGGGGACAAGAAAAAATCCAATTTATCCCCAAATTAACCAATAGGCCAATATACCACTAATCCACTATTTCTTCTATACAAATTGATGAGACAAGACTATAAACCCCTAAAGGCCCAAAACCTTCTTTTGGACATCCTAGATTTTTTTGGGCAGCTCGCTACGAATAGAATTTTCATTTATTTTCTTTGAAACTTTTATACAAATAAACAATGTGTGGTCGAGGAGTACCTTTAAGGCCCAACAATTTTCATAACTTTGGACAACATGGATAAAAAGTTATTGTATAATATGTAGTTCTTTTTCAAGGGTGGATAGTTTGTTTGGTCAGATCTTTAAAAATCATTTCTTTAAAAACTGAAATTAGAAACTGGTTCTCTTGATCTATATATGCGGTTTTCAGTCTTGAATTATTTCATTTTGATGAATGGGATGAAAGTTATGAAGACTTCTAGTTTGCGTGTAGTTATGGATAACTATTCATTCTCTACTCTAAAATAAACTTTGAATTTGTTTATCTAGTTTAATTTTCAACATTTCAAAAAAAGAAAAAATCCATAAGGTATATATTGTTTATTACAGCATTGCAACCATGGGAATTAGCATTTTCCAGTTTCATAAATAATTTATTAACAATTTACTGTTTTGAATCATTTTCTTTGTCTTTCTACTTACTATTTTTTTAATACATGTTTATTATTCCAAATGATTTGAAAATTTTCAAGCATGTAGCCAATTTGCCTTCAAGAATGAATCCAAAGAAGCAGCACCATTTAGGACATATTTCCATATAAATATGACCTTGTGAAGTGTAGTTGCTTGGATTTTCATAGGGACCAAAAGTGTTTTTTTGTCAATTCAAACATTAATATCTTGCAATGTACATGTTGAAAAATTCTGAATTTTTTTCCACATTTTTTCAAATAAGTGTATTATAAGATCCTATGGTTAAATGTGTCTAAAAAAGTTTTAGGCTCCAAACTTTGGTACTTGTACTAGAAATGGCAATTCTACAGCATTACTGGTGAAAACATGGTTTGGCCATTGGGCCTTTAGGAGTTAACCCTTAAAGTCCTAAGGCTATTTCCTTGTCAAACACCACTCAGAACTGCCATTTTTGCTGTGTTTATTCAAGAATCCCAAAAAATCATTTTTTAAATAACTAACCATACGATCTTGTACTTCACTTGTCAAAGATCATGTGGTAAAAATTTCATGAAGTTTGACGGTATATATTGGAAGATATTAGCATTTAAAGAAATGAAAATAAAAATTGAATACTAGCCTGCAATTTCAGATAACTTTGATTGGCATTGGTGGAAAGACTTTGCACTATAGACTTTGCATTAAAAATTTCTTCTATTGAAGATGTCTGTTGAAAGTCTATGAAAAAAATTCCAAAATACACTTGATTTTCATTCTTTCAAAACTTGTTAAGTAGAAGTAGGTCCAATATTGAATAAAATCCTAAGTCATTAATAGCTCTTAGATGCGATTGACATATAATAATCCCAGTGGTGACATTGTTTTAGCAAGCTAGCGCAACATTTTTTTTTTTAAATTGTGAAAACTTATGAAAATTGCATTCAAAAATGAACCCGACAAGTTATTTTTTTCAAGAAGATGCTCTAAGAGCCCAAAAACTAAGATTGTCCATAACTTCCCTATAATATATCAAAATGGAATGAATCAAAGCTTCACATGTAGACAAAAATTTCTTATTTTAGAGAAAATAAAATAAAAAAAATAGACTTTCTGCAAAATTATTTGTGCTACCCGAGTTACCGAGTACACGCCAAGTCCAGTTTGAGGATTTTTGTAGTACAACTTTTGCTACCAAGTTCCAATTGAAATAAAAATTATATTTCCACAAAGCTAATCAATTTTTCTATCTTATGGAAAAGTTCCAAAAAGTTTCGGGTTTAAAAATTGAGGTCATAGATACCTACCCTAAATCTGCCTTGTCCCCAAGGGGACAATATTACAATAGAACTTTAAAGGTTCAAAGCTTGAACCATGTGCACTGTAGTCTGTACATTGCCATTGAAACATTGTACTCATTTGTTTACTTGACATACACAAGACAAGAGTACATTACATCAAAGAAAATTGTTTTCCCGCAATGTTTTTTCCAATTGTAATCCTGATTAATTGTGACTTATTCATCTAATGATGAAGTCACTCACCTCGGCTCAGGCATCCTAGGCTCAGGCTGCATTTTTTCTTCATCATAATCATCTTCTTTCCCAAAGGTATGGAAAGCCCACTTCTTCCACGTTGTATAGTACTCACACTCAGCAGCCAATTTACGCTCCTCATCTTTCATACTTGCCAATTGTTTTTCATGGAACTTCACCAGCTCCCGACGCGTTTGTAATTCTCCATTCTTCTCTCCATACGTAGGGTCCGTTTGTGAGGCATGTTGCACAGCAATATCGAGATATTCTATTTCTTTTTCTTTTATTTCAAGATTCATGGCTCGCCTTTTCTGCTCTACCACCTGATGTCTACGTTGAAGGGTTTCAAGTTTTGACTCCCATACCATATGCTCATCCATTACGTAGGCCTTTCCGCTTGTATATTTCTTCAAGTACAAATCGCGGTTGGTCTTGAAGGCATCAAAATCTTTATCATTCTCTTCAATGGCCTTAGTTATAGACTTCAACTTCAGCTTCAAATCATCCACAAAGCCATGATTAGCCTCATCCTCCTTCAAACTCTTCAATTCTTCTTTCTTGGCTTTCAAAGTCAACTTCGCGCTTTGTACTTTTGCAATAAAGATGTCTTCATCATCCTCGGAATCACTTCTACCACCGCTTTGCTCTTCCTCTTCAGTTGTCATAGGATCCTCAACACCTTTCTCCTTCTGATTAGCTCTCCCCAAGAATGCCTTCCCCTCTTTCTCTTCAATTATTATAGGGTCCTCAATCCTTTTCCCCTTTTGATATGTTCTTTCCAAGAATGCCTTCCCCGCTTCCTCCATAGAAATATCTTCATCTTCACTCACAAAAGAATACCCGTCATATTCATGAGTATGCTCATCATCGCTTGAAGTAGCCGACCACACTACCTGTTCATCGGGAACAATTGACTTCCCAAGCTTCATGGGTCGCAGAAAAGTTTGCCAATTGTTGGATAATTCTATCTCAAATAATTTGGCTTTCTCCGGACAGATACGAACAGGAAGCTCCTTTAGAGTTGTCTAGTCCACCTCCTTCTTCAATATCAGTTTTGTATACACCATTTGGGCTAGAAAGAAACTGAAATCATCGTTGCGATACGTCTTGTTCTCCAAGTACAAAGTAAACCATACCTCATAGCATCTGTGCTTGAAGGCTATATTCGTGTAGTATGCAAGATTTGCCTTGTTGGTATTCAGATGTTTACGATGACGGTACCATGGAAACAACTTAGAGATGTGGCACCAATCCACATATTTTTTAACCGTTGCATAATTCCAAGGTTCAGGTTTGGTTCTCCAACCCTTGAATGCCTTGATCTTGGGATTAGTCAAGATTGCCACACGCTTTTTGTGCTTCTTCCCGGCTCGTGGTCAATTCTTGTCGTGAATCTCCTTTCTCTGCTTCGTAGTAAGGGTTTCAAGGCTACGAAGGAGCAATGGTGGTGGCTCGTTGTCCATGGTTTAGGACCTAGTGCTAGGGTGCTGAAAATTAGACTACCGATACTAATATACCCTGAGTCTATGTCGATTACAAGAAGGAGCCGCCCTTACTATACCCAAGTCAAACTACAAATAAATTGTACTTCACATTTACAAAAATGCAATCTTTCACATTCACAATGGCAATCAAGTTTGGAAATGTGTCGGGAAGTGAGTGTCCAAATAAGACCATAGAGAAAATTGAGGTGCAAAAGGATATAATATCCCCTTACAAACTCAAGCCCAACTCATGTCCATGCAATTAGCCACTAGGTGGTTGACAGACAATGCGCAGAGGAGGAAGTGGTAACTTACAGTCCAGGCGACTTCCTTTAGTACCCGAAGTCGCTTTGGGGTGCGTGCAGGTCACGAAATTGGGGCAACCATGCGTTTTGGGGCGACCTCGGGTGTTGGTGCGAGCGCAAATTTGGGACGACCTCGGGTGTTGTGGGCTGGGGCTATTCAAACAAAACAGTTCTCAAGTTCTGGGGGCGACCGTGGGTCCAGGGGCGACCACGGGTCCAAGGGCAACCGCAGGTCCTGGGATAAACACACGTAGGCACAAAAATCTTAAATGCCTGAGGGACCAAAATATGGTGTAACACCCTTTTAAAAAAAATGTGGGGATTGCATGAGTTCTTGCCTTTATGTTAATGCACCCTTAAAATAACTAAATACATTGGGGAGTGCACGATTTGGTGGACCATTCGTTAACCCCTAAAGGTCCGAGGCCCTTTTTCTGCCAAAAAACATTCAAAACTGTCATTTCTATAGCAAAAAGTAAAAAAATTTGAAAAATGTTTTTTTTTCACATCTAACCGTAGGATCTTACACCTAATTAGTATAAGAGTGTGTGGAAAAAAATTCAGAATTTTTGACCGCACGGATTGCAAGATATATGCCTTTAAAGTGAAAAAAACAAGATTTTCAGCACATTGCGGAACTAGATTTTTTGACTTTGAACATTTTTAACTTAAAATTTTTGCACTATAGAGTTTTGAGCTTTAAATCTTTCTAGTGGAGAATTGAGTTGAGAGTCTAGGAAAAAAAAAAAAAAAAAAAAAGCTTAATTTCCATTCTTTAAAAATTGTTAATTAGAGGTAGATACAAGATAGAGGGAAAATCTAAAATATTCATATACTTTAGATGGAATTAAAATGCACTAATTCAAATGGTCAGATTGTTCTAGCAAGTAAACCTAACCCTTCCAAAAAAAAAAATGAAAAATTTGAAAAATTGCATTCAGAAATGCATCCTAGAAGTTATTTTTTTCAAGAAGATGCTCTAATTGCCCAAAAATCAAGAATGTCCATAACTTTCTCATAACAAATCCAAATGAAATGAATAAAAGCTTTCCAGATATGCAAAAATATAATCTATGAGAAAAAAAACATTAAAAAAATAAAATTCAAATTTTTGTCCATTTTTTTTTGGCTGCTTGGGCTGCCCACCGTCCCTTGTTTTGAGCTTATTTAGTCATAACTTTTGTTCCCGGGCACCAAATGTGAAAAAAATTGTATTCCCACGAAGCTAATCAGATTTTCTACCTCCAAAAAAAGTTTCAAAAAATCAAGAGAAAATTTCAGCCCATACCTACCCAAAAACGCATTTGTCCCCCGAAGGGATAATGGTCCTTTAGGGGTTAATGCACCCTTTAAATTTAAAAAAAAATAGGGAGTGCATGATTCAATGGCCCTTTGTTCTTTTCATAACTTTGAAGCTAATTAAAACCTAAATATTTTTCTATTTTATAAAAATAAATATTTTTGAAAGATTTTTCGTGAAGTTTAGTTTCATCATCAAACATCCGATCTTCCAAATAAATGATAGTGATTCTTCTATTCCAGGTTTTGTGCAAGGGTATACATTGCAATCTTGACTTCGTGTAGAGTTCAGAGCTCTTGTAAATGAGCCTCAAATACAGTAGGACAGTAGGATTTGAAGAAAAAATCACATTCAAAATTCATTTAAAAAAATTGTAGAGTACATTTTCAGAAGCCATAAAGTGATTAAAGGAATTCATATTAGGCTGCTAAACTTCATATCCTTTGGGTCACCAACTTTTTAGATTTGACTTGTTAAAAGTGAATTTAAATTTTTTCATAGGTTTAACACCCTCATGGTCAATCGCTATAATCTTCCAATTTATAAGTGATATTATCCCGTTTTCTCTTCCTATGTGATCTCTAATATGTCTAGTTTGAATTTGCATGGTTACAATTTAAAAATAGTTGATCAGACTTATCAAAATGTTGGCTTCTAGTTCAATATAAAGCAAATTTAGAGAGGCTCAAAATAGGCCTTTGGCATTTAGGGGCTAAACCTTAGAACCGTCGGTCCAAGGTAGCACGGGTCTACAGCGACCGTGGGTCGTAGGCCTACCGTGTTTCACTTCACATGCTAAAGACTACTTCTAATTAGACTAAAAACACATATAGTATTTGTAGAATTATTGGGATATTCTGAGGTTGTGCAATTGTGCAAGAGCTTTGTGAATATATAATTTTTATTTCAACCAGTGCCCCAAAGCAAAAGTTGTAGTACAACAAGAAAAATCAGAGTTTGGCTAGCAACAAAAGGAAAATCACATAAAGTCGAAATAAATTAAAAAAACAAAAATTCTTGAAAAACAATATTTTTGTTTACATGTGAAGCTTTGATTCATTCTATTTGGACTAGTTCTGAGAAAGTTATAGACAATCATATTTTCTTGGGCAATCTAAGCATCTTCTTGAAAAAATAATTTATAGAACTCGTTTTTTAATGCAATTGAATAATTTTTTCAAAATAATTGTAAGATAGGATTTAGTTTGCATGTTACAACAATCTAACCATTGGGATTATTGACTTATTGTATTTGGATTCCTTCTTGAAGCTATTTACAATGTACTGTTCCCTTCAATCTTGAACGTACTGTTATTTTAAAAAAATTTAATGAGAAAAAATAAGTGTTTTTTTCCTAATATTTTTTTCCTAGATTCTCAACTTAACTACTCAACATAAAATACTAGGAACACATCATCTTTAATGCAAAAAATATAAGTTTAGAAGATTCAAAGCTAAATATTCTAGTTGAAAAAGGTGCCAAAAAACTTTTTTTTACACTTCCAATGCAAATATCTTGCAATGTATGCGGTGAAAGTTTTTGAAATTTCTTCTACACATTCTTGTACTAGTGTAGTATAAGATCCTATGATTAGATATGCAAAAAGGAATAATTTCTAAATTTTTTTTTGCTTTGCAATAGAAATGGCACTTTCCATTGTCTTTTCATGGAAGAAATGCCTTGGTCCTTTACGGGTAAAAAATTTAATCCACATTTTCAAAATTGAACTTAGTTTAAAGATTCCACTACTCACAGTGATGCCAAAAGTTTTTGGCAACCCTCAGAAGCACTCTCAAAAATTATAAAATTAGAATTATGAACACTGAATTTTGGACATGTTATAATACAAAAGGGGTTCTGCCCTCATATGTAATTTCACTTAAAACGGACTATATTCAGATAATTTATTATTTGCCAGAATTTTCAATGGAAAAAATAATTGGGGGGAGGTGCAAAGTCATGCACATTACTTTCTACTTTTGCAAAAATTGTACTTTGTATTAAAATATGTTTATATAATTACAAGGATATATCAAAAAACTTGGCACTCAACTATGCCAACATTTATAGTCCTACTACTCTACTACAAGTTGTACCAACCTATGCTACTACACAACAGAGTTGCGGAAAACAAATTCGGGGGCTTCATGAACCATGGTTTGCCCATGAGCGAGTCCACCACTTGGGAACATGTTTCTCTTTTATCCACTTGTGCATGAAAAAGCTCCCGTACCTTCATTGCAAAGTACCTTAAACCATCTTGATGGGGGAATAGGTCTTGATCTACTTCAACAATGTTCTGAATCTTCATTGCTTGGCACAATTTCCCAATAGAAAATGAGTCTGATTTGACTGTATATTGGTATTGAGGTCAAACCTTTTCAAGACTTGTTGCTGAATTTTGTGGCCCATACTGATAGAACAACTCTGGAGCCACCCACCATTTCCTCGACATCAACTCATGCCTTTCAATCTCAGTTTGATAACCGTAATGCGAAAGGGCTCCTTCCTTAATACAACTTGCAATTCCCCAATCACAAATCCCGATGTTGATAACCTCGTCTGAATATCCGGGATAGTGGATCAAAATATTCATGGGGGACAAGTCATTGTGTAGCACCCCTGAATTGTGCACGAGACTCATCACATAAACTAGGGCCCATGCCAACTTGGCCCTGTGCCTTTGATACAGAGTAATTTCTTTCTTCTGGTCATCTCGAAGTTCCTTGACCAACTTAATTTCATGCCACTTTGTATGTGCCACCACCTTGTCATTGAGCCCAATTAATTTGCGCAAATGACCTCCATTCCACCACAACGTGTATGCCTCCATTGTATCAGCATGGATAGCCAAAAATTTGATGATGGCCGGGTGATTTAAAGAACACACTAAGGCCTCTGTAGACCGTTGTCGTGTTGCAAATGCAGACATTATGTAGATTATGTATATATATATATATATATATATATGATTTAGATAAATTTTAATATTTGTTGCATTATAAAGAAGTTGACATCATTTGAGGTGGCTTCATCTCATTCGATATTCTTCTTTGTGTTTTATTTAGATTATACTATGTCGAACTAGAGGGTTTTTTTCTGAGTCTCAAGAAATTGGGGTTTTAGTTTTTTTTACCTCTACTAGATATATGTGGATTTTAATTCTTTATTCCGTAAATAGAGTGGATAAAGTGAAGTTAGAGATAAGATAAGGTGGAGATAGAATAGAAAGGTAAAAGATAAAGGGATAGAGTGAAGTTAGAGATAAGATAAGGTGGAGATAGAATAGAAAGGTAAAAGATAAAGGGATAGAGTGAAGTTAGAGATAAGATAAGGTGGAGATAGAATGGAAAAGTAAAAGATAAAGAGGTAGAGTGAAGTTAGAGTGGAGATAAAGTGGAGATAGGTGGTAAAAAGGCGATTACTTTTCATCTTCTCTCCTGTTGTGAGAGAAGAGGGAAGACCAATTGTTTTGGGAAGGAGAGAGATATAGAGTATTGGTGTGTTGTGTGTGTGGAGAGGAAGTTTGGTGTGTGGGTTGTTGGGTATTTTTTTTGTTTTTGGAAGCTGATTTTTGGGTTGATGTAGCTCATGGAGCATGAATTATTATTAAATGAGACTTTGAGAGTAAATTCTTGATACTTATAGCTCTTCAAATTGTCCTTGCAAGTTGAATTTGGAGTTGTGAGTCAAAAGTTATTAAGGTTTTAAGTTGTGAATATCCAAGGCCTTCCATTGAGTGGGCAGAGATTTCAAACAAGCCATAACTTTTGAACTCTTTGTTTGTTTATCTTGAAACTTATAGGGTGTATAGATCTCATTTATAACTTTCTAAAAAGTCATCTTACATGTGATTTGGAGTTTGAAACAAGAAATTATGATGTGCTGAAGTTTGGAGCGGAGATTGAAATAGGAGGAAGAAGGCCGAGACTTCATCGGCTATAACTCTGGGTTAGTTCTTTTGTCAATAATGAAACCTTAGGAGAAGTTAGATCATAAGCTCACCTCTTTATATTGAGTTTATTTATGTGATTTGAACTTAAGAAGCAAAAATTATTGAGATTGAAGGAATAGTGGTTAAATGTTAAGAGAGAAGAGGACCTCTACTTTGTTCTTTAATAGCTTTTGGCTAGTAGTTTGGAGTGAATTGAAATTTGTTGAGTAGTTGGTTTATGCTATTAGTTTTTTAGAATGTTAAGACACTTAGCTATTGAGATTGTGAAGCATCTATGACACTAGTTAGAAGGCAGCGACTATTTTAGAAAAGTTTCTTTTGAAACTTGTTGGGGTTTCTTCAAGTTGTGGAGCAAAGGAAGACTTCAAGACTCAAGACTTTAAAGATTTGAAGAAGCTTTGAGGGTCTTCAATGTATTGTGGCTTGTGGCTCGTTTTCATTTTTGTTATTCCTAGCCGGTTTTGGAGGCTAGTTGAAAATTCAATTTCTGCATTGTAAACCTGTTGCGAGCCATGGTTATCCAGTAAGCGCTCCATTTTGTGTTTGTGGCGACAAAGTGGGGTTAATGGCCCACATAGTCGATCTTATATGTTGTTCCCATTGATGAAAGGCGCTTCCTTGTCATCGTGGGTTTGAAATTTAGGAGCCCGTCATCCGGACGGTCACTCGTGTTGGCCGTCCCGTTTTACCCGTCCGAAGACTTGTTTCTTATTACACACCTTTACCCTTGGCCCTTAGAACCAACACAGGATAGGTCAACGGGATGAAGAATCAAGATTGAATATTGAAGATTGAAGATTGAAGATTCGACAATTCGATTGACCTCCATAGCAAACTATTCCCAGTTGCAGCCAGATACCCTGTGTATTTCCAAAGCGCGCTCCTCTCAACACGACACCGTTCCACCCTCGCAGCACCCAAGTTTTGGGCCTTGGACACTTTCCAGCAAATTGTACAGTCGGTGGGATGGTATTCATTCCTTCAAAACATACCTTGCGCACCTTTCCATACCCACCTTGATTGTCATATCCAGTGAGGGGAACTACCTTCACTGTAGAGTAGATCCACAAGACACATGATCCACCATCTTGAGAGAATGCAGCCTTCAAAGCATTTGTTTGCCACCCATACCCTCTCGATTCACCTTTTGAAATTTTTTTTGCTGCTGTTTGCCACCACTCCATCAGCTTGCGAAACTCCTTGGACTCATCACTTTCAACATATTCAGGCACTATAGGGCGCAATTCTCCCATCAATTTTTTGGTGTTGAATATACATGCTTGAATACAATTATCAATCCATTTCTGGAATTGATCAAAGTATGTCAAATTCACGTCACCATAATCGGTGGAGTCTCTGCACTTCTTTGTAATTAGGGTCTCCAAATCCCTCTTCAATGCATCAATGCCTGGCCCTTTATTCCTCAAGTACTTGCTCTCCAAAGTTTGTACAGTTTGGCCCTCATACCAATCTAAGCACATCTGATACGCGAAGTTTGAATAACGAGATGGAGGGTAGGTTGGATCTTTCTCGTGGGCTGTCTTTGGCTTTTTTGGCTTAGAAGAACTGGGCCCTCACGTTGATGCACTTGTAGATATTTCCACCTGGAACCTTGCCGGATCATCAAGATCTCTATCCCAAATGGACTTCCCCAGAGTAGCCATGGTTGCCGCTATCGAGAACTTCAGAAGAAAAATTTGCAAAGGGTCCCCCCTACAAATTCACACCTTGGCCCACGAGCACGCATGCAGCCACTTCAAGGTGGATGAAAGCCGATGCGCAAGGCCAAGAGTGGCGACCTCAGATGGGGGGGGGCCTTCTTAAGTACCCGTGGTCGCCCTGGGGCGCGTGCAGGTCAAGTCGCACTCCTAGGGGCGACTGTGGGTCCGATGGGGCGACCGCAGGTCTTAGGGCGAGTGCAGGTCCGACAGGACGACCGCGGGTAGGCATGGAATGGGCTTCTAAATTGAAACCATCTAGACCCGCGGTCGCCCTAGACTCGCTGTCGCCCCTTATGGCAAGAAGAATTGGACAAGCCTAAGCCTCGTTCTCCCTTGTGGACCCGCGGTCGCCCCTGACCTACACTCGCCCCATACTCGCGGTCGCCTTGAAGGCAAGAAAAATTGGACAAGCTTAAGCCTTGTTCTCCCTTCTGGACCCGCGGTCGCCCCTGACCTACACTCGCCCCAGACCCGCGGTCGCCTCAAATGGCAAGGGAGAGAGTAAGGTAAGATCTCCATGAACTCAAATTGGATCTTACATTTATGGAATGTGATGTCCATTATATCTCTAATGTCAGTGAAGACCTAGGTAGTATTCTGTCAACAATCTATTATTACTTTGTATAGTTAAAGGTCTTTGTAAAACCTATACTGAACCTTTATAATGTATCCTATAATGTAATTTAATGGAAAAAGTTTTGTTCCATATGTTTTTGGAGGATGAATCCTTTATATATTTAAATTTTGGATTGTATTATATCTCTAGTTCTTAATGTATTTCTCGTCAATGTCACTTTCCCTATAATTCTATAAAGGTAAACTATTCAAATATTTCACCAATAACCCAATATCAGAAAACATGTCAAATTCAATGGAAAAGTTTAATTTCCTCAAAAGTAATACTTAAGAAGAAATGGAGTTGGGTTGGAAGATGTTTGATTTAAAACTCCAATGAATTAAAGGGGTGCCACCTTGAATGTATTTTCCTCCCTTTCTAATATATTTTCTCTTCACTTTCAAAAAATGAACTCTTCACTTGTTACATGAATGAATTGGTTTTCCAAATAGAATTACAATTCTCCAGTAAATGCCCAAAGGCTGTTTGAAGCCTCTATAACTTTGCCCTAATCTATGGAGAAAGTCAACATTTTGAGAAGTTTTATCATATTTTTTTGGATATCCGTACGTATGTAACCCTTCAAAGTTCAAATTAAACACGTAGAGATCACAAAGGAAGCCTAAACACGACAATATCACTTGTAAGTTTGAAGTTTATAATGTTTGAGCATAACTGAGTTCAAACTATGAAAAAAAATTCAATTCACTTTTCACAAGTAAAACATCAAATTGAAGGTCAGGACTCCAAAAAAATATGAGGATTAAAGGCCTATCATGAAAAAACCCAATCAATCTGTGGCTTCTTAACCCGTAAATGCCCAAGGCCTATTTGGAGCCTCTAGGAATTTGTTCTAAATTTAACAAAAGGCCCACATTTTGATAAACTGTATCAATCTATTTTAAATTGTAGCCGTAGAAATTCAAACTAGACATATTAGGATTACATAGGAAGAAGAAACACAACAATATCACTTATAAGTTGAAATATTATAACATTTGACCATGACTGTATCGAAATTGTGAAAAAATTTCCATTCAATTTTCATAACTAAAACCTAAAAAAATGATGACCCAAAAAATATGAGGTTTAAATGCCTAACATGAATAACTCCAATAAATTTATGGCTAGTCAAAATCTATTCTACAAGGGTTTTAAATGAGTTTTGAATGTGATTTTTTCCTCAACTCTTCTTGTATTTGAGGCTCATTTCTAAGAACTCTCAACACTATGGAAAGTCAAGATTGCAATTTATACCCTTGCACAAAACCTTGTATAGAAAAATGACTATAATTCGTTATGAAGATTGGATTTTTGATACTAAAACTAGACTTCATGAATAACTTTCCAAAAATACAACCTACTAGAAATAGCAACTTGGTGAGTTTTTATTTAACCCCTAAAGTCCCAAGGCCATTTTTCTGTCAAAAATCATTCAAAACTGCTACTTTTGTTGCATTCATCTAAAAGATCAGAAAAAAAAAAAAAAAATTAGAAACTAACCGTAGGATATTGTACTACACTTTTTACATATCATGTAGTAAAAATTTTGTGATGTTTGACCGTACGGATTGAAAGATATCAATATTCAAAGTGAAAGAAAAAGTTTTTTTCAAGAAGATGCTCTAATTGCTTGAAAAACAAGATTGTCCATAACTTTCTCATAAAAAATCCAAATGAAATGAATCAAAGCTTCCTAAGTAGGCAAAAATATAATCTATAAGGAAAAAAAATTAGAAAAATTAAATTATATTTTCTGCAAAATTTTTTTGCTGCCCCCTCTCCCTTGTTTTGAGCTTATTTGGGCATAACTTTTGCTCCCGGGCACTGATTGAAATAAAAGTTACATTCCCCCAAAGCTAATAAGTTTTTCTGTCTTATGGAAAAGTTTCAGAAAGTTTCAATAAAATTGAGCTCAGAGGAACCTGCCCAAAATCCATTTTGTCCCCCGTAGGGACAATGGGACTTTAGGGGTTAACTTGAAAGTTTTGCAAACACTAGAATTAGGGGTTAAAATGTATTCTACAATTTGTTTAAATGATCTCTAAATGTGATTTTTTCCTTCAGGTCCTAGTGTATTTGAGGGTCATTTACAAGAGCGCCCAGTAGTACGTGAAGTCAAGAATGTAATGGGTACCCTTGCACAAAAACAAAAATAGAAAAATCACTATCATTTATTTTCAAAATTGGACTTATGATATTGAAACTAGAGTTTTTGAATAATCTTTCCAAAAATATAAATATACTAAAAGTTTAAACTTGGTTACGTTTTACTTAACTTCAAAGTATGGCAAACACCAGATTTTGGTGCCTTGGGCAATTAAGGGCTGGTTGTATAGTTTTTGGGGGGAGATTTGGAAAGTTTGAATTCAAATGGATTCCCTCCTATGTACATGGTGGGATTGGTCATATTTCTTGACTCGCGGTCGCCCTATCCTAACCCGCGGTCGCCCCTCCCTAACCCGCAGTCGCTCAAGACCCACGGTCGCCCTTACCCGCACACGCGCCTAAGACCCGCGGTCGCCCTAACCCTTGCACTCGCCCAAAGCGATTTCGGATAATATAAGCAGTTTTACCTATTTTCCTCATCATTTCTAGCACTGCGCTTTGTCTTCCATCCGCCTTGCAGCGTCTGGATGCGTGCTCGTGTGCTAGAAATTTGGGTCTTCACCCTTTACACCACCGTCTAGGTACCCACACGCAGTGTAGACGTTTAGATTATTCTGTAAAATACGCTTGTTTGCATATTGTGAATGCACAAGTGTTGATGTAATTGCTGAAATTGCATTTAGGGCACGTGTGAACATAATAAAGAGTTGCAGATACACCTTTCGCATAGTGTAGCTCTTTATTAGATTTCAACGAACTTCATTTCCACCGTAATCTTCCGTGATGGCCTCTCCAAAAGTGAAGAAGACAAAGAAGAAAGGGGATCGCCACGACAGAAATCGACGAGTCCTACTTGACCCTGGGAGCAAGGCATTTCACGGATGGCGCGCTATGGAAGGAGATTGGACCTTGCCAGTGTGCAAGACATTTGTGGGATGGTGCCACATCGACAAACTTTTTCCTTACTATCGGCACAAGATTCATTTGAATCAAAACCTTGCAAATCTTCATTATTGCAAGGATGATGCATTTGTACAACGATGTATCGAAGTGCACCGATGGTTGTACAGAACGGACAAAATAATACGGAGCGAAGTTTCATTGGGCATTTGCCAAATGGTATATGCAGAATTGGTGTTGGAACGAACGGTGGATTGGCGTAGCATGAAGGCATCAAAGAAGCTGGTCATACCAACTACCAAAGACATTCCGAGGGCACCCCTTTCAATTAATCCACGAGATGGATTGGGGCCTAAGAAGCACATTGTAGAAGGAGCGGCAGATGAAGACTACGTTTGGTCAAGCTTTGACAACTCGATGGAGGAAGATACTCTGGATCCCATTTCTCCAATGGAAGAAACAACATTGGACGAAAATACAACATTGGTAGTATTTGAAGGAGAGAATGTAAGAGGGGACGTTCCCATGGACGTGGAACCTCTTGCAACGGTGGAACCAATGCATGTCTCTCATCTCTTAACTCATGAAGCGGAGCAACATGTGGAAGCACGCTTGAGAGAAATGGCTCAGGATGATTTCCATTTCGAGATTGAACCGGAGCCCACTCCGCTCTTAATGTTAAAGTGGCATGAGGATGAAATTGATGATTGGATTCCAGAGGTAGTCCCCATGGAAAACCAGATAATTGGTATACAATGAGCCTAGCAAGAAATCAATGAAGGAAAAGTACAAGGCGCAATTGAAGGATATTCTTGCTCAAATAGAAGAAAAAAATATGGAGTGTCAAATTCTACTGGACAAAACCACAAAAGATATTGAGACTGACGACATGCACAGTTTACAAGAACTAATAGGTGCTGGCCTCACTTGTTTAGCTGTTCAACAACAAGAGATGGCCAGGTTGGAAGAATTCTATCTAACATTCAATAAAGGGCAAGATGGAGGATCAAGTTCCAATCCAAACAAGTCAGAAAGAACTACACAAAATAATGGAAAAGTGTAGGATGGAAGAGATTCGGGGCAATGACGAAAGGCAAAGTTTGGAGGTAGCTCAATCTAGGTTGAATCACCTCCATTCTATGAAAGATAAAGCCCCCCTTGCTAGGACTTTGGAGTTTAATGTGGTGTGTGTGGATGGGCAACAACAGACGTCTCCATCAGAATTTGCTGAATTGAAAGAAATGTGGGATTCTTTGAAGATGTTGGAAGCGGAATATGAAAAGAGCATTAAATGGAAGAAGCAATACATTTCATTTTACAAAATGTTCAAGCCTTTTTTGATCAAGAACAAGAGGATGGTTCCGAATTCTTTCAAACAATGGCAAGTTGAGGAAGAACAGGTCTTGAAGGAGATAGCCCGTGCAAGAGCAGGTCTTCAAGGAGAAGGCAGCAAAAGAGCACATGAATGATCAATGAAGAAAGTGGCAGATAAAGTCTACAAACTCTACACGGATGTTGCTTGATTAGGGTGGTAGATTTTTGTATGACTATGTTATTTCTAAACGTGTATATATATATAATTTTGGTATGAATTTTGGACATTCTTTTGACCAAAAGTATGTCAAATTTGTGTTGATCTTTCATAAATAAAAATGTATTTTCTTGTAAATGATGTCATTACTGTATTCATGAATTTCTGTCAATTTATTTATATGATATTATGAGTAATATAGAGCCCACGGAAGTCCTTCAATATATGAATAAGTATTTGAAAGCCCTAAATACAATCATTAGATTAAAAACATGCGAAGGCCCTTCCATATTTGAACGGATTTAATGTATTTGCAAAGATATTATTTTATGGCATTCATAGTGATGTATGAAAGGTGGTGTGCAATTAGCCCAAACTATAGGACATTAGAATTTAGAAATGCATTTTGAGAAGCCACAGATTTATAGAAGTGTCCATCCAATGCCCTGTAACTTGAACCCCTAAAGGTTTGTAACTATGTTTTCATCAAAATTGCTCCGAAATTGTCATTTCTAGTACAAGTACTAAATTTTGGGAAAAAAACATTTTTGGACACATATAACCGTAGGATATCGTAGTAAAATGATTTGAAAAGATGTACAAATAATTTCAAAAGTTTCCACCATGTAAATTGCAATATAATTGCGTTCGAATTGACTAAAATCTTTTTTTTGTCCCTACGAGAAATCGTGCAACTACGCTTCCTAGGATCACATTTGAATGAAGAAATGTCCAAAATGGTGGTAACTTTTTAGATTCATTCTTGAAGGCAAGTTGGCTACATGCTTGAAAAATTTAAGATCATTTCGAATTGTACATCATCTAGGAAAAAATTAGTAAGTAGCCAGCAGTAGAGAATGATTCAAAATACTAAATTGTAAGGAATTCTATTATGGAATGGAAAAATGCCAATCCCAACAGTTATAATGTAAAAATAAATAATCTACACCTAATGATTCTATTTTTTTTTTAAATATAGAAAATTGAGTGAAATAAATGACTTCACCTTTTTTTTAAGTAGGGATTCTATAACTACCCTCTAACTAGGAATCTTCATAAGTTTTGGCTCATTGATCAATATGGAATGATTCAAAGCTTTTTGCGTACATATAAATCTTAAGAATCTATTTCAAATTTTTATTTTTAAAGAAAGTGGTTTTTAAATAATCATTTTTTGCTAACCGAGGCTTGGGTTGCCCAAAGATCAAATAAAACTAAATATCATGCAATAACTTTTTACCCTTGTTTTCAAATGTTATGATAATTGTTGGGCCTTAAAACTACTCCTCGGATACATTTTGTGTTCAAATTTTGAAGAGGAAAAAAAAAATTCCATTTGTAGTGAGCGGCCCAAAATCGCTATGTTGCAAAAAAAAAATGTTTGGTCCTTTAGGGGTTAACCACGAAATGTCCGAGGCACCCAGAAGTGGTGTCAAGGGTATTTTGAAGTTAAATACAATCCAACTAGGTTTCTATTTTTAGCATTATATATTTTTTGAGATTTCTTTGTAAAGTTCAGTTGTAGCATCCTAAACCTGATTGAAAAAATGAGTGACTATGGTATATGTATTCAAGATTTTGTGCGAGTATTCCCAGTGCAAGCTTAATTGCCCGTACAATAGTAGGCTCTTGAAAATGAGCCTCAAATACACAAGGTCTTTGAAAAAAATTTACACTAGGAATCTATTTCAAAATTTGTTGGGAAGATTTTGGAAAATTGTAAATTGATTGGGGTTACCCGTACTAGACCATAAAACCTCTAATTGTTGGGTGACGAACTTCAAAGACTTGACATCAAAAAAGTAGATCAAAATATTTTTACTGTTTTAATACCCTCATGTTCAAA
This sequence comes from Neckera pumila, assembly GCA_963969595.1. Taxonomy (NCBI): domain Eukaryota; kingdom Viridiplantae; phylum Streptophyta; class Bryopsida; order Hypnales; family Neckeraceae; genus Neckera; species Neckera pumila. Next base: position 3,815,033 of record OZ018415.1, on the reverse strand, counting down.
TATTTTAATCTTTCAATTTCTAAGGAATATTCTTGTGTTTTCTTTTCTTATGTGATCTCTAATATGTCTGCAAAGAGTTTGTACGATTCCAATTTTTTTATATGGATACAAATGATTAATGTATTGACTTCATATTCAACTTCAAATAAATTTTGAGAGGTTGAAGTAGCTTTTGGGCCTTTAGGGGGTACAATTTCAAGATTGCTACATTAATTTATAGATATGACATTTGAATTATGACAATTCTAATTAGGAAGTTGTCTTTGTGACTAAGATAAACCAAGTTTCTTAAAGCTCAAAAAAGAACTATAACTTTTATACATACAAGAGTTTAGGGTATTTGAATTGCCAAAAGTAGTGCACGTGATTCTAGATTTTAGAATTACATAAAATTGTAAGTTTCTACAATAATGCTGGCATTCTAAACAATCCATTAAATTAGTAGATTATTTGATGTAGGGACACGTGGTTGCCGATTCCGCATCCGCGGTCGCACTAGAGGACCCGAGTTCACACTAGTTGGACCCGAATTTGTCCCTTTTGGATTCGACTTTGCCAATTTTGGGACACGCGGTCGCCTGGATTGGGATCCGGCGCTTGCCCATTTGAACCCACGATCGCCACATTTGGGACCCACAGTCGCCCCTTTTGGACCCGCAGTCGCCCCTTTAGCACCCGCGTTCGCCCCGTCTGGATCCGCGGTCACCCCCTCAGCCACATGCGCCCTATGTGAAGTAATTATGGACCCGTGGTCGCCCCATATCGGCATATCGCTAAAGGAGAAACCTCGGGTCGAAGGGTGATGGGACTAGAATTCTATAAAAGCCAGAGGGTGGCAAATTTTTTTTCACCTTGCTTTGTTGACAAACTCTTGTCTAGAACCTTCGAAAGAGGCTTCTTGCTTATGTTTAAGTCTTCGGGGGGCAACCACTTTGCTTTAAGGGCTTTGAAAGAGTCCTGTGGTAAGTGGCTTTGTCATAACTTCTTTCTATTGGTCATTTGGATTGGTAAGTCTTTTTTTGGATGAAAGGCATTGAAAATCCTGCCTATGGCGGAGCGGGATGTTCAAAGAAGGGTGTCGCTAAACAACACCAGAAGGGCTACCAGAGAGTGGGACCCTTGGTTGCAATTGGAAGTAGTCGATGGCTTAAGTGCAATCTCAAGATCATGTATTTTTTGCGGTTGGACCAAAGTGTTCGTGAGTAAGAGGGCATTCATTCACTTTGGATATGGTGGCTCATCCACATCTGAACGTTGTCCACAAATTCCACACGCAGTATTGCAGAAGTTTCGGAATTGTGGAGGTGTTGTTCCAAAGGAAATGGTTTTGGATGAAGTAGAAGCGGCAGATTCTGATCCGGATGTTCCACTTGTTGCTGAGTCCGTTGTGGAGCCTACTGTGGTCGAGTCAGCCAATGAAGCAAGACCAAGTGAACCAGCGCCTATCAATCCGGATTCCGTAGATTCCACGCCGACAACAGTAGAAAGAAGGAAGATTACGCCTCAAGTTTCTCGTCAGTGGAGTATGGATGAGGCATTACATGTGTGCACTAGACAAAAGTTGGACAAGTTGTGGGCATCTTTTTTTTATGAAACGAATATTGCATTCAACGTTGTGCTTCATCCGGCCTTTGTGAAAGCGGTGAAGGAAACTGCAGCAGCTGAATTTGTCTATCACCCACCATCCTACAATGCGGTGCATACGAAGATGATAGATAATAAGTTTGATGCGGTTAAGATCAGGGTCTCCGAGCGTACAAAGAACTCTATCACTCAATACGGAGCAACAATTTCTTCGGATGGCTAGTCTAATACAAACAGCCGTCCGTTGATGAACGTAATGCTTGTCTACCCTGCCGGTGATGTCTTTTTGGGATCGGTTGACACCACTGGAGAAAAGAAGGACATTGCCTACACAACAAATGTGATGGCAAAATACATTGAAGAAGTTGGCCCTGCAAATGTTGTTCAACTGTGTATAGACAATGCCTCAGTAATGACGGGGACCTTAGCCAAGCTGAACGAAATTTATCCTCACATGTATATGCAAGGATGTGCTGCACACATCCTAGATTTACTTGTAGAAGATTGGAGGAAGGAACTACGGGTGAAGATTTTGGTGGAAAAATGTAAAGGAATTGTGGTATTTGTCAAAAAGTATCATCTTATTTTGGCTCTTTTTTGGAAATACTCACCAAAGTTGTCGATGAGACTTCCTAGCTCTACACGCTTTGCAATTCACTTCCTCATGATAGACCGTTTGGTGGAGGTCAAGCAAGCGTTGCACCTCATGCTAAGAGACGACAAATTTACGCCCTTTGAGCAATCTTTGGCATCCAAAAAGAACGGGCACAATATTGCACGTCGAGCGTGAAATGTACGAGAGGACATTCGTTCAGAAGCATTTTGGATGGAATGTGAGAATTTCAAGCACCTAATGCAGCCAGCACTTGAAGCTCTTAGAGTGTTTGATGGAAAAACTCCAGCAATGCCTAATGCTTGGATAGTAATGAAGAGGCTTCAACAACATGTCTATTCTCTTTCGCAGCCGCCATTTTTTCTAGACCCTGTCACTATGAGGATGTTTGAGAAGAACTTCGAAGCTCGATGGAAATTGATGAGGACAGACTTGCATTATGCAGGGTCACTATTGAACCCGTTTTTGCAAGATCTAGAAGAGCTTCATAATGACGGGGATGCCAAGCGAGCCTTAAATCGAGTCATACGAGGTCTAGGCCGGACATTGAATGTAGATGTCCAAGAAGCTATGGCTGAATGGACTGAATTTATGGAGAAGACAGGCCCTTTCAATCCTTTGGTGGAGGCTCCCGTATCTCCGGGGAGCATACTCTATTACCTCATCAGTGGTGGAATCAAGTGGGTGGTAACGCTCTTCCCAAAATAGCAAAGAAAGTATTGTCGTTGACGTGCTCAGCGTCATCATGCGAGAGAAATTGGAGCATGTATTTGTTTGTACACAACAAAGTGCGAAATCGACTAACCTCAGCTAAGGCAGAAGCATTGGTATACATCTACACAAACAACAAACTTGGACGTGAGAAACGTGGACAAAATCCAGCTCTTTTCTATGAAAAGTACCTTGTGGACGGTTTGATGGATGAAGAAAATGAAGAGCCACTATCTTCAGGGTTTGAAGACTTCGACACTTCAACCTATGCCCGTAGGCGTGATAATGCTATTTTGGAAAGGGAGCATTTGGATGGAAATCCCTGGGCTCAACTCATTCGCCCTACAGTAGACGAAGTTCGCCCTGCACGACAACCGCGTGCAACTATGTTTCGGCAGAGGAATGTTGATGTCAATCCCCCACGACGTAGAGACCAAGTCTTTCTAGCAGCGCGAAACGTTTCCTCAGAGGAGGAAAAGCCTTTAGAGGATGAGGTACACTCAGAGGAGGACATTGAGCATAGAAAAGAAAACCTAGTGCGCCCTCGATCTCCTCATGTGTCTGCATGGAATGTAGATCCATTCGTGTTTTCACCTCCAAGAAGCTCAACCATTCTGGAGCCCAACAATGAAGGTGCTAATATTCAAGTGCCAGTGGTTGAAGAGCCTGCAAGATCTTCCATACCAGTACCTATGAATCCAAATAGAGGCAGGAACCTCCGAAGTACTACACGCATCAGTAGGGCAAGTGGAAATGAAGAACAAGAAACACCCGTGGAAGAAGGTGAAGATGTGGGACATCCGATTCCTTTAGCACGTACCACTGCGCCGATTCTAGTGGTTGCAGCGACGGAATTGGGGGAGTACGATTCAGATGTGCCCCTTGGCATTCTTATGAATGTAAATTGTATTGCGCCATCACATCAAAGAGCGCCAGTACATGTCGGTACAATGCCCTTGAAATCAGAACCATCTTCCTCGAGGCCGCCAATTCATCAAGGGCCAATCCAAGCCGTGAATGAAGGAGACCATGCCTCAGCACCACCACCCACTCAACTAAGTACTCAACCTTTGTTGACGTCTGCTCTGGCCGCTCCTACAGAATCACCAGTCAAAGTAGCACGCAGACGCAATAAGAAAGGAAATAAACATATCTTGACGATAGAAGAGAGAAACCAACGTGATCCGAAACGGCCGAACTATGTTGTCTAGCCGTTTTGTATTGGAGAGACCAACAGTACCGCCAATATTAGCCAAGGCAGTAGAAGAAGACGTGGGTGTGCTACAGCACCTAACGTTGATGGAACTACTGATAGTCTGATACAAATCGACGTCAAAAACGATTGGTGCAAACTCAAATTGGCGACACTCTTGATATGGAAGTGTGCAACTTGAACTCCAAGGTAGAACATGAGATACGTCCGGTGCCAGTCATACCCGCAGTAAAAGAAGATGACGAGAACGCAACTGATGAAGACATCCGCAAGGAATATGAGACAGATGACCCCACAGACCACGATGCTGATGAAGCATCAAACAATGACGACTTCAAACTAGATTAATACAACTGTAGAAGTCAAAGGATTCAATTAGTATTGGTTTTTTCCTATATTTTGAAGTAAATGCTTTTTGGCCAAATGATTTAGGCAGGACTACGGTTGAGTACAGGGTGGCATCTTGTTAGAGATGTTAATGTGAAAATTCAATTGACATATACATTCCCTAATATTATCTATTTATTATAAATATTATTATTGCTATTGTTGCTATTATTATTGAATTGACTATAATTGTGTATATGAAAATTGTATTATTCTATTGCAAAATTATGTCGACTTATACTTACTATTAATATCACGGGTTATTATTATATCACTATGTAGCATTTAACCCCTAAAGGACCAAGGTGATTTTCCTATCAAAAACTATTCAAAACTGTCATTTCTATTGCAAGGAGAAAAGAACTTTAATTTATTTTTTTTTGCATATCCAATCATAAGATCCTATACTTGACTTGTGTATAAATACATAGAAGAAATTTCAGAAACTTTGACCATGTAGATTGTTAGATATATGCATTTAAAGTGAAGAAAACAAATTTTTTTGCACCTCACTTGATTAGATTTATTGGCTTTGAATCTTTTTAGTTCAAATTTTTTACACTAATGATTTTGATTTTCTACTTATTTATGTTAAGTAGTTGAGTTGACAGTCTACCACAGAAATTTAGAAAAAAAGTCACTTAATTTTCACTCAATAAAAATTTGTTAACTAGAGGTAGGTTCAAGATTGGAGAAAAAACAAAATTGTTAATAGCTTTTAGATGGAATTGAAATCACAATAATCTTATAATTCCAGTGGTGAGATTGTTTTAGCAAGAAAATCTAACCTTATCTAACATTTTTTTTTTTAAATTCTAACAATTGAATTCAAAAATGAATTCTACAACTTATTTTTCAAAAAGATGCTTAGATTGTCCAAAACTTTCTCATTTTTTGTCCAAATTGAATGAAACAAAGCTTCACATGTAGACAAAAATTTAATCTTTGAGAAAAAAATTTGAAAAAAAAATTGATTTTGACTTTTTGTGATTTTTTATGTGTTGCCCGCCAAACTCTACTTTTGCTTATTGTGCAATAACTTTTGCTCACGAGCATCAAATAAAATAAAAATTTTATATCCACGAAGCTCTTGGAAAAATACACCACTTCCAAAAATCCCAAAAAATCTGATTTCATATTGAGACCATAGAAACCTGCCCGCCGTCCTGGACCCATTTTGTCCCCCGAGAGGACAAGCGGTCCTTTAGGGGTTAAACAATAACTGTGGTCGCCACCCTAAATCGCGGTCGCCTCATTCAAGACCTGCATTCGCCCTCAGTTTTGACCCGAAGTCGCCCTGGTTTCAGACCCGCGGTCGCCTTTGTCTTAGACCCGTGGTCGCCCCTCGACCTGCAGTTGCCCATAATGACCTTTCCACGTCACTCTTACAGACCAGCCACGTCACCAAACTCCATTTACCCCGAGGTAAAAAAAAAAGCCCCCCAATCTTCTAATCAATGAATTTGTCAAGCATACTCGACACGTGTTCAACATGACACGCGACACGACACGTCTATTAGACACGTAAACCCAAAATTCTATCCTACAAGAAAACCCTGCTAAGAAAACACAAACATGCCACGTTGGCAACAAGGGATTGCAATTTTACTAAGGGTAAGTTACTAAAACCTATTGTGGGTTGAGGTAACATTGAGTAGTCGTTGACTATAAATAAAAAAATACAAAGAAAGGGCAGAGCTCTTCTTGGCATCTTTTCTCAAAAACTTTATACAGATGGATGGGAAAGCTGTAGAATGACTTCATATTATAGCCATGTTCAATATTACTAGCATAAATTCTTCTTTGCTTCTTTGGAAACAATTTTGCTATCATCTCAAGATTCTATGACTTTTATAATTGAGATTTTGTCCAATCGCATTATTTCATTACTCAAAAATAATCTTGAAAGTGTAGTAAAGTAACAATATTGTAAAAGTAGGTATTTACCTTCTACTATTACATCAATGATATTTAAACCCTAAAACTTAGGGAGGTCACTAGTTTAGAGGTTTAGTATACATGTGAGATTGGTAGATATTTTATGGGGGCCTATTTACCTAATATTTTGTAATTTAATATTTCCTAGTCTTAAAAATAACTCTAAATTGTCATTTATATAGCATCCTATATTATTTAAAATACATTTTTTATTCCAATTTTGTGCCCCCAATATTAGATTTAAAAAATAAAACTAATAGGTATCATATAAATTTTTTCCTATTACTATTTTTTATCCTTTTCTTCTTTATTCTTTTGTCCTTTCTCTTTCAAACCACTTTTTTATATGTTTGGACCTTTTCTTTTTCAAACCACAATATGTTTGGACAAATGTACTATGGTCAAACAAATGCACTCACAAAATATAAACAATGCACTCTAGTTCTAGAGAGTTGTTGATGTGAAGCTAGTTATACTATCCACTGGCACTTAGAAGTTTGCATTAGAACTATGGTAGATGCATAGGATATCTAAAGTGATACTAGAGTTATTTGTAAAAGTCTTTGAAGTCACCTAAAATTTCATGAATTTTGCTTTAATGTACTCTTATTTGTTCACTCTAAATAGTAAAAAGGTATAAAAGAGCTAGCAGTTCATCCATCTCTTTTTTAAAGACATTGAATACCCACTCTACAAAATTATTATTGCCCCCTTATGTATTGGATTTGACATAGGACAAGAATTACATTTTTTCTATGTAAAATCTAATACATAATATTAAACATAACCTTCTATTAATTATAATACCCTTCATATAATACTATAACCTCTATACTAGATATAATGTTTTCTAAAGTTTTAGATACAATAAATATATAGTATATTTTAGATCTCACATGGTTTCTAATATGCACACTAAGTGTACTTCCTTGTGACCCAAAGTGCAAAAGGCTCCACATTTTGGTGTTGCCAAAATTTTGAAGTGAAAGAACTCCTAAACTACTCACTAATTTAATTTGTTTAAAAAAAATTTAATGATGTCTTCTTGAAGTATAGATTTAGCATTAAACATTTGATTTTGATGATGAATGATTACAATTTTTCAATTCAAAATTTATGCAAGGGAATTTGCTACAAATCTTCATTTTCTATTGTTGAGGACTCTTTAAAATTAGTATGAAGTATAATACATCTTGGAGGAAAATCACACTACATATTTGTTTTTACAAGATATATAGTGTATATAAAGAAACTAAAAAAATTCTTAGAGAACATACTTTCTTTAGGACCAACATTTTAAATTTGACAGAGGACAAGAAGAATTATTGAGAAATTGCAAATGAATTGCACACATTAGCAAGGGCTTAAGGTTTGATTGTGTATAAGTTTCTAGAAATTACTAAAGCCTGAGGGAAAACGTTGACTCTATATGTAAACAATATAGCACAAAGAAACAGGGGAAGGGCAACCGTATAGCACGCTTTTAAAAAAGACATATGATGTGGCATTTGAGTGACCTGGCACCCAATGAAGATGAAGTGGCATGCTACGTCAGCACACTTTGACACTGTATGAGATTAATCCCTAATGACCCAACGAAGGTATTAAGTTTTTTTGAGATTGGATAGAATTTAACCCCTAAAGGACCATTGTCCCTTTGGGGGACAAATGCATTTTTGAGCAGGTACCTACAGGCTGAAATTTTCTTCTGATTTTTTGAAACTTTTTTTGGAGGTAGAAAAGCTGATTATCTTCATGGGAATATAATTTTTTTCACAATCGGTGCTCAAGAACAAAAGTTATGACCAAATAAGCTCAAAAGAAGGGACGACGGACAGCAAAAAAAATTTGCAATTCTTTCAAAACCATACCTACCCACAAACTTAAAATCCTCATAACTTTTGACTCATAGATCCAAATTGAATGATTCAAAACTTCACACTTCTATATAAATCTAAAGAACCCATTTCAAATTTTTATTTTTTTTTAAAGTCATTTTTAAAGAAGTTTTTTGAGCTGCCCGGGCTGCCCACCGACCAATGAAAATCACATATCATACGATAACTTTTTAACTGTATAGTCAAAAGCTATGAAAATTGTTGGACCTTAAAGTTACTCTTGGGGCACATATTATGTAGAATTTTCAAAGAAAAAAAATAAAAACTCCATTTGTAGTGAGCTGCCCAAAATTGCTATATTGCCAAAAAACGGTATTTGGTCCTTTAGGGGTTAAGCACATTGTGAGAGAATGTCAATTTCAAAAAGAGTTTTGGCAAGTAATAACCAAACAAGCTATTAGCAAGCAGTAAGAGCACACAATAAAACTACCAACTAAGCTTCTTCAAGCAAGCTTTCATCATGCAGATGCAAATCTAACAAACCCTCAAGTCTAAAAGCACCAAGGTTTCATGGTTTAGAATGAATAATTGATCATTTTCAAAAACGTATCATTCAGACGAGACCATAATTTTATCTTAGTGAAGAATGTTGCATCTACTGAACAAAAAACAAATCAAGATTGAGAAAAAGAGAGTCTGTAACCCACTCAAAAGCGCTTTAAAAACCCTAATAAGAATTTCAACATCCAAACTGCAGGACAGAGTTCACCGACCTTCACAACCCTGAATTTCCATCGATAGCTCAATCTGCTCAGCAACCCATGAAATCAAAGGTTGTGGATCCTCAACTAACACGATGGATTGGAAGCCTTTGAAGCTGAATAAATTTTGGTTCCCGATGCAACTGCACTGATCCGTCTACTTAATGGTGGTTTGCCAAGTTTCAAAATAAGGTGGGCGGCATACCTGACTTACAAGCATAGGGGGAATCGGAAGTGAATGCAGGAAGAATCTCTCAAACAATAAATACAAGAAATTGCTCAAACAAGAAGAAAACAGCTGCCTCTTACAGTTTGCCTGTCGAGAATAGCACCTCCGATGTCGGAACGGAGAAAAGAAATCGAAAGCAGCGGAAGGCAGAGTCGCGGAGACAACAACAGCAACTCGCGGACAACTCGGAGAAAACTGGAAAACAACTCGGAGACAAAACTCAGAGAAATTCAGAGCGCCAAACCCTATCTCCACATCAACAGTTCCTGTTTTTCACTAGCGGCGCTCCATCAACGGCTAAGAGAGGCGTGCTGGGGGTTCTTTAATTTCTGAAACACATCGAACGGCTGAGGGTTTTTGGCCAGGAGGGAAGGCCATGCACAAGGCTGGAATGCCTCTTTTCATTGTCATTGTCTTTGTCATCTCATTGTCAAGATATGAGCATGGCAACGTTAGTAGCAAGAAAGAAATGAAAAATTCAAGTGGTCGATTACCATAGTAAAAGTTAAATGAGAAATAATGACGAATCACTTCATCTAGATGCGCAATACCGGTCTTCAATTTGGTTTTATTCAATCTTGAGATTAGAAACGTCTTTAATTAATCCTATGCTTTACATGGAATGATACTATTCAAACAAATTACACAAATGTAAAGCTAATGTAAACAAATGTATATTTGCTACAGAACACTATTCTTTTGATGATGCAGAAAATTGAGGAAACAATATCAATTAAAAAAATACACAAACAACTCGCAACTTCACTTTCATTGCAATTCTATCAAAAAAAGGAAAATAGAAAAGCAGAAACCCAGGTAAAAGCAAATTGCAACTATTATTTGTTATTGAGCTCAGATGAGCTGATATTAGTTGATTGCAAGGCACTGATAATCAGCAGCAACACCTAACTTAACCCCTAAAGGACCAAGCTGCATTTTTTGGCAACATGCCGATTTTGGGCAACCCACTACGGATGGATTTTTTATTTTTTTTCTTTGAAAATTTTACACAACATGTACCCAAGGAGTAGCTTTGAGGCCCAACAATTTCATAACTTTTGACTACATAGTTAAAAAATTATTGCATGATATGTGATTTTCTTTGAACTTTGGGCAGCCCGAGTAGCTCAAAAAAATTCTTTAAAAGTCATTCTTAAAGAAATTTTTTGAGCAACTCAAAATTTGGAGAGAATGGTCTTCTAGGTAGACTTACAGCTACAGTCCAAAGGATTTAAAAAAAAACATTTATTTTTATGTGGTGTACAAGACCACAAAGAGAGCTCCTTTCTGCATTTTTTTCCAAAGGTATGAAACATTATTTCATGCGTTTTTTGGCCAAAACCTATCACCAAAAAGTTTTCTAAAATGGAAAATTTTCAATTTTTTTTTTTTAAAATCCTATTTTTTACAAATTAAAATGTCAAAAGTGGTATTTTCTTCACCGGAATTCTTGACATAGAATTCACCCTAAAATTGGTGAAGAAAATACCACTTTTGACATTTTAATTTGTAAAAAATAGGATTTTTTTTTTAAAAAAAATCTAAAAATTGTCCATTTCAGAAAACTTTTTGGTGATGGATTTTGGCCATAAAACGCACCAAAATAATGTTTCATACCTTTGAAAAAAATGCAAAAAGGAGCTCTCTTTGTAGACTTGTACACCACATAAAAATAAGTGTTTTTAAAAATCCTTTGGACTGTAGCTATAAGTCTACTAGAAGACCATTCTCTCCAAATTTCAGCTCAAAGTTTGTTTTTTTGGGTTAAAAAAAGTGCAAAATCATCCATTGTGAGAAATTATTGGGGCTGTTTAAAAATATTAAATTATTTTTGAAAATTACTAAGAAATTTGTATAATGGTTATGAGTAGTGTGTATAATGGTTATGAGTAGCTTCCCTATAAATTTTGAGTCATTTGGAGCTAAAACACAAAAGTTATGGCCAAAAAAAAAAATTAAAAACTAGAATGTGACAAAACACTTTAAGTGTTTCTTGCATTCATCCACCTCTTGAAATGAGATATTCTTTACCAAAACTAGTTTTTTTCCATTAATAATAATAGTATTATTTATGTTATTTATATTCATGCCAAATTTTCAGAAGTAGATGAAAAATTTAGCAAAAATGTCAAAATTGCCCTAATTATCCAAATTTGGGAGGTAATGTAACTCTTGATGTAGGCATACAATATGAAATTTTTTAACCCCTAAAAGACCAACATGCATTTTTTGGCCATATAGAATTTTTGGGCAGGTACGTACGACTAGAGATTTCCATATTTTTGGCTGAAAATTTAATAGAAGGTGGGGGCAAGGAATATCTTTCAAATGCACCAACTTTTATGACATTTGGAAATACGAGTCAAAAGTTATGGCCTAATATGTTACTTTTTTTTGTAACTGGGCAGTCTGGGCAGATCAGAAAAAATCACTTTTTTCGGAAAAAAATTTGAAATTGGTTTTCTAGAGTTATATATAGGTAAAGCTTTGAATCATCCCATTTTGATCAATGAGTCAAAAGTTATGAAGATTTTAAGTTTGCGGGCAATTATGGATTCTCTACTCTAAAATAAACTTTGAAGTCCTTTATCTTATTCAATTTTCAATATTTTTTGAAAAAAATAAAACCCTAGGATGTAGATTATTTATTACAACATTTCCACCATTGGGATTAGCATTTTTCAATTCCATAATTAAATTCTTGACAATTTTGTATTTTGAGTAATTCTCTACTACTATCTACTTACTATTTTTTTCCTATATGTTGTACAATTCCGAACGAAGTGAAAATTTTCAAACATGTAGCCAACTTGTCTAGGAAAAAGAATCCAAAGAAGCACCATCATTTTGGACATTTTTTCATCAAAAAGTGAGCTTGTGAAGTGCTGCTGCCCTGTTTTTCGCAGGGCCAAAAAAATGGTTTTAGTGAATTTGAATGCATAAATCTTGCAATCCATGCGGTGGAAATTCCTGAAATATTTATCATATGTTCTCAAGTCACCATAATACAAGATCCTAGGATTACATGTGTAAAAAAAAGTTTTTTTTCAAAAATTAGATACTTTGTACTAAAAATGGCAGTTTTTGAGCATTTTCGGTGAGAACATAGTTATGGAACTTTAGGGGTTAACTAACAAGGGGGTGAATGTCTCCGTCTTGTATCATATTTTTTGGAAACATCCGTTTGTTTTGTACTTCATCATCACCTACTCGAATTCTAGTTTTTTCTTGAATAGAAAATTAGTCTTTGGGGGTTAACATCTAAATTCTCATTTATATTAGAATGTCTTAATTTATCCATTTAGGTTCCATAATAAATTTGGTGAGAATGGGATACAAACAAAATCTTTAAGGTAGTGGCACCTTAAATTGGCAAATACCTAAAATGAATACCTATTCTTTTGTCTCTTAGCACACCAAATTTGAATCTGAAATGCTAAATCTCCAGTTTAAAACTTGAGTAGATTATCAAAGCGGCTATTGATGGCCCAATTGATGGGTGCCTCTACTTAAGCATCACTCTTTGTTGTTTCAAGATTCCAAATATGTTGTTTTCTATTGTAAATATAATCCACTGTGAGGGCTCTAGCATGTTGCTTTTGAAATTGATAACATATTTTTTTAGTAACAAAAAATTTACATTCTACTTGCAACATCTTTCAAAATTCACTACAATTTACTAATTATGTTTGAACAAAAAATTCACTATGTGGCTGTTCTAAAGACATCCAAATTCTTGTATTGTCGCTCTAATGTGTCGAACCTTTAGAAGATGTAGGATTATTGATGACAAAGGGGCTAAAGTAGAGAATGTAACTACTTTAAATTGGAGAATGAGTGATAGATAATGGGTGTCCAAAAAAAAGGGCAATACACCATTGGATTTGCAAGAATTTAGAGAGTCTTGATAGTGCAATTCAACGTTATTGACATCGACTTTTGAAGAAATTGCAAATATATGCCAACAACACTAATAACCTCATAAGCGATTTACTTTGAGGACCAACATTAAAAATACACCTTCAATGTGTAAATATACATGCTTTCTGCAAGAAGCATTGTATATGGACACATACATAAATCTTCAATTCAAAATTGTCATAGAGTTAGTTGTGCTATTTTGATATTGATCAACACTTTTGTAAGGGTAGTTGAAGTCAATGATACTGCAAAAGATGGAAAAAAGACTTAGAAAAAATATTGCTTTTGACTATAGTACATTAAACTTTGAAAACATTCTTCTATACAATTTTATTTATTGTATTCACGGTGACTTTCCTTTTGGATAGTGCCCATCCACTTGTGCCATTTTGTATTTTCTTTCCCCTCTAAAGCCACTAATGCTATTCAAAGATGCAAAAACATGCATCTTTTGCACTTCTTTCCACATATTATATGGAGATTGGCAAATATGATTGTATATAAATGCACATAATTGTTTCATGCAATTGTATTTTTTAAATTGATCTTTCCAATTCATTCTCTTTCAAATGAATTATTAACCTCTTTTTCCTAATTCACTTCCAATCCTCTCATATAAATAAAATTTAATTCTCCTTTTCACACTGCGGAAATCAATTTGGTTCTCTAGGACTTAAACTTGAAAGGACGAAGCCTATCACCAAAGATATATGCATACTACAATAACCTTGTAAGTCATCCATTGGCTATATTTTGGCCTTAATGTCCTGACTAGGTTAATCTTGGAAGGACAAAGCCTATAATCATGCTCTCAAGCTTCAAACTTTTTCATACTTTATGCTCTATTTTATTACAACAAACTCATGCAATTTTTTATTTTGTTTTTCCGAGATAAAATCATATATCTTCAACAAGTTATAAAATTTTCAATGTTTTTGTAAAGAATTGAATTCACTAAGTATTTTTGAAAAAAAATGAAAAAATTCATAATTAATTCAAAATTAATCCAAGAAACATGAAAATTTAGCCACAAAAGTATATAATAGTATAAAATATTCTAAAATAAACAAAATTTCTATGTCATTCTATAAACAAAAATTCAACACACCTTGATAATTGGCTCCTAGGTCAAATTCCAATAAAATGATTATAAAACACACTAGTTGATTTTGTTGCATTTTTGTAATATTCATGCTTAGTTTTCTGGAGTACTTTATAATTAGAAAAACAATGTTCATGGCCAAAGTATGTACCTTTAAAATAGATTATACTCTAGGAAGAATAGAAAATTCTCTAAGTAGGAAAATTGTCAAAGTGCTAGATCTTAAGAAAATAGATACTTTAAAGTTTTAATTTGTAAAAATAGGAAAAAAAATAAAATATTAAAAAATTTATAACAATTCCATTTGTAACAACTCTATACAAATGGTCATTTACCAGAAGAACCACTAAAATAATATTTTATATGTTTCAAAATATAAGTAGAAAAAAACCCACTTTGTAAACTTCCATACAATATACAATAAATTACTTTTAGAATTTTTTTGAATATTAGTTGCAAGTCTACTATAGGAATGTCTCCTCCAAATTTTAGCTTCAAATTTATTTTTTTGGATATTAAATAGTACTAAAGTCTAAAACATCCAAAATTGGCAAGTGTGACAAAAATTGGGGGATATTTTTGGACTATAAAAAAATTTAAATGAAAAAAAAATAGTCAAGGTATATAATAGTCATTCTTATTTATGAATCTTAAGTCATTTGAAGCTAGAACGCAAAAACTATAGTCATAAGACTAATCAACATGCAAGGTATAATAGAAAATAGTACAAATGTTTCTTGCAATGACCCCATAAAATACTCAAATTTTAGAGTATTCAAAAATTTCAAATGGGAGTACAAAACTAGATTTGATTTTTTGGCTATAGTATGAATAATTAATTTTGCAATGTATTGAGAATAGAGCTTCTTTCTGCTTGCATTTTAGAACATATAAAATATTACTTTGGTGGATTTTTTGGTGAATGAACATTTCCATAAAGTTTTTACCAATGTCGTTTTTTTTAAATTAAATTTTTTTTTTTGATATTTTTAACTAATTAAAGCATCAAGTGTCTATTTTCTTGAGATTTGGCACTTTTCTAATTCTCCCACTTAAAGAATCTCTTGATGTTTTTCCTTTGGTGGTTATCTTCATCTTAAAGGTATATACATTGTCCATAAAGTATTTATTGCTCTAGTCCGATGTGTCGACATGTAATCCGGGCATGTATTTTGGGCTGTGTAAACGCCTATAATATATGTCGACACGTCGCACTAGAGCAATAAATTGGCAGTTCCCATTGAACATGAGGATTCCAAAAATTTTGGAGTTCACGCATTCTTCGTCCATGCCAAAATTGGGAAATTGAAGGTGGTTTGAAATCCACACTTTTATGCATCCAATCTTCGTGATTCTTCCAAATTTGAAGAAATTCATAGCAAGACGTCTTACTTTCACACAATTTTGCAATTTGAGGTCCAAAAGGTAAATAGTCAAATGCTAAGGTCAATTTGCAGACTTTTTTACAATTAGGACATTTATTGCAACAGTGCGTACAATCTTGTTTAAGTAGTTTTGAATTTCTTCCATTGCATGAACATTTTACTGCTTTTGCTCCCTCATATATATCTTTGTCACTTGGTTCCAAGAGAGTAGGTGCATGCATGCGGAGTGCCATCTTGATTTGTGCACAATCTATATCGTATTAGACTAATCATACCTTCAGCTTTGTAAAAGCCCTCTAGTTTATCCCATGATGGGGGATCAAAGTATTCCACGGACCTAGATTCTGTAGGTATATATGCACATGCCAATAATTTGTGTTATAATTTAAAAATTACATCTACTTGAGTATATACTAAGAACTCATTATATGTAGATTTAAATAATTATGGAATTAATACATTTCTTTATAAAATAGTACATACAAATGCTATAAATTTTTTTAAATAATGGAAAAGATATCATTATGGAAGATACAATTTTACAATGTATAAATTTATGAACACAAAGTAGAATTCTACCATTTATGAATCCAATTCAAGCCCATTTGTGGACGACATCTAGTTGAAATTCATCCGAAGCTAGTGGATGAGAATTTGTGGGCTCACCAATTGAAGGACTGTCTTTAGCACCTAACATTGGGAATTGCATATTTGATTCTGAAGAAAGAGAAGAAGTTGGTGAAGAAGAGGAAGATGATGTTGGAACAAGTAACGGAAGTGCTGTCGGATGTGAGAGTCCTGCTGCATCTTCTGAAGATGCATTACTATTTGAATGTGATTGACGTCGATAATAAGAAGCTTTTGAAACTTGTTTCGACCAAGAGAATATATTTTGGAACCCATACCTTAAGATCTACACGACAAAATCAAGTTAGTTGTGGAATAAATGTTGGTCAATATTATTTTTATTAAGTGATTGCTAAATGATATTTCAAACAAAAAAGATTTCAATCAAGAAAAGAGAATTGCACATTTTTTGTGCATTGAACAACAACCACCACCACCACCACCACCACGCAAGAAGGCACAAAAATTTCAATTAAAATCATACAAGACCTATTAAACTAAAAGAGTACACTTTGAACAAAATAAGAAACCAATTCCAAAGTACAGATTTATTATCTCCCTTTTTGGTATTGTATTGGTGCAAAGTTTTGATTTGACCTCCTATTGCCAAGTAAAAATTATTGATAAGTTTGGTCACATACACTGTCTAGAAAGAGAATTGTACATGTATATATTTTGACAGAGATTGCACTAGGAATAATGAATATAACTTTCATTTGTATCCTTATTGCATATATGTATATATTTATTCTACGAAAGGAAAAGTTTTCAATTTTACTTTAAGGTAGAACTCCTAAAAGAATAGATGTTACTACCAAAAGTGCAGTCATTTTAAATTAGAATGTACAATCTACTAGTAGTGTACTACAATAAATACATTAAGATAACTGAAACATGTAGAATAGTCTAATATAGTTTGTAAAACTGCCATTTGATATAAAACTATTATAATTTTGTTTGTTCTCTTAATAAACTTGAAAAGTTTTAGTGTGAATGTGCTCTTCAGAAATTCAATGCACATAATTCTCCAACCATAAAATCTCTAGATATTCCTACACTTACAACCCTTAATTTAAATCAATCTCCAAGAAATTCATTCACAAATTGCAACTATCTTATTTTTCATTAACCCCTAAAGGGCACCGCTCCCTGAGGGAACAATTTGAAGTTTGGATAGGATCCTATAATCTTAGTTTTTAGTAAAACTTTTTGGAAGTATTTCACAATTCATCAACTTTGAGGGAATATAATTTTTTTTTCAAATGGAACATAGGAGAAAAAGTTATACCATAAGAAGCCCAAATTTTCACTCGACGCGTAGGAAATGAATTCTAGAAAAATTTGGAATTATAATTTTAAATTATTTTTCCGGATAGGTCATATGTTTGTCTACATGTGAAACTTTCATTCATTCCATTTGAATTAGTGATGTGAAAGTTATAAATAATCTTTTGCTTTAGGCAATCTAAGCATTTTTAAAAAAAAATAACTTATAGAAATCATTTCTGAATGTAATTCTCACAATTTCTTAAAAAAAATTGTTTGAAAAGGTTAATTTTTCTTGCTAGGACAACCTGATTGTTGTAATTATTGCGTTTCAATCCCATGTAAGAGCTTTTAACAATTTAGTTTTTTCTTTTAATCTTGGACCTACTTCTACTTAATTATGTTTTAAAGAATGCAATTTTAACAATTTTTCAAAAGAAAATGTTTGACAAGGTTGTTTTTCCTTGCTAAAACGATCTCACAATTGTAATTATTGTATTTCCATCCCATCTTAGAGCTATTAATGATTTAATTTTTTTTCCAATTTTGGACCTATTTGTACTTAATAATTTTTTGAAGAATGGAAATCAAGTGTGTGTTTTTTTGAATTTTTTTTTCTAGACTTTCAACTCAATTCTTCAACATAATTTTTTTTAATTCAAAGTTTGTAGTGCTAAATTTTTTGACAAATTGCAGTGAAAGTCATCTAAAAGTATAGGCCAGTGTTCAACTTTAAATGCTAATACCTTTCAATCTTTATGGTCAAACTTCATGAAGTTTTTACCACATAATCTAAGACAAGTGAAGTACATGATCCTACGGTTAAATTCTAAAAAATTGTTTTTTTTGTTTTTTTAGATGAATGCAGCAAAAATAGCAATTTTGAGTGTTTTTTGATAGAAAAATGGCCTTGGGACTTTAGGGGTGAAGGTAAAATATATACACTACTAAAAAAATACATTCAATTAACGAGAACATATACTTTAGAATTTAAAGTCTGAAACTCATGGTCCCATGTAAATACCAAACGATCTTTTCAATTAGTTCTATTACTGATGATCTATATTATTTTTTTGTAAGATTCATATACTATTCATAGATGTAAAAGACACAAAAATTGCAAAAAATCACCTTGTCAAGAGAACCTCATTTCAAATCCATTCCAACAAGTTTTATTCCAAAAATGAAAATATTGTGCTTATAATTAAATTATGAAGGAATTTTAAAATTTTCCTTTCAAAATTTGTAAAATGATATTGGTGGTAGCATTGATGAATCTAATTGTATGGATGGCATCCAAATTCAAAATCTACAACTTTCATCAATTCCAAAAAAATTCTTTGAAACAATACTTTATAATGATTTTTCCTAAATCGTCAATTCTAGAAAAGACACTAGACATTTAGTGGTCCAAAGATCATTGAAGAGTTGGTTACCTCTTCACAACAACAGCAAATTTCCGTGAAACATTTGTATGTAAATTTTTGGAGGAAGTAAAATGGAATTGACATCTAATCCAAATTGTTTCATATCTTTTAGACTAGTACGGAATCCTTTACATATTGAAGTTGAGACGTAGGTATCACTTCACATTATAAAATCAAGATTTGCAATGGACACTCTTGCACGCAAAGTTGAAAATGTGACCAAGCAACCAAGTGATTCAAATGAGTAAAACAACAACTAGCTCTATGATCAAATAATTATAGTGTGTTGGAATTAAATTATCCCAATTGCCTAGGTGACAAAGGCATAGATGATAGACCGTGCCTTTTGATCTGCTAACCCCTAAAGGCCCAAGGCCTTTTCTTTGTCAAAAAACACCCCAAACTGTCATTTTTATAGCAAAGAGTGAAAAAAATTTAAAAATGTTTTATTTGCACATCTAATTGTAGGATCTTATACCTAACTAGTATGAGAATGTGTGGAAAAAATTTCAGAATTTTTGACCGCACAAATTGCAAGATATCTGCGTTTAAAGTTTTTCAGCACATTGTGGGACTGGATTTTTTGACTTTGAACATTTTTAACTTAAAATTTTTCCTCTACAGAGTTTTGAGCTCTAAATGTTTGTAGTGGAGAATTGAGTTGAGAATCTACCAAAAAAAGAAAAATTCAAAAATACTTAATTTCATTTTAAAAAAAATTGTTAAGTAGAAGTAGGTACGAGATAGAAGGAAAGTCTAAAATATTCATATAGTTTAGATGGAATTAAAATTCACTAATCCCAATGGTGAGATTGTTCTAGAAAGTAAGCTAAACCATGCAAAAAAAAGAAAATTGAAAAATTTGAAAAATAGCATTCAGAAATGAATCCTACAAGTTATTTTTTTCAAAAAGATGCTCTAACTGCCCAAAAAACAAGAATGTCTATAACTTTCTCAAAACAAATCCAAATGAAATGAATAAAAGCTTTTTGGATAGACAAAAATATAATCTATGCAAAAGAAGTTACTTAAAAAAAAAAAAAATATTGCAAATTTTTTTGCTGCCCGCCGTCCTTTGTTTTGAGCTTATTTGGTCATAACTTTTGTTCCCAGGCACCGATTGTGAAAAAAACTATATTCCCATGAAGCTAATCAGCTTCTCTACCTCACATAAAAGTTTCACAAAATTAAGAGAAAGCTTCAGGTTGCAAGTACCTGCCCAAAAACGCATTTGTCCCCCGAAGGGACAATGGTCCTTTAAGGGTTAATAGATGTATCAAAAGTACAAAGTTGTCAAGATCACTTGAAGATGGAAGACGGGCAGGCGTGCCAAAAGAAAGTCAAGAAACTTCTGAATTTCCTCCCCGACACTCACAGATGATACGAAAAAAGCTCCAATGTGCTTCCACGTCGGGGTGAGGGGCTGCTCTCACCGTTGGATCGTCGGCACGGACTGCCGGTTCCTTAGATTTCATCCGTAGTCGTTGACGCTACGTGATCGAGGGCCCAGATCAGATTTGGGGACAAAGAAATCAAGTATTTTAAACAACGGTCTCGTTATTGGTGGAATTTTAATACTGTGGCAGTTTTCAAAACATTTGTTCTAAAATATGAATCCATGATATTAGTCCATCCTAGGTTTTAGACCTTCATGTCACAATTTTTGGTGTCCGAATTGTGCTACTGTAAACAAATCAACAATCATATGATTGTATGGGTCAGAAAGTGCCACATGTTGTCTTGTGATTGGTTAAGGGTGACATGGACCTCTCTGAATGGGACGGCTTGGAAATTCAAATTGGGCACTTCCTTGTTGAATTTGAGTATCTGACCCTCGCTTATGGTAATAGGAATTCCTTAACTGGTTCTTTTTGGTACCAGTAGCGACACTTATCTTAGGTTGCATAGCTTGTTGATGGACTCCATCGTTTTCGAGTTAACTTCAAAGAATCTAAGGTAACTATACCTGATTGTGATACTTTACGGAAATCGATCCCTATATTCTTGCCTAAAACATAGTATCTCTATTCATTTTTAGATGCACCTATTTGCAATACTTTAAAAATTCATAGTTTATTCTTGCAATGTCTAAAAAATGCATTTTAAGAAGAGAATCTACGATCCTTCCCAAAAGATCCAACAAAGACTTAAGCAATTTTACCAAAGGAATAATCCCGTCAGTTGCTTATCCTGTATGTCAACGCATTGCATTTAGGATTTTAGGTGCATGCAGTTACGTACCTTAGAGCAGCCCCACTTCAACACGTTGAAGCGACTCTCTAAAGGTTTTGCACCATTGATCTTAGATGCTAGGTCAGTCCCCATTGCATTATAAAATGCACAAGGTCAGGAGGTGGTAAGCACTGGTGCTAAGTCCTCCATCATTTCCCTTCTGAGACGCTGATTCCACCCCGCAACAAGACTGCTTTCTTCCCAAACAAAATTTGCTAGTTGCAACACATGTATAATTAATATTGAGAACTTTCACCCTTCTAGCCGAGGCTAAATTGCTATGATTTAACCCCCTTTTTAGCCCACTTTAACACTAGGTGGAAGTGGAGGGGGACTAAAAAATTAGCCCGTTTTTTGTGCCACTAGCCGGGGCTAAGAATGACAGTAGGCAGGGCTAAATTGCATTTTGCCAAACGCAATGTGGATGTCTTCTTGACAATTTGGATGAATGTATGGGCCCTTTTGGATGAATTTTGTAGAATAATTGGATGGAATTCATTATATTATTGGATGAATATTTTTACTAATTTGGATGAAATCAAGTACAATGGATGAACTTTTGCAAAGTGATGTAGGTGATGAGAAATTTAACATTGGAACAAA
Source organism: Neckera pumila (assembly GCA_963969595.1). Taxonomy (NCBI): domain Eukaryota; kingdom Viridiplantae; phylum Streptophyta; class Bryopsida; order Hypnales; family Neckeraceae; genus Neckera; species Neckera pumila. Next base: position 3,793,196 of record OZ018415.1, on the reverse strand, counting down.
TTGCGCATGATAGAAATGGTTGCAAAAGGGGCAACTAGATGGATGGAGAGAGTAGCTTGAAAATTGCAAAATCTATTATAATGCCAACAGTAGCATCTGTCTATAACAAAATGTAGGCAAACAACCTTACAAGTTTAGTGATCTCCTCATTCAGTGATAACAATGACTTTGAAAGTATGAAGTAGAATACGTTTTAGCAAAAAGGGCTAGTATGCTTTCAATTTTGAGGGCACATGTTTATAACATTATCTTCATCATGGTAGATTTTAAATTCAAAGTCTGTATTGCAAAAATTTCTCTAAATCGCCAATCAAAGTCATTTGATATTCTTGGGTGGGTCCAAGAAAACTTTTTTTTTTCACTTCAAATACTCATATCTTTCAATCTATATAGGCAAACTTCATGGAACTTTTACCACATGTTTGTATAATAATTAAGTACAAGATACCATGATAACATTTCTAAAAGAATCACTTTTACGTTTTCTTAATTCAATGCAATTGAAACAACAATTTTAAACAGTTTTTGAGAATAACTAGAGGTATTCATCTTAGAACATCCCCACCAGGGGCTTTCCTATCCCATTCTCCATCTAGATGAAGGGAAGCAAAGATGGGAATAGCGAAGCTTGAATCCCACCAATTTTTTCCTAAAACTCGCCCCAATTTTCCATGGTGTGAGGCAAAAACAAGGAAAATCAACACTTTATGCAGTAAAGGGAGCAAAGAAGTATAAATCCTAGAAGCATAAGAGAAAGATCTTCCATTGGGAAAAAAATGAGCCTTCAAAGGAATTGTGAGTCTTGGGAATGAGAAGAACGACGTCCAAATTATTTATTTATTTTTCTAGTAAACAGCAGGGCCTGTTTACAATGGCAAAGCTGGTATAAATTATATAAAAAATTATACAAAAAATTATATAAAAAATTATTTTAAGATTATTATCATTAAACTAAATACGAAGGCTACAAAACTTAAAATCTAATATAGTACTCCGTACTATTGATGCCACATCAGATTTCTATTATTTCTATTATTATTATTTAATAATTATTTAATATTTTAAATATTTCTTAATTATGTTTCTAAAAAATTTATTTTTTAATTTTTTTAATATTATAATATTAACATTATAATGATGAACAATGGACCCAACAACCCTCAAAGGGGCTGGAGTTCCTGTGAAGAAATTCCGCACAAGGAAAGCAACCGCTTTAAGGTTTATGTTTTTTCCTAATGAGTGAAAACAATATCAGGTTTATCAAACAACAGTTTGGTATATTAGCTCTCACATACGGAATTCACTCTTCCTCTTCTTTCCTAAATTTTTAGAAATAAAGAATATTGGTGAAGTAGGGGACCTTCCTTATTGGGATGAAATTCATCTAGATAGAGATAGCAAAGTCCCCGTAGAGAGGCTACTTTATCTACTCACTACACTCCCTTCTCACAACACAAAATGTGGACTTTAGAAGCATCTACTACACTAAACATTGAAATTAGATTGCGCTACACTAATTCTTGACATTTGATACGGAGTACTATATAAATATTTACTACAAAGTAATGCTATATAAGAATGCACTACTTCTTAATTAGGTGTTTGTTGTAATTGGAACTCACGACCTTGCATGTGAACAAACGAAAATATTTGTAAGAAATTTTTTTGACTTTGATGGCTTATCAAATTTGACTGTCCTAACCATGACAGCAAGAAGGAACCACAAAGGTGGTCAGCGATCAGAGGAGGGTGTGAGGGAAAACATCAAAGTTGTTACAATCTTCGGAACTCTCCCTCAATCCCTCATCACCTCTTTTTGGTGCTGAGCAGAAACTTATGGGTTGAACAAGAGTCGAAGCAAGTGTCAAAATCGCTCAACTTAGGCAGACATATCACGTCATTAAATCCAATAGTCTGGTGGAAGAAAGCAAGCTACCATTAGCTTAGCTTTCAAACAAGATGGTCGAAGAGTAATGCCTCTAAAAAATTTGAGCTTAATAATAAGATATCCACCATATTAAAAAGTTTGAGCTTCACAGTACACTCAGACCATCAGTTAAATATGACCTCTAAAACGGCATTCTGAAATCTCCAGTCCGCACTATAATTGACTGCACACTGGTCACAGATTCAGACTATGTAATAGGTATGTTAATTTTTTTGTGACCCAATTGGTCATATCAAGCGGACATAATAAAGAAGTGAAAGTATCCCTAACAAAACATGTTTTTGCACACAAACACACTTTCTTGGGTTCTAAAAGTTCACTATCCCTAACGAAACATGTTTTTGCACACAAACACACTTTCTTGGGTTCTAAAAGTTCACTATCCCTAACCACTTGATTGTTCACTATCCGTTCCAGATCTTCATGTAAGCCTACCCGTGGTTTCCTCCCTAGAAAGCATGGGTGTTCCAACTGCCTCGAATGCTATGATCGCTCAAGGATGAATCCATAGTAAAGCTCCCAAGCCTCCTCTCAACCATATCACTGGTTGGTTCTTCATTTCGTCTAGCAGCATCAACTTTCACTCAAATACTACAAATCAGAGCTACAAATATACAGTCTGCTGCTCATTCCCTTCGTTAAGTCCAAAGCCTGTCCCTTCGAAGACCTCATACTTCCAGTTCTGAACTCTCAGAACTAATATCCCATTGCAATTATACCTCCAGTCTCTAAAATATTGTGAATCTATCAGAGAGAAATGTATGCCAGCCTCAAGGTCCCACTTGAAAGTCCACAGGAGCAGTGAGAGCGACACAGAAATTACATAAGTTACCTCCGATTACAAAAATGCGCTGGCCCTTCATCAGCAGTCAATGTACTCTCCAAATGCGTAGGTGCCACAATGAGAAGGAATGCGAATCCAGCCCAGAAATGGAAGAAACCCCAGCCTGCCATGTCGAATTCAAAGCTCATGAGTGCGACGAAAGGCACATAGGCCCGGAGGAATCCACTGAAGTCCACGAATCTCCTCTTCACCAGGGCAAGTAGGAGCAAGTCCATGAGGTTCCAGTTCGTGTATATCCTCTATGTTCCAGCAGTTTGCAACGAAAGAGTGACAGTTGCAGCTGAAAAAATTGTATAACTTAGCTTTCTCCCAAACCCTCGCGCAGATCTAGAAACAGCATCGCCCCAAGAGTAGGCCAACCCTGCCACGGCATGCTCCTCGGCGATGTTGCATGTATGGCCGTGATTTGGGTCGGGGAAACTCTAAGAAGAGTTCACCCTTGAAGGACGTGGTCCCTATGACCAAGGTAATCACCAAAATGCTCCAATTATTGAACCAGTAGGTGCATTATTTGTTTCTATAGTGAACAATGAAATTACCGTCGGACACTTTGGTGCTCAACATTGGCCTTATTGGGCAAAGTCAGGCACAAAAAAATTCTTCTAACTTCAAAACATTATAATCTTTCAATCCATGCACTCAAAATTTCGGAAATTTTGCCACACATTCCCATAATAGCCTAGTACGGTTGAGTTTTGGAAAAAAATATCATTTTTTTTCATTTTTCCTCACTGCCCTAAAAAGTAGGCAGTTTTTCACATTTTCTGCCCAAAATAAGCCTCGAGCCTATAGGGGTTATGCAAAATTGCAGAAGCTGAGCAAATTTCAGCACGCTCAAAGGTGGTGCATGCAATCTATTGTTTGCATGCATAATATACATATAAAAAAAAGCAGGCATAGACTGTGTTATAATTTACAGGGTGAGGGCCCTGAGTTTTCTATCTTCATAATTGATAATACTATTAGTATAATTACACGCTCAGTTTCGGTCTAATATCTGGCTTTGCAAAGGGCTTGGTGAACTCATCAGCACAAGCCATGCGAATCCTCTCAGGTGTAGCAGGGCTGTCCAACACAAAGTAGCCCGGGTGTCCAGCATCTCTCCGTGCTGCTGCAATGGCATCCTTGATCGCAAACAAGGCCGAGGCGGCCAGAAACAGCGGTGGCTCACCCACCGCCTTCGACGAATGCACCGCCTTTGTATTGGGTGCATCCTGCACACAAGTCACGAGCCAATGTATAATATAACCAATCAAACTTTCATCAGAATGCTAATCCCTGCAGCACACTCTTCATCACAACAGTCTTAGTTTAGCCCTTGTACATCTTAAGCGTTTCCTTCCAGTAGATTAATATGGACTTCAGGTCAATCTAAAATTCCGCTAGTAATTCCGCTATGTTAAGTTGATGTTCAATTAATGCCAATTTGATGTCACATCCACATCAACATTACAGTAACATTCGTAGTGATATTTAACGTAATGTAGGCCAGTACATTTTACACTGAGAATGTAAATTAATATGACACGACTATTCCAAGATTGGTTAGATTTCTGAACTGGAACATTCTTCCACTCCCACACTACCCTTGCCTCCGTCACTGGTGTTATTAATGGCAAGCCAACATACAAACATTATACAAAAATCTCAAAGAATCGGAATGAAGGATTAAAATTCTTGTGCGAAACAAAAGAATGATATAATCTTCCTTGAATAACATGTCAAGTAAGCGTGCATACCTTCAAGAGGGACACCCTGAAGTCGATGGGGATGTCATTGACTGTAGGGATCTTATATGTGCCAGGGCCTTGAGTGAAAAGATGGCCGGGTCTCACCCACGGATGAGCAGGGTCGCCCCATTTGAGCTCCTCCAGGATAACCCACCCGAGTCCTTGGACATAACCTCCTTCCACCTGGCCAATATCGATCGCAGGATTCAACGAATAGCCCAGGTCCATGACAATGTCCACTCGCGGCAAATGGAAGTCCCCTGTCAGAGTGTCGATTTCCGCCAATGCGAATGCGGCGCCGAACGTGAAGTAGCTGAAGGGGCTTCCCTTTCCGGTGACCCAATCCATGCCGATGTCGGGGGTGATGTAGAAGCCGTGTGCAGAGAGATCGATCCGCTCCAAGTAGCACGCCGTCACCAACTGCAGCAAAAGCAAGCTCACAACACGTCAGAAAACTGGGGGACTAATGAATGCATTGTATTCGAAGTTGATTATAGACTCTTGACGAGTAGATCAATAGATCTAAGGTTGGAGACGCTACAGAAAATCCAACATGCCTAGGTTTCCTCGGTTTTTAAATTATTAAAATTAGTACAACAGATATGTAACAAGAGATTTTACAGGAAAGTGCTACAAACCCACCAACCCAAACAACCCAAACAAAAAAATAGAGATGGGAATGGAGGGTGGGTGGATCTGCTCTAGTTAATATGGGAGAAGTGTTGGGGGGTGTTAGACTTCATACATCAGCAAAGGTGGCGTAGTTGCCATTTGCAGCAATGGGGTCCATGCGTTTCTTGATCTGCTTGCAGGCATCAAGCACAGCTCCTCCATACATATCCGCACTTGCAGAAGCAGCGGTGGGGGAGGAATTTGGAACCTTATCAGTGGCAGTCTCAGAGATGAAGACATCCTTCAGGGCGATATTAAACTCAAATGCAGCGATTTGCGCCATCTTTGTGTGAAGGCCTTGCCCCATTTCGACCCCTCCATGACTGACCAACACCGTTCCATCTGTGTAGACTTGCACCAGAGCTCCAGCCTGAACCCAGAATCACAGATTACATTAGGGAATGGCGTCAGAGATTAAATCTACGAACATCTCAAAAGATCCCCTATTATATTCAAAAAGTTTCACGGAAAATTTTAAGTTACTCTAAGAGAACATGTTAATGTAACATAATTCATGATAAATTATGAACATTTAAGCTAATGTTGAATTAATGTCAAAATAAGGTTAAGTTAACTTGATATTAACATAACAGATCTATGTCAATGTAATATCAAGTTAATAAGGACAGTAACAAACAAACTTCATATTCAACTAAAAACTTTGTCAATCTAATGGGGGAAGGGGATTTCGTTTGTGATGGAAAAATTGAGGATTAATTTGGCATTTGAAAAACCTACCTGGTTGAGGAACTTGGTGGTGAATGAAATGCCGAACTTCGTGGGAATCATCGCCACACCCCGCTTCTTCCAACGATGCTGTTTGTTGAAGGCTTCTACTTCGGCCAGTTGCTTCTCAAATTCACATTTTTTCTTCAACTCATTCCACACACCATGATGCCGTGAAACGTCGAGTATCTGTCCATAGTGTAGCTCTTGACCTTCCTCTTGGAAATTGAGTTCCTGAACCAACCAAAACACTTCACTGAGTCAACCCTTATAAATATACGAAGGTTTACTCCAGATATGATTATTTCTAAGAGACAGACAAATCTTGAAAAGTTTTGAGATTTCAGACAAACCCGTATTTCTTCAGGGCGACGTCCTACTTCACTGGCAATACGGTCAATCCAGTTCTCCACAACTAGCATTCCCTGAGGACCTCCAAACCCTCGGAATGCCGTGTTACTGGACAGGTTGGAGTAACAACACCTGCCCCGTACCCGCATGTCCGGGATTTTATAAACATTGTCCGAGTGGAACATGGCCCTCTCTAGAACCGACCCTGAAAGATCGAGGGAGTTTCCAGCGTTGTTGAACATGTCGATCTCCAGCGCTAAAATCTTCCCTTCCTTGGTGAAACCAACCTGCGAGAATTGGAAAAAAAGTCAGCTTACGAAAGTCACTAGGGAAGAAGATACTAAAACCATCAGGGACCTGATCCCCTGTTACCAACAGCAACTCATCTCTTCCAACAAGAATTTATTGGCCTTCAATTAGCCAGTTGAGTGTAAATGTGTCTTGGCTGCATGCCTTCGGCCACTGATTTTTGAATAGAAAGATCAGAGGTGGTCGAGAACCCCATCTTGAGTGAGAAACCTCTCAAGGAGAGTTGGGCTTTTGAACCCAGAGTGATGACTCCACAGCTCTATACTGATCTCCCAACGAATGAAAGCATACTCTTACATGTTAAATAAAAATGCACAAATAATATCCTCTACCATATTTTCAAGTTAAGAAAGGGAGAGCACCTTATATTTCGCCATGAAAGCATGGCGCTGACCAGTGATGGCCATATCCATGTCCCTGTCAAGAGTAATTCTCACTGGCCTCTGCAACAAATATGACGGCACACAAGCAGCAGCAGTAATAAACGCAGACCGCGTTTCCTTCCCTCCAAAGCCACCACCAATGCGCTTCAGCTTGCAAACCACTTTATTCTGCGGAATACCAAGAACATGCGAAACGTATCTCTGGTGTTTCTGCGGAGCCTGCGTTGAAGAAACCATGTGCACCTCATTCCCAGCATCAGTAGTCCAGATGAGAGTACTATTAGGCTCCAAATAGAAATGCTCCTGTCCCCCCATGCGAACCTCTCCTTCCGCCACGAGAATATCCTCATTCCCTTTCGCATTTGCAAAGAAAGCATCGACGTCGCCCATTTCCAGAGTACGGTCTTCTAAAAACATATTTGCTGCCACCGCTTGATCCAAATCCAGAATTGCAGGAAGATCCTCGTACACGATCTTCACTTTCCGAGCCGCGTCTTTCGCATTCTCGTGTGTGTCAGCGACCACGACTCCAATCACCTGACCGACGCAGGTGACCTCCGTTGTGGCAAACACCTCCTCATCGTGATTGATAGCGCCGATGTCGTTCGCCCCTGGTATGTCTTTGGCCGAAAAGAAGCCTGCGAACCCTGGTTGATCCTCAGCTGGTGATGCGTCCACTGATACAAGCTTGGCGTGGGGCTTGGTGCTCAACACCAACGCAGCGTGCAGTCCATGCGCTGGCATGGCGACGTCGTCCACATACTCCGCCTCTCCTGTTACCTGGATGATTTGACACAAAAATTTTGCCCGACACGCATCAGAAAGATTCGAACACGTCAAAAAAAACGGTAATCTGAAAATCGGAATCTATTTTTGAAAGAACACGCCATACATAACATTCTTTTTAACATGAAAATAGAATACCGTCGGCCTCTAGTTTCAAATTCAGCAACAATCTTTACGATTTTCTAAGATTTTCAATCTTCGTATGTGTAATTAAAGCTTCAAAACAGTCTTCAAAAACAGAATGGAAAAATAATGTAGGAGAACGGGAATATTCTGCTCTTTTGTACCAAACGTATATAAATCTTAAGAAAAAAAGGGAGTCACGCCGAAAAAACCAACTGTAAGAAACCACCACTAACCTGCAAATTCGCGGACTGGTGCTGGAACGGCAAGCCAACAGCAGTGGCATTCGGCAACGTCTGAAACACTTGAATCCCCCGGGAAGGCTCACGCCCATACGGTGCCACTGCTGACCGGTAGCTCTCCGGAAGCTCATGCTTAAAATTCATACGCGCCTCGAGCTTGTAGGTCGTATGCAAAAAGAATTTGAAGAAGAAGCTCGAGATCAAGGAACGCCGAAACTGCACCATTCCGCCAGGTGCAGCATCCGCCATGAAAATCTCCTCTTCGAGAAGCGATAGCGTTTGCTTTAAAGTCTCCTGATCCCAGGGCTTCCCTTTCAGCCACTCCATGGTCTTCTTCGCAACGACGACGACCGCAGCCACTCCTCCATACGCCAGACAAGCCTCTTGCACAATCCCGGACTCGGAAAGACGCACCCGAATACCTGCAATAGTGAAAAATATTGTGCTAATCTTCAAAAGAAAACTCTCCACTAATTTCCCCTACAGAGCTTTACCAATAGTGGTACGGAAAGATTTGCTACAAAATATGTTAAAATGAGCCAAAAGTAGCAAATATAGTATGTTGCTACAAATTTAATGGAGAATCTATGATGCTCTACATATATGGCTCATAAAATTCTTAAGTAGAGACATAACACATTAGACGAACTGTGTCAACTACGAGTCAAAAGTCATGCCAAATCAAACAAAAATTAATCCGCTTACATACTCACATGCAAAAAAAGTGGCTTAGTGGCTCAAGAAGTTCTTAATTGTTCACCTTGAGCTCAACCTTGCCAAAAAGGGGTCAAGGAATCCTTTTCATGCCAATTCAGCGGACGATTGACAAGATTTCTCTATATAATGTAAAAGCTGTAGTGATTTTGCTAATTTTGAAAAACATCACAATATCACTGACCTGCATTGACAAGTGCGATGTCATCGTCGCGGCGATGCGCTTGTTTATACTCCTTCACATACTCAAGTGGCCGTGTGAACGGCATGAAGACGCTAGCGAGAATCTCATCCGGCTTCAAATCCACCTTGCGGTAACCGATGAAGAAGTCCTTCGCCGCAATTTTCCTCGTCGCCCCGCCATTCCCCATGGCCGTGAAGATGGCGCCCACCGCAATCCAGAGCGGATTCAAATCCGAAATCGGACTGGCGGTCACGATGTTCCCGCCCAAGGACGACACGTTTCGAATTTGGACGCCAGCAAACCACCGCAGCTGCTCGATGACCGCCTTACACCCGGAGGTCTCCACCTCGTCCCGCTCCCGCACAATCTCGGAGAACGATTCTAGCAAATTGGTGAGCGTCACAGAGGCGCCTATCTCTACGCCTCCCTCCACGACCTGTGGTTTTCGCACGAAAGTTTAAACCCATTACACGTCAAAACACAAAAAATTCAAATGAAAGGCACAACAAATTGCCAAACATCAAGAAAAACAGCAATTGAAAACCGATAACATAGAAAATGCAGCAGTTTCGGAAAACAGCACATCCCACATAGTCCATTAATCTCGAAATGTTAGTTCCACAGGAAAATCAAAACACAGGAATCTCCAAGGAACTCAACATGGTGAACAGAGACAGAGAAGCAAAACGTTAAAGTTTGGAAACACAAGATTACAACATAACTGATTTTAAAGCTCATAATCTTCCGTTTAGTCCATGAACTGTTTCGTAAACCTTGAAGAAATTTGTACAGATATCCATTTAGGGAAAATTCTTCACAACTAACCTTCATGTTGAGAAGCTCAGGGACGTGCGTGGTGGCGATGAGCACCGGGTACATAAAATTCTTGAACCTCATCTCAATCCCGACTTCCGTGTTTCCCCCGACCAACTTCGCATACGGGAACTGGGTCTTGAGCTGCAGCAGTTGCGAGAGCGACGTCGGGCGGAACCATTTCAAGCCCTGGCGTCCTCGGAGCGACAGCGACTGCACTTTGCGGCTGACGAGCTTGGGTGGGAAGATGGGCTCTGCTCGCGGCACCTCCACATTGTCCTTCACCCCGACGGAGCTTTCGAGCTTTCCTCCACAAGAGCACGGCTTTCCAGTGGAAGGGCAGATGAAGGTGCCATCGTGGTTGGCATGAGGAGCAGGGGCATCACCTCCCGTGGCAGCTTGGATCGCGTCGTTGGTGTAGGGCGCCGTTTCTGTTTTGGCGAAGACGCGGAAGGCGTCCAGGATGGGGCGGTAGCCTGTGCAACGACAAAGATTGCCTGCTAAACACTCCTCGATCTCGCCTTGCGTCGGAGGCTCTTTCTGGCTTCGCAGGAGCGAGTACATCGACATCACAAACCCTGGCGTGCAGAAGCCGCACTGCGAACCATGCGCGCTTGCTAGAGCTTCCTGGATGCCGGAATTGCACAACGTAAGGGAACTAGCAACAGCACTGTATGCAAGTATTCCACTGAATTTCCTTCGAGGGCAAACGAAAATCATTCTATTGGGTATGTTTTGAGATCTGGACGAAGAGACCATCATGATTCTTACATCAAAAAGTAAGTATTGTGCTCTGGAGACGTGAAAATAGAGCTTCCTTAAGAACATGCTGAGCCACAGGAGTGGCGAGGGATGTTATTTCCATGATGAGGCTCTACTTTCACGGCGATGGTTGGATCTTTTTCAATTATGCACAAGAAAGGGTCTAAATAGAAGGATATCAGACAGAAGGATAGAATTATTATGAAAGATAACCATTTTGTCCATATCCAACGCTTGGTTCCCCCCTACATAGAAATGGGTTCAACTGAGGATATGGATCCATTATACTTCTGATTTGAAAAGCTATATCATCACTTGTGAGATTTTCAAGTGCCAGAGTGATAAATACCAATCTCTGAAGCGACGAAATGAAAGAATTCTCCCAATATCCTCCCATAGCGATTGTTATTACCTGCACGGGGTGTAACCCCAAGCGCCGGTTTCCAATTCCTTCCACGGTCACGACGTGCATGCCTTCCACGGAGTAGATGGGCGCCAAACACGCATTGATAGCACGGTTTCTGCATCCCAGAAAATTTTGTCAATCATCACGGCAACTGGAAAGAGCGTCAGAAACATTGTGCAAAACATCAAAAGTGATCATACGCGTCCCGTCTCGTGACAAGATGCGTGATTCGTACTTACACGACGTTGCCGCTCTGCGAATCGTAATGCGACAGCATGACGGTGCACGCGCCACACCCGCCCTCGCCGCAACCAAGCTTGGTTCCAGTCAGCCCAATTCCTGTATCGCAAAACCCCAGCAACAGAGGGTCAGAAAATTCTCCAATTGTGTAGGGTGCAAACGCCATCGCTTCAAGCGATCACAAACAATGCTACTATTGTGTGATTGAGAATTGGTTGATCAATTGGATGCGTACCTCGCAGATACTCGAGAAGCGTGTGATGGGCAACGTCTGGCGGCAAAGCGAATCGCTTTCCATTGACGTACAAAACAGCATCCTCCTCTTTAGCAAAATCCACGACTGCTGTGAGGTCGGCTCCAATGCTAGGCGCGTCTAGAGACCCCATTCTCGCTCCCTGCGCTCCTCCGCGTCGCAATTACATCCACACCGCCCCAGATTCCTCTTCCTAAATTTCTACAAAACCGCCGCAGAAATTCCCAAAGTTCAAAATTCGACCCCAAATTCGTCCCTGGACGAGACCGAACGACCTCGAACCTCGAAACCCAAACCTCAGAATGCACGCGAGCAAAGTGAAAATAAACGCTCAGTACAAAATGAAACTAGTGTTGATAGAAATGGCAAGTAGCCTCTCCAATCGAAATCGCTCACTCAACCTCCGCCCATTAAGCAACCCAAGCACCTCTCGTCCTAAATTTTTTTAAAAAGGACTGCAGCAACTCTCGAAGTGCAGATTCGTAGCCGACGAGACGATCAGAATTCACTATTCGAAACCCGAAGCTCAAAACCCAAGTGTGCAAAGGAAAAGCAAAACAATCAGAAGTAGCAAACTAGAATGTACGATAGAGACGGTGAACACCTCTCCCAACCTCCGCCTGCGAAGCTCCCCAATCACTTCCTATTCCTAATTGTCCACAAAACGGCCGCAATGAACAAAATTCGCCCAAAAATTCGTCGCCGGACGAGTTCAGACGAAACGAGACGATCAAAACTCAAACTTCATAGCCCAAAGCTCAAAACCCAGGAATGTAAAGTAAAAGTGCAACAGAGAGAAGAAGCGACAGAAGTAAAGTGTGATGACAGAGACGATGAGTACGTCTGCCAACCTCCGCCTACGAAGCTCCCCAATCACCTCCTATTCTCATAGTATATCCACAAAACAACCAAAATGTGCGAAATTCGCCCAAAAATTTGTCGCTAGTCGACACGAGACTGACGAGACGAATGAGACGATTCAAACTCCAATTTCAAAGCCCAAAGGTCAAAACCCAGGTTCGCAAAGTAAAAGTGAAACAAAGAGAAGAAGCGAAGTACCGTTACTTACCAGTGCCTGTGTGAGAGACGGCGAGCACGCCTGCCAATCTCCACCTACGAAGCTTCCCAATCACCTCTTCGTTCTATAAATCTCTCCACAAAACGCCCACTATGTCCAAACTTCGTCACGAGACGAAACGAGACTGAGACGAGGACGATTCGAACTCAAATTTCAAAGCCCAAGGCTCAAAACTCAGGTTTGCGCAGTAAAAGTTAAAACCGTGAGAAGAAGTCTGTGGTGCCTCACGGGCCTGTGTGAAAGAAATGGCGAGCCCGCTGTGGCCTAGCTAGCTCTAAATAGAAGAATATCTTCGGGACTGGGCCAAAGTGCTGCTTTTGGGAAGAATCTGGGGCGGGATAGATGGGCATCGCGGCAAGTAGCGAGCGGAGAGCATCGAATTGGGGCGGTGAGTGGCCGCGGCAGTGCGGCAGGGGACGGAAGAGGTTCCGGTTGCGCTCCAGTTGGCAGGTCGCCTTTCCCGTTTCCCATGGGGTGAGGGGGTTGGGATTCTGCTATCAGAAGACACGCCAGCATCCGTCAGATGCTGAAATTCAAAGCCTATCTGCTCTGGTCTGGAAAGAGCGTGATGAGGGTCGCGGTGGAGAAGTGCACCGGTCGGCCGGTTAAGAAGTTTTGACCAAGACATGGTTATTTAAGGCAATTGTTGGGATGTTGGACAAGATAATAAAATAATGCCTCAAGAAGTTATGACTGGTTGTAGTGCAAACACCAACTGGAGAAGTCTTCTGGACAACTTCAAAAATTGAAGCCACTACACAAAACAGTGAAATTAGATTGCCCTACACTAATTTCTCGACAGTCCACACTATAGAAAAATTCACTGCTTTTGTACAATGATGCATTCATTTTAGAGCCATATGTATGACATACATTTGTGGACCAGTTCAAGGCCTGTTTCAGAGAGTGACAATGCGCTTCTATGTGGAATAAGCATTGATCCATGAGGTCATTTATTTCAAGTAAGGTATCCTAATTGACAAGGCAACCTAATTTCACTATTTTCTGTAGTGAAGTTCACCAACAAAGAGAATTTTGGCTGGCCACAATAGGAACCATAACCCCTAATGGTCCCTATGGACATATTTTGTACATTTTTTGGACTCTAGCAAACTTTGAAAAGCTTGAAACTTTTGCATTCAGTGCCCAAATTTAATAAAACTTGTTGGAAAAAATGCATCTACTTGTCTAGTTTGTGTAGTAAAATTTTCAGATCAATCCAATGTAATAGAACCTCTCTTAGTGCATACTGTCTTAGTGCATATATGCAATAAGAGAGGTCGTGATATTTGTAAATAGTAGTTGGAGGCCCCACAGTGAGAGGCCACATTAGCCAAAGTTCTGACAGAACCTCTCTTACTATATAAACCTCTCTTAGTGCATAATCCCTGCACTATGCACTAAGAGAGGTTCTACTGTATATATTGAATTTTTGGGAATCATTTAAATACACGCGGTTCAATTTTAGTTCACCAAAGTTCATTTTGATGGTTACTACTTTGGGGCTTGTTTCTCCTTCATCTAATGTCTAGTGAAGAACAAAATTTATGTTTTTCAATTACTAATACTACATAAATGCTTTTTCTTGGAAAAGGTGCCTCCAACTATGTTGACTACCTTATTTTGACATTTTGGGGGGGATTCTAGCTTACCCACCTTTGCTTCTACATATCCATGGCCTTTCTTAAGCTTCTTGAATTCTTCTCTAAATTGAATACAAAGTCAACAATTTAATAAGTTTCATCAATTTTTTTTTAATTCTAACCATACAAATTCAAACTAGAAATATTAGAGATCACATGGAAAAAGAAAACGCAACAATATCACTTATAGATTGAAAGATTATAATGTTTGATCATGAAGGTGTTCAAATTATGTAATTTGAAGTCTTCGAATCCTCTTTATACATGTCAAATCTAAAATAGAGATCACCAAAAAAATATGAGGTTAAAAGAAATAACATGTATAACCACAATCAATTTATGGCTTTTCAAAACCTACTCTACAACTTTTTAAAATGAATTTCTAATGTGATTTTTTCTCCAAGATCTAGTGTATTTGAGACTCATTTTCAAGAGCCATCAACACTTAGAAAATTAAGATTTCCAATGGACACCTTTGCACAAAATTTTGAATAGAAAAATTATAAACACTCATTATCAAAATTGGATTTTTGATACTAGAACTAGACTTCAACATGAGTTTCATCTTAAGAAAACTCCTAAAATTAATAACTTAGTTAACCGAGTTGAAAACAGTGAGCAGTTTCAGTTGGTCAGGATCTCTTTCAGCATGTTCAGCATCCCCAGATCAAACCATCTCCACTATCTCCTATGATTATAGGAGATGGTGATTAACTGACACACACGATCTGGAGTGTAAAAATTCACAAGCCTTTGATTATAAAAACAAAAAACTCCCCTCCCCCCTCCGACATTGTTGATCTTAAAAAATAAGAAGTACAAATATTGATACGGATATGGATACAAATATTGATACGGATATGGATACAAATATTGGTATGGATACTAATATGGACATGGATATGGATACGGGAACAATTTGCAATATGATACGGGATTTGTGCTAAACAGATATAGATACAGATTCAGGATATGGCTATGGTACAGATACGGGATACAGGATGCGGTCAAATGGACATATCCCATATTGTTTGAAATTGTGAAGTGCTCCCTCAATTTCAAATAGGAGGAGGGGGTGGGATGATAATAAAAAAAATTAATTTCAAAATGGGAGAGGGGGGGGGGAGGTAAGGAATATTTTTTTCTTAAAGTTTTAATCACTGAAATGGGGGAGGTGGGATAATAAAAAAAATTAATTTTTTTTAATGAAGTCTTTTGAGTGGATGGAGAGGGGGTGCATTAATTGAAATGCACCTCAGCCTCACCATCCATTCAAAAGACAGCCTCCATATTTTTATATCCTCAAAAGACAGCCTCCCCACATCCAATTAACATTTACACTCAAAACATCACTAGATCAAACCTCTCTAGATCAAACTTGGCTTCACTAGTCTTTGAAAGAACTATTCAACGATGACGAGTAGATGCACTGTACTACTAAATTTGTCATAGATTAATAATATTTTTATGAAGTTGAAGTTTTCCAAAGGCCAAATTTCTTGTCTGATGGGTGAGGCCGGCCAAGAAACTTGACCTCCGGAGAACTCCCCTCACAAAAAGTATTGCCACATAAGCGGTCATGTCAATTTCATTCATGCTTGAAGTTTTCCACTGGACAAGTCTTGGCCATAGTCTAAATCCAATCCGATATAGAACAAAATTTGCACCAATCATATTGCTCTATTTTTCTACAATTGTTGACCAGTGCACTTCTCTACCATAGTATAAAGTGGCCCTAAGTATAATCTTGCAATCAAAACTTGCAATTCTTTTATACTAGAAGGTAGGAGGTCCATGAGGTAGAAGCACCTAAATGTGACACTTATTCAAGATCATCTATAGATCTTGAAGGTAGCTACCGAAAAAAATGATGTGTGCTTGTTAGAAAATGGTTTAGGAAACCACCAAAATTATTTTGTATTTTCCCAAGCTTATATGAATATGACATGAATTTTTGAAAATTACTACATAGGTGCACCTAGTGTGGACAGTAGACTAACACAAACGTGGGCACAGAAACACCCAAAAGCAATAGAATATAAGCTTGTATTACACTTGTCTTACTAGCCAATGCAAAACCCTCCTTCATCACTGTGACACATTCATGTAAATTTACCTATCAACTTTAAGTCTACTTGCACCTCGCTTTAGGGCTTTTTCTAGTTTTGGATACTCCTACCTTATTGGGCCTCTAAAAGCATCTTCTATTGCAGAGATTCATTTTGTTTTCTCATTGCACAAGCAATGTACAAATAGTGTACATTTCAAGAGGTGGTTGCTTTTAATGACCATCACATTTCAACTTCAAAAATTTATAATTAATTCTACAAAGCTCCAAAAAATATGAGACCATTTGGATGAGATACCAATTTCATTTGTCTTTCAAAGAAGATTTACTAAAAAATATTCTAAGAAGTCTAACCTTCCTATTTTAATTTTCAGCTCTTTAATTGGTGCTTTATAGACTTCCTACTTTAAGCAAAGTAGAATCCTCATTAATGTACATGCACTCCTATAAATTATTAATAGTTACAACTGAGCGTATAGTTCTTCTTATTAAACATGAATTCTTTGTAGTAGATCTTATTGGCACCTCATTAGATGAGATTTGGGGGTCTTAGAAGGCTCTGAGTTCCCCTGTTGTCTGCTGTGTTTCCAGATTGCGGAAACGCAACAGCAGCAGCTGGCTGACGTGGTCGAGCGACAGCCACGTCATTTTTTGAAAAAAAAAAAAAAATTTGCTTAAAATGATATTTTGGTAAAAAATAATTCTGACACACCTGTACCGGCGTTCACTGAATCTGGGCAGATCAAGGAACAGTCCTGAAACAGCCCTCCAAGACCCCCAAATATCATCTAATGAGAAGAGGATTCCAACACACATTAGTATGCATTGTTTGGATATCATATGCATAAGGAGGGGAAGTATCAAACCAAGAGATTAGAGGTTTTTAAAGGTAACCTCGTTTGTTAAATGTGACCATGGGAAGCAAGGACCCACGACAAAAAAAAATTATGCCATTTTGTATGGTCTAGGTTTAAACCCAATAGAGACTATAGTAGGGCACTATCTATATATTATTAGGACATTGAGTGATTTTACATTCTTGAGGTAACAACAACTGAATTGTCCACACAAGCATGTGAACATAGTTCCTAGTATCAAATTATTTAAGTTCCGTTGAATCTTGTTGGGAATCAGAAGGGATTTTAGATTCTCTCATTGGATAACATATGAATAATCTATGCATTATCAAAATGTTGGAAATAAATACACCCAAAATCGACTTTAGAATCTCATGAATGAAAATTGTACATTATAGACAAAAATCTATAGAGGTCGGTTTTAGAAACAGGTTGCAATTGGGTACATGCAATTACCTTACATGATAGTTCTTGACTATGTAAAGGTAGTCAAGAAAAAATATCATCCACCATTCCTGCATTTTAATTATTATTTTTTGTGTTTTTATTTTTTTATTTTTTTGGGGGGGGGGGGCGGGGGGCACACAAATTAGCATTTCTGATGGGAGAAATCATGGCTAGGCTAGATCTGTACAGGTAGCAGGTCTGTACATGTGGCAGATCTGATTGAACTAGAATGGTATAAGTCCACGTGAGGAGATAACTTTGAATTCTGTGAAGATTTCTCCGCCTCAGGACGGCTTTAGCATCCAGCCTTGGAGCGTCACTCAGGTGCAGTTTTTTGAGTTTTACCAACTAAGGGAGAAGCACCAGTAGTCAACCACGCCCATCTCGAGATGGAGTATTTCCAACCAAGGTTGGAACTGATTTTCAACGGAAGTTGGGAATGTGTTTTTTTGGTCCTTTTCAAGGTTGAGACTAATAAGGTTATGACACATGTCCTCAAGTAGTGAGCGAGAAAGGAGCCGAAGTAGTGAGCAAGAAAGGAGGAAGTAGTGAGCGGGAAAGTATTCCTTGAATGATTGGAATTGGAAGGGTCTAGATATTGGCTATTGCTGAAAACACTTTTTGGCTCCCAAAATTCACTATACTTTCAATTTTGGGAATAAAATTCTGAAAACTTTGCAATCTCCATATTTCCTATCTTCTTACATGGGAAAATTTTCCACCACCTCTTATGGAAATTTTGATCTTGCTCCAAAATTGCTTAAATGATCGACTATTAGTGCTTCTAGTTTAAAGTAGCCAACCCATTTCTGATCACCCCCAATTTCTGATCACTCCTAATTTCTGGTCTATAGGTTGTTGTCTTTTCGTGAATTTGTGGCCTAGTTCTCGGAGGAGTTGTAGTGCATTATGATTGGCTGCAAGGCAGTCAATATTGCAACCAGTCCTTGATTGATTTTGCAATCAGCCTATGGTCAGAAATAGAAAGGTCTATATCACCATTATAGGTCAAAGAAAATCTTCTAATAAAAAATTCCGCATTCAAAAAACCTGCGCTCTACTTATGCGTAATTGCTAAAGTGGTTTGAAATGGGTCGGCTACCTTACAAACCTAACAAAATTGGGTACAAATCTGAAATGCTTTCATTCAAATAACCATACCACAAGCATCAATGGACAAAGTCTAAAAGTAGATATACGAAAGTTGTAGTATACGACATGCTACACTTTACCATGGAAGTTTGAAGAAAAATTTAGTTGTCATTTGAAAGAAAATTAATTGTAAAGTTAGCGATGTCTTAAACTTAGTTTTGTTAACCATGATTTGGAATTACTTATATTTTGTCAATTTTTTCTTAGAACTCCAAAAAACATTTTGTGTCTTGGCATGTTGATATACATCATTTCAAATTGTTGTACACAAAAATTGAAAGAAATTGACATTTACATAATTTAGAATATCAACAATTTGACAAACATGCAAGTGATGTTGGTTCTCACAATATTTGAATTCTTTTTGGAATTGAGAGTATGGAATTGCATTATCCATTGTAGAGAGAGTACATGCTACAACATGAATTATAGTTATATCTCAGTGCCCTTGCATTTGAAATATTTGTTGAATAGGGCAATACAATTTAATTTATATTTTACTTGTGAATAATGCATTTATAGGATCATTTTTTTGGTTTGAAGACTAGAATTTATGATGCATATAATTGGAACAAAAAATCCAAAAAACAAAATTCATCATTTTCAATTTCATTAAAAAAATGCCAATTTCATAAAAGTCAATGTAAATTTTTCCAAAATGCTATTTATGTGAGGTTGATCTCTATGTAAAAAACTACTTTTGGTTTTGTTTTATAGTTTGTTAATTCTTTAGGGTTCTAACGTTCAAAATCTAAATAATAAATAGAGAGAAGTTCTACGGGTTTTTTGACCACATGACTTTTTATTCATCCAAACCAATGCTTGACTTTAAAAAAGAACACTTTTTATATGATGAATTTGATGAAACAAAAGTAAATAGTATATATTTATAAAGATATAAGCAAAAATATGCAAAAATGTTCAATGCGTTATTGTTTTAATTAGTTATTGAATTAAAATGGCTTTTTATGTAGCCAAAAGAAAAGAATGAATTCTAGATATTTTAAAAGTTCCTTCCGCAATCATTTATAAAATAATTTCAATTATAAGTCAAGATTTTGCCAACCAAAGGTTTAGTTTGTATTCCAAAAGGAAACTTCTCACCAAACTTTATGCACTAATATCTTGCAATACACATGATTATTGTATTTTAAATGTATTCCCACAAACATTTTGATAATAAAATAATTTTGTAGAGGTGAATTTTTAAAAAAAATCTTTGGTGTTTACATTTTTCTCAATGCATTAGAAAGTAGTAGTTTTTGACAATTATTGTATGAATTCTTGTCTTTCAAGATTGAACTAATAAATCTAGACATTGGTTGAATGCATGGCAAGTACATGCTACAAGTAATGGTGTGTGACAATTGTCTAGGTTTTTCCAAAATATCATTTTAGAGAAGGTCAATTTAGAGGTATGAGGGCTTCTTTACACTAGAAGTGACAAGCTGTGGATAAATAGCTTTCAACCTATGAGAGCTTTCAAAATTGGAAAGACCAAGGAATGTAATTTTCTACTCTAGATTTTAAGTTCAAGGCAAGAAATGATTTAGGCACCACTTTTGTCTTCTATGGCAAAAGATGTCAACAATTTTGAGTCTCTAAAATTCTAATTAGGCCCATCTCAAGAGGTGTATTGGACTACAATTTTAGAGACCTTGGGGTTAAAAATCTCATAGACAATCATTTAAAAGAACTTACATTATGCAATACTTTAGTTTAGAAAATATCCTATTTTGAAAGAATAGATTGGACATCTATGTGCCTTCCTATGCCAAATAATAATTTTTGTTTACCAACATTCTTAAATTAAAAAAATCATAAATTAATTTATCTACATATCCACCTCCATTGCCTTTATGTTGCCTCCAATGGCCGGCCTCTCAAAGACAAGTCATTAGCCATGGACCTTGACAGGTTTTTTTCTAGACTTCTAAATTAGAGTGTAAAGAAGGCCTAAGTGGAGTGTGCTTGATTCAGCACTCCAGAACTACGAGCTGTGAAGTTTGATTGTATGAACAAAAGTTTGAAAGTGCCAAACCCTAACGTCCTGAGTACACACTAACTTTTGTGCCGGCTAGTACATCTTGAGACACACAAGAATTAGAGATTGCAATTTTAAATGATTAGCCATTAGAGGGGATTCGGGGACTTTGGAAGGCCGTTTCAGGCTCGTTCCCAAATCTGGCTTGATCCTATGACCAACGGTACGGGGCTGTCAGAATTTTTTTTGCCAAATATCATTTTAAGCAAAAAATAAGTAATAAATAATAAATTCAAAAATGATGTGGCAGTCTCTGTGCCACATCAGCTAGCTGCTTCCCCACAGTCTGGGAACGCAAGGGAACTTGCAACCCTACAAGACCCTCAAATCCCTTCTAATGTTCCAAACAAATTTAGGACCCAAGTAAGGTAGACATAGGGTCATTGCAAGAAACACCAATATTGGGGATTTGTCACAAAGAATTTGTGGAAGCTTCCTTTTGCAATTACTTTTGAAGCATAACTTGCATGAAGTTGAATATTTATTATAGATGTCTGTCTTGAAGTTAATCATATCTCATATTTTTTAGAAATCTTTAAAAATCATTTTATATTTAAATTTAAATTTAGCTAAATTGTCACACTTTGCAATTTAGGGATTTTGAGTAAAAAGGATTCTCCAAATTTAATGATTTAGAGCTGAAATTTCTATGGACTATTTGCATAGTAGAAACTCATGTTTCTACCAAGGGGCATTTACAAATATTTTATTTCATGTTGTCTACGTCCATGCAAAGAGGGCTCTCTTGCACAGTTCTAAAGATTTAAGATGGTTTCAAGATCAATTTTCTAGTCAAATCTCTTCACCGTGAAGTCTTCCCAAATGGCCTATTTTTATTTTCTTTGAAAAAAAAATTCCTATCTTTTACAAATTAAAACATCAAAGTATGTATTTTCTTTAAAATTTCAACTCACTCTTTTTTGTGAATAACTTTTGACCTAGAGTATTTTTAGATATAAAATTTTGGAAATATGCTACTTTTAGTCTTGTACCAATTTTCTTTATTTTATATTATTTTTAAAAATTCATATGCAAAAGCTTATGAGCATTGAAGTACTAGCTGAAACAAGCCAAAATGGACCAAAAATGGACGGTGTTTCTTGCAACGACCCTATCGCTAAAAGTAATAGGATTTGTTTGAAAACATCTAAAAAACAACCCAAATCCAAGTGCAGCTGGACTCAAAGCATATACGTGGGGTACAAAACATTGTCACGGTCATAAAGGTAGGTTTTGCATTGGCCAATCTCTTATTCGAGATACAAACTTGAAGTTCCGTTGCGTTTGGGTGTTTTTTAGACTACTTGTGTGTTAGTCTACAGTCCAAAGTATGGTGCATCTATGCAATTGTTTCCAAAAAATTGTATTGTATTCATTCAAGCTCGAAATAATACAAAACCAATTTTTTGTTGGTTTTCTAAACCATTTCCTAATAAGCACATATCATTTTGTTCTATAGCTACCATCGAGATCTGCAAATCTTGAATAAGTATTATTTTTAGGTACATTTATCTTACATACAATGTATGCTTCATTATTTGTGGTTTTGCATGCCCCTTCTAAGTAACCGCCACTGAGTCATATACACTTGCAACTACACTACTCACTCAAAAAATACTCCCCTCCTTTTGTAACCACTATAACTCTTAAGCAACACTTTTGTAAGTTCCAAATGTGATCATACTAGTTAACCCCTTTAGGTCATTGGCCAATTGGCATACAAAAGTCATTCCAACATATTCAGATGGACATTGATGTACAATCACCATTTAGTAACTCATGAACACATCTTTTTGAGTTGGGATTTTTACACAATGAGCGCCTACAAGTTGGCCACATAGTCCCACAATCAAAAGTGGATTCAAAGGATTTGTGCTCCTGCAAGAAATTTGTGAGTGGAGATGGGTGATGGCCATCAAGTATACTGTGTATGTACTGTACCAAGCTGCAGAAGAAAGCAGAAGAAACGTTGTAGACTTCTGATCTGACTCCTCTGCACCGATTTCCGGTCCAATATTGACCAGAAATATCCCTGGTGAGCTTCTGCATGACGGCCACCGCAAGTCGCTCTCTACAGGAGACCAATAAACTCTCCCAAAGGGTTTGGTGACGGAAATCTAAAGGTTTTAGATTTCTTTTGGATCTAAAACCCCGGATTTAACCTCATGTAGTGCTCGTCAACCTGAGCCCGAAGCATATTATTTTTCATTCGTAAATGTGGATAAACGAAATATTTACTTCAATGAGTGAAGATATGGTGAAATTTTGAAGGAGAGTTTCTAGTGGACCTCTGAATGCAGTTGAGGATCTCAATTTGAGCGAAGTTGTCAGCTTTTTGCACAGCATTTCCTCTTGCAAGGTGTGGGCATTTCTGATGAAACTTTTCATGAAACTAAACTTTTGCAAACTAAATTATAGTAGAACCTTTCTTAGTGTATAATGTTGGGACTATGCACTAAGAGAGGTTTATGCATTTGGAGAGGTGCAATAATGACCACTAACTAACGTGGCATCTAACTACACTACTTTCCAAAAAAAATCCTTGAAATTGGGCCCATCCTAGTATTGACTCTCTTAATGCATATTATGCATTAACAGAGTATAGTACACTAAGAGAGGTTCTATCTGTGGAAGATTTTAACAGTTTTTGTCACTCATGAGAATCATTGTATCTGCATGTATAGACAGATTGGAGCATCTTCTTCAAAAAATAACTTATAGAATTTATCTCTGAATGCAATTTTTTTATAATTTTTCAAAAAAAAATTCCACATGGTTTTGTTTGAAAAATCTCACCTTGCTAGAAAAATCTCACCTTTGAGATTAGTGCATTTGAATTTCATTTTAGAGATATTAATAATTTAGATTTTTCTTCTATCTTGTACCTACTTCTATTTAACAATTTTTTGAAGTATGAAAATAAGTTTTTTTGAATTTATTTTTGTTTTTATAGACTCTCAACTCAATTCTCAACCATAAAGATTTAAAGCTCAAAACTTTGTAGTGCAAAGAATTAAAGTTAAGAAGGTTCAAAGTAAAATAATCTAGTCCTGCAATATGCTGAAAAACTATTTTTTTCACTTTAAACGTAGATATCTTGCAATCTGTGCGGTCAAAAATTATGAAATTTTTCCACACATTCTTATACTAGTTAGGTGTATCCTACAATTAGATGTGCAAAACAAAACAATCTTCAAATTTTCTTACTCTTTACTATAAAAATGGTAGTTTTGAGTGTTTTTTGGCAAGAAAAAAGGCCTTGATCCTGTAGGGGTTAAGCATTTTTTATTCCACCTCTATCCTCTCCCAACTCTCTAAAATTATTCAATCAATTCCTTTCTTGTAGATTCAGTGTGCCATTTTAATGAAATTTCAATAATGTAATATCATAGATGTTCACACTTTCGATGCCAATTTGATCAAGAAAGCCTCTTGATTGATCAAATTTGAGAGCTTACAATTTAAACTTAGAATGAGGAGAAGAAATATAAACTAGATACTGGTATTAACCCCCAGTGACCATTACAAAAAAACTCAGCCCTAGAAAGGGTTGCAAGTTTATTATTTTTGGCACCCTAGCGGTGCAATTACAAAAAGAATAAAAATAAATAAAAAAATGGAAATTTTTTTGATAAAAAAACATTAAAGAAAATAAAAATTTGACGTGGCATCAGTAGTGCCACATTAACACCCCCAATTTTTTATTTTGACTTTTTTTTCCATAATTGCACCGCGGGGGTACAAAACTTTTGTAATGCTAAGCGACAATTATCTGGTCGTTGCCTTTGTTTTTTGAATTGCCCATTCTCATATTTTTGAGTTTTGGAAAAAATTAAATTATTTTCTAGAAAATAGACTACAATACAAATCCAATGGCGGTGGTTTCATCTAATTTCAAGTTAAACTTTGCCTTGTGAAATTTCTCAAAGTTAAATGGTGTAGTGTAGTTTACAGCTCGTTTTTTGTGTTCGGGTTGGGCATGGACTAAAAAGTCAGCCAACTATTGTGCTTCTAGCCCACCTCATAAAAGCAAGATCAACCTTGAAAAGGGCAGATCCAAGGAGTAAACAACAAAGCTCCACTCAAGTTCAGCACTAGTTCAGCACTCCGTCTCCTCCAAGTGACAGGACCTTGAGTTCGTCTCCAACGGAAACAAATGCCTCATAAAATGCTCCTGCAGCTTCTCCACAGATCGACTCCTCGATCAGCCAAACAACACGGTGCAAGGACTCACAACAACCCCACAGCAAGGGAAGAAAGAAAGGGAAGCTAACCAGCTCCGCTCTGCACCTTCAAACGAAAACTCCATCAACAGCAAGATTACGAGAGAGAGAGCTAGACGGAGCCAGCCCGCTCAGAAAATGAAGTGCCACTCAAGGTCTCACACTACTGTACTGATTTCACAATTTGGGCACCCTGAATCTCATCCAACATCCAACAAAACGAAATTGACCGTCCGAATGACTGACAGTGCAAGTGCACGCGTACGTTAGCACCGCCGTAGCACCGCGATAGCACTACAGGTCAATTAATTGGTCTGGTATCGAACTTTTAGTCCCTGCATGCTTCGAAAATTGAAATTCTTCTAGAAGGGGAGGATTGGTGTACTTCTTCTTTACCATGAAATCCTCGTCATTTAGGCCAAATGAAATTGTGCTTCTTTCTCTTGGCTAGTGTAACCGCACCAGCATCCGATCCAATGTTCGGGAAAAACCGGTCTGGTCCCTGCTTTGAAATTCTTCGAGAAAGGGAGGGGTGCTGTACTCATTCTTTACGATGAAGTCCTCGTCATCTGGGCCCGTAGCAATTATAATTACAGATACCACAATAACTTCAACAGCATCATGATATGAAATGCAGGGCGGCTCGGCCAATTCGATCTACTGCGTCCAACACTGACCATCCTTATCCTCTTCAAGAACTTGGGACAATACTCGATTACAATGTTTTCTGCAACCAAAAAAAAAAGGCACAATGCAATGAAAGGTTGTCAGTGTTCAAAAAGCAGAAAGCGAACGACACATTCAATAACACAGATGAAAAGCGTATTGCCGCAGCGAGTGAGAACGTCGCAGGCGAGCTGTACATAAAGGACCTCTCTCCTGTATTATTAAGCAACCCACATTCCATCTCCCAAGCAATCTTTGATCCCTGATCTCTCGGCTGCCGCTCTCATCTCCCCCTTTCACTACGTCGTCCGAGCACAAGTTCACGCATACCAGTGTAGTGCCTCTCGATGTTTCATGGAAGATGTTGAAGAAGGGAGACCAACTTCTGCCCAAGCTTCTGCCGGAGTTCTTTGCAAAGATCTTGGAGGGTGATGGTGGCGCGGGCACTATCCGTGGACATCCCAATTCCACTATAAATGGAGGAATTTGAGAATTGCAGCGGACTTGCATGCAGATTATGAGGTTTGACTTGGAGAAATGGATGGTTGATTTCATCGGGTAGGCCTAGACGCGCGCCCCAGTGGAGTCCAACTCCAAGTGCTCCTCTTTCAGTGTCTTTCAATCACAGGGAGAACGGGAGGGCGTTACCCCCCCGGTAGAAATTGTGGAGGTGTGACTTGACCTCCAAATTTGTACCGGGGGGTAACGCCCTCCCGTTCTCCCTGTGATTGAAAGTATGCGAAAACTCGGAAACAACTTCAAACCTGCTCGATAAGTCTTCAGTTCGGTCTTCTCATCATTGTTCCCTTCGTTTTTCTGAACTGGAATTTGCACAACTAAGTTCATTAATTTGCACAATTAAATTCATTAGTTTTGGTAAGCGTTAGACCAGAACCCCCTTTCCCAGTGCCCTATCGGCCAATTGCGTAAGATGCAAAGAATGGCAATGAAATAGGATGAGAAAATGACAACGGAAGCTCAGATGGGCAATTTCATTAGAATGGCGGTATTCCAAGTGCCACTTTGACGGTCTGTCATTTTCACCATCTAGGACAGGTTTAGATTTTAGACCGGCTGTTCTGAACTGTTTTTACATTATTTTAAAGAAATACCGCCATTTTAATATAATGGGTATAACTTTTGTTCCTAAAATTCTGATCAATCTCAGGGCATTATTTGACCGCCACCGACCTCTCCTCAGGCATGACATATCCAAATCAGTGCCTTGCTCATCAACATTTCAACAAAAACGAATTCAATGATTGCACTAACTTAACCCCTAAAGGACCAACATGCGTTTTTTGGCCGTATAGAAATTTTGGGCAGGTACGTGTGACTAGAGATATCCATCTTTGAGGCTGAAATTTTAATAGAAGGTGGGGACAAGGAATATCTTCATGTGTGCCAAGCTTCATGACATTTCAAAATACAAGTCAAAAGTTGTGACCTAATATGTTATTTTTTTTTGTAACTGGGCATTTTGGGCAGATCAGAAAAAATCATTTTTTCTGGAATTTTTTTTTCTGAAATTGATTCTCTGCATTTATATATACTTAAAAAGCTTTTAAGTCATTGCATTTCAATCAGTGAGTCAAAAGTTATGAGGGTTTTTAGTTTGCGGACAGTTATGGATTGTCTACTCTAAAAGAAACTTTAGAGTTGATTATTTAACCCAATTTTCAATATTTTTGGGAAGAAAAAAATCCTAGGATGTAGATTGATCATTACAACATTACAACCGTTGGGATTGGCATTTTTAAATTCTATAATTAAATTTTTAACAATTTAGGATTTTGAATCATTTTCTACTTCTTTCTACTTACTATTTTTTTCCTATATGTTGTACAATTCCAAATGATGTGAAATTTTTCAAGCATATAGAAAATTTGTTTAGGAAACTGAATTCCAAGAAGCACCACCTTTATCGGCATTTTTTCATTGAAAAGTGAGCTTGCAAAGTGCAGCTGCCCGGTTTTTCGCAGGATTGAAAAAATGGTTTTCAAGACTTTGAATGCTTATATCTTATGATCCACATGGTGGAATTTTCTGAAATTTTTACCACATGTTTTCAAAATATCATACTACAAGATCCTACGATTACATGTGTCAAAAATTGTTTTTTTTCCAAAAATTTGGTAGTTGTATTAGAAATGGCAGTATTGGAGCATTTTTGGTGATTACATAGTCATGAAACTTTAGGGGTTAACAGGTATATTTGCAATTAGTATTAAAAGAGTGCTATTATTGAGGGTCTTAGGAACAAATTTAGGCTGGCCAACTTTTGGACCGGATTCATATTCCAAACATCATTCCTAATACCAAATGCGAACATACCTTTAGTTTGTGCTCTTTCAACATCCGGTAGTGATTTCAAAAATTTAGGAAGGTATCCACCCTCAATTGCAACTTCTTGAGTACTTGGGCACTAGAGCAAACTCCATCGTTTTTCATTCAAGAGATCCGGATTTGTGTCTCTTCTCACTAAAAAAGATTAATGTTGGTATCCAAGTCGGCCCCACAATTTGTCTTTTGTGACTTTTTTCACTCACCCCACGTTTTGTTGCTATTTTAGGGAATGAAAAGCGACGGGTTTCACAGTAGTAGGGATATTTAACTCCTAAAGTACCAAAGTCCCCTTGGAGGACACTTGGGATTTTGGACAGGCTCATACGAACTGAAATTTTGACCTGATTTTTTGAAACTTTTTTGAAGATAGGAAATCACATTAGCTTTCGAAAAGTATAATTTTTTTTCCAATTGGTGCCCGGGAGCAAAAGTTATGCCACCCAAAGTCAAAAAAGCAATTCGTTGGGCAAAAAAAAAAAACTTTAAAAAATTAAATTTTTTCCCTTCAAAGATCATGTTTTTGTCTACATTTGAAGCTTTGATTCATTATATTTGGACTCAGAATGAGAAAATTATGGACAATCTTGATTTTCGGGCAATCTAAGCATCTTAAAAAAAATAACTTATAGAATTCATTTTTGAATGCAATTTTTAAATTTTTTCAAATGTTTTTATTTGAAAAGGTTAAATTTGTTTGCAAGAACAATCCCACCATTGGGATTATGGTGTTTTAATTCAACCTAAGAGCTATTAACAATTTAGTGTTTTGTTCAATTTTGGACCTACTTCTACTTAACAATTTTTTTATATGTGAAAATTACGATTTGACATTCTGAAATTTTTTTCCCGACTCTCAACTCAAATATTCAACACAAAAAAATTTAGCTTAATGGTGTGTAGTGCAAAAAAATCCACAAATGGCCGTCAAAGTCATCTAAAATTGCAGGCCGCAATTCAAAAAAACTTCTTTTTCCAACTTCAAATGCTAATATCTTCCAATCCGTACAATCAAACTTCATGAAATTTTTACCACATGATCTAAGACAAGTGAAGTACAAGATCCTATGGTTAGATTCTTAAAAAAAATAAATTTGGTTTAGGGAGTGATCGCAACGAAAATGGCAGTTTTCAATGGTTTTGGAGCTAGAAACTGCCTTGATATTTTAGGTATTAAATAAACTATTGGGCACCAAGGAATTTGAACTGCATGAAAACGCTTTATTTGTTATTGAGGATTTCAGTCCTGATGGCATAGAAACCACATGTGAGGGGATATCTCCTTCAAATTGCTAATTGTTGGGGGTGGGACAGCACTTGAAGGTATCCATTATGTGGATCATGTTTACCCTCTTTTGAATTTTTTGAACATGTGGTACCCCGCCCAAGATTCCGAAAGCCCAAAGTGGACTTAGAGCCATGCCCATAAACCAAATTTTCAATGTATTTTCAAAAATGGCAACATTTAACTTCAAAAGGACCAAACGTACGTAAGGAATCTTAGGTAGGTTCCTACAAAGTCAAATTTGGTACGATGATCACAATATTTTGATAAAAGGTGAGACCATGTTCCTCCTTGGTGAGAATATAACCTTTTTTCTAATTAGGTGCCTTGATCAAAAGTTATGCTGCCCAAAACTTGTTAGGCAGGCTAGGTACTTTTGGACAGCATGTGCAAAATTCCTCTTTTACTTTTGAAATTTGGCAAGTATGTACCTAATATGGTGTAGGATGCAATTCTCAAAAAATAACCATGTGTAGTGCAAAAATCTTAGTCTAGGAGAAGTTAAAGATTGTTGGATTTGTTGGGCAAGATTTTAAAAAGTTTTTTATTCTAATTTCAAACACAACAATCTTCTAATCTATGTGGTCAAATTTTTTGAAAATTTATCCCCGTATTCTTGTAGTAATCTAGTGCAAATGTGAAAGGCTAAATGTTTTTTTAATTCACTATTTTCTTACTATCCTTGAAAATGGCAATTTTTGACAATATCTGCCAAAAATGTACCTCAATCTTTAGGATTTAAAGATTAAATACTATTTAAATCAATTATTAGACAAATTTATCAAGGCACGTTTTTAAGCCCAAAGAGACTATGGAAAGAAAATAAATGTAGGTCAAGAGCATTTAGGCAAATTAAATTACGGGTTGAGAAACATCCAAACATAAGATTTTCATTTTTATTTCATCCCTATATAAATTGATTTAGAAATTTGGACAAAAATCATGAAACATGGAGCGACTATACTCGTCATATTCTTGAAGACTAAAGCAAAATTGATTTTCCACCACAGTACATAAATGTACTTCATCTATTTTATATAACTCTGATAGAGAACTCCTAAAAACATTCATAATGCACCCAATTGTCACCAAGTCTCTTAGATGTTAGGAATACACTAGGCCCTTAAGTGATTTTACATTATGAAGTTAACTACACCTAAAATTGTCTCCACACGTAGGGGAGGCAACCCATTTCCGATCACTTAAGGAATTATGCATATCTACAGGGTGGACTTCTTTAGTGGGGAAATTTTCCTAGGTGCAAAAATAGAATTCGGAAGGTTTCCATAATTTTCCAAATTTTTATTACTCAAAACATATTTACTATGAATTTTTTAGTTGAAGATTCTATTCGACCCATTATGATCATAGAGACTTTTCTCTTTCCAACCAAGAGCTGGTTGCAAAATCCACCAAAGGTTGGTTGCAATATTGAGAGTCATGGAGGCAATCCTAATGTGCCACAACTGCCTCGGGAACCATGCCATAATTAATCATTGTTCATATCCTCCTTTACAGAAAGAAAACAACATACATAGCCACAATGGGGCGTCGATCAAAAATGGGTTGCCTCCCCTACAATGACAAACAAAAGTGAGTACTAATCTAAAACGTTTTCATTCAAACAAACATACCATAAGCATCAATGGAAAAAGTCCAAAAGTGTATATAAGAAAGTTGTAGTGTGCAACATATTAAACGTGACCCATGGAAGTTTGAAGAAAGTTAATTGTGATTTGAAAGAAAATCAATTTCAAAGTTAGCCATGTCTAATACTCAATTTTGTTCAACATGATTTGAAATTACTTTATTTTTGCCAATTTTTTCTTAGAACTCCAAATTTTTTTTGTGCCTTGGCATATTGGTGTACATTGTTTCAGATTGTTGTATACAAAAATTTAAGGAAATTGACATTTATAGAATTTAAAATAACAACAGTTTGATGAACATTCAAATGATGTTGGTTCTAGCAATATTTGAATTTTTTTTGGAATTGAGAGCATAGATGCATTAGCCATTGTTGAGAGTGAATAGGTTGCAATATGGACCATTGTTACCTCTTAATGCCCTTGCATTTGAAATATTTGTTGAATTGGACATTGCCTTCAATTTATATTTCAAAGTTATATAATGCGTTTTTAAATTCAATTTCTTTGTCAAAAGTTTAGAGTTCATGATGCACATAACTAATCCAACAAATCTCCAAAAAACTAAATTGTTAATATCAATATTGTCAAAAAAATAAAAATTGCCAAAAATTACACTAACGTTCATCAATTTGGCAATTTTTTGATGATATTGACAATGATAATTTAATTTTCTAGGGATTTGTTGGATCATTTATGTGCATTATGAACTCTAGACTTTTGACAAAGAAATTGAATTTAAAAATGCATTATACAACTATGAATAAAAATTGAAGGCAATGTCCAATTTAACAAATATTTCAAATGCAAGGGCATTAAGAAGTAACAATGGTCCGAATTGCAACCTATACACTCTCAACAATGGCTAATGCCATCTATGCTCTCAATTCCAAAAAGAACTCAAATATTGCTAGAACCAACATCATTTGAATGTTCATCAAATTGTTGCTATTTTAAATTTTATAAATGTCAATTTCCTTAAATTTTTGTATACAACAATTTGAAACAATGTATACCAACATGCCAAGGCACAAAAAAAAATTTGGAGTTCTAAGAAAAAATTGACAAAAATAAAGTAATTTCAAATCATGTTGAACAAAATTGAGTATTAGACATGGCTAACTTTGAAGTTGATTTTCTTTCAAATCACAATTAATTTTTTCTTCAAACTTCCATGGTCACGTTTAATTTGTTGCACACTACAACTTTCTTATATACACTTTTGGACTTTTTCCATTGATACTTATGGTATGGTTGTTTGAATGAAAACATTGTAGATTATTACTCATTTTTGTTTGTCAATGTAAATGAACATGGTTCCTATTGTTAAATTATTTAAGTTTAGTTGAATCTCGTTGGAAATAGAAAAGGATTCTAGATTCTCTTAACATGCATTTATTCAACAACATATGAATAACCTAGAGATTATCAAAATGTTGGAAATAATTACACCCTAGAATCTCATGAATGGCGATTGTACAGTATATGAAACTATAGAAATGGGTCACAATTGGACACAATTATCTTTACATATATGAAAAGTTGATCAAAATTTGGTGAAGAAAAATATCATCCCGCTTTCGTGCATTTCAGTTATTACTTTTTGTGTTTTTGTTTATTATTTGGGAGGAGGGGGGCTCACTCAAAAAATAATCAACATTTCTGATGGGAGAAATCATGGTTAAGCAAGAACTGCACATGTATAAGTTATTACCAGGTCTGTACATGTTAACCTTTAAAGGCCCAAGGCCTTTTTTCTGCCAAAAAACACCCAAAACTGCCATTTTTATAGCAAAGAGTAAAAGTTTTAAAAATGTTTTTTTTGCACATCTAACCATACGAACTTACACCTAACTAGTATGAGAATGTGTGGAAAAACTCTCAATAATTTTTTATTGCATCGATTGCAAGATATCTGCATTTAAAGTGAAAAAAACAAGTTTTTCAGCACACTGAGGGACTAGATTTTATGACTTCAAACATTTTTAACTTAAATGTTTTGCACTATAGAGTTTTGAGCTTTAAATCTTTATAGTTGAGAATTGAGTTGAGAGTCTAGGCAAAAAAGAAAACCAAAAAAACTTAATTTTCATTATTAAAAAAACTATTAAATAGAAATAGATACGAGATAGAAGGAAATCTAAAATATTAATATCTTTTATATGGAATTAAAAAGCACTATTTTTGATGGTGAGATTGTTCTAGCAAAAAAACTAAACCTTGTGGAACTTTTTTTTTGAAAAATTGTAAAAATTGCATTCAGAAATGAATCCTACAAATTATTTTGTCAAGAAGATGCTCTAAGTGTCCGAAAAGAAGATTGCCCATAATTTTCTCTTAAAAAATTTAAATGAAATGAATCAAAGCTTTCCAAATAGAAAAAAATATAATCCATAAGAAAAAAAATTAAAAAAAAAAAAAATTGCAAACTTTTTTTTTGCTGCCCCTTGAATTCAGTTTTGAGCTTATTTGGGCATTATTTTTTTTCTCAGGCACCAATTGAAAAAAAATTTATATTCCCACAAAGCTTAGCAATTTTTATAAATTCAAAAAAAATTTCAAAAAATCACGACAAAAATTCAACCCGTAGGTACCCGTCCAAAATTCCATTTGTCTCCCAAAGGGACAATGGACTTTTAGGAGTTAATTGAATTGGATTGATGATAAGTAAGTTGTGCTGGAGGAGAAAACTTTGAATTTTGTGAAGATTTCTCCTATAGAGAAGTGTGGATGGTATTGCAAACATTACTTGCGTTTTGTAGATTCAGCCGAGGATCCTCATTTGGGAGGATCATGTGTGGGGTAGAAACAAGTTGCAATTGGATGCAATTACCTTAAAGATATGTTTGCACTTGGTATTAAAGAGTGTTTTTCATTACAAAAGAAACGGATCTTGCAAAAGGCCGTTAAGACAACTCATTCCTCAAGCAACCAAGCTGGGAACGAACTGGATTTTTTTAACAACAAAAAATATCAAAAAATAAAAAGTATAAAAAGTATAAAAATATATATATATATATAAATAAAAAATAAAAAATCATTAAAAATAAATTAAGTATAGTTAACCCCTAAAGGACCGAGTTGATTTTCCTACCAAAACCCATTCAAAATTGTCATTTCTATTGCAAAGAGAAAAGAGTTTATAAGATTGTTTTTTTTTGCATATCCAACCACAGGATCTTATACTTGACTAGTATATGAATATGTGGAAGAAATTTCAAAAACTTTGACTACGTAGATTGCAAGGTATATGCATTTAAAGTGAAGAAAACAACTTTTTTTCCACCTTGCTTTACTAGATTTTTTGGCTTTGAATATTTTTAATTCAAATTTTTTGCACTACTGATTTCGATTTTCTGCTTATTTATGTTAATTAGTTGAATTGAGAATCTACCAAAAAAATTTAGGAAAAAAATCACTGAATTTTCAGTCATTAAAAAATTGTTAAGTAGAAGTGGTTTCAAAATTGAAGAAAAAACCAAATTGTTAATAGCTTTTAGATGGAGTTGAATCCCAATAATCCCAATGGTGATATTGTTCTAGCAAGAAAATCTAACCCTGTCTAACAAATTTTTTTGAAAAATTCTAAAAATTGCATTCAAAAATGAATTCTACAACTTATTTTTTCAAGAAGATCATTAGATTGCCCGAAAAACTTAGATTGTCCATAACTTTCTCATTATTAGTCCAAATTGAATGAAATAAAGCTTCACATGTAGACAAAAATATAATCTTTGAGTCAAAAATTTGAAAAAAAAATTATTTTGACTTTTTGTGATTTTTTTGGGCTATCCGCAAAATTCTATTTTTACTTATTGTGTCATAACTTTTTCTCCCGGGCATCAATTAAAATAAAAATAATATATTTGCAAAGATCTCGCAAAAATACACAACCTCAAAAAATCCCAAAAAATTTTACTAAAAATTGAGATCGTAGGAACCTGCCTAGACCCAAATTGTCCCTCGAAGAGACAACCCGGTCCTTTAGGGGTTAAATACTCACAATTGATTTGATGTGGCACTACTGCACCACATCAGATTTTGAAATTGGTTTCTTTTCTATTTTTAAATTAAATTTAAAAAAATAAAAAATGTCCGCAGTCCGTCCCTGCTTGTAACTTTGCAAGCTTGCGGGCTGCGTCGGTCTGTCTATTTGTAAGGACTTTTTTCTTTTTTTTTAATTAATTAAAAAATAATAATAAAATCCGCCAGCTTGCGTTCCCCAGTCTGGGAACTGACGGCCTTCTGTAGGGTCCGTTTTTTTCTAATGATTGAAGGTCTTAGAAACAAATATAGACCTACTTCAGGATTGGATTCACATTGCAAACATCACCTCTAACACCAAATGAGAACATTCCTTAACCCTGGAACGCCGCGGACGCCATTCCTTGCCGTTTTGATGACAATACTATTGAGCCAGGAGAGTTCAA
Organism: Neckera pumila; assembly: GCA_963969595.1. Taxonomy (NCBI): domain Eukaryota; kingdom Viridiplantae; phylum Streptophyta; class Bryopsida; order Hypnales; family Neckeraceae; genus Neckera; species Neckera pumila. The sequence continues at coordinate 3,757,828 of OZ018415.1, read as the reverse complement.
AAGCATTTTTTCATCCTTCTTTTCCTTGTTGACCTTTCACATTGGGTTATGAAGAGTATCTAATTGAGTTTGTATTCTTTCCATTTTTTGTCTTCAAGGAAATGAGAAGCTATTAAAAAAAACGGATCCCAAAATATGCTATTTTAGAGTATTTTGGAAAGTTGTTGCTCTTTGCTTCAAATCTGAAATTTCTCCACAAAAATGACATTTTTGAGGTTTGAGTCAAACCAAAAAAATGAAGGTCATCTACTCTAGTTTCTACTCCAATTTGAATTTTGAAAAAATTCCTAATATTGCTTATTTTATTGCAATTTGAACATTGGGTGTATTTTCAATGTCTATTATTTTCTATTTATAGAATGATACGGAAATTTTGCTTACAACTTGGTGTTTGTCATTGTGATATACACTTATGGTGAAATTTTTAGATTTTTTGAAATATTTTTCTATTTAATATGATTTTTCTTCACATTTTCTTCAAAAATTCTTTAAAAAATGAATTTTTCACCAAAAAATCTAAGTTTTTTCTGAAGTAAAGAAGACATGTACTTTCATCTCTGAAAAATAAAAATAAAAAGTTTTTCATACATATCGAGTTGCAAAATGGTAGCAAATTGAGTGATGGACAGTGAAGTTTGAAATCAATGGTCATAGGTCTGTCATTTAGGGGTTAAAGATGTATGATAGCTCTTGACTAATGCAAAGTTAGTAAAAAAAAATTAGCATTTAGCATTTTTGCATTTCACCTTTTTAGCTTTTTGAATTTGGCAAAGATTTCTTCTTGAGTGTAGAAGGTTAGCAAAAATTGCCTTTGCTTCTCAGTTCAAGTTGAACATCACTCAAGTTAGGCTGGTCTCCAAGTAAAAACATGCCTTGTTTAATTTTGCATTTCACTAATCTTGTAAGGTTGTTGTGAATTTTAAGTGTCTGATGGATGTTCAAGAATCTTTCTATGTAAGACATAAGTGCAATTTTCATTCTTGGAATTTTGTATAAAAAAGGGAGGTCTTGCAGAGTAATTTAACTTCCAGTGAGTGCTTTAGTTCTATTTTAAAAAGATGATTCACACTATGCCCAAAAGAATGATTTCCAAACTAACCAGCCTGTCTTTAGAGGGAACTAACCCTTCAATGTTCTGACATTTAAATCTACATAATGAATAGAGAGGTTCATAGCCTATTTTTATCATAGAACTTTTCATTCATCCAAACCAATGCTTGACTTCTTTTTTTTACTTTTTGGTATGATGAATTTGATGAAATTTGGGGTTAATAATATACATTGTAAAGATATAAGCAAAAATATTCAAAAATGATTAATCTGGTATTTTTTTGATTACTTATTGAAAAAAATACATTTTATTTATTTATTTTAATTTATCAACGTATAGCCAAAAGAAAAATAATGAATTCTAGATATTTCAAAATTTCCTTCTTTAATCATTTATAAAATTATTTCCATCGTAAAATCAAGGTTTTAGGCAACCAAGGTTTCTACATGCACACAAATTACATGACTTGATCATTGGAAAACTAGTCTTCTATCCATTTTTCTATAAATATTTGTATTGCTGGTTGTTCATTAACTAAAAACAAAAAATTTAATAGTGAAGATTATATCATTTCAATTAATTTAAAAATTATTAAATTAAAAATGACTATATAATAAAAAAAATCATATAATTAATTAATTAACCAACTCTCAAATTTGATCATAGAAATTTAGATATTTCATTGAACACCCTTCAATTTTGTAAATTCATTGATTTATCAATTAAAAGTTCATAAATATATTAAAAAAAAATTAATTCTAAATTCACGCATATAGTGATTTTGGAGGTTTGATCATCTAAAGGCTTTATATCTTCAACAATACAAAATTTTATAATTAGAATTTGTAGGCTGATCATAATTGTTTCTAAAGAGATCGAGCATTAATCCTTCTATCTTTGGAAGATATGCTATTTATGTGCTTCATTGCATTTTCTATAATCTTTGATATCACTAATAGCTTAATCAAATAGAAAATATTCAATAGAAAATATAGATCTTGTTTTAAAATTAAAACTTAGATCTCATTTATAAATTTTAAAATGTTAAATCATTTATGGTTCAAGATAACCTTTCATGTCTCCCTGCAAAACTCAATTGTAACTATTGTTGTTTGTCTTTGGTTCACTAATCTTTGTTGTATCTTATAAGTGGGAGAATAAAAAAATTTGCCTATTAGGTTCCTAAAGTAATAGTTGAGATTTTCAAATAGAGCTAGAAGAATGTTCAAAATCTCTCTTTTTACAAAATTTCAAAATTTGGCAAAAATGACAATGGTATGATATAATGTACAATTGTAAAAATATTATAATTGGATGCAAAAGTTTAACTCTAAAAGCTATCAAAGTATGTCGGTTAGGGCCAAAAAAGAAAAATCTTTCCAAACTTCAAACAATCCACATGGTCAATCTTTTTGAAATGTGTTCCCACAAACATGTTTATAATAGTCTAATACAATTTTGTAACGGTGAAATTAAAAAATAAAATAAAAAATCTAGTTTTGAGTCTCCCAAAATTCTAATTAGCCGCTCATCTCAAGAAGTAGGTTGGACTACAATTTTAAGGACCTTAGGGCTAAACAGCTCATAGCCAATCATTTTAAGAGATACTTACATTTATGAGCTACCCTAGTTTAGAAAACATCGTATACTAAAAGAAAAAATTAGACACATTTATGGCCTCCTCTACTAAATAAAAAAAATTTAATCCATGTCCATGAATTTTAAAAAATCATAAATCAAATTTCCTACCAACTTCCTTGTCTTAATGCTACTTCTAATATGGCTAGCATTTCAAAAGACAAATCATTAGCCATGGACCTTGAGAGGTTTTTTTCTAGGTTTATCAATTTAAGTGTAAAGAGGTCCTCATTTGAGTGGAGTGTGTTTGATTTACAACTCTACAAGCACAAGCTCTCAAGTTTGATTTAGTGAATGGAAGCTTGAGAGTGCCAAGCCCTAATGTCCTGAGTGCACAATAACTTGTGTAATTGTACATTTTGTATGCTTAGGAACTGGGGATTGCAATTTTGAGTAATTAATTTTCAAACAAATTTAGGATCTCAAGCATATAAGGTGGGTACACCCAAATGCGCCACTGACCTTAAACCGCCATCTATACTCTTTGTACATCTCCAAAATCAGTTCTATACCTCTGTGGAAGAAACGCTTTTAGAACCAAACTTTGTTCCTTAATAACTTTTGCATACAGTATCCAAAGCAGGACGTTAAATCGTGCCATCCTTTGTGGGCCCTGCGGGCCAAATTTACCCTGGGAAAAACGCTGAAATTTTTTATTTGCCACAAGTTTATTTATTTTCAAAATCTGAATTCATATTTGCAATCAGAGGCCCCAAATTAGCTAGGGGGGCTAGTAAGTATCCCTAGACACGGCTCAAATATAGGGGGCTTTTATTTACTTTTATCCTCGTGAAACCCAAATTTACCTTGCTGGGCCCACAAAGGATGGCACGATTTAACGTTTTTCGTATCCAAATGCTACGTTCTTTGGTGCGTTGGAACCTCCTTTCACTTGCCAATAAGACTGTATGAAAATCTGACCAGCCTAGTAACAATAACTAGGCACAGTACCAATTTGTGGCAGTTTTGGGTGTACCCACCTTATATGCATCATTATTTATGGTTTTGCAAGCCCCTTCTACCACCACTGATTGTCACAAAGGCTTGCACTAAATTAAAGTACTCACTCAAAAAATACTCCTCCTCCCTCCTTGTTTGTGACAGTAATCCTTCTGAGCAATACTTCTATAAGTACCACACATGGTCATATTAGTTAAATTGGACTGTTTCAAAGCACTCATAACACTGGCATTCAAGAGTTGTAAAGCCATATATTTTTTTTATTAGTTCTAGGATGTCAATTTTCACACCAAAACTGTTTCTAGATAAGACAACAAATGTCTAGAAATTTCATTAAATACTTATTGACAATCACCAAACTGTAGTACGAAAATTAAAGAGGTAAAAATTCATTGACATCCAATCTAGTTGTGATATAAAGATCAAATTCTTGGCAACTGCCATTCTGTAGGATTGTGCACCAACACCAAAAGGATGAGATTTCATAGTATAAACGGAATCCATTTGATTTTAATACTTTGGAAAGTATAATTCAGACAAGGTTGGCTACATATTATGTTCCAAAAATCAACGAGGAACATTAAATTTGTTGGTCGAACATTGATTTGTTGGTCAACAAATTAGACAACTGAAAATCTGCATAAAATCTACTCCAAAGTGCTACAAATCCATTGAAGCCCAATTTCAGCCATTTTGTCCTTTAGGTTCAATTGAGCCTGAAGTTGGGGAGTGATAAATTGTTTGTATCAAGTTGGGTAGGTCCTCCAACGTAAGATTTGTGGAGGAATTAAACCACTTATTCTATCTTTAAAGTGCTACAATTTGAATGAGCCTTGATATGTACAAACTGAAGTGCAGAAAACTTCCATAAGGTAGGAGGCTCAAACTGCAAGCATGCATTTAGAGTTGCCTTGTAGAACTGTCAAAAATAGTGCAGAGAGTTCCAAAAATAGATCACAGCTTGTGCAATGCACTTTTTGCTTTTTAATTGTGTTTTTGTATACCTTTGTGAGTAAAATATACATTCATGAAAGGCTAAAATAAATGAAAGTATGATGTGGATCATTTTCTAAGAGTCAATAGTATAGAAACATTCTAATTTTGAAATGCTCCATTCAAATGTTTATTGAAGATTGAAGATGGGTTCAGTCTATGAGCCCCAATAGCTACCTACGCACCTTTCACTTTGAAAATTCATAGGTAGTTCATTTTAAGTCAAAAAATTACAATTTAAATTGTCAATGAACTGGTTTCCTTTCTCTCTCTACCAAAAATATGTGAAAAATGTTATGCTCTACTAATTTTCCTACAGAGTTCCATAATTCATTAGATGGTTGGTTTATAAGCCTCCTACTTTAATTGGACACATCCTCAATCAACATGTAAAAAATGTATAAAAAAAGATTTCAAAACAGGGGCTAAACATTGTTTATTCCACGGCCTGTCCACAAAATCTTATTACCTGAACCTCCAAACCCTCAAGGAGCCCGAGGAATACATTTGGGATTTTTGAAAACTTGGGCAGGTTCTATTGACTATTGAATTTCATACTTAGGATTTTTTGCATGAAAAATTTTAATACCAAATTCTACTCATTGTATCCTAACATGAAGCTTCAGTGCATGTCATTCAATGAGCATTGCAAGAAGTAAAATTGGTTTTAAGGTTTCAATGTCAAAGAGGTCAGCTAAAAATCTTGACTCAATTTCGATTTATGAGATGAAAGTTGTGAAGGCTTTTATTTTGCATGCAATGAAGGCAAACAAAAAATGAAATTGCTTATTATATACAATTCTAAATTTTTAAAAATAAAAACAACAATATGGAATATATGCTGCTTACTAGAGCATTTTCACTAGTGGGAGTGACAATTTGCATATTCTTGTCAAAGTTATTAGCAACTTAATTTTTTTTTTTCGTCAATTATTTCCTTCCACTTCATAAATTTCTTAAAGATGAATATGAATGTATTTTCGGTTAAATTTTTTTCATGTATTCTCACTTTGAAACAGATTGGCTAAATTGCACAAGCTATCTAGGACATACAAGTTTTTTTCTAAAATTGATGAAAGATGAAACCACCTTAAGGAAGGGCATCAAGAACTTGCTTTTGAGGTTTATGCACATTGATCTTGCAATCAGTAGGGATTTTTCACTCTTAAATTTTGAGAAAATGCACTTGAACAACTTCATTAAAGATTCTAAGTTGAATGTGCTAGAAAACCAATATTGATGAATACATAGCCTTGCTTTGGATATGAGTATTTTAAAGCAATTTTGGATCTCAAATCACCACAAAATTTTTAGGATGAACGGTTCATTTGCATTGGGCAGTGGGAGTGGCAATAGTAAAGATCATTGGAAATGCGTTTTGGGACGCTTTTAGACTAGATTCACTTTACTAGTACAACTCCTATCTCACATTAGTTTTGACACCGTTTATTGTCTACTAGACTAGCAAATGTCATTTGGATGACTAGATATTTGCAAATCATCCAATAGATAAATTTGGACATGCAGAGGAAGTGACCATGATATCCTAACGTACATCAATAATAGCAGGTATAAATTGATTTGGATAGAAACAACTGTAGATATATGAAAGTCAAGGCTCTAATCTTATTGCAGTAGTTTGTTTGTCATGTAAGGTCCTATTTAAACTTCTTAATGTATAGTTCTCATCAATGCAAAGCCTCCTCTCCTTCAATCTAGAGCCAGTAAAAACGCATCTAAAGATACTTATGCCTTGGTCACAAGAAGATTAATCCTTGTTTTGTTATACTAAAAGGCATATAAACTTCCACAACGATTTTGTTCTAGGAATACGGGGATTTGGATAAAGTGGCAAACAAACCAAAAATCAATGACACAAATTTTCCTATTGGCAACAACATGAATTGGGGAATGGCAATTTGAGATTCTATAATAATATATAATCAATTTGTGAGTGCATAGTGACAATTTAAAGCAATTGCTTGGTTTGTTTGTTTATAAATTATGATTTATTCTTGGTGTCTCTTGGTGCAAACTCACATTTGGTGAGTGTCAACTTTAATTGAGATCTAGAAGTTTAACAATGATGACCAAAATTGAACATAGACTACAAAATGGATTGAGGGTTGAGAGGCTAAAGAGCATTAATTACCAAAAACATCAATTTCCATTAAATTGGTTGTATTCTATGTGTCATTTTGAGATCTTACACTAGCTGGTTGCATTGATGGATGTGCAAATTAGTATGCAAATTACATTTCATCCACAACATTGAGCACCACTTATTATACTTCTATCCTCTTCCAAGTCTCTAAATTATTCAATCAAATCCTTTCTTTCTTGAGGGTTACTATGTGATTTAAATGGAATTGCATCAATTCACAACATCGATGTTCAAACCTTTAATGCCAATTTGATCAAGAACGATTTTTGATTGATCAACTTTAAAAGCTTACAATTTAAGCTTAGAATGTGGAGAAGATTTATGAGTTAGGAAAATTGGGAATTGGGACGCTCCATGCAGTATAGTAGGCATAATTGGCTTTGTAAACCACCAATCTTTATCTGTATATTCTTCACTTTATATTTTATGAAGATCAACAATTGTAACACTTAAAAAAATTGGTCCCGCACCATGTATCCATTGTAGACATTTTTTACACAAGATCACTGTGTAAGTGTTCAACTATAGGTGAAAAGCAAGAATAAAACTAATGACATGCTTTCATTCATTAAATGGCAAAAAAAATTCATTTCTTGAGCAGAAAAAAGATGCACCAAAGCTCTAAGTTAGAAGAAAATTTTAACTTTGATACGTGATTGTGGCTTGTATACTTCATTGGTTTATTATATCAGTGCATGTTATGAAATGAACTCATTTATGGTTTTAACCCCTAAAGGACCATTTGTCTGCTCAGGGGACAAATTGGGTCCGGCAGGTTCCTGGTGTTTTAATTTTTAGGGATAATTTTTGGAATTTTTTGAAATTGTATATTTTTGCAGGAGCTTTGTGAATATATAATTTTTATTTTAATTGATGCCCAGGAGCAAAAGTTATGGCACAATAAGCAAAAATGGAGTTTGACGGGCAATACAAAAAAAATCACAGTAAGTCAAAGTAAATTTTTTTCAAATTTTTCCTTAAAGATTATAAGATTACATTTTTGTCTACATGTGAAGCTTTGGTTCATTCAATTTGGACTAATAGTGAGAAAGTGATGGACAATCTTAGTTTTTAGGGCAATCTAAGCATCTTCTTGAAATAATAACTTGTAGAATTCATTTTTGAATGCAATTTTTAGAATTTAAAAAAAAATTGTTATACAAAATTAGATTTTCTTGCTAGAACAATCTTATCAATGGGATTATTGTGATTCAATTCCCTCTAAAAGCTATTAACAATTTAGTCTTTTCTTCAATCTTGAACCCACTTCTATTTAACAATTTTTTTAAGAGTGAAAATTAAGTGCTTTTTTTCCTAAATTTTTTTTGGAGATTCTTAGCTCAACTAATTAATATAAATAAGTAGAAAATCAAAATCAGTAGTGCAAAAAATTTGAAGTAAAAAGATTCAAAGCCAAATAATCTAGTCAAATAAGGTGAAAAAAAACTTGTTTTCTCACTTTAAATGCATATATCTTACAATCTACAAGGTCAAAGTTTCTAAAATTTCTTCCATGTATCTATATACTAGAATATAGGGTAGGCAGTTACTGCCTCTTTTGAGTTGATTGTGAGAGAATGTCCATTTTCAAAGACAAATATAAATCATTTTCAAAAGGAGTATACGTGGCGTTATCCCATTTGTTGTTAAGCTTTTGCAGAAGGGTACACAAGGCATTTATATATTGACTGTCAAACTTTTAGATTGCAAAATTCCCAAAACAATACATATAAAATTGTTTGTTGGAAAAAAAAAGTTCCAACTCTGCATTCCAGAAAACCAAATGGTAAAAACTAATTTATTGAATTCCCTCAACAAAGCAACTTGTTTATTTTTCAAAAGCCAAACTGCTCCCAGCTTCTGCTTGCTTGTTCCAACCTCCAAGCATAATTGCTGCTATAACAAGACATTTACTTTGTTTTCTTTCTCCACCTAAGAATGTATGACCTACATAGACAAAATGATAATTCTCAAAGAATGCACAAAATATATTGCATGGATTCAAACAAAGCAGATCTTCAAGAAAGTACAAGTCACCTTCATTTTGCAGACTCAGAGCTTGCAAACAAAACAGATAAGTCAGAACCTGATAACATAAAGTGACTTTAAAGTGCATTTGGTGTTACCATTTGCTTTGCAATATGACCACCCTGCAAAAGAAACTTCTTCAATTCATAGTTCATTGACAAAAGCAAGCACGTAACAAAATTCACATACTAAGTTGCAATTTACAAACAAGATGGCTGGATCAAGCTGGGAATACTTCTGACAGTTTACACTCTGTACATTACCAAAACCGAAACCTAAATGGCAACACTAAGCACACTAAGCATCATGTACACAATATACACACCAAAATTCAAGCATTAACAGTAACGCAAACATACAAAGAAACATACTGACAAACAACAAGAATTTGCACCTTCTGCTAAAATTGGTTGGAATTCCAAGCTCTATTTCTATAAATTAAGGAACCGAAGTACAAAAATCCCAAAACAGTAAACGCGACAAATCTTCAAATCATACTGTCTAAGTCCGAATCTGACCTCCACCCAAATTCTCACGCGGCCCATGTCTACATGCCAGACACTTGAACTCTCAACAACGTCTACATGAACATGCCAATGATTCTCATTTTAAGCGTCCAAGGCATCGTCAGCAAAAGTGATTTCCAGGTCTCTATCAAGTCAAAATTGTGAATTCTCCGAGGCAGAAGCTTCCCAATTGCTCACCTATTTGAAACCCTACATTTCATTGTTTGCAAAAACTTCAATAGAATTCCCCAAGGTACATTCAAAACAACAGCTACATCCTAGATCGCCGAAACTCTGCAAACCCTATCTGAATCTGGGTAGCTTCATTAACTGTTCTCTTTTTTCCCATGGAGCTCTACATTGATGGCTATTTATTGGCAACTTAGGGTTGTTTGACTCTTTTTGAAGATGAAGAAGAAGAGAGGCAAGGGGCTCTGACCAGAAAGAAGAAGACGAAGACAATATGGGGCTCCAATTACAAAGAGGCTTCTGAGAGGGAACTGCCCAACCGTCTCTCAGGCGACAATAGTGGCTCATCAACAGCAAGCAGGGGGGGTTCATTTTATTTTTTCGTACAATCAATGGCTTCTTGTTTTTCTCAGGGGGGGGGGGGGGGGGGGGGGGGGGGCTTCCCAATGTGTGTGCAACCACTTTTTGGTACATTGTCAAGTATAACATCTTACGGTTGGATATGCAAAAAAAACAATTCTTAAAGTTCTTTTCTCTTTGCAATAGAAATAATAGTTTTGAGTGGTTTTTGATAGGAAAATCACCTTGGTCCTTTAGGGGTTAATTTTTATTAGGGAGGATTACTCTATTCTTGCTGAAAAATCATCACAAATAATCATTGGTAAAAAGTTATAACCATATGTAATTCTTTTTGTAACAAGAAATAATAGGAAAATCAATGTAGCCAAGGAATCAAAGAAAGTATTATCTTACAAGAATTTCAAAAAGGGAAGCAGATATGGCTTATACCACAACATATCAATTGAGTTTACATTTTCTTCTTGCTCAGTGTACTATGGCACTGCTAGCAACAACAATGATATTGTTTATTCTTTACAGGTCAATGTGTTACTACATTTAGTAGACCATTTGTATTCACATTTGGAATTCCATTCAATAGAATTCCAACATGTAAAGAAAACTACTTATAATATCTATTATACTTTGTCCCCTAAGTATCAACAACTCAAATGCTTCAAAAAAATCACCAAGTATTTCCATTGTGGAGTATCATAGGATTTTGATGGCAAAACTTTTGGACAAACTATGAGGTAGCTAATTATAGAATCAAGCTTCATGTAACTTAACAAGGAGTGATGTTCCTAAGATCTCAATAATACCACTCATAATACGAAATGCAAATTATTCACACAATTTTGTATATCAATTTGGCCAATTGTAGGTTTGGAAGGTGAGTCTTACTTTTCGCAGAACAGAACTAGATCCAATAAACTTTGTGCAAGAAGAATTGGTGGAGAAAGATCCAATATGGGCTTATAATATTGCTTTTGTGTCTAACCATAGAACCTTAACAATACACATGCATATTTCACATCTTAGACTTCAAAGATTTAACAACAATGTCATTGTCTTTGAACTTAAATCCTTTATGTCCAAGAGTTTTGTGTATAATACAAATTTCTTCAAATTATAAGTTCCATAGTTTTATTGAAGTTTGCATCAAACATAATATTTTAAACTCTTAAATAAAGGATTCCATTGCATTCTTCAAAATGTGAGGTGGTCCTTCAACAAAAAGCGAGTAGTGAGTAGTTGACATCTTAACCTTACTTTGATTAAGTATTTGACAAAAGGGGTATCTTTCTATTTCAAAGTAAGGAAGAAGGTTGCCAAGAGATTGATAAAGAATGGTACAAAAGACACTATGTTAACAATCGAAAGTAAAAAATATCTATGTCTAAGATGCACAACTATTTATGGATTTCCTTCAAATATATCTTGAAGATTTAACTTCAAAAATTTACCAAATATGAAATTTTTGTCTTTAGCATTTGAATATTTTAATGATTGGCCAAAATTGATGATTCAATTGATTTGGATAAAAGGCATAAAACTTAACAATGTGAATACCAACATTTTTTTCAAATAGTAAACTTTCTAACACTAGACAAATATTACACTCTTTGCACAAAATCTATTCTAATTGATACAACCAACTCACAATTGGTTCTCTTTTCTTTTTCAAATTATCCTCTACCATACTTTTGAATAGACACCCTAAACTAAACAAAGACACCAAACCTCCAAAAATGGTGGGACCTATCATGTACCATTGAAACTTCAATGTTGGAATCAAGACTATACACCCTGCTATTCCAAAGGCTATTATGACACAAAACACCGAACATGCCAAAAGGATGGATGTATACAACAAGTTTTGGTGAAGTTGCACTACAATGGTCTTGATAAACAGTTGCCGCCTTGGCAATACGCTTCGAGCACCAAACACCACCGTTCCAATGGCAAAGTAAAATGAGAGGGTATTGAATATCCAAAACCATCGCAGGGGTACATTGTGTTGGACATCCACGTAGTATATGTCTGAGCTTGAAGGAGCAAGATTTGAATAAGAAGAAGTGTAGCCCAATGGCGGTTGAAGCCATGAAGCAAATGTAACACTCGCAATGAGGGCAGCTCCGACAAGAATGGCGTTGGCAGCATCCACATAGACTTGGCGATCTCTATAAAGATCACCGACATATCGGCTTACATCATCACACTCCAAAAGCGCTCTTTTGATGTGCTCATGGCCATTGTCAAATGCAATTTGGATTGCAGTTTGACCATTGCATTCTTCCATGAGTTTTATCTTCTCTTTGCTTTGTAACAACTCTTTCACAACCTCTGCATGACCCTCAATCACAGCTCCAAAAAATGGAGAATATCCTTGTTTATTCTTGGCATTTGCATCAACATCACACCCTTGAAGAAGTTTCACAATGTCCAAAGATCCCTTCTCTGTTGCGTAATGAAGTGGAGTATTTCCATATTCATTGCGCAAGTGCACATCCGCCTTTTTATCTAAAAGATATACCACAACTTCTGTATCTCCCTCCCTTGCTGCATAATGCAAGGCTGTGTTCTTTAATTCGTCACACACATTGACATCATCGACAAGAATCGATTTGAGGATGCCAAACATGGAATCCTTCTGAGCTACCATGTAGCCAAAGGCACTTGAAACCGACGAAGTGCGCATGAAAACATTAGCTTTGTATTCAAGAAGGTCTTCTACAATTTCATGGTTTCCACTTTTTATAGCAAAGGACAGGGCTGTCATCTTCATCGTTTTTGCTAAAGCATTGATGTCCACCTTCACTCCCGAGCTCAAGATGTAATGTACCATTGCTCTATCATCGATCAATACAGCCCAATGGAGAGGAGTTGTTCCAAGCAACAATCTATGAGGGTCCCGAACAAGAGAAAGAAGACTTTCAATATCTCCACATGGATCATTTCTCAATTCCTTCACAACTTTGGCAACGGATTTGGAAAATGTAGCATCAAGATAGTCTTTAAAGAACCACACTTTACGGATTGTGCGTTCAAAATTTTGAAGCTGCTCTTCCAAAGTCAAGGATACCTTTGCATGAGCCAATGGTCCTCTACTATTACCCGCTCCACTAGAACTTGCAATGTTTGAACCAATAGACGTCATCTTCTTTGGCAAAATCTTCTACACACAAGAAATTCCAATGAAACTCTAGTCTCACAATAATAGCTTTGATTGCAATAATAGAAAATGAAAGTCTCACATTGGGCATTTTCATGCTACAAATACTCCAATGGCCTTGGCACTTAGATTGCATTTCTAGTGCACATTCAACACGTAGAGAAATTAGTACTATAATGACCATTTTGAAATACATTTTGTAATAAAATTAAGAACATCCAAACTAATTTAGAAAACTGTAAAGTATACATAAGCTATAACTTTTTTTAGAAAAAAATTGAGAAAAAAAATTCATTACAAAAGATTTAGAAAAAACCTCTTTCAAAACTATTTCCAATTTGTTTCAAAATATCCCCATGCATAAGCTAAAAATGGATGAAATCACAAATAAATAGGAGAAATGTGTACAAGGTTAATTTTCTTACATTTGGACATTATGTGATTACTTTTAGGTCCAATTACTTGGAAAATCTAAATATAGACTCAAAGCGTCCAAAATATTGTTTGAAACTTTTGAATATTTAATTGATATCAATAAAGATTAGAAAATATCTTTAGAATTATGAGTTGAAAAAATTGTTTAATTCCCCTTCAACTATAGATGAATTTGTAGTACAAAGTTGTATAAAGTGAGTTTGATTTCTTACTGCATTAATATGTTTTAGGAAGTGTGATACACCATAAAAGGACTCCATTGATAGGTTTCCTTGTTCCATAGTTACCAAATATTGGAACCATACAGAAATCAACACCTTAATTAGAGAATCCAAAAGGAATAACCTTACCATAAAGCCCATAATTTACAAAGATATGTCAAAAAATAAATAAAAACTGTAAAATTGGTCATTTTGTGACTCTATTTTTGGAGTACTTCTAGCATGGAAACACACTGCATCATCCATTACTTTAAGAAAAAGATCTCGCCGGTAGAAAACCATTAAAAAAACTGCATGAAAGCCACCATTCTCACCTTCGCAAAGTCCACTTCCGCAATCAAGAAGAAGAGCTCCAGAAAGCCACGATCCAAACACAGCCTCACAACAGAATGAATAACGCAGCAGCAAACAGCAACGCTCCTCTCAAGTTCAGCACTACTGTAGTCCAAAACGCCGTCTCCTTCAAGTAGCAGGACCTTGAGTTCGTCTCCAGTGAAAACAAATGCCTCTTTCAAAGCTTCAGCAGCTTCTTCACAGATTGACTCCTCAGTCAGCGAGACAACACGGTGCAAGGACTCACAACTCCACAGCAAGGGAAGCAAGGGAAGCAAGGGAAGCAAGGGAAGGAAGGGAAGGAAGGGAAGGAAGGGAAGGAAGGGAAGAAAAGGAAGTTCACCAGCTCTGCTCTGCACCTTCAAACGAAAACTCCTTCGACAGCAAGATTACGAGAGAGAGCGCTAGACGGAGCTCAGAAAGATGCTCAGAAAGATCGAGAAGTGCGACTCAAGGTGCCATGCTGCTGTACATTTAAACCGCGCTCCTCACGAGACTCTTTCCTCAGGCGGAGAGGACGAGGAGGCCTAAAAGTGGTCCCATGGATGACCAAGAATCTTTCTACTTGACAGCAAAACACAAGTGCTTCTGTTTATCCTTGAACTCCTTGGAGTTTGTGCAAAATAAGGGAGGGCTTTGCACAGTAGTTTGACCCCAACGAGCTTTAACAATGGTTATTTTAAAGTACTGTAGATGATTCAGACTGTACCAAATCGGATGGTTTCCACTGCAAATCAAGACCGTCGTTTCAGGGTTCAGACATTGCAACTCCAGCTCAACCTCGGAACTGTATGCATCGAAGTTTTTGTACCACATCTTGCTCTGTTGCAGAGATTTCTTTTATTTGCATCACTTGTTGAGTTTGACAGGGGTGACTCTCAGATTTGCATGCTACTAAGGTAGAGGCACCCATTGTCGATCTTTTAAGGGATTTTTTAGCAGATCATGAGCAATTTATGACAAAGTAAATTTTTTGCACATAGAAAGATAGGAAATATGGGAATTGAAAATTTTTCATAATTTAATTCCCAAAGTTGAAATTAGTGTGAATTTTGGGGGTCAAAAAGTACTCAGGACCAATTGTTGATTTGTAGACTCTTCCAGTTCCGATCCATCAAGAAGTGCATTTCTCTCACCACTTTGGGACATGTGTCATAACCTTATTGGTCCCTACCTTGAAAAAACACATTCCAAGCTTAGATTGGATTTGTTTAGGTTTGTTTTAGCTAAGATCAGAAATAGTACCCCCTATACATTGGGAATGGGTCCAGATCAACAATGGGTGCCTCTACCTTAGTTGAAGCTAGTTTTGCATTTTTTTTTGTAGTAATGGCTGGATTTGTTGTAGACTAACATACTAACTTAGGGCTGCTTTACACCTAGAGGCTGTTTAACCTAGAGGCGAGACCAATTCCCCTTGAGATTGATTGCACAAAATCCAACGGATTTGATTTGTTGAAATAGATCATATTTTTATAAATTTTTCTTTTCTTGATTGAAATCTGACATTGGCCCCTAAACCAAGAATTCGCCTTCCTTCTCAATGCCCCAACTCATCGAGCACGGGCCATGTCAGATTATGTCTTTTTGAAATAAAAAACTCATTCTACCAAATTGGCTTGGTCTCTAGGTGTAAAGGGGTTTGGACAAATTTCAGCTTCTCATCCAATAGCAAGTGAGGTTTTGGGGCGTCTTATACAATAAATTGGCTTGGCTTCTAAGTATAAAGTTGCCCTTAGTTGTATCACAAAGAACAATCAGGTCCAATTATCTTACAAACTGCCTATTGTGTGATTCAAAGATTTTGCATGATATAAAATATAATTGACATTTTTCATCTTGCATAATTATTATTAAATTTTTATCCAATTCCAATCAAATAGACCAAATTTCAAGTTCAAAAAAACAAAACCTCATTTTCAATTAACTTTTTTATTTAATATTCATGATTTTACAAGATAATTGATTGAAAAAAGTGGTGATGAATTTTAAAATTTGATTGAATTCATATTGAGGAAACATCCTTACACACATCTTCTATATTAAAAGACATTCCATTAAGAAATAAAAATATGATCTATGAATTCAATGTGAGGTATTATAACCAAATTTTGGCAATATAATTTTACCAACAGACAAATTCAAACAATCAAGCAAAGACTAGCAACTACGACCAATTTTCAAGCAGTATATGCCTTTGTCTTGTTTAAGCATTCTAAAATCCTCGAGGTGATTGCACAAAACACATGATTTCAAAAAAATATGAAAAAAACATTTATATTATGTCTAATATATACACCTATAAGATGAAGGTAACTACCACAAGGAAATCATAGAAAAAGTCTCTAAGTAGGAGAACTAGGTAGTGCCCAGTCTCAACAAAATACATACTTTGATATTTTAATTAGGAAAAATTAGGAAAAGAACTAAATATTGGAAAGAAAAATTGGGTGTTTGTAGCATCTCTATGGAAATAATTATTTGTCAAAAAAAGCCTACCAAAATAATTATTTACATGTTTCAAAATGCAAGTAAAAAGAGGCTCACTTTGTGCGCTTCTACATGACATGTACTTAAATATTTTTAGAAATCCTTTGAAGAATAGCTGAGAGTGTAATGCAAGACCACCTCCTCCAAATTTCAGCTCCAAATTTGTTTTTTGGGTACTACTAACTTTGTTAAAACAAATCCTAAAAAGAAAGTGTGATAATAATTGGGGTTATTTTTTGGATAGTAAAACATTTTTAGAAAATTTCAAAAAAATTAGATTAGTTGTATAATAGTCATGAATACCTTGCCTATTAATTTTGAGTCATTTAGAGCATAAATAAAAAGTTATGGCCAAAAAATAGAAGAATTAGAGACGTGCAACAAAAAATAGTACAAGTATTTCATATAATCACCCCTTAATGGCCAACCCTAAAGTAATTTTTACCTTGTCCGTGAGTATACCCAAGTATTAGCTTTGGATTCGAAAATGCAAGCACTTAACATTTGACAACTTCATAAATTAAAGCAGTGTCAACATATCCACCTTTTACTTTTACACACTAGTTGGTTGCCAATTGATGCTACCAATTTTTTGTCTGGTTTTGGATCCTCCATTTTCAATCTCCAACCAGTTATTTTCCAAAAGGCACCTGCCAACTATGAAGTAATTGGCAGTTTCTTCCCAAACATTGGTTGGCACTTTTCCAAGATAATAATGGAAATGAAGATTTAGAATCACCCATAGTCAACCACTTAAGCGACTCCACACATGTTTTGGAGCAGTAGAAATCATTGTTAATTTTCTGTCATGTAGAAAGATAGAAATGATGAGCATTGCTAAATTTTTGTGATTTTTTTCCTTAAATTCAAATTACTATGAATTTTGGAAGTCCAAAGTTGGCCTAAATCCATACCCAATCTATAGACTCTGCCAATTCCGATCATTCAAGAACTACTTTCCCACTCACTACTTCCTACTTTCTTGCTCACTGCTTTGGGACATGTGTCATGACTTTATTAATCTCAACCTTGAAAAGGGGAAAAAAAGTGCATTCCAAGGTTTGGTTGGAAATCTGTGCCAACCTTGCTTGGAAATAAGAGCACCCTACAAGTTGGGTGTGGCTCTTTGGTTATGGCAACCCCATAGCTAAAGAGCAGAACCGGGACGCCTAAAATAAGGTTTATTTGTGGTTTGGCATGCCGCCATTTCAATTGAAGAGCCACGGCCCACAGGAAGACTTGCCAAGTGGTCAAAAAGTGCACCATACTTCTTATGTTATTATTTTAAAAAGAATCTCTTCAACTTTTGAAGAGAAGCTTTCAAAGGATGGAATTCAAAAGATTATTAAATAGCTTGGCGTGCCGTGTTCAAGACTCTCCATTTGCCCATGCCCTCTTCATATTTTGAAGTAGACAAGCATATTTTTGAGGTTGGCGGGCGTGCTGTGGGGCAATTTCTAAGCCACAGCGAGCCCATTGCCTTTGACCATTGCTGTAGGGTTGCTCTTAGGCTGAATGGGTGGTTCTACTAAGGTGGGTACACCCAAATGCGCCACTGACCTTAAACCGCCATCTATACTCTCTGTACATCTCCAAAATCAGTTCTGTACCTATGTGGAAGAAACGCTTTTAGAACCAAACTTTGTTCCTTACTAACTTTTGCATACAGTATCCAAATGCTACGTTCTTTGGTGCGTTGGAACCTCCTTTCACTTGCCGATAAGACTGTATGAAAATCTGACCAGCCTAGTTACAGTAACTAGGCACAGTACCAATTTGTGGCGGTTTTGGGTGTACCCACCTTATATTAATAAGTTCACAATTTGGGTACCTTGAATCTTATCCAGCATAACAAAATTGACAATGCAACCACGGGTACACGTCTGATCAAAGTTAGCACCGCCCTAGCACCGCCCTAGCACTACAGCAGCTCAAACTATTTGGTCTGGTATCAAACTTTGTAGCTGCTTTGAAAATCTTCTACAGTACTAATCTACTGTAGAAGGTGAGGGTTGCTGTATTTATCATGAAATCCTCCCCATTTGGAACTAAAGAAATATTTGTGCTTCTTTTTCCTGGCTAGTGTACCGCATCAGCATCCGATCCATTGTTCGGGAAGAACGGGTCTGGTCCTTGCTTTGAAATTCTTCTAGGAGGGAAGGGGTGGTTGTGTCTAAAGTAGTGATGGGAGCTTCTTGCGGAGGTAAAGACCATGGTGAACGTAAAAAAGAAAGACCCCCTATTTTTTGTCATCTTTGTTCAATTGTTTAACACCTCTCCTAGCTAATTTCAAGACTCTGCCTTCACATTATGGACAAATTTCAAAGAGGGTGTTTGAAAATATTAAAAAAAATGTCCCTTCCACACCCTCTCTAAAATTTGTCCATAACTCTTAGATGGGGCTTCAAAATCTGAAATGGATTTTGGGGGATAAGAGTTAGCTTGGTTTTTCAACTTCTTCTAGTCCAATTTTTTTCAAAAGGGATACTATACTATGCCCAAATGAGGTCTGGAATTCGACTTGAGCACAATTCCTATGTTTTAACTTACTTCTAAAATTTTTTAGAACTTTGAATCAATATTTTACCATTGTTTAAATAACATGACAAACTCAAACTAGCCACATAAGGTTGTCTCAACAATGTCACAAGTTGTATTGAATCAATGTTGTCAATCAAAGGTATTGTTTCAATAATTCCAATATGGTAGTATAGGAATATTGAATCAACAATTATTTAAAGGCATTGTTTCAACATTTTCAATATGGTGGTGCAGAATATTGAATCAACAATTATTCATGGTTGAATTTTTTTTAAATCGTCTTCTACAAAGGTTTCTTAAGACTTATAAAAAAATTGGTCACTTCATTGTGTGCTTGTAAGTGCTTTGTTCTATTTAAATTCATTAATGGTCTCAAGTTGAAATATTTCAATGTTACTTCAAGGATGTTGTCAAAGGTCTAATCTTTTACACCTAAATTGCTCTCAAATTTGGTGACAAGTACTTTTGGAGGATTTAATGGGGGAATGACACCCCTTCGCAATTTGTACCTTTCAATCCATGTTGGAGTTCTACATCAAAGCAACATTGGGATTTTCAAAACGTTGATGGATATCTTACACCAATTGGTTAGCCCTCATGTATTGCAAGAGTTTGATGATATATTCGTAGTGATAAAAAAAACTTGTCAATATCCAATTTTTCAAATATCTAGGAATACAAAAGGAGCCTATTTCCTCTCTCAAGCTAATTATGTTAGGTTCAAATATTGGGCTGATGCAGTTACTTAGTTTTGTGTACTAAGTTTATATGAGGATGGTATTATACATAGTCACAATAATCCTTTTTGTTCAATGGAACGTCAAAGTACATCACAGCTCTTATTACAAAGAAGGTATCTACAAGAAACGGAACTTCTTATAAGAAGGTATAAAGTTTTGTTTTGGTACTTTTAATAGTTTTGAGAATTTATTTTATTGCATTTAATTTCATATTATTTAAGCCATTTTATACAAAATTGATTCTATTTGATTTCATTTTTTTATATAAACATGCATAGTAGTGGCTTCTATGAAAGAAAGTTTGGATGAAATTCAAAGGTCAAATTTCAATACAATAATGATGGGCCACTTCACCAATTGTATCAAGCATTCAAGCCTACCTTGGGAATATTCAATAAATATGTGGAAAATTTTTCATATAGTGCATATAAAGTCTACTTATAGGAAAAGCAACAAAAAAGATGTCAATGCCCAAATTGTGAAGCACAATCGACGCCTTGATGTACTTCAAAAAAATGGACAAGAAATGAAAGGTACAAATTGAGTGCATGTTGATAAAGTGACTGCTTTAGACAAGGTAAGTTTTGCTGACAATGTTGAAGGCAAAATTTTGTAAACAATTATTTAATTATTTTTTGGATAATTATTCATACAAAAAATTGCATTTTCTTGAATGTTTTTTTGAAAATGTATTTGAAATTCTCTTGAAATTTGCAAGTTGTTGCACCAAGTGTTAAAGTATGATCAAAACATTTGCAAACTTGCATTGCTCTTGGTTGAGACCTTTGGTGTGAGAACTAGATCAAACACCTTGGGCTTTAGTTGATATATTCAAAAGGAAGGAGCTATAACATCACTAGAGTACCAAGAGTAATCCAAGAATTATTAAACCACCAACCTAAAATAGCAGAATAATTGTTGAAACTATTTCAAGAGTATAAATGTGATAACTACTTGCATTCATATGAATTAAGTGACCTTTTATACCTTTCTTGTGATCAAACTTTTCATGTAGATTTTTAATTTTAATTTTAGTAGTTTGTATTGGATTGGAGATATGATTCAATACAATCTCACTATGGTCTTTTTTTGAAATTTTTTTCAAATGTTGAGAATATGCAAGGCACTTGGTATTTCTACAAGCCCTAGAGATCAATTTGGTGATTGGCCACTTTATGTTAGGGCTACATATTGCTACTATGGGTGTCCCTGGTATAGTAATGTTGCTTTACAAATGAAAGTTGAAGGACAACCAATCGAAACATGGTATGGCCAAGTAAGATGTTATTTTTTAACAATGTTTCATTATTGTATCGATGATTTCTTAAATTTTTTTGCTTAAGAAATGTCTCATTATTCTTTCAACAATGGTTGAATGTTGTCATTTATATCTTGTCTATTTGTTGTTTTAACAAAGGCTAAATGTTGTTGTTTATATTTTGTCTCATGGTTGATTCAATAATGGCTAGATGATGGTGTTTAAACATAGTTTCAATGATGGATAAATGGTGTGCTAATACAAATTAATTTCAAATTTAATGGTGTGACTATGACACACTGTTGAAACAATTTAAATTTTTTTATACATCCCAAAATATTCCATCACTGTTTCAAATAACAATTGACAAATTTTTAGTCTTTTTCACAACTTTGAAAAAGTGCACTAATGCACCAAATGCTGAAACAATAGTGAAACAAAGGGGGGGTATATTTGAAATGTAACTATGAACGACCTCATTTTTTGTGAACAAAATTGAAAAGTGTTGAATATGGTACAATCTTAGTGGTCGAGAATTTTGAAAGAGGGGTTGGAAAAAACATGTTTGTAGAACTTAACACCATTGCCCATTGTCTTTTCCTTTCAGGGTACTCCATTCTATGTAATTTTAGGGCTCATCTTTACCTAAATTTTGAATTTTTTTTAAATTTAATTAGTTCAAAAAATTCCTTTATTTTTCCTAAACTTATTGCAAATTAAATGAGATTTATTTTCCAAATGCCATAAATCAATTCTTATCAATTGAAACCTATATGTGCTATTAATAGAGTATAATATTATACAACCTTTTTTGACATTCTTACTTTGTTTGAATGTTCAGATTGATGATTGAAACTATTCATATCAAGCTTCTAATATCTTTAATGATTAGCCTTTGTTAAATCAATTTAAAAACACACATCTTTTAGATACTTGAAAAATACAATTTTTATTTCATCACTTGAATGAAAGTTTGTTATGATTGAAAAAACTTATGCATTACACATACATGTGAAACAAATAATTGCAATAGAAAGATGATGACAAAAACATCACTACTTCTTGGATTCTCATAAAGTAATTATGCCTACATGTAACCAAATATGCAATTGCACATTGTTTCTATTAGAAAACTGTCAATTTTTTTATTGGATCTTGGCAAAAGACTATAGAACACTCTAAAATCTCCTAAAATTCGTTTTTTAGACAAATTAATAAACTATGAGTTTTCACAATGCTAAAAATTAGTGTTTCTAAAACAATGTTGTACATATTAGATAGGAACTTAAAGGGCTTGCCTTAAAAAAGGGATCACAATTGGGTTCACTTCCTTAAGTAGAAAATTCTTTACCACTAAGATTGTACCATATTCAACACTTTCCAATTTTGTTCACAAAAAATGAAGTCGCTCCTAGTTAAGTTAAAACGCAGGAATTGTGCTCAAAGTTGAATTTTAGACCTCATTTGGGCATAGTATAATATCCCTTTTGAAAAAAGATTGGACCAAGAGAAGTTGGAAAACCAAGCTAACTTTTGTCTCCAAAAATTTGTTTCAGATTCTGAAGCCCCATCTAAGAGTTATGGACAGATTTTAGAGAGGGTGTGGAAGGGACACTTTTATTTACATTTTCAAACACCCTCTTTGAAATTTGTCCATAACGTGAAGGCAGAGTCTTAAAACCTCAAGCAGATTTATGGAGATAAAATTCAGCTTGATTTCCCAACTTTTCTTAGTTTGAATTTTTTTTGAATTTTTTCTTCCTACTATGCCTAAATGAGGTATGAAATTTGACTTTTAACACAATTTCTGCGTTTTCACTTAACCATAAGCGGTGGAGCTCCATTTAGTCAATATCTTCTTAGAAAAAGGTCACACAATTTAGAGGTATGAATGCTTCTTTATCCTAGAGGTGACAAGCTCTAGATAACAAGCCTTCAACCTTTGAGAGCTTCAAAAATCAAGAAGACCAAAGAATGTAACTTTTCACTCAATTATTTTTTTCAAGGGAGAGAATCATGTAGACAATACTTTTGTCTTCCATTGCAAAAGACTTCAAAGCGTTTTGAGTCCCTTGAAACTCTATTTAAGTCCATCTCAAGAAGTGGATTGGACTAATAGCTTTTAGCCTATCAACTTTTTAAAACTCACATTATAAGCTTCCTTAGTTTAGGAAATATTCTACACTAAACAAGTAGATTGGATACATATAAGCCCTCCTTGGTAAAATATTTTTAAATTTTTGACATCCATAAATTAAAAAAATCACAAAACAATTTGTCTACCTACACTACCTCCATTGTCTTTACATTACGTCCAATGGACGGGCTTTCAAAGACAAGTTATTATCATAGACCTCGAGAGGTTTCCTTCCATGCTTCTAAATAAAAATGTAAAGAAGGCCTAAAGGTCACTTTACACCATTGCCGGATCAAAGGCCCTCTTGAATTATCAAAGGAAGGATTGGTGGAGAGATAGGCATGGTCCAAGATGGGTTCATTCATTTTTTTTTACTTTATCAGAAAGTGCCACAATAGCAATGTCGTGTTGAGAGGAGCGCGCTTTGGGAATACACAAAGTATCTGGCTGCAACTGGCACTAGTTAGTCATTGACTTCAAATAATCTTCAAGTCTTCTAGTCTTCAATCTTCTCTTCGTTCTTCAGCCTTCAAACTCTTCCCTGTTGGCCTATCCTGTATTGGCTCTAAACGGGTCAGGATTTGGTCAAGTAGGTAATAAGAACCACGGGCCTCGGACGGATAAAACGGGACAGCATAACACAAGATGCCGTCCGGATGATGGGCTCCTAAAATTCAAACTCCCGGTGACCAGCTCTAACTAGGCTTTAGCTTTCACCATGAGAACAAACAGATTCGACCATGTGGGTGATTAAATCCCACCGTCTCCACAAACACAAAACGAGGCTAAACATTGGTTTAACCCAAGCCACCCGCAACAACAAAAGTTTACAATAAAAGACAAGCCACAAGCCACAACACACAAATTCTCCTCCAACTCCAACTTCAAATCTTCACTCCAACTTCAATTTCAAAGCTAAACTTTGAATGAACGCCACCAATGCTCCACAACTCCAAATAGAATGAATGATGGCTCTTTGTAAAGCTAATACAATTTCCTATACTTTCACCAAATTTCAACTCATTCAAATACTCTCTCCAATATCTATGATTGCCCAAAGTTTCGGCCTCTAAAAGTGAGGGCAGCAGACCCTCCTTCACTTCAACACTCACAACTCACTCATAAATGCTCCAAATACAACAAATGATAGCTATTTGAAAAGCTAACAAAATTTTCTACAACTTCTCAAAATTTCATTGCAAAATAAAAATCTGTCCGTCTTCTATGGTTGGTCAAAGTCTCAGCCCCTTCAATTGGGAGGCAGCAGACCTTCCTCCACTCAAACTAGCACAAATCTCCACTCACAACTTCAATTCAAGCAAGAAAAGACCTCTTCCAATCACCACATCATAATACACAACTCCTCCAATTTTCATTGAAAAACCCTCTTCTCCAAAACATAACACAACCACACAAAAAAAAACTCCCTCCTAAAACAATTGGTTTCCCTCTTAACTCCCAACAGGAGAGAAGATGAAAAGTCCTCTTTTTTTATCACCAATCTCCACTCTAACTTCACTCTATCTCTTTATCTTTTACTTTTCCATTCAATCTTCACCTTATCTTATCTCTAACTTCACTCTATCCACTCTATTTACGAAATAAAGAACTAAAATCCACATATATCTAGTAGAGGTAAAAAAAACTAGAGCTCCAGTTTCTTGAGACTCAGAAAAAAACCCTCTAGTTCGACATAGTATAATCTAAATAAAACACAAAGAAAAAGAATACCAAATGAGATGAAGCTACCTCAAATGACTTCAACTTCTTTATGATGCAACAAACATTAAAATCTATCTAAATCGTGTGTATATACATAATCTACATAATGTCTGCATTTGCAATACGACAGCGATCACTTTAAATTTGGTGAAGCATTGTATTTCTACATTCATCCATCTTTAAGACTAAAAAACACTTTTCAATCATATTTATGTACTTTTTCATCTCAATTTGGCCACTTCATCTAGATTTTTAATAGAAATGGAGAATTTATAGCAAAAAAAGATTACTTTCATCTGGCAAAAAAGTAAAAATTTATTTTGAAATGGTGCAATTTAGCCCTATGGTGCAATTTGGCCCTATTGTGCCAAAAAAAAGGGCTGGTTGTGTTATACTTTGGCCAAGGCCCATGCCATTTTTCATGAATGAGAAGTCTACTTGGAATCCTACATAGCCAAAGTAGATAATGTTTTGTTGATTTTCAAGAAGCTTTTTCCTTGACCATCTCTTTGACGTAGGTTTAACAGATTTCTATGAGACCATAGATGGCTAGAACCTCACAATCATAGATTTTTTCTATTTAACCCCTAAAAGGACCATTGTCCCTTTGGGGGACAAATGGAAATTTTGGGCAGGTATATACGGACTGAAATTATGTCTTGCTCTTTTGAAACTTTTTTTAAAGATAGAAATATTGATTAGCTTTGTGGAAATATAATTTTTTTCAAACAATGCCTGAGAACGAAAGTTATGCCCCAAACAACTCGGAACTTAGAAGCGGGGAGGAGGGAGAGGGGGCAGCAAAAAAAAGTTTGAAAAATTTGAATTTTTTTTTCCACACATTTTCATACTAATTAGGTATACATTAGAAAAAAATTTAGACCTCCAGAGGGCTGCCTTATAGCCCTCCAAAGTACTCTAAAATTTGCTTTTATTTTGCTCAAAAAGTTGTTTTTTCCCTATTTCCACCTTGCTAAAACGGTAGCAGCGCGCAGAAACCCAAAATTCTGAATAAAAAAGTACAAAATTAAAAAATTAAAAAAATTAAAAAAAATTAAAAATTAAAAAATTAAAAGTTAAAAAAATAATAATAATAAATTCTGCAGAAATTGACTGCTCCGGCGAGCAGTCAAAGACTCTAACTGCTCACCAAGAGCAATTTCAAAGTTGACAGGCCATGCAAACAATAACATGGCATGTCAACTTCCAACGGCCTTGAAATGGACTGAATTTTTCTCTTAATAATGAAGATCCTGTGGTTAGATGTGTAAAGAAAATAATTTACATAATTTCTTATTCTTTGCTATAGAAATGGCAAGTTTGAGTGTTTGTGGCAGAAAAAAGGCCTTGGGCCTCTAGGGGTTAATTGATCTTGTGGTTGACACTATCAAATCTAATAATAAATAGATATGACCCAGCTATTGGTCTCTCTTGGATTTATACCAAGACCATGTAAAGTAACATTACTATTATCTTGGCCTCTTGTTGTACTCCATTACATGATTCACATCTAACAAAGTGGGGGACCCTGAAGTGCTTCTTGTCTTTGATTTGGCCGTGGTGTAAACCAACCTTAAATAGAGTGTACTTGATTCACCACTCCACAACCACAAACTGTGAGGTTTAATTCCACGGATAGAAGTTTGAGAGTTTCAAGACTTCATGTCCCGAGTGCACACTAATTTTTGTGTAACTGTATAGTCGGGTCCAGTTGAATCACAAATTTTTGGATCCTCTTGAGATTAGGAGAACTTTGGGAGGCCCGTGTGTGCTCAAAAATGAACAAAATTGTGAATTTTGAATTGCATTGGAATCACATTGAAGTCTACTTTATCATCATTATAAACACACATATATGATTGAAAATGATACAAAGGGTTTGATGTTTTTTGTACACTATGTACTATCTAGTGTTGCCAACATTTGTGCAAATTTCAACTTGTATTCAATGGTATATACAAGAAATGAACCTTCACAATTGCTTTAGAGTTACTTAATCCCATACCACTTGCATTGCTTGTATGATTTCTTACTTGTTCTTCACCCAAATGCAAAAAATCTTAGACTATCTTCCAAAAAATCCCTTTGAAATGGTAGATAGTGTATACAAGGAATCCAAATTGTTGTATGATTTTAAATCATTCATTTTGCACTTGTTATGAAGTTGAAGTGCACTTTATTGGAACTCCAATACAATTTGCGGATTCAAAATCGGTTCATCTCTAAGCACACTAAAGCTTCCTAAAGTTGTTGAACTTTTTAGTGAAAATTGACTGAAAATTTTGTAAATGAGCTGGACCTGACTGTATATCCTGGAGACACACAAAAATTGGGAATTTCAATTTTGAATGATCAGTTTCCAAACAAATATAGGATCCCTAGTGTAAAATAATTGTGTTTCATTACTTGCGGACTTGTAAGCCCTTTTCGACTGCCACTGCTGTGAATCATATGTATGCTTGCACCTAAAGTACTCACTCAAAAAATACTCCCCACCCTCCATTTGTGTAATTGTAATTCTTCCGAGCAATACTTTTATTAACTCTGTAATGTTGCCGCGGACACTAAGTGTTCAATGAATGACTGAATCTTTGCATGTAGGACAGAAGTGCGATTGTTGATCCTTAGAATTTTGTGCAAAGAAGGGAGACCTTCTACAGTAGCTTGTCCTTGGAATGAATGCTTTTGGTTTTCTTAAAGTAGATGATGTGCACTATATCAAAAAGGATGATTTCCACGGAGACTGGCCCGTCCTTACAGGGTTGAGTACCAAATGTGGTCATAATACAATAGAACCTCTCTAAGTTGATCCTCTCTAAGTCAATAAACCTCTCTAAACTAATAGGGCTGGGCAATCCCGGCTTGGAGAATATTAACCCCTAAAGCCCTGACCATGCTTTTTTGAGAACATAGTGTTTTTGGGCAGCTCACTACGAGCGGAGTTTTTTATTTTTTTCTTTGAAATTTTCACACAACATTTTCCCAAGGAGTAGCTTTAAGGCCCAACAATTTTCATAACTTTTGACAGCACAGTTCAAAAGTTATTGTATGATATGTGATTTTCAATGCTCGGCAGGCAGCTCAAAAAATTCTTAAAAAATCATTTTAAAAAAAAATAAAAATTTGAAACTGGTTCTCTAGATTAATGTATGCAACTTTAGGTCTGGAATTATTTCATTTTGATTTATGAGATCAAAATTATAAGGTGTTCTAGTTTGCGGGCAGTTGTGGATTCCATGTTCTAAAATAAACTTTGAAGTTATTTATTTAATTCACTTTTCAATATTTTCAAAAAAAATAAAAATGTTGGCTGTAGATAGGTTATTACAACATTATAACCATTGGGATTGGAATTTTTCAATTCTTTAATTAAATTCTTAATAATTTAGTGTCTTGAATCATTCTCTACTTCTTTCTACTTACTATTTTTTTCCTATATGTTGTACAATTCCAAATGATCTGAAAATTTTCAAGCATATAGCCAACTTGACTTCAAAAACAAATCCAAAGAGTAACCACCATTTTGGACATTTTTTCATACAAATGTGACCTTGTGAAGTGCAGCTGCCCGGTTTTTCGCAGGGACAAAAAAAGGCTTTTTCTCAATTCAAATACTAATATCTTGCAATCTACATGGTGGAAAATTCTGAAATTTCTTCCACATCTTCTCAAACAAGTTTACTACAAGATCCTACGATTATATGCGTCCAAAAATGTTTTTTTTCTAAAATTTGGTACTTGTATTCAAAATGGCAGTTTTGGAGCGTTTTTGGTGAAAACATAGTCAAAAACCTTTAGGTGTTAAAGGTGGTGCTATACAGTAGCAGTAAATGAAAGCCAGACAAGGAACTTGCGGTGGACCTCCACCCTGTCAGAAAAAGCTAAAAAAGGGTAAGTGTGGACAAGTGTCTTCTCACAACCGGCACACAAAACCCAGTGACCATCTAAGACTACGTCATTTATGCAATGACTGCATCATATATGCAAACATTATGACTGCGCAGACCCTCTATTCCTCAATTAACCTCTCTAAAGTAATAGTGTCAAGTGGGCCAGGCCCGATCAACTTAGAGAGGTTCTACTGCAGTTAAATCGGACTATTCAAAACATTCAAAACAGTAACATTCAAGAGCAGTAATGCCATACAAAATTTTGATTGGTTCTAGAATGTCACATTTTACACTAGAACTATTGCTAGATGGAATTGCGAATGTCTAGTAATTTCACCAAATATTTATTGTCAATCACCAAGTTGACAATATCAAAATTAAATAGATATAAATTAAGATATAAGTTTGTTGACATCCAATCTAGGCGAGCTGCGCCGAATGCTTGGCAATAGGGTGTGTTCTGTACGATCATGCACCAACACCAAAAGGATCGAGATTTCAGGGTATAAACTGATTTATTTGATTTATAATACTTTAGAAAGTATAATTCAGGCAAGACTAGCTCATGTATCATATCTCCAAAATCAATGAAGAATATTAAATTTGTTTGTCAACAAAGTAACCCTTTAAAGGACATTTCATGTTCCGGGTTGGTCAAACTTCATTACATTTCTATATTAAAATGCACATTTCAAAAAAATTCGTATTTTTTACATGTAGTAATATATGTCTAAAATTTCATTTCATTTTTTTCCTAATTAAAAATATTAAATTAAATTTTATATGATTTTTTAAAGATTTTTTTGCAAAAATCATAGTAATTACAAAAATGCTTAAAATAGTATGAAACTTTTAAGAAAAATTAAAATAATAGTGACAAACATTATGCTGTAATTGATGTGTTCCTTGTAATCACTAGTAGTTTATTAATGTAGTTGAATGGTGCTCATGGTCATTAAAAGAATAATATTAGTTTAGATACAATATGGCAATTGATCTCCCCACCATGTGTTGGTTTAGATTTACTAAGAACAAAAAAATAATGAATGTCACCTTGGCTCATCAATTTTGATCCAATGGCAATACTATACTTGTTTTATAGATTCTATTCTTGCAAAGTACATAAGAATTCTCTAAATCTTAAATTACTTCTCTTACAATTCACAAAGTCCTGTACTGAGCAACTTAAAATTAATATAATTTTTTTTTAAACCATAGATGAACCTGGTGGATGGTACCTGAAGAGAGCAAAAGGAAGCTCTTTTTTAGGCTATTGAGTGTTATGATAAGGTAAACCAGCCTAAAGCCATCAACTTCCTATTTCCGCCATCCTATTTTTGGCCCCATTTCCGCCACTACACTCATCCAACTCCACTCACTTTCCTTACAAAATCAGAGCATTGATATCACAAAGAATAATGTGTCAATTTCTCATTGGTCCATAGTTATGTGCTAATAGATACATAGAAGGATGGTTATGGGTTGTTAGTATGATGTTTATGACTCCAGTCTACAAATGGTTTTGTAATTTCAGGGTTGACACTTCAAAAATTTATAGAAATTACAATTTTAATTGAAAAATTATAATTCCACTTGGATTTGATTTCTAAAACAAGCACAGACCTCTGAAAAATACATGCCCTTCTTGGAATTGGCCCCAATATACTCAGATTGCAAATCAGGGTGGTAATAGGCTTGTCTACCTTATGTACAATTAGGTACTATAATCTTACAACCGGCCAATTTGAACCGTTCAAAGATTTTTGCATAGCATAGAAAAAGAATTTGAAATTTTCATCTTGCATGATTATTGCTCAATCCTTATGCAATCCCTATCAAGCATACCAAATTTCAAAAAAGCAAAATTCCATTTTTGGTGAATTTTTGAAGCCAATTTTCATAGTTTTACATAATATTTTATTGAGAATAATTGGTGATGAATTTTTTTAATATGATTTCATAGATATGTGGGGAATATCCATACGCACATCTTTCAAATTAAAAAACACCCCATTAAGTAACAAAAATGTAATCTAGGAAGATTTCAAGGTTAGAGTGACAATGTCCAAGTTTTGTGAAATAGATATCTCTTTTTTAATTTGGGCATTGTCACTCCAACATTGAAATCTTCCTAGATTACATTTTTGTTACTTAATGTGGTGTTTTTTTAATTTGAAAGATGTGCGTATGGATATTCCCCACATATCTATGAAATCAATTTAAAAAAATTCATCACCAATTATTCTCAATAAAATATTATGTAAAACTATGAAAATTGGCTTCAAAAATTCACCAAAAATGGAATTTTGCTTTTTTGAACTGAAATTTCGTATGCTTGATTGAAATTGCATGAGGATTGACTATTAAATATACTTACCAAAATGTACCAATTATTTGCACATTGTAAAAAAAAAGGAGGATGTCTCAAATGAGCCGGTTGTAAGATTACGATACCTGACTGTACACACTGAAGTGCTAAAACTCCCATGATTAAGGACTTCTTCAACCAGCATGTAAGGAAGAGAAATGTACACAAGAAGGAATGATTTCAAAGCAGGGACCAGACATTATTTATTACACGACATGTTTGTTGAATCTTATACTTGAAACTCTAAACTCTCAAGAAAGCCCAAGGAACGCATTTTGGATTTTTGAAAACTTGGGCATGTCCTATTGACTAAGGTAAACCAGCTCATTGTGGTCAAACTTTGGAGTTTACCCTCATGTCATAGCTGAAATTTTTCAAATTTTTTCCCAAACGAAGATAAGTGTGAGAGACAGTGAGGACATTTGAAATTATATTTTTTGGACCAAGTATGAATTAGTTCTAAATTTTTGAAGTGATCAACCTATAGGGGTTTGTAGGCCACCTCATGACCAACAAAATTTGAATCCAACATGGTCGTCTTCCTATCAATGCAGTAACAACATTTTCAAACATGGAAGGTCTAAAAAATCAATTTTTACAAAGAATTTTACATTGAAAAGTTGGAAGTACCTATTGAGGTTACTAATTACTCCATAACTACCATGTAAGGCACTAATTATGGTCTGAAAAACTAGAATGGGGTCATTAGGTGTCCATCATGGATTCATGGTCCATTTGACCGCAATGGGGTCTTTCACCTTATTGAAATTCATATTTTGGATTTTTTGCATGAGATTTTAAGGATAGCTTCTATTCCTTGTGTCCTACACAAGAACACAAGAAGCTTCATTGCATGTCATTCAATGAGTATTGCAAGAAGTTATAATTTTTTTTGGTTTCAATTTCAAAGCAGTCAACTAAAAGTATGTCCTGGAAATAAGTAAATAAATAAATTTCAATTCAATTTTGATATATGAGAGGAAAGGTATGAAGATTTTTATTTTGCATACAATGACAATGAAGGCAAAAAAAACAATGAAATTGTTTATTGTATCAAAATTATCAAAATTTAAACATAAAAACAACAACATGTGATACATGTTGCTTACTAGAGCATTCTCACCATTGGGAGCTAGTAATATGTTTGCATATTCTTGTCAAAGTTATTAGCAATTTAGTGTTTTTCTTTCATCAAGTACTTCCTTCCAAGAAAAATATTTTAGAGATGAATATGAATGCTTTTTTGGTTAAATTCTTTTCATATATTCTCACTTTGAAACACATTGGCTAAATTGCCCAGGGTATAGGCTAGACATTCATGTTTTTTGTCTAAAAATGATGAAAGATGAAACCATCTAAGGAAGGGCTTCAAAAACTTGCTTTTTGAGGTTTAAGCATACTAATCTTGCAATTGGTAAGGGTTTTCACTCTTAAATTTTGAAAGGATGTATACCCCCCCCTCCTGTGTTTCTAGAGCAAAATCATTGTAGAAACTTATATACCTTTTAGTACAACAAAACAAGGATTAATCTTCTTGTGAGCAAGGCATAATTATGTTTAGATGTGTTTTTATTGGCTCTAGATTGAAAAGGGGGAGGCTTTGTATTGACAGAAGCTACACATGAAGAAGTCCAAATATGATAAACAAACTCGTGCAATAAGTTTAGAGCCTAGACTTGCATATATCTACTTGTTTCTATCCAAATCAATATATACTCGCTATAATCACTGATGTACATTAGGAGAGATATCATTGTCATTTTCTTCGCATGTATAAATTTTATCTATTGGACGGAGTGACAAGCATGCATTTGCAAATATCTAGCCAACCAAATGACATTTGTTAGTCTAGTAGACAATAAACAGTGTCAAAACTGATGTGAGATAGGAGTTTTACTAGTAAAGTCACTACTAGAAAATGGCGACCAAAACAACAAAAAATTAACAGGTATCTGTTGCTCTGGGCACGAGTGGTCACAAATTAAGAGTTTTCAAAGTTTTTTGTTAAGTGTGCCACATATGCTGCTTTTGTTCTGTTGTTTTAGATACTGCACCTTTTGAAAACAGTATGACACATACATTTAACACATTTGTTGCTTATGTGGCATATCACGTGACGTGGACACTGTCTTTACTACAAATGAAATTGTTCCTA
The DNA here is from genome assembly GCA_963969595.1 of Neckera pumila. Taxonomy (NCBI): domain Eukaryota; kingdom Viridiplantae; phylum Streptophyta; class Bryopsida; order Hypnales; family Neckeraceae; genus Neckera; species Neckera pumila. The sequence continues at coordinate 3,724,495 of OZ018415.1, read as the reverse complement.
GTAATGGGGTTGGTGAAGCAGCAAAAAATAAATCAATGACACAAATTTTCTTGTTGGCAACAACGTGAATTTGGAAATGGCAATTTGAGAATTTGCAATAATATATAACCAACTTGTGAGAGCATAGTGACAAATTAAAGCAATTGCTTGATTTGCTTGATCATAAGTTATAATCTATTCTCGGTGGCTTTTGTTGTAAACTTGCATTAATTGAGCACCAACTTCAATGGTGATCTAGTAGAAGTCTACTTCAATTAAAAAAATTTCAATACTAGATTCCAATTTTTTTTAATTGAGTCTCGATTGGAACCATGTTCGCTGCTCACTGAAAGGTGTCACTCAGTTGCCTATCAAGTGCAGCCACGCAAGAGAATGGGCAACAGGTTCAAAACCAGGGTTCACAATCAAGAACAATAGTCCTCTTTGATAAAAATAAGAATTCTAAGTATAATTCACAGTGGTCCAATGAGAATTTTAGAGGATCTAATTCAAGTGCATTGCACCTACATATGAAATGCAATGTGTAGGGCAATGGTTGGAACCCCATTAGAGAAAAAATCAGCCCTTCAGAGGGCTTCTCCAAATTGACATGCTAAACTATTTCAAGCTTGGCCTGTCAACCTAAAAAACAAACCCCGGTGAGCAGTCAGAGTGTATAACTACTCACCAAAGCAGTCAGACTTCACAACTTTTTTTATTTTTTATTTTTATTTTTATTTAATTAATTTTTAACTCGTAAATTTGGATTCTTTTGTCACTGGCCCACTATCACTGCAATTTCCACTGCGCAGAAATAGGGGGGAAAAAAATTTTCAAACCTGATAAAATAAAATTTCAGGGTACTAAAGGGGTCCGTGGAGCAATCCTCTGGAGGACTAATTTTTTTTCTAATGCTAAATTCCCTGCAAGATTTAGGATTCTATAGATAACTCCTTCACAAAGGATGAATTTGGTGCTTTGCTAAAGCTCTTCAGTGCAAGATGTCTAGATCCGAATCAGAGGCAGTAGTAGAGAAATGGGCTAGAATTCCGCAAAGAGCTACTGAAGAATAAATTCTAGCAATTCTACGTTCTTTTCATAGTGAGTATTGGAATCTCTTCTAGCACCTAGAAATTGTCATGCATTCCCCAAGCAGCCAATTCCTTCTACCTATCGCTACTTCTTTTGTTGTCCGGTGGCAGCCATTTTTGGCTGGAGCAGCAGGCGTGAAGAAGACGACATTGCAGGGTTTGGTTCAGCTCTAAACAAACAACTTTGGGAGGTTCTCTGGCTAGATCGCAATGGCAGACACAGGCTGCATTGTGACACAAAGAGACAAAGTAAACATCCCACCAAGTTAGAACAAGAAGTTGCAGGAATTGAGACCAGCTATGAGAACCATGAGGACAAGCAATTTAGGCTGCCTAGCGCTACCTTCATTGCACGAAACAGGAGTTTCACGGTTGGCAATGCAAAAGAAACAACACCAAGTAGGAAAAGCGAAATGTATGGCGGAGATATGCACGGGAGGCCCATCCCTCACTCAATCGGACTACCACAAAGTCGATCAGCCTCTCTCTACACAAACACTAGCAGACAACACATTCCTCCATCTTATGAAACAACTCCTCCAGAACCAGAGACCAACATTCAAAGAAGAGAACAACAAATTGGCCAAATGACAAAGAAAAGACGCATTCGAAGTTCAAAGAGGGCAGCTAAACGTATTTTCAATCATTCACCAAATTCCGAAGAAGGCTTGCAGTGGCAAACGATCTGCAACAGCTCCAAAGTTGCCCATCCTCATCAGCGCCAACACCTACACAACCAAGCAGGCGTTTAGCAACGACAAAGCAGGAAGGCAGAGCGAAGCAAAAACAAGCAGCTGGATTAGGATTCATACCTCACAAGAACGCAGTAGCTTTGTTGATGTTGCAGTGGGAGCAGCCTCCTCCAAGCAAGCGCAGTGCCACACCTTGTCAACTACAAGCCAAGGAGACCAGAACGAAGGTGAGCTGCGACAAGAAAGGAACAATTTTGGGAACAATTTTTTGAAATGTGGAGGGGATGAATTAGAGTTGTGCATTTCATCTATTGCAGACCCTATCAGTGCAAGTCTGCACCACACTACAAAATTGGGGGGAGAAATTTTGTCAGGAGTACCCTCTCACTGTCTAGAATTCATCCTCAGAAGGGAAGATAAGATAGACCAGCCTAATACCGTCTCCAACCCATTTCCGCCACCCTGTTTTTGGCCCCATTTCCACCCATTCCACCATCCATATCTGTCCAGAAATGAGCCAATTCTATCTGGAAATCTGACAAAATCAGTGCATTTATGTCATTTAGGGTAATGTGGCAATAACTGATTGGTGAATACCTAGATGCTTATAGGGACATAAGAAGGTGGTTATGGGTTGTTATTAGGATGTTTATGACCCTAGTCACGGGCGCTTAAGTAACACACTTCAAAAATTCACAGAAATTACAATTTTGATCAGAAAATTATAATTTCACTTGGATTTGATTCATGAAACATGCGCACACCTCTGAAAAATAAATGTCTCTCATGGAATTAACCCCAAGATAGTCAAATTGCAAATCAGGGTGGTAATAGGTTGATCTACCTTAGTACAGTTTAGGATGTTATAAAGAATCCAGATGGTGAGGATGGTGATTGGACAGAGGGGGATGATGGTGGTCATTTCTTTGAGTGTGGAGGTAATTCCAGTGAAGATTTGAGCAACAATGATGATGAATTGCCCCTTGTGACCATTGCTGGGAAAGAAAAGAAAAAACTGGAATTAGAGAATTATTCAAAGATGATACATGCATTAATGATCATAAAACTTATTATCCACCACTCAAAAGTTTTTGTGGTCTGTCCCCGGGTCCTTTCCAATTCTCAACTCATTCCCTTTCTTTGGATCAAGTGTGGTCATAGTTTTGGCCGATCAAATAGCTAGAAAGAATAGCTAGGGAAACTAATCAAGACGCAGTACTATAAGAAACTCATGTTTTTTCCAGATGTTTTCACTATTTTTTGGAACGTATTTTTGTGGATATTTGATAAAACAACCCATATTTTTATGTCAACAATGATGTTCAATAAAATATGGGTTGTTTTATTTAATGTCCACAAAAATGCATTCCAAAAAATAGTGAAAACATCCGAAAAAACACAAGTTTCTTATTTTTGCAAAAATCAAATGGGACAAAGATTCTAAAAGAAAAAGGTCATTAGAAGGGATGAAAGGGGGAAAAGATTGATATAATGTTACTATATTAGAGTTAAAAGCATACATGGCAATTAATCTTTATAAAGGCATGAAATGATTATCAAATGTGAGGGCATATTGGCAAACATCTTTCCAATTTTTTTGGTGTCCTATCATCTCTTTTCTTAGAGTAGAAACCAATATGAAAGCATAACTAGATGTTTACACGTCACAAATCCAATGGAAGTAGAAAGCACACCTAATACACCAGGGTACAATAAATTGTGGAAAATTAGGTGGTTGTTGAATGACTATAGAAATAGGTTCAAATCCTCTTGGATTAAAAGTTGATCTAAAAGTTGATCCAAAGCAAGTCAAATTTATTGTTGTGAATATGGTCAAGGATTTAGAAAAAAAAGAAGGCATGTAATCTTGATGGACAACTTTTTTCATCAATGGAATTGTTTATTGAGTTAAGGGTTTTAGGATTGAGTGCAACTAGAATAGTTAGATCCAATAGAATTGGTCTACCGTCCTCCCACACTGATAAGAAGACCTTGAAGAAAAATGAACAAGGCATTGTATTTTGGAAAGTGCATTCTTTTAGACAAATTTCCTCAGTGGTTTGGATAGATAAAAAATTGGTAGTTTAATTGTCTCTCCATGCCCTTCCTTTGCCTCTCATTAAAATCAAAATGATTGTTCCTCGTCAACAGGGCTTTGAAAGAATGGACGTGAACACTTCACCGGTGCATTTGGAATATACGACCTACATGCGTAGAATAAACGTGGCAAACCAACTTCAAGGAACTTATACGTGTCAAGTTCGTACACATAAATGGTGGCATCGTCTCTTTTTTTCTTATTAAATACTATTTGTGTGAACATGTGGATATTGCATAAACAAAAATGTAATTGGAAGTGAATATTTTGGAATACCCATCTTGATTATCAATTGGCAATAGCATCTACAAGTTGGGTATAAACGGATCAAGGGATCAACAACTTTTAGGATCCCTCCAACTTCACTCATTCATGGATTAATAAGGAGCAGTGATATTAGAATTGCTTTATGGAATTTAGTGCAATATGCTACCTAAGTTATTAGGATTTAGTGCAATATGCTACCTAAGTTATTAGGATTTAGTGCAATATGCTACCTTGAGAGTGAGTAGTATTAAAAATAAATAAAAAAGTTAAGATTTTGCAAATTTTAAAGGATTATTGGGAGTACTATACTACAAAAACTAACAAAATAGATGCTAATTTCAATGTAGAGGAAGTTGCACATTGGCTACCAAATTCTATTGTTTATTGCAATCTTAACTAAAATCTTATTTTTTCAAGGATTTTTTCCAATATACTTTTAGCTCTTGAAAATTTTTAGTAGCAATGGAGCAAAATTTAGCCACTTCTGTGAACGTTGGTAAGGAGTGGTAGAAGGAGGAATTGTCAGATCTGCAGTGAAAAATGCAGAACTACATGCCCTGTATGCGGTGAGATGTACATGAGCATAAATTAATGCTATTTGCATTTCATGAGGCCTTTAATTGTGGCATTGTGAAGGATCCAAAACAATAAATAAATAAAGATATATATATATGAGATTGGAATTTCAATCAATCATTCACTCCTTATGTTTTTACACATTTTGCTCAATTATGTATTAGATAACCGACGAGTCGCGGTAGCGGTGAGTAGGTTATTGGACATAACCGGTTGTTCACTTTTCAATCACAACCTTTGATCTCCGTGATCCAAGGGTGGAAGAAGCAAGTTGAGAGGAGAGAAGGTTATCAGTTGCATCTTGTAATGGCAATGGTGATGGGTTGCCAATGGGACGGTGCCACGTGAGTGTTGAAAACTCAACAACCGGTTATGATTAGGTGGACATGGGCATGAGATCAGTTGCACTGATTGGTGAGGTGGGAGTTACTAGCTAAACAATTAGTTCACTTAGTATCTCCTTTATTTGATTAGTGGTTGGAGGAAAAATCGGTCACTATACAACTTAGATGTGATGTAAACATTTGTGAAATGAAGCCAATTCATTCACGAGAACAGATGGCACTCAACACAAGTGAAATAAAGCACATTCAATTTACAAAACAGAGGTAGGCTTCATGTAATTAGCAAATTGCTTGTGTATTTGGCCGTTATTATAGTGAATTATAGTATTAATTTTGGACTGGCAATGTGCCTTCTAACAGTCTTGTTGTCAAGGTATTTCAGCTACAATGGTTGGCAGTTATACAATATTGTTGCAGGGTTCTATTGCACTTGCAGTTGGATTGATGGGAACAAAGTTGGAATTAGGGAAGCTTGGTTGAGGACGAACTAGAATGATGGTAACTTGGTTGGGAACACTAAGGAGGACAATGGGTTAACAGAAATCCATTTTCAAAGTTGGGCAAGAGCTCCCTTGGGCAGTACAAGCCTTGTGTCATGAACAATTTTCATCAAAGAAAATCTAGATGGGTCAAAGCACACTCAAAGGGACCATTGGGATTACTTTACTAGGACAAGATTTGAGTCCTTTTTTGAAATTCAATGTTATAAATTACTTTGATGTTGTCTATTCTCTTAAAACATTATAGATGAATATTATTGCAGTGTATCCCTTTAATAAGTTGGAAAAAAAGTTTTTTGGAAAAAATTCATAAAGGGATCTATATCATCAATTTTAGAGCTAAATTTAATGTCTTTTTAACAATAAAATACTTAAATAGATATCTTTACCCAAATCTTTTATACTACTTAAGAATACTACTATCAAAAAAGGTTTTGTGTCATTAAATTTTAACCTTAAACGAGTATATTTTTTTAATAAATTAATTGATTATTGACAAATTATTAATTTGTTCTAAAATCACACTTAAAACATTTAATTCTAAAAATAGATTACACAGTGCCCTTAATGTGAATAATATATACATTTTTTCTTTTGACACAATCACCATTTGGATTATTTTTTATATTGAAAAGGGTATTCACATGTTTTTACTTCTAAAAATTATAGGAATTAAATAAACATTTAAATTGTATCAAAAGAGTCCTTTTCTATTCTATTGTATGATTATATATGCACATGATTTTTTTGGATTCAATCACATTGGAAATTAGACTCCTTTTTGCCTATTGAAAAACCTAATAGGTTGACATTTAAATTGCAATTGGAAGTTAAGTAAAGAATTTATGCTTTGGGGGAATTAAAAGATATTAGCATTAACAAGACTTAAAGTTCTAATAAAAAAGGACTAAATTATTTATAATTAATAGATTAATATTAGAAAACAATAGATAGAAAGAAGTAGCATTGCAGAGTTTAGTGCATTTGACCCTTTTTTGGTCCATTTGAATGTGATTTGACCCATTCAATTCTAAAAATAGCTTATAGAGTGCCCTTAATGTGAATAATATATACATTTTTTGTTTTGATACAATCACCATTTGGATTTTTTTTATATTGAAAAAGACGTTCACGTGTTTTTATTTCTGAATATTATAAAAATAATTAAATATTAAAAGTGTATCAAAAGATTCTTTTTCTATTCTATTGTATGATTATATACGTGTATGATTTTTTTGAATTCAATCACATTAGAAATTAGACTCTTTTTTATCCATTGAAAAACCTGACAGGTTGACATTAAAATTGCAATTGGAAGTTTAGTAAAGAATTTATGTTTTTTGGATGAATTAAAGCATATCAGCATTAACAAGACTTGAAGTTCTAATAAAAAAGGACAAAATTACTTCTAATAGACTAATTAGTAGATTAATATTAGAAAACAATAAACAGAAAGAAGTTACATTGCAAATTTTAGTGTCTCTGACCCCTTTTTTGGTCCATTTGAGTGTGATTTGACCTAGCTAGATGCGTTTTTGAGCTGATTTCCATTGGAGCTTCATTCTAATGGGAGGTGCTGTGCATCCACCATTGCATTTTTCTTTATTCACAATTGTTTGTTGTCAATAAATAAATTAAGTTGAAATTTTCCTTTTGTATGAGGTTCTACATCTTGCATCATTGCAGTGCAGGCTAATTTGTGAAGTTGTTGTCAAAGATTTGCAAGGGGGATTAGTGATTTTCAAATAACAACAACAAGTATGAGATGATCATAGGTGGTTTTCCTCCAATTTCTAACTTGAAGATTGTCATTTTGGCAATTGAAGTTTAGGTAGCTAAAAAAAAGATTGAAATTTCTTTACTCATCCGCATTCAACTAATTAAAGATATCTCAAAATCTGTGTGGCTATTTCTTCTAATTTTTTTGGAAACGCCATCTAAAAGTTTTGAAGACCAAGATCCTATGATTACAATTCAATTTTTGCTCTTCTGATTGCTTTTAGAGTGTATGATTTAAAAGTTCCAAAATGGCTCATGAAATCAAGAAAATGAGACTTCTGCTTCTTTTTTGATAATATTTTTTGGGATTTTTTGAGATTGTGTATTTTTGCGAGAGATTTGTGAATATACAATTTTTATTTTAATTGATGCCCAAGAGCAAAAGTTATGGCACAATAAGGCAAACTGGAGCTCGGCGGGCAATCCAAAAAAAATCACAAAAAGTCAAAATAATTTTTTTTTCAAATTTTTTTCTCAAAGATTACATTTTGGTCTACATTTGAAGCTTTGTTTCATTCAATTTGGACTAGTAATGAAAACGTTATAGACAATCTTAGTTTTTCGGGCAATCTAAGCATTTTCTTAAAAAATAACTTGTAGAATTCGATTTTCAATGCAATTTTTAGAACTTTTCAAAAATAGTTGTTAGACAAGGTTGGATTTTCTTGCTAGAACAATCTCACTGGAATTATTGTTATTCAATTCCATCTAAAAGCTATTAACAATTTAGTTTTTTCTTCAATCTTGAACCCACCTCTACTTAACAATTTTTTAATGAATGAATATTAAGTGCTTTTTATCCTAAATTTTTTGAGAGATTCTTGATTCAACTGCTTAGCATAAATAAGTAGAAAATCAAAGTCCATAGTGCAAAAGACTTGAACTAAAAAGACTCAAAACCAAAAAATCTAGTCAAGCAAGGTATAAAGAAACTTATTTTTTTCACTCTAAATGCATATATCTTGCAATCTACATGGTCAAAGTTTCTGAAATTTCTTGCACATATTCATATGCTAGTCAAGTATAAGATCTTACGGTTGGATATGCAAGAAAAAACACTTTAAAAAGCTCTTTTCTCTTTGCAACAGAAATGACAGTTTTGAGTGTTTTTCGATTGGAAAATCACCTTGGTCCTTTAGGGATTAAAATAAGAAAGAGGGTTGCCAAGATAATGGTAAAGAATGGTACAAAGGACACTATATTAACCATCAAAAGTAAAAAACATCTATGTCTAAATTTCACAACAATTTCTGGAATTCCTTCAAACTTATCTTGAAGATTTAACTTCAAAAATTTACCAAATATAAAATTTCTGTCCTTAGCACTTGAAACTTTTAATGATTGGCCAAAATTGATGATTCAATTGATTTGGGCAAAAAGGCATAAAATTTAATAATGCAAATACCAACATTTTTTCCAAATAGTACACTTTCTAACACTAGACAAATATTACACTCTTTGCACAAAATCTATTTTAATTGATACAACCAACTCACAATTGGTTCTCTTTTCTTTTTCAAATTATCCTCTACCATACTTTTGAATAGACACCCTAAACTAAACAAACACACCAAACCTCCAAAAATGGTGGGAACTATCATGTACCATTGAAACTTCAATGTTGGAGTCAAGACTATACACCCTGCTATTCCAAAGGCTATTATGACACAAAACACCGAACATGCCAAAAGGATGGATGTATACAACAAGTTTTGGTGAAGTTGCGCTACAATGGCCTTGATAAACAATTGCCGCCTTGGCAATACGCTTCGAGCACCAAACACCACCGTTCCAATGGCAAAGTAAAATGAGAGGGTATTGAATATCCAAAACCATCGCAAGGATACATTGTGTTGGACGTCCACATAGTTGATGTCTGAGCTTGAAGGAGCAAGATCTGAATAAGAAGAAGTGTAGCCCAATGGTGGTTGAAGCCACGAAGCAAATGTAACACTCGCAATGAGGGCAGCTCCAACAAGAATGGCGTTGGCAGCATCCACATAGACTTGGCGATCTCTATAAAGATCACCAACATATCGGCTCACATCATCACACTCCCAAAGCGCTCTTTTGATATGCTCATGGCCATGGTCGAATGCAATTTGGATTGCAGTTTGACCATTGCATTCTTCCATGAGCTTTATCTTCTCTTTGCTTTGTAACAACTCTTTCACAACCTCTGTGTGGCCCTCAATTACAACTCCAAAAAATGGAGAATATCCTTGTTTATTCTTGGCATTTGCATCGACATCACACCCTCGAAGAAGTTTCACAATATCCACCATGGTGTGCTTTCTACTAGGAGCTTGCATAGCTAAATGAAGAGCATTGTTGTCGTATTTGTCCTTGCCATGAACGTTGACACCATCTGCTATTAGTGCATTGGATGTATCAACCCTTCCATAGTATATAGCATAGAGAAAAGGACTCATCTCCCGAAAATTGTCCAAAGCATCTTTATCCGCACCATGTTGCACAAGAAGTGATACAATGTCCGTAGCTCCATTAGTTGCTGCAAGGTGTAGTGGACTTTGTCTGCTATAGTTTGATACATTAACATCAGCATTCTGTTGTACAAGACGTGTCACAACATCCAAAGATCCCTTCTCTGTTGCATAATGAAGTGGAGTATGTCCATATTCATTGCGCAAGTTCACATCCGCCTTTTCATCTAAAAGATATGCTACAACATCTATATATTCCTTATTTGCGGCATAATGCAAGGCTGTGTTCTTTAATTTGTCACACACATTGACATCATTGGCAAGAATCGATTTGAGGATGCCAAACATGGAATCCTTCTGAGCTACCATGTAGCCAAAGGCACTTGAAACCGACGAAGTGCGCATGAAAACATTAGCTTTGTATTCAAGAAGGTCTTCCACAATTTCATGGTTTCCGCCAATTATTGCAAAGGACAGGGATGTCATCTCCATCGTTTTTGCTAAAGCATTGATGTCCACCTTCACTCCCGAGCTCAAGATGTAATGTACCATTGCTCTATCATCGATCAATACAGCCCAATGGAGAGGAGTTGTTCCAAGCAACAATCCATGAGGGTCCCGAACATGGATATCTCTACATGGATCATTTCTCAGTTCCTTCACAACTTCGGCAACGGATTTGAAAAATGTAGCATCAAGATACTCTTCATAGAACCACACTTTATGGATTATGCGTTCAAAATTTTGCAGTTGCTCTTCCAAAGTCAGGGATACCTTTGCAGGAGCCAATGGTCCTCCACTGCTACCCGCTCCACTAGAACTTGCAATGTTTGAACCAATAGACGTCATCTTCTTTGGCAAACCTTCTATACACAAGAAATTCCAATGAAACTCTAGTCAAACAACAATAGCTTTGATTGCAATAATAGAAAATGAAAGTCTCACATTGGGCATTTTCATGCTACAAATACTCCAACGGCCTTGGCACTTAGATTGCATTTCTAATGCACATTCAACACATAGAGAAATTAGTGCTATAATGATCATTTTGAAATACATTTTAGAACAAAATTGAGAACATCCAAATTGATTTAGAGAATTCAAATGTATACATAAGCTATAATTTTTTGAAAAAATTGAGAAAAAAAATTCACTACACAAGATTTAGAGGTTTAGAAACCCTCTTTCAAAACTATTTTCAAATTGTTTCAAAATAATGCCTATGGAGAAGCTAAAAATTAATAAAATCACAAATAAATAGGAGAATTGTGTACAAGGTCAATTTTGTTATACTTGGACATTATGAGCTTACTTTTAGGTCCAATTGCTTGGAAAATCTAAATATAGATTCAAAACGTCCAAAATATTGTTTGAAACTTTTGAATGTTTAATTGATATCAATAAAGATTAGAAACATCTTTAGAATTTTGAGTTGAAAAAATTGTTTGATTTCCCTTCAACTATAGATGAATTCATAGCACAAAACTATAAAGAGTGAGTTTGATTTCGTACTGCATTAATATATTTCAAAAAGTGTGATACACCATAAAAGGACTCCATTGATAGGTTTCCTAATTCCATAGTTACCAAATATTGAATCCATATAGAAGTCAACACCTAAATAGAGAATCCAAAAGGAACAACCATACCATAAAGCCCATAGTTCACAAAGAAGTGTCAAAGTAGCAAAATTGTCACTTTGTGACTCTTTTTTTGTAACACCTCTAGCATGAAAACACATTGCATCATCCATTACTTTAAGAAGAAGATCACACCAAGTAGAAAACCATCAAAACAACTGCATGAAAGCCACCATTCTCACCTTCGCAAGGTCCACTTCCACAGTCAGGAAGAAGAGCTCCAGAAAGCCACGATCCAAACACAGCCTTTACAATAGAATGAATATCGCAGCAGCCAACAGCAAAGCTCCGCTCCGCTCAAGTTCAGCACTAGTCCAAAACTCTCCTCCAAGTGACAGGACCTTGATTGAGTTCGTCTCCAATGGAAAGAAGGCCTCGTAAAATGCTCCAGCAGCTTCTACACAGACAGACTCCTCGATCAGCCAGACAACACGGTGCAAGGTGGCTCACAACTCCACAGGAATCGAAGGGAAGATCGAAAAGGAAGGTAACCAGCTCTGCTATCTCTGCACCTTCAAACGAAAACTCCTTCGACAGCAAGATTACGAGAGAGAGCTACAGAGACAGCATGCATAGAAAATGAAGGGCCTCTCAAGGCTTCATGCTACCGTTTAAACCGAGCTCTCCACGAGACTCTTGCGTGCCTCTTACCAGACACGTACTGCAACTCCAGCTGAGGTGCTCAACCGCAGTATGCAATTAAGTATGCTCAGTGTCAGTGATTTGTTTTGATTTCATCAGTTCATGAGTTTGCCTGGGGTGACTGTCATATTTGCAGGCTATTAATTAATTCAAGCGAGTTTTGCAGGTTTTATGTCGTTATGGCTCGGTTGTTGTGGACTGACATGCTTGTGTCACGAAGTACTGTAAGGACCGCTTTACACCAAGAAGCCGGGCCAATTCTCCTTCAAGCCAATTGCACAAAATTTCAGCCCCTTTTGGGCTGGAGGCCGGACTCAACTTCCCATTAAAATAAGATTATGATGGGGGCCAATTTTCCCATATGTAAAGGCCTTAAGACCAAAAAGCCAGACCAATTCAATAAAACCTACAAAAGAAATAGAGAGGGGCTAAAATTTTCAGGGCCACTTTACACCTAGAGGCCGGTCTTAATCCCCATGAGGTCAATTGCACAAAATCCAACGATAATGATTAGTTGAAAAAAATAGTTTTTTATTAAAACGATTTTTTTAATTGAAATCTGACATTGGTCCCAAGGCCAAGAATTGGCCTCCCATTTTTAGTGCACCCAATTCAACAAGCTCGGGTCATGTCAGATCATGTCTTTTTTGAATAAAAAATTCAATTCACCAAATTGGCCCAACCTCTTGGTGCAAATGGGTTGGGGCTGATTTGAGCCTTTTGTCCAATCAAAAGTTAGGATTCTTGGCCTCTGACACAGGAAATTGGCCCAGCCTCTTGGTGTAAAGCGGCCCTAAGGTAGGAGGCTCAGAAATGGATCCTTTAAGGGCTGATCCCCCTTTTTCATGTATTTCCTTGGGCGGGAATATTTTTGGCTCATTTTTTAGACGAAGAGAAATTGATGAGGAATCTAACACAAGTGATTTTGTATTTTTTCGAGTATTTTTGAATTACTTATGAATTTTCAAAGGAGCTGGGTAGTAGGTCCCTATTTGTGAGCCTAGGTCTTTCTAAATTGTTCACTTGCAATTCTAAATAAAAATGGGGAAAGCAAAGAGAATGATTGGCTCTTGCATTTAATAATGCTTTTTTCCTTGATTCATTCAATGATTATAGTGGTCAATTTCAAAACCAACTCATGTCCAAATCACAGCCATTTATAGGGTCCATTTTTAATGCCCTATCCATTTTACAGCCTCCTACCTTATTGTACATCTTGCAAACTAGCAAACTAAGTTACAGTACCTAGATTTTGGCAGTGGACAGTTTGACTTTGGACCTTTTTGAAGGTCGGAGTCAGATTTTATTTATTTATTGTAGGCAGTGCTGAGAACGATCTTCACTGTAGTGAAGAAGCTATTTTCAGCCATGGAAATAGATGAAACCAACAATATATGGGTGAAATTCTATTTTTTCATCCAAAAGAATGTATATTCATCCAAACTAGAGCAATATGGTCTTAAAATTTGGCAATTTTCTATGATTCATCCACTGTAAAAGCAAGAATATATTGCCAATATTCTCTAGAAAAAAAAACATCGCTTTTCAACAAAAAATTGCTCAAAAAAACCCTGGATCAAGAACCCATAGTTGATCACTTGAGCAATTTTCAGACAAATCATGAACAGTATGAGGCAAATAAAAATTTATAATGTAGAAAGACAGGAAATATAGGGATTGTAAATTTTTCAAATTGAACTTACTGTGATTTTGGGAGCCAAAATGTTGTCCGCATTAGTAGCCAATGTCTAGACTCTTCCAATTTCGATCATAGAATAACTACAAAATAGTGAAATTAGGTTGCCCCAAACTAATTTTTCGACAGTCCACACTATAAAAATATTCACTGCTTTTGTACAATGAAGCAATCAATTTAAAGCCATGTGTATATCCTAGATTTGTTCACCAGTTCAAGACTTGGTTCAAAGAGAGGCATGCACTTCCATGTGAAACAAGCATTGATCCATGAAGAAGTTTATCTTAGTTAAAGCAACCTAATTGACAAGGCAACCTAATTTCACTATTTTGTGTAGTTTCAAACTCACTACTTCCTATTTTTTTTGTTCACTACTTCCCGTACACTTTGGAACATGTGACATTAGATGACATTTAAGGCCTTTGAAAGATTGCAAATTATCTTGCGTTCTCATATTGCAGGAACGCAGGATAACTATTGGCTGATGAAGCCGAGATCGTGCCACGTCATTTTTCAAAAAAAAATTGAAAAAAAGATTTTGACAACCGTACCGTTGTTCACAAATTGGACCAGATTGGAGAATAGGCCCAAAACAGCCCTTCAATGCCCTCCAGTGTCATCTAATGCATGACCTTCATAGTCCTAATCTTGAAAAGGGAAAAAACAAACATTCCAAGCTTTGGTTGGAAATATATTTCCAATCGTGGTTGGAAATAATATCATCGTACAGGTTGAATATAGCTACCTAGTTGGAAATGGGTGCTCTGACCTTGACACGTTATACTATAGAGATTTTTGGAATATAGCCAATGCATTGGTAGTCCAAATGAGTGTTTTTATTATGAATTGTGGTAGGACCAATGGTTTTTTTAGGCATTTAAATGCCTAAAAGCCCCCCAAACAATTGGAAAGCACCAAGCCTTAAAGAAAAATTTGAAGAAAAATTGGATGATGATGTTGTTCCAGTTTTTGAAAACTATGCAAATGAAATTGGCAATTTCGAATGATACTCATCCAAATACAAGGATGAAAAGGTAATTCTATCTAAAATATAAATGGATACTAAAATATTTGGCTATATACATCATTTTTTTGTATATTCCCATTTCAATACTTTTCCAAAAAACAAAAAAAATAAATGGATAGGAGGTGCATAAAATAACTATTCAAAAGCTGATTTCAATTTTAAGGGTTAGATCTCTTGAAGTATTTTTTAGTCAAAGAATCTTGAAAAAACAGTACAAATTGCATCTATCACAAGTTGTTTCTTGTCTTTTGGATTCTCAAAGAATTAGTTATAGATTATGAAGTTGGAATCACAAAAGGCTCTAAAAGTGTCTTTACCTTGACATGTTCACTATTGGCGCATTAGAAAATGCAATTAGTGAATTGAAGAATTACTATAAGATCCCTGCGCTTTGGTGACATTAGCATAATTTTAGGAGATGGATTTTAGTGGATGTTCAATAAAATAACTCGTATTTTTATGTCAATAATAACATCCAATATAACATCCAGATGTTACATTGGACGTTATTATTGACATAAAAATACGAGTTGTTTTATTGAACGTCCACTAAAATCCATCTCCTAAAATTACGCTAATGTCACCTAAAATGCAAATTTTTTAGAATGAATCAAATATGTACCTATGATTTTAAGAATGTTTTTAGAGCAAGAATTGTTTAGCACCTCCTATTTTAGTTATAGTTGTTGAAAGCTATGCTTACTTTTCAATGTGCTAAATTTCCGAATTTGTTACTTTGGTATTTTACATTTTATAGCAATAAAAGCATTCCTAAAGCTTTGCATCTATTACAAAGTGCTCTCCAACTTCTTGTTTTTAATCCTATACTACAAAATCTATTAAATGAACAGTAAATTGACCAATTACAAGTGGAAGTAGTATGACTCTAACTAAACTTATATTTGGTGAAACTATACTTGATATTATTGGATAGAGCTTTATAGAATATTAGAAGGGCCCAAAAAAAAAGTTCACACTTCAAACATTATAATCTTTCAATTTGCAGGGTCAAATGGGCTGAAATTTTTTCCACTAATTGTCATAATAGTCTACTATACTTTTGTTCAATTGAAGTTTTAAAAAGAAGTTTTATTTTCAATATGGACCATGCACTAAAAAAGGCAGTTTTTAACAATTTCTCTAGATATGTGCACAATATGGATATCACTTTCCAGACTTTCCAGATTTATATCTCTGCAAAATGCGTGTGGCAGTAATGGACGCGGTCATCTCTCTGCTCAAGAGTCCTGGCCTCCTGGGAATGGTTTGAAGTGCACTCGCAAGAGAGAGCCGTAGAGAGCAGGTTGAATCGGTGTAGAGAAGTACTAAGAAGCCTGCAGCAGGATGTACTGATCCGTCCGTCGCAGGTCGTTGCGGTAAGGTCGCAATTCACCTAGTTCTACAATTGCGATCGGGACTGGATAAATTACAAATGTGCTCGATGATAAACAATGCTCTCCATCAACCTGGCCATCAACTTCCGTCAGAGTTATACCACATAACAATTTCTTTCTTTCGATGAGCTAATCACAGACAGGTACCACAATAACGTCATCAGTTGGTGTCATGAAATGAAATGCAGGGGGTCTCGGCTCATTCTATGTCCTCCAACAATGACCACTCTCATCTTCTTCAATAACTTGGAGAGTACTCTATGACAATGTTTTCTGCAACCGAAGAAAACGACATAATGCAATGGAAGGTTGTCCGTGTTAAAAGAGCAGAGAGAGAACGACACATTCAATAAGACAGGTGAAAAGTGTCACTACAAGAGAATATAGCGTTTGCAATACTTTTTCCAATGGTTTTGCAATGCCCATAAATTTTGTTTTAATGATTTTGCAATGATTTAATATAAAGTATTGCAATGTGTTTGCAATGGTTTAGAATTTGCAACAGTTTAGCAATACAATACAATCGATTCTTTGTCCAACACTTTTATATTGAATTAATCACAACTTTGCAACGGTTTTGCAGCGGTTTTGCAATGGTTTTGCAATACACTATGTATTTTTCGAGTTCCAAACTGAGTTCCGTTACACATTGCTTCATTGTAAAACCATTGCAAATGCGTTGCTAGTATGTTGCAGTCACTGCTTTCTGTTGTAGTGTGTATTGCCGCAGTGAGTAAGAACGTGGCAGGCGAGCTGTATACAAAGAACGTCTCCTCTGTAATATCAAGCAACTCACATTCCATGTACTCTTTGATCCCTGATCTCTCAAGCTACCGTTGTCATATCCGCCTTTCACTATGTTGTCCGAGCACAAGTTCGTGCATACCAGTGCAGTGCCTCTCGATGTCTTATGGAAGATGTTGAAGAGGAGAGACCAGCTTCTGCCCAAGCTCTTGCCGGAGTTCTTTGCGAAGGTCGAGAACTTGGGGGTGATGGTGGCGCCGGGCACTATTCGGGTTGTGATCCTCGGTGAAGGTAAACGCAAGTGTCCTTTCCATCCACCCTAGTTTGCAACATACCTCATCTCCTTCCACGCATTCCATTGTTTCCAAGCAAATCTTTAGCGATGCTTGGGGCTGTATTTATGCGTTTGCTCCGTTTCTCACAGTTTTCCAATTGCACTTCCAATTGTCTAACAATTCTGCGTTTCTATAGATTCTGTTCACAAAATTTTTGTTCTTAGCAGAAAACGAGTCTTCTCGTTCTCAACATTCTTCAATTGCCTTAGACTGAGTTTTGCTTGCTCCTGTTCTCCAAGATTCTGTTCTTGAGCAGTAAGCACACATACAGAGATTGAAATGCTTTCAAAAACACGCAAAGTGTTACTAGAGTAGAATATTGAAACCGTGAATATCCCGTTTAATCTCACTAACGCGATCCTATGCCAAAATGTCATTCTCCAGTCATTGATCAAGGACTTCATATCGATATTTTCTCGTCTTAATTTCCAAACTTAGAAACTGCAATTAATTGACTTTCCGATGTAATCCTCATTGACGAAACACTTTATTGTATCACTTGCTTTACCAATTCGCAAAGCATTTGTCACCAAGGCTTGAACGTCTTGGACGATGCGATGCACACATTGATTTACTCCGCCAACAAAGGCGGTGATCCACGTCGCCAAGCACATTCCACTCCATATTGGGTGCAATTGGTAACCGTGATTTGCTAAGACGAGTAACGGTTTTGTCCAATGTCAAAATTTGAATTTTTTTGGATCCTATTCCAAGTACTTTTGAATGTGCTTCGATTGAAGGAAATTTCAAGTTCTTATTACGAAGCATTCAACAGTTAAGAGTTCGATTTGGTGGGTGCCAATTCCGAAGTGTATTGAGGATGCCCTTAGGCTTGAATTATTTAGTCTATTGGCAGAGTCGTCCTCAAGAGAAGCCGAGGCTCATGCGACTTCGAAAACGAATTGAACAAGTCAGCTTCCCCTGATCCCAGCCTCATCACCGGATCCAATAATCAGGAAACAGCAATCAGTGAGAGTCAAGTAACAGAGGAAGGCAACAAAGCGGCAAATTCGTGCAGCACAGGAAACTCATCCGAGACCTCGTGGTCCATCACTCCCAAGCTACTGTAAGTTACCGCCGCCAGTGATTCCGGGCGACAAAGAGGCTGATTCCTGCATGAGAGACCACCTTCCTCATACCGTGACCTGGGCAACGCGTTTTCCTGCCACACCCTTCCGTCGGCATCTTATTACGACGGAACTTGCTCCACACGGGGCTCCACAAAGCTGCTGCTCTCTGCATTTGCTCCTTGCTCTTCGCTTTTCGTCGAAGCTTCCTCTGAGAGATCTCCACTCGGAATTGCTTCATTAGCTGCGGAGGACTTCATTGGAAAGCCGCGTGCTGATTTGGTGGTTCGATGAGTGAATTGTCGGTAAGGTGGAGTGATTGGGTGGCTGCCTTCCTTGCTGGGCGATTGGTGTGCGCTCGTGAAGGAGACGTCGAGCGCCACTTGTACTGCATTTCCGGATTCGGTGGATCGAGTCGGAAGTAACAAGCTTCATCTAGATTGCCCACCATTGGAGCTTCTTCGGAGAGACTTCTATGAGCACTGAGTAAGAGCTGCTTCACTTGCTGCGGGAGACTCGGTTGGAAGCGTCAAAGAAAGCTGAGATTTGCCGAGAGATTGGGTTTCTTGTGAACGAGACGCCGAGGCCCACAGACATCGATTTCCAGGTAAAGTGCCCAATCACTTGTTTTGGGGGTGTTGTGGCTTCCTGTCCTGTCTTTCCTTTACCCGACTAAGGAACTCCTTCGACTCGCCTGATATCTTGACTGCTTATAGCGGGAATTTCTGAATTTGTTTTTGGGGTTCAATTTCAGGCTCTAGTTTTTTCGTTCTAGGACTTCGTTTGAATGGGATGCTTGGATTGCCAGCTGGTTTCCTTGTCTGCACTTGCAGGTGTAGGGTGATGCATTGGGATGTTACTTAGATTTTGATTATTGCCGACATGGCTCTCAAGTTTCACAGAAGTTCCGGTATACATTCTTTCCTCACCATCCATGCTAGTTGTAACAGTCTTTTGAGTGGATAGTCACATACATCCGGCGGTCTCAAGTATTGAATCTTTTGAATGGATAGTTAGGGAATAATTATTGTACTTGTGGCATGTAGCCATCGGACAAAAATCATTTCCAATTCCCTACATTGAAACACTCAATCTCCAAATTTACTTCCTTCCTCAATTCCTTTTTGTTGCGGCAAATCCTAAATTCATTAAAATTTCAATTCTACAGAAAACAAAATAAGAATGATCTAATGAGAGACTACAATTTATTCTTTATAGGCTTGCCATCACTGCTTTGGACATCCTAATTTATTACTTCAATCAAAGCACAATAAACATGTAGCCAATGCTTCCATCTTCAAAGTGCAAGTGTTTTTGTAATTGCAAGGTATCAACTATACTTCTTTTTGTTTTCAAATGCTCAATGTCTTCTTTGAGGTTTGTATGTCTGTCAAGAATCAAATTTTGTCTACGGGGAATGCCTTAAAGAGCAAGGTTGATGTTTAGTTTTAAAATTGCAATGACTTTTGTTGTGTGATCAGACAAACATTGCACTTGTTGAATGTTTTCAAATTATTTGCACTACTAAGAATTTAGCATAGTCAAAAATAGTATTTGATGCAATATACAAGACGAGTTTATAAATGAAAGGAGGTCATGGGAATGTAACTGCCTACAAATTCCAAATTGAAGTTGAAAAGTTCAAAAACCCAAAGAAGTCAAAATGGTCATCAAAGGTTGCACTCTTGCAAATCTCTATCAACAAGCTATTTCAAATCCCACTCCTTAAAAATTTAGGTTGCTCTCAAAGGTTGCTCTCTTGAAAAACTTAGGCGCCTTCCCAACTCCTTGCTCGAGTGCCTGAACTATCAACGGCGGCGGACAACCCACCATCGGCACATCGATGGCCCTTGGTTTCCTAAGTGACGCAGATCAACGGTAGGGAAGGAGGTATGGCTAGATCAACGGCAGGGAAGGGGGGCATTTTAACAGTGGTGACAGCATCTTTTCATGAGATAGTGAATCCAACT
Source organism: Neckera pumila (assembly GCA_963969595.1). NCBI lineage: Eukaryota > Viridiplantae > Streptophyta > Bryopsida > Hypnales > Neckeraceae > Neckera > Neckera pumila. Next base: position 3,704,210 of record OZ018415.1, on the reverse strand, counting down.
CTATTGAAAGCCTAATCTCTCCAGTTTATTAAAACAACAAAGAAGAACGCTTATAGCACAATGGCATTGTTGTATATCTGTGACCACATACTCACACGCAAGCACCAGTTGTTGGAAGAGTAGGATTGAAGCTCATATGTACTCTTACACAATGGGTGAATCAAGCGGCTCAAGCAATTGGATGACACGTGCAGTTGAAACCGAGCCTGGTCGTGCTTCATATTCACCACCAGTTTTTTTTTATTCTCATGGGAGCTCTATGGAGCTCTATTGAGGAAATTATTGCAAAAATCAAGTCCCGCTGGAGCCAAGTGGGGGAGTTTGACTTTGGCAATGAAGTGGCATAAGTGAGCAATATGGAGCATTTCAAGACCGTGTAAGGGCATCCCACTTGGGCTAGTTTCTTCAAAACCTTTGGTGTAGGTAAAGATAGTTGGGGTGACTTGGAGATAGGTGAAATGTTTGCCGAAGTTGGGCAAGCAAAGTTATATCAAGTAAACATAAAGTGGAGTTGCCCAAGAATGTGTGCTGATGATCTAAAAAATGAGACTGAATGGGTCTTAAAAGTGTTCAAGAAGGGGACTTTCTTGCAACATTTGCAATCACAATGACCGCAAGGATTGTTGCAATATTATCACTATAAGAAAATGATGGAAAGAATGACTTGCATAAATGATTGCAAATGAGTCATTTTGGTCCTAGAGTCATTGTGGTTGAGTCATGTACATAAATGACTCGAGGTTTATTATCACCATCCGTTTCTACCTTGGATGTAGAAATGGATGAAAAAAGAAATGGTTGAAGTGATAAAGAAAGTTAGGCTTAAAAAAATGGCTATAGAGCTGCCATGTGGAAGCGGGACCCTTGAAACATCTGACGAGGACATCCACGTGGCTAGTCATTCTTTAGTCACTCTCAAGTTATGACTGACCCATGATGAATTTGACGTAGACATTCACATGCCCAGTCATCCTTTAGTCATTTTGAAGTTATGACTAACCCATGATGAATTTGACGTGAACGGCCACGTAGGAAATTGTTTCTGAGTCATTGAAAATTCATTTTATAGTTGTTTAGGAGTGAAGCTTGTTTAGGATTTAGGTGACCTTGCTCTTGACATCTCTAGTCATTTTAAAGTTAACATGACGTTTGCAGAAAAGGATGTGGGGCCTATTATTTGGAGAGTCATTCTGCAATCGCATATCAATACATTCAAAATTTCACAACAATACACCATATACAATATGCCATACAGCATATACAATACACTATATACCAAATATTATACATTGTACTTAGCATATGTGTCACATGGCTTTCAAAGCCACTTAGTGTATAAGTGTGAAGAAATGATATACAACTGGGGTGGTAGGAGGCAAGACAAACCATGTGGGATATGTGAAACAGGGGAATTGTGTTACAAATAATATTTCAAATCCCATTTAGGTATGGTAGATTAATTTTTTTCAAAAAACTTCAAACTAAAAAAATTTGGAAAATCAATCTTACTTTCATCTCCAAAAATCCATTTTATATTTCCATCCTCAAATCAAAAGTTATGGACAAATTTGAAAAAGGGATTGGAAAGGATATTTTCTTTTGTTAACATCCCTAAATTTTGTCTTGTATTTTTGTATATGACCCATGATGAAAATGCATTGTAGATGCAGATGAAGTGTGATGAAAGGTACACAAGATGTTTAAAAATCGCACAGTACATCACAATGCACAAAGTACCGAAGCAATAGTTGAAGAGCTGCACATTAACCGAAGATGTTTCAGCTCATTCTGCAGTTTGTACTTTCAAGAAGTCATTTGGTAGTCGCAAGATGTCATTTTGCATTTGCAGGATGTCATTTTGCAGTCGCAGAAAGTCGTTTTGCAGCAGCACTGGAGAAGCAACGTTGTTGTTCATGTAAAGGAGGAACAGAACTTAACAATTGCTTCTAGGACTATGAAGACACCTTCCAGCCCTTACCTTGGGACCTCAAGAATTCCAATTTGAATCATATGAAATGTCCAAAAATATTGTGAAGTTACCAACGCAAATGGACCGAAATCATAGTTGTTGTCCTAGTAGGAGTGTAAATGAATCTTAAAGTAGATCCCAATTAAGAAAACAGTAGACCCCAACAAAACAAAAAGGCCATTAGAAATGCAAGATTTATAAGAGAAGAAAAAAAGAATTTTATTCTTTTTAAAGAAGGTTGAAGAAATAAACTTAAGAAAATAAACAAAGAGTAGAAAAAAGATAAAGTTAAAAAAAAAAATTGATGAAATGGAGAAGAGAAGAGAAATGGAAAAGAATGAATAATAAAAAAAAACTACAAGGATTACAATTTACAAAATAGGAAAAAAAACTGAAGAAATGAAAATTACCAAAAGGAGAAAAAATAATTTTGTTGCTTTTTAGAAAAAAATTCTAGGAAATGATAGCAAATGAAACTAATAAGAGAAAAATAAAAAATCAACAATGCATAAAAAGGAATAAGGTTGAAAAAGAAATTAAAAGACCAAAACAAATTTTAAAAAGAGAATGAGGAAAAAATAAAAAATAAAACAAAAAATGACGGAAAAGAAAGAAGCCTTTTTGTAAGCATCATTTTCTAAAGCTCGGACAAATGACTTCAAATCATTTGATCCCAATGAAAAAAAATTAAAATATAAACAAAAAATGTATACTAAGAGCAATTAGGAGCTAAGACACTTTAATTGCCTAACATTTATTAATTTATTTGTAGAGAACACGTCATCTTATTAAAGCTGCATCCTTTGACAATGTGGCATATAAAAACATCTAAAAGGATAGAAGTATTTTGTGCCAAAAGTACCTAATAAGATGCAGTTACTAGTCAATCATTTCATAGTAGCCTTGCAATGAAATTTAAGTTGTTCGGAACATCTTTTTCCGCCATGTCTTTTATTGTGGCCTCTCTCTTTTTCTTTTTCCATCAATTTTATTCCAAAACTTCCCAAAGTTGTCTGTCAGTTACACTTTAGTCATTTTTTAGTTGTATTGGAATGAAAGCCTTGCCACATCAAAATGTTGACAACATTGTGAACAGAATGTGGTAGATGAAATTTGCCCCTTGTTCACTCTTCATTTTGCAGTTGCGGACGTGACTCTGGCTTCACTCAGATGTTGTGGAGTTAGCGGTGCTGGTGCAATTAGGGAGCTCCGGTCAATTCTGAAGTCACATTTTCCATGAAGTCATTCTTTGCAGTCACATATTTGTCCATTTTCTTGTAGTGTATGCAAATCAATTGAATCGTGAGAACCGTGGATTACCAAAATTATTAAGATTCCACTGTGATGTGTATTGTGGAACATTGTTGGAAGATGGGAGGTTTGCTTTCATAATGGTCAAAGAACAAAAAGATCTACGGAGTGTAATAAATTGTCAAAATCTAACAAGGTCAAACAATGAGGGTCCATTATTGAAAAGAGAGGCTCTGGAGGCCATGTATGAAGTTGCACTTGGGATGAATCGATGACAAAATTGTGGCATTGTTTATAGGGACATCAAAGCTTCTAATGTGCTCATATCAAGGATTGGAATTTATCATATTTTCGACTTTGAATGTTCCGTTGGAATTGTGGGAACTAGGTTTTGGAGAGCACGTAAAATATTGGAAGCTTGCAAGGATTTGAATGTAAGTATGAAGGCCAAGTTTTTCACCAAAGTAGTGGATATTTATAATTATGGAATGACCTGCTATGAGATCTTGACATGCAATCTTCCATTTGAAGGTCATCGACGAAGTGACTATAATGTTCTGCTGTAGGGACAAAAGCCGGAGGTGCCAATTTATATTGATGGATGAATTTAGAAACTATTGAATAGGTGTTGGCAATCAAACCTAGTTGCTCGACCATCTTCTCAAGAAATATTGAAAATACTTCAAGCAAATTCAGCAGTATGTAGGAAACGAGATTTAGAAATTCAAGAATATGAAGTAGAAATAGGATAGAAGGTCAAAGTTTGTAGATGTGTGGAGATTACTGAAATTGAGGGTGTGAAAACTTCAGGTGTTTAGGTTACATAGGAGGTGATATAATTTGGTTATCCAAAGCTTCCCATAGTTGCCGTTGGCGAGAAACATTGCCTTTGCTTGCACAAATTGAGATTTGGGCTTGGTATGATTGACATTTGATATTTGAGAATAATTTGGTTGACTTAGATTTGAAAATGAGTTCTAGCTTGGGGTCTTCATCTCCTTGTAATGCTTAGATGACAATTTGATTTGCTATTTGTTGTACCTTGGACTTCAATTAGGTAAATTTTTACCAAATGTGACCTTGAGATTAATTTCTTGGATGTAACAAAACTTGAACCTTGCTTTGTACAAATGATATAAATACTCATGTTAGGGAAGCTTGGATACTTTTCATGTATTTAAGATATGGGGCTCCATAACAAACATAGAGGTGTGGGTGAGGTGAAAAGGAAAGGATTTTCAAGTCATCTTGGAGAGCAATACGGAGAGATTGAAAAGAAGTATAAGCTATTTATGTTCTTTTGGTCCCATTGGTTAAGAGCATGTTAGGAATGGGTCTATACAAGAACCTCTCTAAACTGGTAGGTCCCGGACCGGTTTAATAAGATCAATTAGGGAGGTTTATTTGCTTATGGAGGGTCATTTTTAGTCATAACCTTTGTTATGGACAGGTCTTGGGCTGAAAAGATCAATTAGGGAGTTTATTTGCTTATGGAAGATTGATTTAGGGAGGTTCTATTGTGTCTTTTTATAAGGTTGGAAAATGGAAAAACATTCTTGTGGTTTTCTATTTTCAAAGTTTTCCAATTTTAGAATGAAACATGTATTTTGTGTGGGTCTTGTCTTCATGTTTTAAAAAATATTTGTGATCTTCAATATATAATAAGATACTTTATAAATAAGTGATGAATATCTAAAGCTTTAAGTAATTTGATAGGACTTTAATGAGGAGTTTAGATGGGATCATAGTAAACAAGTAGAAACTAGATGAAGGCAAAAAGTTGATAGTGAACAAAGTGAAAGCACGAAATGCTTCTTTAGAAAGATTCAATTTTAATGCAAAGACAATCAAGAGCACCAAACAAAGATGGAATCAAAGAATTAGGTATGTACACTTATAATCATCGCTACCAAAGAATGCAATTCATATATTTGAATCACTAAGCAAGACTAAAATCTAGAAATTGATGACACAAAGAGTTGACAATTGCATTATGAGAGCCTAGAAGAGCCTGGAGCTGATTTTTGGTACACCTACAGACCATACTTTAAAACTTAACAATTTATTCATGCAATGTCCAACCAGAGCATGCTAAAGTGCATTAGAATCCTTTTGCGCTTGGCAATAGATCCAATATAATTAATTCTTCTTTACTAATTGTGAGTATGTTTAGTTGCTCAGTTGATATTAGGATCAATTAAAGGTCAACTTTACCTTCCATAATGATAGCGTACAAGACTCATTTGGTACTTGATGGTGCACATGTGAATGGTCTCATGCTATTGCATCTAGCACTTTCGATGATGTAAAGATTGGCTTTGAGGATTGGTCTACATTTTCAGGGCAGATTATAAGTGCAGTTTTTTTGGGGGGGGGCAGGCACTTACACAGGAATTTCCATGGGCAATAAATTCATTCATGATTATCATCTTTTACTTCCAAGATTTTCTTTTTGGTTTGAAATAAAAGATTTATACTTTTTTATTTATACTTTTTTATTTAATGAAACTTCTTTATCATCTTTGGATTTCAAAACAACTAAGTTGATTACAAATACTAATATTATAGATCTCATTCAAGTGGACAAAAATAGAATAAACGGAGAAAATTGTGTTAGAGTGAATGAAAACTCAAAGCTCTCAATAAATTTGCACACAAAGAATACTGATCCAAAATTTGGTTTGCAACACCTCCAATTCCTAAGCTAATTAGAGTCAAAGTTGTGCCATTGAATTTGCCGTGCGACATATCTACAACAAAAGAAACTTGTTTTACAACAGAGATGCCACAGAAATACAACAAACATGTACTGCTGTGCTATAGTGGCTTCTTGCCATATAGAGCTGTGGTTCTCTGGGAGATAATTCATGAAGCAAAGTGGATCCTTCTATTTAGTACTAATTGAATCTTACAGACACCTCTTGTTATGAAACTTGGCTTCATTGTTGGATGTTGTGATGGCACAGCCCCATTCTCACTTCCTTCCATTTCTAGACCTAGGTGACAGTGCAAGGCTCCCTGTTAGGGTACTAGTTCATGTCAATGTTCGGATTGTGTGAACAATTGTGCAAAATTTTGCCATATCCGATATGTTGTCTGTTGTGTTATCGTTGAATCACTTTGAATGAAAGTTCCAGTAATTATCGTAGGCGTGCCACTTACCATGCACTTTCACAACACCTAATATGGCTTCCAAAATCTCATCTGAAACGTGAGTTATGTGTTCTTTTGCTGTTAGAACCCTCTTCACTGCTTGTGAAGAAACAAGCTACGTTTAATATTGCTCCTTTAGTGAAACTGGAGATGCAAGGTTAGTAGCTCGGATGTTCATTGTAGAAGGACACATACAACTCAAAATTGAATCCTATAAAGGTTGCAAATTTTGGTTTGGAAATGCCATTTCATTTTTTCACAACAATCTCATCTACTCACTAATGACAATTTTAAGAAAAAAATTAGTAATCATAATATAACCACTCCTTGTAATACTATACTAAACCCAAATATGCACGGTAAGTAGCATGCATACGATAGATTGAGGACTCACTTTGATCTCAGTCAATCTACTCTACGAGTTAAGAGTTTATCATGATTCCCCATGTTTCTTCTATGTTTTCAATACTATTCAGTCTTTTAGCAGTAGTCATTCCTACTGAATGTTGTGGTTTGCTGCTTCATGGTTGTTGGAGTCACGATTTTTCCTCGTTAGGGGGAGCTGTGAGCAGATTGCAAAGTTTGTTACCTCGAGCGAGGCAAGACTCCACTGGACGACATGAGGTACACAAAGATTCCTCAAGGTACTAGCGTATCCCATGTGGTTGATTCTGTTTCTCTGCTACAGTTGATGCATTCTTCTCGAGGTCGACGAGCTGAGATATTATTTTTTTGAATTTCCTCCATTTTAGAAAAATTGGTAGAGCTTGATTTTGCAATTCTATGTTTTTTATTTGCTAGAAGACGTATTCAACTTTTTTGAAGATCAATAGCAATATACACCTACAATTATATATTTGGCTCTTTGCTTTGCTTTAAATTGCTCCTATTTTCATTCATCACCCGTAGATATGCAAAGCCAGAATTTTGATTTTTCTAGGTTTCAAGAGCATAAAGCGATTTGCTTTTCTTGATTAATGGTCCTTTACATGCAATGCAGAGATTTCCTAGTTGTGGATAGGTATTAGGAAGTTCTCTTCCCCCACCACCCCCGCCGGTTAGAGCACCGGCGTTCTGAGGCCCAAACTGGATACCAATCAGACAAAATTGGAAGCAAGGCTTCTTGATCCCAGCTCTCTAATGTTGTTACCTGATGTGCAGCAAATCTCTTCAGCCACTTAACCTCAAAAAAGGTTTGTAGTAGGAAATGTTTTCATTCCTTCTTTCAAAACTCGTTTAGAAACATGATTTTGCTATTATTTAAATAAATATTTCAAGTGCAACAGTTTTTTGACTTTGACCTATTCTGTGGACTACCATAACAAATTTGTATGAAGTTTCGTACAACCATGCCACTGATGCCAAGGATTTGGGGTCTTGCAGGGGGAGTATTCAACTATTGAGCAATAAGGTAGGAGGTTCAAAAAGCGAGTGGGCTCTAAAATGGACCACCTCCTTAAATGTACAGTCAGGTACAACAATCTTATGATTTTTTCAAGTCAGTTTCACTATAAAGTTCATCAACTTCAAGAAGCTCGAGCATGCTCAAAAATGATTGGATTTTGAAACCACAAATTGCGTTAGACCCGCAATGAAGTGCACTTCAACTTTATAACAAGTGAAAAATGAAAAATGGAAAACCATACAACAATTTGGATTCCTTTTATACTCTATCTATCATTTCATAGAGATTCTTTGGAAGATAGTCACAATTTTTGCGTTTAGGTGAAGAAGAAGAAAGAAATCATACAAGCAATTCAAGTGGTATGAGATCAAGTATCTCTAAAGCAATGGTGAAGGCTCATTTCTAATATGGTCCATTAAATACTAGTTGTAATTTTCACAAATGGTGGCAACACTAGATAGTAGATAGTGTATAGAAAGCATCAAACTTTTTGTATGATTTTCAATTACATATGTGTATATGCAATTATGATATAGTAGACTTGAGTGTGATTCCAACGCAATTTACGATTCGAAATTTCGTTCATTTTTTAGCATACACTAGCCTCCCAAAGTTCACCAAATCTCAACAGGCTGCAAAAATCGTAAGATTGTTGTACCCAACTGTACACTATTTGTACATGTTGCTTTTTCATAGCCTTCAGCAATGTATAGACAGTGTACATTTTCGGAGGTGGTCCATTTTAGAGCCCTATGCCATTTCAACTTCGTAATTTTATAACTAATTCTACAAAGCTCCAACAAATATGAAACAACTTGGGTTAGATGTCAATTCCACTTGTCTTTCAAGGAAAATTTACTGAAAAATATTTCAAGATGTTTCACCTCCACAAAATTCAGTTCCACCCTGTAGATGGTCCATTTATGGGCCTCCTACCTTATAAGGTTGGCAATTAAGTTGCAACCATATATTTTGGTTTCTAGATGACTTACTTGTTTTCTATTACATTTTCTTTAGTACCTATCTAATAGACTAAGAGACTTTGTTTTCTACCTCCAATCCTGTGTACATGAGTCCATAACTTAAGGATGTCATTTTACTTGAACTCAATAATCACGTGCTGTGCAAGGAGTCCATGACTTCTGTCTCAGAGAAACAATTTTGATCTTGATTTTCAAGTGGGCATGAGCATTGTCTCTCAGTCATTCAGTAATTTCCCTCTTGCTCAACTTTTGATGAGGTTTGTTTTTCTTTAATTGTTGAGCAAGGGGATGTTGCTATGACAGCTGATTTATTGAGCTCTCCAGAATAAGCTGTGGCTTGGTGTCTTCATCTCCCAGTAAACCCTCACCAAGAAATGTCCCATTCATTTTGCAACATGATTATTTCCCATCATCCCCTTGGTCATGGCATGTGAAATCTCCGTAATCCGTGGTTACAGATTTTTCATTCATTGATCACATATTTCATCCATTTCTAGAAGGGCGTTTACGTCGGGCAATCTCTTGTTGTTGGGAATTCTGAAAATAAACAAGCATTCCTAAATGCACCCTCCTCGTCTGCCTGTTTATTTTCATTCAAACAACCATACCATTAGACATCAATGGGCTAATTCCAAAAGTTGATATGCAAAAGTTGTAGTGTCCGACATGTACCACATTACTATGGACATTTCAAGGAAAAATTAGTTGTCATTAGGGCTTTTTTTTTTGGACTAGTGTCCCCCCTATTAGCCTTACTACATAGGCCAATTTTTTGGAGGGATGAATCCGGAGAAGTCAGATTTCTAACAATCTAACAAAATTGTGCCAGAAATAAAAGCCTTGGTTGTCATGTTGAAACTTGGTTTTGTATGCTATAATTTGAAACTACTTTATATTTTGTCAATTCCTTTTTTAAATCCAAAAGAAAATTTGTGCCTTAGCATGTTGGTATATAGCATTTCAAACTGTTGAACACAAAAATTGAAAGAAATTGACATTTTGTAAAATTTAAAATACCAACAATTTGACAAACATGCAAATGATGTTGGTTCCATAATATTTGAATTTTTTTTGGGATTGAGTGCACGGGATTGCATTAGCTATTGTAGAAAGAGTATATGTTGCAACATAGACAATTGTTACATCTTAATGTCCATGCATTTGAAATATTTGTTGAAACAAACAATGCGTTCAATTTATATTTCATAGCCATATAATGTGGTTTTAGGTTCAATTTTTTTGTCCAAAGATTAGAGCTCATGATGCACATATTTGATCCAATGAATACCAAAAAAATTAAAAATATCATTATCAATATCATCAAAAAAATAAAAACTGCCAAAAATTACACTAGCCCTTATGAAATTGGTAATTTTTTTATGACATTGATAATTAATAATCATTTATATTTTATGTGATGATTGATTGGGTCATTAGAGGTAATCTCTATTGTTTCTAGATAAAAACAAAATGTTTCATCTATACTCTAGAAAAAGAATTGCAGTCAGTAGTTCATATCAAAGAAGATATGGGCAATTGCAAAAAAGACCGGTCCTATTTTGCTTCACATTTAGAGTGACAAAGCTGTCATCTACTATGACTTTTGAAGCATGAACCTAATGAACTTGAAATTTATATTGGAGATAGCTAACTTGGTCAATTTTGCTAATTTATCACACTTTGAAGTTTAGGCTTTTTAGTACTAGGGAGTTTCTAAAATTAATGATTTAGAGCTGAAATTTTTGTGGTCTATTCTCAAAGTAGGAGGGCATGTGCGTACCAAAGGGCATCTAAAAACAAGTTATTTTATCTCCTCCATGTTTGTGCAAATAGGACTCCCTTGCACGCACATTTCTTAGTTTCAACTTCTTTTTTTTGATAAAATCTGATTACTAATGGTCTGAACCGCATTTTTGGCAAAATGCTACAAAAAACTGCTTTTTTCTTGCAACCTCACATATGTCTAATAACCCTAGAGTTGAATGCCATGCCAAGATACAAATCAATAATTTAAAGAAAATATATAGAGGGCACTTTAAATTTGAATCCTTCTATAGTCCATGAGATCCCAATTGTCGAAATAATACAAACCAATTATTTCTCTTTTCTTTTCTAAATTATCATCTATCATACTTTTGAATAGACACCCTAAGCTAATCAAACACACCAAGCCTCCAAAAATAGTAGGAACTATCATGTACCATTGAAACTTCAATGTTGGAGTCAAGACTATACACCCTGCTATTCCAAAGGCTATAATGACAAAGAAAACTGAACATGCCAAGAGGATGGATGTAACCAATAAGTTTTGGTGAAGTTTCTCTACGATGTCCTTGATAAACATTCGCCGCCTTGGCAATACACTTCGAGCACCAAACACCACCGTTCCAATGGCAAAGTAAAATGAGAGGGTATTGAATACCCAAAATGCTCGTAGGGATACATTGTGTTGAACATCCACATAGTTGATGTTTGAGCTTGAAGGAGCAAGATCTAAATAGGAAGAAGTATAGCCCAATGGCGGTTGAAGCCATGAGGCAAATGTAACACTAGCAATGAGGGCAGCACCGACAAGAATGGCGTTGGCAGCATCCACATAGACTTGACGATCTCTATAAAGAGCACCAACATATCGGCTCACATCATCACACTCCAAAAGCGCTCTTTTGATGTGCTCATGGCCATTGTCAAATGCAATTTGGATTGCAGTTTGACCATTGCATTCTTCCATGAGCTTTATCTTTTCTTTGCTTCGTAACAATATTTTCACCACCTCTGTATGACCTCCAGCCACAGCTGCAAAAAATGGAGAATATCCTTCTGCATTCTTGGCATTAGCATCGACATTATGCTCTCGAAGAAGTTTCACAATGTTCATCATGTTATAGTTACTATTATAAACCCAAGTAGCTATATGAAGAGCATTGTTGCTGCATTTGTCCTTGACATGAACATCAGCACCAACTGCTATTAGTTTATTGGATGTGTCAACCCTTCCATTACTTATTGAAAATAGAAGTGGACTCCATCCATCTTTGTCCTCAACGTTAACATTAGCATTATGCTCCACAAGACATGTCACAATGTCAAGATATCCCCTTGCTGATGCGAAATGTAGTGGACAAAGCCCATCTTTGGTCAAAGTGTCTACATCCGTAGTATGCTCCACAAGACATGTCGCAATGTCGGCATATCCTCCCGCTATTGCAATATGTAGTGGACAAAGTCCATCTTTGGTCAAAGCGTCTACATCCACATTCTTTTCCACAAGAAGCGTCACGATGTTCATAGCTCCTTGCTGTACTGCAAAGTGTAGTGGACTCCACCCATCGTCATTTAACGCATTAACTTCAGCATTCTGTTGCAAAAGACATGTCACAACATCCAAAGATCCTTTCTCTGCCGCGTAATGAAGTGGAGTATATCCAAATTGATTGTGCAAGTTCACATCCGCCTTTTCATCTAGAAGATATGTCACAACATCTATAGCTCCCTCCTTTGTTGCATAATGCAAAGGTGTGTTCTTTGCTTCATCACACATATTGACATTGTTGACTAGAATTCTTTTGAGGATGCCAAACATAGAATACTTTTGAAGTACCATGTAATAGAGGGCACTTTCACCCGATATATTGAGGATGCAAACATCAGCTTTGTGCTCAAGCAGGTCTTCCACTATGTCATAGTTCCCACCAATTATGGCATAGTGCAATGCTGTTTCCTCCAAAACTCTTGTTGAAGCATTGATGTCCACCCTTCCCAAAGTCAAGATGTAACGTACCATTGTTCTATCATCCATCAATATAGCCCAGTGGAGAGGAGTTGTCCCACGTAATAGCTCAATAGAGTGCCGAACAAGAAGACTTTCTATATCTACATATGGATTAATTCTTAATTCCTTTACAACTCTTGCAACAGATTTGTAAAATGCAACATCAAAATATTTAGAGGAATGTTGTTTGCGAATCATGCGTTTGAAATTTTTAAGCTGCTCTTCCAAAGTCAAGGATAACCATGCACAAGTTGGTGGTCCTCCGCTACTACCCACTCCACTAGTACTTGCAACGTTTGAACCAGCAGACGTCATTGTCTTTGGCAAATTTTCTACACACAACAAGTTTCAATGAAACTCTAGTCTCATAATATGAAATAACTTTGATTGTAATTGAAGAATACAAAAGTCTCACATAGAGCATTTTCATGCTATGGATATTTTTATGACCTTGAAACAAAGATTGCATTTCTAATGCACATTATACACATAGGGAAATTATTATTACAATGATCATTTTGAAACATGTTATGTAATGAATTTTTACAAAATTGAGAATATAAAATTGATTTATAGAAATTTTAATGTATATGTAAGCTATGATTTAAGGATTTAGAAATTCTTTCAAAATTGCTTTGGAATTGTTTCAAAACAATGTCATGTAGGAGCTAAAAGTGAATGAAATCACAAATAAAGTGTGTAATATGTAATAATGTCTACAAGGTGAATTTTTTAACATTTGGCCATTACAATATTAGATTGCATTTAGATCCAATTATTTGAAAAATTAAATATAGAATCAGGCCAAAAATGTCATTTGAAATTTTTAAGTATTTTTATTATTAAAAAAAATTAAAAATAACTTTAAAATTTTGAGTTACAAAAAGTGTTTGATTTTTCCTTCAACTAAAGTTATGCGAGTCTATGGTACTAAATTATGAAAGCAAGCTTGAATTTTTGCTACATTTATATATTTCAATAAGTGTAGCATGCTATAAAAAGATTTAATTTGGTAGATTTCCTAGTTACAAAAACTATCAAATTTTGGAAACATACAAAAACCTACAAAGGATGCTTAATCTATCAATCAAAGTTGGTCATACATAGTCAATTCTGTATTTCATAAGATAATTCTAAAAAAAAGCCTTCTGTTTTGTGCCGTGTTGATTCTATGTTCTTCACTTCTTCTATACTGAATAGGGGTATTAAGGGGACCCATACTAATAAATTGAGATTTCACACTATATAAATATCTACGTGGAGTTGTACATCTTGTTTCAAACATATACAGTTTCTAAGGAAAAATTCCCTTCATTATTTGGCCCCTTAAATCCTTAATATCCATATTTAGTGTAGCTAATATAAGGCCTCTAATTGCAAATATGAATTCAAAGTTTTCAAATTTACCATATGTGGCAAATAAAAAATTCATGTGTTTTTCTCATGGATCAATTCATCTTGCAGGGCCCACTTCAAATGACGGGTTTAACCCCTAAAGGACCAAACACCATTTTTTGACAATAAAACAATTTTGGACAGTTCACTACAAACAAAGTTTTTATTTTTTCTTTGAAATTTTCATAAAAGATGTGCCCAAGGAGTAGATTTAAGGCCCCACAATTTTCATAACTTTTGAGTATATGGTTAAAAAGTTTTTGCATGACATGTAATTTTCATTGCTCAACGTCAGCCTGGACAGCTCAAAAGAATTCTTTAAAAATCACTTTTTTTTAAAATAAAAAATTTGAAATTGGTTCTTTAGATTTATATATACGCGGGAAGCTTTGAAACATTCCATTTTGATTAATGAGAAAAAAGTTATGAAGATTCTTAGTTTGAGGGTAGTTATGGAATCTCTACTCAAAAATAAACTTTGAAGTCCTTTATTTAACTCAATTTTCAAGATTTTTGAAAAAAAAATAAAAGCATTAGGTGGAGATTGTTTATTACAACATTACAACCGTTGCAATTGGCATTTTTCAATTCCATATCTAAATTCTTAACAATTTTGTATTTTGAATCATTCTCTACTTTTTTCTACTTACTATTTGTTTCATATATGTTTTGCAATTCCAAATGGTCTGAAAATTTTCAAGCATGTAGCCAACTTGCTGCAAAGAATGAATTCAAAGAATAACCACCATTTTGAAAAAAAATCCATGCAAATGTGACCTTGTGAAGTGCAACTGCCCAAATTTTTGCAGGGACAAAAAAAGGATTTTTGTGAATTCATACGCTATTTTCTTGCAATCTACACATTGGAAATTTCTGAAATTTTTTCCACAAATTCTCAAATTAATGTACTACAAGATCCTATGGTTACATTTGTCCCAAAATGTTTTTTTTCTAAAATTTGGTACTTGTACTAGAAATGGCAATTTTGGAGCGTTTTTGGTGAAAACAAAGTCTCTAACCTTTAGGGGTTATTGTCCTATTAAACCAACACCTAGAAGTAAATACAGGAATAAAGATTTCATAAAGCCTGTAATTCACAAGGAAGATTCAAAGTTACAAAATTGTGCAATTGTTAATTTGTGACTCTATTTTTGGAATACCAATAGCTTGAAAACGCACTGCACCATTCCGCATTTTAGAAAAAGATCTCAACAGTAGAAAACCACCAAAACAACTGCATGAAAGCCACCATTCTCACCTTCCCACGGTCAGAAGAAGACCTCCAGAAAGCCACGATCCAAACACAGCCTTTACAATAGAATGAATGTCGCAGCAGCAAGCATCAAAGCTCCGCTCGATCAAGCACTGTCTAGTCCAAAACTCTCGTCCAAGTGACAGGACCTTGAGTTCGTCTCCGATGCAAATAATGCCTCATCAAAAGCTCCAGCAGCTTCTCCGCAGATCGACTCCTCGATCAGCCAGACAACACGGTGCAAGGACTCACAACAACTCCACAGCAAGGGAAGCAAGGGAAGCAAGAGAAGGAAGGGAAGGAAGGGAAGAAAAGAAAGTTAACCAGCTCTGCTCTGCACCTTCAAACGAAAACTCCTTCGACAGCAAGATCAATTACGAGAGAGAGCTAGAGAGCCAGCATGCTCAGAAAACGAAGTGCCACTCAAGGTCTTATACTACCGGACGTTTAAACCGCACTCTTCACGAAACTCTTGCCTCTGTGAGGACGCGGAGGCAGCGTCAAAACGGAGGACGCGGAGGCTGACAGTGGCCGCTGGCCGACAAAGAATCTCTCTATTTAAAACCGAAGTGCAGAAGTCATACTTTCGAATTTATTTATTTTGACTCAAGTAAAGGAGCCTTTATCAATGGATTTTTTTTATATAGTAGAACCTCCCTAAGTTGATCCTCCATAAGCTAATAAACCTCTGTAAGGTAATTTGTCAGACTGGCCATCCCGGACTTGTCCCCATATAACAAAGGTTATGACTAAAAATGACCCTCCATAAGCTAATAAACCTCCATAATATAATCTTGTCAGACCATTTGAAACCGGTCCGGGACTGATTAGTTTAGAAAGGTTCTATTGTACAATATGTGATTCACACTGTGTACAGAAAAGGATGATTTTTCATAGTGACCAGGCGGGTGGTTTCTTCAGGGTTAACAAATACTACAACTCTAGCTCAATTGGAGTATGCATTGAAGTTTTTGTACCACATCTTACCAACTACTCTAATGATGGTAAATAGTGTTACCTACACTAATTATTTTTAAGATGTTATAACTTATTATTCTTCATGAATATTTTTACCAAGAGCACAAGTATTGATATGTTCCAAAGTTGCAGTTCTCAATTAATGTAGTTGGTAAAAATACTCATCAAGAGTTATAATTTATGGCATTTTGAAAGCAAGTAGTGTGGGTAACACTGAATACCATCATTAGCGTAGTTGCAAGGATTTATTTTGTTTTTTTGAAAAAAAATGAAACAGAATTTCATTGCCAAAAAGGCACAATAAGTTACAAGTCTGCCAGCCACTTGTGGCTGGCAGGTACAGACAGAGGACAACACAGACCCAGCAAAGACCGGGGAGGGAGGAAGGAACCGGACAGGACACGGAGGGGCGTGAACAACAGCACCTCATGGCCAGCAACAACAGCCTTCAAGCCCACACGGAAACAAGAGCGCCGGACTTCAAGGTTTATAAAAAAAAAAACACTTCTTCATTTGTCAGCCTCGGCTTGGTTGTTGTTCTCTAGTTTTTTTTAATGCAATGGTACTTTTCATTGTTAAGAGAAACACAAAAAAAAAACTCTGTTAGTTGTCTGTAAAGCAAAAAAAGAATTGACGCTAGAGACTAGTTTCCCTGGTTCATTGTAAGGTAATTGACCTTTAATCGCACAGTTAAGTAATTCAACATGATTCAGCATGGTTTTCAAAATTATATTGAAAAAAAATTATGGGGTCCCATTGGTAGTCAAAAGGGATTCAACCTCAAGTTTGACATAGTTTCAATCCCTTGTTCTTGCCACTCATGATGGCAATCAGATTAGTTGGAACAAGGAGCGCCGCCCCCCCCCCTCCTTGTTTATTTAATTAGGCCTTCTCTGTAACTTGTTTTCTTTTCTGCTCGCTCTCTCTTCATTTTCTAGCCTTTTGGCTTGGCCATTTTGTACTTGGTGGTTTTTTTTTAATGCTATGGGTCTCCAATTTGTTCAAAAAAAAAAGAAGGGATTCAAGATTCTCTTAGAATACATTTTTTGGACACCGTGTGAATAAACTACAAATTTTCAAAGTGCTGAGAGTAGGTGCCCCCAAAAGTGATCATAGAGTCATATGAATAGTGGGAGTACATCTTAGGCAAGAGTATCCACTGTGCGATTTTAGGAAGCGTACGATTTTAAGTGTAGTTACCTTACTGTTTCCCTCATTCAATGGAAATTGTCCATGTGTTAAAAAAAAGCACTGCCACAGATCGAATGGGATCCACCTCGATTGACCATTGACCATTTTGGCGAAGACCTCACATCTACTGATCTACAGTACACCTACGCTCGACAAGCGTTTTCTTTCTTCTTTTTCTTTTCTTTTGAAACAAATGAAACAGGGGATTTCTTTTGATTTCATCAAGTATTGAGATTGGTTGGGGGTGATTCTCAGTTTTGCAGGCAAGTTTTGCAAGTTTTACCGTAGGTTCAAGTCAGATTTGACACCTTGGTGCCAAAATAATTTAATTTTAGAATTTGGACAAATCGGCAACTTGATTTGTATTTCTCGGCTTTCGACACTTTGCTACTGACACATTTTTCAACACATTTTTCGACACTCCTAATTTTGGAGTGCATTTTTTCTATTCATGTGTAAATGTGCTCCTTTATCTTAGAAATTTTCTCAAGAATAATTTTTGAATATTCTGAATATGGGACAATGAAATTTTTTCAGATTTTCAAAAATAGTTGTACAATTCTTAAAAAATTTAAAAATTTTCCTAATTATTTACGAAACTGACCTACAGTGAGTATGTGGTAATGGTTATCACTCCGGTCGGTTGTTGTGGTCTGACATCCTAATTTAATTGTATCCCGCAGTACATCTTGCACTCTTGCAAACTTGCACCAAGGTTACCGACAGTACCTACCACCGTCCATTTCGAAGAAAAAAAAGAAAAAAACATTAGGAAAAAAATGAACCCTGGAAGGGGCTGCTTCGTAGTGTAAGCTTCCCCTCCAGGGAACTCCAGGGAACTCAACAGTGATTTACAATTAAAAAATATTTAAAAAATATTTAAAAAATAAAAAAATTTAAAATGTTAATAAAATTAAATTTAAAAAAATAATAATAAAAATAAATAACAAAAATAATAATAATAAATAACAAAAATAATATAATAATAAAAATTGTAATGATTGCAGTCTGACATGGCATGTATAGTGCCATGTCAGATCTGAAAATTTTGTAATTTTGAATTTATTTTAATAAAAAAAAAATTTAATGTTTTTTTAAGCAGTTCAGCTGCACTGTTCCCTGCTGTTCCGCGCCAGCAGTTCGCTGTCGCAAAAAAAAAAAAAAAAAAAAAAAAAAAAAAAAAAAAAAAAAAATTTTTTTTTTTTTTTTTCAGCTTGCGTTCCCTGCGTTCTCAGGTCTCACGGCCTCTTCCAGGGTTCAACTTTTTCCTAATGAGGTACTTGAAAAAAAAGGTACGTACCTGGACTTCGGTAGTGGAAAGTTTGACTGGAATGTTTGACCTTATTACTGCAGTAAGGTGAGTACTCCAAAACCGCCACTTTTTGCTACTGAGCCTAGATACTATTATTACACTGGTCAAATTTTCATATATTTTTGTTGGCAACTGAAAGAAGGTTCCAACGCATCAAAGAACGTGACATTTGGATACTGTATGAAAAAGTTATTAAGGAACAAAGTTTGGTTCTAAAATGGTTTCTTCTACATACTTAGGTACAATACATAATTGATTTTGGAAATGTATACTAATTAAAGATGTCGGTGTAGGGTTAGTGACATATTTGGGGGTGCCTACTTTAGAACTTCTAATAAGCAACAGTCACTAAAGTAACAAGACACTCTAAAGTAAAATTGATTGCCGGTTGCGGCCTCAGCCGTATACAAATGTCATGAATGCAAGTGACCCTCCCGGCTAATGTTACAACCTCTCTAATGTAATGTGTCAAACCAGTTCCGGCCCTTTGCTTATTAGAAAATCTACTATAGGCTGCAGAGGTTTTTGAAGTACAATGCGTTAGTAGTCCAAATGTATGGTTTATCACTTAAGGTAGGAGGTGCATAAAACAACTATTGAAGTGCTCACTTTGATTTGAGGAGTGCTGGATCTCTTGAAATATTCCTTATTCAAAGATTCTTGAAAGAAAATGGAATTTGCATCTACCACAAGTTGTTTTATGTTTTTTGGATGCATGAGGAATTAGTTATGAATTTAATTTGAAGCTGGAATTACAAAAGGCTCTAAAACTGTCCTAATTAACATGGATATGTTTACTATTTGTACATTAGAGAATGCAATCGAAAAATTAAAGAATGCAATATGTACCTATGTCTTAAAGAACACTCTTAGAGCATGAACTATTTTAGCACCTCCTATCTAGTTATAGTTGCTAAAAGCTATGCTCACTCATCAATGTGCTAAAATTTCCAAATTTCTTTCTTTGGTATTTCACATTATGTAGCAATGAGAGTGTTTGCACCCCATGCATACTAAAGATTCACATCTTACTGTTGGATAGAGCCTTAGAAAATATTAGAAGGATCCAAAGGACTTTTAATATGCTTTGATCATAGGTCAAAACTTCTTGGTGCTCAGATCTTGATGTTCTAAGAAAATATTGGTCTACAGTAACAAAGCATTTGGCATAGTAAATGACTTATAAGACCGTTTCTAGCTTGTATTTCCTAATGCACCAATAGTTGGCAATTGTAAAAAAATTTAATCAACCTTAATGGATGAATGTTTTTATTTATTTATTTTTGATATACATAACATTAGTTGTAATAAGAAGTAACAAACTAACCAAGCTCGGGCATTTACTCTAGTCATGAGGGGTTTGTTTCCTACCCCAAGTTCTTTGATGGTGGTTATTTTAGAAACAACGTGAGACGTACTATCGGGTACATTTTAAATGTTGGAAGTCCTTCCCCACCTTTTAAGACTTCCTCTTCTGTAGATTTACAAATTATGTACTTTAGAAACAACATGAGACCTACTATAGGCTTCATTTTCTATAAGCAAATAGACAAAATAATGAATAATGTTGTATTTTTTTCTTTTTTTATCTATAGTCATTTTTTCCCAAATAGGGGCTATCATTGTATTACATCATGAACCCTAAAATCTGAAACCAATATACTTGCTAGCACAATTTGTAAGATTTTGGGACCCTAAACCACTGGATTTTGTAAATGCATAAATCAAGCTTAGTCCATAATAATAATACTTGTGGATTTTTTAGTTTCTGTGTTTTTTCCTTTATTGTGCATGTATGATTCATTTGCATGAATTATTGATACATGATGTCTGTTTATATGTGGATTGTGCGAATTGTGTTTAAGAGTACTCAAAGTGTAAATGTTGTACTAATCAACCCTTAAAACGTGTATAAATTTTTGAATTATAGTATGCCTCAAATTTCAACTTTAACTACCATATGGTATAGGAAAATGGCCAAAGAGTATTAGTAGAAAAAAAATAGGGACATATCTATTGTGAAAAGTAGCTAAATAATCCCATAATAAAGAAATTCGACGTATGCATGTGGATTTCAAGGTATAGTGAACTACCCAAGTTCCCGACATCAACTTAGTTGGTTATGCTTAGGTTATAGACACTAAGTCTAATAAACACAACTAATTTTTGGCTATCCCTTAGGGATAAATAAAGACATTTTGTTCCCATAGATGAAGATTTTCATTTTTATTAAATTGCTCCTTAAAGTCTTTTGAATGAATTTAGAGCAAAGATGGCCAATTTCATTAAAATGGCAATATTCCTTTTAAAATGGCCCATTTACAATTCAAAATGGTTGTTTTGAAATCTATACATGTTCTAGATGGTCAAAATGACACATCACCAAAATGGCACTTGGAATACCTCCATTTTAATGAAATTGTTTATCAAGGAGAATAGAAACCTCTTATTGAAGTATTGGTGATTTTTCTACCAAATGAAATGCTTATGCCTCGGATTACTTTCAATTCTAGTGAACTTGACAACTTTTTGCTTCTTGGTAATAATGGCAATTTTGGTGATAAAAATCATCTCTTGTATATTCCAATCCTACAAAGAAATGAAACTTTCAAAGAAGGGTTAACTTCTAAAGTCCCAAGGCCATTTTTCTGTCAAAAACTACTCAAAATTGCCAATTTTGCTCCGTACACCCAAGAATTAAAAAAAAAAACTTTTTTTAAATCTAACCATAGGATCTTGTACTTCACTTGTTAGAGATAATGTGGTAAAAATTTCATGAACTTTGACCGTCTAGAGTGAAAGATACTAGCAATCAAAGTTGGAAAAGAAAGCTTTTTGGAACATTGGCCTGCAATTTCAGATGACTTTAACCTCCATTTGTGGAAATTTTTTGCACTACAAACTTTGAATTAAATTTTTTTTTATATTGAAGTCTAGAATTGAGTTTAAAGTCTAGAAATTAAAAAAAAAAAAAATATATATATATATATATATATATATACACTTGATTTTCATTCTTTAAAAAACTGTTAAGTAGTAGTCATCCAAGATTGGACAAAAAACTAAATCCGGTTAATAGCTCTAAGATGGGATTATTTGAAACACAATAATCCCAATGATGAGATTGTTTTAGAAAGCAAACACAACCTTGTCAAACAATTTTATTTGAAAAATTGTAAAAATTGCATTCAGAAATGAATCCTACAAGTTATTTTTTTAAGAAGATGCTCTAATTGCTCGAAAAACAAGATTGTCCATAACTTTCTCATTATTAGTCCAAATAGAATGAATCAAAGCTTCACAGGTAGACAAAAACATAATATTTTAGGAATTTTTTTTAAAAATTTATTTTGACTTTTTGCAATTTTTTTTGTGCTGCCCGCCAAATTCAATTCTAGGCTTTTTGTGGTATAACTTTTGCTCCCGGTCACCAATTGAAATAAAAATTATATTTCCACATAGCTAATCAGTTTTTCTAGCTTATGAGAAAGTTTCAAAAAAATTCATCAAAAATTGAGGTCAAAGGAACCTGCCCAAAATCAAATTTGTCCCCCGAGGGAACAATGAAACTTTAGGGGTTAAAAGACATTGCAAGCTCAAGAAGAATTTTGAAAGTCAAACCTACCATTTAATATAGTTCTAATGGTTTTTTATGCATTTAAGATTGAATTTAGCTCCAATACTCTACTTTTTATTCAATTTTAATATTTGTGACACTTTAAAGTAGCATTTTGATAATTTATATATATATGAGTTTTGAACTCTTACTCTCAAATTTTTTTGGTGTGAGTATGAGGATTATACCAATTATACCGTAATGTTTATCACTAAGATCTTCAAATCTCTTAAACATTTTATACTATTTTAAAATTTTTATGATTACCATGATTTTACAAAGAAATTATTTTTCAGTTATAATATAAATTTCACTTTAAGGTTTTTAATTATGAATATTTGAATATGAAATGTACACTATTACTACATGAAAAAAGTATCATAACTTTGAAATGTGTGTTCTAATATAGAAATCTAAAGAAGTTCATACAAACGGGAAGTTGATTTTTATCTTTAATAGTTAAATTCTTAGTCAATATTTTGGAAAAAACTTTTGATTAATCATTTATTGCAATTGAACTATTGACCTAAAACCATGATCTTATAGGATTTTTTAATATAATGACATACATTTTGATTTGCACTAATCTATTATTTGCCATAATATACACTTGTAAAAGAATTTTCATTTTTGAAGTGATTTTGTATTTGATATCTTTCTTCATTTGTTTTTCTTCCAAATTTCATGATCAAATCTAACTCACATTAGGCAAAAACTCTAAACTCTATGATTTCTGAATGGCATGTGATACATTTTTAAAAATAAAATAAAACAACTTACACTCTTCTATTGTGGCAAATTAGTACACAAAAAGTTAAAGATATAAAATGTGACTACATCCTTGAAGGCTTCGTCCTTTCTAAGTTAACATAGGAACTATACTAGGACATGACTACAATAGAATTGAGGGGTGATTATATGATATGATGACCCTTATTTTTATTCAAATTCCCTTATGTTGAATCCAAGTTTGCTAAGTTGCATCCTAATGTCAATAAAAATCATATACAATTTCACAGCAAGAAATGTAGAGTGTGGAATAGGGATTAAAAAGATTGGATTTTGG
The DNA here is from genome assembly GCA_963969595.1 of Neckera pumila. NCBI lineage: Eukaryota > Viridiplantae > Streptophyta > Bryopsida > Hypnales > Neckeraceae > Neckera > Neckera pumila. The sequence continues at coordinate 3,680,867 of OZ018415.1, read as the reverse complement.
GGCTGTAGCAAATGACGATTTCTTCAATTCAACTAAGTTTATATACATGCAATTTGATGCATGCACAAGATAATGGGTCTTGAAAATCCAATTGAGTTCAATTTTCTAGAGGGTTGGAATTACTTAGAAAATAAAGATAAGGTCTATACATATAAACAAAAAAATCAATATGCTCACTTTCTTTAAAAATATAAATTTTCAAGTACACAAAGAGTTCACTATGCACTATCCCCTAAAAAAACTCCCCCTTCTATGTCCCCTAAATCCAAAATAAAATAATATAAAGTAAACATTTGATTTGCCCATCCACCTCTCCAAATTCAAACCAAAAAAACTTTGATATGAATATGATATACATAATACATATAAAATACACACAAGGGGATATAATATACAACATATAAACAAATAATACTTAATATTTCTATAATATAGTATACTTGATATGGATACAAAAGGAAGGTTATAATTTTGTACATAATATGGATGTGTTAAACAAAATATTGATATGGTATGATATACATATATATGGTTGGTAATCCCTTATCAATTGCAGTCTAACATGTTTAGAAAAATATAGATGTAGGGAGTAATAAGAACACATATGTAAGGAGTTATTATTTCACTCTCTTGTAAAATCAATGATGAGGTCTCAAGTTTCTTTGCATATATTTTGCTTTGATAACCTATTACACGACTATTAACCCCTAAAGTTCTATGACTATGTTCTCACCGAAAATGCTCGAAAATTGCCATATTTGGTACAAGTATCCAATTTTTGAAAAAAAACTTTTTTTTACACATGTAACCGTAGAATCTTGTAGTATGGTTACTTGAGAATATATGTTAAAAGTTTCAGGAGTTTCCACTACGTGGATTGCAAGATATATGCATTCAAATTCACTAAAATCATTTTTTGGGCCCTGCAAAAAACAGGACAGCAACACTTCACAAGCTCACTTTTTGATGAAAAAATGTCCAAAATGATGGTGCTTCTTTGAATTCTTTTTCCGACAAGTTGGCTACATGCTTGAACATGTTTACTTCATTTGGAATTGTACAACATATAGGAAGAAAATAGTAAGTAGATAGTAGTAGAGAATTATTCAAAATACTAAATTGTCAGGAATTTATTTATGGAAATGAAAAATGCTAATCCCAATGGTGGAAATGTGGTAATAAATAATCTACATCCTAGAATCTTATTTTTTTTCAAAAACTATTGAAAACTGAATAAGATAAAGAACTTCAAAGTTTATTTTAGAGTAGAGAATCCATAACTGCCCGCAAACTTAAAATCTTCATAACTTTTGACTCATTGATCAAAATGGGATGATTCAAATCTTTTTGTGTATATATAACTCTAGAAAACCAATTTCAAATTTTTGTTTTTGAAAAAAGTGATTTTTTCTGATCTACCCGGATTGCCCAGTTACAAAAAAAAGTAACATATTAGGCCATAACTTTTGACTCGTATTTCCCTATGTCATGAAATTTGGTGCATATGAAAGATATTCCTTGCCCCCACCTTCTATTAAATTTTCAGCCAAAAATATGAAAATCTCTAGTTGTATGTACCTGCCCAAAAATTCTATACGGCCAAAAATTGCATGTTGGTCCTTTAGGACTTGTTATTCAGTTGAAGCCAAAAAATTGGACCATCTTTCAATTTATCATTCTACTACTACAAATTGCTAATACATTTTTCTCTAATACACTATTTTGATATAGTGACCCCATATAAAGTTATAATATAACTAATATGATTTGAATTCAACAAAATGATGACTGCTCAGACTGTGAACAAAAATTGTACACAAAAAATTGGATGAAATCCATTTCAGTTTGAACATGAATATGAGAACTGTTTGGTCTTTGAGAAGCAACTTTTGTTTGGCTCCTCCGCTCTTGCAGATTTCAAATGCACAAGATTTCATTGCTGCTCTATTTCCGATTCCTGTCTGTTCCGACTTCCAAGACAGCCACCATAGTCGGATACAAGACCTTGTACTGTACAGTAATGGTAGATATTATGATGCCAAATTTGTGAGACCTGCCCTAGAGCTTGAATGTCTAAACTCTCAATCCCCGCTCAAATCTTCAGCATCAGCTTGAGGTATGACCCAATCGGATGGCGTCTTTTCCTTGCAGAACCCTCAATTTGGTTCCCTGCTGACTAGCACTTATCAAGCAGACAATGGAAACGGAAATCTCTTTCGCAATTTGGGTATCCAGAAGTACACTTAAAATTGCACGCTTCCTAAAATCACACACTCAATATTCTTACCTAAAATGTACTCCCGCTATTCATATGACTCTATAATCGCTTTTAGGTACACCTATTTTCAGCACTGTCCAAAAATTGCATTCTAAGAGAATCTAGAATCCCGTTTTGACTACCAATGGGACCCCACAATTTTTTTTTCTTCAATATAATAGTGAAAACCATGCTAAATCATGCTGAATGAAAAATGTTAAATCGTGCCATCCTTGGTGGGCCCAGCAAGATAAATTTGGATTTCTCGAGGGTAAAAGTAAATAAAAGCCCCCTATATTTGAGCCATGTCTAGGAATACTTATTAGCCCCCCTAGCTAATTTGGGGCCTACGATTGCAAATATGAATTCAAATTTTGAAAACAAATAAATTTATGGCAAATAAAGAACTCCAGCGTTTTCCCCAGGGTAAATTTGGCCTGCAGGGCCTACCAAGGATGGCACAATTTAACGTCCTGCATGCTGAATTGTTTAACTTTGCAATTTAACCCCTAAAGGGCCATTGTCAATTTAGCGGACATTTGGGATTTTGGGCAGGTACCTACGGGCTGAAATTTTGTCGTGATTTTTTGAAACTTTTTTTGAAGATAGAAAAACTGATAAGCTCTGTGGAAATATATTTTTTCTCACAATCGGTGCACAGGAAAAAAAGTTATGACCAAATAAGCTCAAAACAGGGGACGGCGGGCAACAAAAAAGAAGGACAAAAATTTGAATTTTTTTTCTCATAGATTATATTTTTGTCTATTTGGAAAGCTTTGATTCATTTCATTTGGATTTGTTATGAGAAAGTTATGGACATTCTTGTTTTTCGGGCAATTAGAGCATCTTTTTGAAAAAAATAATTTCTAGGATGCATTTCTGAATGCAATTTTTCAAATTTTTCAGTTTTTTTTTTTTTGCATGGTTTGTATTACTTGATAGAACAATCTCACCTTTGGGATTAGTGAATTTTAATTCCATCTAAAATATATGAATATTTTAGATTTTCCTTCTATCTTTCTGTAACTACTTCTACTTAACAATTTTTTAAAGAATGATAATTAAGTTTTTTTTTTTTTTTTTTCTTAGACTCTCAACTCAATTCTCCACTAGAACAATTTAAAGCTCAAAACTCTATAGTGCAAAAGCTTTAAGTTAAAAATGTTCAAAGTCAAAAAATCTATTCCTGCAATGTGCTAAAAAGGTTTTTTTTTTCACTTTAAACACAGATATCTTGCAATCTATGCAGTCAAAAATTCTGAAATTTTTTCCACACACTCTCAAACTAGTTAGGTGTAAGGTCCTATGGTTAGAAGTGAAAAAAAAAAATTTTCAATTTTTTTTACATTTTGCTATAGAAATGGCAAGTGTGAGTGTTTTTTGGCAGAATAAGGGCCTCGATATTTTAGGGGTTGAGGTGTACACAAAATAGTGAAATTAGGTTGCTCCGGACTATAGTTGACCATGTCTGAAAGTCTTAGATATTAGAAATTTGTGTGGGGCAATCTAATTTCACTATTTTGTGTAGTTACTATACCCAAAATCTCATCCAATGTAACGAAATTAACTGTCAGAATTACTAACAATGCAATCATCCGTGCACAGGTACATCTCATCGGAATTAGCACTGCAATGGAATGACCTACAGCTCAATTAAGGTAAACCAGCCCATTATGGTCAGAATTAGGAGTCTACCCTCATGTTCGTTGCTAAAAATTTTCAAATGTTTTTCCACACGAAGACAAGTGTGAGAGAGAGTGAGGACATTTGAAATTATATTTTTTGGACCAAGTATGAATTAGTTCTGAATTTCTGAAGTGATCTGTCCAAAAGAGTCAGTAGACTACCCTATAACCAACAAAAAGTATAACCAATATGCTCTTCTTAATCACCTAAAGTGGTCACAATAATTTCTAATGTAGAAGGCCATAAAAAGTCACTTCCTACAATGATTTACACTGAAAAAGCAGGTGTTCCTAATGAAGTCACTAATCACTCCATTGGTGTCAGGTTAGACATTGATTGTGGCCAGAAAAACTGTCATGGGGTCATTAGGTGTCCACTATGGGTCATCCGACCACAATGGGCTCGTCTACATTATTTCATGTGGTATCAAACTTCGTTGCTGTTTTGAAACTCTTCTAGAAGGGGAGGGATGCTGCACTTCTTCTTTACCATCTTCTTTGCCTCGTCATTTGTGCCAAAAGAGAACGTCCTTTTTTCCTGGCCAGTGAACTGTATTAGCATCATCATCGCAGTCAATTAGGACTTCAAAAACTTTACCTACTGTAAAAGTTTGGTAGGTAAAAGCGACCCTTTAAGAGCTGATTTGCATTTTGGGGGAAACTAAATTGCTTAAAATAATTTTCAGTAAATTTTCGTGGTAAGAAAAATGGAAATGACATCTAACCCAAGTCGTTTCATATTTTTTGGACTTTCACGGAATTAGTTATGAATTTTTGAAGTGGAAAACACTGTGGTTTCTAAAAGCAACCCCCTCCTGAAATGTACACTTCTGATACATGTTAGAGGCAAAATGTACCAAACCACTTTCAAGGACAAATCGCTTTTACAGCCCCCTACCTTAGTGTATGTCTCCTCCATCGGTTCATATTTTTTCTTCTCGTTCTCATTATTCTTCAATAGACTGCGTTTTGTTCGCTCCTGTTCTCCAAGACTTTGTTTTTACGCAGTAAGGACACATAGGCTACAAAGATTGAAAAGCTTTCAAAAACATGCATATTGTTACTAGAGTAGAATATTGAAATCATGAATATCCCAATTAATCAAAGCCTGTGGTTGTAGAGTTGTGTATCAAGCACACTCCACGCAGGCCTTCTTTAAGTTACACTCATTTTGAACGGTCCAAGTTTGAGAGTTTCAAGCTCTAATGTCCTGAGAGCACACTAACTTTTGTGTAACTGTAACGATACATTGTGGAGACACAAAGAGAACTGGGGATTGCAATTTTGAATGATCTGTTTCCAAAAGGAATTTAGGATCCAAAGTATAAAATAATGTGTTTCATTATTTGCAAGCCCCTACTAAACTGCTACTGAGTGAGTCACATACGCTTGCACCTAATTAAAGTACTCACTCACAAAATTCTCCTTCCCGTTTGTAATTGTAACTCCATCTTTTGAGCAATACTTCTGTAAGTACCACACATATGGTTATATTAGTTAAATCGAACACTGTTTCAAAACGCTCAAAACAGTAACATTCAAAATCTATAAAGCAATAAAAAATTTCGACTGATTCCAGAGTCACATTTACACCAAAACTGTTTCTAAGGGATTTGACCCATTTCCGACCACTACCCATTCTCGCTCTATAGATTGTTTTCTTTCCGCTCAGCAGGAGAAAAATAGTCATTTATTATGGCACGGTTTCCAATGCAATTGTGGTGCATTAGGATTGGCTACACGATGATCAATATTGCAACCAACCCTTGGGGTGGATTAGCAACCAGCCCTTGGTCGGAAATAGGGAGGTCTATATAACGAGTATAGGTCGAATAGAATCTTCAGCAAAAAAATTCTTAGTAATTATGTTTTGAGAAATAAAAATCTGGAAAATGATGGTAACCTTCTTAACTCAATTTCTACAGGTGGGAAAATTCCTCCCTTAACCCCTAAAGTCCCATTGTCCCTACGGGGACAAAATGGATTTTGGGCAGGTTCCTATGAGCTCAATTTTTAATGAAACTTTCTGAAACTTTCCCATAAGATAGAAAAACTTAGTAGCTTTTGGGGAATGTAATTTTTATTTCAATCGGTGCCTGGGAGCAAAAGTTATGCCCAAATAAGCTCAAAACAGGGGAGAAGGGGCAGCAAAAAAATTTTGCAAAAAATTTAATTTAATTTTTTTAATTTTTTTTCCTTATAGATTATATTTTTGCCTATTTGGGAAGCTTTGATTCATTTCATTTGGACTTTTTATGAGAAAGTTATGGACAATCTTGTTTTTCGGGCAATGAGAGCATCTTCTTGAAAAAAACTTTTTCTTTCACTTTGAATGCTGATATCTTTCAATCCGTACGGTCAAACATCACAAAATTTTTACTACATGATCTGTAAAAAGTGTAATATAAGATCCTACGGTTATTTTCTAAAAAAAAATATTTTTTCTCATCTTTTAGATGAACGCAACAAAAGTAGCAGTTTTGAGTGATTTTTGACTGAAAAATGGCCTTGGGACTTTAGGGGTTAAAGAACCCTGCCCTGCAGATATGCGTAATTGCTTAAATGGTCAACAATGGATCGGCTCCCTTAGAAAATCACCAGACTGGCGAGTATGAAAATTAAAGAGGTACAAGTTCATTCACATCCAATGCAAGCAAGCTTTGAAGAATGCTTGGTAATTGCATGCTGTTGGATCGTGCACCAACACCAAAAGGATCGAAATTTCATAGTACAAACTAATCCAATTTATTTATAATACTTTGGAAAGTATAACTCAGAAAGACTCACATATCATATCTCCAAAATCAACGAAGAACATTCCATTTGTTTGTCAACAAATCAGTAGATTTGGACAATTGAGAATGTGCATATGATCTACTCCAAAGTGCTACAAATCCATGAGGCCCAATTTTAGTCATTATATAGTTTAGGTGCGGTTAAGGCTGAAGCCATGCAGTGATGAATTGTTTGTATCGAATCGGGCGGGTCCAACAAAGAGTTTGTGGAGGAATCAAACCAGTTCTTTAGTCTTGAGAGTGTTATAGTTTGGATGAGCTTTGATTTATACAAACCTAAAGTGCAGAAAACTCCCATAATTGGACACTTCCTCAGCCAACATGTGAAAAATATACACAAGAAGGATTTCAAAACAAGGACCGAACACCATTGATAACACGGCTTGTCCATAGAATCTATTTATGTTAATCCTTAAACACTTAAGGAACCTACTTTAGGCTTTCTGAGAACTTGGACAGGTTCTATTGACTTCATATTTTGAACTGTTTGCACAAAATGTTTAGGATAGCTTCCATTCATCATACTCTATAGATAAAGCTCCATTGTATGTCATTCCGATAGTATTGCAAAAGTTATAAGTATTTTTTGGTTTCAATGTCAAAGCTTACCACTAAATTTATGTTTTTAAAATAAAAAAATAAATTTTATGTGAATGGATAGATTGATTGCGATTCAAGAACCTTGAAGTCATTCAATTTCAACTTATGAGATGAATGTTATGAGGAGTTTTAAGTTATGGGCAATGAAGGCAAAAAAAAAATATGAAGTGGTTTATTGTACACAATTTTTAATTTTTAAAATGAAAACAACAACGGGATACATCTTGCTTACTAGAACATTTTTGAAATTGGAATTGACAAAGCTTTCAAATTTTTGCAAATGTTATTACCAATTTTGTTTTTTCTTTCATTAAGTACTTCATTCCACTTTATAAGTTTCTTAAAGATGAATGTGCATGTTTTTTTGGTTAAATGGTTTTCATGTATTGTCAACCCATATTGAAACACATTGGCTAAATTGTACTACTCATATAGGACATATATATTGTTTTGAAAAATGTTGAAAGATGAAACCACCTTAACCCCTCACCGCCCAAGAGGACGAAAGGTGTCCCCACACAAACTTTGAAGCACTATAACTTTTGCATCCGATGTCCAAATTCAATAAAAACTATCGGAAAAGTTGCGCATACCAGTCTAATTTTTGTGGTAAACTTTTCAGATCAATCCAAGACAAATTGAGTTTGCAAGAGCCATTCGAAGTTTATAGGGGCAATTTTTGTTCAACACATTGCATTGTGATAAATGCAACTTTGGGGGCTTGTATCTTTTTCCAAAAATGTTCATTTTCAATAAAAATTTGTTGGATTTTGTACTCCTTAAGTTCTAGTTATTGTAGTAAAATTTTCATGCCAATCCAAGTTGTTTTGAATTCATGGGAGCAATTCGAAGTTCAAAATCTAGATATTATTGCATTTCAATCAACTTCAGCGGCTCATAACTACTTCATACATGATCCTTTTTCAAAAATTCTTGTTGGGGAAGTTGTGTATACTTGTCTAGTTTTTGTGGCTAAAATTTCATATCAATCCAAGAAGTTTTGATTGTCTGAGAAGCATTTTAGTAGAAGGAGGTTCAATTGTAGATGTGATTTTTTGCTCCTTTTTTCATTGTTTTTGGACATTTCAAATCCATTTTGTAGATACAATGATTCACTTTTTATGAAGTTCTTTTCACCAAAGTGTTTATATTATGGTTTTGAATCACTTTGTAGCTTAAGGTTTTTTCATTTGAGTAGGTTTAGAAATCGAATTTCACCTCCAAATGTGTTTTTAAGAAAATTTCATCACCTTTTTTGAACACTAAAACATTATAATCTTTCAATCTAAACGGTCAAATAACCCCAAATTTGTTCCACACCATCTAAAACATACACACTACAATATTGTACGTTTGAGATCTTCATACCTCACTCTAATTTTAATTTTTCAGACTTGCAAAGGCAAGCATTTTTTAAGCATGGTTGGACTTTGGGCAGTGAGGGGTTTAGGAAGGGCTTCAAAAACTTGCTTTTTGAGGTTTAGGCACATTGATCTTTCAATCGGTAGGGATTTTCAATTTAAAATTTGGGAAGACATATTTGAACAACTCAATTAAATGATTCTAAAATTGGACTTTTTAGAGATTTTTTTTTTATAAATATCATAGCTTTGCTTTGGATATGTTTATTTTGAAGCATTTTGGACCTTAAATGACCACAAAATTTAGGAATTAATGGTTCATTTGCACTACGCATTAGGGTGATTGCAAGAAACACTTGTCCTATTTTTTGTCCCCTTGCCCTCAGACAGGTGGTTTTTTGCTCATAACTTTTGTATTGTTTGTCCATTTGGTGTGAAATTTAGATGGAAGGTACATATGGTAGTTGCAAAAATTGAGTATTTTTTTAAATTTTCTTAAAATTAGTTTACTATTTTTAAACTGCCCCCAATTGGGTGTCTACTTTGGCCATTTTGGGTGATTTTAGTCCTATTTTTGGCCCAAAAATGCAAATTTGAAGCTACGAATTGAACATGTTGGAGGTCTCCTAATATTACAAGGATTGATGATGGATTTTTATGAAAATAGTAGCATGTCAGTTGTCCACATGGAGTCAAAGTGACCTTCCTTTGCGCGAAGGTTACAAAGAGGGAAAAAATTTCCTACATTATTTTTTGGGTGCAATGTGAGTGTAGTCTTTTTTAGTAAAATAATTTTTTTTGCTTTTATTTTTTGAATTATTAAAAATAAGAAGGTGCATAGACCCCTTTTTTGCTATTTTCTGCTCCCAGTGGCTTCTATAGTACTTCGCAGCAATCTATAATATTGCATAGTACTAAATCGATGTTTGAGATCTGCAGATGCCTTGAACAGACGGTTGAGATGTGCAGGGACATTGCGGAAACATAGTTCTACATAGTACTACCAGTCCTATGGCCAAAAACTGCATTTTGAGCCAAAAAACCAAAGTGTTTTTTGCAATCACCCATTAAGAGTGGCAGTAGTGAAGATCATTGGAAATGCATTTTTGAGACACCTTTGGACTAGATTCATTTTACTAGTATGACTCCTACCTCACATTAGTATTGATACTATTTATCACCTACCAAAGAAGGTAAAGACAATATCTCTCATAATGTGCATCAACAATAGCAAATAAAGACCAATTTGGATAGAAACCAAAAAATAAAAATAAAAAAATATATATGTATGTATGTATAAGGTAAATGACCCCATTGCGGTCAAATGACCCATGATGGACACCTAATGACCCCATTGTGGTTTTTTAGACCACAATCAATGCCTTACATGGTGGTTATGGAGTAATTAGTGACCTCAATAGGTACTTCCAACTTTTCAGTGTAAAACTCTTTGTAAAAATTGACTTTTTAGGTCTTCCATGTTTGAAAATGTTGTGACTACTTTGGGTAGGAAGATGACCATATTGGATTCAGATTTTGTTGGTCATGAAGTAGCCTACAGACTCTTATGGGCTGATCACTTCAAAAATTCAGAACTAATTCATACTTAGTCCAAAAAATATAATTTCAAATGCCCTCACTGTCTCTCACACTTATCTTTGTGTGGGAAAAAATTTGAAAAATTTCAGCAATGGCATGTAGGCACACTCCTAATTCTGACCGCAATGGGATCTTTTACCTTATATATGTATATACAAGGAGAAGATCTGATCTTATAGCCTTAGTTTGTTTTTCAAGTAAGGTTCTATTCAAACTTCTTCACGTGTAGTTTTTATCAATGCAAAGCCTCCTTTTCTTCAATCATTAGAAAAAAAGTCAAGCCTCTAGTCCAAAGGGCCACCAAGTAGTGACATCCCTGACAATTTTTACATCACTCTTGACCCTATAAAATTGTACAAATTGGAGGTTCACCTAATTTGACTTTCGCAAAAATAGTCAGGACGTATTAGTGAAGGTGCAATAAAGGTAGTATTTGATAATCCAACCAAAATCTATGTGACATTATTAATCAACTTAGAGTTCACGGTGATTAATTAACTCCTTTAAATTCAACAAGTAACTTCAAATTGAAAGCCACTTAATTTGATATATTTGAAGATGAGAAGAGAAGCTCTTTATACAAATTGGATAGTAGTAGGTAACACAATTCATGTGGGATATGTAAGTTAGGCTTAATAGGAATTGAACCAATGATTGTAAGTCAAAACATAGGAATTGTGCTGAAAGTAGAATTTTAGACCTCATTTGAGCATAGTAGAGTATCTTTTTTCAAAAACTTTGAAATAAAAAAAGTTGAAAAATCAAGCCAAATTTTTATCTCCTAAAATGAGTTTGAGGTTTTGAGTCTCCAATAAAGAGTTAAGGACAAATTTCAAAGAGGGTGTATAAAAATGTCAAAAAAAATGTTCCTTCCAACCCCTTTGAAATTTGTCCATAACTTTTAGTTTGAGTCTCAAAATCTCAAACGGATTTTTGGAGATAAAATCTAGCTTGATTTCCCAACTTTTTTAATTCAAATTTTTTTGAATTAAGATATTTTCTTATGCTCAAATGAGGCCTAAAATTCTACTTTGAGCACAATTCCTATGTTTTGACTTAACTATGAGTAGTTCAGTTCCTATTAAGCCTAATTTACATATCCCACATGGATTGTATTACTTATTGCTATCTTAATGGTATGAAGAGCTTTTCTTTTCTTCTTCAATCTCACCAAATGATCATGAAGTAAGTCTTTCACATTATTATCAAAAATTATTCTTAATGGTAGATGGTAATTGGACTATTTTGGACAATTTTTTTTGACAACTTGGTAGAGTGCAAGGTGCATCAGATTACAAGGTCTTTAATAATGAATTGGACCTCTAATATTTAGATTTTGAGCTAGCATGGCCGCACACTATAGAGGTTAGATCCCAACACGTCTTTGCAGCTTAGGCAATGAAGGGTTAACTAAGGGATTTCCTTGCATTCATTGAAATGTGAAGTGATCCTCCAACAAAAAGCAAGAAATATGAGTTGTAAGTATTGAATAGTTGAACTCTTAACCCTTAGTCTAGCTAAGTATTTGGCAAAAGGGATATATCCCTCATTCAAGGTAAGGGAGAGGGCAGTCAAGAGAGTAATAAAGAATATTATACAAGAGACAATGTCAAGCATTATTAATTGAAAATATCTATGTCAAAATTTTCAACTATTTATAGAATTTCTTCTAACAAATTTTAAAAACACCAATACCTTCTCCAAATAATAAACTTTCTAAAACTAGACAAATACGAAACACTTTGCGCTAATTTTATTATAGTTAATTCTATCATAGCAACCTTAGTTTTAAGAATATATTAAATTCAAAGACAACGCAATCAAGTTTGCATAGGAAAAAAATATCGGAAAAAAAAGGTTTTAACCAACCAAAAACTTTGCCCAAAGTTATACAACAAGTCAACAACCATACAAAATGGTTGATTGGGTTGTTAAAAGCTCCCTTGATTGTTTCTAGTAAAGAACCTAACATCAAAAAAGTCAAGGCATGCCACTATGGTGTCAACATGCATTAGAAGAGATTTGGGGGGGCTAGAGGGCCGTTTCAGGCATGTTCCCCCGACGCTATTCCCCTAGCAGATTGGGAACATCTGCTGTTAGATTTTTTATATTTTTATTTTTGAAAAAATAAAAATTTGAAAAATCTAAAATGAAAATAAAGCAAAAAAATAAAATAATAAAATAATTTTATTTTGGGTGACGTGGCAATCGTTCTGCCACGTCAGGCAGCAGTTGCAGACTGTTGCGAGGCTGTTCCACCAACCCTGGTAGCCCAAAGAACTCACAGCCCTTCAAAGGAGCTAAAAATCTTCTAATGGTGCAGTGAAACACTATCCATATAACTTGGTGCCAACCTCCATGCAAACTTAGTGGCAAACCTAGCATGGAGGTTGGCACCAAATTATCTTGATAGCCTTTCAATGCACCATCATGGCACCAATTCACATGCCCTGGACTTCATGATGAATGTTTTACCTACACTCTAAAAAATTGCATTAAATAGTTCATACCAAAGAAGATGGGTCTAATTACTCTACAATTGAAAGCTATGCCAACATGCAAGTCAATAGTTTAAAAAAAAGATGGAGAAGGCACCCTATTTTTTAATCTTCTTGAAATCCAATAAATTTTTGATAAATTTAGTATCATTAGAAGAAATTGGGTCCTCAAAGTGCCTTGTAGAATGGCCTTGATTGGAGTCCTTAATTGGATTTAAATGCGTACTTGTCAAGAAAGGAATGATATCTTCCCCCTATATCCACCCATTTTTGACATCATGAGGTTTACAAAATTGCATGTCTTTTATTACATAATGGGACATTAGGTACTTTTTGTCATTCAAAGCCTAATTAATGAAACATTGAGGGAATATTTTATATGGAATAGGACAAATTTGATGCAATTAAGTACTAATGGCTCAAGAGGTATCTGCAATAAAATGTTTCTTATTGGACAACATGACATCAAGTACCCCTTGTCATTTGAATCTTTGGTACTATAAGAGTGAAATCTTTTTTTTTGACAAGTTCATGGATATTTGATAAAAATTATATAAGGTAGCAACACAATTATGTACATGTTTGTGTACTTACGCTATCACATCTCTAGCTTTCAATAAATAGCATTGCATATCAACTCTTGAGAGGATCTTTGAGGATTCCAAAGTTTTCTAAACAAACTAAATGTTTCATTTTTCTTAATATCTAAATTATCTTCTACCATAGTTTTGAATAGACACCCTAAACTTACCAAACACACCAAGCCTCCAAAAATGGTGGGAACTATCATATACCATTGAAATTGTAATGTTGGTGTCAAGACTATACACCCTGCTATTCCAAAGGCTACTATGACAAATAATACTGAACATGCCAAAAGGATGGATGTAACCAATAAGTTTTGGTGAAGTTGCACTACAAGGTCCTTGATAAACATTCTCCGCCTTGGCAAAATGCTTCGAGCACCAAAAACCACCGTTCCAATGGCAAAATAAAATGATAGGGCATTGAATATCCAAAATGCTCGTAGGGATACATTGTGTTGGACATCCACATAGTTGATGTCTGAGCTTGAAGGAGCAAGATCTGAATAGGAAGTAGTGTAGCTCAATGGTGGTTGAAGCCATGAGGCAAATGTAACACTAGCAATGAGGGCAGCACCGACAAGAATGGCATTGGCAGCATCCACATAGACTTGGCGATCTCTATAAAGATCACTGACATATCGGTTCACATCATCACACTCCAAAAGTGCTCTTTTAATACGCTCATGGCCATTATCAAATGCAATTTGAATCACAGTTTGACCATTGCATTCTTCCATGAGCTTTATCTTCTCTTTGCTTTGTAATAATTCTTTCACCACCTCTGTATGACCCTCAACCACAGCTGCACAAAATGGAGAATATCCTTGTAAATTCTTGGCATTTGCATCAACATCAAGCTCTTGAAGAAGTTTCACAATGTCCATCATGTTGTGCTCTCTACCATAAGCTTGAATAGCTAAATGAAGAGCATTATTTTTCCCTTTGTCCTTGATATGAACATCAGCTCCAATTGCTATTAATCCTTTGGATGTGTCAACTCCTTGGTAACTTATAGAAAGGAGAAGTGGACTTCATCCATCTTTGTCCAAAGCATCTACATCCGCATTTCCTTCCACAAGAAGTTGTACAATATTCATAGCTCTTTTCTTTGCTGCAAGGTGCAATGGACTCAATCCATCTTTATTTAACGCATTGATATTAGCATCATGTTGCAAAAGGCTTGTTGCAACATCTGGAAATCCCTTCTCTACTGCATAGTGAAGTGGACCCCATCCATAGTCGTCTGCCACATTAACAATAGCATTATGCTGCAAAAGACATGTCACAACATTGAGATGTCCCTTCTCTGCTGCATAGTGAAGTGGACTCTTCTCAATGTGATTTAACGCATTAACATCCGCATTTTGTTGCAAAAGATATGTGACAATATCTAGAGATCCCATCTCTGCTGCACAATGAAGTGGACTCTGTCTATGGTCAGTGAACGCATTAACATCAGCATTTTGCTGCAAAAGATGTGTCACAACATCTCGAGATCCCTTTTTTACTGCATAATGAAGTGGAGTATATCCAGATCTATTGTGCACGTTTACATTTGCCTTTGCATCTAAAAGATATGCCACAACATCTGTAGCTCCCTCCATTGCTGCATGATGCAAGGCTGTATTCTTCGCGTTGTCACATATATTGACATTGTTGGCTAGAATTTTTTTGAGGATGCCAAACATGGAATCCTTCTGATTTACCATGTAGTAGAGGGTACTTTCACTTGCTGAATTACAAATTCCAACATCAGCTTTGTACCTAAGAAGGTCTTCCACTATGTCATGGTTTCCACCAAATATAGCATAGTGCAAGGCTGTTTCCTTCCAAATTGTCGTTGAAGCATCAATATCCACCCTTCTTGAGGTCAAAATGTAATGTACCATTGTTCTATCATCCATCAATACAGCCCAATGGAGAGAAGTTGTTCCAAGTAAAACCCCAGGAGGGGCCAAAATTTGAACAAGAGGAAGAAGACTTTCAATATTTGCACATGGATCGATTCTCAATTCCTTCATAACTCGAGCAACGGATTTGAGAGATGAATAATAAATAGACGTTCCACAAGGCCATAGATTACAAATTGTGCGTTCAAAATTTGTAAGTTGTTCCTCCAAAGTCAAAGATACCCATGCACAAGCTGGTGGTCCTCCATTAGTACCCGCTCTACTAGTACTTGCGATGTTTGAACCAACAAACGACATTTTCTTTGGCAAATCTTCTACACACAACAAGTTCCAATAAAATTTTAGTCTCATAATATGAAATAGCTTTGATTGCAATTGAAGAGTACAATAGTCTCACGTAGGGCATTTTCATGCTATGGATACCCCTATAACTTTGAAACTAAGATTGCATTTCTAATGCACAATATACACATAGAAAACTATTATTATGATGATCATTTTGAAAAACATTTTGTAATGAATTTTTATAAAATTGAAAATATAAAAACTGATTTATATAAATACCAATGTATACATAAGATATGCTTCTTTCAAAAAACATTGGATAAAAGCACATTGCAAAGATTTAGGGATTTAGAAACTCTTTTAAAATTGCTTTAAAATAGTTTCAAAACAATGGTCCATAGAGAAGCTAAAAGTGAATTTAATCACAAATAAAGTATGTAAAGTACACAAGGTGAATTTCTTTACACTTGACCTTTACAATATTAGATTACATTTAGATCCAAGTATTTGGAAACCTAAATATAGAATCATTTGGCCAAAAATGTCTTTTGAAATTTTTGAATGTTTAAATTATATAAAAAAAGATTAGAAGATAACATTTAAATTTTGACTTGCAAAAAAATGTTTGATTTTCCTTCAACTAAAGATGTGCAAGTCTATAGCACTAAATTATAAAAGAAAATTGATTTCTTGCTACATTTAGGATATTTCAATAAGTGTAATATGGTATAAAAGGATTGAATTTGGCAGATTTTCTAGCACCAAAAATTATAAAATTATGGAAATATATAAAACCAATGCACAGGATGCTAAATCCATCAATCAAAGTTGGCCCTAAGGGTCAATTTTGTGTTGTACAGGGTAATTATAAATAAATAAATAAAAAATTAAAAAAAACTATTTTGTGCCATATTAATTCTATATTCTTCACCTCTCTTAGCTAATTTGAGACTTTTGATTGCAATTATGAATTCAAAATTTTCAAATTTTATCATGTGTGGCAAATAAAAAATTCTTGTGTTTTCCCAAGGATAAATTCACCTTGTAGGGCCCACTTCAAATGATGGGTTTAACGTCTTGTGAAACCAACATCCAAATATATGTAGAATCCAGAAGGAATAAAGCTTTTATAAAGCCCATAATTCACAAGGAAGTGTCAAAGTTGCAAAATTGTGAACTTGTCAATTTATGACTCTATTTTGGGAAATACCCGTAGCGCGTATACACTACATCATGCCCTACTTTAGGAAAGAATCTCAACAGGAAAAACCCACCAAAACAAGTGCATGAAAGCCACCATTCTCACCTTCTCAGTGTCCACTTCCACAGTCAAGATGAAGAGCTCCAGAAAGCCACGATCCAAACACAGCCTCACAATAGAATGAATAACGCAGCAGCAGATATAAAAGCTTCCCTCAAGTTGAGCTCGTCCAAAACTCTCCTCCAAGTAGCAGGACCTTGAGTTCGTCTCAAGCGGAAACAAATATATGTCTCTTAAAAAGCTCCAGCAGCTTCTCCACAGATCAACTCCTCGATATCGATCAGCCAGACAACACGGTGCAAGCACTCACAACGTACTCCCGACTGCAAGGGAAGATAGAAAATGGAAGGTAACCTGTGCATGCATGTGCAGCTCCGCCAAACGGAAACTCCTTCAACAGCAAGATTATGAGAGAGCTAGCTAGAGATCTAGAGCCAGCATGCTTCGAAAACGAATTGAAGTGCCACTCAAGGTCTCATTCCACCGATTAAACCAGGCTCTCCACGAGACTCTTGCCTCTGTACGTGAGGACGCGGAGGCCCAGAGAGGAAACGGAGGGCCTGTGATCGAGGACGCGGAGGCTGAAAAGTGGCCGATGCCGACAAAGAATCAGACCTCTCTATTTTAAACGGAAGCGCAGAAATAGTCATTCTTAGGTAGAATTTTGTGCAAGAAGGAGGTTTTGCCGAGTGGTTTCCCCACCTATGGATTTTTTTACGTGTACTGTACAGAAAATGACGAGGGAGGAAGGAACCGGGCAGGACAGGCCAGGGAGGGACCGTGAGGCCAGCAATAACAGCCTTGGCAAGTGCACACGGAAACAACAGCGCCGCAACTTAACTTCAAAGTTTATATGAAAAACAAAGCCCTGCCACGGACCGAATGGGATCCACCTCCGTTAACCATTGATCATTTTGGCGAAGACCTCCCATTTCTGCTGTTTTTACGCTTCCGCTCGACAAGCGGGGATTTTTTGGAAACAAATGAAACGAGGATTTCTTTTCATTTCATCAGGTACCGGTATTGAGACTGACTGGGGTGACTCTCAGATTTGCAGGCTATTGATTCAAGCGAGATTTGGAGGCTATTGACATACTAATCTAATTGTATCCCGAAGTACATCTTGCACTCGTGCAGACTTGCACCAAAGTTACCGACAGTACCTGCTCACCGTCCATTTCGAAGAAAAAAAAGGAAAAAAAGGTACAGTCACATGGACTACTGTTTGGCAGTGGAGAGTTTTTTGTTTTTTTTGGACACAAATAATGCAGTGGACAGTTTGATTGTTTGACCACTTTTTGCTACTGAGCCTAGTTACTATTATTAAGTTATTAGACTGGTCAAATCTTCATATGATTTTATTGGTAACTGGAAGGATGTTTCTATGCATCAAAGGACACTGACATTTGGATATTGTCTGCAAAAGTTATTAAGGAACAAAGTTTGGTTCTAAAATGGTTTCTTCCACATAGGAGTACATAACTGATTTTGGAGAAGTACACAGGCGGTAAAGATGGCAGTTTAGGGTCAATAGCACATTTGGAGGTTTCTATCTTAGAACTTCTAATAATCAACACACTCTAAAGTAAAAAGCCTCTCTAAAGTAAAATTGATTGTCATTTGTGGCATTGGCTACATCCAAATGTCATGAATGCAAATGACCCTCCCTATTGTAATAACCTCTCTAATGTAATGTGTCACACCAGTCCAGGCCCTTAGTTTACTAGAGAATCTACTGTAGGTTGTAAATTTTTTTGAAGTGCAATGCGTTAGTAGGTGCATAAAACAACTATTGAAGTGCTCATTTTGATTTTGAGGATTGCTAGATCTCTTCAAATATTATTTATTCAAAGATTCTTAAAAGAAAAATGGAATTTGCATCTACCACAAGTTGTTTAATATATGTTTTTTGGATGCTATGAAATTAGTTGTGAATTTAATTATGAAGTTGGATTTACAAAAGGTTCTAAGACTATTCTAATTAACATTGATATGTTCACTATTTGTACATTAGGAATGCAATCAATAAATTAAAGAAGCAATATGTGCCTATATCTTAAAGAACACTTTTAGAGCATAAACTTGTTTTAGCACCTCCTACCTTAGTTATAGTTGCTAAAGCTACGCTCACTCTTCAATGTGCTAAAAGTTCCAAATTTAGTTCTTTGGTATTTCACATTATACAGCAATGAAAGTATTTGCACCCATGCACCACTAAAGCTTCACATCTATTTCAAAGAGCTCTTCAACTTGGCTTGTTTTGTATCCTATACCAAGAATGGTTTGCGTAAATAGTGAAATGGCCAACTAGGAGTGGAATATAGAATGACACTAGCTAAACTTAGATTTTATAGGCCTATACTTGATATTGTTGGGTAGAATCTTAGAAAATATTGGATGGTGCCAAGGCACTTTTCATATACTTTGACCACAAGTCAGAGCCTCTTGGTGCTAGGATCTTGATGTTCTAAGAGAATATTGGTCTATGATAACAAAGCATTTGGCATAATAAATAAATAATAAGATTGATTCCAACTTGTATTTTCTATACACCATAAGTTATCAATTGAATTGTTTTTCTAATCAACACTAATAGATGAATGTTTTTATTTATTAATTTATTTTTGGTACATATAACATTACTTGTAGTAAAAAGTAACAAACTAACTAAGCTGAGGCATTTTCTTTAGTGTTGATGGGTTTGTTTTCCACCCCAAGCAATTTGCTAGTGGTTACTTTAGAAACAATGTGAAACCTACTATAGGGTACATTTTAAATGTTGGATCTAATAATTTAAAAAATATTCAAGTTACGAAAGCATTACTGATTTGAAGCATACTATATTACAATTACTTTACAATGCATTGTAATGATCTATAATACATAATTTGTAAATCTACATTAGACTTAGTCTTAAAGGGTGGAGAGGGACTTCCATCAAGAGCTTCCATTTTCTATACACAAATAGACAAAATAATGAATGTCTCATTTTGGATTTTGTATGTATAGTCAATTTTTTCTAGTTATGAACTATTGTTGTTCTACATCCCGAACCCTAAATTCTGAAACCAAACTACTTGCTAGCACCATTTGTAAGATTTTGGGACCCTCAATCATTGTATTTTATAAATGCATAAATAAGGCTTAGCCAATATAACACTACTTGTAGATTTTGCAATTTATGTGGTCTTTTCTCCTATTGTGCATGTGTGATTCATTTACATGAATTATTTAATATAAGATGCTTGCTTATTTGTTGTTTGTGTGGGTTGTGTTCAAGAAAAATTAGATTGTAAATATTGTGCTGATCAACCCTAAAATTGCGTACAAATTTTTTGAATCATAGAAGGAACATGTTTAAATGTCTGAAATTTTAGCTTTAACTATCATAAAGTGTAGGAAAATGGGCGAAAAGTAGAAGTAGAAAAAAATAGGAATATATCTACTATCAAATAATAGCTAAATAACCCCATAATAGAAAGTTATGAAGTATGCATTACAAGGTATAGTGAAGTACCCAAGTTCCCCTCATCAACTTAGAGTATTTGATTAGGCTATGGATACCAGTAGGATTTGGATGGTGGATGTCATGGGTCCACCGAGTCTAATAAACACAACTCATTTTTGGCTATCACTTGGGGATAATTTAAAGACATTTTGTTTCCATAGATGAAGATTTTTCATTTTCATTAAGTTGTTTTCTAAAGTCTTTTGAATGATACTAGATTAAAAGAAATCGGAAGTCTTTTATTGAAATGCTGGTGATTATTCTACCAAATGAAATGCTTCTGCTTCAAATTACTTTCAATTCTAGTGAACTTTGGCAACTCTTAGCTCCTCAGTAGTTATGGCAATTTTGGTGATAAAAATGATCTCTTATATATTCCAACTCTGCAAAGAAATGAAGCTTTCAAAGAAGGATCAAAGGACATTGCAAGCTCAAGGGGAATTTTAAAAGTCAAACCTACCATTTCATATAGTTCTTGGTTTTAAATGCATTTAAGATTAACAAAGAAAATGTAGCTCCAATATTCTATTTCTTATTCCATTTTAATATTTGTAACATTTTGAAGTAACATCTTGAAAGCTTTAAATAGATCAAGTTTTGACCTCTTACTATCAATTTTTTTTTTAATGTGAGTATGAAGAATACACCAATTATTCCATGATGTTTATCACTATTATCTTCAATTTTCTTAAATGTTTTATACTATTTCAAGGATTTTATGATTATTGATTTTTACAAAGAATTTTTTTTTAAACATCATATAAACTTCAATTTAAGGTTTTTAATTATGAAAAATTGAATATATAAATTTTACATATATATTACTATATGAAAAAATTATTGAATTTTTGAAATGTGAATTCTAATATAGAAATAATAAGATATTTGTACAAGTGCAAGAAAGAAGTTGATTTGTCCTTTAATGTTTAGATTCTTGATTGGTATTTTGAAAAACTTTTGATTTCAATTTTAACTATTGATATAAAACCATGATCTAATAGGATTTTTTAATATAATGACAACTGAAGGATTTTAATTTGCACTGAGATATTATTCACTATAATATACACTTGTAAAAGAATTTTCATAATTTTTGAAGTTATTTTGTATTTGATATCTATCTTCATATGTTTTTCTTCTTAACCTTATGATCAAATCTAATTCTTATAAAGCAAAAAAATCTAAACTTTATGACTTTTAAATGGTATATGATGCATTTTTAAAAATAAAATAAAACAACTCACACTCCTTTAATGTGGCAAATTAGTACACACAAAATTAAGGATATTAAATGTGACTAAATCCTTGAAGGCTTGATCCTTTCTAGGTTAACATAGGAACTGTATTAGGACATGACTATAATAGAATTGGAGGGTGGTTATATGATATGATGACCCTTACATTTTACTCAAACTCCCTTACGTTGAATCCAATTTTGTTGAGTTGCATCCTAATGTCAATAAAAATCATATGCAATTTTACATCAAGAAATGTAGAGTGTGGAATAGGGGTTAAAAGGATTGGATTTTGGAGTGTAAAATGATGATTTCCTCAATTCAATGAAGTTTATATACATGCATTTTGATGCATGCACAAGATGATGGGTCTTGAAAATCCAATTGAGTTCAAAACTCTAGTGGGTTGGAATCACTTAGGAAATGAAGATAAGGTCTATATATAAAAACAAACAAATCAACATACTCACTTTCTTTCAAAAATAATTTTTTTTAAATATACAAGGAATTCACCCCTTAGAAAAAAAACTACCCCCTTCCTATCCCTTAAACCCTAACCGAAATAAAACAAAACACTTGATTCTCCACCTACCTCTCCAAATTAAAACCAAAAAAACTTTGATATGGATATGATATGGGTGAATGCAAGAAACACTTGTACTATTTTTTGTCACACCTTGCATGCTGATTTGTTTTTTAGGCATAACTTTTGCATATTGAATCCAAATGACTTAAGATTTATAGGGAAGATGCTCATAACCACTATACACCTTGCCTAATTTTTTTGGCAACTTTCAAAAATATTTTACTAAATAAAAACAGCCCCCGATTTTATGTCACAAATTCCAATTTGGAGGTTTTAAGTACTATTTAGTACCCAAAAAATAGAATTTGGAGCTGAAATTTGGATGAGATGGTCTTCTAGTAGACTTCTAGCTCTCCACAAGAGGGATTTAAAAAAAATTTAATTTTGTGTAGTGTAGAAGTCTACAAAGTGAGCTTCTTTTTGCTTGCATTTCAAAACACATAAAACATTATTTTGGTGGGTTTTTTGCTGAATGACCGTCTCCATAGAGCTATTGCAAATGGTCAATTTTTATTTTATTTATTTATTTATTTATTTATTTATTTATTTATTTATTTATTTATTTATTTATTTATTTATTTATTTATTTATTTATTTATTTATTTACTTACTTATTTATTTATTTATTTATTTATTTATTTATTTATTTATTTATTTATTTATTTATTTATTTATTTATTTATTTATTTATTTATTTATTTATTTATTTATTTATTTATTTATTTATTTATTTATTTATTTATTTATTTATTTATTTATTTATTTATTTATTTATTTATTTATTTATTTATTTATTTATTTATTTATTTATTTATTTATTTATTTATTTATTTATTTATTTATTTATTTATTTATTTATTTATTTATTTATTTATTTATTTATTTATTTATTTATTTATTTATTTATTTATTTATTTATTTATTTATTTATTTATTTATTTATTTATTTATTTATTTATTTATTTATTTATTTATTTATTTATTTATTTATAACTAATTAAAGCATCAAAGTGTCTATTTTCTTGAGATTTGGCACTTTCTAGTTCTCCCACTTAGAGAATTTTTCTATGCTTTTCCTTCCCAGGGTTTCTTCATTTTAAAGGAATATACATTGGCCATATTTTTTAAAGAAATTAAAAATTATTTCTCTATGCTTAAAGGACTCCAAAAACAAAGCATCAAATAGTGAAAACGCAACAAATAATACAAGTGTTTCTTGCATTCACCCATATAAAAAATATATAAAAAAGTACAAAAGGGGATATAATATACAAAATATAAACAAATAATTTGGAATATTGATGTTATATAATATACATGTATAGATTTGGAATGAGAGATATATATTTGTAAATAGTATGGATGTATTAAACAAAATATTGATATGGTATGACATACAAATATATGTATGGGATATTTGATATGGTTGTTAATCCCTTAACAATTGCAATCTGACACTCATGTTTAGAAAAAATATAGATATAGGAGGTAATAAAAACACATATATAAGGAGTTATTAATTCACTCATTTGTAAGATAAATGAGTGATATTACACAATGAGGCAACCTTGAGGAGGTCTCAAATTTCTTTGCATATGATTTCTATAACACTATTATTAACCTCTAAATGCCCAAACATTGTTTTTTGGCAACATAGCAATTTTGGGTAGCTTAGTATAAATAGAATTTTTATTTTTTTATTTTTTTCTTTGAAATTTTCACACAACATGTAACCAAGGAGGGCTTTAAAGCCCAACAATTTTCATAACTTTTGACTACATGATTAAAAAGTTATTGTATGATATGTAATTTTCATTGCTTGGTTGGCAGCCTAGGCAGCTAAAAAAATTCTTAAAAAAGATTCTTTCTTAAAAAAAAAAAAATAAAGTTGATTTTATAGATTTATATAAACATGGAAAGCTTATAATCATTCCATTTTAATTAATGAGATAAAAATTATGAGGAGTTTTAATTTGAGTGTAGTTATAAAATCTCTATTCTAAGAAACACTTTGAAGTCATTTATTTAACTCAATTTTCAATACTTTAAAAAATAAATAAAAACATTGGATGTAGATTGTTTATTGCAACATCACAATCATTGGGATTGGCATTTTTCAATTCCATAACCAAATTCTTAGCAATTTTGTATTTTGAATCATTCTCTGCTTCTTTCTACTTACTATTTTTTTCCTACATATTGCAAGAAAGATTGGTACTACTATGCGTCACAATTGAAGTGATGGAGTTGTCATCAGCTATAATTTTTGAAGCATGAATCCAATTAATTTGAAATTTTTATTAGAGATGGATAATTTAATAATATAAAGATTCTTTCTTTTTCCAAAAATTTCAAAAATCATTTTACATCTAAACTTCAATTTATTTCATTTGTCACACTTTGTGGTCTAGAGGTTTTTAGTATTGGGGAGTATCCAAAATTAATGATCTAGAGCAGAAAGTTTTGTGGTCTTTTTCCGTAGTAGCAAGTCATATTTCTACTAAAGGGAATTTAAAAATATTATATTTTATGTCCTCCATATGCGTGCTAATAATGCTCCTTTGCGCACGCATTTTTGAACATTAAAGATGGTTAAAAGATCATTCTTTGTTGAAATCTCTTCATCATAAAGTTCTCCCAAATTGCTTTTCCTATTTTTTACAAACTAAAATGTCAAAGTATTTATTTTCATGAGATTTTGCACTTTTTAGGTTCTCCTACTTAGAAAATTATTCTATGCTTTTCCTTCATAGGATACCTTCTTCTTAAAGGTGCATACATTAAATATTTTTTTTCACATTTTTTTTTTAAATTGTTTTTCTATTTATACTATACTCCTGGAAAAAAATGAGTACTGTGGAAATGCTACAAAAAACGGTTGATCTTTCTTGCAACCACCTTATTGTACAATTCCAAATGATTTGAAACTTTTCAAGCACGTAGCCAACTTGCTCTGAAAAATGAATCCAAAGAAGCACCACCATGTTGGACATTTTATCATACAAATGTGACCTTGTAAAGTGCAACTGCTCGATTTTTTGAAGGATCAAAAAATGGATTCGTCAATTCAAACGCTAATATCTTGCAATCTACATGGTGGAAAAATTTCTGAAATTTTTTCCACATCTTGTTGAACCAAAGCACTACAAGATCCCATGGTTACATGTGTCCAATTTTATTTTATTTTTAATTTGGTACTTGTACTAGGAATGGCAGTTTTGGAGCGTTTTTGGTGAAAACATAGTTGAATACATTTAGGGGGTAAGTTGTTATTCAGTTGACGCCCAAAAAATTGGACCATCCTTCAATTTATCATTCTACTACTACAAATTGCTAATACATTCTTTTCTGATAGTACACTATTTTGATACAGTGACCCCATATAAAGTTATAATATAACTAATATGATTTGAATTCAACAAAATGATGACTGCTCAGACTGTGGACAAAAATTGTACACAAAAAATTGGATGAAATCCATTTCAGTTTGAACATGAAAATGAGAACTGTTTGGTTTTTGAGAAGCAGCTTTTGCTTGGCTCCTCCGCCCTTGCAGATTTCAAATGCACAAGTCATTGCTGCTCTATTTCCGATTCCTGTCCGTTCCGACTTCCAAGACAGCCACCGTAGTCGGATACAAGAGCTTGTACTGTACAGTATAAACAGCAGATATTATGTATTAGATAACCGACGAGCCGCGGTAGCGGCGAGTAGGTTATCGGACATAACCGGTTGTTCACTTTTCAATCACAACCTTTGATCTTCATGATCCAAGGGTGTAGGAAGCAAGTTGAAAGGAGAGAAGGTTATGAGTTACAACTTGTAATGGCAATGGTGATGGGTTGCCAATGGGACGGTGCCACGTGAGTGTTGGAAAACTCAACAACCGGTTATGACGCCAAATTTGCGAGACCTGTCCTAGAGCTTGAATGTCTAAACCCTCAATTCCTCAAATCTTCAGGATGTGCTTTGAGGTACGACCCAATCTGTTGGCGTCTTTTCCTTGCAGAAACCTCAATTGGGTTCCCTGCTGGGCAGAAATTCAGGCCACTGGCACTTACCAAGCGAAAAATGGAAATGGAAATCTATACTAATTTCACAATTGGGGTATCCTGAATCTCATCCAACATAACGAAATTCACGGTCAGAATCTCTGACAATGCAATCATCCGTGCACTGGTACGTTTGATCGGTTAGCACTGCGATGGAATGATCTCCAGCTCAATTATTTGGTGTGTGGTATCGAACTTCGTCCCTGTTTTGAAATGCTTCTAGAAGGGGAGGGGTGCTGCACTTCTTCTTTACCTGCCATGAAAGCCTCGTCATTTGTGCCAAAAGAGAATGTCCTTTTTTCCTGGCTAGTGAACAGTGTCAGCATCATCGCAGTCGATTAGGACTCCAAAAACTTTACCTACTGTAGTGTAGGTCTGTTCATATTCTTTCTGCTTCCAAGCTAATGACACAAGTTGTAGAAATCTGCTACTAATTAAGTAACTGGACCATTTGCGATTAAAGAGAAACATGTACCTTCGAAAATATGCAGGCGCTGTTCAGCTTCTTCAATGATCACTACGGAGTCCTGAAGTTTTGAGTAAATTAGGGTTTGGATCTCCTCAAAATACCTGCGCAGTAATGGACTCGTGATCGCTTAAGGGTCCTGGGAATTGGTTTAATTCAAGTGCGCTTGCAAGAGAGAGCCGTAGATCGCGGTCCACAAATCAGTCCCTAAGCCGCCCTGTCCATTTCAGCAAAGGAAACATGCGATCATCGATCCATCGAGTCTTTACGACGTACTGAGCCAGTGGCTTGAAAGCTTTGGCCTGTCACTCTCTGACCCTGCTCAAAGTTGAACAGCAAATAGGAAGAGCTCTTGACTTCTTAGTGCAAGGCTTTATGCCCTTGATATGCCCTTGATAAGAAGTCAAGAGCTCATGCATAAGCCTGTGTCAAGGCGATAATCTGGGTGCTTCTCATAGGTGCAAGTGCATATAGCGGTGTGGAGATTTCTTAGACAAAACCTCAGCACTGAAAGCACATTATCCTTTGTATCTCAGTCTGTGCCGTAGAAACGCCCGCCTTAGATGACGTCGAATCGGTGCAGGGAATTACTAAGAAGCCTGGAGCAGGATGTACGTCACAAGTCGTTACGGTGGGGTCGCAATTCACCTACTACAATTGCGATCGGCATTGGATGAATAAGTACAAATGTGCTCGTTAATAAACAATGCTCTCCATCCCCAGGCCATCAACTTCCGTCAGAGTTATATCTTGAACATAACAATTTCGTACTTCCGATGAGCTAATCACTGATTCCACAATAACGTCATCAGCGTCATGAAATGGAATGCAGGGCGGCTCGGCCAATTATATGTCCTCCAACACTGACTATCCTCATCCCCTTCAATACCTTGGAGAGTACTCAATGACAATGTTTTCTGCAATCAAAGAAAAAAAAAACAATGCAAGGAAAGGTTGTCTCACTGTGTTGAAAAAGCAGAAAGACTCATTCAACAAGACGGATGAAAAGCGTATTGCCGCAGTGAGGGAGAACATCGCAGGCGAGCTGTATATGAAGAACCTCTCCTCTGTATTATCAAGCAACTCACATTCCATCTCCCCAGCAATCTTTGATCCCTGATCTCTCAGCTCCTGTTCTCATCTCCGCCTTTCACTATGTCGTCCGAGCACAAGTTCACGTATACCAGTGCAGTGCCTCTCGATGTCTCATGGAAGACTTTGAAGAAGGGAAGCGAGCTTCTGCCCAAGCTCTTGCCCGATCTCTTTGCGAAGATCGAGACCTTGGAGGGTGATGGTGGCGCGGGCACTGTTCGGGTGGTGACCCTTGGTGAAGGTAAACGGAAGTGTCCTTCCATCCACCCTAGTTTGCAACACACC
The DNA here is from genome assembly GCA_963969595.1 of Neckera pumila. Taxonomy (NCBI): domain Eukaryota; kingdom Viridiplantae; phylum Streptophyta; class Bryopsida; order Hypnales; family Neckeraceae; genus Neckera; species Neckera pumila. The sequence goes on along the minus strand of OZ018415.1, from coordinate 3,652,805 downwards.
TCATCTCCTTCCACGCATTCCATTGTTTCTAAGCAAATCTTTGGCGATGCTTAACTTGAGGCTGTATCCACGCGTTTGCTCTGGTTCTCACAGTTTTCCAATTGCACCTCCGATTGTCTTCCAGTTCTGCGTTTCTTTAGATTCTGTTCCTGAAGATTCTGTTCTTAGCAGAAAACAGAGTCTTCTCGTTCTCAACATTCTTCAATTGCCTTAGACTGCGTTTTGTTCGCTCCTGTTCTCCAAGACTCTGTTCTTAAGCAGTAAACTCACACACAAAGTTTGAAAAGCTTTCAAAAACACGCAAATTGTTTCTGGAGTAGAATATTGAGATCGTGAATATCCCGTTTAATCTCCCTAACGCGATCCAGCCTCTAGTCATTGATCAAAGGAGCTTTAAGTCTGTATTGCCTCGTCTTTCCACAAGTTAGAAACTGCAATTGTCTTGTCATTGATCAAAGGGCGTTAAGTCTGTATTGCCTCGTCTTACCTTCCACTTAGAAACTGCAATTTACTCACCGATGTAATTAATCCTCATTGACATAACACTTTTCTTTACGAATCCGCAGGCGTTGGTCCCCAAGGCGCAGGCAAACAGGTGAAGGAGCGCATCGAAGTCTTGGACGATGCGACGCACACACTGATCTACACCGTTGTCGAAGGCGGTGATCCCCGTTACATTGGCATCAAAAACACTCTCAAGTTTTCTGCGGCCGGGGACTCCACAAGCACGGAGTGGACGATCAACTACACCCCTGCGAGCAGCGACGTCCCGCCGCCCAAGCACATGGAGGGCTTCGCGGAAGCGACGGCGAAGGCCATGGAAGGCTATGCTAAAGAGCATCCCTCCGAGTTTGCGTAGATTTTTGAGTTCCATTGCGCGATTAACTAGCTTAGTCCGTCTAGCTCCAAGACGCGAGGGACGACGCGAGGGACTTGCTTCCGGCCTGTTGCCTTAGCTTGCGTTTGGAAATGGCGAGACATACGGCTATGGTGGAATTGAACAGACCTTGCGAGCGGTGTTTCTCGATTTGGCTGCCTTGGTCGATCGAGCACGTCTGTGTGAATAAAAGAGGCTGAAAATTGCTGCAATTCTAGAATGCCCGAAATCAAGCCTTATTTGAATTGTTGCATGTTTTTGCTTTCATATGTATCTTTGAAGAAATATAATAAGGTGTGTTTGCACTTGTGTTAAAGGAGCGTTGGTACTGAGGGTCTTAGGAACGAATTTAGACCTACTCTAGACCCTATTCTATAGTTTGCTTGATTAATATAGTCGAGCATGGATTAATATAGTAGAGCATGGATTGATATAATAGAACTTGGAGCAGGATGTAGCTACTCCGATCCGTGCGTCACAAGTCACAAAATAGTAAAATTGGGTTGCTTCAACAATTAGGTTGCCTTCAGTGACAAAAGTTAGCTCATGAATCATTGCTTGTCCACATGGAGGTGCATGCAGTTCTCTAAATCCGAGCCATGAACAATGCACCAACCCATACAACACGCATAGCTCCTCCCTCAACAATTAGGTTGCCTTCACTGATAGAAGTTAGCTCATGAGTCATTGCTTGTCCACATGGAGGTGCATGGAGGTGCATGCAGTTCTCTAAACCCAAGCCATGAACAGTGCACCAACCCATACAACACACATAGCTCCTCCATTACTGCATTCTTTTGCAATGATTGTAGATATTTATTTAGTGTTGAATGTCGAGAAATTAGTATGGGACAACCTAATTTCACTATTTTGTGTACTACAATTGCGATCGACATTGGATAAATAAGTACAAATATGCTTCAGTTGCTAATAAACAATGCTCTCCATCAACCGGGGCCATCAACTTTCATTAGTTATATCTTGAACATAACAATTTCGTACTTCCAATGAGCTAATCAAAGATCCCACAATAACGTCATCAGTTAAGGTAAGACCACCTATACCTAATCACGTAAAATCCTGTGGCACAGATGGTGAGCAGTTAAATGTAATGGAGATTTTTCCCATATAGGGAGATAGAAAATACTGATATTTCAAAATTTTCAGAATTTTTTTTGCAAAACTGAAATTTCTGTGAATTTTGGGAGCCAAAAAGTGTTCCAAACCAGTTTCCAATCTGTAGAGTCTTCCAATTCCAATCACCCAAGAACTAGCTTCCTACTATCTTGTTATTTTTTACATACTTTAGGACATGTGTCATGATCTTACTAGTTCCAAACTTAAAAAAGAGTAAAAAACACATTACAAGCCTTGATTGAAAATAGGGGCACTACCGGTTGGGAATTGGTCCCTGGTTGGAAATGGGTGGTCTGACCTTAGCATCATAAAATGAAGTGCTCGGCGGCTTGGCCAATTATGTGTCGTCCAACACTAACCATCTTCATCCCCTTCAATACCTTGGAGAGTACTCAATGACAATGTTTTCTGCAACCAAAGACGAACGAAAAGCGTATTGCTGCAGTGAGGGAGAACATCACAGGCGAGCTATATAAGGTAAAGTAGCCTAAAATCACCAGCTTCCTATTTCCGCCATCCTATTTTTGGCCCCATTTTCATCTCAGCACTCATCCAATTTCATTCACTTTCATGACAAAATCAGAGCATTAATATCACAAAGGTTAATGTGTCAATCTTTCATTGGTCCATACTTACGTGCTAATAGATATATGGAAGGGTGGTAATGGGTTGTTAATATGGTGTTTATGACTAGTCTACAAGCGGTTTTGTAATTTCATGGTTGACACTTCAAAAATTCACAGAAATTACAATTTTGATTGGAAAATTATAATTCCACTTGGGTTTGATTTGTGAAACAAGTGCACACCACTGAAAAACACATGCCCTTCTTAGAATTGGCCCCAATATATTCAGATTGCAAAATCAGGGTGGTAATAGGCTTGTCTACCTTATAAAGAACCTATCCTCTGTATTATCAAGCAACTCACATTCCATCTCCCAAGCAATCTTTGATCCCTGGTCTCTCGGCTCCTATTCTCAGCTCCACCTTTCACTACAGGTTCGTCCGAGCTCAAGTTCACGTATACCAGTGCAGTGCCTCTCGATGTCTCATGGAAGGCTTTGAAGAAGAGAGACCAGCTTGTGCCCAAGCTTCTGCCCGAGTTCTTTCCGAAGATCGTGATCTTGGAGGGTGATGGTGGCGCGGGTACTATTCGGGTGGTGACCCTCGGTGAAGGTGAACGCAAGTGTGCTTTCATCCATCCTAAGTAGTTTGCAACACACCTCATCTCCTTCCACGCATTCCATTGTTTCTCAGCAAATCTTTAGCGATGCTTGAGGCTGTACGTAGTGTATCTACGCGTTTGCTCCGGTTCTCACAATTTTACAATTGCACTTCCGATTGTCTCACAGTTCTGCGTTTCTTTAGATTCTGTTCCTGAAGATTCTGTTCTTAGCAGAAAACGGAGTCTTCTCGTTCTCAACATTCTTCAATTGCCTTAGACTGCGTTTTGTTCGCTCCTGTTCTTCAAGAATTTGTTCTTAAGCAGTCAACTCACATATAAAGATTGAAAAGCTTTCAAAAACACGCAAATTGTCAGTAGAGTAGAATATTGAAATCGTGAATATCCCGTTTAATCTCCCTAACGCGATCCAGCCTCTAGTCATTGATCAAAGGACGTTAAATCTGTATTGCCTCGTCTTGATTTCCACTTAGAAACTGCAATTGACTCACTGATGTAATTAATCCTCATTGACATAACACTTTCTTGACATAACACTTTTCTTTACGAATCCGCAGGTGTTGGTCCCGAGGCCGCAGGCAAACAGGTGAAGGAGCGCATCGAAGTCTTGGACGATGCGACGCACACACTGGTTTACAGCGTTATCGAAGGCGGTGATCCCCGTTACATGGACATCAAAATTACTTTCAAGTTTTCTGCGGCCGGGGACTCCACAAGCACTGAGTGGGCAATCAACTACACACCTGCGAGCAGCGATGTCCCGCCGCCCAAGCACTTGGAGGGCATTGCGGAAGCGATGGGGAAGGCCATGGAAGGCTATGCTAAAGAGCATCCCTCCGAGTTTGCGTAACTTAGATTTTGAGTTCCATGGCGTGATTAACTTAGTCCGTCTCCAAGACGCGAGTGACGACGCGACTGACTTGCTTCCTGTTGCCTTTGGAAATGGCGAGACATACGGCTATGGTGGAATTGAACAGACCTTGCGAGCGGTGTTTCTCGATTTGGCTGCCTTGTCGATCGAGCACGTCTGTGTGAATAAAAGAGGCTGAAAATTGCTGCAATTCTAGAATGCCCGAAATCAAGCCTTATTTGAATTGTTGCATGTTTTTGCTTGTACTGTTGAAGAAATGTATGGGTATGTTCGAAACTTGGTGTTAAAGAGTGTTGTTAATGAGGGTCTTAGGATGAATTTAGACCTACTTCTGGATCGGATTCACATTGCAAACAACATCCCTAACACCAAGTGCAAATAGACCTATATTATGTCTCATTGAAAATGCAAATGTGTTGTGGTTTCATCCATTATGTTCTCATCGATATAATTTCTTCATTGTCTTGTCCTTGCTCAACCTGAATGACATCCAAATAAAAATTTCTCAATGAAATTGTACAATTTGATGAACTAAATGTTTTTGGTGGTATTGCTACTTTATTTCACTATTTTTTATTTCCATTTCATCAAATTGGTGTGTAAAAAAGGCTATATTTAAAAAGATGATTCAATTTTTAATTATCTTTGAAGTATTAGTTCGGATGAATGAGAAGTTATTTAACCAAAATATTGCCTTGAGGCACACTATTCATCACCTTGAATATATACTTTGGAATGCTTAGGGGTTATAGGATGTCAGTTCCTAATTATCTTTGAAAGAGAGAATTGTGGAGCGTGATACAATTGAAACTTTAGTTTGAAATTCTAAAGTTTGTTTGATTAATTCAATAGAGCATAGAAGAAATTGACTATATTAATCTTTAAGAGGGTGGGTGGAACTGTATATAGAGAAAGGTATTTTGATTCTTAGACAAGCTCTTAGAATTTCAATTATGTACTAAAATATGGCAAAACATACACCATTGGATTGATAATTCGATAATTAGCATCTTTCATTTGGATGTCATTTAAACATCTAAATCTAATTATATTCAAATATGGCACCATACATGTAGAATATTTTTTTTCCCATTTTGCAGCTTTTCAAACATGTAAGCTTTGCAATAATGATCCAAATTAGGAGTGCAATAGGTCATTGGATTCAGCTCAATTTTTTGTCACTAATATAAGGTAGGAGGCTCCAAAACCAACTCTTCCTAACTCCACCATCTATATTTTGGCCCTTACGTGGCCATCCGTCTTTATCCTAAATCGTACATGAAGTTGAAGAGTTCTTTGAGGCAACTAATGAGAATAAGCATTTTGTGCTTCAATCGTGTCTGTTTAAAGGAAGTCTTTATTTTCAACTTTGAAACTTCATAAACTACTATGTGAGAATTAAAAAATTATGAAACAACTTGGAGTTGCTTTTCAATTGAATATGCTAGCATTCTTATTGAAAAATCATTATTTGGACCACATATCTAGAATAGGCAATAAAAGTGTCAATTTTAGGTACTTCTACCTTAAATTTTAATTCATGTCTTGTCTTCTAAATCAAAAACTCAAAAAGACACCATGCTCCGGTCAAAATTGCGTGTGTAGACCTTTGAGAGAATTTTGCGATGCATGAAATTCTTGATATTTTTCTTAACTAATGCAACGATGCTAGCGCATGAGCGTATAGAATAGAGCCTACGAGCCTTGAACCTAATTATTTACAACCATTTGAAGGTGTTTATAATATATGTACTTATAATATAGAAAGACTCTATAAACATAGAAGGTGTCTATAATATAAACTCCTAAGTTTGTGGGCTCCTAGATTCTTTGCTAACTTGCTAGCACTCCCTGTAACTAATATAGATAGGATATCATTGGTGAAAGAAAGTCCATGAGATTAAAAAATACATACTAAGTTTTTGACATTTAAAGGATTAGGATTTAGGGTTTAGAATTTAGGATTTGGGATTTTAGAATTTGGGATTTATGGTTGAAAATTTAGGATTCTTTGTTTTTTTTAAATATAGTTGTTTGTAAGATGCTCAAAAAATGCAGCTTTAGAAAGTAGGGAGAATATTCTAGAATGCACAACTGTCAATGGAAAAAGATTGATTAGAGCGAGCTACTTAAGAAATTACATACTCACCTTCATTGTGATGCAATCATTGTTCAATGTGCTCATTAGGATATGCAAGGTGCATCAAGACATTTAATTCTGGACCCAAAAAATCCATAATTAGACACTTAAATTGGAATAGAATGGGTACATAATTTGTACTAGAGGAATCAATAAGGTGCCATATATGTGGTTTCCTATAGCCTTTTAAAGATCAATGTTTGCATTTTTAATCATAGAAAACTTCATATACTTAGAGCTTGAATTCTTGGAATGCTGGTAGAAGGAATTTGAACATCCATGTAGCATCACATTATGGCAAAAGAAAAAGATAAAAAGTACACAATATACAAAACCTTATTACAATTTTTGTTGTATAAATGCGTATTTGCATCATAAGCTTTCTATGTTTTTAATTGAAAATGACATGTATAACTAACCTTATTGAGACTCACAATAATGTTAGATAATGAATTACTTCCTTGGAAGTGAATTTATGTACCATAGAATGTGAAGATTCTTTAGATAATGACTAAGCGTAGTTATATATATAAAGTTCATATTTCTACAAGAATTGTCAAGCTCATTTGCTTGTGCCCATTGGTTTGTTACATAGATTAGTTCCATATCTCATTAATTAATCTAAGAGTATTCTTACACCATCTATCATTGCAATGACTACTGCTCAAACTTGTATTTCATAGTCTTGTATATAATGTTGAAATGGGTTTTATATCCATTTAGCCTACTTAAAAAATTTCTTGCAATTTATTCAATGAATGAAGGTCATTTTTGAAACCAAAAAAATTTGATCCCATTGTCTTTAATAAGGTGGGCCCCCTCAATATGCACCACTAATCCAAAACCGCCATCATTACTTTGTATACATCTCCCAAATCAATGTGTATCTATGTTTAAGAAACTATTTTAGAACCTCTATCTAAGTTTTTTTTACCCTTTGTAACTTCTACATATTGTATCCAAATGCAACTTTTTTTGGTACGTTGGAACTTCTTTTTACTTGGCAACAAGAAAACCAATGAAAAATTTGACAAATCTAATAATAATAACTAGGCACAATATCAAAAAGTTACAGTTTTGGGGTGCCTACTTCATATAAGGGCTAGAGTGTCAATTTTGGCCATCAAGAATTAATGAGAAAAACTCAAATTCCAAAATAAATCTCACAATATTCTTATGCTCTGAAAAAAAAAGTTGAGACATAAAGTATCATAATGTTATGGACGTAATGTGTAATAAAATGTGTAATAAAATGGATGTTGTCCAGCGTATTCTTGGTTACTAATACAAACACAATAAATGATGTTAGCACTGCTCATGCAATACAAATACTATTGCAACTTCTAATGTATAAATGCCTTCAACATGTAATAAAAATTGTTTTTTTTCACCACAACTTTAATTATGAGATTGCCTAGGAATGCCCCCTGGCTTGCTTTGTCATTTCACGGGATTTTTTGAAACACGATTGTGCGAGAAAAAAAATCTTGTATACTAGGACTGTGTACCCCAAATGTAGGCCAATTCAAGCACCAACTTCCTAAATAGAGCTCCATATGACCACTAGTAGAAAATTCAATTTTTTTTGTTGTTTTGGTCGCGTTGATCCGGTCAAATTTTGACAAAAATCTGTTGAAATCAACAGATTTTTGTCAAAATTTGACCGGATCAACGCGACCAAAAAAACAAAAAAACTGAATTCTCTACTAGTGAACTTACTGTCAAAATTTGGCATTTTTCTTTAAGGTTTGACTGTACTGTGTTTGGTTTGTTTGGGACCATTTTCGGACAAGGCAAAAACAATTCAGTGGTTCCCAGCACCCAGATCCTCACTATGAGTGGCTTGAAAGGTGGCTTCGGAGTTGCTCAAAGTGCACATGCTGATGTAGCTGGGTTTACTTCATGTACCCGTGTAGGCAATTATTCGGTGTCCTCCTTAAATTTTCAAATGTCAACTTCAACATTGGGGACATCAAGTCAATAGCAATCCGTCCGGGAGGACCACACAAACGAAGTTAAGCTTAACCCTTTCCAAAAGGACCTTTCCAGCCCCTCGTCGGGCGTTCCAGTGGTGTTGGAATAATCAAACTTGTTTCAATGCAGTAAGTTGGTCAATGCTTGACTTCCTTGGGACAAGGATCACATATGTTGCATTGGTGATCCACAATTCAAATTTCATGACTTGCACGAGGGAGATGGTTCGATCCAGATGAGGGTGGGTCGTGATTGTGAAACCCGGAGACACGGTCCGTGTAGGGAGAGTAGTAGTAAAATGGTACACGAACAAAAACTGCCCTCCATGTAGAGAGAGTAGTAGTGAATGATACATGAGCATGAACTTCCCTCCATGTGTAGAGAATAGTAGTGCACAATACATGAGCAAAAATTTCCCCTTCGTGTAGAGAGAGTAGTAGTGAACAATACATGAGCAAAAATTCCCCTCCATGTAGAGAGAGTAGTAGTGAACAATATATGAGCAAAAATTTCCCCTTTGTGTAGAGAGAGTAGTAGTGAACAATACATGAACGAAAATTTCCCCTCCATGTAGAGAGAGTAGTAGTGAACAATATATGAGCAAAAATTTCCCCTTTGTGTAGAGAGAGTAGTAGTGAACAATACATGAACGAAAATTTCCCCTCCATGTAGAGAGAGTAGTAGTGAACAATACATGAGCATGAACTTCCCTTCCATGTAGAGAGAGTAGTAGTGAACAATACATGAGCGAAAATTTCCCCTCCATGTAGAGAGAGTAGTAGTGAACGATACATGAGCAAAAATTCCCCTCCATGTAAAGAGAGTAGTAGTGAACAATACATGAGCGAAAACTCCCCTTGTGTTCTTGCCTTATTAGGTTGACCGCTCTCATCTGTTTAGTTGCTAACCTATTCAATTATTCATGCCTATGTTCTATATTTCATGCAAGATTCTTTAGGCTATCCAACCAAGAACAAAATTATCCTTTAACCCTAAAGTTCCTTGACTATGTTTTCACTGAAAATGCTCAAAAACTGCCACTTTTATAACAAGTACCAATTTTTTGAAAAAAAACTTCTTTTTACACATGTAACAATAGGATATTGTAGTGCACTAGCTTGAGAACACTTGGTAAAAATTTCAGAAGTTTCCACCGTGTGGATTGCAAGATATAAGCATTCACATTCACAAAAATCATTTTTTTGGCCTTGCAAAAAATATGGCAGCTGGACTTCACAAGCTCACTTTTCTATTAGAAAAAATGTTCAAAATGGTGGTGCCTCTTTGGATTCTTTTTCCTAGCCCCTAAAGTCCCATTGTCCCCTTGGGAGATAAATCAAATTTTGGGTAGGTACCTACGGGCTCAATTTTTAGTGAATTTTTTTGAAACTTTTCCATAAGATAGAAAAACTAATTAGCTTCGTGGGAATATAATTTTTAATTCAATTGGTGCTCGGGAGCAAAAGTTATGCCACAAAAAGCCTCAAACTGAACTTGGCGGGCAACACAATTTTTTTTGCAAAAAGTCAATATAAATTTTAATTTTTTTTCTCTCTGAAACTTTATAACTTTCTCTACTTGTGAAGCTTTGATTCATTTTATTTGGACTAATAATGAGCAAGTTATGGACAATCTTGTTTTTCGGGCAATCTAAGCATCTTTTTGAAAAAACAACTTGTAGGATTCATTTCTGAATGCAATTTTCACAATTTTTTACAATTTTTTTGAAAATGTTGTGTTTTCTTGCTAAAACAATCTCACCATTGGGATTATTATAATTCAATCCCATCTAAGAGCTATTAACAATTTAGTGTTCTTTTCAATCTTGGACCTACTTCTACTTAACAATTTTTTAAAGAATGAAAATCAAGTGTTTTTTTTTTTAAATTTATTTTGTAGACTTTCAGCTTACACCTTCAACATAAAAAACTTTGAACTCAAAGTCTGTAGTGCAAAAAATTTCCACAAATGGCGGTCAAAGTCATCTGAAATTGCAGGTGAGTGTTCAAAAAAACTTTCTTTTTCAACTTTGAATGCTAATATCTTCCAGTCTATATGGTCAAACTTCATGAAATTCTTACCACATGATCTTTGACAAGTGAAGTACAAGATCCTATGGTTTGATTCTAAAAAAATATGTTTTTTTTTGTTCTTGGGTGAATGTAGCCAAAATGGCAGTTTTGAATGGTTTTTGACAAAAAAATGGCCTTGGGACTTTAAAGGCTAGATAAGTTGGCCACATGCTTGAAAATTTTCAGAGCATTTAGAATTGTACAACATATAGAAAAAAAATAGTAAGTCGACAATAGTAGAGAATGCTTCAAAATACAAAACTGTTAAGAATTTATAAATGCCAATTCCAATGGTTGAAATGTTGTAATAAACAATCTACATCCTATGATTTTATTTTTTTCAAAAAATGTTGAAAACTGAATAAAATAAAGGACTTCAAAGTTTATTTTAGAGTAGAGAATCTATAACTGCCCACAAACAAAAAAATCCTCATAACTTTTGACTCATTGATCCAAATGGAATGATTCAAAGCTTTTTATATATATATGTAACTCTAGAAAACCAATTTCAAACTTTTGTTTTTGAAAAAAATGATTTTTCCTTATTTGCCTGAATTGCCCAAGTTGAGAAATAAACTACATATCATGCTGCAATAACTTTGATTCATATTTCCAAATGTCATGATATTTAATGCCTATGAAAGATATTCCATGTCTCCACCTTCTATTAAAATTTGGGTCCAAAATATACAAATCTCTAGTCACATGTACCTGCTCAAAATTTCTATGCAGCCAAAAAACGCATATTGGTCTTTTAGAGGTTAAAGATAAAATACCCTTGAGATCAACTGCATACAATATGCACATCAGATAGGCAAAATATGTGGCTTGTGTAGAACAAAAGTTTGGACAAACTAAAGGTGGATCCAAACCTACTATTTGCAAGACTCATAGGGTGTTATTAATGGAACTAATATAGTGCCTCTCCAAATAAATTTCTAACTTTGTCAATGGCACAACATTTTGGAGTGCAATTGGATTCATACCCTCACACGTTAGTTTGGTATCCTAATACCTCCTTTGTACTAGTTAATGAAGGAAGAAGACCATTTTTTGGGTCTTCAAAGAATAACCAATTATATAGGTTTGCAACTTTTAGAATTATATTATAGACTAGGTAATGCAAAAGCAAGAGTCTTATTATGAAAAATAACACATCTAGCCTTGGAAGAGGCAACAAATGTTATTTCTCATACTGAGGCTCTGTTTTTGTATTAGTGGACACAACCTCAATGTTGAATGGTTGGATTTTAGTCAAGCACTAGCGATTGACGCTTGCTTTGCTACGCATTAAATATATTACTTCATCAGTTTTTCATGTGATAGAATGTAGATAAACAAAGTATGTATAATCTTTAAATGAAAATATTGACATCCTCATACAATATTCTTTGAAAAAATTTATATATTGCAATATAAAGTAATTAAAGAAACTCTTTATACCATAATTTTTACAAAATAACCTTTGCAAAGATGAAAACATTGCAATAAGAATAAATTAATCAAGTGAACAATGTAAGTAGAATCTTCACATTTGAATATGTAGAGCAACGCTAGCAGTTGGTGCTTCCTTATTCTTTGATATCACATTTTAAAAAGACATGGAATTTATCTGTAGTTTTGTTGTCTGAAAAATTTCTTTGAAATTTTTTTAGAAGTATCCATTTGATTTTCAAATATTTCTCGAAAAGAATACATAATACATAGTAGAAAGTATCTTATGGCTATTACAAAAGCAATTGAATTTCTATAATATTATTCAAAATTGAATTGTGATATTATAAAGGTTGTTATGATTTTAGTAGTATGATGCTTAATCAAAGAGCTAGAAAGAAGTGCATCATAATGCGAAAGCAAACCAACTTTAAGAAAAGAAACATGCTTTCCCTCATGCAATGATAAAGAGACTTCCATTCAAATGTCTAAAAAATAGGCTTCGTTGAAGATATGTATTGCTAAGATTAGTTGAGATTTGATTCAATTTGGATAGTTAACATCAATCCAAATTTCTACAACACTTTGGTAATGAAAGCAACACACACAAGTCTTGCTCAAAATTATTGATAATCCAGATGCAAAATATAAGGTAAGTCATTCATTTGTGCCACAATTCCATTGTGCCCTAGTAATTTGTGCCATAGTGTACTAATAGTGCACTTTTCAAAATGCACTAAGGTGAAAACATCCAAATCATTCCAATACCCAGGTCATAACAAGAAGATTTCCATTAAAAGTATCCCCTAAAGTGTCATTAAACTGTTCTCATATTTAACCCCTAAAGTTCCATTGTCTCTTCGGGGGACAAAATGTATTTCGGGCAGGCTCCTACGGCCTCAATATTCATCATGATTTTCTGAGACTTTTCGTGAAGATAGAAAAACACAATAGATTTCCAAAAATATAATTTTTATTTCAATCAGTGCCCGGGAGCAAAAGTTATGGCACAAAATGTCTTTTTTTTTTGTGCGATGCGGGCAGAAATCTGAACACAAAAATAATTTAAAAAAATTAAATTTTTTTTCACATAGATTGTAATTTTATCTATGTGGGAAGCTTTGAATCATTCCATTTGGATTTGTCATGTGAAAGTTATGGACAATCTTAGTTTTTGGGCAATTAGAGCATCTTCTTGAAAAAATAAGTTATAGGTTTCATTTTTGAAAGCAATTTTCACAATTTAAAAAAAATAATAATTTGACAAGGCTAAGTTTGCTTGCAAAAACAATCTCACCATTGGGATTTTAGTGTTTTAATCCCATCTTAGAGCTATTAACAATTTAGTTTTTTTATTTATTATAGAATTAATTCTATTTAACAATTTTTTAAAGAATGAAAATCATGTGATAATTTTTTGGATTTTTTTTCTAGATTCTCAACTCAATTCTTCAACTTAAAAATAAATAAATTCAAAGTCTATAGTGCAAAGTTTTTCATAAATGGCGATCAAAGTCATCTGAAATTGCAAATCAGTGTTCAAAAAAATAAAATTTTCCAACTTTGAATGCTAATATCTTCTTATCTTTGCGGTCAAACTTTATGAAATTTTTACTACATGATCCAAGATAAGTTAGGTACAAGATCCTACGGTTAGATTTAGAAAAAAATGTCTTCTTCTTCTTGGATGAACACAACGGAATTAGTAGCTTTGAGTCACTTTTGACAGAAAAGTGGCCTTGGGACTTTAGGGGTTAACTTTGATTGATTGACTACTAATTTTTCTAGATATTGAGTTTTACAACCAAGCTATGCAACGGTTTGCAATTTAATGGCCCAAGGAGTTCTACTATGAAAATTCATAGAAGTTACATGTCTTATTTGAAAATTCTAATTTTAAAATAAAATTCGTGTTGTTGAGTTGCTACTACTAAAAAAAGTATTTTTTTTCTAGAAAAAAGGTGCCTCCAACTATGTTGAATTGCTTATTTTGATGATTTTGGGTGTTTTCACCTTACAAATAGCAATACACAATTGGTACAAAGAGGATCATGGCTTACCTTAACACTTTCAAAAATGTCTTTGCCCTGGCTACATTTCCTTCACATTTACTCATTCCAATTGCTCTGCACTAACATGCTCTGTACTAACAAGAAGCTCACTCAAATACATCTGGAATCTTAGGGTGGAATGAAATTTTTATTTCCACAAGTCTTTGACTGAACTTGAGAGACTGGCTTCATAATTTGTTGACTTGTGAAGATATTGAGTCATTGGGACATGTTCAGATAAGAGTTGAGAAGCGTTGGGAATTCCCTCTCTTTGCCTTTATGACATAGCTTGTAGACCTCTCCCAACAAACTCTTGGTTCACTCATGTCAAAAGGCTAAGTTTCACTATTCTCTGAAAAGGGACATACACAAATCTTATTAATCAATTAACCATCCGGCAATTAAAAATAAAAAGATAAAAAACCCAATTTATCCACCTAAACAAAAGCACTTACACATGTATGATATATGGAGTATATACGAAATACATATGGATATGATACATGGAATAGGATATTTAATACAAAATATTGATATGATATGATATAGTATATACAGTAGGTATAGACATGGGATATGGTTGTTAATCCCTAAAGGACCAAGGCCTTTTTTCTGCCAAAGAACTCTCAAAACTGCCATTTCTAGAGTAAAGAGTAAAAATATCTGAAAACTATGTTTTTTGCACATCCAACCATTAGATCTTATACCTAACTAGTATGACAATGTGTGGAAAAAATTTCAGAATTGTTGACCGCACAGATTGTAAGGTATCTGCATTTACAGTGAACAAAACAAGTTTTTCAGCACATTGCGGGACTAGATTTTTTGACTTTGAACATTTTTAACTTAAATTTTTTGCACTACAAAGTTTTGAGCTTTAAATCTTTATAGCAGAGTATTGAGTTGAGAGTCTAGGAAAAAAAAAAAAAAACTCAAAAAAACTTAATTTTCATTCTTAAAAAAATTGTTAAGTAGAAGATTATACAAAACAGAAGGAAAATCTAAAATATTAACATCTTTTAGATGGAATCAAAATGCTCTAATTCCAATGGTATGATTGTTCTAGCAAGAAAACTAAACCGTGTGGAACTCTTTTTTTTGAAAAATTGCAAAAATTGCATTCCAAAATGAATTCTAAAAGTTATTTTTTCTAGAAGATGCTCTAATTGCCCGAAAAAAAAGATTATCCATAACTTTTTCATAAAAAATCCAAATGAAATGAATAAAAGCTTCCCAAATAGGCAAAAATGTAATCTATAAAGAATTTTTTTTTTTTTTTTTTAAATTAAGTTTTTTGCAAATTTTTTTTGTTGCCTTCTCTCCCCTGTTTTGAGCTTATTTGGGCATAACTTTTGTTCCCAAGCACCGATTGAAAAAAAATTTATATTCCCACGAAGCCTATCAATTTTCCTATCTTCAAAAAAAATTCCAGAAAATCACGACAAAAATTCAGCCCATAGGTACCTGCCTGAAATCCCATTTGTCCCCCAAACGGACAATGGTCCTTTAGGGGTTAATCTCATATTGATTGTAATCTAGCATGGTTAGAAAATATAAATGAGTTGGATAATAAAAAAAAATGTTATAATTCACTCACTTATTATTAATCCGTGACCCCTAAATGACGGACCCATGACCATTGATTACAAGCCTCACTACCCATCGCTCAATTTGTTGCCACTTTGCAACTAGATATGTATGAAAAATCTTATATTTATTTTTCAAAGATGAAATTACATGTCTTCTTTACATCACAAAAATTTTAGATTTTTTTTTGAATTTTTTTTTTTGATAATTTTTGAAGAAAAAGTGAAGAAAAATCACATCAAATAGAAAACTATTTCAAAAAATCTAAAAAGTTCTTCATGTGTGTATATTATAGTGACAAATTTCACGGTGTGAACTCAATTTCCGTATCATTCTATAATTAGACAATAATAGACATTGAAAATACACCCAAAATTCAAATTGCAATAAAATATTCAACATTAGGAATTTTTTCAAAATTCAAACTGGAGTAGAAACTAGAGTAGATGACCTTCATTTTGTTAGTGTAACTCAAATTAAAAAAAAATCATTTTTGTGGAGAAATTTCAGATTTAGAGCAAGAAGCAACAACTTACTAAAATACACTAATTAAAATGGCATATTTTGTGATCCGTTGTTTTTTAAAAGTTCTCATTTATATAAAAATAAACACTAGCAAGACTACAATCTCAATTGGATACTCTTCACAACTCAACATGAAAAGTCAACAATGCAAAAGGGGGATGAAAAGGGCTTCCAATAGCTTTACAGTTCATTGGATTGTCATCCAAAAGCCACAAAATGGCGTTCCAAGCGTTCCATTGTTAAAAGACGGGCTAGTGATTGGTGGAAATTATCCCTTTTGGCATTGTATGAATTGCTAGTTTAAGAAAATCCAAAAGCACTCTCTAAAAGTCAAGCTATTGTACAAGACCTTCCTTTTTCACATAAAATTCTGAAGATGAATAGTTACACTTCTATCCTACATAAAATAGTTCTTTGTCATTCATTGACCAAAAAATGGCCACGATGTTTTTTTATAGGTTAAGTGGAGGGGGTGCGTGAAGTGAATGCACTCCCTCTCCCCTCAAAAGCGACACTCCCTCATGTAAATTTCACTTCTTCTTGAAAAGTATAGAGAATGGGGTCTCTTTTCCAAAAGTCCAAAACAATCGTTGTGGTTTGATTCGATTGCTGTTGACCTATTCACCTCTCGTGGCTTCGATGGTCCTCACTTGCAAGAATGCAGACAACTGAACCAACCCCCAAATTCAATCATACACTTCTCATTTTTTTGGCACCTCCCCCGCCAATTCCAAACTGCAGTACCGTACTGTCTGTCGATTTTTAAAAGTTGGGATGCAGTTTTTTCAAACCCAGATGAGGGCAAACACCGACTTCTTTGTCCTCAGTTTGTCCTTTTTTTATGTTGTCTTTGTCCTTGTTCCTGCTCGTTTCCCTAGGCCCGAGTGTACTTTAATTCATTGGATAATATAATTATCAGCTTCTAATAGGTATACTGAATAGGGGTATTAACCCCTAAAGTCCCAAGGCATTTTTATGTCAAAAACAATTCAAAACTGTCAATTCTGTTGCGTTCATCTAAGAAAAGAGAAAAAATAATGTTTTTTTAAATCTAACTGTAGGATCTTGTACTAAATTTATCTCAAATCATGTGGTAAAAATTTCAAAAAGTTTGACCATATAGATTAGAAGATATTAGCATTTAAAATTGGAAAAATATGATGTTTTGAATTTCAAATGACTTTGACCCCCATTTGTAAAAAAAATTTGCACTACAGATTTTGAATTTAATTTTTTTCATGTTGAATAATTAAGTTGAGAATCTAGGGAAAAAAATTCCAAAAAAATACACATAATTTTCATTCTTTAAAAAATTGTTAAGTAGAAGTAGGTCCAAGATTGAAAGAAAAACTAAATTGTAAATAGCTCTAAGGTGGGATTAAAACACTATAATTCCAATGGTGAGATTGTTTTAGCAAGCAAATTTAGACGCATCCAACAATTTTTTCTGAAAAATTGTGAAAATTGCATTTAGAAATGAGTCCTACAAGTTATTTTTTCAAGAAGATGTTCTAATTACCCAAAAAATAAGATTGTCCATAACTTTCACATAACAAATCAAAATGGAATGAATCAAAGCTTTCCATATAGATAAAAATACAATCTATGAGAAAATAATTTTTTTAAATCTTTTTTGTGTGAGAAGATTTCTGCCCGCCGTACCAATAAAAACAACCTTTTGTGTCATAACTTTTGCTCCTGGGCACCGATTGAAATAAAAATTATATTCCCATAAAGCTAACGTATTTTTCTATCTTCACAAAAAGTTTCAGAAAATAAAAATGAATATTGAAGCCGTAGTAGCCTGGCTGAAATCCATTTTGTCCCCTGAGGGGACAATGGGACTTTAGGGGTTAACAGGACCAAATAAGTAAAGGGCCCTTTCTTTAGAAACTGTACATATTTGAGATAAGATGTACAATCCACATTAGATATTTATATAGTGTGGAATGTTGCATAATTAGTATGTTTCGCCTTATTATCCCTATTCAATGTAGATTCTCACAAATGTTGTTGTAGTAGTGTTTTATAATATAATAGTACTTTTATAAAGTGAACTTCTGTAAGCCAATAACTTCTCTAAAGTGATATTATTCTTTTGGTCCCAGACCAGATGCATTGAAGATGTATAAAATATCTTATACTTTTGGTCCCTCTCTATCATGGCCTCTTGGTTTGGTCTAGTCTGCTAGTTGTCTAAAAATATAAAAATGTCGCCAGGGCTCTGATCCTAGTTTGCTATATTGTTTCCGTCAATCAATGGGAATTGTCTATGTATTTCAAAAGAAAAAAAAAAGATTACAAAATAAGTAAAAAAAGAAAAGCAGCTTTCATTGAGTTTGGAATTTTGATGTCACTTTGGTGAATATGACTTCAATCAAGTAGTACCACAAAATTGCAACCTACTAAAAAAATCTTCAAATGTCATTAACCCCTAAAGGACCAAACACCATTTTTTGGCAAAATAGCAATTTTGGGCAACTCACTACAAATGGAAATTTTAATTTTTTTCTTTGAAATTTTCACACAAGATGTTCCCAAAGAGTAGCTTCAAGGCCCAACAGTTTTCATAACTTTTGACTACATGAAAAAAAAATTATTGCATGATATGTAATTTTTAGTCCTTGGCGGGCACTCCAAACAGCTCAAAAAAATTTCTTCAAAATTCACTTTTTTGAAAAATAAAAATTTGAAATTGGTTTTATAGATTTTTATATACTTGAAAAGCTTTGAATCATTCTGTTTGGATTAGTGGGTCAAAAGTTATGAGGGGTTTTAGCTTGAGGGTAGTTATGGAATCTCTACTCTTAAAATAAACTTTGAAGTCCTTCATCTAACTCAATTTTCAATATTTTTGAAAAAAAATAAAAACTATGGGTGTAGATCGTTTATTACAACATTACAACCGTTGCGATTGGCATTTTTCAATTCGATAACAAAATTCTTGACAATTTAGTATTTTGAGTCATTCTCTACCTCTTCCTACTTACTATTTTTTCCTATATGTTGTACAATTCCAAATGATTTGAAATTTTTGAAGCATGTAGCTAACTTGCCTTAAAGAATGAATCCAAAGAGTAACCACCATTTTGGACATTTTTTCATACAAATGTGACCTTGTGAAGTGCATCTGCCCGGATTTTTGCAGGGACAAAAAAAAGATTTTTTTCAATTCAAATTTTAATATCTTGCAATCCACATGGTGGAAGATTCTGAAATTTTTCCACATCTTCTTAAACCAGTGTACTACAAGATATTATGGTTAGATATGTTCAAAAATGTTTTTTTTTCTAAAATTTGGTACTTGTATTAAAAATGGCAATTTTGGAGCAACTTAGGAGCAATTTTGGTGAAAACATAGCCAAAAACATTTAGGGGTTAATGTTGCAACCCCTCTCTAAAACAATAATCTCTAATGTAACATTCTCCTCCGGTCCTAAGGCTATTACCTTGAGGAAGTTCTATTGTAGAAAACAATCATTTGTCTTAGTTTTTTAGAGCAATTGTAATATGAAATAAGCTACATGTATAATGCACTTCAACTATAGTACGACTGTACTACAAAATAAACTGCAAGGCTCATTTTAACTTTGGTGTTGTGCTATTAGTGGGTGTGAACCTATTGTTTCATGGTTGCTTGTTTTGAATACAAATTACAACCTTATTTCTTCCAAAATTTTGGTCTATAGTCTATCTAATAAGCTCCTAATGTTTGAAAATTAAAGTGAAGAAATTCTATTTTTATAGAATATGATTTCAATATGAACGGCAATTAGTATTCTTTGAAGTAAATAACCAAAAATTATAGCTCACATAGATTGGTAGCTATGAGTTTTTTTGTACTTGGGCATTTCTACATCGAAATCTTTTACAATAAAAGTTATGCAAGTAATAGGGACTTCTTAGGAAAAACTCCATCCCTCATATTCAAAAGCACTCACTGACAAAATCTCCAATGGGTGAAAAAGATTCAACAAAACAAAATATGTTAGTGTGAATCCATTGAAAGTAGAACTATTGAGGTTGATTTTGCATATCAAGGCAATAATAAAAGATTAGATTCTTTCAAAATGAAAGCAACCAATGATTGAATTAAAGTAGATCACATTTGATTTGTTGCAACCTTGTAGGTCAAAACTCTACACCTTATTTCAAATCCCTCCTAAAAAATTAGAATCTTCATAATTTATTTTATAACCAAAGAAAAGACTAAATGAAACAAAACATGAAATTCAACATGGCTTCATTTTATTAAGAGTTTCAAGTTTCATGATGTATTTCATAAGCTCTTTTATACAATACTTTAAGAATATCTAATAAAAGCAATGCATAAAAAAATCTATAAAAATCTAATGAAATGAAAGTGAAGCCATATTGCTCTTGAGTAATTGCAATAAGTGGCAATGCAATGATGGATGATCATAAGCTAACTATACAAATAATCATCCGAGCAAGCATTTGACTATGGTTTCCATTATTAAACAAAATATCCTTTTGGTAAGTCTTGTTGGGAGTCAAAAGTGAACTTCAAACTCTTTTAGAAAGTATTTTTTAGGTATTATATGATTAAATTATGATTTTTTTTAAGTGTAGAAAATAGGTGTATCCAAATTCAACCCCAGATTCTCATAAATAGAGGTTGTATAGTTTTGGCAAGACTTGTTGAGGTCTGTTTCAAAAATGGTTTATTTAGCAAGTAAGGTAAGTACACCCATAATCAACATTGCTCACAAATGCGACACTTACATTTAGACCACCAAAAAGCGTAGATATCGATCATAGAAGATGAATATAATTAGAACATGAAACTCCAAGAGAGCATAGTGTTGGTCACAAAAATGATTTTCTACACCAATAGACAATACTTTGGAAAATTCATAACTTATCCATATCATGTCCAAATAGTGCATGCTAAAATTTGTTGAAATCCTCTTCTGGTTGCCAATGAGATCAAATAAAAATAGTTTACATTTATAGTATCCATGCTCAATTGTAATTAATGAAGATTTTAGGTGCACATTCTAGAGTTGTACACTGAATAGGAGTATTAAGGGGGCCAAATAATTAAGGGGACCTTTCTTTAGAAACTGTGCATGTTTGAAACAAGATGTACAATCCCACATAGATATTTTTTAGTGTGGAATGTCAATTAATTAGTATGGGTCCCCTTAATACCCCTATTCAGTGTAGTTACCTTGGCATCTGTAGGTTCTGAAGGCTGAGAAGAATTTTTCAATTAGAAATTATGTGTATGGTGGTCTAGAGCCTCTCTCTAGATCAGCTGGGGTTTAAGTTCTTTATTCAATCCAATGCTAAGAGCATCCCCACCAGGGAGTTTCGTTTCTCTAAAAACTTAGGGAGAAGACTTGAGATGCGGACAAAGATATAGAAAATTCACTGCACCAACCGTTTGCTAGAATCTCTACCTAGATAAATTATACAGATATCTGTAAAACTCTCACTGAATCCTGTATCCAGAGGCTCATATAGAGAACTAACGAAGTTTCATTGTATAAAGTCAAGGTTGAGTGCTTTGAGACTTCAAATTTAGGGATACAGAATACACTGGTGGGGATGCTCTAAGTTTAGAACTGTAGTCAAGGTCTGACAGTCTTTCCAAAATTCAACGTCATTGGTCACGGAAATAGCCTTGTATAATCCGTTCTAAGTTAATTCCATGTTCCATGATTCAAGGGCCGTGGCTGTAGGGGAGGGCATGTCCTTGACATGATAAGCAGCTGCATGCATCTTCAAAGGGATCAAAGCAAATGACTGAGGGTCAGTTTTTTCAGTTTTTTCAGTTTTTTTATTTTATTTATTTATTTATTTATTTATTTTTATTGTTTAATTTATGAAGTGCCAAAGTGGCAACATTGAATGTTATAGTAGTGTTCCTTTTAACCTCTAAAGGTCCTTGACTATGGGTTTTACCAAAAACGCTTCAAAATTGCCATTTCTAGTGCAAATACCAAATTTTAGAAAAAAACATTTTGGGACACATGTAACCATAGGATTTCGTAGTACACTAGTTTGAAAAGATGTGAATAAAATTTCAGATTTCTCCATTGTGTAGATTGCAAGATATCAGCGTTTGAATTGACAAAAATCCTATTTGGGGCCCTATAAAAAAACAAGGCAATTGTACATCACAAGGTCACATTTGTATGAAAAATGTCCAAAATGGTGGTGCTTTTTTGGATTCCTTCTTGAAAGTAAGTTGACTATATGCTTGAAAAATTCTAGATCATTTTGAATTGTACAACATATAGGAAAAACATAGTAAATAGAAAAAAATAGAGAATGATTCAAAATACAAAATTATTAAGAATTTAGTTATGGAATTGAAAAATGCCAATCCCAATGGTTGCTATGTTGTAAAAAACAATCTACATCCTATAATTTTTTTTTTCAAAATTGAAAAATTAAGTTAAATAAAGGACTTTAAGGTTTATTTTAGAGAAGAGAACCCATAACTCCTTGCAAACTAAAACTCCTTGTAACTTTCATCTCATTAATAAAAATGGAATGATTCAAAGCTTTTTATGTATATATAAATCTAGAAAATCAAATTCAATTTTTTTTGTTTCTGGAAAAAGTGATTTTTCTTATCTGCGTGGACTATCCAATCTAGAAAGAAAACTGCATATCATACAATAACTATTTAACCATGTAATCAAAAGTTATAAAAATTGTTGGGCCTTAATCATGTAATGCTGCCAAAGCCCTCTCATGGCTTTTGGATGACAATTGACAAAGCAATGATCTCTACAGAAAATTGGAAGTATTTTTTCATCCATATTTGTCTTGTTGACCTTTGATGATGGGTTATGAAGAGTATTCAATTGAATTTGTAGCCTTTGCGAGTATTTGTCTTCATATAAATGAGAAGTTTGTGAAAAAAACCGGATCATAGAATACGTTCTTTTAGTGTATTTTGGGAAGTTGTTGCTCCTTGCTTTAAATTTGAAATTTTTCCACAAAAGTTATATTTTTGAGTTTGAGTCCAATTAACAAAATGAAGGTCATCCACTCTAATTTGTACTCCAATTTGAATTTTGAAAAAATTCCTAATACTGAATATTTTATTACAATTTGAATTTTGGATGTATTTTCAATGTCTATTACTTTCTAATCATAGAATGACACGGAAATTAAGTTTACACCATGATATTTGTCACTATAATATACACATATAGTGAAATTTTATGATTTTTTGAAGTATTTTTTTATTTGATATGATTTTTCTTCACTTTTTCTTCAAAAATTCTCAAAAAATCATTTTTTTACAGAAAAATCGAAAAAATTTATGTACACCATCTTTGTAAAATAAATATAATTTTTTTCATTCATATCTAATTGCAAATTGGCAGCAAATTGAGTGACGGGCAGTGAGGCTTGAAAATAGTGGTCATGGGTCCGTCCTTTAAGGGTTAAAATAAAAACTTGTCCACATGTTGTATGAAAATTTCAAAGAAAATAAATAAAAAATCCATTCGTAGTGAGCTACTTTAAATTGCTAAGTTGCCAAAAAAACACAATTTGATCCTTGAAGGTTAATCCTTATATGACATTTCCTAGCCTTGTAGGTAGCCTAAGGGAGAATCAAAAGTCTCCTTGAAGCGGGCCATAGGTCTTGTTGCTTGCCCAATTTTTTTTGGTCAAGGCATGCAAAATTAAACAATGAATAGCCTTTTGACTTTGCAATATAACTATGATGCTTGGCAAGTACAATTCATTGTAGAAGTGGGGCTAGCAGGTTGAAACATTTCAACAAAATGCAAAAAATTACCTTTTGTTAACGATTCTCTCAAAACCAAGTCCTTGAGGCTTGGCATGTCATTTAAAGATTAAACAGTATATATATATATATATATATATATATATATATATATATATATATATATATATAATCTATTTATATTAGATTTTCTTGAATTTGTATGAGATTTCATTTATCCCCCAGAATCTACCTATGTAAGTACATTTTAGAACTTGAATGTGGCTTTTTGTTCTTAAAACTTTATTTTGACATTCAAGATGGATTTTTGGGCTCTTTTCCCTTCATATCAAACTTATAAATGAAGATATCCAAATCTATTGTCTACTTTGCTTGAAAACTTTGAAAACTTCTTGATAATGTGTACTCATTTTTGATTTGAAGTTGAAAGCCTAAAACTATATTTCTAGAGATAGAATGACATGAAAATTGGTTTACACTATGATGTTCTAAACTGCTACGATATATATAAATATGTTTTTAAAGCAAATTTTGTATTAGTTGATATGATTTTTTATTTTTTTTCAAAAACATATAACATTTTTAATGTTAAATTTGTCAAAATTTGATAATTATATGATTTGTAGAAGATTTATAACCTTTGAGTAATTTGTATTAAGAAATTTGTTTATATGTATAGTAAAAAATAGAGGATATTGAGTCAATAGTTTTAAATGATCCAAACTAATTAATTACTATACTTTGATAGTCAAGTCCAATTTTGAATGGACAAAAAAGATAACTACATCCAATTGTGGGTTGGTTGCAAAAGTGGCCCACAAATTTGGGCATACTATAAGAAAATGATATTGTTGATATCTTATATATTAGACTTTAAATTTGTAGATAATTTAATTCAATAGTCATATCATCCTTATTGTGTTATAACTATCAATTACTCAATCTTTGTGTCAAAGTAAACAACTACCATTAGAATGTATTCTCTTCTAAAAATAAAGGCTGAGGAAAGAAAAAAAATCCTACTAATAGAGTAAATGCAAGGATTGAGGCAACTTGGCATATCCATACCTTAAGTTAGGATGATTGTTTTGTTTTGTTTTATTTAATTGTTTGTTTTGGTGAAATCTCCTAGACCATGCATCTCCTGGTTGTGTTCTTGATACTGTCGAAAAGCCAGGACAAAGAGGGATGCATAGGCTTTGTTTCATGGCGTTTGGACCTACAATGGAAAAATGATTGAATTTTGAATTTTTTATGAATTAAAAAATTAGAAAATTATTTTTACCTTTATTATGGCTGTAGCAACGGCATAGAGCATACTAGTAACATTGAAATTAGGACTTAGAGTTGAAGTTTAACCTTCACTCTAAATAGCCCCTAGTGTCTATCTCTATCATTTTTTATACTGTACATTTACAACTAGAAAAAACAACAAGAAGCTACGTTACAACTAAGAATTTTTAACCTTAAACAACCATCTTGCTTTTCAAATAAAATCTTAGTCCAAATTCCTCACATTCTCTAAAAATAAAAGTTTTGTCAATGCAAACCTGTCTCCTACTCTAGTCTACAACCAACAAAACTTTGCATGAATTCATGTAAGGCATACCTCAATATATCCCTTTTCTAACTACGTTCCATCTACAGATATATAACATGTCAAATCCAAAATCCTGAACAATAGTGTAGAAGGGATGGACACAATTCGGATGCAACTAGGAAATGAACAATTTTGGGTGTGCACGCCTTTTTGACTTTGGTGAGCTTGAAGCACATGCACGTTTTTATTTTATTTTTCTTTTGAAAGAAAAAAAAATTCAATTCAAAATAAAAGACCAGGGACATGCTCATGACATTATAAACCAACCTATACCATTCCCCCTTGGAGATTGAGATAATCCCTTCTGAGATCCTTAGGAGTAAAATTCAATTTTAGAGCATTGCTAGCATTTCTCAGTGAATGCTCCAGGCCCAAGCTAGGGCATGGCTGGCCTCGTTTCACACCCTTGCCGCAAATCCAGCTAGTATTCATAACTAAATGTCCTTTGCAAAAACAAACCCCCAAACACCATCCTCCCATCCCCGCTACCTTCTTCAAAATTTATGCATCTTGTTTTTGTGAGGCTACCTTCAATGTCGTAATCTTGGTTGTAGAATTGGATTTCATTTTATATCCTCCCTCCAAGTGGCAGTCCTAGTTGGATCTCCTTGCCAAATGGTATTAGGAATAGGCTCGGATCAATCCTCCTTTCCTCGGGCTTATATGGCAAGAATGAGTGGGAGGTGTGTATGTGTGTGTAGTAAATCTGTGGCTGAGATAAACAATTGGGGCTCGGTGGATGTCCTATACTGAACTTCATTTCCAATGAATTGTTGAACGATGCTTTTAGTCTACAAAGAGTCATCGGCTGGCTAAAAAGAGATATGAATTGCATGAAGATGGAGATTGATGGATTGGGAAGTTTGGCCCCTGCATTTTAGGGGAGCAAAAAGGACCCCAGACAACCTTGGTTAATAATGTTGTGGTTTTTTTGAAGTGCCCGCCCTAATGCTACGGCGGTATGGCCTCTCCCCGCCCATTCATTTCCCAACCCAAAAGTTCAGTCTTGTGGTTTTCTCCGGCCAAGCCACTTGTGGCTTATTACGGTCTTGTATCCATCCATAACCGGTTGTTGAGTTTTCAACACTCACGTGGCACCGTCCCATTGGCAACCCATCACCATTGCCATTACAAGTTGCAACTCATAACCTTCTCTCCTCTCAACTTGCTTCCTCCTCCACCCTTGGATCGTGGAGATCAAAGGTTGTGCTTGAAAAGTGAACAACCGGTTATGTCCGATAACCTACTCGCCGCTACCGCGGCTCGTCGGTTATCTAATACATAACTTATTATTACATGAACAAGAAAGGACAGTCTGACTCTGGCATGCTTCTCCCAATTCAAAGACTACCAACAGTGCATAATGAATTGATTTTGGTCACATGCACGTCTTTCAATCGAGAATCTCCAATGACCCCCAAAGTCCAAGTTCTGCAGATACCCACAAATCCACACTGAATCATAGCCACAAACGGAAGCAGCAAGCAAACGACGCTCTCAATCAAGTTCCCAAGTCCCCATGTCGACGTTCCCAAATAAGTTCCCGAGTTCCCATGTCAGTTCCTGATAGTGTAAGATACGGGTACTACTCCTGCCCACTCAGTAGCTAGCATCAGGGCTGGTCAAGTGGTCACACTAAATAAATAAATAATGATATCCGCACCTCCGAAGTCCAAGCAGCCTGACGCACACCTCCGCAATTCAACAGCCCCGCCCACTTGGAGCCTTTTGAAACATTAAACTAGGAAGGGCCCCATTCACACCATGGGAGAAGATGAAAAAGGTGGTGGTGGGGGAATAGACGGAGAAGAGAAAAGTTTGACCTTAGTTACTTGTGGGTTAATTAAAGGCGAGATTAGTACGGAACCCCACAACAATAGAGTATAATGTTGGTTGTGGTTGCAATGTTGATTTTGGAAACTTGCCTTCTTCATCTTGTCATGTATAGTTGTCTGAACAATAGTTTGGCTAATGCATGATCATGGTGATGCCCCATCGTTTTATAATTAATCATGAAATGTCTCATCAGACTAAATGTGTCTAATGAATGATTTTCCTAGGAATCGTAGGAACAAATAATGTGCCTAGTCATGATGAAATCTTACAATTTTTGATTGACTACATGGGTGATGGAACCCTGTCCTTCTATTCCAACGTTAATTACAACCCATTTCAAGGATTCAAGTAGCTAGACTCACACCTCCTCAATCCAACCCCACCCATCCTACTATTGCTACCTTTCAAAAAACATCAATTCAACCTAAATTATGATAATCTAAGGTGCGAGTTTTTTATAAACTGATCAACTGAGTTCTAAATGCGTCCCCTATCTAAGACCCTATCTAAGACTGAGTGACATTTTCCTTGAAATATCTATGCCTGTCATTGATAAAGAAGTAGGTAAGCTTTTATGTTATTGACCTCCCCAACGTCTCCCTCTCCCTCCCCTCCCCTCTGGCATCTCACTGTTCCCGTTGCTGCAGGTCACTCAGGAAGTCAGGCTTGCTCAGCTCCTGCAGGTAAGCATGTTTCCCACTATCTAGCTCATCCTCTTCCACCAATCTAACTTAAGCGAGCTCCAAGCCTTCACGTACTGACAATCCCGTTGAAACCTCTCAACAGTTCCACAATTTCATAAAAGTGGAGGATCGACTGGTAAGTTATAATCTCTGTCTCTCTCTCTCTTGGTTGCACTAATTAAGTTTTAAAATCCTTGCAGTGATCAGTTCCAGGGCTCACTGGCTCTGAAAGCGAATTAAGGTTGAATTCCTTACTCAGATTTGCGGCGCGCATTGAATGCGAGGAGTTGGTAGACCAAGTGCGACTTTGTGAGCTTGAGATTCGGAAGAGTATAAGTTGCGTCGTCAGGGAGAGTGCACGCATTTTAAAGGTAGTTACGCGGCCGCTTCCATGAAGAAACAGCTTTTGTTTTTGTATATTTCTCTGGGAGTGTCAAGCTGCAACCCAAGTTGGCGGTGCACTACCTTGGGCAATATTTGTAAACCGGAAGTGGGTCTAGACGAGTGAGTCCGGCCGAAGGCGAGAGCAAAGGCAAGGGCATATAAAAGGTAGCAAAGCTCTAGTGCTGAAACTAGATCAGAGGTGCGAGCTTTGCCAGCGTTGGTTGCAAACGGGATAAGCTCCGGTAATTGTTTATATTCTGGTATCATACTGTAGCCCTCTTGCTAGCGAGATCTGGAGAACTCGCCTTCTACTGAGATGTAGAACTATATTTCGGCCGTGTGTGTTGAATCTGAAGCTAATATGGGATCAGACACCCTCGGGGGTTGTCTCATCTCGATCACCGCGCTCAGAACCGCTTGTTAAGCTCTGCAGTTTCAGAGATTAAGAGCCAGTGCAGCTCGCGGTTGGAGATGAAATTTAAAGTTCTGAAATCATAGCCTTTTGCTAGCAAGCTCTCTTCACTTCGCTTATTACTAAGTACGTCTGAGATATATTCCGGCCATGTGTGTGTGTGTGTGTGTGTGTTTGATTCTGCAGCTAATTTGCAAACAGACACTCTCAGGGCTTGTCTCTGAAGCTTGTAGTTTTCAGAGATTAGAAGCCTGCGCAGCTCCCGCTTGTTGCTTGAATTCTTTTTGCTGGAATTCACGTCGTGATTGCATCCCGCTGCAGAGGTCCATCGATCATCAGGTGAAGTGCTAGAAGTTGTTGGCGATGGCGGGTGGTGGAGTGGTGAGCCATGCCGGAATGAAAGCGGCGCAGTATGAAGGCCGCGTCACGGTCTTCGTGGTGCTCGCGTGCATCGTCGCCGCCAGCGGCGGCCTTCTCTTCGGCTATGACATCGGCATTTCAGGTTCCCTACCTCAAACCCCAATTCGGAATCCCATTCCTATCCCAATCCCGTCCACAATTTGACTCCTTCCTCACTGAATTAGCCTCTGTGTGTTGGGTTTTGAATTTGAAGGTATGCTGATGTTCACAATGTGGGGATATACGCAGGGGGTGTCACCGCAATGGACGACTTCCTTAAGAAATTCTTCCCCCACGTTTACAACAAAAAACACTCCGGCTCCCTCCGCGAGAGCCACTACTGCAAGTACGACGACCAAGGCCTGCAGCTCTTCACGTCCTCCCTCTACCTCGCCGGCCTCGTCGCCAGCTTCTTCGCTTCTTTCACCACGCGAGTCTTCGGACGCAAGGTGAGCATGCTGATTGCAGGAATCTCATTTCTGGTGGGCTCAATCATCAACGCTGCAGCAGCCAACCTCGCCATGCTCATCATCGGGCGCATCCTCCTCGGAGTCGGAGTGGGATTCGCAAATCAGTCGGTGCCGCTCTACCTCTCGGAAATGGCGCCCGCGAGGCTGAGAGGGGGGTTGAACATCATGTTCCAGTTGGCCACCACGATCGGGATCTTGGCGGCGAATCTGATCAATTATGGGACGAACAAGATGCATCCGAATGGGTGGAGGTTGTCGCTGGGGCTGGCGGCGGTGCCGGCCGTGCTGCTTATACTGGGGGGGCTGTTTTGTCCGGAGACGCCCAATAGCTTGATCGAACGCAACAAAAAAGAGGAAGGTAACGTGTTGCGCGAAATTCGTCCAGAAATTTCGGGCGCCATTTCTTTACTGATCTTTTTCTAGGAATGTTTCCATGATTTCGGGTCTTCGGTTTTGACGTTGTCTATCTCGTTGTCGTTCAAGCCGTTTGATCGTTAACAGAAGCGTCATCAGCGTCGAGATGCGTTCCGAGAATTGGGGTGTCATTTCTTTATTGATTTTTTTCTTGAATAGTTTCTATGATTTCATTTTTTTTTCTTTTTTAGTGTTGTTTCTCTCATCGTTCAAGTCGTTTGATCGTAAACGTACAGTAGCACCGTCTGCGTAGTGATGAGGTTCGAGAATTCGGGTGTTATTTCTTTGTTGATTTTTCTCTTGGAATGTTTTCGTTTCGTTTTTTCGTTTTTAGCGTGTCTCTCTCGTTATTCAAGTCGTTTGATCGTTCACAGTAGCAACATCAGCGTAGAGATGCGTTCCGAGAATTGCAGCTTGAAGTTGTAGAGCAATTACGATAATCGTGAACAGATTATTGTGTCCGCGACTGCATTCAAGCACTAGCTCTTGAAATCTGCTCTCAGCTCATTGTCAGTGCTTGTCGTAGAATAGCAATATTATTGTGTCCATGATTGCATATATATATTAGCTGTCCAGAATATGTACAGCAATCACGTGTCCATGATGATTATATATGCCCACAGCGCATAGATTCACAGTGATTGTCGTGACTAAATTGTTGTCTCTGTGACTGCATTCAAGCAATATAGCTCAGTGCACAAATTCTTCTCGCGCTTGATCGGTACTCACCCTTCCACTGCATTTTCTTTCCCAGGTCGCCGCATCCTGACTCGCATCCGCGGCACCGACAACGTCAACGCCGAATACTCCGACCTCATCGAAGCCAGCGAGCTTTCCCAACGCGTCCGCCACCCTTTCCGCACCATCCTCCAGCGCCGCAACCGCCCCCAACTCGTCATGGCCGTGCTCATCCCTTTCTTCCAGCAATTCACGGGCATCAACGCCATCATGTTCTACGTCCCCGTCCTCTTCAACACCATCGGCTTTGGCCAAGACGCCTCTCTCTACTCCGCTGTCATCGTCGGCGCCGTCAACGTGGTGGCCACTCTCGTCTCTCTCGCCACCGTCGACAAGTACGGCCGTAGAGTTCTCTTCCTGGAAGGCGGCATCCAAATGCTCATCTGCCAAGTGATCATCGCCGTCATCCTCGCACTGAAGTTCAGCGGCACCCATGAGCTTTCGAAAGCAGAAGCATCAGGGATTGTGGCGCTTGTGTGTTTTTACGTGTCGGCGTTTGCGTGGTCGTGGGGGCCGTTAGGGTGGTTGGTGCCGAGTGAGATTTTTCCGTTGGAAACGAGGTCGGCGGGGCAGGCGATTACAGTGGGGACGAATTTGCTGTTTACGTTTGTGATTGCGCAAGCTTTTCTGACGATTTTGTGTCATTTTAGGTATGGGATCTTCTTGTTCTTTGCCGGGTGGGTGGTTGTGATGACGGTGTTTGTGGCAGCGTTTCTGCCGGAAACGAAAGGGGTGCCGATTGAGGAGATGATCTATGTGTGGAGGGCGCATTGGTTCTGGAAGAGAATTGTGCCGGCGGAGGATTTCCCGACGTATGAAGCGGAGAAGACGAAGGTTGTGGAATAGGAAGCTCTAGATTTGGAAGTTAGGAAGAGGCGGTTCAGCAATTGGGTTGTTGTGGAAACCGTGGTGTAACAAGCATCTGTACATTATGAGTACACTACAAAGGAAGTCAAATGGATAACAAAACAAAATTGATTTTCTGATGATTGCTCAAAGCTTCTATTCCGCTAATCTGCGAAACAGAAGCTTCTGTTGCACTTACAAAGCGTTGGAATTGTGTCCTCAATACTCTTTTCACTCAGGAAATGGTTTCTCTCTTACACTGGTTCCCATGGAGGAGGTGATATTTGTGTGGCGCCAGCATTGGTTCTGGAAGTGCATCGTTCTTGCGGAGGATTTGAATTTCCTGCTTACAAACAGGAAGAAGTCGAAGATTGTTTCTGCAGATTCTGTATAGGAGATCGAGCAGGCCCAACACTTGGGATATACTGTACTGTATGTTGATGAAATTGTGTTGCAATAAGCATCTGTACAGCCAAACAAAGCTAATCTGAGAAGGAAGTCAAATGGACATCCAAACAAAGCTAATCTGAGAAACATAAGCTCCTGTTACACTTGTTGCTGAAAGCAAGAATCACTTGCAAAGTGGTGGTGGGAATTATAAGGTAGAACCACCCATTCCCGATCAGGACCTAATTGCGACCGGTTCTAAAGACGGTACTCATTTTAGAACTTAAATGTAGGTATACCATAGATAGCTTATTGTTTTGTTGATCAAAACAACAAGCTATCTATGGTGTAAGAACATTTCAGTTCTAAAATGAAAACCGTCTCTAGAAACGGTCGCAATTAGGTCCTTGATCGGGAATGGGTGGTTCTACTTTATCCAATGACAAGTTGATCTAATTCAATGTCCGGGAAGAACTGGCAGGTAATACAAAGTTAGCCGGTTGAAATGGTCAAAAAACCGGTTGAGCTTTGAAAGTGAAGGATGGAAAATCGGAGGAAAAATTGATAAGATAGGCAATCAACCGGTGTACATACAAATTTGGGGGATAATTTACCCGCCTCAATTTATAATAGGGTGGATTTTAACCGGTTTGTTTTGTAAAAAGGAGGATTTTAGCTGCTATACATGTACCGTAAGTGGCACATACCCGGGGTTAGGATAGGTCGGGTATTGAGATAAAGAGGCCGGGTATTGCATAAGGGGGTCAGTGGGACTAGCTGAGGACAGGGCCAGCTGGCCGTAAGAGAGCACCCGAGGAAGAGGCAGCCCTTTCTTTCCAAAAAATGTATGCTGAATCTGTTTGTGTAGCCTTAGAGGCCAGATTTGTTGGTAATGACATTATTGATGCTTTTAAAATTCTGAATCCAATTCATATGCCTCAAAGGCAACTTGGTTTAGCATCTTGGGTATTGGTACAGTTAGATTTGCTTTTGAGGCAATGTGGAGAAGAAAAATGCAGGGGAGGGACAATTTTCCCTCCCTTGGTGAATGCTGCAGCTTGTAAGCAAGAATTCTTTGCTTTCAAGTTGCAAGGAACCACTGAATGGATAGAAAGGACTTTTGGAGATTTGTGGGCTTCTATTGCTTGGAGTGCATCTTTGAAACTAAAGTATCCTAACCTTTTGATACTTGCTGAAATTGCAAGATGTCAATGTGTGAGTACATCGACGTGTGAGAGAGCATTTTCTGTGCAAAATGGCATCAAGCAGAAATTTCGAAATCGCATGACAACAACACATTTGGACAGTGTCATGCGTGTAAACATGGAAGGACCAGCCCAAGACTTTGAGCCCATTTTAATGGATGCCATCATATTATGGAAGAATGCTAGAAAGTTTAGATATTTATTTACTAATCCTGAGAAGTATTTAACAGGGGCAACAGAGGATCCTTTTGAAGAAGGTGAAAATTCTGAACCCTAAACTTTGATTTTTGCAACCTTTTCAATGACCATCCTTAACTCCATATTGCATGGGTTGGGAGGATACTTGGCTTTCAGTTGGTGAAAGGCTATACCAGGTTCAATTCCTGCCAAGAATGTACTGTCTTTTTTAGATTGTAAACCGGCAATTTTTTGACATTAGAGGATTTTCACTTTTCAAATTTTCACTTGGAAGGAAATAGGCCGGTTACAAACTGATATGGGGGGCAAAAACCCGGAAAATTCAGAGTTAAAAGGATGAAACTGGTGCCCTCTAAAAAAAACCGGACCATTATTGTAGAAAGAGGATATCTATTGTTAGAGCTCCAAAATCTTCCCGAACGCTAATCTAATTTAGAGGTGGCTCCACTGTTGGTCCTGAAAGCGCATTGTGCCTGCCAGGATTTTTGCAGTTGAGGGAAGCGATGAACACTCAGATGCAACCCAAGCAAGAAAAGCAATGAATTTCTCGACTAAGGTACCAACATTAGAGATTGTCGTACCATACACATGCCAAGAATAAATAATTCTGGTCTGAAGGACCAGCATAAGCATTTGTTGGGAATGGCTCAAACTATCTAAGCCTCATGGACTTAAAGCATTTGCAGAGCTCCTGAGTTCCAAGATGGTAACCAGCATAGTAAAGGGTCAATTCCAAAAAACACTCCCCAATGCAATCAACATTAGTCCTTCTTTATTTCCGGACCCGTCATTATCCTCCCCAACTCCGGCAATTTGTCAAAATGTGAAGGGCCAACGACTTGACTCACAGTACAGAATTTTATTATTGTCATACCTCTTCCCACATTGTTATGTATGCCAATAAATTCAGCCTTCCCTTGTTTGCATGAAAAGTCTTTGTTTAAGGTATATTCTTTCCTTTTTTTTTATAATGCAGAATTGATTATTGGACATTTGGATTGCCCGCTTGCATTGGCTCAATTTGTCTAAAAAAACCTCCAGCATAGTGCAGGCCTTATAGAATGCCCCGCCGTTTGCCGTTATAGGGCTTGTTTATTGAGCTTGCATTATAGATGCTCTTAGATGGTGAATTCCACCCTTGATGCATCCCCAATTGTTGTTGGATAAACTACTATGGTAAGCACCACTACAAGAAAATGGACAAATATGCGATTGCAAAGAATGACTTTATGGAAAATGTGACTTCAAAGTGACTGGGGCTCCCTAATTGCACCAGTGCCGCTAACTCCACAACATTCAAGTGAAGCCAGAGTCATGTCCGCAATTGCAAGATGAAGAGTGAACAAGGGGCAAATTTCATCTACCACATTCTATTCATAGCATTTTCAACATTCTGATGTGGCAAGGCTTTCACTCCAATATGACTAAAAAATGACTGAAGTGTAACTGGCAAACAACTTTGGGAAGTTGTGGAATAAAATTGATGGAAAAAGAAAAAAGAGAGAGGCCACTATAAAAGACATGGCGAAAAAAGATGTTCCGAACAACTTGAATTTCACTGCAAGGCTACTATGAAATGACTAACTAGCCACTGCATCTTATTAGGTAATTTTGGTACAAAATAGTTTTATCCTTTTAGATGTTTTTATGTGCCACATTGTTAAAGGATGCAGCTTTAACAAGATGATGTGCTGTCTCCAAATAAATAAATAAATATTAGGCAATTAAAGTGCCTTAGCTCCTAATTGCTCTCAGTATACACTCTTTGTTTATGTTTTAATTTTTTTTCTTTGGAATCAAATGATTTGAAGACAATCGTCAAAGCTTTAGAAAATGATGCTTACAAAAAGGCTTCTTTCTTCTCCGTCATTTTTTGTTTTATTTTTTATTTCTTGCTCATTCTTTTTTTAAAATTTGCTTTAATCTTTTAATTTTATTTTTCTACCTTTTTCCTTTTTATGCATTTTTTATTTTTTATTTTTCTCTTATCAGTTTCATTTGCTATCATTTCCTAGAATTTTTTCTAAAAACCAACAAAATTATTTTTTCTCTTTTTGGTAATTTTCATTTCTTCAGATTTTTTTCCTATTTTGTAAATTGTAATCCTTGTAATTTTTATTCATTTATTCATTTTTTTCCTTTTCTCTTCCCCATTTCATTAAATATTTTTTTTAACTTTCTCTTTTTTCTACTCTTTGTTTATTTTCTTAAGTTTATTTCTTCAACCTTCTTTAAAAAAAATTAAATTCTTTTTTCCTTCTCTTATAAATCATGCATTTCTAATGGCCTTTTTGTTTTGTTGGGGTCTATTGTTTTCTTAATCGGGATCTACTTTAAGATTCATTTACAATCCTACTAAGACAACATGCATCTACAATTTTGGCCCATTTGCGTTGGTAACTTCACAATATTTCTGGACATTTCACATGATTCAAACGAGACATTCTTGAGGTCCCAAAGTAAGGGCTAGAAGGTGTCTTTATAGTCCTAGAAGCAATTGTTAAGTCCCGTTCCCCCTTTACATGCACAATAACGTTGCTTCTCTAGTGCTGCTGCAAAATGACTTTCTACAATTGCAAAATGACTTTTTCCAACTGCAAAATGACTTCCTGCAAGTGCGGAATGACTTCTTGCGACTACAAAATGACTTCTTGAGAGTGCAAATTGCAGAATGAGCTGAAACATCTCAGATTATTGTATAGCTATTCAACTACTGCTTCAGTACTTTGTGCATTGGTATGCATTGTGTGGTTTTTAAACATCTTGTGTACCTTTCATCATACTTCATCTGCATCTACAATGCATTTCATCATGAGTCATACACAAAAAGGCAAGACAAAATTTAGGGATGTTAACAAAAGAAAATATCCTTTGCAATTCCTTCTTCAAATTTCTCCATAACATTTGATTTGAGGCTGAAAATATAAAATGGATTTTTGGAGATGAAAATGAGATTGATTTTCCAACTTTTTTTAGTTTAAAGCTTTTTGAAAAAAATTGATCTACCATGCCTAAATGGGATTTGAAATATTATTTGCAACACAATTCCTTTGTTTTACATATCCCACATGGTTTGTCTTGCCTCCTACCACCCTACTTGTATAAAAGGCTTGTCATTTCATTTCTTCATACTCATGTACTAAGTGGCTTTGAAAGCCATGTGATACATATGCTAACTACAATGTATGGTATATGATGTATAGTATATTGTACATGGTATATGATGTATAATTGTATATGGTATATTGTTGTGAAATTTTGAATGTATTGATATGCGATTGTGGAATGACTACTCTTTGAATAATAGGCCCCACATTCCTTTTTGCAAACGTCTTGTTAACTTTAAAATGACTTTAAAATGACTAGAGATGTCAACAGCATGGTCATCTAAACCTTAAACAAGCGTCACCCCTAAACAACTATAAAATGACTTTTCAATGACTCAAGAACGACTTCCTACGTGGCCATCCACGTCAAATTCATCATGGATCAGTTATAACTTCAAAATGACTAAAGAATGACTGGCCACGTGGATGTCCACACCAGATGTTTCAAGGGTCCTGCTTTCTACATGACAGCTCTATAGCCATTTCCTTAAGCCTAACTTTCTTTATCACTTCAACCATTTCTTTTTTCATCCATTTCTACATCCAAGGTAGAAATGGATGGTGATGATAAACCCCGAGTCATTTACGTAAACAACTCGACCACAATGACTCTAGGACCCTATAGTCATTTTTCAATCAATGTGACCAAAACGACTCATTTGCAGTCATTTATACAGGTCATTCTTTCCATCATTTTCTTGTAGTGCACCCTGCCAACGCCTAAGTTTGAATTTATGACCACTAACCTTCACCAGTGTTCCAAGGCCAAAGACCAGTTATATAAAGTAGCTGCATCCAAAATTGCCACAAGCACGTAAGGACAACGAATGGAAGTTGTAGCATTTCATGCTTTAAGGGGGGCAAATTAAGGGAAGTCTAGTGGCATAAATAGGACGGTTTTCAACTTTGAAAATTCATAGAATATTGTATGAGTGTCGAAAAAAATATGAATGATTTAGATTGGTTTTTCTTAAGGAGTCTAACAATTTCACATTAAATTTTCATCATTTGACCATTGAGCTATCCAGGACAAAAAAATGGTTGTTTTAGGTAGATATTTTGTGTGACTTTAATTAGCATTAGTTTAGTCTATGGCTACTATTGAAATCTTGCTATTTTGAAAATGCTAAATCTAATGCAATTGCCCACCAGGTACAACAACAAAATCAAGGTTTTGTAGAAAAAGTTGTGACCATTATTCAATTTGAGTTTACATAGATTTGTTGCTCTTATAAGAAAACACCATTGCCCTTCACTAGATAGTTCAATGTGCCTCTCATTTTTTGTATTCATTGGATACAATTTCTTATTTACTAGCCATTTCAATGTGCTGGGCACATTGTCCAATTATTCAAAGTGTCCATGCATTGGCATGTGTACAATAATATATGGACGTGAAATGGCATTGCAAGGTCCCCATTGCCATGACAAATGGAAATGCTAACAACATGAATTCAGTCATGGCTAGTATGAAGAAAATGCACATATAGCCCAAGAATTGATTCCTATATGTTCTTATTTGGCATGGAGGGCACTCAATTTATTTTTGTGTCTTATTCAAAATTTCTTTTTGCGACACAACAAGGCAAATTTACAACAAAGGATGTAGGTTTATTCAACATTGAGTCTAGGGGACCTATGGGAGTTATTAATGCTTGTAAATAGTATTGTTGATATAAAATGCACAAAATCACTATGCAATGAGTTGATAATTTCTTAGTCTCCTAATTTAGTTTAATGTTTCAAAACCCACAAGATTCAGTTTTTCTACCTTTGAAAACGTGTTTGTTGGATTTTCAATCATTCACAGAGGCAACTATTCTACCTCTTTCTTGCAATTGATCTTGATGGATACAAGGACTAAAGTTAGATATTAGAGCATTGTAAGAAGCATTGAGAATGGAAAGTATGTGATGGTGTACTTCATGGTATTCAGGAATTGTTGACTATCATGGGTAAGACCATGTATTTTGCCATGCTACCACTATGCGTGTGCTCATTCTTTGCTATCATAGTCATGCCCTTCATCTTGAACCCAAATTTTTGAATTTGAAAGTTTGTTTATCGTTTTGGTGACAATTTCCTCCTTACCACAATTTGCTTAAAACAGTGCAACATTGTCTTTAACCTTGAAATGATGCCTCCCTCTACCCATGGTAGTCAACTAAAAATAATAAAAGTCTAGAATGAAAAGGTGCATTTGTTGTTTCTACCGAGTTTCTTTAACCCCTAAGAGCCCAAGGCCTTTTCTACCTCAAAAAACACCCAAAACTGCCATTTCTAGAGCATTCATCAAAAAAGTTTGAAAAAATGATTTTTTGGGAATGTAACCATTGGATCTTGTAGTTAACTTGTGTGGAAATATGCGGTAAAAATTTCGTGAGGTTTGACCATATAGATTGGGAGATATTTAAATTCAAAGTCTGTATTTTTTTTTTCCACTATGCCCGAAAATTTCAGATGCCTTTGACTGCCATTTGCTGAATTTTTTTCCAATACAGACCTCCAATTTAAATTTTTTTTGTATGGGTAAACATGTTAGGCATGTGCATGCCAATTTTCAAGGCAATATAAGACAATTTCGATATTCAAGAAAATTAAATTTGCCACTATGTCCCAAGAAATGACAATGCAATAGGCCATTTTCAAATAATTTTTTCCATCACACATTTTTTGATTTAGAAAATCTGAAAGGCGGATTGAAAGATGCACTTGTACTTCAAAAGTAGGAAAAGAAAATTGGAAAAATGTCAAAATCTATAACATCTACAAGCTCCTAAAGCTTAATGTGACCTCCCAATAGGCACAACAATAGCCTCTCTTGCCACCTCTCCTCTCTTGTCACCTGTGGTGCCCCTTGGGAGTCAAAGGCAGGGGCAGCAGATTCCCGAACTGAAATTTTTCTTCAAATGCTCATAACTTTTGGAGTATAAGTTGGATTTTGGTGAAATTTATCTTCCCGCGAAGCTAATGAGATTTCCTATCTCCCAAAAAAGTTTCAAAAAATCATGTGAAAATCTGAAGTCACATGAGCTTGCCCAAAGTGCCAAATGACCCCTGCAGGGACACTTGGGCTTTTAGGGGTTAACCCCTAAAGGACCAAAACTGCGTTTTTGGTAACCATAGCAGTTTTGGATAGCTCACTACGAATGGAATTTTTATTTATTTTCTTTGAAATTCACACAACATGGGGACAAAGAATAACTTTAAGGCCCAACAATTTTTATAACTTTTGATTTTATGGTTAAAAAGTTATTGCATAATATATAGTTTGTTTATCAACTCGGGCAGTTTGGGCAAATAAAAAAATCACTTTTTTCAGAAATAAAAATTTGAAATTATTTTTTTAGATTGATTGTATCATTCTATCTTGGTTAATCAGATGAAAGTTATGAGGAGTTTTAGTTTACATATAGTTATAGGTTCTCTATTCTAAAAGAAACTTTGAAGTTGTTTATTTGACTCAGTCTTCAGTATCCTTTGAAAATAATAGAATTATAGGATGTAGATTGACCATTATAACATTTCAACCATTGGAATTGGCATTTTTCAATTCCATAACTAAATTCTTAACAATTTAGTATTTTGAATTATTCTCTACTTCTTTCTACTTACTATTTTTTTCCTATGTGTTGTATAGTTCTAAATGATCTGAAATTTTTCAAACATGTAGCTAACTTACCTTGAAGAATGAATCCAAAGAAGTGCCACCATTTTAGACATTTTTTCATACAAATATGAGCTTGCAAAGTGCAGCTGCTCAATTTCTCGCATGGCCCAGATATGGGATTTTATCAATTCGTACATTGATATCTTGCAATCCACACAGTGGAAATTTCTGAATTTTTTCCACAACTTTCCAAACCAGCATACTAAAAGATCCTACAGTTATATGTGTCAAGAAATGTTTTTTTTTCTAAAATTTGGTACTTGTATTAGAAATGGCAGTTTTGGAGCATTTTTGGTGAAAACATACTTGAGGAACTTTAGGGGTGAAAAGTCATTCATTGAACACTTGGCCAAAAATAAGGTAGGTGGCTCAAATATCAACCCTCTTCTTCAAACAACCCTATAGAGAGCTCTGAAATGGGCATTAGGAAAAATTTCAGCCCTCAAACAGGCCGCTAGCCTTGCACCCCTTGTGGTGCAATTATGGGGGGAAAAAAAAATTGAAAATTTGCAATGTGACGTGGTTGCATTGTTGCCACGTTAGCACTATCAACGCCACGTTAGATTGAAATTTTTTTTAATATTTCTTTTCAAAAAAAAAAAATCATTTTTTTTTTTTCTGTAATTGCACCCTGCAGGTGCCAAAAAAATCACGCACTTGCAGTCTTATTGAGGCCTGTAATTTTTTGTAATGATTTGAAATGGATTGCCAACAATGTGAGAGTATATTTAAGACTTGTCATATATTGCTTCATACTTTGCCAGTGAATGGAATAAGAGCTAAGGAGGGTCCATTTCAAAGCCAAGGTGTGTCCACTTAATTTTTCTAAATGAATTTGATTGCCCAATTGCCTTCTTACAAATGTTAAAAGAATACAAGATCCGTTTAAATTTAATAAAGGTTGATTTTAGGAACCTTATGTATTATTTTTTGAATGCGGGAGTGCTTGTTTTTGGTCAAGCCATATCTTTTTTCAAACTACGTGTGTGGGTTTTGCAAGGCCTATGAGTCAAGAATAGGTGCCTACTGCATAATTCTTTGGAAATTCATAAATAATTCATACATGCTCCAGAAAATATGAAACCACTTATGTTAGATTCTGCATCAATTTTTCTTCGAGTGAAAAATAAGGGAAGAGGTTTTTGGGCATCGGAAAACCACAAAAAGGTCCAACAGCCTTTTTGAGTCATTTACCTTAATCAGATTTTAGAATGAAAAAAATAGGTGTATTCGTCGTTCCTTATGTTTCCAGAGAAAGGGAACGGGGAATGGGGAACGGGGCACTTCATCTCTCTCTTTGGCGATTGGAAATGAATTCCGGGGCCAGTGTATGGCGATGGTGAATTTTTCTAGCGTGTAGGATTTCGGGCCTGCTTCAATTACACCATGACGTCTCTCCAGGTGATTTCCGTAGATTCATATAACAAACTCTTTTGTTCTAATGTCTTGGAATTCAATTCAATTCCAGTCCAGCGACTCGCACATTTGCTTTCGCAGCAATTCAATGTTCATCGCTTCATTGTGGCATTTGTTCTTGTAAATTTGGCATTAAAAGCCTTTTGTTCTGTTTCCAGATTTTCCGCTATGGAAGCCTCTTGAGTTGCAATACGAAGACACGGTACGTCGTGAAAGCATCATATAAGCCACGAATTTGTGTTCTGGATGGGTTGAATGCGAATCGACGCTTGCCTATCCGACATTGCCAGTCCAATTGTATGGCTGGAGTTTCCGGTGTGGTCGCTAGGATTGGGAAACTGGGAAAAGAGAACGACGTCGAACTTTGTGGCGCTAATTTGGCGGTGTCGCTGTTGGCAGCTGTTCTCATTACTTCTGTTCCGCCGGCTTTGAGTGCTGATTTTGAGAGCTTGAATTCGGCAAATTCAAAGTAATGGCCGAATGTTCTTGGCTTAGATATTCATTTTTCCTTCCGTTCTATTCAAATTTGGTTTACTTAATTTCGGAGGAGGTGGATTACAGCGCTTGTTTTGTCTTCGTTTTTACTTGTTTCTGGTCTCATACTCTTCATTCTATTTCTATCTTTTAGTGAGTTTTGTATTCTGAAGGTGCAGGAAGGGTTTGACAGGTGTTCACTGACGGGGGTGCAGGCGAATGGATATGAGTATGCTTACCCTGAAACATGGATTCGTGACCGGATACGCGGAATTGAGGTTGTTCTTCTACTAAACATCTCACTATCATTCATCAACAAATTCAAATTAGGGCAGCAAAAATGAGTGAGAATATTGAGAATTTGTCCAATTTAACTAATTCTAGACTACTTTGGTAAGTCTTGACTATTTTGGTACATTCTGACCATCGACTAGCCATGCGATCATTGTTTCACAAAGAATAATAAGTTTTTGGAAGATTTTACTTCAATGGTCATTCTAAGAGTCAATATTTTTTTCTTTATGTTCTTTTTTTAACGATTTGAGGATTTGAGGTATTTATAGTCATTGTCATCGACCTATTTATTTCTAGACAAGGATTTGATCTAGAATTAGTTCAATGTTGATACATGATTGGTTTAGTTGGTTGATAACTTGATATCTAAGCTTAGGTGCGGAATTGTGATGCAGGTGTTGGCTCATGATCCAGAAGTTTCTGAATTAAACTTGAGTATCTTCACGAGTCCTACCCAATCTGGAACTTTGTCGGGCTCAGCGGCAGAGGTAAAGCCTCGTAAATTGAAGCCACATGGAGGCCTCGTAAATTGAAGCTGTGCATTACATAAAGTGGAACACGTCAACGTTACAAGATAATTTAATTTTGTGCAAGACAGGGAATCAACGAAGTGCTGTAACCATCGAAGACTTGCAAACTTATTTGTAGTTTTTGTTTTTTTTTGATGTAAAGTCCAAAATTGGAGTATTTTGGATCACATGCATTTTGAATTACTTAAGAATGAAAAAGTATCATAGATTGGAGAAATTAAAGGATGGTCAAAGTTTTATTGAATTTTACTGGAGTTCAAATTTGAAGCACTCATATCTTATTTGATATGCTTTTTTTCTTACACAATTTAACTGGCATTTTGGATTGGAGGTGTTAGTTTACCTCAAAAGCGTATGAAATTAATATCTTTGCAAACTTGATGTTTGACCCTCAAATTACCCGTTTGGTTCCTTGTGCTATTTAAGAGTTCATTTGGAAAGCTAACTTATATGCTTTTGGTAGGCCTTTGGAGAGAGGAAGAGCACCGATGTATTTTTATCCACCTCGTGTTTGATCCACGATATTGATGCTGACTAGTATTTCGGATGCACAGGTTGGCGAAGCGATTATTGCTCAATATCAGAAATCTCCTACAATAGACAAGGTTCGATCATCCATACCTCAAACAAATAAGTTGAATAATATCTCTTGGCCTGCATAGTTCAGACCGAAAATATTCTCTGCATTATGACATTGCAGAGAACCAATCATTGGCGCACCTTGCATTTGGATAATCTATTTCTCCGTGGTCTTGAACGAAACTTCAGTATGGATAGTGTGCCTATTCGTTTCATTGAATTTTGGTGTTTATACGTAAGTCTACTGGAATCTTAAATTGCAAGAAGTATGATATAAGTTTGAAATGTGTATCATTCCAGGCCGAGCTGCTAGGAGTCGATATGAAGCAAGATGGAAGCAGTAACAGGTACGTAGTTTCATACTTCGATTTTCTTACATATCATATCTCAAAAAATATCACATTTCATGAAAGATTGCTCTAATTAGGGCATTCTCTCGCTATAGCAGAGGCATGCAACACCACTGTCGTTGAGCCTAGTGCCCTAGTCCAAATGGCATATTTAATAAATAGTCTTGCTTCCACTTCATTTCTATTCCTCTAGTTTTCCTGTTGTATGGTAAGCCAGTTAGTTTTTGCAAGAAGCCACACAGCAGACTTGTTTGTTGGTAAGTCAAGTGATTGGTTATTCTGTGGCATCTCTATATAGCAGCTAAAATGGCCATTACTTTCCATTTGGTTCCAAAGGGCTTGGAATCTTTTACAAAGCCAGGGTAGGACTAATTGAGGTAATGCATTACTTAACAATTT
The DNA here is from genome assembly GCA_963969595.1 of Neckera pumila. Taxonomy (NCBI): domain Eukaryota; kingdom Viridiplantae; phylum Streptophyta; class Bryopsida; order Hypnales; family Neckeraceae; genus Neckera; species Neckera pumila. Next base: position 3,608,824 of record OZ018415.1, on the reverse strand, counting down.
ACTAGTGTGCCCTACATGGGATTTCAAATCTAAATTCTTGCGGCATTGATCTGCAGAAGCTACTCCATTGAACTGCTAGTTGACGCGGGTGGTAAACAGCGGCATTTCTTGACGAAATTGATTCGAACTGAAAGAAAGGTTAGGATGTCTCCAGATCTTCTGGTGTTCGTGATGTTGCAGTGAATCTGACTAGGGGTTGCCAGATCCGGTTAGAGGGAGATTCCGTTTGCTGATTTCGGCTTCTCCGGTTATTCCAAAATGTTAGCCTAATTTTTTGTATCCGCTGGGCGGTCTCCTATTGGTGTAAACCTTACAGGGCCACAAACGTTTGGAGATTGCAAGATGGCGATGTTTATATTGGTCTACTTTTGGTAGTTAATAGAAAAAACTCTGCTAGATGCTAGTAATCTTCAAGCTTTTTGTGGACCCTTGAGCCCTTGACGTTTACTCGAGTGAGAGTTGATTAGAGTTAGTCAAAAATTTGGAATATTTGGGGAAGCAATGAATCTCCCAGTAACCCAATCTGACAACCCTCAATATAGTATCATGTTGTGTTTTGACTTGTGGATGATGGCCAGGTTCTCTTGAAATTGTTGAAGTAGCTTGCCTACATATCAGCCCAATCATTATTCGTGAGTAAGAATGCCCTCCTGGAGCTAATTCAGTTTTCTTTTTGTATTCAGGTGCTTTCTTTGACCCTACAAGTTCCAGAGGAGCTATGGCTGAGCAACGCAAGTTGCATGAAGTCTGTTGTTCAGAATTTCAAGCAGACAGCAATTATATAATTAGTTTCAAATTGCACTGTGACTTCCACATGTTGAGCCTGGTGAACTTCTGGGCACTCCATCTCAGTTTTACAAAAACCGATGAACTCACCATTTACTCTAATAGTAGCATATCCTTCACATGCCTGTGAACGTACACTTCAGAGGAAACTGACACAGATTCTCCATTTTCAGACAGAAACAATTTGGCAGCTGCCAATTGTAGCTTAAACTAAATCTTCCCATTTTACACAGCCAAACCTACACTTTCTAATCTGCTAACCAAGCACTAATTTTGTGCACCTTCAAGAAGCACCACATCAATGCTGATGGAATCAAATTACATTCTACATCAAACAGAGTTCGTCTTGTCATCTATCCAAGCCCTTCTACCTTATCTGCTGTCACGAAAAAATCACCTAAGAAGGCCATATGTTTCAAAAAAAAAAAAACCCATCTAAGCTTTCCCCCTGAACTTCAGAAAACCTTCCTGTGAACAAAATTGACACCTACAGTGATTCCTTCAAACTTTATGTACTGTACAGAGGGACTTCCAACTAGCAACTTCCATCAGAGCATTTTCAGCAATGGGCTGCTACCTGAATCTCCAAAAGGAATGGTGATCTTGCTCGTACATAGGCAGCCAAAAACTAGCAACAGAAAGCCATACCAGAACCTTGCACCTCAACAACAGACTTCTTCCGGTGAAGACGTCTGCAACTTTGTACTTCGACAAACTTCGTCCCAGTTCGAGTTTGGGGCGCTCCGTTGGAAATACTAAAATCAAGAACTATCTAACCCTAACGCCACCATGAATGAAGAGTCTGGAAGTAGGTAGTTCTACTGAAGGAGAGTTTCCCTGTGATCCAAAGACCTAGACTAATCATAGTCTAATTCCACCCCCCAAAAACAAATCAATCAGTTTCTGCTCCATAAGAAAAGCCTCTAAAATACGCCACGATGATGCAAGTGTTACACGGAATAAACTTTAATGACTTGCTCAATAGGAGCCCGGCAAACGGGGCAACCCCAATCCTTGGCCTTGATCTGTGACAAACAATCCATACAACCAGCCAAATGACCGCAAGGAATGCACACCCCTTCTGCAGGAGCATCCCAGCAAATCACACACTGGCTTCCCTTCTCCTCCACCTTGGGTGCCGGCGCTTCTTCAGGAGCTGACGCTGCCGGAGTCTCAACATCCGCTGGGGAGGTAGCAATAACTGGGTATTGAATAGGAAGGGGAGGAGCCGAGGGGGGAGTTGGGGAGGAAGCAGGTGCTGCTGCTGCTGCTGCTGCTGCTGCTGCTGGAGCTGTTATAGGAGCTGCTGCTGCTACTTCACCAGCAGACGGAATGTTTTCTGAGACACGGCTGGGCCCTGCCTCATCATCAGGGTATGAGAGACGTAGAACCCCTTCTGCAGATGCGGTGCGTAGTGAGGCATCAATGGCCATCTTCAGAGCAGCCTCGTCTGATAATGCGGTTCGGTTCTTGGGGTTGGGAGGGGCGCCTGTTTGGGAAGGACCTGGTGGCTCCTGTGTGAGAGAGCGAGTTGTGGGCCGCGATAGAGCTGACAACCCTTGTGAAACAGCTTGTGGGGTACTACGTGGTGCAGGACCGATCTGGACAAATCGTAGGAACTTTGATTGAGCTCACTGCAACAACAGGAAGGCCAAAGGAAAGAAACCGAAAAACAGGAAAAAAAAGAGAACATATCAACTCGCGCTTACAGAAGAAGTCCACTTCGGAAGCTAATAGTTGATTACAATCATATTCAAAACATATTCCTACTTGATAAAAAATGTAGGGTATCATTTCTTCTTTCAAGTGATACATTGTTGCTACCTTCCTTGAAACTTTCGAAATGATTTATATCTACACCTATAGATTTGGAAGCAACCACTTTTGGTTGTTTGGGTACTTAGTGATTAACTCCGAAATGCCTAACGGGCAAAAGTAGTTGCTCCCATATCTAGGAAGTATGAAATAAACCGTTTAGAAGGTTTCAATGAAGGTACGAAATTATACCAATATAAAGAAGAAATTATGCAATGACTTTTTTCATGACAAGAATATGTTTTGGAAGTACGTATTATTTGCTAGGATCTTCCAAAGTGGATTTTCCATTGTTAGTTCAGCCACTGAGGGGTTAATACAACAAAGGTGCCAGTTCACATTTTGCAGTTGATATATGTAACTGCGTACCTGACTGCCTTTGCAGGCTTTATAAAACCGTTCCAGTTGAACCTTGTCCCCCGCTGTTTCCGCCAAGAACTTGTACTTATTTTCTGTTGACACGCAGGGAGAGTCAGTTGCCAAAACGTGAATGAGTAGCTCAGATGCTAGAATGAGGTTTGCGTTTCTTCTGCTCATTCTTTCATATCATAGAAAACAGACAACAGGAGTTCAAAGCCTTCATTCGTTATTGAAATGACAGCTAATAGAGCACGAGCAACTTCCAACGGACCCTCATTGCCCAAGATAAAGTGGAAAATGTACTTTGGGAGCTAAAGTACTTTCAAAACATACTTCCATTGTTCAAAAATGTAAGATATGATCTTCGTCTAATGCTACATTTTTAAAAATTTCTTAAAGCTTACTAAAGGATTCATCAACTCCAAAGGCACAAAAGCCGTCACTTTTGGTCATTTGAGTTAATCATCAACAAACAAACCATTCTGACACATGCATCTATATCTGATGCCTCGCAGTACCCACCATGAAATACAACACACCACAATTACCTTAACTCAAAATTCAGTTCAGCATACACGTCTCAGTATGCAACAATGAACAGAAACCTTACTTGAGTTTTTGTCCAAGATGACTACAACTGGGTCCGATAAGCTTAAATTAGGTTCCTCCACTTCAGCCTTTGATAGAGTGATGATAGTGCGAGGTGCCGGAACCTGCACAAATTCCACAATTCAAACAGGCTTTCTTACACCTCAACTTTGACTTTACACTATCTGATAACATTCGTAATCCCGAGGAAAGAATGACAAATCATATACTCACAGTCCTAAACGGCTTACGAACATTGGAGAATCCTGCAGCATGACCTGAAGGTGACGTAATCCCCCCATTCCAAAGGCTCACCTGTCATGCAACAAATATTTTAAGTCATCACCAAAGCATTCTAGCTCAAACTTCAATGCAGGAATGAAGACAACTAAGTTCTTACAACAAAACTTTCAAAATCATATGTTATCCTAGTTTATCATTAACCCAAGTGCCCATATGGGAAAAGTGGTCACTTCCATAACAACGGGAGTTGAAATAAGTCATTTAGGAAGCTTCAAGGAAGCTTGAACTAATAGAAAGAAACAAACACAGGAGGAAATTTTTTTATAGTTGAAAAATATGTTTTGAAGTTGCTATAATAGACTTTTAAGCTCCGACGTGGATTTTCTATTTTTAGTTTGAGAACTTAGGAGTGGTTAACATGGCACCAGCCCTTGCCAGAACCAACCTTAAATCACCCTCCAGGTCCTTCTAAAAAACAAACCAAAATTAAAATTAATATTTATGATCACCATTTGAGAAACTCACGTTAGCCACGAACACAGGGTCATCACAAATACCAACTGGCAAGAATTTATAGCCCTTTGAACTCACCTTTGGTGACTGGTAGATTACAAGGTCAAACTTTGGAGTTCGTCTAGGACCCCTCTCGGTTGGCAAAACTACAGCCCAGCTACCAAAACCACAAGCTCACTATCAGTCCAAATACTCTTCCACCCACAACCATCTGGCTGCACACTTAAGACGAGCTCAATGAAAACATTATCACAACAGACCCCCAATTAAATTCACAAAATTCTTAATGTTCCTCAATAGACATTAAAGAGTCCAATTATTTTAATGGTGACTTCATGATAATAATATAATTTCAAATGGTGTTGACTTAATGTAAGAGTGATGTTAGTGCCGTTGGAATTAACTTGATATACCACTGTCAACTATTAAGTAACCATTTACAAGGTTGACTTGACCTTAACTTAACATTATTTTATCATCGATCTATTGTCCAAATTAGATTAACATTAACTTAGCATTTACAACTCTTAAAGATAATGGGGATCTTTTGAGATGATAGGCAAAATTTGGATACCATTATGCAAACTAGAGTACCGAGTTAAAAGAAGAATTGGCCTTACATCTTCTTTGTCAGCCATTGCGGTGCAATAACTTCCAAGAACCCAGGTCCAGACAACTCCCGCAACATGCCGTTGAATATACAGATTCGATCCTGTCATCCCATCACTCTTCCTGTCAATTTCTAAGCTGATCTCATGATTCACAAGCTCCATCACATGTTACAAACCCTTTGCTGATCAACATATGAAAATAAATTTCTCCAAGTAGCTGAAATGACCCTCTCGCACAACTCTCTAGCACCAAGACCACTACGACCACAATAAAATCTGTTGGAATTAAGCTACTCCATGGTAATTTAATTAATAAAGTTTGTATGGCCATGGTAATCTAAGTAACTACGGTAGCAAGAACACCACAGGACTATAGTAGTCGTAAGACCAAAGGGCTAATCCAGTACACTAAAATCCAAATTTACTCTAGTTGAACAATTGAGCCGCAATACAAAATACTGTAAATGATTTTGAGCTTGCGTTCTCAACTTTTCGTTCTTTCGAACTGATTTGTTAAATTTATTTCTCTCAAGATAAAAGCGACCTCGGAAAAGTGACCTCGGTAAATATACCTAGTTGAACAATTGAGCCGCAATACAAAATACTCTAAATGATTTTGCGCTTGCGTTCTCAACTTTTTGTTCTTTCGAACTGATTTGTTAAATTTATTTCTCTCAAGATAAAAGCGCACACAAAGCTGTGACGATTAAAATTGGACAAAAGTCAATAAGAACTATGGTGTAACAAGTGCACGATAAGCCAAGAAATTCCCTACATATTCTATGGTACGTAGAAAAGTGACCTCGGTAAATATACTACACAAAATAGTGAAATTAGGTTGCCCCAGACTATAATTGACCATGTCTGAAAGTGTTAGATATGAGAAATTAGTGTGGGGCAACCTAATTTCACTATTTTGTGTAGAAGATGTGCAATTGAAGAAGATACAATTGTACGAACAACTGAACATCTCTCTTAATACAAATTCCTTAACACAGGGTGGTGAGTTAACACTCAATTTAATACAAAAATCATAATAAATTCCAACAGAATATACCTTGCAGTACAAAAGCAAGAAACGTAACAGAAGAGTACCTCTATCATCCGGACCACCGATACGTGACCTCGACTGCGAGCCAAGTCTAATGGCGTGAGCGAGTCATCATTCACAGCCAACGGATCAGCTGCACCACAAAGATAACTCATGTGAGGAACCAAAAAAAGTCATACATGCAACCAATTTCCATCTATAAGGACAGTTGAATAGTTACAGGGGCTGCCAACGTACCACCACGGGATAAAAGGAGGAGTACTGTCTTGTCAAGGCCACGCTTGGCTGCATGGTGAAGAGGAAAACCTCCAAAACCTCCTGCATTGAGAATACATTCAATCACCCACCTCAATCCAGGATGCAACAACTTTGAAAGGTCATTTTACCTTTGCCAAGAATGTGTAAGGAAAAGATATCCTCAAACAAGAAGCAGCTACGCTATGCTCTGTAGAACAAGCTCGCTTTTAGAGTAAGATCCTATTCAAACTTCCTCACATGCAGTTTCTATTGATGCAAACCCTCCTTCCCTTCAGTCCACATCCATAACATTCTCACGAATTTGCCCTCGAGAACACACCATCAGGAAAGGAGTCCAGATTTTTTTGTATTCGATAGTTCTCAAGGACTGGAACTCTGGGAGGTCCAAGATTGTTATCAGATATAACCTTTTCCTCAAGACAAAATCAGGACCGTCATCTCTTGGAGATCACGGTCCTTTGAGAGCACAGGGAGGACAAAGGTTATGACTCTAAACCTTCCTCTTTTCCAACCACAATACACCATACGGCAATGAGAGCACCAAGAGAGATTTATGTGCAAAAATCTTTTCCAATCACACTGCACCATTTGGCAATGAAAGCAGCAAGAGAGGGTTATGTTAACAGTTTGAGCACATCCCAGGTAGGAGGTACCAAAAGGTACAGGAAGAAGACAGGCTCTCCAGTAAATAATCCATAAAATATAAATCATTTTTCTTGTTTTTCCTTGGTTGCCATCTAGAGTGAAAAAAGATGAATTCTCACAGCTACTAAAGAGAGTTACGAATACCTACCAGGCCGATAAACGTTTAGATTGGCTCCAAGATTGAGGAGCGTCAAAACCATCTCAAACAAGTCACCTCGTGTGCAAGCAAGAATGAGCGGTGTACGTCCTTCTTTATCCAGAAACTGCAAGACAAGGAAATACCATGAGCCAGAAGGACTAAGAGACTGAACTGAAGCTACTACATTCGAGTGGGTCACAAAGGGACTTTCTTTATATCAGTTTTGTTTCTTTTTAGACCAATACGCGCAGTGTTCTTCTTGTGAAATACACTTTGGCTCCATCTGAATTATGAATTTCACAACATGATCAGTCAGACTGGTCATCTTAAAACCAGGAATATGGTAATTTTATGGCATCTTTCATACCCTACTAACTCTGAAACCCGACAGAAAACATGCCAAACTCTGCCTAAATTCTTACCTCCAAGGAGGCTCCATCACGGCGAAGGGCTTTGACAGCGTTATGATTTCCATTCTGCACAGCCTGATAAAGCTGCTCCTCTTTGCTTGTACTATTGCCCATGCCCGCTTCTTCAACTTGCCAAGATCCAGACTCTGCAAATCCGCCAAGACTAAATATATTAAACAAAACACTCAACCTCGCGCAGAATCTCGCAAAGAAATAGAAAAATATTTAGTATTTCCGTACGTGATTGCTGCAAAAGCATCTTTTACAGGACTTCCCTTAAATTGAGAGTTCGCAAACCCTAAATTACGGCGATTTCATGTTTGGACACTTCAACAGCCGAAACACGACCATAACCTTCACCAAGCGATCATCCGCAACCACACAACTTACTTTCAAAATCCAATACTACGCCATTCCAGAGTTCTCAACAAAAATTCGTCCAACCAAAATTCCTCTCACCCCAAATCACACAAGAAAATTCCCCTGCAACAGCATCCCCAAAACCATTCATAACCCAACCCTAATTAACCCCTCCCCAACCAAACCCCGAACTCCAACTCCAAACCCAAAACAAAATTCCACCAAAACCCACCTCAACACCGCCGATCAAAGTCTCCCAACGCTCCGAACTCCTCTCCTCCTGCCTCTCCACCTTCCACCCAAAACCTCCAAATCCAAGAACCCAACCTCCGCTCCACGTAATCTCCCCAATCCCTCCCCTCCCCTCCCCTGCACCAACGATTCTCCAGCAATTCTTCCACAGTTTCACATACTTAGCACGGAGTCAGTAAGGATGCGTGAACCGATCCACATCAAAATTTGGGATGCTGGTCCGGTTTGGAAGCTCTATCTGTCGGTCCAGTTCCTGAAGAAAAACTCCAGGATTGGAGCTCGGCTTGGATGGAATTGAAATTGAAATTGAAGATGAAGGTCGATTGATTTAACTTAAAAGGGGAGAACTGAATTTGTGTGGAAACTGTCCGTACGAGGAGGGATGCTGTACACTACTGTGGCAGTTGATCCTACGACAGGGTCATGAACTCATGATGCATATTCACGGACATGGCGGAGGACGACTGTAACGACGGCGAAGACGATGACGACGAATACTCATGAGGAAGCAAGGCTGCAAGGGTAGTGTCGGAGTACGGAAACTGCTCGCACGCGGCTGTCGGTGACCGTGGCCGTATATGTCGGGTTCATCATGGTAGTTAGCGTGGCACGCACTGCGGGGGTTACGTAACCAACCATTGTTAGGTTAACTCTGGAATGCGGCCTATGATTACATAAGGTAACTATAGCTAAGAGAGATAGTACTTTGAAGCCTTTATTGATGAACAGTGATTGGAGGCTTTGTAGTTAGAAGCCATGTGGTTGGAAGCCTTGTAGTTAGAAGCCACGTTAGGCAGTGAATAGTATTGCACCTCTCCAAATGCATAAACCCCTCATAGTGCATAATCCCCGCACTATGCACAAAGAGAGGTTCTATTGTACACCTTAAATTGCAATTCAGCATGTTTCCCACTATTATGTTGGAAATTTTTTTGTGGGGTCTTGTTGGTAGTCAAAAGGGGATTCTAGATTCTCTTAGAATATATTTATTGGACATTGTGTGAATAAACTATGAATTTTCAAAGTACTGAAAATAGGTGTACCTAAAAACGATGATAGAGTCATATGAATAGTGGGAGTACATTTTAGGCAAGAATATCCAGATATCCAGTGTGTGATTTTACAAAGCGTGTGTAGTTACCTTATGTCATGCAGTATTGGGCAACTTCTAAGGGTGGATTTCCACGTGGAGTTGGAATTGGAAAACAAATTTTCAAGTTTCTTGGAATTGGAATTATTTGGGTCAATTTTCATGATGTTTAGGGGTTTATGTGAGTAGGGAGAAAAATTGCATGTTAAAAGTAGCTTTGTCTTGTGAGTAGGTATAAATTACATTTTAGAAACAGCTTTGCCTTATGAGTAGGAAAATACTATATTTTACGAGTAGGTTTGTCTTGTGAATAGGGAAAAAAATAGATTTTAGAAATAGATTTGTCTTGTGAGTAGAAAAAACTACATTTAAGGAGTAGCTTTGTCTTGTTGTCAAGTTCAAAGCAACCCAAAAATTCAAGTCTAATGTTCAAATCACACGCACATATATATATATATATACACAAACAAAAGAATACTTTTAAAAAGAACTTAAACCACCTAACTACAAAGAAAAATCAATAGGCATTAGAAATACATCCAAAGTTTGAAGTGAAATAAAACATTCAATTTTAACCCCTAAATGACGGACCCATGACCATTGATTTCAAGCCTCATTGTCCATCACTCAATTTGTTGCCATTTTGCAATTAGATATGTATGAAAAAATTTATATCTATTTTTCAGAGATGAAATTACATGTCTTCTTTACTTCATAAAATCAATTTTTTTGTGAAAAATTGATTTTTTTGAGAACTTTTGAAGAAAAAGTGAAGAAAAATCACATCAAATAGAAAATCATTTCAAAAAATCTGAAATTTTCACATGTGTGTATATTACAATGACAAATATCATGGTGCAGACTCAATTTCCATGTCATTCTATAGTTAGAAAATAATAGACAGTTCAAAGTTCCGTGTCATTCTATAGTTTTTATAATACATTCAAAATTCAAACTGCAATAAAATATGCAATATTAGGAATTTTTTCAAAATTCAAATTGGAGTAGAAACTAGAGTAGTTGGCCTTCATTTTGTTAGTTGGGCTCAAATTCAAAAAATATCAATTTTGTGGAGAAATTTCAGATTTAGAGCAAGGAGCAACAACTTCCCAAAATACACTATAATAGCATATTTTGTGATCCGTTTTTTTACTATCTTCTAATTTACTTGAAGACAAAGAGTCGCAAGACTACAAACTCAATTGGATACTCTTCATAACCCAACATGGAAGGTCACCTAAGGAAATATGGATGAAAAAATGCATTCAAAGTCTTCCCAATTCATCTTGTTCTCATCCAAAGGCCACGTAATGGCGCTGGCGTCGCTTTTGGAATAAAGCTTTTTCAAATTGGAGATGAAACTAGAATATATAGATGTGAACACTTAATGCCTCCAATGGATGACATCCATCTAAGATAGAAGCGCAAATGTTCATCTTTGGAGGTCTTGTATAATAGTTTGACCTCCAGTGATTGCTCTTGTTTTATCCCTGTAAAGCCGATGTGCACATTTTGTGTCCAATCCTTAACCCCTAAGCACTCAAGCGATCGTATTATGGTCGTTGCCCGACTTTGGGCAAAAATTTTAGGCAAAAAAAAAAAAAATTTATATTTTTTTTTTTTTGCAAAAGATTGGGTTGTCTATCAACATTTATACTCAAAACTCAGATCACTACAGTCAAACAAAAACTATAAGAGAAATAGCACAAAGTGTCTAGATTTACCTAGTGTTGAAAAATTTACTATTTGGGGAAAGTATTGGTGTTTTCATTACTAGATCTCATGCTTTTTTCGCAAATCAATAGAAACCACAATTTTGACCAATCCAAAAAAAATTCAAATGCTAAAAAAAAAAATTGTATTTTTGGTGAATTTTTGAAGTAATATCTTCAAAATTCATTTTAAGAAAATCTAAGAATAATTTTACAATTTTGACCGTATGGATGCTTTCTACTTTTCATTCTTCACATTATCTTCTTTAACCTCAAAAAAGTTTTAGAACTTATATTTTATAACACATTTGTATTTTGTCCAAACCCCTTGGGCTTTTAGGGGTTAATAGAAGTGTAGATGTTCATCCTTGAAAGTCTTGCACAATACTTTGACCTCCAATGATTGTTTTTATATATTTCTAAAGTAGAGGATTCACATGGTACCAAAAAATATGATTTCCACGGTGACCAGCTTGGCGTTCCAGAGTTAACCCTTGCACGCTAGAGGAAGGTCCCTCGAAATCACCCTTTTCTAAAACCATGTAAATCGTTGGCCTAAGAAATAGCAAAAGCGCCTACTAGTAGTCAAAATACTCTTGAAGATCTTCCCTTTCCAAACCCAATTCCAAGGATGAATAGTTGCACTATCACCCTACATTCAAAGATTCCTTGTCATCCATCGGACGTTTGGCGTCCGTGTCGACGTTCAAGGGTTAAAAACAGGCAAATCCATCAGTTCCCAGAAGATGAGGATGTAATTTCGTCCCGAGAGCAATGCTCAGCTGCTCGTGTGAAGACTTCTTTCCAAGGATTCCTGCAACACAGGAACCTTTGGGAGTTTTGCCTGCATCTTCTGGGAAAGAAAACTGTGGAGCCCTGATTTCTTTTGTCTTTGAGACTCAATCTGAAGCATCCAGGTCCCTTCTGCCTTGACACTGATTTGTTGTATTAGTGAAAGCACAAAATTAGTGTCACAAAACAAAATGCAATAGAATTTAAAAAAAAAAAAAATTTAACCCCTAAAGGACTAAGGCCTTATTATTGCCCCAAAACACTCAAAACTGTCATTTCTATTGTGTTGAGTAAAGAATTTTGAAAATGGAGATTTAGAATTCAAGAAAAATGGTGACTCACTCTTGCATTCCTCAATGTAGGTTCCTATGAGTCCATAGACACAATTAGGGCCAATCACTCCGTGAAACCCTTCATTTTAGTCAATAGAGTCCCAAAGCCCGCTAGTACCCCAAACATGGACCAAATCACATCTATAAATTGTTTTTTAGCTTTGCAATAGCCATCTATTTGGTGGTGTCAAAGAGTCTAGATACCTCCCTAAGGTAGACAAGGTTCAAGTTCCTTTCATGTTTTGTGTGGAAAGAGTGCATATCCATTTATCATTTCAAAAAATTGAGGATGAATTTTTTAGGTTCTTGACATTAATTTTGTGCCCTCACGAATAGGATAAATTAGTGTAGCTTCATTGCTACCCAAAGAATGCAAATTTGGTCATTGTTGATTTTGATTCTCATAGAAGTAAAGAATGTTGCTTTACCTTTAAAAGACCATTATCTCCTCAAGGGACAAAATGGATTTTGGGTTGGTTCCTATGACCTCACGTTTTAGTGAAACTTTTTGAAACTTTTTTCAAAAGATAGAAAAACTTATAAGATTCGTGGGAATATAATTCTTATTGGAATTGGTGCCTAGGTGCAAAAGTTATACTACAAAACTTCCAAATTTTCATTTGGGGTAGGTAGAAAAAGAAATCCACCAAAAAACTTGAAATTAAATTAAATTTTTTTTCTTCTTATAGATCATTATTTTTGTCTACGTGTGAAGCTTTGATTCATTCCATTTAGATTAGTGATGTGAAAGTTATGAACAATCTTGTTTTTCAAGCAATCTCAGCATCTTCTTGAAAAAATAACCTCTACCTTAGAGGATTCATTTTTTAATGCATTTTTTTATAATTTTTCAAAAAAAATCGTTTGAAAAGTTTAGGTTTGCTTACTAGAACAATCTCACCAAGGGAATTATTGTGTTTCAATCCCACCTAAAAGCTATTAGCAATTTAGTTTTACTTTCAATCTTAGACCTACTTCTACTTAACAATTTTTTAAAGAATGAAAATCAATTGTGTTTTTTTTGAGTTTTTTTTCTAAACTTTCAAATCAATATTTCAACATAGAACTTTTAGATTCAAAGTCCAAAGTGCAAAAAATTTCTACAAATGGTGGTCAAAGTCAACTGAAATTGCAAGCTAGTGTACAAAATTTATTTATTCCAACTTTGAATGCTAATATCTCTCAATCTATATGGTCAAACTTCAAGAAATCTTTACTACATGATATCAAATAAGTAAAGTATAAGATCCCTATGGTTAGATTTTAAAAAAGCATTTTTTGTTTTCTTGGATGAACGTAGTAGAAATAGCAGTTTTGAATGGTTTTTGACAAGAAAATGACCTTGGTCTTATAGGGATTTAATGTAATTTCTTTGTTGTCTTCAATTTACCACCTGGAAAACACTTTTGGAAGTTTGACTACTTGAACAATGCATTCATATATTTAGGTGTCTTCAATAACAACCGGACCAAATTGAATTGCTAAATCAACAGTTTGCAAAGAATTTACTAGTAGAAACATGATCTATGTAGAGTAGAAAAATGACTCACGAGAAGATCCACATGCTGAATTTGACTACTAGAGAGTCTTCTTGTAGTCATCTCTAGATCATGTTTCTTCTACACGAAATAGCGAAACTAGGTTACCTTATCAATTAGGTTGCCTTACCTGAGATAAATTACCTCATGGATCAATGCTTGTCCATATGGTGGCACATGCAACTCTCTAAACCAGGCCTTGAATTGAGAGTTGCTTGCACGTGAGCTTGGAGTGGCAAGCAACGAGCGGGGAGCGGGGATTGGTGAGCGAGGAGCATAGATTTTGGACGGAATAATGTAAAATTTAATGAAAATGGAAAGAAAATAAGGATGAAAGTAGACAAAAATTTGGATGAAAATATAGATTAAAGTACATTAAGAACTAAATGAAAATTTTGGATGGAAAAAAGAATGAAGGAGGATAAAAACATGGATGAAAGTAAATGAAAAAGTGGATGAAAATACTCAAAAATAGATGAAAGTAGATGAAAATATTAATGAAAATGGATAATCAATAGGATGTAAATTTTGGATGAAAAAAAGTGGAAGAGGATGAAAATACATGAAAAAATGGATGAAAATATCTGAAAAATCAATGAAAATCGATGAATAAAAAATGGAAGAGGATGAAAGTACATGAAAAATTGGATGAAAACATCTAAAAAAGATATGAAAGTAGATGAATAAAAAATAGAAATAGATGAAGAAAAGAAGGGCAAAGAAAAAAAATTTAGGAAAACTTGGGAAAAAAATGAAAAACAAAAAGGTGGACAAATTAGAATGATAAGTATAGAATTTGAATTGTGCATACATAAAATATAAGACTATTACAATCCTAAACCAAAATATTCTTTTTTCAGATGATTAGAGATTATTGTTAGAAAGTAGGCACAATGTTAACACTTAAAAGATGGGCTAGTCACTGTAGTCGTTGCTTCCTATGACCATGAAGTGTTGAAATAGAATTTTCAAGTATTTTATCTAATTTAATAGCTAATGCATGTAGTTGACAACATATTTGAGGAAGGTGGACCAAATATCAGTTAGATTTTGAGGGAATGAATATCTATACTTCAAATAGTCATAGTAGAGAGGAGAAAAGATGAAAATAAAGCATGCACTTTGCTACTTTATCACTGTGTTAGAGATGGTGGACACTCTATAAATTCCATGCGGCAATGCAAAAATTGCATGAAAAACAATTCTTTTTTGTTCTGCAGATTGTTTCAAAATCAATCATCAATTGGAAAATGGCCTTGGCATCTTTCAAGGATTAATGAATGCAAAGTACAAAAAAATGAGGAAGTTGATGGAATCTTGATTCTGAAGCCATATGCATAATACGGGTACACTGAAGACATATTAGCTTGTAATGTTAGCAGTAAAATTAAAATGCTAACACTAGCCCTTTTAGTCTCACTACAACTTTATTAATGAGTACAATAGTCACCTAAATAGGTCCTCTTTGATAGAAAAGAAACCTATTTTGAACTTTGAGAAAATTGAAAATTAATTTCAAATTTTAGCTCAACATAGATGTTTGCTTTTAATCCTTCTGAACAAAACATTGAAATTTTTTACTTTATCCAATTGTTATTTATTTATATATATGACTGAATGAGTCATCTATTTACAAACATAAGATGGTTCCTGAAGTCACTTTGATTTTGTGAACTTGAAATTAGAGGTCTTCACTATTTATACTTCTATATAAACAATTTAATAGCAGGAAGGGTGATCATTATATTTTGAAGTCAACACTAAGTAGATGAAAAAAATGTGTCTAGTAGAGGATTTAGCTAATGGAATTAATCTTGTGTCAAATACAAAACTAATGACTTTAGAAGGATTTCTCTCTCTCTATATATAAAGGTTCAATCTTTCTAAAAGGGTTCCTGGAACTCTTTGCTTGACCTAGCTTCCGAAGGCAAGGGACAATAGAATGTCCTCTAGGGGTGATCAAGTATGAAAAAAAAAAAAAAAAAAAAAATTGGAAATTTAAAAAAAAAAAATTCCACGCTTCAAACATCTGAAAGGGTCTCTCGGGCCGGAGAGAGGTTTCTAGGGGTGACCAAGTATGAAAAAAAAATTGTTTATGGAACATCCTTCTGGAGGGTGTTATTCTAATTATCCACAGTCATCTATTTTCATGTCTAAGAGTGGGATCCATTTACATAGCTTCTTGAGAAGGATCCTCATAGTCCTATTTTTTTCTTATCCAGATAGTCTATATAGTCTATATAGTCTATATAGTCTATATAGTCTTTTCTATCATCAAGCGTAGATGTTTCTTACAATCATCACAATGTCACTAAAAACCATGAACATCATATTTTTTTGAGCCATTAATATGGTCCAAGCAAATATGTACTAAAAAAGGCCTTTGAAACATTTATTATTAAAACTTGGTTCTTTTCCTTGAGATATGTAATATTTTAGACTAGAGAAAAAAAAAACCATAGTATTTATGAAACATAAGGATAACCATGACAATCCTATGTATAAGCTCAACTTTACATCACAAAGTGTCAAAACATCCAAAGAACTTAGATCTAAAATATCACATAGAAAATTGGAAGTAGTGATTTTTACTAAGTCATTTTCATTGCTCCAACAGGATGTAGTCCTCACCTGTACCCATCCCAAGAACAAAAACAATCCAATGTTATGTTAGTGAGGTGCAACGGGTGTCTACAATCCACAACACGTATTATAGCTTTCACAAAGAACATATCAAATAGACAAAAGCAAACAAATTCACCATGCATAAATTCCACAATGATATTCTTTTGAACTTGATTGCTCCAAGAATGCTGGATGACGCTATGAAGTATCCACATGCCTAAGTGCCTATGAAAAAGTTGAAAACTCAAATTTTGGAACGAAGCCCGAGAGAGGTTTCTAGGGGTGGCCAAGTATGAAAAAAAAAGGTGAAAAAAAAAATTATTTATTTTTTGGAAAGAAAAGTTTTGAAAATTCCATGCTTCAAATATCTCAAAGGGTCTCCTCTCAGTACCGAGAGAGGTTTACAGAGGTGACCAAGTATAAAAAAAATTGAGGAAAAAAAAACGAACCTTTTTTTTTGAAGGAAAAGTTTTGAGAATTCCATGCTTCAAACACCCCAAAGGGTCTCTTGGGGCCAAGAGGGTTTTTTAGCAGTGACCAAGTACAAAAAAAAAATAATAAAAATAATAACTAAAAAAAGAAAAAAACTATTTATTTTTCAAAAAAATAAGGTTTGTGAATTTCATGCTTCAAATACTCCAAAGGGTCTCTTGGAGCCGAGAGAGGTTTCTGGGGTGACTAAGTATGAAAAAAAAATCAAAACAAAAAATGCATTTTTTTGGGGGAAAAATAAGGATTGAGAATTCTATACTTCAAACACTCCAAGGGGTCTCTCGAGACTAAGAGAGGTTTCTAGGGTGACCAAGTATAGAAAAAAGAAAAAAGAAAATTGAAAAAAGAAAAAACTTAATTTTTTTTTCGGAAAAATAATGTTTGAGATTTTCATACTTCAAATACTCCAAAGGGTTCCTCGGGGCCGAGAGAGGTTTCTTAGTTTCTAAGTGACCAAGTATTAAAAATAAAATTTTTAAAAAAAAGAGGAAAAAAAAGAATTTAATTTCTTTTTGAAAAATAAGGTTTGAGAATTCTATGCTTCAAACACTCCAATAGGTCTTTTGGGACCAAGAGAGGTTTCTAGGGTGACCAAGTATGGAAGAAAAGAAAAAAAAACTTGAAAAGAGACAAAATTTAATTTAATTTTTTGAAAAATAATGTTTGAGATTTCCATGCTTTGAATACTCCAAAGTGTCTCTCGGGGCCGAGAGAGGTTTTTAGAGTGACCAAGTATGAAAATTAATTAATTAATCAATTAATTTATTAATTAGTTATTTTTTTCCAAAAACAATGTTTGAGATTTTTTTATTTTTTTTTATTTTTTGAATAAATGGGGAGAACCCATTGCATTAAAAAAAACACAATACAAAACAGCCAAGCCGTGAGGCTGGACAATGAAGGGAATATGAGCAAAAAGGACCAAATAAACCAAAGAACCCTAGGTAAAACTACAAACGGGAGGGCCACACCCTTGCCACCTGATAATGCCACCCTCCCTTGATGCTAACAACTTGGAATAGAGCCAAATGTTATCAAATTTGAGCCATGCAGAGGCCGCAAGGTGAGGTTGGAGCCTGGCAGTTGTTTGAGCCTTAAATAACACCGCTCTGCCTGAGTCGAGAAGCAAGTCCCATAGCGCTTGTTGCAAGAGACCACGTGGCCACAATGTGTGAGAAAATACCTTCTGGTTCCGAGCGATCCAGATTAGCCAAAGTGACGATCCTCTTAATAGGGACCAGATGATTCGAAAGTCATAGAATCGTCGAGGTAGAGTCAAGCCAAATATACATAGTATATGGTCAAAACCCACATAAGGACCCATCACAGGTTGTTCATCTAATAAGTGTTGTAAGATTGATTGAGCATAGTTCCAAACTTCGTGTGCTCTGGGGCAGTGGTAGAATCTATGACTAGGTGTTTCATTAGCTCTAGTTGAGCAACAATTGCAGGCTATGTCCAAGTCGGGTTAATTTTGGCCCTCTACGAATGAACCGCTACTACATTGTGCCATACAGACCACATAAAGGTTGCTTCCTTTTGAGAACGCGCCTTGAGCCATACGTCTCTTCAATCAGGTTCAAAAGTAGGAGCTAAAATATTGGGCCACTTTGATGGAATTGTTCGTTTGGGTTGACGATGTTGGGTGAGGAGTAGTCTACCACATGATGTGGTATAAGATAACAACTGTTTACCAATACTCCAAACCAACGCCCAGGGTCATACTCCAAAGTACGAATGTTGCTTGCATAAAATAACTCCAGGCAATGATTGCGACTTTTCTAGATTTCCAATATCTTCACCCTGTGGATGAATCCTGTATGGGCCTCTGGAATCCCTAAAGTGGGCAAGATGACTAGCTGTCTAGAACTCGGCCCGATAGTTGCTCTAGTAGCTCCACTTGAAATTAAGATTTATTGGGGGTCTGCCATGAGAATGTCTATAGGGGTTTCTTGATACTGCCTCACAATCAAGGGAAGAGCTTCATTTGGCTGATCAAAGATGCCAAGCCACTCCCCTGTTTGGACTTGGAAAAAGTGATGTGTGAGCATGAATCTCCACTCTGGTGGAATAGAAGAGATAATATTGAACCATTGAATCTGTTATGTATCCAAAAGATGAAAACAAGACGCTAGTTCATCTCATGTTTTAAAATCTTTGGTGCTAGTATCCCAAATACCTGCTATGTATCTGAGGCCAAGTCCAGCTAGCTCCCTTGCCCTATCTATGTTGAAGTTTAAGTTAGATCCGAAGTATTTTGTGGACCACCATAAACTAGTAGATAGAACCTCATCTACATTTGTAGGAGGAGACAATTTGATGGATTTGGTGAATTGTCGCCATGCTGAAGTAATTCTATTCCATATCCTAGAGCCTTGTAATACTCAGTGGCCCTGAATCATGAGCCAAGCGTGGGAGGGGAACCAAAAGCCTTGTGAGGGATTTGATTTCATCTTGTTTATTCTATACCTCTGGAGAACCCTGAGGTTTGATATGCCAGGCTCTATGGCAAATAGGATCCATTTAGCCAGTAAAGCGGTAAAGCAAATCCATTTGGCCAGTAATGTTTGAGATTTTCATGCTTCGAACACTTCAAAGTGTCTCTTGGGGCCGAGAGAGGTTTAGGGTGACCAAGTACACAAAAAAAATAAAAAAAAATAAAAAAAAATATAAATAAAATATAAAAATATAAAATAAAATATAAAAATATAAAAATTTATTTTTTTCAAAAATAATATTTGAGATGTTTCTATGCTTTGAACACCCCAAAGTGTCTCTCGGGGCCGAGAGAGGTTTTTAGAGTGACCAAGTATGAAAACAAAAAACAAAAAATCAAAAAATTGAATTGAATTGAATTGAATTTTTTTTAGATAATGGTTGATATATATATATATATATATATATATATATATATATATATATATATATATATATATATATATATATTTTTTTTTTTTTTTTTTTTTTTTTTTTCTTTTGAACAAATGGGGAGAACCCATTGCATTAAAAAAAACCACAATATAAAACAGCCAAGCTGTGAGGCTGGACAATGAAGAGAATATGAGCAAAAGGACCAAATAAACCAAAGAACCCTAGGTAAAACTACAAACAGGAGGGCCACACCTTTGCCATCTAATAATGCCACCCTCCCTCGACGCTAACAACTTGGAACAAAACCAAATGTTATCAAATTTGAACCATGTATCAAATTTGAAAAATAATATTTGAGATATTTCCATGCTTCGGACACTCCAAAGTGTCTCTTGGGACCGAAAGAGTTTTTTAGGGTGACCAAATATACAAAAAAAAGATTAAAAAAATTAATTTTAAAAAAATAATTATAAAAAAATAATATTTGAGATATTTTTATGCTTTGGACACTCCAAAGTGTTGTCGGGTCCGATACAGTTTTTTAGAGTGACCAAATATGAAACCGAAAAATAAAATCTAAATTAATTTTTTTAAATTTCTTTGTTTTTGTTTTTGCATACTTTTTCACCCTAGAAACCTCTCTCGGCCCTGAGAGACACTTTGGAGTGTTTGAAGCATGGAAATCTCAAACATTTTTTTTCAAAAAAAATAATAATAATAATTTTATTTTTTATTTATTTATTTTATTTTTCATACTTGAGCACCTTAAAAACCTCTCTCAGCCCCGAGAGATACTTTGGAGTGTTTGAAGCATAGAATTTTCAAACAATATTTTTCAGGGAAAGAAAAAAAAAATAATAGTTTAAATTTTTTTTTTTTTTGGGAAGTAGTGTTTGAGATTTCCATGCTTCGAACACTCCAAAGGGTCTCTCGAGATTGAGAGAGGTTTCTAGAGTGACCATGTATGAGAAGTTCTTCAAATGGACAAAGGTATCGGGTTGTTTTTGCTTAGGTTCGGACCCCTTAGAGGCCTCTCCGCACAGAGAGGGAATTCTAAGGGAGGACCTTATGGAACTTTTCAAACTTTCTCAAAATCCTCTTGTTTTATTTTCCAATTTTTTTTCGAAGTAGGTTGTTCTAATTGTGGACTTTGGCCGCAATAGTTGCATGGGGGAGGACCTTCCATCGGGCCTCTCGACACCGAGAGGAGTTTCCAAAGGAAGACCTTATGAAAATTTTCAAACTTCTCCAAATCCTCTTGTTTTCTTTTCTAATTTTTTTTCAAAGTAGGTTATTCAAATTAGGTTATTCATTGCAATAGTTGCATAGGGAGGACCTTCCATCGGGCCTCTTGGCACCGAGAGGAGTTTCCAAAGTAAGACCTAATGAAACTTTTCAAAGTTTCTCCAAATCCTCTTGTTTTCTTTTTCAATTTTTTTTCAAAGTAAGTTGTTCTAATTGCAAACTTTGGCCGCAATAGTTGCATAGGGGAAGACCCTCTATAGGGCCTCTTGGCACCGAGAGGGGTTTCCAAGGGAGGACCTTATGAAACTTTTCAAACTTTCTCCAAATCCTCTTGTTTTATTTTTCAATTTTTGTTAGGCAACTTGTTTTGATTGCAGACTTTGGTTGTAACAATTGCATTAGGGAAGACCTCCTAGGGGGACTCTCGACACCAAGAGAGGGGTCCTAAAGGTGGCTTATTGAGCCTTGATACAAAATTTATTTTCATTTTGTTCAGTTCAACATTAGAGGGATGGTTTTTACTATGAGTCCAAAAAAAAATTATCCCTAAACCTTTAAGAGCAGGTTGTTGCTTCATGGTAGGTATAGTTGCAAGACCATAGATTTTTTGCAAATCTAGGATTTTTGTAAAGTTAGCGCCTTATACAAATTTGCCATCCTAAATCTTAAGCCAACTTCTAGTGCCTATTTATTAGGTCCTTGCATTCTACAGTTCATAAATATAATGTTGTAGAGTCTCATGGCGAGACATAACACACTGAGGACAGCTCAACTTTTAGCATAGTCTAGCTAAAGTCCTTTCCTGCAGCATTTTTTATGCATGATGGAAATGCCATATTTGAAGTTTTTTGGTTGCATTTGTGTTAAATGTCGTTGCATTTGACACAATTTGTAGTCTTCACATCAAATTTTGTTTTTACTAGAGATTTTTGGTTGGACCATCAAAAACACCACCTGAATTATTGCAAAGAACATTGTTCAATTTTTTTTGGGCTCTGGCAAAAACTGCATTTCTAGTGTCCAAGGATTACTATGAATTAGAACAATCCTAAATCGTTGATTGGAAAAGTCAACAACTAAGTTACCACTACAAGTCTATGTAAAAAAATGACAGATTGATACAAAAAATAGATACAATGAGGTATAAATTTATAATAAATAGAATATTATGAACCCAAAAAACTAAAAATTGGCCATTTGTAAAGACTTGATGGTGATCAAATTTACTAAAAAAAATGAAGCTGAAACCCTCTTCAAAGTTCAAAAGTGCTTGTGCAAGCGAGCCCTATTTGCATGGACATGGAGGACATAAAATAATATATTTTTAGATGCTCCTTTGTAGGCACATGCCCCCTATTGCAGAAATACACCATATAGATTTCAACTCTAGATCTTTAATTTTGGATGGTCATCTAATACAAATAAATCTAAAAATTCAAAGTGTGACAAAATGAGTTTCAAAGTATAAAATATTTGAAAAAATAAAGGATATGATTACCATTAAGTTAGATTATTTCAATTAAAATTTTCAAATTCATCATATTTATTCTTCAAAATCTATAGAAGATGACAAGAGATTCACTTTCATTGTGACAGAAAATAAATCCGGTGTTTCTTGCAACAATCCACTTTTGGGATAATCATCATGTATTTTTTCTAGCTATATGATGTATTCATCAATTACCACCTTTGAACTTCTAAAGTACCTACCCTCTTGATAAGAATGTCACTATGGTGTGATGTTGTGGTATAATAGGTACAAAAATAGAAAAAGCAACACGTCCATTGTGAGATTGTGCTCATCTGGACATGGAGTTCATTAGTTCAATGGTAATTATCAAATAAATATGCCATTTGGTGGAGAAAATATATGTTGATTATCAAGATGATGAGCTTATGCCAGACAATGACTTTGATTTTAATTATCTATAATAATCCAAGTGTTTACAATTTTTAGGACTCAGAATTGAAACCAAAACCAGAGTACAGGTTTTAATGTTAAACTTAGGATGAACCAACACCATGACAACTTCCTAGCCTGCCAATGATTGGACTTCATTGGATTCTTTGTCATTAAGCACAATGCATTAATCATTGGCATTATTATCAATTCATGGAGTTAAAGATTTTTTATTCACTCTTCTTGTACCAAGCACTTATAAAGTAATTATATATTTCTTGTGTGCATTATTATTCTATTCTTATATCTGTAATTGAGAAGCATATTATGCAATTATTATGTTCAGTTCATATACGTCAGTAGTTGCTGTCAACTGTTCTACTTTAGAATGAAACCATTCCAGAGTTCATGGCTATAGGTCCCTTGTGGATATTTGAATTTGAAATCTGTAATTTGTGGGACGAATGTAATCCACGATTTTAGATACCCGTTTTACACGGTTATAGGCTTTTTATTTATTTTTCCACAAATTCCAAACCGCATACTTTTCAAACTATCTTTAATTGTTTTTTTCATTTTATCTTCTTTTTATTTTTCATCCTATCTTCTTCCATTTTTTCATCTAGCACCATCCAATTTTTTCATCCAATATCATCCATTTTTTAAACCAAACATCATCCGTTTTTTTCATCCAATTTTTTCATCCAACATCATCCAATTTTTTCATCCAAATTTATTTATTTATTCATCTAGATTCATCCTATTTTTTTCTTTTTTCCAAAATAGTGCTCCCTGCTCACCATTCCCTGCTCCCTGCTTGTCACTCGCTGCTCGCAGCTCCACGCTTACGTAACAACATTCCCTGCCTTGAACTAGTGTACTAATCTATGCCATACACATGGCTCTGGATTTTATGCATCATTGTACAATCTTACAAATTTTTGCAGCCTGTTGAGATTTAGTGAACTTCAAGAGGCCGATGTATGCTAAAATATGAATAGAATTTTGAATTGTAAATTGCATTGGAATCACACTCAAGTCTGCTTTATCATCATTGCAAATACACATATGTAATTGAAACTCATACAAAATTTTTGATGTTTTCTATACACTATGTATTATCTAGTGTTGCCAACATTTGTGAAAATTACAACTTGTATTCAAAGGCACATATAAGAAATGAACCTTCACAATGACTTAGAGATACTTAATTTCATACCACTTGAATTTCTTGTGTAATTTCTGTCTTTTTCTTCACCCAAATGCAAAAAAACTTTGATTATCTTCCAAAGAATCTCTATGAAATGGTAGATAGTCCCGTAGATAGTGTATAAAAGGAATCCAAATTGTTGTATGATTTTCAGTTATTCATTTTTCGCTTGTTATGAAGTTGAAGTGCACTTGATTACAATTCCAATGCAATTTGCGGTTTCAAAATCAGATCATTTTTGAGCATGCTAGAGCTTCTTGAAGTTGATGAACTTTCTAGTGAAAATTGACTTGAAAAATTTGTAAGATTGCTGTACCCGACTGTACAGAGGGCTATTACAAAGATATGTGATGGCAGTTTTGGCCATTCAATTTTCTTTGCATAATGTGAAACAAAGTTACCATTTTTTGGTTTGCACAATCAACATTGATATCTTATGCAATCCCCCTCAAGTACACCAAATTTCTAGTTGCATAAAACCAAAACTCCATTTTTTGTGAATTTTTTTAATTTTTTTTTCACAGTTTTACATGAAAATTCACAAAAAACATTGGTGATGAATTTTATTTATTTATTTGTGGAGATATGTAGGAAACATCCTTACGCACATCTTTCCTTCAATAAGCATCTCCAAAAAAGTTCCACAATTTCTTCCAAAGAGATTTTAGTGGAGGTATGTCCAATGCCCAAATTTTTTAAAATAGATATCTCTTTATTGTAATTAGGTTTTTGCAAAGGAATAGTACCACCATGCTCAAAATGTACGAAATTAGTAGAAGTGTGAAGAAAAAATGCAAAAAAATAATTACAATAAAGAGATATCTATTTTCAAAAATTTGGGCACTGGACCTACCCCCACTAAAATCTCTTTGGAGGAAATTGTGGAACTTTTTTGGAGATGCTTGTTGAAATAAAGATGTGGGCAAGGATGTTTCCTACATATCTTCGCAAACAAATTAAAAAAATTCGTCACCAATGTTTCTCTATGAATTTTCATGTAAAACCGTGAAAAAAAATTAAAAAAATTCACAAAAAATGGAGTTTGGATTTTTTGAAACTGAAAATTTAGTATACTTGAGGGGGATTGCGTAACTATCAATTTTGATTGTGCCAAACAAAAAAAGTTAACCTCATTTTGTATTATGCAATGAAATTTGAATGGCCAAAACTGCCATCACGTATGTTTGTGGTAGCCCTCTGTACTGTACAGTAGCAGTGGATATGTATATTTATAGTGTGGACTGTCAAGAAATTAGTGTGGGGCAACCTAATTTCACTATTTTGTGTAGTGATTAGACACGACTGACAGAATTACTCTCTTCCCCTACTCAAGATTCATCGGACCTGCAGTGCAACTTTCAATAAGGTAGATCAACCTATTACCACCCTGATTTGCAATTTGACTATCTTGGGGCTAATTCCATGAGAGACATATATTTTTCAGAGGTGT
Organism: Neckera pumila; assembly: GCA_963969595.1. Lineage (NCBI taxonomy): Eukaryota > Viridiplantae > Streptophyta > Bryopsida > Hypnales > Neckeraceae > Neckera > Neckera pumila. Next base: position 3,583,536 of record OZ018415.1, on the reverse strand, counting down.
GTGCATGTTTCATGAATCAAACCCAAGTGAAATTATAATTTTCTGATCAAAATGGTAATTTCTGTGAATTTTTGAAGTGTTTTACTAAAGCGCCCGTGACTAGGGTCATAAACGCCCTAATAACCACCTTCTTATGTCCCTATAAGCACCTAGGTATTCACTAATCAGCTATTGCCACATTACCCTAAATGACATAAATGCACTAATTTTGTCAGATTTCCAGATAGAATTGGCTCACTTCTGGACAGATTTGGATGGTGGAATGGGTGGAAATGGGGTCAAAAACAGGGTGGCGGAAATGGGTTGGAGACGGAATTAGGCTGGTCTACCTTAACCCTTGAACGACGGGCCGGTGGCGTGGAAATCACCCTTTTGCAAAACCGTGGGAACAATTGGCTTAAAAAAATGAAAAAGTATTTATTGGAAGTCAAACTACTGTAAAGGACCTTCCTTTTCACAACAAAATTTGGAGGATGAATAGTTGCATTTCTGTCCTACACAGGAGATTCTCTTGTCATTCATCGGACGCAGAACGTCCGCCTCGACGTTCAAGGGTTAAGCCGCTGCTGCAGTCACTCTGGCACTCTGCTCCAGACATAGCTTGCTTTAGTTAAATGAAAAGCTCCCAAATTCCATCACCTTGAGAGTTAAGATCCTTATTCCTGTCTCTGCATTGAACAGATCAAACTCTATCTGAAATTAATCATCTTGTGCAAGGAATTGCTCCACAATGCAGCAGGAACCACAATGTTAGTGATAATTTATATATTATCGACTTGTCAGAGATTTGAAGTACGGGATCAAAGTACTTGCACAAGATGTACAACAAGACGTGAAGATATATAACCGAACTGTACAGTACAGTACACAGCATCGAGAGCCTGTTTCATTGATGAGATCATAGAACCTTTACATGGGGCTAAGAAACCTTTGTTCCAACCCAAAGAATGATCAATGCTTTGGAGTGACAGAATAGTACGCTAATCACTTTCCTATAACGAACTTTCCTAATTATTCGGAAGCTACTATCGATCAAAATTGATCCGAGGTCGGAGGACACAAACTATGCTCTCCAATCAAACAGACAACTCTTGGAACAAAACATTTACAAAAGAGAGAAATCCTCACAAGATGGTGTCTTTCAGTGAAACTACAGTAGCGGATCAATCGGTCCCAGTCCCAATTTCCAGATCTGAAGCACTTGAATTCTGGCACTACGGAGCAGAATTCAATGGTTACTTAGGTTGAAACCATATTTGGGTTCTGGTACTTTGAAAAAAATCGGCGTCACGTCCTTCGACTATCGATCACCTTGTGTGAGCTTGCATGTTTCTTCGTTCTGGCACTTTGATTTTGTACAGATTCGGTGTCACTGCGACTGTCACCGAGTGAGCTTGCATGTTTTCGTGATCACACTTCCCAGCTCCGTTGCAGTGGGTGGCTTCACCATGAAATCACAGTCCACAAGCACCTTCACCGGGAAGCTCGTAATAGCTCCAACTGTCACACGCACTTTCGCATTCGCTCTCGTATGAATCTCCACGCTCCCCGTTTGCGAATCCGCCGCGATCGCACTGGCATTCCGAACTCCAGCATTGTCCACAACAAATCCTGTGGTTAAGGTCGTCACATTCTTGTGCCCTTGAGAAAATCCAGCAACTGAGCTTCGTCCAAACACTTCTCCGTCATAGCTCGTCTCCACGTCGATCACCTCGTACTTGAACCCGAGCTTCTTATTGGGGTTAGTGACGACGAGGGTGTACACCAAATCGGCGTTCAAGGTCGTCCCCTGGGGCATGACATTGAACGTCTTGATGTCTAATCTGTCGATGGAGAATGCTGGCGAGTAAATAGGACGAAGGACTAACCATGTGATGAGGGCGACGAGACCGAGGAGGAAGAGGAGGGTGATGAGGAGAGAGCAGAACGTGGTCAAAAGGGTGCAGCAGCAACAAGAGAGAAGGGAGCGTTGGTTGCGAGGCTTTTTGGAAGCGGAGGGAGGAGGCAGGAGGGCGGAAGGTTTGGGGTGCATGAGGCGCGTGAAATGGAAGGGAGTGGGCTCCGTGGGATACACCTGGGAGCTGGAGTTGGATAACATTCTTCCGTTGGGGGACGCCATACCCAAATCTGAGCTTCAAAATCAATCACGAATGCTTCGAAAGGATCTGCCGATTGAGCTGTCGTTGGTCTAGTAAGGAGAGTCTCAGCTTCGAAATTATCCACGAATTCTCCGCAAGGATCTGTTGATTGAGCTGTCGATTGGTCGAGAACGAGAGTCTAAGCTTCGAAATTAACCACGAATTCTTCGCAAGGATCTGTCGATTAAGCTGTCGATTGAGCTGTCGATTGGTCGAGAAACGAGAGCCTAAGCTTCGAAATTAACCACGAATTCTTCGCAAGGATCTGTCGACCAAGCTGTCGATTTGGTCGAGAAACGAGAGTCTAAGCTTCGAAATTAACCACGAATTCTTCGCAAGGATCTGTCCATTGAGCTGTCGATTGATCGAGTTGAAAGGGGAGTTGTGAGAAGTGGGTATGAATGTTTGTCGCCCGAGTGCGAGGTGCCGTGGCTTTATAGTGGAGTCCGTGATGTCCTCTGGTACTAGAGAGTGTACTGGAGGGACAGTGCGGAACGCGGATTTGGGTTGTCCGCCAAAGGCGTGGCAGTGAATTGAATCTCGTGTTTGAATTGTGAATCTGGTGAGGATTCTGCGTCGATGAGCTGTCATGGCAAGGAATCCGTTGACGACAATCGGTGCAGTGCGGCACAAGGACAGACTGGTGTTGCGATGGAGCAGGTGATGAGGACTTTTGCTTGCGGATCGATCCATGGCGGCTATGGCGGCGAGTTTCCGACGAAGCTACAGTTGTGGCGGGCACGCGCAGCGACTTGAAGTCGGGACGAAGAAGAAGGTTAAGACAGTTAGGGTTTCTGGTAGAAAAACTTGTTGTAAACACAGCTTCTGTGGAAAATGTCGGAAACTCGGAACACAAGGAATTTGGGAAACTGAAGGAGAGGCTCCTTTAACACGGGAAAGCTTGAATCTTTTTTGAATCTTTGGACCTTTTTCCCTATATCTTGGGAAGAATATATAATTATTGACTTTGATTTCATGAAATCGATCTTTTGTAAGAATATATATTATAATTTATATGGTGATTTCACTGAATTGGCTGTAAAGGTAGTTCATCTCTTTTAGATTTAAGAATTGATATTGGCTTGGTTGTAAAAAAAAAAAAAAATCTTTTATAGATTCAAGAATTGATTGGGATGAATGGCAGCTCAAGACAACATAAGATAGAAATTCAATGAATTTGTTGAAGATTTTGTACTTGCCTTCAAAGCTAAGTAACCCTCTCAGTCATTGATATATAAGTGTGCTTTTATATTAAGGCCTGGATCTCATTCCAAGTTGACCCAATTTTCAAACATAGGCCCAACTCAAATTAGGCCTACGTGAAAAAATTGGATCAATGCATAATACATAACCACCCAATTTTTAGCTCTTGGGCCCAATTTTTTGGTGCTAGAACATTGTCACAAAGTAACAATGGGATATATAAGAAAATTGGACTAACTTTTCATATAAAACTTTTTAGGCTTGATTGATGGCCCAATTTCAGGATCTAAACACTCCTATTAAGGGAGGCAACCATTTTTTATCACTTTAGCAGTGACACAATTGCCCTAAGAATCATGGCATAATTAATCATTGCCCATCTCCTCCTTCATCGAAAGAGAACAATCTACATAACTAGAATGGATGGGTGATCAGGAATGGGTTGCCTCCTACACTAGATTTCCAGCCACAATTGGATCCTAATATAAAGTGGCTCTGAACTTGCTAAATTGGATGAAAATTGTGAAGTTCCGTACTTACAGAAACCTCCAAATTCATCCATCCATCCGACACTTTCAGTCCCACACAGACGAAGGGCCAGAAACGTCACTTGGACCTCACCGGCACTTTACGGATAACCCACTCCAATCGTAATGAATCGACATCCACCAGCAATTCTCTGCCATTCTCTGGACAAGAATCCCGCACGAAAATTCATAAAAAAATTTAAAAAAAAGAATTGAGTTCCCTACCCAATTTGCTCTTCAATCCGCGATCAATTAAGCCGGCGAACTACTTCGCATTCATCGAATTCCCAAGAATTCGATCACTGGATGTGGGTGTGAAACACAATTGGCGGTGAGCGTGTCGGTGCCCCAATCGTCCTCGAAATCTCTCATGTAAGTGGATTCTGTGAATTTCTCGGTAATCTCTTTTACATGCAAAATTGGTTCGCAGTGCAATTCTGAGTAGGACTTTTTCATTTCACGATAGAAGCGCGCGATCTCGGCAATCTCAGCAAAATCGGCAATTTGCAGTTTAGAGGATGATTTGATGGTGTAAGAGTGCCGAAGTTGTGTGATTCTGGTGCGCAGAACTCGAGAAAATAGGACTGGAATGGGTCTGAGGTGTTGTTTTTGAAAAGTGGTTGCAGATTTCAAGTTTCAAGTTTCTTTGAAGTGCGTTCTTGACTACTGGTTTTGTTTTTTTCTGCGTTTTTTCAAATGTCTTGTGTATCTTGAGCTGTAAAGCGTAGAATTTAATCGAAAAACGTTAGAAAATTGTTCGAAATCACGTCGAGCTAGAGAGACAGATCATTCTTAAAGGTCGTTCTTCGTAACTGTGATCTGAGATTTAACAGAGAAATCAAAAGGAAAAACACTTTATAGATTCAACTTTATAGTGCAGCTTATGGAATTTCACAGCGTGAGTGTGGAATAGAGCCCGAAATTCAGTGATTCATTCACTTAGATGCACTTATCGATTTGATAGATTTATGGTACAGTTGAACTTTCTCCACAGCCGTTTGTCAACTTTTGTTTGTTACAGAGGATGTTATAACTCACGATTCGGTGTCAGTGCAGCTCTCCATGGCATTAGCTTCTCCAAATTGTCCAATTCTCCAAGCATAAGCGGTAGGCAAGCTTGGTCTGTAGCTCTTTCAGCACTAATAGTTCACAGTTCGATTGTCAACTTTGTTCGTTCCGAAGCATACCTTCAATTTCATCACATTGCCGGAATTCCACTCCTTTGTCACTTCTCGGGGTGCGCAGCCTGAACTGTAATTCTACATTTATTATACTTAATTTCCTGTGCAGACGAATGTCCCAATGTCTAGCGCCCAGAATCAAGCTTTTATTTACCGAAATTGACGATGGATGTGATAGTTCACGATTGGGATTCGTGCAGGTCACCAATATTCGAAACTTCTCCAAATGGACCGAATCTCCAAGCAAATGCGGTAGGCAAGCTTGGGGTGTAGCTGCTTCCAGACGAATTGTCCACATGCGAATTATCAATTTTATGTTCCTAGAGATGTGATAATTCATAAAATCCAGCTTGCCATGACGAAACTTTCTCACGAATCAAGCAAAGCTTCAAGCAATTGCGGTAGGCAAGCTTGAGCTGTAACCATCTCTACACAAATTGTCCTCAGTTCGATTATCAACTATTCCTAAGGATGTGATGGTTCACGATTCGGTATTAGTAGTGGGTCGCCATGGCAGAAACTCTCCGAGTCAACTGAAGCTGTAAGCAAAAGTATTAGGCAAGCTTGGGGTGTAGCTGTTTCCAGACAAATTGTCCGCATTTCAATTATCAACTCTTGTACACATGGGACCACGGATGTGATCTAGTCCGTGATCAATTCACCCGGTTGTTAGTGCAGGTCGCCATGACAGAACCATCTCCAAATCGACCGAATCGCCAAGCAAATGTAGTAAACAAGCTTATGTTGTAGCCAATTCTACACGAATTAGAGCCATCCAGCCATGGAGAGGAAGAAAGACGTTGTGGACAAGTTGGTGCTCTTTCTAGCGAAGCGAGACGGCATCGACAAGCTGGTGAAGACTTTGCAGTACGCGGGGAAGTTGGGTCACTACAGAGTGGGAGCCACGAATCCTGAGCTCGCGGATCGCTGCAAGAAGCTGGAAGTGGCGGCAGGGTTGAGCAGGAAAGCGTTTCGCACGGGAAGATTCTTGACGGGGTTCAATGCCTTGCGCTCCACACAGTTCTCCGACCACAAGCAACAGGTCAGTTAACCCTAAACCTTAAACCTTAACACCGATCGCAAGCTCCACGGGAGTGCCACTGGGGATTTTTCTTACGTGCTCCTCGAAGATTTGTATGTTTGGGGATGTGGGCTGGTATCCTAAATCCTAAACCCTAGTAACGGTTAGGGTTTTTTAGAGTTTGTTGACTGGAATGCGTTCATGGTGAATGCCTCGAAATGGTGAATGCATAAGTGGCAATCATTCGGAGGATCACTGGGAGTATTGGGATTCTTGGACTAAATTGTGAGGGGGCATAATAAGATTTAGGCTGAAATAGCTAACATCGTAAACATTGTACAAGATATAGAGGTACCTCATGGCGACACCCACCTAAATGCAAAACCCCAAACCTTGCACAAGAAGTGCAAATCGGTTACAAGGCTACGTCAAGCTCCTCACCATCAAAACTCATCTCTCTTTTCTGCCACCTTCAAACCCTGATAACTTTCACATACAACATCCAAATAACACTGTCTTAGGTATATCAGATTCCTCTTCAATCCATTACCAACACCACCCTAAAACCAAACCAAAGACTCCAACAACAAAAAGTCAATTCACGCTCCCAAGTACAAAACCCCTCCCCTCCACACCACCGTCAAAACTCTTCTCAATTTTGCACCAACTTCAAACATACAGCATCCAAACAACACAACCTTGAATCCACTGGATACCTCTACCAAGAACATCCTCCAATCACCACTAACATGACCATCCCCCTCGTTTTACGCAGGTGCTCTCCATCCTGGGCTATGGTGGGGAGATGGTGTACTGGTTCTTCGACCACATTCTCTGGCTCTCCCGCGTGGGCGTGCTCCCCAGCCATCTCGCTAACCGCATGTGCTTCATCTCCGCCTTTGGGGAAGCCTTCAGCTACGTCTTCTTCATCACGTCCGACCTCCTGCTGCTCCGCCAAGGGTTGCAAGTCGAGGTTGAATTGAAGAAAACCCTGCAGGAGCTTCGAGAGCTTCAGGAGCTTCACGAGTTTCAAGAGTTTGATGAGGACTTGGTTTTGAAGAGGAAAGTGCAGGAGCTTGTGTCCCGCATTTCGGCTGTGAGGATGGAGCGAGTGATGTGCGTGATGTCGATTGTGGCGAATGCTTCGGATTTGGTGATTGCCATGGCGGATGTGGAGCCGGGGTCGGTGGCTGCAAATCCGGTTGTGTTGGGGGTGAGTGGATTGGCGTCGGCGTGGTCGGGGTGGTACAGGAATTGGCCGGGTTCTTAGGTCGATTGTCATGCTAGTGAAATTTTTATAAGTTTTATATATTTGTTAATGAAAGAGGATTCCAGCGCACCGAAGGAGGCGTGATTTGGTACTCTACACGAAAGTTGTGAAGGGTCAAAGTTTCATATGCAGATGTTTTAGAACTATTTTCTTACTGTAGTTAAGCAAGTCATGACTTTCTCCACAACAAATGGCATCATTTTATTACGTGGAGATGAGTGGCTGGTATAAGAAATGGTCCATTTCTTAGGGATGCAACTGTAGGACACAATTGCTATACTTGTCAAATTGTATATAAATTGCATATATTCTTGTTGGCAAATGAAAGAGGTATTATTTGGATATTGTATGCAAACGTTATGAAGGGCCAGTGTTACGAAGATAGAAGGCTGAGACACACTAGCACAAACTGCTTTCGAGAACATAGAGCTTGCAAGGAAACAAGTGGTTATTCAATGCACTGAAGGTCTTCCTTGATAGTGTGAATTTAGTCCAGTGACCAAAAGCTTGAAGGCAATTAAAATTTGAAGTTTGCTTTTGACCCAGATTTTTTGCAATTGAATGGAGATCAGAGTTTTCGCATTTCTATTTGACCTTGTCGAGGAATCGACGATACTGTAATACGAGTAGTTGATGACACTTTCAGGCAAATTTGCAGTGTCCAGATCATTCCGGACCAATTTGATCCAACGAAACTCGTCCCAAAGCATGAGGCTTCAGTTTTCATTCCCCAAACTGCCCCAATTCTTGAAGCATTAACCTTGACCCCCCTAATGTGAATCTTTCCCTGCGAGTTTTTTAGATTTTTGTTTTACCAAGTTTTCGAATTTCAACATCCTTTGGGAACCACAGATTGATCACAATATCTCCAGCTTGCATCCACAAGGAACGACAAAATAACAAACGAAGAATATTAGCAAGAGAAATCACAGAACCACTTCTACTTCGTGAAGTGGCTGAGGACTGAATTGATTACAAATGGTAACCAAATCGGCTACAATATGGTACAATCCCGAGAGCAGAGATAAAAAAATCGCTACTGACATGGAGCAATCAATAAAATGAGGACTACATAATAATGTTCAAATGGGTGAGGAATCTGACATCTCAGTAGCTCTCAAACCGGAAAACGTTATATCATGAGGCTTTCTCAAATACCTCAACGGCGTCACTCTCCCGAGGCGAAATCACCAGCGTGGTCACTGACTTGGCCACGGACCGAATCTCCAAAACAGGCTTTTCAAAATTCAACACTGGAAGCTCACTGTGATTCTCACTCCTCGAAGTCCTGAATGGGGCTGCTTGAATTCGGGAGCCTCGCAGACGAGGAGCCAGCACGGAAAGATCGTACTCCACGTCCTTAGGTCTGTTGGAAGAGTTCGTCAAAACCACAACCACAACGAAATCGAAATCATAATCAACAAAACCAAACATCAGTATCAACACTAGCATATATCAAAAATAACAATAACAAATATCAAAATCAACAAAGCAAACATCAAAACCAACAAAACCAAATACCAAAAGCAACAATAGCAAATGGCAAAATCAACAGAAGCAAACATCACAAGCAACAGAGCAAATATAAAAAAGCGACAGCAAATAAGGTAAGTACACCTAATTGCACCCCCACTTAATTGCATCACTATGTACAGCCCCCTCTTTCTTTCAAAACCTAAATCTAAGGTGGTCGTTCTTGTCTCATGAGATTTGTTCCACATGAAAAAGAGATGAATGAGAACTCTAGATTTAGGTTTTGAAATGAAGATGGGGTATGCAACGCGATGCAATAAGGTAGGCGTGGCAATTCGGTGTATTTACCTTATCAAAAATCAACAATAGAAAATATCAAAATCAACAAAATCAATATCAACATCAAAGAAAACAGAAAGCAATATTAAAAGAAAAAAAAAAACAGCAACAAAATCACCACCTTCCTGTGGATGTATTTATGAGAGAATCACAACAACGGTGGTTCCCAGAGGATCCAACAATAAATATCAACATCAACAAAAAAACAAGTATCAATATCAACAATAACAAATATCAACAGCAAACAAAAGCAAATATCAACATCAAGGAATACAAAAATCAGCAAAATCAGCAAAAAACAGCAACAAAACAAAAATCAGTAAAATCACCATTATTACATAAAAAACGAAATCAGCAAAAAACAGCAACAACGATAACAAACAAAATCACGACCTACCTGTCGGAAGTATTAGTAAGAATCACAACCACGGTTGTCCCCATTGGATCCACTGCAGTGACGAGAAAGTCCCGTAACCCCTGGTTACTATAAACTTTAAACCCTTGTCGAATCCACCGGGAGAATTGCATCAGCACGTAATACTGCTTCTTCAGTTCAACGGCGATGGGGGAGGGTCCGCCGTAGACGAGTGGAGTATGCAAGAGGCCCCAGAAGGAACCGGGCGCTTCCAGCGCTTGCCAGTAGCACCAGGCGGACGGGTGGAGGTCGTTGATGTCCAGAGTGATGTGGCGAGCCACGCCCAAAGCCACGTCGTGTTCGTCGCCGTTAAAGTTGAGCGGACCGTATTCAGACATCCACAGTTTCTTGCCTTTGGTCAACACGTTTCTGTTCACCTGAAAAAGAAATGGTGCAAGAGGTTGTAAAACTGTTCGAAACGTGGTCATGATTTGGTGCACACAATAACATGGTCTCAATTACTAAATTCAAAGAAGAATCGAACAAGGTATCGAACAAAGTGGTTCCATTTTCTAGCATCTTCTTTCTTTGGGACAAAATCTCTCAACTATCTATTGAGGTCAGTATACCTAATTGCAACCCCTACCTTATTGTATCACAATGCATACCAATTTTCATTTTAGAACCCAAATCTAGAGTCGTCATTCTTCTCTTCATCGTGTCATAAACTCTTAAGACAAGAATGACTACCCTAGAATTAGGGTCAGAAATAAAGAGGGGGTGTACATAGTGACGCACGCACTTATGTGCGGGGTGAGGGGTGGGGGGTGGGACGCAATTAGGTGTATTTAACTTATATGCAAGTGTAGTTACCACAGTGGAACTCTCTATCAATCACAATGCAAGTACGTACAGTGCATCCTCTCTAATAACATTGCCCTCAAGGGGAAAATTGGAATTCTAATTGCACTCTGTTATATACTCACAACTTGATAGTTTTGTGGAAGTGTCCAATCAGATGAGTACACAGCATGATAGATTCTGAGGATACACAAGGAATGACAAACTATAGAGAGGCATTACTGAAACATTATTGAGTGAACAGTGAAAAGTACGGGTGGTCAACACTGCTCTGTACAAATTTGAGATGTAATTTCAAGATATAAACCATTTTGCAGTTTCAAGAGGCTAAGACTCAGGGGAAACTTACTTCCTTGCGTTTGGCATCGTCTTCTCGGTTGACGAAGAAGATGTACGTGTGGGCATTGAATTGATCGATAGCTTTTAAGGATTCTTCACTAATTCCACGCATGGCTCGGATCGTGTTGACTGTCCAGGCATCGAAGGCGCTAAGAGCTGTTTTTAATTTCTTCTTGGTCAGAGATTTCTTCACTATTGGGATCACCTGGAATGCAAATCACAGCATGGTTATCCATAAGAAAAAAATAAAATGAAAATTGAACTATAGCAGTCCCATGTGACCTACTCAAAACAACTGAAAGAAACAAGAAACCCAATTTGGGCATCCATTCGTAAGAGTTTGACACAGCAACTTTCTAGTATATGCAAGGCATTTTGTATAACAGAATTATAAAAAACGTGTAGATGATAAACCTTGTCCATAGACTTGGTGGAGAAGTTGCAGCCTTCCTGCTGAGGTTTATTCCGGTCAATATACCACCATCCTTCACAGGGCTCGTTAAACGGTGCCAGTGAATCGAACTGCAACCCCCACTCCTGATACTTGAGCACCACTTCCGTCAGGTAATCGGCGAAAGCCTCATAAAATTTCGGGTCCAGATTGTCTTCACCCGACCTCCAGTGTCCTGTGACCAATCAAACTCAGCATTGTTTGTAACTACTTCGAGTTTGTTCTCCAGACATGACCAAGCTAAGGGCGTTACCACATTATAGCAGAGGCAAGCAACAGCACTTCCAACAAGCCCGATCTAAATGACATAAATAGAAAACAAAGGTTCTTCTTTTACCCCATTCAAGCACTTCCCCGGCGATAGTGCCTGAAAAGGAAAACTCTTGATTCTTCATTCACATGCCATCTCTCGTGTGCCAAGAAGCAAAAAGAGACTTCGATAACCATTCTTGTCATTCCTTTTAGTGTGGTAGCCACTCACTCCAGTAGAGAGATGACAAGCTTTATTGCCTTTTCACTATTGTGTTAAGGCCTCTAATACAATAGAACTCATGGAGAAAACTCACTTAGACTAGGTCAAAATCAATTTAATACCCTCCGTCCTCCGTCCTGAAATGCGTGTCCACAGAGTTGTTGAAAACTTTTGATACCAATTTCATTGACTATATTGTGAAAAGCACAAACTCAGAAGGGTCCAAATTTTATATAACTAGAATTAATGAAGAATATTGCACGTGTTCATTACAACGCAATAAATTGGACAGAAAAAAGTCTCCATATGACCTACCCAAAACAACCTAGAAAAACATGAGGACACTTATTTCGGGAGAGGAGTATGATTCTCACCTGTGACGGAACCACTATAAGTCATCCAATGGGGTGGGGAATTATTGAAAGCCTCAAAGATATTTGCACCCTTGTCACGAGCAGCAAACAAGACGTCTCTCTGCCGTTTATCTGCTGTCCAATCGTAAGGCTCATTTGGACCCGATTTGAAACCAGGGACGTCTCCGAAGGGCCGCAAATTATTGTCAAACGTGAGGTCAGCACCCCCGCCGATGTTGTAACGCACAATGTTCATACCAAGCCCTTTCCGAGCATCAAAAAGTAAGTCCACCACATAGTCAAAATCTTCTTTCGGTAATCCACCTACAAAATTAGCCCACCTGCACACATTTGGGTCACTCGAAAGACCTTTCAATCCAACATTCTGGGTATATTAAATTTCACAAACTTTGACTACTATTTAAATTTTTACTTGAATATAGTGCTTGTCCTTATTAGTGTTCCTATTGGTCTGACACACAACAGAGATCCTCACACCTCGGGGCCCATCTTCAAATCAGGGGATGCAAGACACTCCATCGTGTGACATGCTATTATATCTTGAATTCGAGAATTTTGAAGATGGATATCCAAACATCAATCACTTCAATAGCCTCTTGACAGCGACTACCAATTTGATACTCGTGAGCAAGCAGAAGCAGGATGCTGTTGCACAGCACTTTGATTAAATCCATTCTGAATGTATTCTGCTTTTTCATATGAATAGTGAGATGTGTGCACTAATAGAACAACTTCAGAAAGTTATACAGAAATCTTTGCGAATGAGTTGAAGCGGAGAATCTTTTACCAGCAGAGTGAGGTACCCCAACCATCCCATATCGCATACACGTCTTGAAAATCTTTCGAAACTTCTACAAACTCCTCCTGGTACATTCCCAACCACAAATACGTGTCAACCCAAATATTAGACTTTCATAACGATTTACTACAAAATATAATCCAGATTGCACAGTTCCATCCAGCGAAGCTAAACAGGGAATGCCATGTCAACTCACAGCGACCCAATACGAAAAATCGCTATGCTACATAACATTACAATAATGGATAATCCATGTACAGCACTCTCTGAATCAGCATGAAATGGAGTTCCTAGATGTTGCAAATCTGATCTCAATTCGAACAAATGAGAGATATTCAAGCCAATGAGACATTCACTTCACATGTGAGAGTATGTCAGCGCTTTAAGTATTACTTACTTTACTCTGATTTTCTATCTATGTCTGCTCTAAATAGCTCTTCATCAGCACTTCCGCAAAGACTGTTAAGGTGGAAGTGTCCAAAACCAACCTGGAGCATGAACCCATCTTGAAAATATGTAGGTACAAGAAGTCCAAATGGTCTAGGGTACATCGTGAGGTTGAGTTTCAAAAAGTTCGAAGTACATTCAAACAAATTCAGAAACAACTTTTTGTTTTGTTGAAGATTCTTGAATTTCAATTGCCATTGTAATCGTGTGTTGATTCCCAATCAGAGTACGCTGAATTGCTAAAGAGGATGGTAATAGGCACTTCCACCTTATGTGTCAAGTACGAATTTGTGCGTAGAATGAAGGGACCTTAGAATTAGTACCTTTGCAGGAATGTTCGGCCACGCTCCAATCCAAGCAAACAAGCTTTTAATCTGCCCAAGCAGTCCCTTCTTCTCCACTTTGATCAGTTTCTCCTCTTCCACCTCCTTCAACACATTTTTTTCCCCTTCTTCCGGGCTACCAACCTCCGTCTCCTCCGTCTCAGCGGGCACAGGTTGCTGAGGAGGTTTCAAAGCAAAAACCCTAGTAGTGTTCCTTCTGTGCACCCGAGTATCCTCCCTAGGCACAACAATTTGTTTCAAACATTGACTTCCACCCAGTCTTGAAACCATTCGGCATGTACAACTCGTCTCTCCAATTGCCGGAAGAGAGTTCGGTAACCTACAAACCATGCCATTGCATCCCACGCCGCTGCGGTCCACCCACATTGCACTGGAATCGCTTTGCCTTGCGGCAGCAACGTGAAGGTGACGTGCAGCCATCATTTTCTAAAGTTCTGTAGCCAAACATGAAATAAAAATGAATCTCAATGACCACTGTAACCCTTGCAATTCTGGTAAATCTGGTAAATCTGGTAAATCTGGCAAATCTTGCAAGTCATGTACTCTTGCTGTTTCGAACATTATGACCTAAATCACAGACCTACCGGCAATACGAAATTCTCTTTTCTCTCAAGAAATTCGGTAACATGCATATGCAATTTCGTCGCATTACCATACCTGAAACTTTCGTGGAATTCGCTCAATTCTCACCACGAATTCAGTTTTTTCAGGTTCCCTTCTCGTCACCAGCTGCGACAAGAGAAAATTTCAATCAAAGACTATTACAGATTGCGTCTTATTTCGAAATTGTAAGACCATAACTGTAATTCACCGCAGAATCCTAATGAAAAAATAATGAAATCAGCAGATATTGGGAGCTGGGTACCCAGGGAGTTGTCGTGGAAGACAACCCAAATGCGAGTGGATAGAGATTTGAATTGGGTGAGCTTCAGAATTGGAGAAATGGAGATGGAGCTTCAAGGGTGACGCCGACGGTGAAGAGGCTTGCACTGGCGGGTGACGCGTGGCAGTTGCATTTCTTATAATGTTGCGCCACGTGGTCGCTAGGTTACCGGGGCACCCGGTTCGTGGATGGACAAAAACTGGATGAGAGCACCCTTTATTTTTATTTATTTTTCATTTTTAACCCTTTAGTGACCGTGGTTGATTTGGGGGGCGGGCCCAGTTTTCCAAGAAAATGAATTTTGTAGCCACTCTAAAGATGTGGTCTTAGATCAAACCGTACAAGGTGTTTCCATAATGGAGATTCTTCAACCTAACAAAAAATCAAACTCATCCAATGGTACAAATTGCTATAAATAAGGTAGGAGGTCCATAAATTAACCTTTTAAGGGCTAAAGTTGATTTTTTGAAGGTGAAACAACCTTAAATATTTTTTTTAGTAAATTTTCCTCAAAAGATAAGTAGAATAGGCATCTAACCCAAGTCGTTTAATATTTTTTCAAGCTTTGTGAAATTAGTTACAAATTTTTGAAGTTCACAAGAAATGGGCATCTGTGGTCATCAAAACAAATATCCTTCTAAAATGTGCGAATAAAGTACATTAAAGAAAGTGAAATGTACCTCTAAATCATGTTTGCTTATAGAGCCTTGTTGGAGTTTGAGTTGTTTTCTTTAATTCTCAAAAATCAATGACTTGAATGACCCTTTAGAATTTGTGCTACATAAATACCAATGCATAAGTTTACTTTGGGCATTCATGAGATTACAAAGCAACACTTATGTCTTGTCAAGACATCAAGTTACAAAAAAATCTCACAATTTGGTTGATATTTTTTTGTATTTTTGTTGAACACTTCCCATTTGAAGGTCTAGGCCATTTGAATTTACAACCATAGCTAATTCATCAATGTCCAATTATCTTGAAACTAGATTTGTTTGAAGCGCACAAAGACATTCTAATTGCATTCCTCTTTGAGATTTTTGTGATCAAATGTATTTCTGAACAATATTAGACCGAGAGTCCAAAAATCAACCAAAAAGTGGTCAACCGGTCACTAAAGAGTTAACATTCAACAAGATGGCGAGCATCCAGGGAGTCTTGAAATTGAATTTCCAAGTCAGATTTTGAGAAGTCTATCATCTTCAACCAATCACAAGATGACATTTGGCATACTTTTGACAAGAACTATTTAATCTATGACAAATCTACCATCACTGGGGTCATAACATTCAATAGCAATAACTTAAGTATATAACATTAAGTAGCCTTCAAAGAGTCTGCTTTTTCCTCTCATAAATCCTCATCCAAGAAATTCATCAACACATTATGGAGAATTAAAGTAGGCTTCAATACTAGGATACAATAGTGGTAGTACATTCATGGTATGCTCCATTCTTTTGCTAGTTTTAGGACCAAACAAACCAGTCAACAGTAAATGTGATGATGGTTTGCCAAAAATCCAACAAATCCATTGAGTCAAATACCAATGCCATTTAACCACTTGTCATAAAAAAAAATTTGATGGTAAAATGAAGGAATTGCTTCATTGACCTTTTTAGGAATGGAGGGTGGAGACATTATTTTTATATTGAAATCACTTTGTCCATCATGAATCCTCAAAGGATATGGAATAATTTGAAGATGAGAACTTGACTACTTATTGTCAAGATGTAAAATTTAAACAATCTCCAATATGGGAGTTCTTTACATATGTATTTGAATGCATCATATATTCATATATGAAGTATACTAAAGAAAATGCCAGAGTGCCATAATATTCAAAGGTTAAGATTTGAGTGAGTTAAAATTATGTACAAGTCATTTGAAAGTTCAATATATTGGAAGAAAGAATTGCTATTATGTGAGCATAGGAGTGTGAGCCCATGAGCCTAAAATACTACACACCTATATTATAGGTGTATGTACTTTAAAAATCGTCTATGAT
The DNA here is from genome assembly GCA_963969595.1 of Neckera pumila. Classification (NCBI taxonomy): domain Eukaryota; kingdom Viridiplantae; phylum Streptophyta; class Bryopsida; order Hypnales; family Neckeraceae; genus Neckera; species Neckera pumila. The sequence goes on along the minus strand of OZ018415.1, from coordinate 3,567,054 downwards.
TATAAGGTATATATGTTACAAATACCCATTTTATAGGTGTTTATGATACATAACCTTCTATAGTGTGTGGTATCTATATTATAGGTACCTATATTGTAGGCTCAATGCTCACAAGATTGCATTCTTGGACTCACATACTAGCACCATTGATCAAATAATCAAACCTCTGTATCTAAATGTGTTGGGGTATAACATTTGCCTCAAATGAATTAGATTGAATACCAAATGGAACCTTTGTACTGCATCTTATTCATTTTGACATGAACATCCTTCCTCTTTATGGCAGTGCAAGGTCAACTATGATTAAAACTTTAGGCAAGATGAGTCAAATCTTGACACACTAGTCTTTGTGCACATGTTACAAAAGTTAGAAGAAGAGACTCACCACAAGAGAGCCCGAAATGATTGAGTACAAGATTGCACATGCAGGTTTTCAACAAAGAGAACAACCAGTGTTGTGGAATTTGTTGGAAATTAAAGAGATTGTGGCAAAAGTTCAAAATGATGTTTATTTTCCATAACAAGGCACAGGAATGAATCCAACTTTACATGAAGAGGGTTCGGCTTTCACATTATACTCGTGAAGCAACTGTTTATGGTGTAATCATATGTGATAACTTTGTACTAGATATGACTGAAGAATGCTGCTTCTCGATCAATTAGCAATCAGTTAAGGGTACCGTAGTCAATCAATTGCACACGGATATTGAAACAACTGCTAGCAAATTAACTTTCAATTAAGCATGGGGCGAAGTACCCAAAGAAGAGGAAACAGTGGCAAGATTGACGGTCAAAAGCACTGAGTTAAGAAGAAAGTTGTCCATCGTCTGCATCACCAATACTGTAATTTTCAACCTTACGGTAATGCAGTGCGTATCACCATCTTGAGGACAACATGTGGTAAACATTGCTGATTCATTAACAAATTGGTTTTAGGGGTCCTAAGCTAATCTTCAAACCCATCTTCATCTACCTCCTCCCTGTCGGACATCATCCTCGTCGCATCATCAACCTGCAGGAGAAGAAATTGGAGGCCACAGTTGACAAAGTTGTGGACTCCGCAGGAACTTGGGAAAACAGTTCTGATCAAACATTTGCCACTCTTGATTTGATTCCACACTTCAATGGAGATATTAAGACCAAAGAAATTTAAAAACCCAATGTATGCCGACTGTTCTAGGTAGCAGAAATGAGATAAATTGAAGCTGCGCACTCTTCTATACAGTTTTCATTATCACTTCCATCAAGCACTTTAGAGCCATGGATATCCAAGAGGGACCACAAAGCTTGCCTGGTGATCAGAGAGTCTCAGCTGCTTTGCAATAAACAGCAATTGCCCTCCATAATGTTGTTCATTCACCTCCGTCAGGGTTCTTTTCTTCGAATACAAACTCGTTGAAATTTCCTTGTGCAGCACCAAGCTCACATGAAAACCAATACTCTCGAACACTCTGGATGCTGCTGCGCTAATCGTTTCCTGAAGCAATTCACACCGAGTATCAGTAACGTACACGAAACGCAAGCACTTTCCTCAACTCCAACGACAAATTTCGAAAAGGTTTATGAGTACCCTAACGAACCAAGAGGCCAAACCTCATGGTCTTTTTAGCACTTCTAAGTGCGTCATATGGGACTTTCTTTTGTCCAAACACATTCCATGTTCTTCAGCGATTCTGGTGGTATAAAATATGACACCATCTAAATTACATTTTCCACAACTCCGTCGCAAGGGTTGAGGAGCATGCTATACTTGTGAGATGTCACCAAGTGCAGAATACGGCAACTCCCCGAGAATGATTGAGTCCTTCATAGCCAAACTGCTGACGCATCTGAGAACAACTTCCAAGCCCTCTGCAGACAAGGTTTGCAACCCCTGCATGGATAGGATTGTATTAGATTAGGGCACACCATCGCTAGAGATGGACAAGCTCTGAGCGTGCATCAAAATTCACAAGATTGGCCAAAAACAGAGAAAATGCTGACCTGCATTGCCCATACACTGGGACGAGTGCCTTGATACCCCACCCTCACAAGGTTCCTCTCCCAGGAGTCGTCTTTCCAATCTCCGTCCTCGGAAAGGTCTACTGATACATGCCGGAACATGCACCCTCTCCGAATCCTTGCGCCTACGGCTGCCATGCAATTAAGGGTAAGGGACTGCTAGTGGGACACAGAGCGTGCTTATCAGCTTAGTTATTGATTCGACGTTGTAAAACATTGTTCCGTTTACCTCATGGACAACATAGGTGCAGTCTCGGCAGACGTCTACCTTCCAATCTCTCAGCTGCAACGTTGTATGTAGTGCTTGGGGATACGTCGAAGACAGTTGACGAAAGTGGCCAGGGCAATCGGTATGGTCTTGTGTCCATCCCATCAGTCAACAACACTACCTGGGCGGAGAATCCTTACACGTATAAGCAACGAAGTGGATAGCATGCAATGGAATCGTTCTAATAGCGCAATAGCAAAAGCGTTTTGCTTAATCAAAATTGAGACGAAGTGCACCTGTCGAACTAAAGAGTCGCCGTCTTTCTTCACAGCCTCCATCAGATTGTCGTCAATGAAGCTTGTAGCCAACTCATAGTAACCTAAGTCGTCTCCATTCACAGCGTTGAGTGCCTCCTCCACAAGGCAAGCAGCGTAGGGATCATGGAAAAGCGGCTCTGCGATTGAACTCCCCCGCAATTCGTCAGCAAATTCAAACTCACTGAAAGAAGTTGAGTGTAACTCAAAAGAGAACCAAAACACAGTACCTTCTCAACAACTCCGGCATCAAATTTCAAATTCAGTGCAAGAAATTCATTATAAATCACAAGGATCCAAGAACACAATACCTTCTCAACAATCCCCGCACATCCGGCATCAAATTCAAATTCAGAAAAAAGAAATTCATTGTAAATTAAAAGAAACCCAAAACACCATACCTTCTCGACCATTCCCACATATTCGGCATTAACTTCAAATTCCGTAGAAGAAATTAAATTGCAAATCAGAAAGAAACATTACCTTCACGAGAGCTCTCAGCAGCACGCAGCGCCGCACGCTCCTGAGCCGCCGCAAGAAGCTCCGTGGTCAGATGATTATTCTTCGCCACCGCACATCGAAACCTACGTCGTTCGGAGGAAGTGGTTGTCTTGGTACATTGCAAGTGAGAGTGAGAGTGAGAGTGAGGACGCAGAGCAGCGTGCGCGTTCGGGAAGAGACAAGCACCCACCATAGCTGGACGAAAATGCTTCCTTCCTTGCTCCTATAATCCTGAATCTCGTTTGTTTTGTTGCCTATCGGAAGTAAGGTACTGCGTTCTGTTCTTCGACTGCAATGAATGTACAAGAGAGCACTCGAGCTTCCATAGTTTTATGAAAGGATTTTAGGGACTACGGACCGAAGCTGTGCGACAAGCATTGGGACAAATCTCTGGAGAAGGATTGACGAGGTTGTGATCATGAGCTTCTGACAATGCAAGTTTAGGGTTTTGTTCAACAATGATCTCGACCCTTCGATGATCGATGGAAGTGACTAATCTAAATCCTACTAATCTAACCCTAAACCTACAATTGTCCAAATAAGGATTTGAGTATGGTTTCTATTATGCAAAATGTGTAAGTTTTTGTTGAATCGAGTTGAGACGCAAAAAGAAGATTCTACAGCTTTGGGGATATTGTAAGTATATTCTAAGTCAATTTTGACACTTGTTGAGGAAGTAGGTATCAGGCCATTCTCTAATTTGGGGAATTTGGGAAAATTTACTGATTCTAGAATTTGTGTGGTAATTATTAACTCATAATATTCAAATAAAAATTCTCAATTTTTTAGATATTGGTCCATGATTCTTTAACACCTAAATTCTTTTTTCGGATTTATGCACGTTTTTTCTTATATCTTTGTACAAATATTTTAACCTCAATTCTTTTCAGTTAAAGATTCAAGAATATTTTCGGATGAATGCGAAGGGGGTTGCTGCGGAGAAAGGGGTTGCAAGCAAAGCGCTGTCCAATTCTTGTGAAGCTCTGTTCTCTGAAGCTTTTGTTGATAATTTTGTAGCTATGGAGATATCGGCAATGTCGTGCTGCAGTCCATCTCTCAGACCCTGGAGACATGGCTCACGGTCTCATCTCACGTTCCGCCACTCGCATGGCTTATTTCGGACCCCGCCCTCAGTGCGTGGCGGTCCTCGGGTGCTGCGGGCCTCTGCGGTGGAGCAAAAATCGTCGTCCAATTCTGCGGTAGGAAGTAGTTTCTAATTCTCTTGCAAATTTTCTCGTTTTCTTTTGAATCCTTGCTGGAGAGGATTTAAGTTGGAATTCTTCACTCTGGAATTCGAAAGCCAATTTGGACGAATACCGGTATTGTACCCGTTGCTCGGGATTTTCAGGTTACGGTTTGTGTGAATTGGTGGGTTTGTGATTACACGAGTGACATCTGATTGTTGATGTCGTTTTTTGAGCATAAGAATGTTTTAATTGCGATAACGCAGGTGCAAGAGCTCGTTCCTTACACGCCTGGACCGCTGGACGACATTTTCTTGAAGATTTTCAGAGGAAAAATGGCGGAGGTGAGTTGTGGCGAACTCAGAAACTTGCAGTGGATTGTCATCCGGCGATGAAGTGGTTCGGTTTACGACTAGTTCACTGATTAGTGTAAGAAAATTGTGTGCAGGAGGTCGGCTGGGATTCTCCCAAGCCTGGTTACGATGGACTCGTCGACATTGCCAAGCGTCTTCTCTTGCATTACCGCTCTGGTGATGAAACGGAGCGCGCTACGGTAGAGCAAAATCGCCATGAATTTTCTTTTTTCTTTAGGGTTCTGAAACTGTGATCCTTTGTTTGGTGCTTGTCATTTTAATTGATTAACGGGTGTCTTATTGACAGGTCCGCGTGTTGAGGTCCTTGTTTCCGTCGTGGTTGTTGCCGTTGTTCAAACGGCTTGTTTCTCCGCTTGGTGATGGCAAGCCGGCTGCCATACTCTGCGGTAATTCCCAATGCACCATTCCATTGCTTGATTTGATAACAAATATGTTTTGCTACTGGATATGAGGAATGAATTCTAGTGAGTTTTTGCACGCGATTGATCTGAAGAAGTTGCAATACGAATGCCGTGCGCAGCGCAGGTCACGCTTGCCACATGCCAGTGGTTGATGGGCAAATGCACGATCAATGAAGTGGAGCTTCTAGATGGCTCAAAAATTGCCAGTGGGGTCAGCTTCATGCCACAAATAATTTTTTTGCAGAGTGTGAATGCATATTAGTAGTGACAGTTCATTTCTTTTCAGTCATAGTTTCAACCATGTGGAATGCCAATGCAGGTGCTAGTGCAAAAATGCAAGTACCTGGACGAGACCAAGTGTGCCGGCATCTGCATTCACACGTGCAAGATTCCCACTCAGGTACTACTTGTCCATTACCGGAATGCTCTATAGTGATCGAGGTTGTGCAGAAGTTTGTAATTCAAGGGTTCAGTAACGAGATTGAAATCATCTATTTACATAGCATTTGAACGACAAAAGAATTTTTCAGGAAGTTGACTTCTTCTGCAGGCATTCATGAACGGAGACATGGGCGTTCGTTTGACAATGGAGCCCAACTATGAAAATTTCAGCTGCCAGGTTGACATCAGATGGAACCATACCTTTGTTTTTTTCTTCCTTTCATTTTTTCCTTCACCTGTTGGAGAAATTTATGTTTCTTGTCTTGGTGTAGTTCAATTTTGGTGTCGACCCACCTCCAGCAGCTGAGGATCCTGCTTTGAAAACTCCTTGCCTCGCTGTGTGCCCAACTGCTGCGTCAAGGAGTAGCATCCGAAATATGGTTCCCACTGAATCACAGTGTCCTCAGGTCCTTTTGCTGTTCCCTTCCTTCTTGCATTAGCAAACACGCTTCGTTGTGTCATGTTGATAGGAAAATCAGACATTAATCATAGAATTGCTCGTGAAGAGTTGGTGCGTAGATTGTTTTCGCAGAAGCTTCTTTAAGGTTCTATTCCTTCGGTGCAGGTGACGGCAAACATCTGAACTGAAGTGCTCTACGGGAGGGCGAGGAGGTCAATCAATTAGAGTTATCACATCGCTGGTTAGTTTTAAAACTGCTCAAAAGTCTTGGCACTCATCTTGTGATCAGTTCATTGTTCCGTACAATAGGTCTGTACTTCAATCTGCTGGTAACACAACAGTAGTTGGGGTTTAGATCTTTCAATTGCAGATTACATTCTTCCGATAAATACTCAAATTGAGTTTCCTTGGTGATCTTGGTCACAATTGAGACGCTCCTGTATTTCAAACAGATGTCTTTTGTTGCAATTTTAGCATATATGTGGTGTTCACATTGCAGATTGTTTTGTTCTCCAAGATGAAGTATAAGCTCCTGCACTCAAAATTCAGCAACGAACCTCTTGCATAGAAGCCGTGATGCTGTTTTGGAAAACTGGTAGCGCTTCAGTGGATTTAGGGGGAGTGCATCAGTGCCAACATCTCTGAAGATTCACAGGAACATTATCGATAATTATACACGTTATTTGTAGAACATTCTTGTAGTTGTACCCAAAGTTTTTCTTATTTTTTTATTAATACTTCTCCTAGGGGCGAAATTTTGTATTTTAGACCCTAAGCAAAATTGAAAGAGCTTTTGATTGAGGATGGAAGGGATCTCTATGATTATTAGAGCGATGTTGTTGACATGATTGCCACTCCTCTGTAGAGAAGTTGGATGCATTTCTTAGCCCTGAACCCCGAGGGAAGGTGGCACTGCATGAACACAAGCAAAACACACTTTGTAATCTATTAAAGGCAGTGGACAACCAATTTTCTTTACCTTGCAATGGAGGTGCCCAGAGAACAGATGTTTCAATCATCCAAGTGTCTAAATCTAGGTTTTTCTGTATGTATTTGATTTGATTTCAACGTCCTTCCAACAAATAATTCATTTGTCCATGTGAATGAACAGAATTTTTTCAGTAATGAGGGTTTGGAGTGAAAATGAGCTTACACCTTTTTAAGTTTCTGACCACTTTATCTCAACACTTATTATTTCAGAAGTTTAAGTAAACATACCTGTGTGAAGTTAAAAAATCAGAGCAAAGAGAAATGTTTCCACCAGCATGTTCCAACTAGTTGCAGATGGATGTCATCAATTTGATCGCCTTTGGAATCTCTCAAATCTAACTAAGAATCAGCATTCGACATTTTGCCTCATAAGCTACTCTGAACCCCACTTCAGATGCCCATCCAGGGACTTTGTACTCAATTAACGCATCCAGGGAGTACCGGAAATAAGTCTAACAGAGAGAACAGACAAGAAAATAACAGCAACTAATTGTCTTAGAGTTGTGAATCACAAGCAGTGAAAATCAACAAAGAGGGAAATTGTCCATGTGTTTCCAAAAAAAAAAGTCAACAAAGAGAGAATTTGCCTACGTGCAACTTTTCGAGCCGTTTCAGACTCAGTTTCTTCATTATCAAATAATCCCGTACTCAATTGAGTGACGGTAAGAATGAATACATCAATGTCATAATCTTAAAGGAATTATGAATGCTTAGAATGAAGCAGGTTCAACTCTCTAAACTCTCTTTACATTTCCGCCAACTATGCATAAAAGTACACCAACCTGCTCATAACTTCAATAGAGGGTAGACCTCAGTGTCAAAAATACGACGTCATGGCCTTTGTCTCCAGTCGCGGTCCATATTTCTTCCCTTGATTTAGATTTTTCTAAACGCCACAGAGCAAAAAATTCGTCATCTCCACCGTTGCTGTCAAAAGCAGTTTGCCAATCCCGACTGCCTAAACCAGAACCTCAACCGCCACTACAGACTGCCGCCAATAATAAGAATGTTAAATGTTCTATGTTAAGAACTTCAGACTAAACCTGTATTCAATAGGTAAATGCGAAACTGAACTGACTTTGGAAAAGCAGGCTTCGTCAGCTCCAATTCACTTCCTGTCAGCAGTCCAATACCTAGGCTCAGGTACAGAGGTTTTTTGTGAACAATTAGCAATCGAGGAATCTATAGAGCATCTGTTTGCGCATGTGTTGATGGTAAGACCTCTTTCAAGAAACTAATAAGCTGCTCACTATAGAGCTGCGGGTAGCTCCGGAAATGGTCAACATGTGGAGAGGTCTGCAGATTGCAAGCCCTCACCACCCGCCCTGTCTTCCGCTGCTCCTCAATGAAAGCTTCAACTGCCTTTACAGGGATAACCTTGTCAGCGGTACTGTAAATATAAAGCTGTGGGCATGAAGGTTGCTTCTTCTGAAGAACCGTCACAACCTCAGACAAACGCCTGCACATAAGACACAGAGAAAAGATCAAGCACTTGCAATAAAGGTTCAACCACGCACTATCTGTAACCTGATAGTTATATACTCTCCTAGACAGGATCATGAAGGATAATATTGGAAGTAAACCACATTTCTCAATGAGTTCGTAACCCAACAGAAAATCAGATCACCACGGTCACAACACCAATATCGGTCTGAATTCAAAGGAAATCATAATCCTCAACTTTCACTCAGAAGACTAAACCACTCACCTATTAATAGCTGGAAGCCTCAAGAAAAGAGAGAAGAATCCTTCCAGAACTGATAGAACCGCAGTTTCAAGACTGTTGGCACCTCCAACTTCTAAATTGACAATGGAACCAAAGTTGGCAGCTTCCATTGACACACCTTCCTTCACTTCGCCCTTCAACAGGGCAGGTTTTGTAGCACTGCTTCGTTTCTTCAAGAGAGCTGCGGAAAAACCTGATGCCCATACCTGATCATTCACATATTCAAGCGACAAGGTCATCAATGATGCTGATGATACTATCAAAGACAGCAAATTGCAGAAGGTAAAAGCGTACATGGTAAATTTACATTTTCACCTCGGACGCATAAACAAGAGTTAGATCAGAAGCTGTAACCACAGCTATCGCTACCACTCCTGCAAGGTGAATATAATAATAAGAGCAGCTTCCTACATATTGTAACGTCAGAAGACACAATACCTGAGGATCTGGATCAGGTACTGGCGCAGAGTCTATAACACACCCTTTAATTCTCTCTACAAGATGCTCTCCTTGCTTCTGCATCTTCTCCAGAATAGCTCCATATCTGCGTGTGAATAAGCTACGTCAACAATTGAGTTCCAATAAAATCTCCCATAACTGATCTCAAGGTAAACGGCAATCGTATGCATCATTGATCTCCTATCTCAATTCAAATACAAGATACCCGAGCTGGAAACCCTAAATTCTGATACCAGCAACTCTCCTACAGGACTGCGACTTCTGTCATGCTCAATGAGAACGAACAAAGGAACTTCCAACTACCTCTGCAATCACGAACTCTCAAATCTTTAATCTCAGTTATTTAGAATTCCTAAATAGCAGACCTGAAACTCCGTGACACTCCTTGACAACAGAAGAGCAATTTCAACTCTCGCGCAGTGAAACAACGGCGCATTATTTCCATCGATGTCCATAGCCCCAAAAATTAAATTAAACAGAACCAAAGAAAGAATCACCACTTACGTTAACCACCCCGTGTTGCTAAAGGTATGAAAAATGAGCTGTTTCTCCCCCTCCAAATCGCTCTCATCAGATAAATACTGTGCAAGATGACGTGCCAAAGAATCCACATGCTCCTCTGCATTTCCATGTCCTTTCAAGCTTAAGAGATCTGTCATAGGAATCACAAAAGTCACAGCATGGATTCCTCTCGCATTGTACCACTCTGCATATTTTCTCAGATGCTTTTGCTGCGCGCCCAACCACCCTAGCAGCACCACCGTGAGCACCGGTTTCTTCTCCAAAGAATCCTGATCACCACCACCATCCTCACGACCTCTCGAAATTCCTCCTTTCGGAACATGCCAAGTATGGAGAGCTTGCGTCGCCTCAGAGGAAGAAGAGGAATACGGAAAATTCGAGGACTGAAAAGACAAGAGGCTCGACAGCAGAGACTCCAAATAGTTTGAAGAATGCGGCGTCCGCGCAATGTGCGACCCTAGCTTAGCCAGTGTCACGGGCGCCTCAGCTTGCGTTTGAAGAATAGAATAATAAGGCAACGAAGTCACATCGTTACCAGCCTTCTTCCAACTCCGAAACCCGACGACGTGCTTCTCTGTCACCGGCGCAGCATACAACCCCGAGGTCGAGAAACAAAACGGCGTCAACCTCGGAAACCTGACGGCCGACGTCAACACCGAATGCGCCATCATCATCGAGACCTGCGACGTCATTGGCGCTACTACAGACGTCGAAAGAAACACGGGCAACATATGTCCAATCGCTCTCTGAGAGGACGACGACATTGACACCGAACCTCCTCCTAGAGTCCCTTGCGCCAGAGAGAATTCCGAAGACGCGTAACAGGGCGGACAAACCGAGGACGGCGACGGTGGGGAGAGCGATGACAGCGATGGCGGAGTTGCCAAATCCTTCAACCCTCGCGGAAAGGAAACAACAGAAAGAGGCGACGCCACACCACCACCACCACCACCACCACCACCACTACTACTACAACCACACGCGCCCGAGAGAGACGCGAGAGGAGGCAGAGGCATGGAAACGGGGACTGCGTGGAAGAGAATCGGAGTCACTTTCAGATGCAACTTCTCCGGAATCACATCCACAGTCGCAGTGGCACTACTCACCAAGATGGCCGCCGCGGCCGCGATGGTGCCTTGCACCACGCGCGACCCCGCCCCAAGCCCCATTCACACCCTCCACATACAAAAAAAAAAGAAGAACACCCACCTCCTCAAATCCTCCGCAATCCTCACCAAACCCTCCTCAATCCCTCCTCAATCCCCCCTCAATTACTTCTCAATTACTCCTCAATCATTCCGCAATTCTTCTGGCAACCACCGCGTCCTCCAAGATCACGAAACCTTCAGTCAGAGCACCAATTAAAACCTTCGAGGATCAGTGCAGCGGCAGTAGTGTGGAGTTCGTCACCACGGGAACGATTGCTTGCGAGAATGAAGAAGTGTCCCGTGGAAGCGGGAGGAATTCCTTGCGGCTCAAGATCATGTATTGTAGAAACTTTGGAGCTATGAAAGGAAATATCAATAAGCTTAAGCTTCAAGCCGGAGAAGCTTAATGGTAAGGATTAAGGTGATTGTGAATTCTTCTGTGACCGAGTCTTTCCTCTGTCTGCCTGCAACAGGAGCTTCGTTGCTGTTGTTGTGGGTTGTTTCCGACAACGAAGGCGCGCCTGTTGTCCCGAGGATTTCGTCTTCCTGCAACGCGGTGGAAGTGGCCGGAGGCTTCGGGGGGAGCGTTTGAACGTTTGAACCCGCCTTGATCGTTGGCCGCCTCGGTTGTGTCGCCCCTGGTGGACTACAGTGAGGGCCGCCTTTGAACGTTGGTTCACAGTACTTTTCTAAACTTTTATTTTATTTTACTTTTGTCAAGGCCCTTGTTAGGGGTGCTGGTCAAGGTACGGCGGCCGTTTCGAAATAAGTCATTAATAAGAGTGCTACTGAGCCTAGTATTATTAGTTACTATATTAGTTACTATTATTAGTTACTATTATTAGTTACTATTATTAGTTACTATTATTAGACTGGTCGAGTATTCACATGTTTGTGACATTTGGATATTGTATGTAAAAGATATTAAAGAAAAAGGTTCGTTCTAAAAGCGTTTCTTCTGCATAGGTACATATCTGATTTTGAAGATGTACACAGAGTAAAGATCGTAGTTTAGGATCGGTGGCACATTTGATGAACAACCTCACTTTAGATCAAATGGTAGCAAATTTATTGTGGGCTAAATTATATTAGTGGTGTACATTCAAGTTTTGAAGTGTCCATCATTAATATAATTTAGCCCACAATGGGCTTGCTCCTATTTGGTGTAGAATAGGATAATGTACCTCACTTTAAATATGGTATCAGTGGAGGGTATCATTTAAGAAAAGTAGTCAACTATTTTTTTCAATATTCATGTGATACTTGGATGATACCTGGTGATATCTATCAATCAAAACTGAGTGATATTTAAATAAAATTTGACTACTGATTTTAAAGTATAGTGGTAATTTGGCTATTTTTGTCCCCCTTTAAAATGAAAAATTTTATAGACAAATGGCAAAAAAATTGTGCATAAAAAAATATTATATAAGATTTCAAAAAGTTCATGTGATTGGCTTTGATATGAAATTTATTGTGGATAGGTTTAAATATATTGCACCATGTGGTCAAGGTTGACATTCCCTACCAATTAATCATTTAAAGGTGGAAATTGTAATTTGCTATACATCCAAACCTTAAGTTTGGTTGTTTGGTTGTTTGTTTTGTTTTGTTTTGTTTTGTTTTATTACGTTGAGATTTCACAAACCGTACACTCCCCGGCTGCGTGCTTAGTACCATTAGAAAGTGCTCAGCAAGGAGGGATGCATGGACTTTGTTTCATGGACTTTGGAGCTATAATGGGGAAGTTATTGAATTTCAAAGTATTTATAGATCACAAATTTACAAATTACTTTTACTTTGATTTTGCCATCACATTCTTAGTATCGTTGGAAAGCTCTTGGGGAGTAGGAGTGGACGAGCTTTGTTTTGTGGCGTTTGGAATGACACTGTGAAAGATATTGAATTTCAAAGTTTTTATTATGAATTAGAAAACTAGAAAATTATTTTTACTATAATTTTGGCTGTAGCAACGGTACAAGGCTACAATAGGATACTTTGAAATGCAAAGGCCTTATATAAAAATTAATTAAAAAATTAAAAATACATCAAAAAATTTGGAATCTATTTTTAGAGACATGTTTTGCTAGTCTTCACGACTAGGTTTAATAAGTTTTGTTGATATATTTAGAGAGATTTTTTTGATAGATGGCTATTATTAAATATTTCAAAATGAGAGCTGATAGAACTGTATCTCGATTAATAGATTATTTTATATTAGCCACAAAATAAATATCCAAAAATTTGTATATAATAATAACTTCCATTGATTATTGTAAATTCTCTTTGGAATCCATTTTTGGGGATTTTATAGACGATCTAAATTCTCTTTGCATATAGTTTTGGGCCCCCTATGACTGAATTATGAACTTTTGAAAATGTTGATTATAAGTGCACCTAAAATGGCCCCTTGTTTTTCATGTTTATATTCAAATGGTGTCTGTAGCAACCAAAAATCTATTGGGGCGTTTTTCCTACTTGTCCAAAATAAAATGTAAGATATGAAAACCCATAATCAATACTATCTCTAAAATGTCACAAAGATGTACACAATCAAACATGAAAGTTTACAAGATCCCAATGTTGTTTTTGGGTACACCTAGAGACATTTATTTAAAAATTCATAAATCCTTCATATGGTATCCAAGCACCAATAATGTGTGCTAAAATGCATTGGAATCTTCTTTCACTTGCCAATACGATTAAAATCAAATAATTTATATTTTAAATAATAGTAAATATAATTGTTGGCTAATAGTGACAATTATAGGTGCACTTATCTTAGTCACTTTAGCGGAATGAACACTTAATGACTTGAAAAGCAAAGACACTTCATACTTTGATTTCCCCAAAGCAAAATGACTATTGTAGTGTGAGGCCACCTTTGAAGTATAATTTTTGGAGCTGAATGGTTTTTGGGAAATTAATAAGACACTTTATTGAATTCAAAGAAAAATAAATATGATAAAAGGAAGTCAAAATGTTGGAAAAGATACTTGTACAACTTGATCCAAGGCATCTCTGCTCCTAAATAACTCAAAATCCAAATACATTCTTCTAACTATCCTCTCAAAAGATATGTACTCTGCCTTAGTTGTATAGAGGCGCAACTTTACAGCAGACTAAGTAGGAACACTATAAAAGGTAATGAGTTTATTGAAAACCAAGACAGGATCACCTTCCTATGCAATGAAGAAAACCTTTCCATAGGGGAGGCAACTCATTTTCGATCACTTAAGGAATTACTCATATCTACATGGCGGATTTCTTTAGTGGGGAAATTTTTCAGGGAATAGAGTTCGGAAGGTTTCCATAATTTTTAGAATTTATATTTCTCAAAATTTTTTTACTATGAATGTGTTTTGGTTGAAAATTGTGTTTGACCCATTCTGATCATATAGACTTTCCTATTTCCAACCAAGGGCTAGTTGCAAAATCAACCAAGGATTGGTTGCAATACTGAGAGTCTTGGAGGCAATCCTAATGTGCCACAACTACCTCGGGAACCATGCCATAAATAATCCCTGCTCATCTCCTCTTTTACGGAAAATGAACAGCATACATACCCACAATGGGGTGGGCGTCGATCAGGAATGGGTTGCCTCCCCTAAGGTAGGAGGTTCTTAAACTGCTCAGGCTCTAAAATCGCCCACCTCTTTAATGTTCACCTCTTGTACATGTTGCTTTTTGCAATGTACAAGCAGTGAACATTTGAGGAGGTGGGCGATTTTAGAGCCCTCCAAAGCATCAAAAAATTGAACTTCAAAAATTCATAACTAATTTCACAAAGCTCCAAAAAATATGAAACAACTTGGATTGGATGCCAATTTCATTTGTCATTGAAGGAAAATTTACTAATAAATATTTCAAGAAGTTTCACCTCCCCAAAATTCAGTTTCAGTTCTTAAGTGAGCGCTTTATGGACCTCCTACGTTATTGCTATGCGGCACATGAGGAGGGAATTCCAAGCTGGGACCCCTGCTGGAAGCCAGTTCAGTTATTTTGGTCGTTGAGCCCTGTGCCAGCTGGCGGTAGTTACATGTGGCCTGTCAAATTTTCATTGGTACCCAAATGTTATATAGCCTCATTGGCTATTTGGCTTCCGTCATTGGGGAGAATCTTAAATTTAAATTAAATTTTTCTTTTTGCTTTCAGTTCCTTTTCAGTTTTGTGGGTGCCATTTCCACCACCAATGGTTGTGTACTTGACACACGAAGATGACCACTAGTGGGTCCAATTTTCAGGCACTGTCAGTGGTCCTCACTGTCTCCACACTGGCTGTTAAGTCTTCCATTTCATTTAATATGAAGCCGGCAAGGTACAGTCCACCCTCAGGGCCTCTTCACACTATTCATGGCCGTCCAAGTCAAGAGGCCGTAGGACTCTGCAATATGATTGGTGGAACCGATGGACCCTGCAATATGACTCGTGGAAACGGCGGACTCTTGACTTGGACGGCCATAGTGTGAAGAGGCCCTCAGTATCTATTGCGGTAGACGCCCCTGAAAGCGTCCCTTTTTAGGAAGGGGAGTAATTTTGAGAAATGTAAATCTAGGTGGATCATGCATGGCTTATCATTTTGGTCAACAAACAATAAGTTATATATGGTTTGTCTACATTTAGGTTCTAAAATGATTAAAATGGAACGCCATTCGATCCAAGGATGCTTCCAGATGCTTCTACTTTAATCCCTAAAGGTCCAAAGTCCCCTCGGGGTTACATTTGGGATTTTGGGCAGGCTCGTGTGACCTCAAATTTTGACTTGATTTTTTGAAACCTTTTTTTGAAAATAAGGTATCACATTAGCTTTCTAAATTTTTTTTTTTTTTTCAATCGGTGCAAAAGTTATGCCACCCAAAGTCAAAAAAGCAACTTGCCAAGGAGAAAAAAAAACTTTAAATAATTGGATTTTTTTTTTTTAAATTTCCTCAAAGATCATATTTTTTCTACATTTGAAGCTTTGATTCATTCTATTTGGACTCTGAATGAGAAAGTTTTGGACAATCTTGTTTTTTTGGGCAATTTAAGCATCTTCTTCAAAAAACAATTTATAGAATTTATTTTTTATTGCAATTTTCTAATTTTTTTCAAATTTTTCAATTTTTTTATAAGGTTAAGTTTGTTTCCAAGAACAATCCCAATGTTAGGATTATGGTGTTTTAATTCTACCTAAGAGCTATTAACAATTTAGTATTTTGTTGAATTTTGGACCTACTTCTACTAAACTATTATTTTATGTGAAAATCAAGTTTTTACGTTCTAAATTTTTTTCCCCTAACTCTTAACCCAAATGTTCAACATAAAAAAATTTAACCTAACAATATGTAGTGCAAAAAAAATCTACAAATGGCCATCAAAGTCATCTGAAATTGCAGGCCTCAATTCAAAAAAACTTCTTTTTTCAACTTCAAATGCTAATATCTTCCAATCCATATGGTCAAACTTCATGAATTTTTTATCGCATGGTCTACAACAAGTGAAGTACAAGATCTACAGTAAGATTCTAAAAAAAATGTTTTCTTTGGATTCTTAAGTGATTGCAACAAAAATATCAGTTTTCAGTTGTTTTGGACCCAGAAGATGCCTTGGGCCTTTAGAGATTAAAGCATTTGCAATGTACACTTCAACAATGCCGGTATAGGCACTATGCCAAACGAAAAAGTGATTTGCACTTAAAATTATGCTCCAATGCAACCATTACAAAGTCCGGTACTTCCACAATCTCAGTATATGTCCCTTTGGATCCGGCAAATTTGGAAAATATGAAGGGACCACAAGCTGGCTCCCAACAGAAATAATCATTGTTACCAATCAATTCAAGCTTCCCTTGTTTCAAGTGAAAAGTCTTTTTTTAATGTAGATTCTTTTTTTTCTTTTTTTTTATAATGTGAAAAAGTCCAAACGTCCATTCAACGTTTGGATTGCCGGCTTTGCATTAGATTGATTTGTTCTAAAAAAAGCCCGGCACTATGCGGGGCTCGTAGAATGCCCCTATGTTTGCCAATGCAGGGGTTGTTTGCCAAGAGTACACTACAAATTCCGTTAACACTTTGGAGCAAGGAAACTTATATTTCCGCCATCCTCAAATAAATTTTGGGGTTTTGAAACATACTTGTCTCAAATTAAATTTGAAACCACCTTCCACAACTTGATCGACAACAACTGAAGCTAGTTTGAACATCCTGAAGTAAAAGAATCTGGAAATTCCACGCTCTAGAGTCTATATAGTAATTTGATCTTTACAAAGAAATCAAAACGCAACCTCTAACCAATCAAAGGTGATGAATCAACCAACAACTATACAAAATTGGCTACTAATAAATAGTTTGATGAGAATTTCCTGGAGTTGAATCACATTTATGACATCATCAAAATCTAATACAAAGGACATCGTCAAAATCTTATACAAAGGACATCGTCAAAATCTTATACAAAGGACATCATCAAAATGTAATACAAAGGACATCATTGCGCTTCTTTGAACCAACATTGCTTGGAGAATGATCCAAATTAGTATCACTGGAGCAGTTCCAAAAAGGAGGGAAATTTGTCAATTTTGCCGCCTATTTTGAGTGTGTGCTGCTTCATTGTTGACTTCCATTCTTTCTTGCCTAATGGGATTGACTAAAAGCCATAGTAACTATCCCCTTAAAACAGAAGCAGCTCACGCATTAATCTAGCCACTTTAAAAAAAATCCGAATTTGTTTTGGAATGTAAGGATTAACACTTATGTAGTATTAACACTCTAACACTTTTGAAGGGTAGCATAGACAATTTGTAACATTTATAGGGCTTTCAGACTTGGCATTATGAGTCAAATTGATAAAATGAAAAAGGCAAAGGCATTTGCACTTGCATTCTTTTGAGAATACCAATCCTACTTGGACGCCTACTCGGCACATAAAAAGAGCGGTGCTTAGTATAATGGAGGATGATGCTTTTTTTTAGGTAGAATGACTTGCGATGGAGTTAAAGTACCACCGCAATCTAGTTGGAACATATGTTTTCTTGGTTTTATTGCAAATTGTGGATGTTTAGGAACTTAGAAAAGATCCATTGCTTGGAAAGCACAATGGATAGATTTCAATTATTTACAATCATTCATACTTAATGGGCTTCAAATGGGGCAATTAACTTAACATCCAATGCCCAAGCCTCTCTTCCATAAAAAAACTCTCCAAACTGTAATTTCTATTGCAAAGAGAAAAAAATTTAAAATGTTTTTTTTGCATATCTAACTATAGGATCTTGTACTAGCTAGATTGGTGTAAGAATGTGTAGAAGGAATTTTTAGAAACTTTGACTTTGTAGATTGCAAGATATTTGCATTTAAAGTGAAGAAAATAAGTTTTTTTGTACCTTGCTTGACTAGATTTTGACTTTGAACCTTCTTAACTTGATGTTTTTGCTCTATAGATTTTGAATTTCTAATTTTTTATGTTAAAGAATTGAGTTGAGAGTTTAGGGAAATAAATTCAAAAGAATAAGCACTTAATTTTCACTCATTAAAAATTTATTAATTAGAAATAGGTTCAAGATTGAAGGGAAACAAAACCGTTAATAGTTCTAAGATGGAATTGAAATACACTAATTTCAATGGTGAGATTGTTCTAACAAGAAATCTAAACCAATGGGCATTTGGTTGCAACCCAACCCGCTGCATGTCCGCAAGTAAATTGTATGATCTCTCCATCTATAAGCTTGAATTTCTTTTTTAATTGTGAAAATTGAGCTCAAAAATGAATCCTACAAGTTATTTTTTTTAAGAAGACGCTTTGATTGCCCCCAAAACAAGATGGTTCATAATTTTCATATAATTAATCCAAATGGAATGAATTAAAGTTTCCTGCACAAAATGGACACTTCAGCTGTTTAAAGGTTATCAAAAATTTCATTTGAGAGGGGCCTACTACTTATATGCTGTATATGAAGTTTAAAAAATGTTGTTTGAATTGCGTCACAAAATGTTGTATTAGTAGAACTTGAAAAAGTTGTTCAAATGTTGTCTTTATCTGCAAGATGTTAAATCGTCAATTTGAAATGGACCCACACTAATGTAGCATGATGTCACATCTACTTCACTTTCCTTCAAAAGGCATTTATGATTTGCATTTAGAATTGAAAAGACAAATTCGAGGTGGTAGGAGGTAAAGCAATCTATATGGGATATGTAAATTAGGAGCTCAACCGCTCATAGTAAAAAGAAGATTCTAAAATCCTAAAATTAGTGTTCTTGCAGAGGACGTGGTGGTCTTGCAAGGTTGCTGTCCTACCATCCACACGCTTAGCCAAAGACTATGTTAGGACACTATCTTAGCTAGAATAAAGCAGCTTTCAATTTAGTGTCGGGCCCACCTTCACGGGATGGATTTAACTCCTAAAGGCCCATGGCTTTTTTGGATTAAGAAACATCATTGCTTTTGAAGTGTTATAGAGATTTCAACCATACAATCTTGTAGTGTATATGCTATAGATGACATGGATCAAATTTGGAGTCATTTGGCCATATAGATTGCAAGATTATAATGTTTTAGTGTTGAAATAGGATTCTGAAATTTTCCTAGCAACACAATTGGTGGTGAAATTTGATTTCTAAATCTACTCAAGTGAAAAACTTAGAATTATAAAGTGATTGAAAACTAGTATACAAACACATTGGTGAAAAAAATATCTCTCAATTGACTATTTGTGTCTGCAAAATGACTTCAAAATGTCAAAAAATAGCAAGAAAAGTTGCCAAAAAAACATCTAAAGCTATACCTCCTACTAAAATGCTTCTTAGTCACTCATAGCTTCTTGAATTGATATGAAAACTTAGCCGCGCAAACTAGACTAGTATGTGCAACTTTTCCAAAAAGAATTTTTGGAAATGAACATTATATAAAGAAACAAGCCGCCAAAGTTTAGTATAATCCTAAAAATGTTCGGATTTTGAACTTCAAATTGCTTCCAAACATTCAAAATAACTTGGAATAACGTAAAAATCATACCACAATAACAAGACTTCAAGGGGAACATAATCCAACAAATTTTTGTTAAAAACTAACATTGGATGAAGGAGATACAAGCCCCCAAAGTTGTAGCCATTATATGCAGTTTGGTAAATTCAAATTGAGCCTATGAACTTCGATTGGCTTCCAAAAAATACGTATAACTTGGATTGACCTGAAAATTTTACCACACAAACTAAAAAAGAGAGTGCAAATTCCCAATAAGTTACAATACCTTATTGAATTTTATTGAATTTGGACATTGGATGCAAAAGTTACAGTACCTTAAATTAGACTTGAATCTATATAAGGACACTTTTGGGCTCCTGGGGTGTTTAGGGGTTAAGATACTTTAAATATGAAAAGTTTCAGTCTTCAAAAGGGCAGCAGAAGACTTTGCACTTATGGCAAATAAAATAAAATTTTAAAATTTTAAAATTTTAAATCTGATGTGGCATGAGGCCATGAGTGGTGCCACATCAACGCTGTTGGTGCCATGTCAGCACCATGTCAGACTAAAAAAAATTTACATATTTTTCTCAAGGAAAAAACTAATTTATGAATTAACCCCTAAAGGACCGAGGCCTTTTTTTTTGCCAAAAAACACTCAAAACTGCCATTTCTATGGCAAAAAGTAAAAAAAATTTAAATTGTTTTTGTTTCACATCTAACTATAGGATCTTCTACCTAATTGGTATGAAAATGTGTGGAAAAAATTTCAGAATTTTTGATTGCACAGATTGCAAGATATCTGCGTTTAACCTCTAAAGCCTTGAACATGCTTTTTTGAGAACATAGCGTTTTTGGGCAGCTCACTACGAGCGGAGTTTTTAATTTTTTTCTTTGAAATTTTTACACAGCATTTTCCCGAGGAGTAGCTTTAAGGCCCAACAATTTTCATAACTTTTGACTACATGATTAAAAAGTTATTGCATGATATGTCATTTTCATTGCTCGGCAGGCAGTCCGGGCAGCAAAAAAAAATTCTTTAAAAATCACTTTTTAAAAAAATAAAAATTTGAAATAGGTTCTTTAGATTTATATGTATGCTGGAAGCTTTGAATCATTCCATTTGGATTAACGAGTCAAAAGTTATGAGGATTCTTAGTTTGAGGGTAGTTATGGAATCTCAACTCTAAAATAAACTTTGAAGTCCTTTATCTAACTCAATTTTCAATATTTTTGAATAAAACAAAAAACATTGGGTGTATATTGTTTATTACAACATTACAACTGCTAGGATTGGCATTCTTCAATTCCATAATCAAATTCTTGACAATTTAGTATTTTGAGTCATTCTCTACCTCTTCCTACTTACTATTTTTTTCCTATATGTTCTACAATTCCAAATGATCTAAAAATTTTCAAGGATGTAGCCAACTTGCCTTGAAGAATGAATCCAAAGAGTAACCACCATTTTGGACATTTTTTCATACAAATGTGACCTTGTGAATGGCAGCTGCCCGGATTTTTGCAGTGATTAAAAAAGGATTTTTGTCAATTCAAATGCTATTATTTTGCAATCTACATGGCGGAAAATTTTGAAATTTTTTCCACATCTTCTTAAACCAGTGTACTACAAGATCCTATGGTTACATGTGTTCAAAAATCTTTTTTTCTAAAATTTGGTACTTGTATTAGAAATGGCAGTTTTGGAGCGGTTTTGGTGACAACATAGTCAAAAACCTTTAGGGGTTAAAGTGGAAAAAACAAGTTTTTCAGCACATTGTGGGACCAGATTTTTTGACTTTAAACATTTTTAACTTAAAATTTTTGCACTACAGCATTTTGAGCTTTGAATCTTTATAGTGGAGAATTGAGTTGAGAGTCTAGGAAAAAAAAAAAAAACTCAAAAAAACTAAATTATCATTCTTAAGAAAATTATTAAGTAGAAGTAGGTACAAGATAGAAGGAAAGCTAAAATATTCATATATTTTAGATGGAATTAAAATGCACTAATCCCAATGGTGAGATTTTTCTAGCAAGTATAATAAATCACTACAAAAAAAAATTGAAAAATTACAAAAATTGCATTCCGAAATGAATCCTACAAGTTATTTTTTTCAAGAAGATGCTCTAACTGCCTGAGAAACAAGAATGTCCATAACTTTCTCATAACAAATTCAAATGAAATGAATTAAAGCTTTCCAGATAGACAAAAATGTGATCTATGAGAAAAAAAATATTTAAAAAGAAAATTCAAAATTTTGCAAAATATTTTTGCTGCCTCCCGTCTCCACACATTCCAAGAAATGGCATAACTTCTCGCTTAAAGGTTCGATTTCAAATTTTTTTTGCCACATACCTCTTTCAATTCTTCACGTTCACAAAAAGTTTCAAAAAATCACGTCAAAATTTCAACCCATAGGTACCTGCCCGAAAATGCATTTGTCCCCTGAACGGACAACGGTCCTTTAGGGGTTAATTTTTTTTTCCCGTAATTGCACTCCATGGGGGCCAAAAATCAGATTCTGACAGCCCCTTTGAGGGCTAAAATTACTCCTGGTGAGTGAGTGAAATCTACCAAGTATTAGATGGAGGCTATAAAATATAGTCCAATTTATATAAGACAATGGTTGCCCATTAGAAGAGATTTCGGGCCAAAAAAAGTTTGCAAGTTACTCAGAGTTTCCCAATTGTGGTAACTTGCCACATGTGCAGTTTCATGTGGTCAAGATTGTTTTATGTTAGATATTAATATTAATATTTTTTTTTTAAATTCAATTTTTTTTTCAATTTTTTTTCACATATTTTTATAAATTTATAAATTTAAATGTTTTTTTAATTATTAATAATTTTTTTGACAAGGAACTATATTTTTCAGCAAGGGAAACAAGCTTGAAACGGCCCTCTTTCGCCCTCAAATCTCTTCTAACCCCTAAATGCCTATGGCTTTTTTTGAGCTTCTAGGAATTTACTCTACACTGAACAAAAAGCTAACGTTTTGATAAGTTGTATAATTTTTTTGAATTGTAATCGTACAAATTCAAACTAGACATATTAGGAAAAGAAAATACAACAATGTCACTTATGAATTGAAAGATTATAATGTTTGATCATAAGGGTATTAAAATTGTGAAAGTGATTTGAAGTCTTTCAATCCTCTTTTCACATGTCAAATCTAAAAGGTTGGTCACCAAAAAAAATATAAGTTTAAAGGGCCTAGCATGCATAACCCTAATCAATTTATATCTTCTCAAAATCTATTCTATAATTTTCTTAAATGAATTATTTATCTGATTTCTCTTCCAAGATCTAGTGAATTTGAGGCTCATTTTCAACACTACGGAAAGTCAAGATTGCAATGGGTACCCTTGCACAAAATCTTGAGTAGAAAAATCATAATAAACCTTTTTTCAAAATTGGATTGTTGATGCTAAAACTAGACTTCAAATAGAATTTTACAAAAATATAAACTACTAAAAATAGCAACTTGATTAGGTTTTATTTAACTTCAAAATATTGTTGACATCCAAATTGTGCCTCAGGCATTTAGGGACTAATGGTTTCCAACCCTACAAATTTCTTTCCAATTTAGCAACTTCATTTTCAAAATGCAACCGGTTTTTTTCGATTTTTTCCACTTCTATTGTCTAACTTTGAAGTAAGATAATAGGTCCAGAAATCGTTGAAAGTGAATTTTGTGGAGGCGAAGCATCTTGAAACAATTTTTAGTAAATTTTCCTTAAAAGACAAGCATCTAACCCAAGTCATTTCATATTTTTGGAACTTTCTGGAATAAGTTATAAAATTTTGAAGTTGAAGTGGCAATAGGGCTCTAAAATCGCCCCCCTTTAAAATATACACGGTTTGTACATTGCTAAAGGCTATGAAAAACAACATGTACAAGCTATGTACATTTGAGTAGGGTGGGCGATTTTAGAGCCTGTGCAATTTCAGAACCTATTATCTTGGCCACCATTTTTTCCCGCCAATTGGTCTCCAACGTTCACAGAAGTGGCTAAATTTCGCTCCATTGCTACTAAAAATTTTCAAGAGCTAAAAGTATATTGGAAAAAATCCTTGAAAAAATAAGATTTTAGTGAAGATTGCAACAAACAATAGAATTTGGTAGCCAATGTGTAACTTCCTCTACATTGAACTTAGCATCTATTTTGTTAATTTTTGTAGTATAGTATTCCCAATAATCCTTTAAAATTTGCAAAATCTTATCTTTTTTAATTTATTTTTAATACTACTCACTCTCAAGGTAGCATATTGCACTAAATCCTAATAACTTAGGTAGCATGTTGCACTAAATTCCATAAAGCAATTCTGGGATCACGGTTGGTCTCCCCCGAAAGGCATCACTTTGAACTCCCAGTCACTAGTTCCGAAGGTGCTCACGTGGAGGGACGAACTCTCATGGGGTCTTCTGCTCGCGCCACGTGGATCATGTCCGAACAGGAGAATCTTGGTGGGCACCGTGGCTTCCTAAGTGGGAACGGGGAACTCCGGGAACAATCATGAGGTGGACGAATGGAATAATTCCAAGTGGGTCAGTATTTTCCTCCTTTGGGTCATATTTTATCAGAAATTTTTGGGATGCAACTGAACAGTTTTGATTTTGTAAGGCACCTTGATGATCTTTGGACCACATAAAAACATCCTACTGATTCGGCCGTGGAATATGCTCTGGGTATAAATGTAAAATGCTGAAAAGCTTATCTTCTGCT
Source organism: Neckera pumila (assembly GCA_963969595.1). Lineage (NCBI taxonomy): Eukaryota > Viridiplantae > Streptophyta > Bryopsida > Hypnales > Neckeraceae > Neckera > Neckera pumila. Next base: position 3,542,718 of record OZ018415.1, on the reverse strand, counting down.
TCAAAGATTACTTGTATTTCTGGCCAGAAAATATTTCAAGAATAAAATTAAATTGGCAAACATAAAATCACTCCAAACTTGAATGCGGAATGCTCCTCAATCTCAATCAGGAATTCACAGCGGATCTCTTTTCAATACTGGTATAAAAAAGTGACTACATCTAATTGTGTCGCAATAAGCAATTGAGCTTTGTTTATATTATTCAAGTACCTAATTCTTTTGTTGGAAATCAGAAGAACACTCTAGATTCTCTTCTTAAGCATATTTTGGACAATTTATGAATAAAGTATGAGTTTTCAAAGTATTGAAAATAGGTGTATTTGAAAGCATTCCTAAGTTCTCATGAATAGAGGTTGTGCAATTATGGCAAGAATGTGTAGCTATCATATTTCAGAGATTTTCTTCAATGTGTGAAAGCACAAGACCCCTTCCTTTCTAAAGAACTTGCCATCAAATATTATAAGAAGGGAAATTGTTTTACTTAGCCATTAAGCACCATCCCTTGTTTGGTGGGGATTTTAAGGGACAATCAAAAGTCTCCTTCAAGCAAGGCCTAGGTCTTGTTACTTGCCCAAAAATTGTTTAGTTAGGACATGCAAAAGTGAATAGTGAATAGTGCTTTCACTTGCAACCTAAATGCAATGTTTAGCAAGCCATATTTGCTTGAGAAGTAGGTTCAATAGGTTGAAACATTCCAAGAAAACACAAAAGCCACTTTTTGTCAATGATTCTCTCAAAACCAAAAGCATGCAAGAAGAATTGTAGGTTAAGTAGGTAAAAGGCTAAGTACGTAGATCAAATCAGAGTTTGCGCGCTTGAAAGAAGTGGTCATGGGTGGGGCATATGTCATTTCATCTCTGATAAAAAAAATTAAAAGAAATTATTCAGATATAGCAAAAATAAGCAGTATGGTATACAAAGTTGAGGTATACACATAGTCACTAAAATTACTTTCTTTCACAAGTAAAACTTGGCCTCGCAAACAGAGATGAGACTCGGATACAGAAGTTTGATGAAAACCGAAGATTGCTTTCCTTCGTACATGAATTACGCCAATGTGTGTCGTTTACATTGACATCGGTATGGAACATACCTTCTCGCTATCAGATAGTTAACAAGCTTCTACCCTCAAAAACACAAACATGTTCAATCCACGCTAGTGCTCTTTGTCAGGCCAATCAATAAGACCTTTAGATGAGAACAAAGAAAGTGAGAAAGGGATCAGATCCAGCACTGGCACCAAGCTGAAGGAATTGCCATTCGGGCGAGGCAGCGCGCAGATCTCAAGTGATTCACAAGTGTCGAGGACAATTATTCTCAAAATTTACCTCAAATATATCAGCGACAACCGGATTCGGTCATTGCTGGTCAGGCTGATTCCTCATATTAGCCTCGTGAGAAATTCAGCATCTAGGAGAAAGAATAATACTCAATGAACCAGGTTCATGTTCTCTTCGCAGCATAACCCAGTTTCAAGTCCTCGATCCCAAATGCTGCAACTTAAACTGAGATTCCATAACCTGCGATTTTTGAAACCCGTTTTTCCAAACCATTTCGCTGTTGTTTGGCTTCAGAGGTCATGCCTGCGACCTGGAGGCAATGTACTATAGTGAACATGTGGACTGTAAATTGAAACATGGAATATTTCCTGAACAATTTCGAAGATGATTCTACAGTTCCCACTGTACCGGTAATCTAGAAATACAACTTTTAGCCAAGAAAAAAGCATATGGAGCTTGTCATACCTCTGCTCGCAAACGCAACGCATCCCTACCCGGAAGATCACGCAAGGTATCCATAAGCCCTACAAGGACTCAACGTTGCATATCGTCATAACTCACACATTAACAATTGGTAAGGCAACCCACTACTGTCAAGTTCATAGGCGACACCGTCCAAGGATGGGAGGTCAACAAACAGCGGCTTAAGAGACTTTCCAATTAGCACCAGAGAAAACAAGAAAATTTCTAACGCGGAATCACCCTGAGATCTGAAACCCATCTTGACATCTTGACATCTTGAAACAAACTAGCGTGGATTAAAATCCAGTAGAATCATAATCTAAATTGTGATGTGTGAAGTGATTCACTTTTCTTCGTCTAAAAAAGGCAATAATATCGTTATGAATTATACCCCTGGCAGATGATTCAGTTTTGTAGGCGCTCCTTGAGAGGCTATTTAGCTGAGTTCCTGTAGCTCTGCCACAAGTCGTGGAATATCAGATCTCATGCAAAAGCAGCTTTGTTATCGGTAAATCGTGACCAGGACAATTGTGCTCGACAGGTTTCAAACAGCCATTGGATCTACATTGAGAAGTGGTATGTCTAGGATACCATTTTTTGGTGATAAAGAGATAGCTCCGTCTCAAACAACAATAAGAAAAATCCTCAGCAGAGTAAAATTTCTTACTTTAGTTTAGTCCTTCCTCGGAGGAGCTCCTCTTCTGCAAGTTTTGCTCTCTCCTGAAACAAACTCATGAGTAAGGTCGGAAAAAGTTCAGTGAAAAAGAACCTTGGTAGCATCTTTCATCTGAATTTCCTCTTTGCTAGACCAATTCATTGTTCTTGTCGGCTTAGGCGACAACCCTCATTTGATGAACAAAAGCACGTAGTCAAGGACGGTACCTCAAGCTTCTTCGTTTCATTTCTCAATATATCTACTGTTTGGCGCATCTCCTTCACCTTCGTCTCTGCACGAGTGAGCATTGCCTGTGACATAGATAAGAAACTCAGACAAGTCATACCCAATGCAAATGCCATCATAATCGTCTTCTAAGGAAGTTCTCAGAAGTACAGCATGCAGATCCAAAAGGCAACATCTTGTCCCTTAGTCATTTCGGTGAGATAAATTTGACTCAGCCATTGAATACTAAAGCGGGGAATACTTATGAGGTACCTGTTCGCTCTGGAAACGCCCGATAGTATGGCGATACAAAAAACGCCTTGGTGCTGCAAAGGACATATATTCGACGACATCAGAAAAGGGACGTGGTCGCTACTAACATGCATCTCGTATCACATTAAGGTATAAGCTTCATAGTTTTCACTGAAGGACAAGATCACTGATTGTCAGTTTGACACAAAATTGAAAAAGTACAGGTGAAGTGACTTGCCAATGCTTACTAGCGGAACCTGTAATTACACAATTCCAGGGTTCACTAAGAAGTCGGAGAATAATCTCAGCGTTCTTCACGACAATCTCCTAGATTATCAACATTAAGCCTCGTATTCGTAAAACTATCCATATGTCAATCTCTTTAATATATCTAAGTGTACATTCAAAACGCAGAACAGCATCCACCGTACAGAAAAATACATCATACAGCAAAGAGCGGGACATACTTCTCAAAGCAAGGATTGCCGTAACCCCAAGAATTCCATAAGTTGTGTTTGGATTCTGAGCAGCTATATGTACGCCATCTGCACCATAATAGACATCAAGTCACTTGGTCATGTTCCGACAACAACCATGCATGTATATGATCAAACGGCAAGAATATCCATCGCTGGAAACTAAGAAGGTGCCTCAAACACCATCCCCCGTACACTTTGCAAAATACAGAAACAAATAACTATGTATACAATCAAATATCAGAATGACAATCATGAAGAAACCCAAACGTCAACGAGTTGTTGCGACATGATTTGCCATGCCGACAACTACCCTGTTTATGATACTTAGGGTCGGTGATTCAAACACGAACCAATGTAGTGAAAATCCACCCGTCTGCTCAAATAAACTGGCTCTTAAAACCACATGACGATTGTAACATCATTTGAGAAAGAAGAGGCACAAACCAATACCTTTCAGCTTCTTGAAGAAGAGACCTTCGTAGTGGAAATATTCTTGCTTAGCTCTATTGCCAAATTTCTGCAAATGCACAGAATCCAAAATCTTTTCTTAGTGTCCAAAAAGGAGGAATCTAGTGTTACTACTTTCACACGCATACGTACATATTGACTAAAATAAATAACGGAACTCATCCTCAATCGCACCGTCTCGTCTCGAGTAATCTATACTAGGTGACATTAAATAAGAAGCACAGCCAAAATTCTCAACAATGGCAATCGAGACGAACATCTAAGAGAGACGTCAAATAAGAAGTACGCGAATCCAAGGCTCCCAGCGTATTCATGTCAGCATGTCGCAAAAAAAGCTCCACCAACCTCATTACTAGATTCTTACAATCATCAAGACAAACCTAACATCTCACAATCGGCTAAAAACAATATTTTAACACCGAGAAAGGTCGACCACTAATGTGACACCAAACACCTCAACACTATACACATTCCACTCTTTCCTTCACGAATTCGTTAACTCGATAACGAATTTTTGCACAAAGGCATCTAAGAATCTCGGAGATAGAGGTAACCCTAAAAGAAGATCCGCAACATTATTAACTTGCGAAAGATGATTTCGAGATCCATCACGTACCATCACCACTCTAGTGGTCTGCCAAATTCGGAAATTCCTTGCACCAAAAGTACAGAGACACCAGCGACAGAGTTCGCAATCTACTTCGCAAAGGAATAAGGCACTAAGTTTTCTTGCATATAGCTTCGTCAGTAGCAATAGATTTCAGCTGCATCATGATCATCTGTACTGCGACTAAGCCCTGCGGCCTTAGTAACAGAACAGGGAGGCGAATCAACGGTAATTAGCTATACTATTTTCCAAATCATAGATCATCGCTCCAACCTCGATGGAATTACAGCTTAGTAAGAGGTCAGGAAAATGCACGAAACCCTACGATCGCCAATCTGCTGCAAATGTAACCCTAGGGTATTAGGCTGCCGAACCCTTCGCCCCATTACGGAAAAAGCAAAGCCTAAACCCAGCACCACTGATTGTACAAATCATTGTAACTAGTAATACATTTCAGCTGCAGCATTATCAGCCCTATCTGCATCCCCGGCTAAGCCCCATATTGGCATTGCGACAAAGCAGGGGACGACCAATAGGTAAGTCCATTTTCCAAATCGCAGATCGCCGCAATGGAAATATAGCTTAATTTGAGAGATTAAAAATGCAAGAAACCTTAAGATCGCCAACACGCTGCAAATGCGCTACCTAGGGTTTTGAGTTGAGCGAAATCTGCATTCCGTCTAAGTCCCACACTGCCATAGTGACAAAACAGGGGACGACTAATGCATCGCAATAGGCTATTCCGTTTTCCAACTCGCAGATCGTCGCGATGGAATTATAGCTTAATTTGAGAGATTAAAAATGCAAGAAACGATCGCCAATAGGCTGCAAATGCGCTACCTAGGGTTTTGAGTTGAGCTGCCGCAAAATCTGCCTTCCGTCTAAGTCCTACAATGCCATAGTGGCAAAACAGGGGACGACTAATGCATCGCAATAGGCAATTCCCTATTCAAAATCGCTGATCGCTGCGACGAAATTATAGTTAAATTCGAGAGAAAAAAAAAATGCAAGCAACCCTACGATCGTCATTACGCTGAAAATGCGCTACCCTAGGGTTTTTGATTTGAGCTGCCGTCCCTAAACCCGTCCCTAAATTTCCACTCCTACGACACATCATAAATTCCAATTGCGCACCTGAGCTGTTTCGTAATGGTGCGAGGAAGCGTCCTGCAAGTGGTTTATCTGCACGCGCGCCGTTTTGATGGCCTCGTCGGTGGAGCTGAGCGCCTTCTGGCCCATGCTCTGCGCCTGCGCCGTGTAGAAGCTCCAGGAGTCATCGGTGGAGGAAGGCTTGTCGTCGTCGTGCCCCATGGCCAAGAGGAAGATGGGGAGAAGGGCTTTGCTGAAATGAGCGTCGTCGTCAGCTGCGCCGTCCCTTGGGAGCTTCTCCTTTGTTCTTTTCGTCGTCTCTCTCCTCTGGCTGTGTTTTCTGAGCCCCTCGGCCTTGCTTCAACAACAACGTCAAGGGAGAAGAAAAATTAAGCCTTTAACCTTAACCCCTAAAATGCCCAAGGCACCAAATACTTTGAAGTTAAATAAAACATAATCAAATTGCCATTTTCTGTAGTTTATATATATATATTTTAAATCTTTTGGATGTCTAGTTTTAGCATCCAAAATCTGATTGTGAAATGATTGATTATGATTTTTCTATTCAAAATTTTGTGCAAGGATGTCCATGGCAATCTTGACTTTCCGTAATGTTGAAGGCTATTGAAAATGAACCTCAAATACAATAGATCTTGGAGAAAAAATCATATTAGAAATTCACTTAAAAAATTGTAGACTAGATTTTGAAAAGTCATAAATTAATTGGGTTATGCATATTTGGCCCTTTAACCTTGTATTTTTTTGGTGACCAACTTTTTAGATTTGACATGTGGAAAGTGGATTGAAAGACTTCAAATCACTTTTGCAATTTTAACACCCTCATGATCAAAACATTATAATCTTTCAATCCATAAGTGATATTGTTGTATTTTCTATTCCTATGTGATCTTTAGCATGTATAGTTTGAATTTGTACGGTTACAATTCAAAAAAATTGATACAACTTATCAAATATGTTGGCTTTTTGTTCAATTTAGATCAAATTCCTAGATGCTCAAAACTAGCCTTGGACATTTAGGGGTTAAATGCCTTTATCCTTTTTTGACTTTTGGCACGATTTTGCTTATATCTTAGTACATACATATCATTCACGGCAATTTCATGAAATTGGTCATAAAGGAAGGTTGTCTTTTCAACATTCAAGTATTACATTGAATGAATGAGAAGTTGATTGGATGAAATAGCTCTTGCAAGCCCTCCGTTTATTGTCAAGGGTTAAATGCTTTTGTACTTTTTCTTTTTCTTTTTAATTTTTTCACTGTTTTCATATTTTTGGCATGCATCTTTGAACAAGTATGCTATTTATTTCATTTCCAACAAAGTGGCAGTAAAGTAGGCTATCTTTCAAAACTTGCATATTCAAGTTTTTTGAATGAAACATTAACGAGTAGCAACTTGTTCATTGATCGTCAAGAATATAGACTTTGAAGCTCTTGTTTAGGAATAAATTCTTGAATCTTGTTTTGAACTTTTGAACTTTTGAATTTCTTTTCTTTTATCTTTTGACAAATATGATATATCATTCATCAAATTGGTTTACGTAAATGAAACTATCTTTCAAAAGATATTCATATTACTTTGGATGAATGAGAAGTTATTTGGAAAAATATTAATGAGAAGAACTTTGTTTCATCATTTCATCATTTAGAATATGGACTTTGGTAAGTTTACTTAGGAGTTAATGTTTGAATTATTTTTTGAATTATTGTATATCTTTGCTTGTATCTTTGTCTGTATATATTATTACCTTGTTTTCATTGAATTGGTGACAAATAAAAGGTGATCTTTCACAAATTCAAATATTGCTTTGGATGAATGAGAAGCTTTTTGACAAAACATTGATGAGAGGTACTTGGTTCATCATCTAAAATATGGATACCGGAGAGTATATGGGTTAATCCCTGAAGTTCTTTGAATGGGCCTTTTTGATGGCAAAGACTCTCCAAAATTGACAAATGAAATCTTGTTGCATCTAACCATAAGATCTTGTGGTAGACCACTTCATTATGTTGTAATAAAAAACTAGGAGGTTTTGACCACAAAGATTGTGAAATTATAGTGTTTGAAAATTGAAAAATATATTTTTGGGGGTCATCCAAATTCCGGGTAGCTCTGATTTAGGGAGGCTTTTTTACAAGTTAATATCAGTTTTTTGCTTGAAGGATTTGCTTTTTGCTTTTTGTGATAAAGTTGGCAGTATGTTCAAAAAAATTTATAACATTTCCAATTGGGAAATATGTACCAAAAAAATTCAAATAAGGAACTAGCTTCAAGAAAAATCTCATACAAAGCCCCTTTTTCAACAATTTATGGCTTGCACGTACAATAATTATTTCAAAATGTAAATATTGGAGTTTTAGGTTTTAGCTAGCTCTAGAAGAAGAAAAAATAAAAATAAAAATTGCTGAAAATATCAACTTTAGCAAGCTTGATCAATCTGTATCCAAATTGAAGTGAAGGGCAGTTGCATATTGGATGGCACGGGAGGAGGTTGAGTAAAAATTAGCAAAGCTTGACTCATCACAAATCATTGACACTGGATTACATTCTTTTTGATTTTAAAGATGTTCCCTTTTTCCTTGATTATGAAGGTGTTCCTTACTCTATGAACTATAATTTTTAAATATTTAACCCCTAAAGGCCTATTGTCCCCTCGGGGGACAAAATGAATTTCAGGCAGGCTCCTATGGTCTCAATATTTGTTGTAATTTTTGAATACTTTTGTGAAGATAAAGAATCACATTAGCTTTCCGAAAATGTAATTTTTATTTCAATCTATGCCCGATAGCAAAAGTTATGGTAGAAACTCCAAATTTTAGTTTGGCGGGCAGATAAAAACCCTCACAAAAACTTTGAATTTAAATTTAAATTTTTTTTTTCATATAGATTTTATTTTCATCTACATGGGAAGCTTTGATTCATTCCATTTGGATTTGTTATGCAAAAGTTATGGACAATCTTATTTTTTGGGCAATTAGAGCATCTTCTTGAAAAAATAACTTGTAGGATTCATTTCTGAACTCAATTTTGACAATTTAAAAAAAGAAAAAGTTGCACAAGGTTAAGATTTCTTGCTAGAACAATCTCACCATTGAAATTAGTATATTTCAACCCTATCTTATAACTATTGATGATTTCATTTTTCCTTCAAATTTAAACCTACTTCTACTTAACAAATTTTTAATGAGTGAAAACTAAGTGTTTCTTTTTTGAATTTTGTTTCCTAGATTCTCAACTCAATTCTTCATCATGTAAAATGAGAAATTCAAAATCATTAGAGCAAAAATTTTAAGTTAAGAAGGTTCAAAGCCAAAAAATGTAGTTAAACAAGGTGCAAAAAAACTTGATTCCTTCACTTTAAATGCATATATCTTGCAATCTACACGGTCAAAGTTTCTAGAATTTCTTCCACACATTCTTACACTAGTGTCGTACAAGATCCTATGGTTAAATATGCAAAAAACAAGTTTAAATTTTTTTTTGCTCTTTGCTATAGAAATGGCAGTTTTGAGTGGTTTTTGGCAGAAAAATGGCCTTGGGCCTTTAGGGGTTAGTATAAACTTCTAATGATGTCAAAATATAACTTTCTCCCATAGCTTGTAAAGTCACATATACTATATGTTCTAAGATGAGAAGAAAAGATCTTTATACAAGTAAGGTGGTAGGAGGTAAAACAATCTATATGAGATATGTAAATCTCGGGGGGTGCAGTATGCGGAAGAAGTAGCAACATACGTGCAAACAAATGATAGGGTGCCAAAAAAACATTGGAGGTAAAAATTTGAAATTTGATTGATTATACTATAGTGTATGTAAAATGTCATTGAACGTATTGTAAATAGTATATGATGTAGAATAATGGGGTGCATTTAGGAAAAAATTAGATTTTGGATATCCCCCTTTTTATTAATTCAATGGGAAAAAAATCTTAATAATGATTTTAGGGCTGATATTTAAACCCACATTTAAGCCTACAATTGGATTCTAATTTTTTTTATACAAATGAACATAATTGGATTCTGATTTTTAAGCTACAAATGTCTATACTTTACATGAATACCAATTCTACTAGTGAAGATCTGTGAATGAGGTTAGGCCACTATAGTTGGTGGTTTTGTTTTCTTCCTTTTGTAATGAAATTCCGTTTCATTTGTTTTAAGAATAAATAAAAATTTGTGAATGGGAAACTACTTAGGAACTGAGGTTACAGGTTTGGATGTATGCTGTTGTGGTAATGACAAGAATTTTTGTCAAACTCAACAGACTTGATATGGAGACAAAAGCAATATGATTGTTGATCCAAATATCTAAGCAAATACATCTCAAAATTTATTAGGTTTATGAAACTATCAAGGTCAGTGATGATAAACTTCTTGAAATATTTTCAAAAACTTTTTCTTGAAAGGCAAATGGAATTGGCATCTAACTCAAGTTGTTTCATATTTTTTGGAGCTTTGTGGGAATTAAATATGAATTTCTACACATTGGAATACTAAGGGATTAAGAAGCCCCCGAATTGTGAACCCTACACCCAATTTTGTAATTGTAAATAGTGTAAAAATATTGAACTAATGTAGCATATGATATATTCATGTTTGGGAATTACAATTAATGTATGCCCTTCCTTTAATAAACAACATTAGAAAATTACATAATGATAGGATGCAAAATAAACAATAGACAAAAAATAATACCCCCCCATAAAATACCTAGTGTTTGCACCTATATCTTTATTTTTTTCAAAGACTGCACCCCCCAAGATGTAAATTAGAATCATTAGAAGCTCAACCCCATAGGATTCACTTAGAAATCTTATTTGGAATGGTACAATCAAAGACATGGTGTGTTTAATTCTTTGAACCTAGAATTTTTAATTTTTTTGGAGATAATATAGGATGGATAAGATTTGGCACGTTGGATTATAATTAATATAAAGTGCCTAATAATATATCCAATTTCTTTTCCTTTACTCTAATATACCATTTGGAATAAAGCTAGAAGATGCTAACTAGTGTAAACTCTAGCTAAGAAGAAAGAATTCTAGTACTATATGATTTAAAGTACAATGATAAGCCAACATAAAAATAACAACAACTCTTTGAAGATCCAAAGTCTTTTTGTGAAAAAATCAATGTATAAAATTGTAGGTTTAGATGGTGTATGTGGTCCAAGCGGTTAAGTGAGTGCAGCATACCATCTAGAGGCTAGCATCAATGAACGGGGAGTGATGCTCTCCTACCATTTGGAGAGAGAAATTTCCCGTGACCGGTCTCTTTTTGGAGCTTTCCCGTGACTGGGTGTCTCATTTTTTCCTCCCAGCCCCGTCCAAACCCTGGGCCAAGAACTTGACAGTGAATGGGTGGCGATGCTTTAAGGTAGGAAGCTCAAACTCCGACCGGGCATTCTCGGAGTTCAAGCCTCCTACCTTACTCATAACATACTCAAAATTTTACAAGTTGGCCTTGCTTCAAAGCTCACCTACAGCCATGTCAAACACTTTTACATAAAACAATCCTGAAACATTTAGAACACGAGTTGATTCCATATAAGGAATATGGTGCAGACCTGATGTTGTGATTTAGGATTCCTCTGCATGTAATCTGAAGGTGTCATGGCCTTCTTATGAAATGGCTGTCCTAAAATTACGTCCAACAAGTCCAGTTAAAAAGCATTGTATTTACCAACAGCTAGTGACCATTAATCCCTAACTGCCTGAGCGACCAAATATAGTCGCTCCAAAATTTCAGGCTCGTTTGGGCATGGGTAGTTAAATTCCTTTGACCAGTTAGAAATTTTTTACAGGCAGTATTGAAGGTTAACTATTGGAAATTTTTATTTTTCACTAAAAAAGGTAAATATTTTATTTTTGAGAGGTCCTCAAAGGCATATATGTATCATTAGTGGAAGAGTAAAGCTTGCAAATTTTACTTGATTTCCTGGCTTTGAACAAAGCTTGCCAATTTCACTTGATTTGAGATCTAAAAAGTTTTATTTATCCATTTGGTTTGAAAATGGACCCAATGGAAAGAGTAAAGTGTTTTCATGATTTTCACCGTTGAAAATTTAAACATGCAAGTGTTGATTTGGAGTTATTTACAATTTCTACTTATCAAATAAAATTGCGTTTCAACAGCTACGAGGTGGATTGTGCAATGAGTTTGATAGCTCTTCATTTGAACTTAAGTTTTTTAGAAGTGCATTTTAGTGTGCTAACGCAATTTCAAATTGTTCATGCCACATCCAACTCCAAAAAACTCTTATATGCAAATTTCTCAAACATTGTGGAGAGGGGTAACATACTAAAAATAGGATACTTACATTTCTCTTGTTATAATCTCACAACTCCTTTGCAATTTTACACTCAAAATTGGTAAGCACACTAATGAGCAAGCTCTCTAAACATCTCTACGGTTAGATTTTGAAAAACAAACAACTTGCTTCATTGGAGATAACTATAAGCTCATGCTCTTTTTTCAAAGAAAAAACACACTTGAAAAGGCTTAAGCACTTAGGGGTTAAGCTACCCAATTAGATGCTATTATTCGCCTCCATTCACTGATTGATGTGCATTTGGCTTATAACCACATCACATATTAATGAACAATAATTTTGGCTCTAGTTATTACCTGATTTGGAGGCCATCTGAATTAACCCCTAAAGGCCCAAGGCTTTTCTTCTGCCAGAAGACACCCCAAACTACCATTTTTTAGCAAAGAGTGAAGAAAAAATTAAAAATGTTTTTTTTTCACATCTAGACATAGGATCTTACACCTAACTAGTATAAGAATGTGTGGAAAAAATTTCAGAATTTTTGACCGCATAGATTGCAAGATATCTAAGTTTAAAGTGAAAAAAACAAGGTTTTCAGCACATTGTGGGATTGGATTTTTTGACTTTGAACATTTTTAGCTTAAAATTTTTGCACTACAGAGTTTTGAGCTTTAAATGTTTATAGTGGAGAATTGAGTTGACGATCTACCAAAAAAAAAAAAATTCAAAAAAACTTAATTTTCATTATTAAAAAAATTGTTAAGTAGAATTAGGTACGAGATAGAAGGAAAATCTAAAATATTCATATATTTTAGATGGAATTAAAATGCACTAATCCCAATGGTGAGATTTTTCTAGCAAGTAAACTAAACCATGCCAAAAAAAAAAATTTGAAAAATTTGAAAAATTGCATTAAAAAATGAGTCCTACAAGTTATTTTTTTCAAAAAGATGCTCTAATTGTCCAAAAAACAAGAATGTCCATAACTTTCTCATAACAAATCCAAATGAAATGAATAAAATCTTTCCAGATATACAAAAATATAATCTATGGGAAAAAAAATTCAAAAAAAAAAAAATTGTTTTTTGCAAAATTTTTTTGCTGCCCACTCTCCCCTGTTTTGAGCTTATTTGGGCATAACTTTTTTCCCGGGCACCGATTGAAAAAAAAATTATACTCCCACAAAGCTTATCAATTTTTCTATCTTCTAAAAAATTTTCAAAAAATCAGGACAAAATTTCAGCCCGTAGGTACCTGCCCGAAATCCCACTTGTCCGTTGAACGGACACTTGGGCCTTTAGGGGTTAATTGCTTGGTTTGCTATTGTAGTAATCAACCTGATATTTTTACATTATGGTAGGAGGCTCTAAAAGCGACCCTTTAAGGGCTGATTTGCCTTTTTCATAGGTTTGCATGATCAGAAATATTTTTAGCTCATTTTTCAGAGAAAGAAAAATAGACGCCAAACGCAACACAAGTGGTTTCATATTTTTTGAAGCATTTCTGAATTAGTTATGAATTTTTAGAGATTTTTGTTGTAGGTACCTATTTGTGACATCAAGGTCTCCAAAATCCGTCCCCTTGCAACTTCTAAACTGATTTGAGGAAATCAAGGTCAATGATTGGCTTTTGCAATAGAAAACTAATTTTTCCTTGATGCATTCAATAGCTAAAGTGGTCCATTCAAGGATCACTTGCAATCCATTCTACAACTAATTATAGGGTCGGTTTGAAGGAGAGGTTTGCTTTTACAGCCTCCTACCTTATGCCAACCACAGTCAGGGGAGTTCTGTATAGAAAACAGACAATTTCCTAGCTTCTAGGAGATGGCTAGGATTTTTCAATTTTTATCTAGAAGTAGGCCTAATGAGTGCAAATTTTATCGGTTCATATCCCCCATTTCTTAATGTACATAGGCAATTAGCCGACATTTTTTTATTTCAATTAACTACTTTCCTAAATGTCTAAAATGGGTTTGGTTTCTTGTTTTGGTGGGGGATTTTTATTCCCTCCCCATTTTTTTTGCTTTAGTTTCCTTGTCATTCATTCCCCATTTTTTTTTCCTTTAATTTTCCTTGTCATCTATTTCTCATTTTTTTTCCAAGTGTTTTAGGGTTAAAGAATGTTGGCATTTACTCTCTGTTTTTTTGTCTAAAAAGTATCCTTGGCAGGAGTTGAACTTGGCAAAGCCCCTACCACTTTAGGGCCAAGGATGTAGCCTTCGGAAAATACAAGGATCCACAAAGGGTCCAAGTATTTTTCGGAGGTTGGTTAGTATGGTTTATATTGGAAGTCAAGAAATCTGCGTACCCCTGCCGTTAATATCAGCTACCCCAAACGAACAAAATGGATCACTTGCACTCGGTCGGTTAGGAGAATTCAAGTAAAAAGACGGGTTAGCATACAAAAAACGATAGTTACTATCATCTTCCAAAGTGGGGATTAGCATTTTTCAATTCTATAATTAAATTTTTGACAATTTATTATTTTGAATCATTCTTTGCTACTACCTACTTACTATTTTTTTCCTATATGCTGTACAATTCCAAATGAAGTGAAAGTTTTTAGGCATGTAGCCAACTTATCTAGAAAAAAGAATCTAAAGAAGCACCATCATTTTGGACATCTTTTTATAAAAAAGTGAGCTTGTGAAGTGCTGCTACCCTGTTTTCCGCAGTGCCAAAAAAATGGTTATAGTGAATTTGAATGCTTATATCTTGCAATCCACGTGACGAAAAATTCTAAAATTTTTACCATATGTTCTCAAGTCAGCATACTACAAGATCCTAAGGTTACATGTGTCAAAAAAAATTGTTTTTCAAAATTTGGATACTTGTATTAAAAATGTCTGTTTTCGAGCGTTTTTGGTGAAAACATAGTCATAGAACTTTAGGGATTAAAGCTCACATGTATGGTCAATGAAGCCTCTAATGTACTGGATGGATTGTAGAGACTATACCTTAAAGTTATATCAAGTAGATCAAAGTGCTGCAACTTTGTGGATCGTCGCATTGCCTCCGGTCAATTCTAAGGTATCCGACCCATTTCCAACCACTTCAGCAATTACGCAGATTTGAAGCGCAAGTTTTTTGAGTGCGGAGTTTTTCCAAAGTACAGAAATAGAGTTTGGAAGGATTGCATATTTTTCCAAAATTTTATTATAAAAAAAACGTAATTACAATGAGTTTTTTAGTGGAAAGTTCTCTTTGACCTATAATGGTGATATAAACCTTTTTTATTTCTGACTAGGAGCAAAGTCGACCAAGGGCTGGTTGCAATATTGAAAGCCTTGTAGCAAATCATAATGCACCACAATTGCTCCTAGAATTGTGCCTCAAATGAACAGTCTATGGTCAGAAAGAGAGCAACCTACAGGTTGGAAATTGGGAGGCGGTTGGAATTGGGTTGGCTACCTTAGTCTTCACTTGTCACTTTCTACTTTATCAACTATAGACTGAAGGGGTTTAGCATTGTTCAATGACTACTTCACACGCACATCAATGTATCCCCCAGATCACCAAGCTTACCGACGACAGTTCAGAAAGACGTACCTCCAAACAGAACCTCCAAATCCATAACAAAGCATGGTTAGTAGCATAATTCAACCATGTCTCCTGAAGCAAATCGACCGACCCTCATAGCAAGCAAGTGGGCATACTTACAATTAGTAAACAAGAATTATTTGTATTGGATCTTTTACTAGGTGAAAGAGGATTCTAATGCACTTTAGTATGCATTGTTTGGACGTACATTGCATGAACAAGCAAAGATATTTTAATGTATGGTCTCATATTGTATGATTGTGAGCTCCTTGTATCATTGATTTTTAGTCGTGCTTCTAGTCATGCTTAGTGGTCCAAATATTATATGATGCATTCTTGGGTATGGTAGAAATGACGGAGTGCATATGCCTTATACTTCAATTCTAAGTTTGGTTGGTGTTCTTGCTTGTCTTTCTATTAAGATTGAATCTTTCTTAAGAAGCATTTTGTGCTCTCACTTAATCATTATCAACCTGTTGCCTTCACATGGTTTCCACGTGTTTACTATGATTGTGTCTAAATTCTTCATTCAAGTCCTACTAAACTATTTTAAACTTTACTAATTCATAACTTATATATAAAGTATCTCAATAGATATTTCAAATAAAAAATATTCTTTAAAACATGAAGACAAGACCCTTACAAATACAAGTTCTATACTCAAAATTAGAAAGCATTCAATTTCAATAGAGAACCACTAGAATGTTTTTTCCATTTCCCCACCTTATAATAAGAATATAAATCCATTCCTAATATGCAAATAACCAATGGGACCAAGAGAATAAAAATTGCTTATGCCTAAATTCAATCTCTTCACATTGCTCCTCAATATGACTTGGAACCCCATTTCCTTCTCATCTTTTCACCTACACTTTTGTCGGTTATGTAGCACCATGTCTCAAATACACAAAAATTGTCCAAACTTCCTTGACAAAAGTACTTGTAGAATTGCACAAAGCAAGCTTCAAGTTTCATTACATCAAGACTCAATTGATCTCAAGGTCACACTCAAAAAGACCTTCTCTAATTCCAATGTCATTCTAGAAAACAAATAGTGAAATCAAATTGTCAACCAAGCATAATAGTGAGATGAAGTCACCATGATAGAACTCATCCTAAAATCTAGATCAACAACATCATTGTCAAATATCAAATGCCAATCAAATCATGCCCAAATCTCAATGGATGTGAGCAAAGGCATTGCTTCTCACCAACTTAATTCTTGCATCTTCAGTTTCAATGATCACCACATGTCCACAAACTTAGACCCACTGCTTTGGTAAACAACTCCGACTTACTATTCACATTCCTATGCTTGCAAGCTTCCAATATTTCAGGTGCTCTTCAAAACCCAGTTCCCACAACTCCAGTAGAACATTCAAAGTCAGTAATATAACAAAGTCCGTCCCTTGATACGAGCACATTAGAAGCTTTGATGTCCCTATGAATAGACTTCGGAATTGGCCCTACCAAAACATAACTCTAACTCTTCATTGCTTTGGAATTAAAATTTGAAACTTCTATCATTCGAAGTGCATTCAAAAACCTTTGAATAGGTTAGAAAAGATTGAAATTTAGACATTGGACAGAGGAAATAAACCACTTCAAAAGCTAGCTGAAAGACATTAATGTTAGTGGTCTTGGCAAGATATGGTTATCATTTGCATCCAATTTGGAGTGAAAGGTGCATTGGTAGCCATGTTTAGCCAAGACCACAAACATTTTTGTCTTCTAGCTAGCTATTGAAGTGGTTTATTTTCTTGAAATATGTCAGAATTTGAGTTTTCTTGGACCTATTCAAGGTACTTACTTTTGAATGTGCTTCCAGTGACAGAAATTTGAAGTTCTAATTCGAAAGCAGTCAATAGTTAGAGTTCTATTTGGTGGGCAGAGATTCCAAAGATTCCAGAGTCCATTGAAGACGCCCCAGCTCACGCCTATGCCAACTTTAGTCATTTGGTGCGAGTTGCCAGTAAAGCAGGCCTGAAGGGAAAGCATTCACGCAGCAGAACGGTATGAAACTTCTGGCAGGAATTCGAAGACCAATATTTTGAATATTCTCATGTTTTCACCATGCAAAATCTTCAGGTTACTTTGAAAAAATAAATTCCTACACTATCAGCATTGTTTAGAATAGTTTTAAGCCAAACCTGCTCCAAACTCCAGTATACAGTACGCAGTAAGGTAGGAGGGCCATAGATCGCTCTGACTCTAAAAGCATCCATCTCGTGAAATGTACACTATTTGTACAATTTGCTTTCTCATTGCACCAGCAATGCACACTGTGCTTCAACTTCAAAAATTCATAACTAATTCCACAAAGCTCAAAAAACATGAAATCACTTGGGTTAGATTCCAATTCCATTTGTCTTTCAAGAAATATTTACTGGAAAATATTTCAAGAAGTCGAACCTCCCCAAATTAATTTCCACAGCTCAAATGGGTGCTTTATGGACTACCCACCTTGCATGTTCATCTTCAAACTTAAGTGGGACTTTTTATAACAAATAGAGGTTACATCCAGTCTCCATGATGTATTCAACTGTTAGAGATCAATGTAACACATTTTCAGATGGCTCACATGCTGTTTTCGTCTTTTCATTAAGCTTTCCCTGAAGACCCGAAGATCCTCATCTTCTCAGCAACAACAGCTTGCATGGCCGCTACAGAAGACCCCATAACATCCACCAGATCTTTCTTTCCTGTCCCTAAAGCTTGCATGTAAGCACCCCGGACCTCTGTATTGACGTTAAACTTCCGGACTCCTCGGTCAATACAAGCCTGGAAATTCGAACAGAACCCAAAGAACAAATTAGTCAACAATTGTGACACTCAGATTATTCTTGCCAGTCACATACCGTGGGTCTTTGCACTAAAGAATAATGGAATTTTTGAGTTAATAATAATTATCCTTCTCTCTGGTGCAATTCTCAGCCCATAAGGTCTCAAATGGTCAATAAAATTTACTTCCATATATCTATTGGAGTTGAAATCACAAAATCATTCAGTAAGTTGTAGAGAAGGTACCAACTTCAAAAAGAATCATGCTCTACACTTATGAATAATAGAAAATATGTATTGAAATTTAGTGTAATTGATTATTAGCCTCCAAATTGAAATTTCATTTTTGTACCTTGTGCACTTGGGGATATATTTCATTCTATTTGGAGGCTAATAATTTACAATTTGGAAACTAATAGGGTATGGTTTCTTCATTCTGTTGCTGTAGTTTGCTACCTATCTTGAAGATTCGCAAATGATTCATTTGAACTGCTATAGATATGGAAAGAGCTACTTTATTATTTGGGCACTTACGGGTTAAGATACTTTGTATCCAAACTCCCCAACCAACATTTGAAGAAGAAATTACCTTCACAAGATCAGTAGCAATTCCTGAAGCACCATGGAGAACAAGCACAGCTTTATGCGCAGTTGCTACCTCATGTAACTCCTGCATTAACATAAAGCTGAACATAAATTTTGTGATTTCTGAAGTGGATTTCATGAAGCTTAAAGCTTAAGAGCTAAAGGCCGCAGAAAGAGGAATTGCCAAATAATGTACATTAAAGTATATGCAAGCAGAAGCGTTCAAAAACGCAATGGTTCTGAAAAAGACCTTCAGAAGGTTGAGGTCCAGATTGGGGCCACTAGGTGGATACTTTCCGTGCACATTCCCAATGCATACTGCGAGAGCATCCACTCCTGTACTCTCCAAGAAACTCCGTGCCTGAACCACAAGCAAATATCATACATCATTAGGTTGCATTGTACAGACACTAATTTAATGATACTTCTATTCAAGATAATATTCGCATATTACAGGATTGCAAAATCAAGACCCGAAAGCACCAACTTGAAAGAAAAGCTATCGACAACCAATATTTTCTGATCATCAAAAAGAAAATCTTTTCTTTGATTCATGGTTACATTGGTCATACGGAGGTCTCCCTATTGGCCTCATTATGATCATTCGGACTATTTTGACAGTAGGGAGACATCCTCATGAATCATGGGAAATTTCTCCGAATGATACCTAAGGGTTCCTAAAACTTCTTAAAACAGATAAACTCTATTGGAAACCGTATTAACATAGTCCGAAAACCATTTTCGTTAGAATTGCACACCACTACTTTTGTACTTGAGATTTTGTTTGCAAAACTTGACGGAAGGGGGTTGGAAATCATCAGCCCCCCTCAAAGTTACAGCATAAACTTCAAAACATGCAAGACAAGGAGTTGGCAGTCATCAATCTTTGAGTTTCACAGCCCCAATTTAATTAGGATTTTGGCGCAATGTGCAATAATCATACTCCTCCACTGCAGTTTCAGCGAACCTTCTCCTAAAATGGTCTAATTCGAAGTTGATATCGTAAATGCATCAAAGAATAACCAAAGTGATAAGATTGCCCGACCTGGTCT